>CM044318.1:74721071-75958928 GCA_024291935.2 Okapia johnstoni | reverse complement strand
GTTTGTCTCTTGTGAACACCTTAAGGTAATAGTCATGGCAAGGACAAACAGGGGCAAAACCCTGTTTAAGAAAAGGCTTAAGGGACTCCGCTCCCCCTCTTTTGGGACACTGGAGACTCCACGTGCGCAGAAAGGCTCCTTGTGGGTCAAAAGTCAGGGGATAACACCAGGCCCTAATGAATCTTGCTCCTCCCAGAAACCTTCACCTTGAGATCCATCTTAGTTGAGGGGGACATGTGCACTCAGGGGAGGGTCCTAGGTAGGTCAGATGTGGAAAAAGAAATCATCTAATTGGCCTGAAGGAAGACAAAGACCTGGAAGAACTGATCTATATAAATGACTTAATCACCTCTTTACTTTGCTCCTCCTCACTAGGGGGAACACCCACACCCTTTCTCTCTGGGTGTGCATCTCTGCCTTGCTGTTGTCTTAACTGTTTCTCGGTGTGCTCTCCCGCTTGCTGTTATGCTATGTCTCATAATAAACTGTGTACCTCATTTACAGTTTCTGCCTCCATAATGAATGCAGTTTTTGCTAGATGCAAAGATCCAGGGAAAAATAGCTTCTAGCCTCTAGCCCCTGCTGGTCTGATGGCTGGGATTCTTAGTTCTCATCCAGGCTTCCCAGGTTCAACTCCTGGCCAGGGAATTAAGATCTTACTTCATGCCGCCGCTTATTGCTGCCTCATTGAGATCAATTAATGTAAAAACAATTATCAAAAAAGAAAAAGCAAAAAGAAATTATTTAAATAAGCATCCATAAGGAGATATGTTAAGACCAAAAAGAATTCAAAATCAAGAATCCCAAGAGATTGCTAATTTACTAAAGCCACAGGGCTTTTTGGTTTTACCACTGGGATTTTTAGAGTAGCTGCACCCTGAGATTGTTCTCATGGTTCCCTCCACTAGCTGATTCTGTTATGAGAAAAGTCTGCCCCAGACTGTGAACTCTTTGAGAGCAGAGAGTATGTCTTATTCATCTTTCTCTCACTCAATGCACCTTGTCCAGGACTTGTCACCTAACAGATGAATCACAAATAATTGTTGAATTAGCAGGTTTTATTGTTCCCTTTTCTCATGTGGCAGGGAAGTTTCCTACCACACCCCAACTCCTCGTATTACTCTGGGGGGTTACCCACTCCTTTCCTGGGTAGCTAGCCTAAGTTCATTGAAGATAGAAAGAAGACAAGACTTTGTTAGTCTAGTTACAAGATTATGTAATCAGCAGGAATCTACACTATAAAAAGGAAGGTGTGTTTGTCTTGTAGATGTTTTACTTTGAGGCCATGCCAGCAAGGATCTAGTGATTCCCTGGGTCTTGTCCAAAGCCTGCCTGAAATAATCATGGCCTGATAGGTGACTACTGAGAAAAATAAAGGGTTACCTTACCCTATCTTCTGAACTCCACCTGCATGAGATGTCATCTAATGGTAAGTTTTCTTTCTAGAAAGTTTCTGTGGCTTCTTGCCCTCCCAGAGCTAAGGGCCTTGTCAAGAGCTTTCACACGAGGTTGGTTAGAGAAAACCTAGGGGTTACCTAGGTATCTGGGCCCAAGGGTGGGGACCCTCGGTGAGGCTCAGATTAAAATGAGACAGACATAAGATGTACGCCCCACGCATCACTTTAGAGATGACTCTGGAGTGGAGGACACAGGCCATTTGGGGCTCCTTTTGATTTTTGATGGGGTGAGAAGGAAAGGCTAACAAAAGAAAGATTTCTGATCAGAAAAGTAGCATTTAAGCCTCCACTCTGGGTGTGTAAAGCTAGACTGAAGAGTTGAAAAACAAGTAGTATGTGTGTGACAGAGCTAGAAGGAATAATTATTATGTCTGGAGTTGGGGATGAAAAAGAAACATTTTCCCAAAGCCCTCTAAGGGAAGCACAGGGGGTTTCCTTGGCCTTTGTATGTGATGCCATGTCAGTTCTCACACTGCCTGTAACAGGCTCTTCTCTGCCGTCAGTGGTCAGCCTGCCATGCTGAGTCAGCTCGGTCTGCGGAGCCAGAGGGTGCCTGACTCTTGAAACACACACAGGGCAGGCTTAGAAGACAAAGCTCAAATCTGGGGGAGCATCTCTTACTTTATTGCCTGGACTTAAGTTTCAAAAACTGCTTTCTCCCCCCTGGTAACTAAAAAAATGATCTCTAGTGGTTTCTCCTAAAAAAAAATTAAAACATGACCTCAAATATTTTCTTCTAAGTTTGGGCTAATTGCCGTATATCAGCATGAACTCAGCTGTCATAAAATCTTCAGTGTCGTTAAGCAAGCTTCCCAGACTCTTTGCCTTTGTTGTCTCTGACTCTGTCTCATGTTTTCTACCTCCTGTTGTCTACTGTCATCAAAAAGCATAATACCATCCTCTAAGTTCATACAGCCCAGGGTTATGTCTCCTACATGGGATGTAAGTAAGGGACATTTCAGCTGAGGCATAGAGATCTGTTTAACTCAGACATGATAGATGTAGCATTGTAACCAAATTTATTAGAGCTCCTTTAATATATCACTGTGGGGGAGGGGTTCCTATTTTTATTAAGTCCTATTGGAACTTACTTATATTTTGTGTTTGCACAGATGTGTCTGTCTTAGATTCAGAGGCAGTAAAGTACAGTAGTGGAGGGCTTGGCTCCAGAACCCGGCAAACTGAAGTTGAGATTCCAGCCCCACAGCTTTTCAGTTGTACCATTATGGTTAGTTACTTAGCCTTGAAGTACCAGTTACCTCATTTGTAAAATGAACATAATAGTAATTTTGAGGGGAATTTTCTGGCTGTCCAGTGGTTAGGACTCTGCGCTTTCACTGTGGAGGGGATGGGTTTGATCCCTGGTTGGGGAACTAAGATTCCACAAGCTCTGTGGTGCAGCCCAAAGAAACCCAATAGTTTTGAGGGGATCAAATGAGATAAGGTGTGTGAAGTACTTAGCACAGTGCCTGGCATGTAAAATGCCCTCAATAAATGGTGGCTATTTTTAGCCATTCAATCAAAAAGGATATTTATTTGATATCTGCTGGGTTCAGACATATTGTAGGTACCAAAATGCTTCAAGACATTGACCCCTGCCCATAAAGAGTTTACATCAGGGGTTGTGGAGGCAGGGGGAGGAAACACTTCCACAGTTTCAAAGGTAGAATGTAATAAAGGACAGAAAGATCATGAAAGGGAGAAGACCTTGAAGACAATGTACCTTTTGAATTGGGCATTGTAGCATGTGAAGAATGTGAGTTGTGTGGGGATGAAGCAGTTGATATTCTAGAGAAAGGGAATAAACCCCAAGAGAGATGATGAACAGGAGTGGTAAGGTCGTGTCTGTGTCCAGTAGGCTAGTGTGGTCTGAATATAGGGAGTGAGACAGCTGGGAAGCCAGACCAAAAAGAAAAAAAAGAGGGAAGATCAGAATAAAGGGGCAGGTTGATTGGAAATGCCATGCTAAAATTTCTAGTCTTTGTTTGATGGGCCATTAAAGGCTTTTGGGGAATAGGAGGTAATATAGCAGACCTCCCAGGTGCCACAGTGGTTAAGAACCCACCTGCCAATGCAGGAGACTGTAGGAGATATGAGTTTGATCCCTGGGTGGGGAGGATCCCCTAGAGAAGGAAATGGCAACCCACCCCAGTATTCTTGCCTGGAGAATCCCATGGATAGAGGAGCCTGATGGGCTACAGTCCATGGTGTCGCAAAGAGTTGGACATGACTGAAGTGACTTACAGTGTCCAAAAAAAAAATCACCTCAAATCATTTTTCAACTCTGTTACCACAATTTCCTCTGCTAAAGATATTTTGAAGCAAAAGAGTGCCTCAGCTTTTGGGTACATAAAACCCTGTTGATGAACATGATGAGAAAAATCAAAAGGTGTGTTGAAGTTTATGAGGTTGCAAAGAGTCGGACACGACTTAGTGACTGAATAAAAAGGGATTAGTCAGGCACAGATTGTATTTTATTTTGAAGTATTTATTTTTTTTTACTATCATACTTTCTCTTTAGCTATAATGAAAGAAAGTGATTATAACTCAGAGCATGTGGATTTAGAATAAATTCAGTTTCATAAAATTGGATTGCCTTTGTTCCCTTGTTGACTTTTCTCCCTGTATGAGAGATCACTTGAATTTGGAGAGTGAAATAATTTTACTTCTTTCCAGCCTAATGGGAATATTTTCAGCCAGAAGACAGAGTACAGGGCTTGTGAAAGAGGGGATAATAAAGCTCCATCCTCTGGGGAAACGGAAGAAAAGGTGAAGGGAGGAGATGTCTTCAAAGGAGGGAGGCTACAAAGCCTCCTTCCTGCTTCCCCCAACTTGGTCCAGATTAATTTGTATTTCAGTGAGGATGTAATACTGATAAAGATTTTATGTAACTTTTAAGCCTCCTGGATGTTTGTTATTTTTGTTATCCTCGTGGAAATCGTGCAATTACTAAAATGTGGTGAGGAGGCCTTAGCTGTTTATTTAAGGATGGAGAGGGTGGGGTCTCAGAACTTATATTCCATACTGCTATTGTCAGGGAGATGAAGAATAGAGTGTGGTAGTCAAGAAACAGTGAAGAGAAGGGGAGGGGGTGGTAGCGGAGTAGTGAGGGGCAGGGATTGAGGTGTGCCTGCTGCACAAAGGCTGCGTTTTCTGATCTAAGGAGAGAAAACCCAGCGCTGTCAATGGCACTGTGAGCGGTGACCGAGAGCTGGAGCACAGGTCACTCGGCCCATTGGCCTCCACTCCACACTACTGCTCTTGGAGTCTGCAGCCAGGCAGCGAGGCAGCTCTTTGAACCAAGCTAGGGACCAGGTCCCTCCTCCAAATGCGACGGACACAGAACTCCTGTTTATCCGCTCCCAGGCACGCATGAGCCGCGCAGCCACGGCCGTGGGAGCTGTCCGTGGTGCTGAACCATTTTCTTGGGCTTGATCGGACCCGTGACTCGCATCGCTTCGCCAGCTTAGGCAAAGGGCTCAGTGCGTCCCGGGGAGCGCGAGCCCCCGAAGGTCTGCGGCTAGTTTCAAGCTCTACAATTTAAATCCCTGACAGAACTACCTATGCGACTCTCTTAACCCGAGCCAGGACTCTAGGCAGGATCCGGCTCTTGGGGACGAGTCCCTCATTCCTCCCCTACATCCCTTAGATATCTCAATCCCCCACCCCATTTCCTGCCCTGCGCCTTTCTTACGGAAACGGCACCAGGTCTTCCCGAGAGCCCGGCAGTTCACGCCTCTCATCTCTCTAGTTTACTGCACTCTCCTCCGGAGGGGGACTCTCCCAGGACGCCGCAAGCTCCCACAGTAGAGATTCTCCCCCGACCCTCCGGCCCCTTCTTCCTTTTCTGTTTCTACTATCCTTCTCCTATTTCTCAAAGCACCGAGCTGGGAGGTGCGAGCTCCGCCCCTATTTTCCCTACAAGGGCACGCTGTTGTGGGGGGCGGGGCGAAAGGGAGGTGCTCCCAGCCCCTCTCAAAAGCCGCGAGTCCACTGGGAACTCGAATCTTTTCAGCTCCGCGGAGAAGCAGAAAAGCCTGCACCACTGTCTGGGTGGAGGACCTCCAGGGACAGCCAGGATTCTACCCCTCTTTCTCCGGAGAGCTTCCCCATCCGTCAAGCCCCAATCACCAGGTAGGACCGCAATTGGGTCTGGCTTGTGTGGACTGTGAGGGCTCGAAATAGAGTGGAAGGCATTTAAATAACCTATGCACATCTAACCACCCCTAGATTTCATTTTACAGAGGTGGGGGTGACAGCACTTTTAATTTTGTTGATTATTTATTGTGGCCAGTCATTCTAAAGGGAACATTTGAGTAATTGAGGTGTGTGTGTGGCGGGGGGCGGCGGGAACGGTTGGCGTAGGAGGGGACGGATAGAGAGTGGGAGGTGACAGCTCTGATTATCTTTGGACAGGTGGCTATGGCCTCATTGCCGACTCAGGGTCCAGCGGCCCCTGACTTATTTTCTGGGCTGCTGCCTGCGGCTTCAAGTCCGGTCAACCAGAGCTCAGAGGCCTTGGTGGGCAATGGGTCAGCGGCTGGTCCAGGCGCTCAGGCCATCACGCCGTTCCAGAGCCTGCAGCTGGTGCATCAGCTGAAGGGGCTGATTGTGCTGCTCTACAGCGTCGTGGTGGTCGTGGGGCTTGTGGGCAACTGCCTGCTGGTGCTGGTGATCGCACGGGTGCGTCGGCTGCACAACGTGACCAACTTTCTCATCGGTAACCTGGCCCTGTCGGACGTGCTCATGTGCGCCGCCTGCGTGCCGCTCACGCTGGCCTACGCGTTCGAGCCACGCGGCTGGGTGTTCGGCGGCGGCCTGTGTCACCTGGTCTTCTTCTTGCAGCCGGTCACCGTCTACGTGTCGGTGTTCACGCTCACCACCATCGCGGTGGACCGCTACGTCGTGCTGGTGCATCCGCTGCGCCGGCGCATCTCGTTGCGCCTCAGCGCCTACGCGGTGCTGGCCATCTGGGCGCTGTCCGCGGTGCTGGCGCTGCCGGCCGCCTTGCACACCTACCACGTCGAGCTCAAGACGCACCGAGTGCGCCTCTGCGAGGAGTTCTGGGGGTCCCAGGAGCGCCAGCGGCAGCTCTACGCTTGGGGGCTGCTGCTCGTCACCTACCTGCTCCCCCTGCTGGTCATCCTCTTGTCTTACGTCCGGGTGTCGGTGAATCTCCGGAACCGCGTGGTGCCGGGCTGCGTGACCCAGAGCCAGGCCGACTGGGACCGCGCGCGCCGCCGCCGCACCTTCTGCCTGCTGGTGGTGGTTGTGGTGGTGTTCGCCATCTGCTGGCTGCCGCTGCACGTCTTCAACCTGCTGCGGGACCTCGACCCGCACGCCATAGAC
Organism: Okapia johnstoni; assembly: GCA_024291935.2. Lineage (NCBI taxonomy): Eukaryota > Metazoa > Chordata > Mammalia > Artiodactyla > Giraffidae > Okapia > Okapia johnstoni. Next base: position 75,952,122 of record CM044318.1, on the reverse strand, counting down.
CCCTACGCCTTCGGCTTAGTGCAGCTGCTCTGCCACTGGCTCGCCATGAGTTCCGCCTGCTACAACCCCTTCATCTATGCCTGGTTGCACGATAGCTTCCGCGAGGAGCTCCGCAAACTGTTGCTGGCCTGGCCCCGCAAGATTGCGCCGCACGGCCAGAGCATGACAGTCAGCGTGGTGATCTGATGCCTCTGTGCCTGGCCTTGGGGGAACTCCAGTCGGCTGGTCTCGGAGGGTGCCCACCCAGAGGCCGGACTGGAGAGCTTATTCCAGAGCTAGGCTAATACTAAACTAATATGGCCCCAAACTGCCAGCCCACCCCTCTTGTCCCTCTGTCTTACCTTGTCTTTGTGTCACTGTAAAGTGTTATGTAGGCTTTGATGAAAGTCTCGTACTTTGCTTGGAGGAGGCCAGGGAGAACGGAAGAGGATTTACTGTTTTTTCCTTTTACCACTGAAGGCCAAACAAAGCTCTTTCCCCTGGTTCAGATAATATTTCAGAAACGTGACTGTCTTCCTTGCTTTCTCTCCTGCTTGTTCCATGGGGAGTGAAGGAGCAATAAACATGGGGTTTAAAATGACTGGTTGGGGTTGGTAAAGCTTTTCAGGTTGCCTTTTAAAAAGGACTCACCTGAGATATAATACCGGATAGTGCTTAGTCCATTCAAACCCATTACCTTCTAGGATTCCAAGGAAACATGTATTACAAATCTGTATCCAGAATTTCAGCATTTCCTGAGCAAGACCTTTATATGCCAAAGGGATTTTCACTTCAAATCCACTTGCATTTATAGTACAAAACACTTACAAATCACCTTCAAGAGGTTTTGCTATTGTTTTCTCTCTTCCTTATCCCCCAATTGCTATTTGAAAATGATGAGATGGATTAGTTGATGAAGAGATAGATAACATAGGAGTAAAGTGGAAAAGGTTCACATAAGGGGAAATAGAACTGCATAGGACAGACTATCGGTGTATATGTTTGTATATATACACAACTAGTGTTTGCCACAAGGCAAGCACTCAAATATTTGGTTTTCTGAATGCTCAATGTAAACTGTGAGCTGTAACATGCTCTTGTATTCTCTAATTGATCTTGCAACAAATCAACAGCTGTGAACTGACTGCTCAGCACCCGCTCTGTGGTGACACACTTGGAGCACGATCAACTCAGAATACAAGGACTAGGAGAAGCTTACTGAAAGCCAGAACAGAAAAATAAACTGTCGCCTACAGAATGTACAGATCAAACCCTTCCAGGGTTAAGGGAATGGGTGAAGACTGTTGGGCCACGAGAAGGCTGCTAATGCTTACCTTAACACCCCAAGAGTTCTTTAAATGAGGACAAATGCCCTGGGACAAGAGTTTCCACACTGATGTTGGACAAGGGCCCATGGCAGTGAAGGCAGGAGTCTTGGGAAATGATTCATGATATGCAGCTGTCAGATTAACCTTTGTGGCATATGGGGCATAGACTGGTGTCTGCAGCCATTCAGTTACCAACTGGAAGATGCCAGTACTACCCCAGCTCACTAAACAGCAGAATCAGTGTTTTCCCACCTCTCCCCTTCTCTTCCTCTCAGTGAACTCATTCACTCAGTGAAGTGTGCCCTTAAAGGAAGGGAAAGAGGAGGTGATTTGGGGATGACAAGAATTAAATCGTATTACTCTGATGTCAGTAACCACAATGGAGAGTGGTTCCATTCATGGTTGGGTTAGTTAACAATATGAATCTTTTAAAATTAAATTAACTTTTATTTTAAATTAATTTTTATTGGAGTATAGTTGCTTTACAAATAATGTGCATCTTTAGTATCTATATCGGAGAAGGCAATGGCACCCCACTCCAGTACTCTTTTGCCTGGAAAATCCCATGGATGGAAGAGCCTGGCAGGCTTCAGTCTATGGGGTCGCTAAGAGTCGGACATGACTGAGCAACTTCACTTTTCACTTTCATGCATTGGAGAAGGAAATGGCAACCCACTCCAGTGTTCTTGCCTGGAGAATCCTAGGGACAGGAGAGCCTGGTGGGCTGCCATCTATGGGGTCGCACAAAGTCGGACACGACTGAAGCAACTTGGCAGCAGCAGCCCCCACCCCAAATGAACTCATCTCCCAGCATCCCAGGGACTGGTTCACTGTGCTTCCAGCAGCTCTGCTGTTTGGGAGACTCAAGACTAGACATTTGCTGTTTCCTCAGATCATACTTTGGATTGGTATGTGTGGAGAGTGGAAGGACTGGGGAAAAGGGTGGAATTAGTGAGGGAGGAATCTGGTTAATTGTGGTCTCTTCTTTGGAGGGTTTGAGTCACTGGTTTCAGCCCTGACTGCTCCTAGAATTACTTGGGGAGCTTTCAAACACCATCAGTGCCTAGGCCGTATCCCCAGCCAATTGATTAGAGATGGAGATTGGGCACCAGCATTTTTTCAAAGCATTTCAGGTGATTTTAACACATAACAAAGGTTAAACACCTTAAGAATGATCCTATTTCTAACGAATCTCAGAAACATCTGAATGAAGCTTTGGAAATATGCTATTAGCCTTTAGACAATACTTGATGGATCACATAGAGGTAAATCTTACAATCAGAATATATAGCTTTCCATTCAACAGTTTCCTTACACATCTGTGTGTAAGGCTCTGTATGAGTCCAGTCAGTTGTTTTTTTAAGTATTGTTATTCAGCTTTAGGTCAATGGCATTATAAAGTTATACACCATGAGTTATTCTTAATTGCTGGCATGTTAAAAAATTCGAAATATTCCTGGATAGTTTAAGTTCAACTGTGAGAGAACAGTATCCTCATTAATTACTAGAAAAGCTCTCGCCAGTTTCTATCCTGCCTACAACTTCAGTTAAATGTTTTTAACATGTATGTGGACTTTATGGAGAGCCTAAAGAGGCTGAAGAATCACTGTGTTTAGAGACATCTTTACAAATTACGCACATTGGCAACTGAACAGCAACTAATTAATTCTTACCCCATCTGAAGTGTACTTGAGACTTGTTTGACTACAAAACACACTGACCAAACACATCTCTCAGAAGTGAGTCTTATAGAAATCCCATAGGGTAGAGGTAGAACTTTTAATTTGCTATAGTAGTTCATTTTAGTTAATACCAAGTATCCAGTCCTTTTCCTGCAAGGAGTTGTAAAGCTGGGAATGGAGCCAGCCTGCTACTTGGCACCAGCCCTTTCTGAGACTGATGGGAGGTTTTGTAATCCTCTTTGTAAGCATTGTCACCAAGTCTTACTTTTGGCAGCCGACCAATAGATTTATCTCACTAAATCAGCTGGGAAGTGTTTCAATATGTGTTGGCCACAGTTACCCAGAAATAGCGATTTTTAGAGATGCTAAGGTAACTATTCCAGTTGATGTAACCTTCCTGAATTTTTGTTCTTGTGGATTTTCAGTCTGTCCTTCTATGGGGGGGGTGTTTTAAGTTCCCAGTTTATTTTCTCATACTGGTTAGTTCACCACCTCTGTCCTGTGACTTGCATTCCTGAACACCTAGTAGTCTTGCAAACATAAGGTATGGAGCTTATGCCAAGAGTATGGCTGGATCTGGAGTGAACCCAGGGTCCATCCTACAGATGAGAGGTTAAGAGCACATTTACTCTTCAAGGTGGGTCCCTAATTGATTTCTCTTCATAAGCTGATGTCTTTGTTTCATGCATAAGGTGCATTTGTGGCTGACTCACTGTGTGAAGCTCTTCAGCCTTGTACTGTCTTTCACACACTGTAGGTACTCAATAAACATTAAATCAGTAGAACAGTCTCCAGCCATGGGATTAATAAACCAAGCCAGTTACACACACGGTCTAACTATACACAACCTCAGGATGGCCAGGATCAAATCAAGGATAAATCATACCAAAGAGAACATGCTACTCAAACTAGACTTGTCAATTTCAGCAAGTTCCAGGAATGAGCTGTTCATTTGGGGCCTTCTAATGATAGCATTTCATTACATGGCACCAAGTTTTGTGTTCTCCAGGATTGCATGTATCAAAATCCAGTGGTCATCAAAGGGAGAGTAGAGAATTTCATGCTTAATTTCTATATCATTACAAATCTTAATCATTTTTTAAATGTTAGAATTTAATTACTCCCACATATAACTTGAGAAATTTAAATGCATTCAACACATGGGTCTATAAACAAAATTTAATTATCTATATTCAGAACCATTAGTGACAACATCATAAACAGAATTTTTGGTACATCTACAATAAGACTTGTGGATTTACGCACACATTACCAGGGATTTTTTTTTTTTTTTTTTTTTTTTGCAAAATGAGATGAGCCAGTATGTAAAAGATGTTGAAAATGTAAAATATTTATTTGGATGGATGAGAGTTGCAATCTTGATGTGTTAAAAGACTGTACATTCCCAGTCAGCCTTTGGAAGTAGAAAATCTTATTTTGAACAGAGAATATGTACACTGTAACAGGTTTTGAATTGTTCTCCTCTGTTTTCCAAGTCAATTCCTCTTCATTTCCCACTATTTCTGTATTCTGCCTTTGTCCCCCTTCTACGTCTCCATGTTATCTATGAATATCTTTGACCTGATGCTTCCTCCACCCCATTGAAGGGGAGGTGATGGAATTCAAGCTTCCATCTTGTTGAGGAGACACCCTGGCTAATCCCCTTGCAGAAAGCAGGCTGCAACCAATGAGTCAGGGTCTTGGCACTCTTACGATTAATGTTTCACAGGCAAGTACCAGGCAGAGGCGGATAACAGGAGCTTGCACAGAATCTTCACAGGATCCTTGACATGATAAATCTCATGCGGAGCTCTCAAGAGGGGTCTAACAATGAAATGTCAAATGTATTTCATTTTGATGTTTGGGGCTGTAGTGGGAAAACCTGAGCCAGAAAAAGCAAAGGACAGTCTCTTCTTCAAAGCCTTTCCTGCCTCCCTCCCTCAGCTCTCAAAAAAATCCTCTTCTTGACTTGCTGATGACTGAATATCCCAGCTCCAGAACTCATCTCCTTCTGGAGTGACATTTAATGAGGTATGGAAAGTTACACCTTTTCCTGCCACCACACACATTCAGTTATTGCCCAGAAATGAAAGAAGTCCTTTGAGCTAGAAAACTGAAATAAAAACGTCAGGCCTGAGCTCTGGGTTAGAAGTCAGGTGCTGGGTTTCTTCCCTAGCCCAGAACGGCACCTTTGGGTCTCCATCCAGGAGGCTGGCCCAGTCACCTGGGTGGGAGGTGCAGTGCTGTAGGATAACCCAGGATGGTCAGATCCGTGGCCTGGCCACATTGGCTGTGCCACAGGCAGCTTCCTGGTGAAGCCAGCCCTTCTGACGCTGCTGCCCATTGCAGGCCAAATGCTGGGGGCACAGTGACCTCTTCATTATTATTAATACAAAGAAGACCCAAGAGCAGTAGCAGGTGAAAAAGTGGAGTGTTTCTAAGTGTCTTCAATGGCCGTAACTGTTCCTTTATGACAAGCCTCTATTTAAACCTGTATCTTTTTGCCCCAGTCTCCTCCAGCAAATCCTATCCTCCTTTCCTTTTCTGTGATATAATTACAGTGCTTGTTGGCATTTCTGTAGAAAACATTATATTCTGGGAGAAGGGTTCTTTAGGAGGCTTAGAGTGAGACTAATAATAAGCATATGGCTATGCACCAAACGACCTAGCGGGAACTCATTGTGCTTCTGCTTGACCTGCTCCATCAGGGGCACCCAAGAGCCTGTCACCTGGCTCAGCAAGTGTGCAGCAAAGGTGGTAGATTTCCAAGTGGAGGAGGAGTATGGCAGGCCTGGAGGAGGGCCACTGCGGGGCCCAGGAGTCACAGGTATGGGGAGGAGTTAAAGGAAGGTTGGGCCGTCTAGAGTCACCACTAGTGCCTCCAGCCCCTGTCAGGGTAAGGGGCTCCCGGGGATCCACTCCTGTACCCATGTGGGTGCCATGACATTGGCCTACATCTTGCAGTGTGTCCACTCAGTATCCAGTGCCTTCCTCTTGACCTTGAGGTCCTCTGGCAGCCCGGCCACCACTCTGTGTGAGTGTTCAACTTGCTGTCCTCGCCCAGGTCTCTGAAGTTGGTGGCATTCCTGCTGCACAGCTGCGCGCACTGGTGGCGCTCAAGGGGCCGCGCGCCTTGGTCCTGACTTGGTCCTGGGCAAGAGTGCCAAGCCTGCACCGATGGCACGTGGTGGTCGACTTCGAGGTTGCCTCTGTGTCACCTCTGGCAGAGGCTGGCGGTCTTCCCAGGCTCTCTCTGAGCGCGGCCCGGCCCCCAAGCGGAGCGCTGGAGCATGAATGCTGGATGTCAGCTGCTCCTCTCTGCAGCCCGCGCCGTCTTGGGCCCCTTCTCCCAGCCCCTGTGTGTCTTTCACCTGCTCCAGAGATTGGAGTCCCATCCCCAGCGCTCTTTCATGTCCTGCAACAGCTCTGCCCCTAGCACCGCTGTCATCTGTGCCCCCCACCCCCAGGATGCTTGCCAGTTCTTGCCCAACTGGGGTCTTGCTTTCAGCCTTCATCCTTTGCCTCTCTCCCTCACCCTTCTGCTCCCGGGACCCAAGGGAGGCCAGCAGCCATATCTGGGATCTCAGTCCCCCTCCCTTGCTCTTTGACCGGCCCCAGCTGGGCCCTGTATGGAGGCGGGCCAGCCGTGTACGTAAGTACCAGGCAGATGGGACCAGGCGCACCCGCGGTTCCCCGAGAGACCCTGGCATAGGAGATGCTTGGAGAAGATGGACTCAGGACGTCAGCGGGGAGCTTATCCTGCCCTGGGCAGCCGTAGGTCCAGCCCTGGCACGGAGGAGCCAGGCTCTGGAGTTCCTCTCTGTGGCAGGTCCTGTGGCCTTACTTACTCTTAAGCGATCCACACTTAGATACTTAGGCGTCCCTAGAACGCTCTGAAAACGAAGTCTGACTTCCAAGCAGGAAATCAGGAGTTCCGGGATGGTTGCGCTCTTGCCTGCGCGCAAGCAGGTGGGCATCCCGTCGAGGGTGGGCGGCTTGGGGGTGGGGTGGGGGAGAAGGGGCTTCTTGGGAGTGTGCTGGGGCCCCTGTCCTGTTTCTGGCCTGACTGCGGCCACCTGTCATTTGCCTATTTCCTGCATTCTGTCTGAAAGGAAAGGAACACGAAGTCACTTATTCTGGGTATGTTGGTGGAGACTTTGGGGATGGCAGGCCTTCCGACACGCTGTGGGATTGGTCGGAACTGAGGGGCCGAGAAGGAAGGAACCGGATTCGCAGATTTGGGGAAGGAGGCGGACTCACGCTGCCTCTCCCTGGAGTGGCGAGTTCTCTGTGCTTTGCTGGGTGTTCAGACCCCGCAGCGCCCCCAGCGCCCCCGCTAGGCCCACAGGTGCTGGGGAGCCGAGGTTTCGGCAGAAGAGGGGAAGTAAGCTGGTGGAACAAAAGCAAAAGCCATCTATTGACCCACTGCTCCAGGCAATTATTGATGTAAAGGGATACCTCCTGCCAGATAAAGGACCTCCAGGATTGAGAATTTTGAAAAAAAATTACAAAATTCACAAATATTTTTCTTAAAAACGTCATAGATGAAAATTCCCACCCATTATTCTTGGAGGAGTTAACAGTTTGTGCTTTTCTTCCCAGATCCTACCAGGAGCATCCACAAGCATATATGCATAGTTGATATTTTGCAAAAATGGAATGAAACTGTACAAACTCTTTGTAATTTACTCCCCTGCCAAAATTATAATCAAGAATGTTAATGGAGTATGGTCTGTAAAAATGCTGAATTGCTGTACACTTGAAACTAATATAATATTGTAAATCAACTATACCTCGATAACAAAATTATATTGAGAACAGCCTTCCATGTTGGGACATAGGGGTGGACCTCATTCTAGACTGGCTGACTGAAGAGGAGTCTATGGTCTGGAGGTACCACTGTTCAGTGATTGTTTGGCCAGTGAGTGATACTGGTTGAAGAGACAGTTCTGAGGCTTAGAAGGGTTCCCAGAGCCCTGCAGGACATGCAGAGCAGTTTCAGTTCATTGTAATCACAGATGCTGAAATGATGCCTCTTGGTCCCAGGGAGGATAAGGTCCTCTGTGGAGGCTTCCCAGAGACTGCTACCATCTGGGTTAGGTGAGGCTCTATCTCCTTGTTCCCAGATCCTGCATAGCACCACCCCAACTTTTCCCCAGCAAATAGGGGCTGGTGTTTGTAATCACAACCCAGGGTGGAATTTTCCCAAGAGTTGGAAGGTGAGATGGGAATCCTCCATGTGTCCTTGAATTCACAAAGGTCAAAAGTCTATGGGGGAGTAAAGTATTGAACCGTTGTTATTGTTCAGTTGCTAAATTGTGTCTGACTCTTTGTAACCCCATGGACTACAGCATGCCAGGCTCCCGCATCATTTAATATCTCCGGCAGTTTGCTCACATTCTTGTCCACTGAGTCAATGATGCTATCTAACCATCTTATCCTCTGCTGTTCTCCTTTTGCCTTCAATCTTTCCCAGGATCAGAGTCTTTTCCAATGAGTCAGCTCTTTGCATCAGGTGGCCAAAGTATTGGAGCTCCAGCTTCAGCATCAGTCCTTCCAATGAATATTCAGAGTTGATTTCCTTTATGATTGACTGGTTTGATATCCTTGCAGTTCAAGGGACTCTCAAGAATCTTGTCCAGTACATAGTTAGAAAGCATCAATTGTTTGGTGCACAGCCTTCTTTATGGTCCAACTCTCACATCCATACATGACTACTGGAAAAACCATAGCTTTGACTACATGGATCTTTGTAAAGTATGAATACTTTACCTTATTTCACCACAGGTGAGGATTTAAGTCAGGATGTTGACACTGTAGGAGGGTTCATCGACAAAGGAGCTAATTACAAGGGTGAGGTATAAGGAAGTATGAGGAATGGTAGATGGTAGAAGAAGAGGATTCTGTGGATAGGAGGGTTGGGACGGGTTGCTGAAATTCCAAGAGGCATCATAAGCAGTGCAGAGAGTGATGGTGGAAAAGCTTGTTATGGGCTGGAAAGAATGGTAGCAAAGGTAGTGATGCAGTGGGATAAAGTAATCCCATTTATGTCTCATTGATCAGAATTGGGTGACATACATTTATCTGCAAGGGAGTCTGGGAAGAAACCCTTTTCTATCTTTTATAATGGAAGATTTGCAATGATTATTGGCTTATCCATCCCACAGTGACTGTCCGAGTCCAGGGGTCAGCATCTCCTTAGGTCTTATTTCATATTCAGGGAAGAGATGAGATGGCACACATCATTCATTGGGTTCTGGAAAGTGGCAAACTGCAGCTTGGGGAGAATCTGCTCACTGAAGGTCCCCTGCAAGCCTGCTGGTGTTGTGATCCACCCTTTACGAGCCATCAGCTACTTCTCAGCATATCACTGAAGTTGATGTCTTTTTTAACAAATGCTCATAAAGTATTCATAAAGCATGGAGACATGGAAGACATGAACATACATGAGAAATAACATAAAGATACTTGATTTAAAGGTTTCACTTTCCAGATAGCTGTGTTTTTTTTTTTTTTTCTTAAAGCTGTCAATTTTTTCAGATGATGACAGTAGGGAGAGATAGAGTTACTGCTTTGTCTCAAACTCCTGGCCATTTTAAGGCAGTTCTACCAGCTTGGGTTTTCCTGATCTGCCTCTTAGGTGGGGACCCTAGACAGCTATTGGCATTTACCACTGTGCATCTAGATAGCCTTCCCAGAGGGCTGGGGCTACTGTGTCTGTCTGCTGTGTGTGCTCCTTGCAGCTTAGGGTGTCAGAACCTCGAGTCCTCTGGAAATAAACCTCCAAAGTCAATACCCATCCTTACGGAGGCATAGTCACGCTGGGTGTGGACTTAAAAAATATTCACAACCTGAAAGTTGAGAAATATGTTTTATTCAATGGGAATTTTTAGAACTTCAAGCTCAGGAGGCAGCATCTCAAGTAACCCTGATAAAACTGATCTGAGGGGGTGAGGGGAAGAACCAGGTTACACAGAAGTTTTGCAACAAAAGGCAGGTGGTCTGAACATCAAAAAATTATACTTAAAGAAAACCAGATATTCCAAGTTAAGGAATTTAGTTCTTTTCTATGTATGCAAAAATGCAAGATTCTGGGCTCACTGAAATCATTCCTTTGATAGGCACCTCATCTACCTGGGGCCAGTATCTTGTGTTTTCACATCTTGAGTTTCCTCAGGATTCACCATAGGGAGTGGCTGTGGTTTGATGGCTGATAGATGGCAGGTATTATTTCCTTCCTGAGTTCCCTCAGGGCTCACCAGCTCACCAACCCTGGTGGCTGCAATTGCTGATGATTGTGACATCCTTTGTTTATTGATGTGGCAGGAAATGCTCTATTTTTTACTGGATCATGCTAGAACCTCAGCAGGCCCAGGATTTTGTGGCTAAGTCCGCAGCGGAGCAGACCATGGAGGGTATGTGTATTCCAGAAATCCCAGTTCTATGAATTCTCTTGAACTCTTGTAATACAGTACCACCAACTGAGCAGCTTAAACAACAGACATTTACTGTCTCTTGGGCTTCCCAGGTGGTGCAGTGGTAAAGAATCTGCCTGCCAATGTGGGAGATGCAAGATTTGATCCCTGGGTTGGGAAGATCCCCTGGAGAGGGAAATGACTACTGACTCCAGTATCGTTGCTTGGAGAACCCATGGACAGAGGAGCCTGGCCAGCTATAGTCCACGGGGCCCCAAAGAATCAGACATGACTTAATGACTGAGCATGGACATGAGAAATTTGCTGTCTCACAGTTCTGGAGGTTGGCAGTCTGAAATCAAGGTGTCAGTGGGGTTGTGTCCTTCTGAGGGTCACGAGGCAGAATCCGTTCTGTGCTTTTTTCCCAGAGCCAACTCACTGGAAAAGACTCCGATGCTGGGAAAGATTGAAGTCAGGGAGAGAAGGGGATGACAGAGGACAAGATGGTTGGATGGTATCACCGACTCAATGAGCACGAGTTTGAGCAAGCTCTGGGAGATGATGAAGTGCAGGGAAGCCTGCTGTGCTGCAGTCCATGGGGTCCCTAAGAGTTGGACACGACTTACATGCAGAGTACATCATGAGAAGCGCTGGGCTGGAAGAAACACAAGCTGGAATCAAGATTGCCGGGAGAAATATCAATAACCTCAGATATGCAGATGACACCACCCTTATGGCAGAAAGTGAAGAAGAACTAAAGAGCCTCTTGATGAAAGTGAAAGAGGAGAGTGAAAAAGTTGGCTTAAAGCTCAACGTTCAGAAAACTAAGATCATGGCATCTGGTCCTATAACTTCATGGGAAATAGATGGGGAAACAGTGGAAACAGTGTCAGACTTTATTTTTTTGGGCTCCAAAATCACTGCTGATGGTGATTGCAGCCATGAAATTAAAAGATGTTTACTCCTTGGAAGGAAGGTTATGGCCAACCTAGATAGCATATTTAAAAGCAGAGACATTACTTTGCCAACAGAAGTCCGTCTAGTCAAGGCTATGGTTTTTCCAGTGGTCATGTATGGATGTGAGAGTTGGACGGTGAAGAAAGCTGAGCGCCACAGAATTGATGCTTTTGAACTGTGGTGTTGGAGAAGACTCTTGAGAGTCCCTTGGACTGCAAGGAGATCCAATCAATCCATCCTAAAAGAGATCAATCCTGGGTGTTCATTGGGAGGACTGATGTTGAAGCTGAAACTCCAATACTTTGGCCACCTCATGCGAAGAGTTGACTCATTGGAAAAGACCCTAATGCTGGGTAAGATTGGGGGCAGGAGGAGAAGGGGACGACAGAGGATGAGATGGTTGGATGGCATCACCGACTCAATGGACATGGGTTTGGGTAGACTCCGGGAGTTGGTGATGGACAGAGAGGCCTGGTGTACTGCGATTCATGGGGTCGCAAAGAGTTGGACACCACTGAGCGACCGAACTGAACTGAACTGAACGACTGAACAACAACAGCAACCAGTGGGAGCTCCATGGGGGCAGAGGCCGTATCTGCTTTATTCAGCAGCATATCAGAGTCTGGCCCCTCGCAAGCATGGCTGAGAATGATTTTCTCTAACCTGCACCCCTGTGCCTGGAGGTAAGTACAGTAGGCGTTATCCTCATTTGTGGAGAGGGCAAGGGAACTGACTTACTTTGTCCCATCACAAAGGGTGGGGAGCCTGGGGTTCAGATCCAGATTCCCTGCTTCCAAGTCAGGGCATCACCCACCACACCACACTGCCTGGTCTGGTGGGGGATCACTCCTTCCTTGGCCTCTGCTTTCAGCCAGCGCTTCTCAGAATCACTGCCCAGACCTTAGAAAACAAAGGGGCCTGGTCCCTACTTGAGTCTTACTATATCGGATCCTCTTGGGGTGGGATTGTATATTTAAAAATAGTGTCTGGGAATCAATTCAAGAAAAGTGTTGCTATAGTAGATGTGTTAAAAAGAAAAAGTTTTGCTAGCAAACACATCGCTCTGTGGTTGAACTGAAATTTGTAGTCAATTAACCCATATCAGTGAGGACACTTCTCAAGTGCCTTGAATGTGTAAAGTACTGTCCTCTTTGATTATTTTCTCTTTTTTTTTAATACTTAAAAAAATATTTTGTCAAAAAACAAAAATATTTTGTTCATTCTGCATGGCATGTGGGATACTCGTTCCCCGTTCAGAGATGGAACCCATACCCTCCGTGCTGGCAGCTCGGAGTCTTAACCACTGGACCAGCAGGGAATTTCTTCCTTTGCCTATTTTCTTCATCCAGCATCTAGCAAGAAATGAGAACTCTGCCAGGGTGAGGGTATCCCCACAGGGGCCATGTTCTCTCCAGGTCCCAAGGGGCGTTTGGTGGGCTTGGGGAGGTGCCCACAGTGGGCAATCAGGTCCTGACACCCTTGGTATGCCAAGCAGCGGGCATGGTGGCAGTCATTCCTTTTGAGAGATTTCCACTCTGCCAAGCTCACACATCTCCAGCATCCATTGAAGCTGGTGTTGCTCTCTCAGCTTTACAGGTGAAGAAGCTAAAGCTCAGAGAAGTCGTTTACCCAAAGTCAGTGAATGGCACCAGGATTGAATCCAGATCTGTCTGGGTCCAAGCCTGTTCCTCTCACACTGTCCTACCCCACACAAGTGACATGACAATGACAAATAGCAACAATAATAGTAATAAGTATGACTACATTTTACGGAAAGTTGGCTACAGGCCAGGTAGCCTAGAATTTTATAGCTCAATAGTAACGCTTTGTGTAGAAAATATGATGATCCCTACCTCCTAATGGAAGGAGCTACAGAGTGTTTGCAGTCTATGCACACTACATTTTATAGGTTGTGAAAGTAAGTCACAGGGAGACAAGGTGGCTTGTCCAATATCACATGACTTGTCAGTCACAAAGTTGAGACACACTCAGGCAGACTGTTCTAGAGCCTGGGTTCCTTCCTCACTAAATTGTGCTTTCTCTCAAGAAGCAGGGTTTCAGAATTGAAAGAGACACATGTACCCCAATGTTCATTGCAACACTGTTTACAATAGCTAGGTCATGAAAGCAACCTAGATGTCCACTGGCAGACGAATGGATAAGAAAGTTGTGGTACATATACACAATGGAATATTACTCAGCTGTAAAAAAAGAACACATTTGAGTCAGTTCTAATGAAGTGGATGAAACTGGAGCCTATTATACAAAGTGAAGTAAGTCAGAAAGAGAAACACCAATCCAGTATATTAACACATATATACAGAATTTAGAAAGACAGTAACGATGACACTATATGCAAGACAGCAAAGGAGACACGGATGTAAAGAACAGACTTTTGGACTCTGTGGGAGAAGGTGAGGGTGGGATGATTTGAGAGAAAAGCATTGAAACTTGTATATTACCATATTTAAAATAGATGACCAGCACAAGTTTGATGCATGAAGCAGGTACTCAAAGCGGGTGCTCTGGGGAAACCCAGAGGGATGGGGTGGGGAGGGAGGTGGGAGGGGGGTTCAGGATGGTGAGACACATGTACACCCGTGACTGATTCATGTAAAGCAAAAACCACCACGCAATATTGTAAAGGAATTAGCCTCCAATTAAAATAAATAAATTAAAAAAAAAAGAAGCAGGGTTTCCCAGCACAGTAACAGGATGAACATGCTCTCTCTGCCCCCATTGCTCTGTGTTTGTGGTATTCTATGTTTTAAATTTTTCTTGGAACATAGTTGATTTACAATATTGTCTTAGTTTCAGATAAACAGCAAAGTGAATCAGTTCTACACACACATATGCCCACTCTTTAAGATTCTTTCCCCATATAGGTCATTATAGAGTTATTCTTTTTTCAAGATGATTTATTTAGTTTTTAAAATTGCTTTTGGCCGTGGTGGGTCTTCATTGCTGCCTGCGGCTTTCTCTAGTTGCAAGAAGAGTGAGAGGTACTCCTCATTGTTATGGGCAGGCTTCTCATCGTGGTGGCTTCTCTTGTTGTGCAGCACAGGCTCTAGGCACGTGGGCTTCAGTGGTTGTGGCTCGAGGCCTCTAGAGCACAGGCTCAGTACTTGTGGCCCATGGGCACGGGCCATGTTGCTCTGTGGCATGTGGGATCTTCCCAGACCAGGGATCTAACCCGTGTCCCCTGCAATGCAAGGCAGATTCTCAACAACTGGATCATCAAGGAACCCCATTACAGAGTACTGAGTTCTCTGTGCTGTACAGTAGGCTATTATTAGTTATCTCTTTTATATATAGTAGTATGTATGTGTCAATCTCAATCTCCCAATTTATCCTTCCCTCACTTTCCCCCTGAAAACCGTAAGTTGGTTTCCTACACCTGTGACTCTGTTTCTGTTTTGTAAATAAGTTCATTTGTAGTGCTGTTTTTAGATTCCACTGGAAGTGATGTTACATGATATCTATCTTTCATTGTCTGATTTACTTCATTCAGTATGATAATCTCTGAAAGTGTATTTGCTCAGTCCTGTGCAACTCTTTGCAACCCCATGGGCTATAGCCCAACAGGCTCCTCTGTCCAAGGGGATTCTCCAAGGAAGAATACTGGAGTGGGTTGCCATGCCCTTCTCCAGAGGATCTTCCTGACCCAGGGGTTGAACCTGGGTCTCTGCATTGTGGGCAGATTCTTTACCATCTGAGCCACCAGGGAAGCCCTGGTGATGATAATCTCTAGGTCCATTCGTATTGCTGCAAGTGTGAGATATTCTTTGTCATTCAGATAACTCGTTCTCCTGTTGTGCAGAGGCTGGCTTTGAGACAAAGTCCAAACCCATGGTGAGTCTTCCAAGCAAACTCATGTCCTCTTTGGATGCTGACCAAGTGAGGTCTGAAATCTTATCACTGGATAGAATTCCCTTTTTCTCTCCCTCTCTGCCTTCCTTTCTCCTCCCCTGCCTGCAAACATTCATTGCCCATATCTTTGTTCTTTGGATGCTGGTGGTTTGCCACTTGGATACAAGCCTGGAGGATGCTTTGGCTGCTTGAATGAGGACCCTACTAAATACACAGGCACAAAAGCAATTTGCCAGGCCATTACTACTCAGATGCTCATTACAATAATCGAGAGGTAATGACACTCTGAGACTATCGCTGAAGCCTGAATAGAGATCAGCCTGCCTCGATTAAGAGAGGAAAGATCGTGGCAAGAAAGTATTTGTCCATTTCTCATGCTTATTGTTAAGGCAGTTTAGAGCTGTGTCTTAATGAATCCATCCATTAAGGGTGATTTGGTTTTGAGTGCATTTCATACTCACAAAGCATACTCATCACCCATTCCCCCTGGTTAGCACACCTCCTCAGAGAATAGTAGCTGTTTCAACCACAAACCAGATTCAGTGAACAGGCCAGGTCCCTGATCCCCACAGCTGATGAAAGAGCCCCTAAGGGGGGCAGGCATAGCCTTATGCCACAAGGTGCGCATGTGTGCTGAGTCCCTTCAGTCATGTCCGACTCTTTGGGACCCTATGGACTGTAGCCCGCCAGGCTCCTCCACCTGTGGGATTCTCCAGGCAAGAACACTGGAGTGGATTGCCGTTTCCTTCTGTGGGCGATCTTCCCGACCCAGGGATTGAACCCGTGTCTCCTGCGTCTCCTGAATTGGCAGTCTGGTTCTTTACCACTAGTGCCTCCTGGGAAGGTCTCTATATTTGATTGCAGTCTGTCACTCCTGGACGGTCCAAGAAACGCCCACATGACAGAACCCTGGCTATAGTTGTAGCAGCTATGACTTGGAAAAAAAATTGAGAACTGCCCACTGACAGGTGGTACTGCAAAATCAAACACTCTATTCTAGTGGGTGAGAGACCCTGAAACACACGTAGAGTCCAAGACCATTAGAAGGACCCCCAAGGCAGCATCTGGTCCGATCTCTGCACCTAACACTTAGGTGACTAAAGTTCAGAAAGGGTGTGGGGCTTTTCCCAGACCACACAGCCTGTGCTGGTGGCACAGTAGGGATACACTTCAGTGATTTTGTTTCAATTTTGTTAAAAAGTTTTTCTTTTTTTCTGATTTTACAAATAATACAAAAATCTTATTGCTAAAACAAATACATAAAAGTATAAGGAAGAAATGAAAAATATTAGTGATTTCTTAAATTCTGCAATGTCACTGAATTTATGCAGAATCAGACTCATTAAGAATAAAGTGGCTGGCACTTCCCTGGTGGTCCAGTGGTTAAGACTCCACACTCCCAGTGTAGGGAGGCTGGGTTTGATCCCTGGTCGGGGAACTAAGATCCCACATACTGCAACTAAAGACCCCAAATGCCTCAACAAAGACTCGGCGCGTAAAAAAAATAAAAAGTAAAAATAGAATAAAGTAACTAATGGGAATAGAATGACTGGCAGGCAATTGAATGACTGGCAGGCAATTGAATAGTTAATATCCATTGATTGATGGGTTTTCTCTTTTTATAGAATTTATTGAAAACACCTGTCTACTCACCCAGCTTTTACAATGACGGCAGATCAGTTGGAATTAGTTCCAGGTAAAGCTTATTTACAGATGCTCCTTGGTGGCTCAGATGAAGAATCTACCTTGTTCAATCCCTGGCTCAGCAAGATTCCCTAGAGAAGGGAATGGTTACCCACTCCAGTATTCTTGCCTGGAGAATTCCGTGGACAGAGGAGCCTGGTGGGCTAGTCCATGAGTTCACAAAGAGGTGGACACAACTGAGCAACTAATGCCCAGATGTAGATATATGTCCCATGTACTATTTGGACCACTGTGGAGCCCTTCGCTGTAGGGTTCTGGGAGGTGTACAGAAATGTCAGGGCATAGAAGGACTCACATATGTTGAGTTCTCACTATGCAAGGGTTCCTTTGAAGTGTTTACTGTTAATTCTTATCTTTACAATAAACTTTGAAAGGTGGGTATACGTGGACATGTTTGCATAGATTGAATATTTGTATTTCCCTCTCTGATTCATATATGGAAATCCAGTCCCCAATGTGATAGTATTTGGAGACTGGACCTTTGGGGTATAATTAGGTATTGATGGTGGCATGTGTGCTAAGTCACTTCAGCTGTGTTCGACTCTTTGTGACTCCATGGATTGTAGCTCTTCTGTCCATGAGATTCTCCAGGCAAGAATACTGGAGTGGAAATAGCAGCCATTTCCTCCTCCAGGGGATCTTCCCAATCCAGGGATCGAACCTGAGTCTCCTTCGGCTCCTGCATTGCAGGTGCTTTCTTTCCCGTCTGAGCCACCAGGGAAGTGGAGCCCTCATGAATGGGAGTAGTGCCCTTAGAGAGATCTCTTTCCCCTTCTGCCCTGTAAGAAGATGACCATCTATGAATCATGGCTCACCAAATATGCCAGCCCCTTGATCTTGGACTTCCCAGCCTCCAGAACTGTGAGGGAAAAATTGTGTTGTTTATAAGACACCTATGACATTTTGTTATAGAAAAATGAATGGGCTAAGACAGCATTTGGCATAGTCAATAAAGCAGAAAGTTTTCTGGAACTCTCATGCTTTTTCGATGATCCAACGGATGTTGGCAATTTGATCTCTGGTTCCCCTGCCTTTTCTAAAACCAGCTTGAACATCTGGAAGTTCACAGTTCACATATTGTTGAAGCCTGGCTTGAAGAATTTTGAGCATCACTTTACTAGCATGTGAGATGAGTGCAATTGTGTGGCAGTTTGAGCACTCTTTGACTTTGCCTTTCTTTGGGATTGGAATGAGAACTGACCTTTTCCAGTCCTGTGGCTACTGCTGAGTTTTCCAAATTTGTTGGCATATTGAGTGCAGTACTTTCACAGCATCATCTTTTAGGATTTGAAATAGCTCAACTGGAATTCCTTCACCTCCACTAGCTTTGTTCATAGTGATGCTTTCTAAGGCCCACTTGACTTCGATGTCAAGGATGTCTGGCTCTAGGTGAGTGATCACACCATCGTGATTACCTGGTTCATGAAGATCTTTTTTGTACAGTTCTTCTGTGTATTGTTGCCACCTCTTCTTAATATCTTCTGCTTCTGTTAGGTCCATACCATTTCTGTCCTTTATCAAGCCCATCTTTGCATGAAATATTCCCTTGGTATCTCTAATTTTCTTGAAGAGATCTCTAGTCTTTCCCATTCTATTGTTTTCCTCTATTTCTTTGCATTGATCTCTGAGGAAGGCTTTCTTATCTCTCCTTGCTATTCTTTGGAACTCTGCATTCAAATGGGAGTATCTTTCCTTTTCTCCTTTACCTTTTGCTTCTCTTCATTTCACAGCTATTTTTAAGGCCTCCTCAGACAACCATTTTGCCTTTTTGCATTTTTTTCTTGGGGATTGTCTTGATTCCTGCCTCCTGTACAGTGTCATGAACCTCTGTCCATAGTTCTTCAGGTGCTCTGTCTATGAGATCTAATCCCTTGAATCTATTTCTCACTTCCACTGTATATGCATAAGGGATTTGCTTTAGGTCATACCAAAATGGTCTAGTGGTTTTCCCTACTTTTTTCAATTTAAGTCTGAATTTTCCAATAAGGAATTCATGATCTGAGTCACAGTCAGCTCCCGGTCTTGTTTTTGCTGACGGTATAGAGCTTCTCCATCTTTGGCTGCAAAGAATATAATCAATCTGATTTTGGTATTGACTATCTGGTGATGTCCATGTGTAGAGGCTTCTCTTATGTTGTTGGAAGAGGGTGTTTGCTATGACCAGTGCGTTCTCTTGGCAAAACTCTGTTAGCCTTTACCCTGATTCATTCTGTACTCCAAGGCCAAATTTGCCTGTTACTCCAGGTATCTCTTGACTTCCTACTTTTGCATTCCAGTCCCTTATAATGAATAGGACGTCTTTTTTTGGGCGTTAGTTCTAGAAGATCTTGTCAGTCTTCACAGAACCATTCAACCTCAGTTCCTTCAGCATTACTGGTCAAAGCATAGACTTGGATTACTGTGATATTGAATGGTTTGCCTTGGATATGAACAGAGATCATTCTGTTGTTTTTGAGACTGCATCCAAGTACTGCATTTTGGACTCTTTTGTTGACTACAATGGCTAATCCATTTCTTTTAAGGGATTCTTGCCCACAGTAGTAGATATAATGATCATCTGAGTTAAATTCACCCATTTCAGTCCATTTTAGTTCACTGATTCCTAAAATATAGATGTTCATTCTTGCCATCTCCTGTTTGACCACTTCCAATTTGCCTTGATTCATGGACCTAACATTCCAGGTTCCAATGCAATATTGATCTTTACAGCATCAGATTTACTTCCATCACCAGTCACATCCACAACTGGGTGCTGTTTTTGCTTTGGCTCTATCTCTTCACTCTTTCTGTAGTTATTTCTCCACCAATCTACAGTAGCATACTGGGCACCCACCCACCTGGGGAGTTCATCTTTCAGTGTCCTATATTTTTGCCTTTTCATAGTGTTCATGGGGTTCTCAAGGCAAGAATACTGAAGTGGTTTGCCATTCCCTTCTCCAGTGGACCACATTTTGTCAGAACTCTCCACCAAGACCTGTCCATCTTGGGTGGCCCTACATGGCATGGCTCATAGTTTCACTGAGTTAGACAAGGCTGTGGTCCTTGTGATCAGATTGGTTAGCTTTCTGTGATTGTGGTTTTCAGTCTGTCTGCCCTCTGATGGAGGATAGAGGCTTACGGAAGCTTCCTGATGGGAGAGACTGACTGAGGGGGGAACTGGGTCTTGTTCTGATGGGCGGGGCCATGCTCAGTAAATCTTTAATCCTATTTTCTGTTGATGGGCGGGGCTATGTTTCCTCCCTGTTATTTACGTGGGGTCAAACTATGGTGGAGGTAATGGCGACCTCCTTCAAAAGGTCCCATGCATGCACTGCTACACTCAGTGCCCAAAACCTGCAGCAGACCATCGCCGACCCATGCCTCTGCTGGAGACTCCTGGACACTCATGGGCAAGTCTGGGTCAGTCTCTTGTGGGGTCACTGCTCCTTTCTCCTGGGTCCTGGTGCTCACAATTTCTGTTTGTGCCCTACTTCTGCTTTATTGACTATGCCAAAGCATTTGATTGTGTGGATCACAATAAACTGTGGAAAATTCTGAAAGAGATGGGAATACCAGACCACCTGACCTGCCTCTTGAGAAATCTGTATGCAGGTCAGGAAGCAACAGTTAGAACTGGACATGGAACAACAGACTGGTTCCAAATAGGAAAAGGAGTACGTCAAGGCTGTATATTGTCACCCTGCTTATTTAACTTATATGCAGAGTACATCATGAGAAATGCTGGGCTGGATGAAGCACAAGCTGGAATCAAGATTGCCGGGAGAAATGTCAATAACCTCAGATACGCAGATGACACCACACTTATGGCAGAAAATGAAGAACTAAAGAGCCTCTTGATGAAAGTGAAAGAGGAGAATGAAAAACTTGGCTTAACACTCAACATTCAGAAAACTAAGATCATGGCATCTGGTCCCATCACTTCATGGCAAATAGATGGGGAAAGAATGGAAACAGTGACAGATTTTATTTTGGGGGGCCCCCAAATCACTGCAGATGGTATTGGCAGTCATGAAATTAAAAGACGCTTGCTCCTTAGAAGAAAAGCTATGACCAACCTAGACAGCATATTAAAAAGCAGAGACATTACTTTGCAAACAAAGGTCATCTAGTCAAAGCTATGTTTTTTCCAGTAGTCATGTATAGATGTGAGAGTTGGACTATAAAAAAAGCTGAGGGCTGAAGAACTGATGCTTTTGAACTGTGGTTCAAAAGAAGACTTGGAGAAGACTCTTGAGAGTCCCTTGGACTGCAAGAAGATCCAATCAGTCCATCCTAAAGGAAATCAGTCCTGAATATTCATCGGAAGGACTGATGCTGAAGCTGAAACTCCAATACTTTGGCCACCTGATGTGAAGAACTGACTCATTTGAGAAGACCCTGATGCTGGGAAAGATTGAAGGCAGGAGAAGGTGACGACAGAGGATGAGATGGTTGGATGGCATTACTGACTCAATGCACATGAGTTTGAGTAAACCCTGGGAGTTGGTGATGGACAGGGAAGCCTGGCATGCTGCGTTCCATGGGGTCGCAAAGAGTCGGACACGACTGAACAACTGAACTGAACTGAAGACAGCATTCATTATGGAGAAATTTAGCTACCAAGAAGGGAGTTTAACTTGCACAAGAGCTACAACAATAGCTCATAGTAGAAATAGTCAGGTTGGGGGCCTGGTGGTGTTAGGTGAATGCTACTTGCAATCTCTGTGTCCCTCAGCTCCAACCTAAAACTACAAGGAGAGGACATCTGATGGACATGGTTTTATTCCCCGGTCCGAGAAACGAAGAAACCTGAGTGCGGTTCTATCAGTCTGGAACCACAGAAAAAGCGGAAGTGAGAGTGCTCTCAGGAAGGGGGAGTGGAGACTGGTCAGTACAAAGGCTGGTCTTGGAGATAGAAATCACGGGAACCTTCCTCATGTTAGTCAGTCACTGGATGTGGGCTGTCACGGGAAGGAGGGATGATCTTGAATGAGTTGACCCTTTTCAAGTGAGGCAATCCCTGAGGGGGCTGGTACTATAATTCCTGACATCCAATCAGGCCATCTAATACTACTCCTGAGTCTACATATATTCTAACCTGGGGGCAACTTCACTTTCCATCCAGTCCAGTATACTGCCTGCGGCTCCATTCATACCTTACTATTGTCTTTCAAGGCCATTACTAAGAAGGACTATGATGAAGTTACCATCTATTTTTAACTTGGACCAATGTATTGAGCTGATCCATTGATGAACACATGACCACAGGTGTGAGCTGCAGGAAAAGTGTTAATGTAACTGTGGCTGATGACATGGGGGTCTGTCTATTGCTCGTGAAGCTTGGGCCCTCTGGCCCTGTTTGGCTCAAATCAAAATGCATCACTTTTATCCTGCTCATTTGGCCCAATTACCTCATTAGATCCAATTAGCATAATGTAATTGATAGTGAGCCAGTATGGTGTTTTGTTGGATGTTCATCTAATCAACCTTTGTGGACTATATTATGCTGGAAAGCAGGAGAGTTAATACAGTCCTGAGACAAGACTTTAAAAGCTACATTAAATGCAATCTGTTTCTGATTTTTTGCTGTGATAGGGAAGGAAAAGAATAAATTTGCCTGATCAAAGACTGTATACCATATTAACCTTTTCTAGAAGACACCTTAAACAGCATTCAGTTCAGTTCAGTCACTCAGTCATGTCTGACTCTTTGCAACCCCATGGACCACAGCACACCAGGCCTCCCTGTCCATCACCAACTCCCGGAGTTTACCCAAACTCGTGTCCATTGAGTCCGTGATGCCATCCAACCATCTCATCCTCTGTCGTCCCTTTCTCCTCCCGCCTTTAATCTTTCCCAGCATCAGGGGCTTTTCAAACGAGTCAGTGCTTCGCACCAGGTGGCCAAAGTATTGCAGTTTCAGCTTCAACATCAGTCCTTCCAATGAACTCCCAGGACTGATCTCCTTTAGGATGGACTGGTTGGATCTCCTTGCAGTCCAAGGGACTCTCAAGAGTCTTCTCCAACACCACAGTTCAAAAGCATCAGTTCTTCGGCCCTCAGCTTTTTTTTATAGTCCAATTCTCACATCCATACATGACCACTGGAAAAACCATAGCCTTGACTAGATGGACCTTTGTTGGCAAAGTAATGTCTCTGCTTTTTAATATGCCGTCTAGGTTGGTCATAACTTTCCTTCCAAGGAGTAAGTTCATGGCTGCAGTCACCATCTGCAGTGATTTTGGAGCCCCCCCAAAATAAAGTCAGCCACTATTTCCACTGTTTCCCCATCTATCTGCCATAAAGTGATGGGACCGGATGCCATGATTTTAGTTTTCTGAATGTTGAGTTTTAAGCCAAGTTTTTCATTCTCCTCTTTCACTTTCATCAAGAGGCTCTTTAGTTCTTCTTCACTTTCTGCCATACGTGTGGTGTCATCTGCATATCTGAGGTTATTGACATTTCTCCCAGCAATCTTGATTCCAGCTTGTGCTTCCTCCAGCCCAGCATTTCTCATGATGTACTCTGCATATAAGTTAAATAAGCAGGGTGACAATATACAGCCTTGACATACTCCTTTTCCTATTTGGAACCAGTCTGTTGTTGCATGTCTAGTTCTAACTGTTGCTTCCTGACCTGCATACAGATTTCTCAAGAGGCAGATCAGGTGGTCTGGTGTTCCCATCTCTTTCAGAATTTTCCACAGTTTATTGTGATCCACACAGTCAAAGGCTTTGGCATAGTCAATAAAGCAGAAATAGATGTTTTTCTGGAACTCTTGCTTTTTCGATTATCCGTTGGATGTTGGCAATTTGATCTCTGGTTCCTCTGCCTTTTCTAAAACCAGCTTGAACATCTGTAAGTTCACGGTTCACGTATTGTTGAAGCCTGGCTTGAAGAATTTTGAGCATCACTTTATTAGCGTGTGAGATGAGTGCAATTGTGTGGTAGTTTGAGCATTCTCTGACTTTCTTTGGGATTGGAATGAAAACTGACCTTTCCAGTCCTGTGGCCACTGCTGAGTTGTCCAAATTTGGCTGACATATTGAGTGCAGCACTTTCACAGCATCATCTTCTAGGATTTGAAGTAGCTCAACTGGAATTCCATCACCTCCACTAGCTTTGTTCGTAGTGATGCTTTCTAAGGCCCACTTGACTTTGATGTCAAGGATGTCTGGCTCTAGGTGAGTGATCACACCATCGTGATTATCTGGGTCATGAAGATCTTTTTTGTACAGTTCTTCTGTGTATTGTTGCCACCTCTTCTTAATATCTTCTGCTTCTGTTAGGTCCATACCATTGCTGTCCTTTATCAAGCCCATCTTTGCATGAAATATTCCCTTAGTATCTCTAATTTTCTTGAAGGAGATATCCAGTGTAGCAACTGCAGTTTAAACCAGTACTTGGTTGAGTTTACAGTATTCCAATGTCATCTTCCAGAATCCACCTAGTTTTTATAGGACCCAAATTGGTGAATAAAGTGGAGGGAATGAATACCCACAACCTCTGCATCCTTCTAGTCCTTAATGGTAGCACTAATATATGCTCTTCTTTCTCAAAAAGTATATCACTTTTGATTCATTGTTTTGGCAGAGGGAGGCTGCTTCGGAGTTTCCAAAGGGACTTCCTCACCTGTTTTTTCGCTGTTGTTTCATTTTATTTATTTATTTATTTTGGCTGCAACTTGTGGCGTGCAGAATCTTAGTGCCCTGACCAGGGATCAGATCTGCGCCCCCTGCACTGGGAGCATGGAGTCTTAACTCCTGGACCACCAGGGAAGTCCTTGGACTTCCACATTTTAATAGCTTTTACCCTCACAGACCATGGGACCAAGACAGAGGTTATACTATCAGATGAGTTTATTCTAATTATTTGGAGACTACAAAAATGAACACCAGGTGAACCCATGGACTCAGTGGACCTATGGTGAGTCAAACACTACCAAGACTTAACATTTATTGCATGACCCCAGCTATAGTAGGGGGCATGATGAAGCTTTAGGGCTCCAGGTAGCAATGTCAACTTGGATCCTGTGCCCATAAATCTTGAACATTTTGTGCATTTTTCCTCAGGGCACAGTTATCTGAGTAAATGGCTGTAGAGTCCTTTAGGGAAAGACTGAGATAATCACTACCATGTACACTTGCCCTGATGTTGCTGAATCCTTCTTGCTGGGATGCAGGTTCTTCTCTAGGCAAATGCTTTCTGGGTCTAGAAACTGGACATAAAATCATGCCTTTTTAAAAACATTGAGATTACTGTTCTTAATCTCGAAATCAAGATTTTGGGTGCGTTAGCTCAGATATTCCTATACCATATATCAGGATCCCATTCTTTCCTAACAGGACCTCAACATTGACCTAGTAGACATGCTTAGATTAAGAGCTTGGTTAGTTTCATGGTGAAGTCCTGGGTTTGGTCCTCAGCTTTCTCTGCTCTTCAGTAGCAGCAGACAAGCACCTTCTCATGTGCTAAGAAGACTGTCTGGATTCTAAATATAGCTTTAAATCGTCAGCCTTTGTTATAATTTTGAAAGGTGACGATTGGACTTGGAAACAGCTGGCAGCCATCCACCATCTTCACAGTTACTATTTCCTCCGTATTTCTTGAATATCTTTTGCACTGCACCGTCTAGTGTAATCCCTCCAATTGTCTGTCATTCTCACTCCACCAGTGACTGTTTGAACGGTTGTGCTGCCACCTTGTGCCCGGAGCGATCTGAGCATCCCTTACCACCCTTGATGAGTCTTCATGACAACTGAGAGCTTCCACTTCTGCTTTCTTAGACCATTTTTCTTCTTCTTTTTAAACCTATTTATTTATTTGGCTGCACAGAATATTAGTTGGGGGACGTAGGATCTTTGATCTTCCTTGCAGCTTGTGGGATCTTTAATTGTAGCTCGAGAACTCGTGGCACATGGGATCTTAGCTGCAGCATGTGGGATACAGTTCCCTGACCAGGGGTCAAACCCAGGCCCTCTGCATTGGGAGCACGGAGTCTCAGCCACTGGACCACCAGGGAGATTCTTGGCATCAGTGTTTCCAAGTTGGGTTCCCAGGAAGCAGATTGGACATTGGTGGTGGTTTAGTCATTAAGTCGTGTCTGACTCTTGTGATCCCATGGACTGTAGCCCGCTGGGCTCCTCTGTCCATGGGATTCTCCAGGCAAGAATACTGGAGTGGGTTGCCATTTTCTTCTCCAGGGGATCTTCCTGATCCAGGAATTAAACTCGGGTCTCCTGCATTGCAGGCAGATGATTTACCAACTGAGCTAGGAGGGAAGCTCCCAGAGTGGACATTATGACACAGGGTATTATAATATTTATAAGAAAGGGCTCTTGGGATCAATACCTGTGGAAAGAAAGTGAGGAAGCATGATCAGCATAGGGAGGAGCTGATTTGCCATCACTGTCAAGAGAGGCCACAGCTGATCCTGTAGGAAGGTAGGATGGTCCTTCAGAGTTGTCTTCAGTTGGGGCAGGAGGCTGGGCCTTTATACCCTGGCACAAGTTAGTCATTGGATGCAGGCTGTCCCTAGAGGGCACAGGTCTTTGAGTGAAGTGGTTTTCTTTCCAGCAGAAGCAGTGCTTGAAGGGGATTGATAGCTGAGGGCTATCTTCTGGCAGCCCTGCCAGCAGCTGGGGATTCCGGGTCTTTTCTCTGGAGGCAGATCTGGAAAATACATCGAAGTGCTCAGCAGACTGTATGCTCTACTAAGTGAAGAAGGGTCTGTGCTCACCTTCCAGTCCCTCCACTAGTGTCACAGAATTGCGAGAAACACTGACATTTCAGAATTTCTCCCTCCAGCCTTCTTCATTGTAAGTGAAAGGAAACAAGCAGTGGGCATGTTCAGTTGTGTCTGACATTTTGCAACCCCGTGGACTGTAGCCCACCAGGCTCCTCTGTCCATGGGATTCTCCAGGCAAGAATACTGGTGTGGGTTACCATGCCTTCCTCCAGAGGATCTTCCTAACCCAGGGATTGAACCTGAGTCCTAGGAAGCCAAAACAAGCACAATGAAGGTTTATTTTCTCACTAGCTCCCTAGAAACAAAAGAAAGTATATTCAAATTTGTGTTAACATATGTTCTCCATCCCTCTACACAGTTAATATGCATGAGAGGAAGCAGAGGCCTGACATCTCTAGGGTGTTATCTGATATTAATACAGCCATCCCACTCTCCTTTGACTGATGTTTGTACATCTCTTTCATCTTTTACTTTCAACTAGCCTATATTGTATTTGAAGCAAGATTTGTGTAGACAGCATAGAGCTGGGTTATGTCTTTAATCTCCTTTCTCAATCTTCATCTTTTAATTTGAGTATTAAACTATTTGTTGTTGTTGCCTAGTTGCTACGTCATGTCCGACTCTTTTGAGACCCCATGGATGGTAGCCTGCCAGTCTCCTCTGCCCTTGGAATTTCCCAGGCAAGAATACTGGAGTGGATTGCCATTTCCTCCTCCAGGGGATCTTGCTAACCCAGGAATCAAACCTGCATCTCCTCCTGTTCGGCAGGCAATTTCTTTACCTCTGAGCCATTGGGGCTGTCAAACATAATTCATAAAACTCAATGGTTTTCCAGTTTTGATCTTCCTACTGTTTTAAGAATTTTTTCTCCCGCCGCCCTCCACTGCGGCTGTTTTCAGGATTGTATGTTGTTTCTAGTTTTCAGAAGTTTAATCATGATGTATTTTGGCATGGATTTCTTTAGGTTTTTCCTTTTTTTTTTTTTTATCAGCAGCTTGAATCTGTAGGTTTGTGTCTTTTAAAATTTTTGAAGTTTTTAGCCAGTATATATTTCACTGCTTTTCAGCCTCATTCTCTGTCTTCACCTTCCAGGACTCTGATGGCACAAATTTTAAATCTTCTATTACAGCCCTACAGTTTCTTTGTTTTTTTCTTATTCATTTTTCCATGTTTGTTTGATCAGATTGGATACTTTCTATTGTTCTGTCTTTCATTTTACTGATTCTTTCCACTGTTTCCCCCATTTTGCGGTTGAACCATCCACTGAGCTTTTAAAAAATCAAATCTTTTAATTTTGGCTATTGTAGTTTTCAGTTCTAAAATTTCTATATGTTTCTTATTTATATATTCTATTTATTTAAGGAGACCTACTTCTTTCCTGAAATTTTCTATTTTTTCATTCGTTTCAAGTGTGTTCA
This sequence comes from Okapia johnstoni, assembly GCA_024291935.2. Taxonomy (NCBI): domain Eukaryota; kingdom Metazoa; phylum Chordata; class Mammalia; order Artiodactyla; family Giraffidae; genus Okapia; species Okapia johnstoni. Next base: position 75,924,042 of record CM044318.1, on the reverse strand, counting down.
TAAGTGTTCATTGAAGCATTTCTTTTTTTTTTTACCATGGCTTCTTTAAAATCTCTGTCAGATATTTCTAACATCACTTTCACCTTTGTGTTGACCTCAGTTAAATATCTTTTTTTTAAATTCAGTGTGAGATCTAGGCTTTTCTCGGTATGAGGAGTGGTTTTTGATGGAAACCCCAGTGTTTTTGTTTTATATTCTGAGACTCTGGATCTTATGTAAACCTTCTCTCTTAGCTGACTTCCTCTGGTCCCATTTTGGTAGGTGGGTCAGGTGGAGTAGATGTCCAGGTTTTCCATCGGGCCTCTGTTGACACCCAAGGGGGGAGGGGCAGGGGTGCCTTATTATCCCCAGGTGGAGGCAGGTGTCCCAGCTGGGAGGTGCGAAGTCTGGTGGGGGCTTGTTAGGGTCTGGCTGGGATGGAAGTCCTGGCTCCCTCCTCGGCCTTCCCATCACCACCCCAAGGTGAGGGTGTTGGGGTGCCTCGTGAGGGTGGAAGTCTATGCTCCCCAGTCAACTTTTGCTAGTTTTCCTGTGGTCTTTGGTTGGAGAAGAAACCAGTTACAGCCTGAAGGCTGTCTGTCTTGCTAAGCTTCTTTCCTGAGCCCGGCCTGGGAGAATGGGTTTTCTTTAAAAATATGCATCCAGTGGCATTTTTGTGTTGTCAGCTTTCTCGGCCCCAAGTCTGGGATATATGAGGCAAAAAGAAAGCCCAGGGAACTCCACCACCGTGTCACTCCCCAGGCTCTGAGGTCCCTAGCTGGTCTGCCTTCTCCCTTCTATCTTTCAGAATTTTCATTTTTCTTTTAAAATATTTATGTGTTTATTTGGCTGCACAGGAGCTTGCTTGAGGCACACAGGATCTTTGATTTCCTTGAAGTTTTCAAGATCTTTAATTGCAGCATGTGAACCCATAGTTGTGGCACATGGAATCTTGATTACAGCAGATGGGATCTAGTTCCCTGACCAGGGATAGAACTTAGGCCTCCTGCATTGGAAGCTCGGAGTCTTAGCCACTGGCCCACAAGGGAAGTCCCTAGAGTTTTCTTATGTCTTTCTTTATGTATAATATTTAGGATTTTTAGTGGTACGTAGCAGGAGAAATAGGAAAAAGTACATTGATTCTATCTTCCTGGAAGTAGAAATTCCAAGATAATGTTTTTAACTGCGTAAAATAAAATACATAGCTTTAGAAATGGAACCAATTATCTTGAAACTTGGCTATCAGAATATAAAAAACCCACATTTGGGATATGTTACTCTATCCATGTCTTTATTAACATATTAAATAAAATCTCTAGGTCTCATGGTCACTGTAGTACTGATGCAGTGATTTGCATTGGTGGTGTTTTCAGAATCTCCCTCAGTTGCAGTGCAATGTCAAATAATCTGTGATTTCTGCTGGGCACAGAGTCACTGATGTCTCCTATTTGACTCTCTCATAATTGAAGGAAATGCCAAATTTTAGTTTTAGTGAGTCAAAAATAAAGGTCAATTATTTTCTGATCCCACTTCACAGACCCACTGAATTCTTGACCCTGGTTAACAACTTCTGCTTTTAGGGATAAAACAGAGCGACAACAGCAAACCCTGTAGGCAGAGATTTCTGGCAGACACTTAAAAAGTTACTTGAGACCAGAAGCCCACAGTGATCAATAAATAAGTGGATCAGGCCAGGGCAGCCAAGAGCACAGCTGGATCTGATTAGGGGATGACTGGAAGCCAAGTTTCTGGGCCAGGCACCGGATCTCAGAGATTCCTGCTGCCCAGATCCATGGATGCTGAAATCAGTCATGTAGGAAAGCTCAGCAAATCCTGGTCTTATAGGTCCCCTTGGAGAAACTCCATCTGAGAAGAGGATGTGTGTGCATGCTAAGTCACTTCAGTCATGCCCGACTCTTTGCTATCCTACGGACTGTAGCCCGCCAGGCTCCTCTGTCCATGGGATTCTCCAGGCAAGAATACTGGAGTGGTTGCCCTGCCCATCTCCAGGGGATCTTCGACCCAGGGGTCGAACCAGCATCTCTTATGTCTACTGCATTGGCAGGCAGGTTCTTTATCACTGATGTCACCTGGGAAGCCCTGGAAGAGGATGGGTCTTTGGCAATTCAACTGGGCAGTTTAGAAAGGAGAGGGCCCCCAGCCCCACCCCTCTGAACAACGTGTCAATTACCCACTATGCACCTGTTACTACTGCACTAAAGTGATTTTCTCCTGAGGACACTGTGTTCTATGCTCTGGTATTCAGAGCCTGACTCCCACATAATGGCAATCTGGGCAGCCCAGATTGGGTTGGCTAATGGCTGTGTTTTCATCAGAGGCAGGACGGCATTGAGAAGCCTTGAAGGGGTATGAAATGACACATCTGTAGGAAAACGAAATAAGCACCCAACTTACAAGTTGCCGATTTTATCCTATTTTTCAGGAGCAGGCCTGACACAGTCTGAAGGGTGTTTAGAAGTTTCTTTTGCCTCATTTCCTTGCCTTTCTCTCCCTTTGGTTAAAGTTATAAATAACTGTGCCTTGCATTTTAATGAAAGGGAGTGGTGTGAACAACCAGAGGCTTTGGGAGGAAACCTGAAATAATAGTGCAGTTGCTAAGGAACGGGGCCGGACAAGTTAATTTTGTTGGCATAACATCTCCTCGTTATTTAATCTCCTAGCGTATTCATTTCATCCATCTGTCACCATGTCACTGAAGCTGGGAGGAACTGCTAATTACAGCCCCGGGGTGGAGAAAGGACCTGTCCAAAGCTTGTGTAAATTTCAGCTCTCAGAGTGGGGCCTTGGGCTTTGATTGTACTGTTGGAGAGCCCACCCTTTCCTGTTGTGTGAGGCAAGCTGGCGACGGCCTCAGGAACCTCTGGCAGCCTTAACTCTAGTGCACCCAGCAGCTCTGTAACCTGGAAGGATGGTAGTCACCTGGGGTGCTCTGAAAAAAGATTAGCATTTGGGCCCCATCCCCAAGGCTTCTGATGAAATTGGTCCAGGGGCAGGGTCCAGGCATGGGATTAAAAAAAAATCTCCCCTAAGTGATTTTAATGGGCTACCCAGGCAAAGAACCACTGGTTTATAGAATTGCTACCTTTTCCACTGCCATGTCTCATTTCAAAGTTCCATAGCCTCTCAGTTTTTTTTTAAAGTCTCCTGATCACTTTCTCCCCTTCTCACATATAGTCACTCTGATAACGAGCTTTTTTTGTAAAAGGTTTTTTTTTGATGTGGACCCTTTTAAAAGTCTTTATTGAATTTGTTACAACATTGCTTCCGCTGTTTTTGGCCATGAGTCATGTGGGATCTTAGGCCCCTGACTAGAGATTGAACCCTCACCCCTTGCCTTGGAAGGCAACATCTTAACAGCTGGACCTCCAGGGAAGTCCCAGATGATGAGCTTTTAATGAGGGCTCCCTGGACACTGGGCATAGAACTATATGATTTTTACCTGCATGACCTCTTGGAATCTTCACAATAATCTTGTAAAGTTGATATTTTTGTGAGTCCCATTTTACAGACAAGGAAACTGATGCTCAGAGAGGTTGAGTGCCCTGCTGCTAAGTGACTGATCCAGGATTTGGACACAAGTCTTGTTCCAAAGTCAGCCCACTAAAATCACTTAGAGGAGATTTTATTCCAAAGGGCTTGCCTAGTGGCTCAGCTGGTAAAGTATCCACCTGCAATGCGGGAGACTGGGTTCAATCCCTGGGTTGTGAAGATCCCCTGGAGAAGGGAAAGGCTACCCACTCCAGTCTTTTGGCCTGGAGAATTCCATGGACTGTATAGTCCATAAGGTTTCAAAGAGTTGGGCATGACTGAGCGATTTTCACTTATTCCAAAGCTCAACTAGTTGTACCTGTGCTTTCAGTCCCCACAAAAGGACTCGCTGGTTCACACTTGTAGACTTTGCACCCCCTGTGCCTGGGACCAGTTCTGTCCTGGTTGGGGGTTTGTGAGAAGCTGAGATGGTAGGTCAGATGACTGGCTAGTCAGTCACATTTCCAGCTTGCGCCCTGGGCCCCAGCTCTGAGGAGGTTCTCTTGGGCTCCTCACCTCAACTGCCTCGATTCAAATCTAGCCCTCCTTCTTACCAATGGGTGACCTTGACCAAGTTTCTGAATTTCTTTAAGACTCAGTTTCCTTAGTGTTGGTGGAATACCCCATTGCAAGGAGGTGTTGTGAGGATGAAATGCAATGACATGTGTAAGGCACTCAGAATAGGGCCTGGCACACTTTACTCATGAGAGGTTATATGATCTTCACTCCCAGCTTTATTGAGATATAGTTGATATCTATAACACCGTATAAGTGTAAGGTGTATAATGTGCCAATATGATATGCTTATGCATTGCAAAATGATTACCCCAATAGCTTAGCGAATACTTTCATCATGTCACATAGCTACCATTTCTCTTTTGTAGTGATAGCCTTTAAGATCTATTGTCTTAGCAACTTTCAAGAGTATAGTACAGAATTATTAACTATAATCACTGAGCTGTACAGTGGGTCTCCAGAACTTATTCTTACAGTTGGAAATTTACATACTTTGACCTGCAGTTCTCTATTTTCCCTACCCCTCAGCCTCTGATAACCACGATTCTAGTCTCTGTTTCTCTAAATTTGGGGTTTTTAGATTCCACGTACGAGTGATATCATGTAGCATTTGTCTTTCTGTGTCTGACTTGTTGGACTTAGCGTGATGCCCTCAAGGTTCGTCCATGTTGTGGCAAATGGCAGGACATTCTTCTTTCTCATGGCTGGGTTATCTATCTATCTCTCCATTTTCTATATCCATTCATTGTTGGTCGACACTTAGATTGCTTTCCAGTCTTGGCTGCTGTAAATGATGTGGCCGTGAACACTGGGGTGTAGCTATCTCCTCAGGATCCTGTTTCCATCTGAAATGCTAGTTCTACCATCATTACTAGCACAGAGCTAGCTCTCAGAGGCTGTTTTACTTCCCCAGTCTCTTCAGCCCAGAGACGTCCAGTGCCTGGCACCGTGTCTGGATTCCAGGTGCTGGGCAGCTCGGAGGCTGTGTCTGGGCTTCCTGAAGCTGCTGCCTTGACCCCCTGGTTCAAACACAGACAGCTGACCCCAGAGACCTAACCTTGAACCTTCGCTTTTGGTTGATTAAGCCACATCAGATGACAAGGACCTTTCTCCAAATGTATTATTGGTATGAACTCTTCCAGCAACACGAGAGAAACCCAACGCGACCTGGCTTTAAGCTGAAAAGGAGTTCACTGCCTGACATGGGCTGAGGTGACTGAAAAGCACAGAGCTGGCTTCAGGCACGAGGGGCCCAGGGGCTCACACGGGTCCCCAGGCTCCTGTCCGTCTCTCTCCAGCCAGCAGGATTCCTTTTCTCTCTGCTACCTTCAGACACCGGCAGCTCTCCAGAAGCTCAGGCTTACAACCTTATCACCAGCAAGTCCCCCTGTAAAGGGATTTCTTGACCCCAATAATTGCAGTGAAAGTCATGGAACGCATTTGGATCAGATCGTCTGGCTCAAGACCAGCAAGGCAATAGTATCGAGCCGAGCCCAAGCTGGCTCAGAATGGAGAAGTGAGCTTTCCAGGTGTCAGCAAGTCAAACAAACGCCACATTTCACAGCCATCTGAAAAGTCCACTTAGCCGGTTGCCCAGACCGTCTTATGGCTTGTTTACACAGACAAAATTCAGGGTTGGAAGAAAAATTAGAATTTGATGGGGTAGGAGGAAGAAACTGCTTAGGAAAACCAGCTTCTCTTCCATATACTAACGAACAAACCTCCCAAACTCTGGTGGGTTTTAGCTCTCACCCGCTGCCCCCTAAAACAAACACCTAAAACTTTGTCCATAACTGTGTGAGCCTTGAGCGCCACCTTGTGACGAAGTGTGGTGTTTTCCTAGGACGAACTTTCTCCAGGGAAGAGCTTCAGGCGCCACCCTGCCACTATAGCACTGCTGGGCTCTGTGCTAAGGTCACAGAAATGACAGTCCCCACCATGAGGAGCCCTCAAGCCCAGATAATTCAATATCACATGGTGGACTCTGCTTTAGCATATGAGTAGGGTCCCACGGGGCCTCCAGAGTGGGGGCTGTTGTCTCTTCCTGCTGCTGCTGCTGCTAAGTCACTTCAGTCCTGTCTGACTCTGTGTGACCCCATAGACGGCAGCCCTCCAGGCTCCCCCGTCCCTGGGATTCTCCAGGCAAGAACATTGGAGTGGGTTGCCATTTCCTTCTCCAATGCATATTGTCTCTTCCTAGACACCCTGAAAGCCAGCCCAGAGCAGGCACATAGTAAACACCAATGAATGAGCAGGTTCCTTCCAGATTCCCCAAGATCTGCTCTATTTACTCTTACAGACATTCCCAGAGCTAACATCAATCTCTGGCGTATTGTCAGTTTTCTCAATACAGACATTTCTTCTCTCACTGCGGGCCTACAGTTTGCCTTTCTATCCAGGACAAAGGTCCGTCTAGTCAAGGCTATGGTTTTTCCAGTAGTCATGTATGGATGTGAGAGTTGGACTATAAAGAAAGCTGAGCACCAAAGAATTGATGCTTTTGAACTGTGGTGTTGGAGAAGACTCTTGAGAGTCCCTTGGACTGCAAAGAGATCCAACCAGTCCATCCTAAAGGAAATCAGCCCTGAATATTCATTGGAAGGATTGATGCTGAAGCTGAAACTCCAATACTCTGGCCACCTGATACGAAGAACTGACTCATTGGAAAAGATTCTGATGCTGGGAAAGATTGAAGACAGGAAGAGAAGGGGAACGAGAGAGGATGAGATGGTTGGATGGAAACAGTGATTCAATAGACATGAGTTTGAGCAAGCTCTGGGAGATGGTGAAGGACAGGGAAGCCTGGTGTTCTGCAGTCCATGGGGTCACAAAGAGTCAGACACGACCGAGTGACTGAACAACAAAATCCAGGACTTTAGGATCAATGCTTCCCCTTGCCATCTGCCCTTCAGTCAATGAATGGGTTATATATCAATGTCTCGGCAAAGCCCAAAGTCTGAGAACTCGCAGCTTAACACAGGACGCCCTCCATCCTAATCTGTGTTCTCAGAAAAGAGGTCATTTGTGGTGCAGCATTTTCTGTGCACACACCGGCAGGGTGAGCCCATGGACTGGGCACAGCTGGGCCCTCTGGAGCCCTGGGAAGCCCGCAGAAACAGTCAGAGCTCTGGGGGTTTGCTTTGCCACCAAAGCTGTGATCTTGCCTCTTACTATGCACCCTACCCTACCAAAGCGGCAGGGGTCCAGGTACAAGAGGCCCATGATTACAAGGGTCAGTGATCGTGTAAACCCTGCCAGCATCTCATTTTCCCTCCGCTGGGAGAGACACAATCAAATGAAAGAGTTCTGGCCCTGACCTTCTCCCCCCACCCCACCCCTTGGCCCCAAGTGTGAAGATAAGCCTATTTTTCTCACCCCCATGTCACCCTCTGCCCCTCCCCAGCTTGAGTGTTGTATTGTCTGTCTCACTTGCCAGCTGTTTTGCTTGTCTAAAGCTCAACAGGAAACAGCTGGGGTCATTGTAAAGGGTAATTAATTCTGGAAGTGACTATTGATGAGCCAGAGTCAGAGACTGTTCCAGGTCTGGGGGCGCAGAACAGGGAACTCGAGGAAAATATTCCTTCCCCTCGTGGAAAGAATAGTCTAGAGAGGGGTTGTGCTGTGTGTGTGTGTTGAGTCACTTCAGTCGTGTCTGACTCGGACTGTAGCCCGCCAGGCCACTCTGTTCATGGGATTCTCCAGGCAAGAATACTGGAGTAGGTTGATTTTATTTTAGTTGCAATGGGTCATCATGAAGAGTTTTAGGCTGGAATGATCTGATTTCCTTTGAAAGAAGATCTCTGGGGGCTCCTCAGGGGGAGGAGGAGGGGCAGCCGTGGAGCTGGGCCCCTTACCCGGGTCCTGGTGGACCCCGAGGAAGGTTGGGTCCAGGTGTGAGCAGAGTTGATGGAGGGGTGGCCAACTTGGGATGTGTTTTGTGGGGAGAGATTGGATTGGCTTAGATTGGATGCTAAGGATGAAGAAGGAGGAGAGGATTCGAGGAGGGTTCCCAGGGTTTGGGGCTCACTCAGTGGCCCCACTGAGTGAGATGGGGAACAGCTGGTCCAGTGTGAATACCAGGGGTTCTGGTTTGGCCTCTGCCGTGAGCCAGCTCACGAGATCCCACCCATGACAGAGTCATGAGGAGAAGACCTGACGAGCAGAGCAACTCAGGCCTCAGGGATTCTCGGGAGGCTGCCTCAGCGCTCACCTTGAAGATGAGATCTGTCTTTCCAATAGACCTCTTCTTATTTTCTGTGACTTAGGTAAAAGGCCTTTCCTGATCTCTTCCTAAATAGATCAACCTGAAACCCTGATTAATAGGGCCCTCGGACGGTGGCACCCCATAAGATTGTCTAAGATAGAGGTATTTTAATCTAAACTCTTGTTAGCATATTAGTTTGTTTAATAAATAAGCCTGTGCCTTTGGAGCTAATGTGCATGACTGCTCCTTAACAATAAAACAGCATTGAGAGCCTCCGCACAGAAAGCCCCAATGGGCACAGAACCCTTCGTGGGAAAAAAGGCTTATTAGGAAATATAAGAAATATTGCTATATGAAACTGTTACTTAGTCTATATTTACTCACTATGTTTTTACTCTTAATGTATTTAGCCTATATAATGAAAGCATAATAGAGATTTATATAAATAGAAGTTTAGCTTTAATACAAATAATAAGACAATTGTTAATTTAGCTGGTGATTTTTGCTAAGAACTGACCTTTGCACTACATTGTTTCAGCTTGCTGTACTATGACTTTATGGAACCACATTCTTTTCTGTTAAGCTCAAGGCGTAGGATAGATTACCGAAAACAGGTTTTACCTTGAAACTTTCTATTGATGAATTCTTTCCTTCTGTGCCTGATACAACAGTGTTCTGACTGATCAACCCTTATCAATAAAGAGTCACAAGATGTTAGCAGGCCTCCAGGCCAGAAGATGATGAGCTTAAGTTAATAGGGGATAACAGGATTTAGAGAAACGGGGAATGGACTGAGGAATGTGATATGCAGCCCAGAGACAAACTTGAGTTACAATGTTATCACAGGGACACTTAAGAGGGAACTCTGAAGGACAGCAATGATTTATGGAGACAGTGGATATGGGTGAGGGGAAACTGAAGATGTCATACCTCTGACCTAATGCTTTTGTAAAAGTATAGAAGAAAACCTGATGCTTAAAATAAACATGCAGCCCAGTGCTCTGAGCGAGAGACTGCATCATTCGCATCACCGACGCTGTCCATCCTGAGGGAACCCGTGGACCAGCTGGAGCTGGACTCCGGCAGGCCTCGTTAAGCTGGGAAAACCATCCAAATGGGCTTTCAAGGGGAGCATGTGGCACTCGGGGAATGACAGGGATGAGAAGTAACCAGAGCTGTGTCTCAGGCCCGAAGCTCCAGGGGCCATCCTAGGCCCATTCCTTGTATTTCTCACCACAAGGAGAGCAGCATCTGGTGAGAAGGGATTAGCAAAACCACCTCCTTAACGAGGCCAGCCTCACCCCTCCTGGCAGGAAACAGCCTCGGCACCATTCCCCAAAGTAACCCTGAGAGCGCGCTCCTCTGGAATGGCAGTTAAAATGCTGATTCCTGGGCCTCCTCCGGGTGGGCCTGGGGTCAGGCCCAGCACCTGTCTGTTTATCTTGGGCCCCTTGTCTATCATCGTGCAAGTCTGGAAAAGCCTGTTAGGATTGGCTGCCCAACCTTTGATCTTGAACCCACGTCCCAAGCCCAGTAAGGATCTGTCCGCTGGGTGGATTGCAGTGATTGGACCTGGAATGCCCACTTCCCCCGTGGAGACCACCCCCGCCAACTCTGCCCCATAGTTGACTTTCACTGAGTCTGGAGGGCAGGGTCATTAAGGTGTTCCTTTTCCCAAAAAAATTTTTTGGCCACACCTCGCTGGGATCTGAGGTCCACGACCTGGGATCAAACCCGTGCCCGCTGCAGTGGAAGCAAGGAGTCTTAACCACTGGACCACCAAGGGACTCTGAAGAAGGTGGTCTTGAAGTCAAACGACGTGGCCTTGCACCCTCCCCCTCCACGTCCAGCTGCCTGGCCTGGAGGAATGACTGAGCTGTCTTGACCATCTGTTCTTATCCAAGGTAGGTCTCCCCTCCCTCATGGTTGCCTGATAAGGATTTGGGGTGCAGGGGGAGTAATGTAGGTGAATCGTCTACACCAGACAGGGTCCAGGGGAAAGCCTCCGACTCCCAGAAGTTTTTGGGCTGGCTCTCTGGAAGCTTCCTCTCAGTTCAAGGAAAATCTGTGTTGGCTGCCCAGGGCCCCACCCCTCCCACGAAGACTGCTCCTGCGGCTTTTACCTTCTCCACCAGGTCTCAGGCCAAAGCCACGGGAGCAAAGCAACTCCCAGGTTCTGCGAGGTGGTGACACCCCCAGTATGCAAAGCTACCCTCCTGGGGGCCCCGGTTTGGAAGCTGGGGAGGGACAGTGAGTGAAGACTGCCCTGAAGATTCTAGAGCAGTTATCTTTCAGAACACCCTCCTTTGGGTATGTCTGATGCTTCCTTATCATGAGATTTAATTCGAGTGTGTGCTTTGGGCAGAGGGACTTCAGAAGCCATGTTGCGTTCTCTGTGTATTGAGAGGCACATGCTATGATCTGACTCCTTACTGATGATGTTAACACCAATTATTTGATGAAGGTGGTGCTTCCTAGGTTTCTCTACTGTAAAAGTGCTGTTTTGCCATTTATAATTACTAAGTACCTTATGGAGAGATTCTTTGTGACTGTGTAGAAGGAAATGCAACCGACTCCAGTATTCTTGTCTGGGAAATCCCATAAACAGAGGATCCTGGTGGGCTACAGTCCCATGGGGTAATAAATAGTCAGACACAACTTAGTGACTAAACAGCAGCAGCAGCAATGTAAATATTAGCATGTAAAAATAACAATTTTTCCCACTGGTTCAAGCATCCATTAATTACTCTTGCTTTAGACAATTGTTATCATGATGGTGATTTTCTAATTCCATCATTTCTTCTACATTCATTGGCATTCCTCTGTAAAAAGGAGCTTTTCTTTCTTATCTATCTATCATCTATCTATCTATCCATCCGTGTATGTATTATCTTATTCAATAGGTTATAATGTGTTATCATCATTATATATTTTGATGTTCAAATCGTCCCAGTTTTTCCCATGAGACCCCCTTAAACTAGCTTCCCAATCTTTTTGACATGTCTCCATCATTTTTAAACATATTCTTTCTTTATGGCAGAAGCTGTTCTGGACTCAATTTGTATTTTCCCCGTCTCTGTCCTGGAATCACCAATTTCTTCAAGGGACACTGTTTCATTTTAATGATACTAGAATTTAGAAACAAATATCTGGATGTTAATACCTTACTGCTACTGGAATGTCACAGCTCTGGGCCCTCACGGTGGGCAGAGCTAAGAAATAGACGTATGTGTATATACATACCTCCCCCCGCTCCCGCTGCCTATCTATTTTCATACTGAGTGATCTGTATTTATTAAAACCCATTAGTTTGTCCTGATATCTCCAGTTCCGATTCAAGACCACAGGATATATCCTAGCCTTCCCTGTTTCTGTTGTTGTCCCTTTATTGTATTGTCTCAGTGGAGGGGTGTTAGTTGTTAGTCTGAGATAGATAGTCTTTATGGTGTTAAGAACACAGCCTACTCTTCAGTTTATCAAAAGTTTGTAACGCAGAATGATGATAAATTTATCTGCAGCTTTTGGAGAGATGATGATTGGGTTTTATTTTATTTAGCAAGTACTTGCATGTTGTTGTTCGCTGTTTTAGTCACTAAGCTATGTCCGACTCTTTTGTAGCCCGCCAGGCTCCTCTGTCCATGAGATTCTCCAGGCAAGAATACTGGAGTGGGTTGCCATTCCCTTTTCCAGGGGATCTTCCCAACCCAGGGATTGAACCCATGTCTCCTGCATCACAGGCAGATTCTTTACTGTCTAAGCCACCAAGGAAGCTCCAAACAACTTTACAAATGTTAATTTATTGATTTCTCATGACAGCTCCCTAAAGTAGATAATGTCAGTCTCTCCATTTTACAGTGAGTGAACTGAGGCACCAGGAACTTAGATTGTTGGTAAAAGTCACAACAGAGGAGAAAAACCATGTTTCCTATGCAAGGGCTCTGACTTTAGCATCCGATGCTTGGCCTCTGACTCTCCTCTCATCCTGCTGCGTTAAATTCTCTGATCTACTGATGTGATAAATTACATTAATAGCTTTCCTGGTATTGAACCATTCTTATATTCCAAATCATACTTAATTATGGTGCTGCTATCACTTGAAAATCAATTTGACTTGCAAGTTATATTTATATTCACAAGACAGTTTGGTCTATTGTTCATTCTTTTCACGGTGCTATATTATGATTGTGCTAAGCTTGATGAATTGATTTGGAAACTTGCTATATTTTACAGACTTTATAGGATTATTTATACAAAATGGTAATGATAATTTCTTGAAAGTAAAGAAGTAGCCTGTCAAATCATCTGGGCCCAGAGTTCTTCTAAATGGTTTCTTCAATTCTTAGTCTACTCTTTCAGCTTTTTGCAGGGTTGCTGATCTGCTCAGATATCCTGTTTATTTCTTCAGACAGTTTTGACAATTTACAGTTTCTTAGAAAACCATCCATTTTACTATTAAAATTTAGTATCATAGAATTATGCATATTATTTCTTCAAGATTTAAAATGTATTTCATATCTTTGTTTATACTCCTCTACTTATTTCTAATTCTCAGCATCTATTATCTCCTTCTTAAAAGAATTTACAGTATCTAGAGAATTGTTTATTTTCCGTGTTCTCCTTTGTTTTCTGATTAATTAATGTTCCCTTTTTATGTTTATTAGTGCTATTTTCCTACTTTCCTTGGATTTTCTGTGTTGAAACAAACATTTCCCTCTTTTTTAAAGGCTGAAATCAGAAAACTGGTCTTTTTCCCTAGAAAAATTACAAGATGCTTTATTGACAAGATTATCAGTGCACAGTGGTAAAGGCTTCCATGATCCTCTATGTATTAATCCATTTACACATTTCATAAAGCAAATTTATTTTTAAAAAGGGAGTGCTACTGATTTGTTATTACATGTCTTTAGAGAGATGTGGGCTGTTACAGGAGGTCAGTGTATTCTTCACCTCAAGTATGGCAGGGAGCAGTGTCAATTTCCTATCACCATCTGAACCATCAGCTTTCACGTGCACACGTAGACAGGAGTCCATCTTCCTTTATCTTCCATTTGCAATGAAAAGCTCTGTTTAGCCTGATACTTCTCAACGTGATCTTGTGTCTCATGGGTTATTTCAGAATAATGACAGCTCATGATTTAGGGTTGTGGAGACCTACGTGGAAATATTTTTAATAGAGAAAAGGCAAGTAAAACCACAAGCATTTGTTCAGCAAGTGTTTAGTCCTTGGATGGGAGCTGAGTTAGAAAAGTGGAGAAAATAGCCCTGTCCTTGAGAAGCTCACAGTATTGTCCTTTATACAGTAAGTGATGTGCACGTTGTTTTTCATGTACTTTGTGCTAATCCTTATAACAACTTTTCATTAAAAAGCAAGATAGGGGAAATTTCCTGGCAGGCCAGTGGCTAGGACTCCACGCTTTCACTGTTGAGGGCCTGAGTTCTATCCCTGGTCTGGGAACTAAGATTCCACAAGCTACATGGTGCCGCCAAAAAAAAAAAAAAAAGCAAATGAGATTGGTATCCCTGTCTCCATTTTGCAGACAAAGAGCTTTGCTTTAGAGAAGTTAAATCACTTACCTATGGACACATACCTAGTAAGCTTTAGTATTCAAACTGAAGTCTCTCCAAAGCCAAAACCCACATCCTTTCTCTCGGTGGTTTTCAAACTTCAACAGTCCCAAGGACCATGACCAGTTTTATGTTCCATTTTCTGTGCATATCTGAATCTGGATACTTTCTGCTGACCTGGCCAATACTGAACTAGCTTTTCTTTCATCTGCTCTATGTATGAGGCTTTCACATAAGACTTCATTTGAAGAGTCTTATGGATGGATTGTCTTCTGCTATTAAATATCATTCACACTAGAGTTCCAGTTCCAGTCAAAGCAGCATGTATTGGGTTAGCCTTACACTGGTAGCAGTTATAAAAACTAGAGGAAAATTATACATGTTATATATAATATGTTCTATAGAAGTTGTATTTTGTATATATGTAATCTATGGATATTTCTGTTGGCAGGCACTGGAGAGCAATCCAAGCAGGCAGGAACCAGAAGAAGCACAATCCTTGAAGAATATGGAAGAATTGAGGTAAGCTTCATCTTATGTACTTACCTCTGTTTTCTGCTGAGGGCATTTTCTGGTTCAGTAAAGCACAGGGTATTAGCAAAGCAGAAAGTGGTCATCTCACTGGGCCAAAGACCACTGATCCACCCGATCAGAAGAGCTAAGAAGGGATGGGAGAAACAAGATTCTTGATGAAACTGAAGACTTGCTTCCCTTCTCCTGATTCCTGGCCTCCAACCCATTCCCTGTGTCACTGCAGTAGCGCCCTAAGCCTGGCTCTCATGTCTGTGGCTAGCATGAGAAAAGGGACCTAGTGATTCCCCTAGTCCAAGGCCAAAGATCAAGCAGTGACCTTGAAAGTCATTTCAGGGAAGACGGTCCACATCTCAGGGATTGCTTGGCAGACAGTGTCTGCTTGAGGAGTTCCCCTGGTTCTTTTCATGGTCGAAAAGAACATAAAAAGTTGCATTTCTGGATTTCAGTTTTCCGTTTGAATTGGTAGGGTGCAGTGCTGAATTTCCACCAAAGGACATCCAGCCAACAAGCTTCTGGAGGGTCTTTTCTGGGCTGAATCTGAAACCTTGGGGGTGCTCACGGATACATTACAACCAAGTTTTAGGCAGTCTTGGGATGGGGGGCTGGACTGCTCTCAGCCATGGGTTGGAGGAGAGAGAACTTTTTATGCACGATTTCAATGAAAATTCCAAATAAAGAGAAAATAGGCTAGAAACTGAGTTTGAGTTCTATCATTTGAATTTTTACTAAAATTATACAACATTTCGGATGGATCTTTAAAGAGAATTTGACAATAAATATAGAAAATATTCCAGACAACTTTGTTTACATTTTTAACTGGAAGAGACACAGAAAAAGGAATAAAATAAAGTACCTGTGTATCCCACTATTAGTTAGGAATACTATTTGCTGTGTATGACTGTCTCCCATGTACCAGAGGCTTGACACAGATATTGTCAAACAAACTTTGTAAAGAAACAGAGACCCAAAGGTATCGAGAGGTTGCTTGAATGGTGGAGGGATGATTTGAGCTCAGGTTGGTTCACTCCAGAGCCCGAGCACTTCCCAGAATGCAATACTGCTCTTGCTGTAGGCATGTGGTCGTCTTCAAGACTGAACACCAGCGGTCTCTTTGTTTTGATCTGTTGGCTGTTCCTTGAAGACACCAACTGGCTCTGTGAGCTGATATCTCTGAAGATAGAAGTCTTCAGTATTCAGCCTTACACAAGTGATTCTTCTGAAATTTGGAAACTCTGTTACAATTTTATGGCTCAGAGTCTGTCCTATTTAAACAACTACAAGTCATAGGCATTTTTGTTTGGTGTTCGGGTGCTGCTAGGAAGGGTTCTATCCTGCCCTTTCCCTTGGGATCTGCTGATATCTGCTGATGTATCTAGGAGTGTATGTTTTATTACTGGGTAAAGAAGGAGGGCTTCCCTTGTGGCTCAGCTGGTAAACAATCCGCCTGCAATGCAGGAGACTTGGGTTTGATCCCTGGGTTGGGACGATCCCCTGGAGAAGGGAAAGGCTACCTATTCCAATATTCTGGTCTGGAGAATTCCATGGACTGTATAGTCCATGCGGTCGCAAAGAGTCAGACATGACTGAGCGATGTTCTCTTTCAAAGAAGGAGGTCTTCAGGAGGGAAGAAGACTGTGGGATAAACAGAGGAGGGAGAGGATTTGGTAAGACTTGCTGCTTGGCCAGCCCCTTGGTCTAGGGAAGACCTACCGTGGTTGAAGGGTTGAAAGTTGGAACAGATAGAGCTGTTTCCATGAGAAGCATGGGCTAAATTAGATTCTGGGCAAAGTCAGAGCTGCTTTGGGGCTCAGGTGACAAAAGAAAAGCACACTCTGGGGAGGTGCCTACTGCCTGTAGACTGGAGAGCTGCAAGACACTCAAGTCATCCAGAGGGACCCTGGGGTTCATGATGGCCGTGGCCCTGGGGAGGCTTCTCCACTGAAGTTTAAGGACCCAGATGTAGACTCACGGGATGTGGCAGAAGGGGGCGGGGGGAAGACACTGCGTGGTGACTGCTGCGGGCTCACAATGATGCAGCCCTTCGATCCTGGAGCGACCGTGGGATGCTCCGAGGGGACAAAATGTTCAGTTTTAAGCTGAGCATAGATTGTGCCACTATCATTTGGGTGGAAAGAAGCATTCTGTGGCAATATACAGAATTTTAGAGTTAAACATGAGTTCACTTTAATATATCCCCTCTTCAGATACAAATAAAAATTCAATCAAGCAAAACGATCCATTTTTTCCCACTCCACCCCACTGCCATGCTCAGGACTATTAAAACATCCCCGACTCTGGGGTCCCTGTCTCCGAGTGTCATTCTAGTCTATGTACTGTTTTGTTGACCAATTTTCTTTGTCTTGTTGTTGTTCTTCAGTCACAAAGTAGTGTCCTACTCTTTGTGACCCCATGGACTGCAGCACGCCAGGCTTCCCTGTCCTTCACTATCTCCTGGAGTTTGCTCAAATTCATTTCCATTGAGTTGGTGATGCTAGCCATCTCATCCTCTGCCGTCCCCTTCACCTTTTGCCTTCAGCCTTTCCCAGCATCAGGGTCTTTTCCAAAGAGTTCGTTCTTGGCATCAGGTGGCTAAAGTATTGGAGCTTCAGCTTCAGCAGCAGTCCTTCCAATGAATATTCAAGGTTGATTTCCTTTAGAATGGACTGATTTGATCTCCTTGCAGCCCAAGACTTTCAAGAGTCTTCCTCTAGCACCACAATTCGAAGGCATCAAGTCTTTGGCATTCAGCCTTCTTTAAGGTCCAGCTCTCACATCTGTATGTGACTACTGGAAAAACCATAGCTTTGACTAGATGGACCTTTGTCAGCAACATGATGTCTCTGCTTTTTAATACATGTCTAGGTTTATCATAGCTTTCCTTCCACAGAGTCATCCTGGTGGTGGTTTAGTTGCTAAGTCGTGTTCAACTCTTGTGACCCCATGGACTGTAGTCCGCCAGGCTCCTCTGTCCATGGGAGTTTTCCAGGCAAGAATACTGGAGTGGGTTGCTATTTCCTTCTCCAGGGGATCTTCTGGACCCAGGTATCGAACCCGGGTCTCCAGCATTGCAGGCGGATTCTGTACCGACTGAGCTAGGAGAGAAGCCCTAAGAGTCATCTTCGATAGAATATATTTTCTCAGTTCAAAATTTTCAGTCCTTTCCCCTGCCCTCCTCTCTCTCCCCTCTTCTTTCTTTCCCAAACAATTGTGTCCAGATGCCCTTAGGTGGGGCCAGGCAAGGGTGGCATCGGCACAGGGTGTCTGGGAACCCAGTACCTGGCAGGGGGGTGTGGGTCCTGAGCGTGTCGAGGGTGTTTGTGTCCAGTGGGGTGGCCTAGTGAGCATGGCAGAGCTGTTCTAGAGCGTGAGAGCCTATGTGGCCTGACAGGGGTGACCTCCCTCAGGGTGCAGCGAGCAGGGGCATCTGTGCATGAGAAGAGGAGGGTGGCCTCGCGGAGGGGGCTGCAGCCCCCACAGGGTGAGGGAGCGTCTGTGCAGAAGGTGGTTCAGTGGGTGTCAGAGCCCCAGTGGAGTGATGAGCGTAGACACGTGGGGGAAGGATTTGAGTTCCTTCCAGTTCCTGAGATTCCCAAGACCAGTCTCACTTCTCCTTTCCTAATTCCAGCTTATTTAGATCTGGACATCACCCCAGTGACTTCCCGAGATGCTGCCCACCAACTTTTCCCTCTGAAGCCAGTTAGAGTTGGGCATAGACTGTTGTTGGGTGACACATGGGGATCACGAGGCCCCCCACAATCAGCAAAAGCAGGTCTGCCACACGGCCTAGGGGGGACAGCCTGGCAGTGAGACCTGGAGTCAGGGTGCCAGTGCACAGCCATTTAGCTTTGTCTCATGCAAGTTGATGAGAAACAGCAGGAAATCACACTCAGGCTTCCAGAGGCTTCTATGGATATGCCCTCAATCTACTTCTTCATTTATAATTACATGTATTAACAAGTTCATGGCGGTGATACATGAAGAAGCATATTATGTAATCAGATTGTCTTTGATGGTATAGTTAATACTAATGTGATGATTATGTGTGAACATTTAAATATATGACACTCATTATCAAAAAGTGATTTAAGGACCAGACATCAGGTTTTGTTTTCCCCCAGATTCTTTTATGTTCTTTGTCTGTATGTTCTTACTAATTCAGTAGGAGGGCACGTGTCTAAATCATTCTTTAGTGAAAAGACCTGGCTGGCATTCTCTTGGCTGTGACAGTCAATTGTCCCCAGTTCTCTGGAATCCTTGGGACAAAAGCTGGGTTAAGAATCCTTCTCCAGAACAGGCCCTACTGCTGCCCTTAGAAACTAGAATAAATAAAGTGGAAAGTCAAGGGGTCACAGAGTAGGAGAAAGACTAGCTGGGGGCCACCTCTAAACATCTATGCAACCTGGTGCAAGCCAGTTAACCCCTCTGGGAGTCACTTAGAAACTTGGGTAGATAAAATGTCAGCCGATGGAAGATAGATTAAATAAATTATGGTGCATTCAAGAAAATACTCTACAACTTTTTGAAAGAATGAGGCAGGTAGATCTCTTTGCTTTGACAGATTCATGATCTGTTGTTTGAAACAAGTTTTCACATGGGTATCATTCTATTTTTTTTAAAGTAATTAAAATATACACGTGGACAAAAAGTGTGGGGAGATACGCACATAGTCATTGTTGATATTTAACTCTGAGAGGTGAGATTATGGAGGACTTCTGCCTCTTAGAGCAAAGATTTCTGTAATATTTTTGACATTTTATAATATAAAAAGCTTCTCTTGTAAACAGGGGCAAAAGATTAATAAAAGTTAACACATAAGATAGAGGAAAACCAATATTCAATACCTTCCCTTCATGCTCAAGAGAACACTTTCCTAAGGCCATTGCCCTTTCTGCAGTTCTGTGCCACGATGGTAATTAGGAACCAATTGTGTCTTGGAGAATCTTTGAGAAATGTATTAATTTCGGCACAAAATCAGGACTGAAGCAATAGGAATTACACGCTGGTGTATGGTTTGGATACATCATACATGGAAAACACAGCTCTGTGGGTGCCTGTGGGGCAGGTGATTTCCAGAGATGCTCATTCCTGTGCTGTTCTCGCAGCTCATAAGTGTGAGTG
The DNA here is from genome assembly GCA_024291935.2 of Okapia johnstoni. Lineage (NCBI taxonomy): Eukaryota > Metazoa > Chordata > Mammalia > Artiodactyla > Giraffidae > Okapia > Okapia johnstoni. Next base: position 75,904,577 of record CM044318.1, on the reverse strand, counting down.
CTGTTTCCTTCCTCTGTCCTGTGTAACCTCCAAGCCCCTCCCAGCTGGGGCTTTCTTCCCTAATTGCCTTATTGTCTCACAGTCAAAAATGCCACCTGCCAGGCACCTGCCAGCACATGGATTGTAACTCCCAGACCCATCTTGGTTTTGTTTGGGGATCTAGGCTCTTGGAGAAGTAGCTCAGATCAGAAAATGAGTTGAGCTCCTCCAGGGCTGGGAAGTAGATGGCTTTGAGTGTGTGTGTGTGTGTGTGTGTGTGCACGCGTGTTTGTGTGTGTGTGTGTGCACATAATGTTCACAAACACTCTTGCTCTGAGTTCCACTGACATGCAGCAGCCAGATGTGGCGATTGCTGTGGGCCCTGGTGGAGAGAGACTGCTAAGGCCAAGGTCTGGGCTAGAGAAGGAGAGGGAGTCTCTGGCTGAGTCCTCACCCTATGTAGAGGAGGCTGGGGAGCACCTCTGGGCTCACCCAGGCTCCAGGGCTGATGACCGGACTCCTGGGAGCAAAGCTTAGCAGAGGAGCAATGATAACAGGGCAACCCCCATACACTAAGCGTGGGCCTTATACACCTTTTCTGGGCACCATGTAACCCTACTGGATGTCACACAACCCTTATTACCTCCTCTCTTGAACCATGATTGAGATAGAGTTTCCAGTTACCTAGGCATGTTGAACTGTGGTTTTGAAGACTCTTGAGAGTCCCTTGGACTGCAAGGAGATCAAACCAGTCAATCCTAAAGGAAATCAATCCTAAATATTCATTGGAAGGACTGATGCTGAAGCTGAAGCTCCAATACTTTGGCCACATGATGAGAAGAACTGATTCATTGAAAAAGCCTCTGATGCTGGGAAAGATTAAAGGCAGGAGGAGAAGGGGATGACAAAGGATGAGATGGTTGGATGGCATCACCAACTCAGTGGACATGAGTTTGAGCAAACTCTGGGAGATAGTGAAGGACAGGGAAGCCTGGCATTCTGCAGTCCACGGGGTCGCAAAGAGTTGGACACGAGTGAGCAACTGAACTGAACTGAGGTATGTGGGAGGCTCAAAGCCAGATCACAGACACAAGTTAATGACAGTTTTCAGCTCTGAGGTTTGTGGGAGGTCAGTTGGATTCAAGGACATGTATTTGTTAGATCAGGATAGGCTAGATCAATGGCTCTCACAGTGTGATTCCTGAGTAGCTTAACATCACCTGGGAACTTGCTAGAAATGCAAATTCTTGAGCTCTTCCTAACTGACCTATGAATCAGAAACTCTGAGGGTGGTTCCCAGCAATTTGTGTTTCAACAAACCTTTCACGATCCTGGTGCAGGCTCAAGTTTGAGAATCACTGGGTTAGATTATCCAGTGCCTTAAGATAGTAAAAAAGAGGAACAGGGCGGCCCTCCTTCACTTTGTTAGCTAAGCCATTTGAAATGTGTTTTCTCCATAGTTGCCCACAGGATGATGGATAAAGAGACCATAGTCTTATTTGTTGAGTTTGAGGTTTTTTTTTTTAACAAGAAACACAAATTAATGTATTACCTTTCTGATTTGAAACAAAAAAAAAAAAACAAGGTTAATGAAAAAGCAGAGCTGCCCTGTGGTGGTGTGCACTTGTGTGTGTGTGTGTGTGTGTGTGTGTGTGTGTGTGTGTGTGTGTGTCAGGGGGTTGGCGGTTATGTGCATGGGAGGCTGGTAGCAAGGAAGGTGTGTCTCAGACGCAGGAGATGATAAGGATCTCGGATTCTTCTGCTTTCATGGATTATCTCCTTTAAACCTCACAAAAATCCTCTTTGATGGGTGCTATTATAAGTCGCACTGTATGAAGTCAGATTCTGAGTCTTTCAAAAAGTTATTTATTTTATTTTTGGCTCTGCTGGATCTTTGTTGCTTGTCTCTAGTTGCGGTGAGCAGAGGCTACTCTCTAGCTGTGGTAAGCAGGCTTCTCATCGTGGTGGCTTCTCTTGTTGCCGAACACCGGCTCTCGGGGTGTGCGGGCTTCAGTAGTTGTGGTACAGGGGCTCAGTAGTTGCGGCTCCCTGACTCTGAGCTCAGGCTAAATAGATGTGGCATGTGGACTTAGCTGCTCCGCAGCATGCCTGATCCTCCCAGACCAGGGATCGAACCCGTGTCTCCTGCATTGGGCTATTGTCCATGCAACCCTCTTTAAAATCCTTTGTAAAGCTTCAGCTGCTTCACCCAGTCTTCTCTCTTTTCCTCCACAAACCCTTTTTAACTCTTCCAGCTTACTCGGCTCCAGCCTCCAACTCCCAGCCCCCAGACCCACTGCACTCTTCAGATTTGCTTGACTTAACATAATTCAGAGCCAAACAAACACCTAACAAAGTCAAACCCACTGGAGCAGTGACAGGTCAGGGGTGGTGGGTCTGTTGCTATCTGTGTACAATTCTTTCTTCTACATCTAAACTCCCAGTGGACTCCACATTCCATCAAAGCTATAGGCAGGCTTAACCTAGCCTTGCAAATTTCTACCCACCTGGTCATCCTGAGAAAATAATAATTACCTTAACAATGCTCTTAGTTGACAAGTGGGGGTGGGGATAGGGAAAACATTTCCAAAGAAATAGGAGCATATTTCTGAAAGAGGCTGAGTGAGTTGAGCTGCTACTGCTGCTGCTAAGTCACGTCAGTCGTGTCCGACTCTGTGCGACCCCATAGACGGCAGCTCACCAGGCTCCGCCGTCCGTGAGATTCTCCAGGCAAGAACACTGGAGTGGGTTGCCATTTCCTTCTCCAGTGCATGAAAGGGAAAAGTGAAAGTGAAGTCGCTCAGTCATGTCCGACTCTTAGCGACCCCATGGACTGTAGCCTACCAGGCTCCTCCGTCCATGGGATTTTCCAGGCAAGAGTACTGGAGTGGGGTGCTATTGCCTTCTCCGGTGAGTTGAGCTGGTGCATGGGAACTCAGTGACCACGGTCAAGGCAAGGCAGGGTGTGTATTCTCAGTGAGAAGACACCTTAAATCATGAATGTTTAAGGATAAAGGAGGTCAAATTCCAACCAGTCATTTCCTCTAAGATCTAAGCTCTTTCAACTGATAGGAGGAATGAGGCATCATAAAAAAAAAAGGCTTCTTTTTTTCTTTTGTGTAGAGATGAGTTGGAAAATGAGGAATGACTAGAGAAGCATGGGATGAAAGTACCAGGCATTTGCCACATTTTCCTGGAGGAGGCATCTGTATTCAATAGCCCTCGATGCCAGCGAATCCTGCTTTTCCCATCAATGCTATTGTTGTAGTGGTGCTGGAGAGGGACACTGAGACTGCCTTCTCTCAGTCTGGCAGTTTACCTTGAGCTTCCACTGCAGCTAAATTCCAGCCTCTGACAGCAGCACATCATGGGGAGATGCTTGGATGTCTGTGACATCATTGCACAGCTGACATGGTGCTAAAAATCGCTTCCTCTTTTCCTGGCCCCTCTCCAGTCTGGAAGTGTTTTTTTTCCATCTGAAATCACCCACAGAATACTGTCCCTTCCAAGGCTCTCTGTGCTGCTGCTGCTGCTGCTAAGTCGCTTCAGTCGTGTCCGACTCTGTGCGACCCCATAGACGGCAGCTCACCAGGCTCCGCCGTCCGTGAGATTCTCCAGGCAAGAACACTGGAGTGGGTTGCCATTTCCTTCTCCAATGCATGAAAGTGAAAAGTGAAAATGAAGTCACTCAGTCGTGTCCAACTCTTCACGACCCCTTGGACTGCAGCCTATCAGGCTCCTCCGTCCGTGGGATTTTCCAGGCAAGAGTACTGGAGTGGGTTGCCATTGCCTCCTCCAAAGTAATGGGCCTCAATCTCTTCCACTTAGAAACCCTGACCTCTAGAGGGCAGCAGATCTCTCCTGACAGGGCAAATGTCTCTGAGGTCAGCAGTACCATATTTGGGGCTTCCCTGGGGGCTCAACTCGTAAAGAATCCACCTGCAGTGTGGAAGACCTGGGTTCGATCCCTGGGTTGGGAAGATCCCCTGGAGAAGGGAAAGGCTACCCACTCCAGTGTTGTGGCCTGGAGAATTCCATGGACTATACAGTCCATGGGGTCACAAAGAGTCAGACAAGATGCAGAGTACTATCTTTGGGGCTTTTCCAGTGGCTTAAACAGTAAAGAATATGCCTGCAATGTGGGAGATCAGGTTTGATCCTTAGGTTGGGAAGATCCTTGAATGGCTACCCACTCCAGTACTCTTTCCTAGAGAATTCCATGGACAGAATTTTGTATTCTTCTGGATAATATCTATGTACTTTATTTAAAGTATACTCAAAATGATTGCAATTTCTACTCCCAAGTCTTTGACTAGAATAGATCCTCCAAAAAATGTGCCATGCTTTTGCTGGGGGTTTGCACACCTCTGGCTCTCCATGGGGCACACTTGGGGGTACTCAGGCAGGTTGATGCCCCACATTGTTGACTGGTCATCCAAGGCCTTTTTCAAGTGGTTTTGATCCACATTTCCCACTTGTTCCCCAGGAGACCCCAGCTGGTACATGCCTTGATTTTCCAGGCAGCCTGTGAAGCTGGGACCTTCTCTTGCTCACCTTCTGCCTTACACAGAGTGCTATGCTGTGTGCTTAGTCGCTCAGTCGTGCCCGACTCTTTGTGACCCTATGGACTATACAGTCCATGGAATTCTCCAGGCCAAGAATACTGGAGTGGGTAGCCTTTCCCTTCTCCAGGGGATCTTCCCAACCCAGGGATCGAACCTAGGTCTCCCGCATTGCAAGTGGATTCTTTACCAACTGAGCTATCAGGGAAGCACTCCCCATGGAGTGGTAACCCACAAACTGTATCTTCAGCCCCTTCTCCCAGAACAGCTTATCCTCCCAGGGTGCCATACTCAGAATGGTCAGCAGATGGCACCAAGGTGACTGCTAGAGCTGCCCACAAGGTCTGTGGTTTGGCTCTGGACTGGTGACAGCCGTGTGTGACAGTCTGTCTCCCTGGGCCATGTTCCACTACTCTCATCTCAGCTCTGCCCTTCCAGGCCACCCATTCAGGCTTCAAGGAGGAGAGTCAGAGGGAGTGAAGAAAGTTGGGTGAGGATTATCCCCACCATGATTCCTGCCGGTGTGGAGATGGAGCAGAATGTGGCAGATTCAAGTTTCCGGAAGAATCTCAGATTCCCATTCTGTATCAGAGAGGCTCCAGGCAATGTAGGGAAGGTGGTTCAGTGGGAGAAATGTTTCTATTAAGTAATAACAGGACTTTATCAGAAGACTGTGAGACTGAGGTTAAGAAATGATAGTATAGAGAAACTATAATTGTGGCTACCACTACCACCAGCGTCAGCATCACCACCATCATCACCATCATCACTACCACTGTCATCATTACCACCATGTGTGTAGAGCTTTGCAGATTGGAAAATACCTTACGTGTTATATACTTTCTATCATGAGTGCATGCTCAGTTGTGTCCGACTCTGTGGCCCTATAGGCTGTAGCCCGCCAGGCTGTCATGGGATTTTCCAGGCAAGGATACTGCAGTGGGTTGCCATTTCCTCCTTCAGGGGATCTTCCTGACCCAGGGATTGAACCCAAGTCTCTTGCATCCCCTGCATTGGCGGGCAGATTCTTTACCATTGAGCCAGCTGGGAAGCCCCATACTTTCTATCACTTGATCCTTACCAGAGACACTTCAGAAAGTATTGGTAACTGTGTTTTCCATCTACACAGCATGGTTGTTCCGGTGTGTTTGGGAGAACTCCAGAACATCAGAAAAAGTGGCGGGGGGGGGGGGGGGTGGGGTGCCTCTAATGTGAGGAAAAAAAGCCCCTTACACTCTAGAAGGAGAAGAGAGAGCAGCTAAACTGAGGAGAAAGGCCACACTAGCCCTCCTACCTTGGAGGGCTCCATGAGGATAGCACTGGATGATGTGATCCTGAAGGATGGACAGCTTTGCTCCTCCTTGGCGCTGCATACATGGCTGATCTTTAGCAAGACTTTTGAAGTTTACTCACTGGCCCTCCATCTGATATTTTTGGTAGGATTACAAGACTGCATAAAGTCACTCAAATGTTCATAATGGTGCCAGCTTCTCCCCGGAAAAAATAAAAGACCTGGTGCAGCCAGACTTCCAAAGATACCTGGTACAAGGAAGGTTTTATCTGAACATCAGTAGAAAATGAATGCCCGGCCCTTTACTGCAGAAAGACCTAAGGTGTTTCAACAGGCCACGTCTGCCCCAGCCTCTGAGCATTCCAAATGGGGAAATGTTCCAGGCTTAGCAGAGAAGCTCTGTGGTCCTTGTTCAGAAGGCCAGCTTTCTCTGGGGAAAACCTGTAGAAAGGAGCATTTATTTTCCCCCATGTTATCTCCTGGTGTGGGTGGCAGGAGGCCCGCCTTTATTTAATGTCCTGTATGTATGTCAATGTCAGCACAGTGGGCATATGAACAGATTCTGTACGACTCTGCTGTGAATGAGGTCACAGGAGAGGTATGGCTCAAGAAGGAAGAGAGACAATCCATGTCTATTACCCAGTTTTAAGCATCTAATATCACAGGCAAATATGGACACCTGGAGACTATCAAACCAAAATTAGAAACTCATTGGGAAAAAAGGACAGTATTTGCACAGATCGCCCATAAATCTTCAATAGCTAACTCTCCTTGGGTGTAACATCAAATGTTCACTGTCTTTTTAGTGTCTCATTAGGAAGAAAATTTATTGCCCAACTATTGAACTATGTCAATTTTTAAAAAACATTGTGTGAATATTTCCAGGAACCACATGCTTGATTTTACATTAGCTTTATGCCACTGAACAGGAAAAGGCTTGGTCTCTCCAATGATGAAATGACACTAATCATGAAATTAAAGGAGATAGCATGTACTCAGTTGGAAGCGACAGCAGTTTCCCATAAATGTATCACAGCCCTGGCTCCCTTTGATAAGTTAGAATGACATCATTCCCTCCAGCCCAGCCCAGGGCACAATTTACTTCCCCCGCTCCCCCGCTCCCAGCTTCTTCCTCCTCTGTCTAAAAGTGGGTCTAAAGAGAAGGCTTCAGAGGCACCAGATTCTTATGATGGGGTGTGTTTCCCAGCTGTGTTTGTTCACCTGCCTTGGTGGGAATAGCTTTCGAAGGACCAGGAAGGAAAAGAAAAACGTTAAACAAAAATCAATGAATTGCATATGGTGCCCGTTAAAAATAATAAACAGGCAGAAGATGAAGGGCTGAGCTTACATATGTGAACTTGTCTTGGCCAGGGCGCTGGCATCCAGAGGGAGGGAGAGTGGCTGCTTCCTGTTCCCATCGTCCTCCGGATCCCACTGGATTGGCAAGAGCTTCTCTGAGCAGCTGGGGAGGGGAGGGTGGTGCAGGGAGGTGGAGGCTGCAGGGAAACTTGAGGGTATACCTGGCCCTAGTCTCCATCTTCTCTATGGGCTCTTCAAACAGAACGCCTTGGCTGTAGGCCCTCCAACCAAGCAAGAGGGAGATGCATGAGCGGCTGCAAAAACTTTGGGAAACTAGGGGAACACAGGAGTGAGCTCTGTAACCCTGAAACCAAGTCTCCACTCATAGCTGAAAACGAGATTGGTCAAGTTTAGTCCATGTATGGCTTTTCTTCTCAATTCTATCCTGTTGTCTGCCTATCGTCTGTCTGTCTGTCTGTCTATCTACCTATCCATCAATCCATCCATCCGAGACCCATAATACTTATATAGAACTAGAATAGAGAAGAATCTCCTCAAGACGATCTAGAGGATGGGGCATGGAATAACTAGACATGAGTCCAATTTTATCTCCAGCCTTAGATTTATGATTTGGGTCCTTAATTAAAAGTTCCCTGGGTGAATACCCTTTAGCCTTACAAAAATCATTCACCTTTATCAATATGCTACTAATATTGATTTTTATTTTTCAGTTAATATTTGAGTGTTTACTTGCTTTAAGGAGCTGAGAGATATGAGAAAAGAATTTATACACAGATAACCAGTATTTTGGTTTTTCCAGTAGTCATGTATGGATGTGAGAGTTGGACTGTGAAGAAAGCTGAGAGCTGAAGAATTGATGCTTTTGAACTGTGGTGTTGGAGAAGACTCTTTAGAGTCCCTTGGACTGCTTAGAGGTCCAACCAGTCCATCCTAAAGGAGATCAGTCCTGGGTGTTCATTGGAAGGACTGATGTTGAAGCTGAAATTCCAATACTTTGGCCACCTCATGCGAAGGGTTGACTCATTGGAAAAGACCCTGATGCTGGGAAGGATTGGGGGCAGGAGGAGAAGGGGATGGCAGAGGATGAGATGGTTGGATGGCATCACTGACTCGATGGACATGAGTTTGGGTAAACTCCGGGAGTTGGTGATGGACAGGGAGGCCTGGTGTGGTGCGATTCATGGGGTTGCAAAGAGTTGGACATGACTGAGTGACTGAACTGAACTGAACCAGTATGAATAAATAGATGTAGGATACTATTTTGAAACTATATATGTGTTGTGGTGTGTGTGTATATGCGTGTCTTTATATATTTGTTTACAAATGTGCTTTTTAAATTAAAAAAATTTTTATTATAAAATTAGATACAGAAAATTACATAAAAACAATATTGTTTTACCAATTTACTTTAACATGGATATCCATGTAACTACAACATAGGTCAAGAAATAGAATTTTGCCATCTCCATGTTGTGCTTTTTAAATTTTAAAAATGTGTTAGTTTTTTTTTTTAATTCAGCAAAGCCTAAAAAGGCTCATATATAATTACCCAGATAATCCCAAAGACCTTACTAAGAAATAAAAGTCACACATGTTTATGGTTGGAAAGTAAAGGTGTGCTTTTAAACATCTTAAGTACCCCTAAACCCAAATTCAGGATTCTGGCAAAAACTCAAAACTTGTTTCAATTAAAAAATCCCAGTGTAGATGATCTTATTTGCAAAGCAGAAGTAGAGACACAGATGTATGGATACCAAGGAGGGTGTGGTGGCAGGAACTGAGAGATTGATATTGACATATATACACTATTGATATTATGTGTAAAACAGTTAACTAAAGAGAACGGTATAGCACAGGGAACTCCACTGAATGCCCTGTGGTGACCTGAGTGGGAAGCAAGCCCAAAAGGGAGGGGATATATGCATATGTACAGCTGATTCTGGAGGAGGAGATGGCAGCCCACTCCAGTATTCTTGCCTGGAAAATCCCATGGACAGAGGAGCCTGGTGGGCTATAGTCCATGGGGTCGCAAAGAGTCAGACACGACTGATCGTGTGGGCGCAGAGCTGATTCACTTTGCTGCACAGTAGAAACTAACACCACATTGTAAAGCAACTATACCCCAATAGAAATTCATTTTAAGAAAACAGAACATAAGAAAACACAACATACCCCCCACCCAGCCCCCAGTATATTAGTTTCCTGTGGCTGTCACAAAAAAGTAGCACCGACTGGGCAGTGTAGGACAAGAGAAACTGAGTCACAGTTCTGGGGGCCAGGAGTCCAGTATCAAGGTGTGTCAGCCCAGCCATTCTCCTTTTCTGAGCTTCTTCTCGTGGCTGTGGGAACCTTGGTGTCATTCCAATCCGTCCAATCTGTGCCTCCGACGTCACACGGTGTTAGCCCTTTGGGTCTATCTCTGTCTCTTCTCCTCTTCCTGTAAGGACACTGGTCATATTTGATGAAAATCCACCCTGCCTGCGTATGCCTCATCTTAACCTACTTCTGCATTACCCCTCCTTCCAGTAAACTCACATTCACACGGATCAGGCGTAAGGGGGTGGCCATATCTTTCCGGGAGACATAATTTAACACACATCAGTTAAGAAAGTGTCTTCCTAGGGTTCACATTAAATTATATAAATAAGATGACAACATTTTATTGCTTCAGAACAATCAGCTGAAGAAAGGCAACCAACATGCTTTCCTGTTTGTTTTTTCCCTGTGTCCAGGTAAGTGTAATAACCCTGATTTGGGGAATCATTAAACCAACCTCTCCGGTATTTTCCCTCTCGCCTTCTAAGAGCTTGGACACGAGGGCTGCAAACAACGTTTCTCACCACATGGGGGCAGATGGCAGATGTCACAACTGGGTGCGTGTTCTCAAAATCATATTTGGGTCAAAGTACTTGCTGCTGCTTTCTGGCTGAGGCTGAGGGAATTCCTGCTATTGCTTTCATCAGGGGAAGAGTGTACAAAGGAGCTTTGAGGGCTTTTTGTTCTGCGTGAGATCTGTCATGGGGACAGCACGAAGCCCACTGAACTACAAAACAGATCTTGAAGCCATTCATTTCTCTCCACTGCCCTGGCTCTAACTGCCATCACCCAGCCTCTTCCACTCTTCAAACAGCAGCCAGATGGATCTCTTAAAAGCCTCAGTCGAACTGTGTTCCTTTGCTGTCTAGACATTCTATGGTTCTCCCCTCATTCCTTTGCAGTTAGAATGGAATCTGTAAGGCATAGTCTGCAGGCCTCTCTTCTACAGTTTGCACAGATATCTCAGAATGGAGTTGATTCTTTTGGCCTGACTTGGGTTATACACCTACCCCTGAACCAATCCCCATAGCACAGGCAGATGCGACCTTCTGATAAGTCAGATGCCTATAGTGGGGTGGGATCAGCCCTACCCTGACCACATTCACTGTGGTAGGAGAGCACTGGGACCTCAGAGAACATCAGGGAGCCGTTCCTACAAGAGAGGATGCAAGAGAGGTGGTGAATATGGATGTCCGCCCCATGACAAAGGGACACCTGTCTCCCTCTGCTACTGTAACATCCTCTTTTGGCAATCTGGGTCCTCAGGGAGGTGGATGGACATAAATGAGAGGAAAATATTTATTTAGGAGCCCACCACGAGAAAGATGTGGGAATAAGGAAGAGAAGAAAATGATCATTTAAAACCTGGGGAAGTGGTGTTATGTTCAATCTCCATTTTCCTGGAGATTCTTCAGTCAGTGCTGGAAAGGTCAGCCACGTCTTGCAGGAGATCTCTTCCAGGGACACTCACATGGGATGCTTGGGGCTGTAGTCCAGGGACTGAGGGGTAGAGACTTCTATATTCCTTTCTGCTTGATTCACTGTATTCACCTTTTGGGTTGGGATCGGAAAGGTGAGAGAGAGGGTCAGACAGTTCTTCGGATGGGAAGAAAGATGCGGCACTCTGGGAAGAAGCACCAGTCAGACTGGACCTAGGGTGCATTGATCTGATGGGCGGAGGGGTGGGGTGGGGGCTATATCAAGAAGAGAGAGTTGGCATTCTTGGGTGGAGGGGTTTCTGCTGATGCAGCCACTGGCTGGCTCAGAGCCTTGTGTTTCCTTCTGCAGCTCTGATGCTCTGTTCTACACTCACAGGGTCAAAGACTGAGTAAATATTTTGTTAGGCAAATCTGTAACTTATGAAAACTGAACACACATGTGATAATGCTTTCAAGCCAGCAGTGTGGCGTTTGGTGAAGAAATCAGTAAGAGGGAATATCCAGAACAATTTGGGAGGATTTGCCCAGGAAAGGGCTTCCTTGCTCCACTTCGAAAGTGACTGAAGACACCCACACACTCAAGGAAGTCAGAACTGGCGACCACCCTAGCACAGACCTTAGTCATCATCCCCGAAATAAGACAGCAAATGTGACCTGATAAAGAACTGTCTGGTGGCCATGCTTGCCCAGGGTCACCTCCAGAAGACACTTGCTGTGCCATTCACAAAGCATTGAAAATTCATTGAATCCTTATCAAAGTCAGTCCAAGCAAAACAGAAAGGGGTTGCATAATTCATAGCAAAATGTCCTGAAATATCTCTCCATTCTTCCAAATCTCTCTGAGCCTTTCAGATGAGTTTTCTCATCTGTAAAAGCTGGAAAATAATTTTGTGCACTTTGCAGGGTTTTGGAGAGCACCAACGGCAATGATGATGGTGCTGTTGGTGCAGATGGTGACTGCAGCCATGAAATTAAAAGACGCTTGCTCCTTGGAAGAAAAGTTATGACCAACCTAGACAGCATATTAAAAAGCAGAGACATTACTTTGCCAACAAAGGTCTGTCTAGTCAAAGCTATGGTTTTTCCAGTAGTCATGTGAAAGTCTTCAAAGCTGAGTGCCGAAGAACTGATGCTTTTGAACTGTGGTGTTGGAGAAGACTCTTGAGAGTCCCTTGGACTGCAAGAAGATCCAACGAGTCCATCCTAAAGATCAGTCCTGAGTATTCATTGGAAGGACTGATGCTAAAGCTGAAACTCGAATACTTTGACCACCTGATGTGAAGAACTGACTCATTGGAAAAGCCCCTGATGCTGGGAAAGATTGAAGGTGGGAGGAGAAGGGGATGACAGAGGATGAGATGGTTGGATGGTATCACCGATTATATGGACATGAGTTTGAGTAAACTCTGGGAGTTGGTGATGGACAGGGAGGCCTGGTGTGCTGCAGTCCATGGGGTCACAAAGAGTCGGACATGACTGAGCGACTGAACTGAACTGAACGGCCATGAAGTCTAGAAAATGCTCAGCCTGGTGCCCAGCTCATACTGAGCAGTCATTCAGGAAGACATGGGACCCTCACCATTCCTTAAAGCTCCCTTGGGCCAAATACTGAATCTCATAAATATGGCACAATGTCTACACACTCATGGACTCCAATATTCAGACATTTCCCTGGTGGCTTCCTCAGGTAGATGACACAGCCTCCTTCACTCACAAGTCCATGCCAGTGCTCCAAAGGAAAGCTGTCTGCAGACAGCAAGTTGAAAGGGAAGGCTCAGGGAGAGGCTCTGCTTGTCACTTTCTGCTTGAGGTGCTTAGAACAATGCCTGTCTCCAGCTAGATCCAAAGCCTTTGACGTAATGGGCAGCAATATAGTTGGGAAAAGTCAGGAATTTCCATGGGACTGCACAGGAACTGCTATAATAATATAGCAATTCTAAGAACTGCTATAATAATATAGCAATTCTAGGAACTGCTATAATAATAATCACATTAATAATAACTGAGTGCCAAAGAATTGATACTTCTAACTGTGGTGCTGGAGAAGACTCTTGGGAGCCCCTTGGACTGCAAGGAGATCCAACCAGTCAATCCTACAGGAAATCAACCCTGAGTATTCATTGGAAGGACTGATGCTAAAGCTGAAGCTCCAATACTTTGACCACTTGATGCAAAGAGCCAACTCATTGGAAAAGACCCTGGTGTTGGGAAAGACTGAGGGCAAGAGAATAAGGGGACGACAGAGGACAAGACGGTTGGATGGCATCACCGATTCAATGGAGTTGAGTTTGAGCAAACTCCAGCAGATAGTTAACGACAGGGAAGCCTGGCATGCTGCAGACCATGGGGTCACAAAGAGTCAGACACGGCTTAGTGACTGAACAACAACAACAACTCTAAGTATGGCCATACCAGCCGCCTTCCCCTTGCCTTCCTCTACTAGAAGGAAGAAAACTGGAGCACTCACTTCCCTGGATCTCAGCTAGGAATAGCCACATGACGTGATCTGGCTGATGAAATGGAAGTGGATGAGTGCTGGTGATTCCCAGGAAGACTTTCTTTCCTTCCTGCTTTCCCTTCCTTCTTCTTTCCCTCAGAAATGCAGACGTGATAATGGGAGCTATACCAGCCATTTGGGAGTCATGAATAAAAGTTTAGGAGAATCATAGAGACTTCAGTCTTGATGTAGTAGAACCTGTTGAACCAACACCAGCAGAAGGCTACTGGACTTCTTTTCTTTTTAAATTTTATTGGCATATAGTTGACTTACAATGTTGTGTTAGTTTCAGGTGTACAGCATTGGATTTCTTGTTGAATGAGAAAAAATAAGAGAAACCTCTTTAAGTCCTGTGTCAGAGTATGGTCTGAGCTTCTGCAACAAAGAAACCCTAGGAATCAGTAGCTCAAACCAGATAATTCATTCTCTCTCTACTATAGCAGTTCATAGACAAGAAGTACAGGGTAGGCAGGCTTCTCTAATCCAAGAGGTCACCCACAGTCCCAGAATTATTCTGATTGTGGCCTTACCATTTCCTGGATTGTTGCTGTCTTTGACGTGTTCAAGGTTGGCTTAATAAAATCACATTTGCATTCTGGCCCATTGGAAGGGGCAAACAAGACTGGAAGTCAAGTAGTCTCCTTTGTAATGGGCATGACTCAGAAGCTGTATATATCACTACTGGTCACACCCCATTGGCCAGAACTTAGTCACATGGCTTTGCCTACCTGAAAGGGAAGCTGGTAAATGTAGTCTCTACTTGGGTGAATAGGTGAGGATGAGGTAGGGAGTGATTTTATCTTTAAAAAGAAGATGGGGAGAATGGATATTGGGTGGCCATTACATGTGTTGATTGTATTTTCTGTTTCAGTTAAATGCATTTTCTAATCAAAACATTAATAATAATAATAAAATGTTAAATCTCAGTTCAGTCCAGTCACTCAGTCATGTCCGACTCTTTGTGACCCCATGGACTGCAGCACGCCAAGTCTCCTTGTCCATCACCAACTCCCGGAGTTTACTCAAACTCATGTCCATTGAGTCAGTGATGCCATCCAGCCATCTCATTCTCTGTCATCCCCTTCTCCTCCCACCTTCAATCTTTCCCAGCATCAGGGTCTTTTCCAATGAGTCAGTTCTTCACGCCAGGTAGTCAAAGTATTCGAGTTTCAGCTTCAGCATCAGTCCTTCCAATGAATACTCAGGACTGATTTCCTTTAGAATGGACTGGTTGGATCTTCTTGCAGTCCAAGGGACTCTCAAGAGTCTTCTCCAACACCACAGTTTAAAAGCATCAATTCTTCAGTGCTCAGCTTTCTTTATAGTCCAATTCTCACATCCATACATGACTACTGGAAAAACCAAAGCTTTGACCAGACAGACCTTTGTTGGCAAAGTAATGTCTCTGCTTTTTAATATGCTGTCTAGGTTGGTCATAACTTTTCTTCCAAGGAGCAAGCGTCTTTTAATTTCATGGCTGCTGACACCATCTGCAGTGATTTTGGAGCCCCCCAAAATAAAGTCTGTCACTATTTCCATTGCTTTCCCATCTATTTGCCATGAAGTGATGGGACCAGATGCCATGATCTTAGTTTTCTGAATGTTGAGCTTTAAGCCAACTTTTTCGCTCTCCTCTTTTACTTTCATCAAGAGGCTCTTTAGTTCTTCACTTTCTGCCATAAGGGTGGTGTCATCTACATATCTGAGGTTATTGATATTTCTCCCAGCAATCTTGATTCCAGCTTATGCTTCATTCAGCCCAGCATTTCTCATGGTGTACTCTACATATAAGTTAAGTAAACAGGGTGACAATATACAGCCTTGATGTACTCCTTTCCTGATTTGGAACCAGCCTGTTGTTTCATGTCTAATTCTAAGTGTTGATTCCTGACCTGCATATAGATTTCTCAGGAGTCAGGTCAGGTGGTCTGGTATTCCCATCTCTTTAAGAATTTTCCACAGTTTGTTGTGATCCACACAATCTTATTAAACCCTTATTAGATAGCTGGTCTTATTCTACATGCTTTGCATTCAGTGTCTCATTTATTCATGATTTCTAAGAATGGATGGTTGTAGAGGATAATCATTCCAGAATTGTTCTTTAGAGCTAGACTCCTGGAAATCAGAGAAAGGATTAACAGATGGTTCATTAGGACCCAAGCTCATTAGGATTCTCTTGAATGTTATGAGCATGGAGATCAAGGGTAATGGTATTTCAGAACTGGCTAAGTTATAAGGCCATGTGAGTCACAAAAGGTCTACTCTGGGTGATTCTCAAAGAAGGCTTCTGCCAGGGACCTAGAAGGATTAGCACCAGGACAGACTTTCTGAAGAGACTCAAGTTAAATGAGGGAAATCTTAAGAGAGTGGATTGACTTAATGGTCCTGTAAAGAAAGGTTCCAATAATTCATGTGTTTCAGGACCACCAGTGGAAGGCTGTTGTATTAGAAACTCTTAGCAGGCACCCAGCACTCTGTTGGCTACTGAGCCAGGTCTTATGGCCCAATTGGAGAGTCAAGAGCTACCTTTGAAAACCACGCGTGGACATCCAACACAGTGTTCAGTTGGGCACCAAGGTGTGAGGGAACAAAAAATAAATAAGAATGTTGGTCATTCCCTGCTTAACTCCTACCCAGAGTCATTCTCTATCTCTTACTGCTTGCTCTGTGCCCCAGGAGGCTGGCAGGTGACATCACCAGGGCACCCTTCTTGGCTGGCTTCCACTGGGCCTTGGCCAATGCTTTGTTCTGACAGGAAGTCAGAGGGAAGGAAGAGAGAGAGGTTAGAGTGCTTCTCTACCTCCTCTACTTTGGTGCCTTATCTATAGAAATGGCAGCCTTGTGCCCTGATCACAGCTCCTCCTGGGGGGTCCCTTCTCCATGATGCCAGTTTTTCCTGGACTTCATGGGCATCACTTCCTCTCCATGCCATTGTGGCTTACAGATGGGATCAGTGTCCTGCTTTTGCTGGTCCCTAGGCCCCTCAACATCCTTGCTGGGTCCCTTAGCCCTTCTACACCTCTGTCTAATACTTTCTTCAAAGGTATACCTATGGTTGATTCATGTTGTTGTATGGTAGAAACCAACACAATATTGTGAGCAATTATCCTTGAATTAACAATAAATAAATTAAAAAAAACAGTTCCTTCACTAACATCTCTTTAGTTGAACTGAGTGGAATTCTGTTTCCTGCCTGATTTCTGACCCCTAAAGTGTAGAATTCAGGTAAAGGAAAGACCATGTTGAAAGTCATGAGTGGCTTTTAAACAGCGGTTGCTATAAAATAGGGGCTGGCCAAGTCATGGGCCAAATCTGGCCCACCACCTGTTTTATAAACAAAGTTTAACTGGAACACAGTCTCACCCATTTATTTATGTATTGTCTATGACTGCTATGGTGCTATGATGGCCAGGTTGAGTTGTGACAGAGACTGTATGGCCTGTAAAGCTTAACAGTATTTATCATCTGGTCCTTTGTAGAAAAAATTTGCCAGCTTCTGGCTAGTCACCAAAGAAAGCCCCACCATCCTCAGGGCAGACTGTGGAAGAGCAAAGGGAGTGTTGGCCTTTGAGCAGGGAAATTTAGATTCTGTCTCGGCACTTGCCACTTACTGGATGTCTGGGAAAATCAACTGCATGTTTTCAGCATCCATGTCACCTGTAAAACAGGACAGACCAAAGGAAAATTTGTTAAGCTTGCGTGTGGCACTTAGTACCCTTAGTAAATGACACTTCTCTCTCCTTTGATGAATGCATTCTTTCTTGGTTAGCCTCTTTACTTTATATACTGTGCTGACCTGGAGCCCCACTGAGAACACAACAGCTTCTAGGATGGAGCTGGACAAGAATCTGTTTCTCAATGTGCAGTCACAGCCACAGAACCAGGCTGGTACCACATCACATCCTCCACGACAGCCCAGGGTTATGGAAGCTGAGAGAGATGGTACTGGAAGGGAGAACAGCACCTCGCTCTTTGCCTAACTCCTGCCTCCCCATGCCTCTGGAGTTTCCAAGAAGGCTCCGTTGAAAATGAAAATTCATCTCCCACATGACCCCTGTCTGGCATCCGTTTGGAGGAGACACAATGGAATAACTGAGCTCCTCTTCAGGGACTGGGCCCCAGGTCCTGCAGCAGATTAACTGGGAAGGGGCTAGAGCTCCAGGCGGCACTTCCTGCGAGATCTGTATAATGTGCATCTCTCAGGCGGTAATTTGGGATTCGCCAGTTAGTAGGCTTTCTGGAGGGAGGAGATGGATCCTGGTCTGGAGAAGCGCTGGGGTGGGAGGGCCCAGGGTGATGGAGGTGTTTCCAGGCACTTAGAGAAGCTCTATGGCCACACCATGAATCAGTACAGTACTACAGTAGTAGGCATTACAGTTTAAATTTCTTCTTGGTCAGCAAAAGTCAGTTGTTCTCTCCAGCCATTCCTGGAGCCCCCCACTGGTCTGATTAAGGCCTCCCGCTGCTATTTAAATGCCAAGGCAGAGTCTCAGAATCAGCAAGTGCTGCACATTTTGTTTCATTTCTAATGAAAACCGTGGCTTTCTGTCTTAGATAAGGAAACTGTCCATGCCATCATTCTGAGACAGGACGTGGAGGCATCTGCTCTCCAGGTAGAGAAGCGGCATAAGGCATCTTCAGCCATCAGTGGTCTTGGCCGCCGGACACAGCGCGCAGTCGGTTTAATCTCATGCTGAATTCTGAACTTGGCAACATAAGCATAACCTCTGCCTGTTGAAACAGAGAGTGTTTGAAAGCACCTAAGAAAAGCGTTGACTCGGGGCATGATAAATAATTAGGCGATGCTGCAATTTTGTTTTGTTGCTGTTGTTTTTTCAATGGCTCGGTGTGAAGAAACCTCTGAAATGAATTGAAAAAACGCATTTCTTCTTAATTCATCTGGGCAGACGATACGGTTGCTGTCTCTGATTCCCATCTCTGGGTCTGCAGTTTATACTCGTGTGTTTGGCCTTGGCGCATGCGCACTGGTGGAGCTGGGAGCTGCAGGCTCTGAGCACACGAAGAGAGGGGGTGAGTTGACCTCGCGCAGCTCCTTCTACAGAGGTAGATGTACAAGAAGGTCACTTCTTTTGGTTCAAAAGTACAAGCAAATCCAAATGGCTGGATAATCACTCCTCCCTCCTTTCCCCTCCGACACAGGGAATATACAGTAGTAGGCGTTACACTTTAAACTTCTTCTTGGTCAACAAAAGTCAGTTGTTCTCTCCAGCCATTCCTGGAGCCCTCCACTGGTCTGATTAAAGTCTCCCACTGCTATTTAAATGCCAAGACAGAGTCTCAGCATTTACCAAAAATAAATGTTGAAGTGAAGGTTTGATATTTTATTTTCAAAGTGAGAGGCCATCTTCCCATCACAGCATCCAGTTTGTTAGATATTCTTATTATAAGACCAAATGGTTCATGTTAGCAAATAAATATAAATTAGCTTATCAGGCCAGCAGGCTAACATGGCCTCTGTGTTGTAGGCCTTTATTGAAAAGGTAGGTTCTGGTTTTTTCCCTGCAGATGTGAGCTCTCTTAGTAATACCCTACCAGAGTATGGTAAGACCATACCTTGCAGATCTGATGTGTGAAGTTTGCTGTATCTTTAGTTTGTTAAGCTTGAAATAGTATGATACCCAAGAAAAGTTGTAGAAAAGGGAATAGAGCATTTTAGTGTTGAACTTAAATCCAGATCATGACTGTAAAATACTCCCCCAAATAGCTCATCATGGTTCACTGGTGGGGTTTTAGAGACCAGGTGAGTTAGTATGAGAATAGACCAGCACTCCAGCTGCAGAGGTTGGATGCTGAGTAGCATTCTGGTTCTGCTCTAAGTGACTGTGCTTCTGTGGTTTCACATGGACAAAGCACCCGGCTTCCCTCCCTTCTTGGCAGCATTTGTTCT
The DNA here is from genome assembly GCA_024291935.2 of Okapia johnstoni. Taxonomy (NCBI): domain Eukaryota; kingdom Metazoa; phylum Chordata; class Mammalia; order Artiodactyla; family Giraffidae; genus Okapia; species Okapia johnstoni. The sequence goes on along the minus strand of CM044318.1, from coordinate 75,885,265 downwards.
GCAATCCCTTTGCTTCCTTATTGAGCACTTAACCAAGTGGATAAGGCATGGCCAGGATGGGAGAGTCTGTAATTAGTCTGACAGAAGACCGCTCTGAGGCCATAATCCTAAGGAATGACTTCTGGGCAAGACAGGTCATATAATATGTGGGATCCAGTAAAAAATGGTTATTTAGGTCCTAATTCAAAAATTATCGATAATTTCAAGATAGTAAGAGCAGGGCTAAGCTTAGGGCCCTTCTGAGCACAGAGCCCTGTGTGACTGCACAAGTCACACACCCATGACACTGGCCTTGCCTCTGGGGGTAGTGAGCATGGGTTTAAGGTGAAGGAAATCACTGCAGTCCTGTATTTGACACTTCTTCCTGAGAAACTAGAGGGGAACACCTCTCAGAATTGGAGGTTCAGCCTCCCATCCTTCCTGCAGTGGGAAGGGATATGGCCCTGATGGAGTGGACAGGTGCTCCAGGAATGAGCACCTCTCCAGAGAGGGCCACATTAGACTCCTGGAGAAAACCAGATACAACAAGCTGGTCCCTGTGGATGATTGCAACAGATTATTCAGGGGCAGAGGAAAATCACTCAAGGACAAAGTTTCCTGCTGAGACTGCTCCAGCTCTTAACCCCTGCTCCTTTATTTCCTTCCCTCCTCCACAGACTGATGAATAGTGAAATGGTACTAAAACCCAGCATCACCCACCTTCTACCTTGCATACTAAAGACAATTCTAGCAGTACTCAGGGAACAAGGGAGGAGATCCACAGAATATGTATCATCCCATTGCTACTTGTTAGAGACAAATCATAGGCCTGGGGAGATCTGCCTCAAAACAGGAAACCAGTAAGGAATTCACTAAAAGTTCTTATGCCATAAATGATGATACATGGGTGGTAAATGATGATGAACATATATTTGAAGAAATAAAATTTAGATATGAAATCCTTATAAGAATAGGAAAAGAGAATATTTATATGAAAGAAGAGAAGCTAATTAGTTAATTAGACAAACTGAAATAAAAGAGATGTCCTCATAGGTAAGAAGAAAGTTTTATGTAAACAAATAATGACAAATAGAAATCTAAAATAATACTTGTTTAGTCACTAAGTCATGTCTGACTCAGCAGGACTGACAATGTTGAAAATTTTTATCAGATATAGAAATCAGGCTTAAGAAAACTCTCTCAGAATTAAGAGGAAAAGATCAAGGAGAAGAAATTAATTAGTGGGATAATAATTGATATAGAGATGAGATTACATAGCTATATGTATCCAAGTGGAGTTAGTGAAAAAGAGAAAAATACTCAGAGATATAATAGTAGAAAACTTTCCTGAAATGAAGAAAGACCTGAATTTATAGATTGAAGAGTGCTCAGTGTGTAGGTAAAATTAATTTAAAATTTCCAAGACTCAAATAAATATCTGTATCTTGAATATTCTTGAATTTTAAAAGCATTCCTGGTAACCCCAAATGGTGAAAAAGTGTCAATTTGGATCCATGATTTTCTGCACCATTATCTCTCATAAGACATTGGAACAACATTTGTGGAGGTTTGTGAGTTCAAAGGAATTCAGTGCAAGTTTGTATGATCGGCTGTTGCACGTGCTTTTTGTGCTCTGCACCATGTTCCCTCAGGCCACCAGTGATTTCAGCTGTCTGTGGTCATACTTCCCAGACATGCTGTCACATCCCATCTCAAGTCACTTAGGTAGCTTTTCTGCCTAAGAGCTTTATCCAAAGCTGTAAAAGCCAGAAGTGAAAGAAAGCTGGTGTTCCTGAGGGCAACTCTTGACCAATTGGGAGATGGAAATTGGTGGATGAATCCTCTAGCCTCCCACCCTTCATGGAACAACTTTGAGGCACATTCTACATGGTTCTTCTGGGGTCCCCATTGGTGTTGAGCCCCACATGCCCATAGAGGTAACCAGCTCAATCATATGCCCATTACTGGTTTTTTCACCTTCCCTGTCTCTCTCTGCTCCCTTACTGCTGTCCCTGGAGACAGCTCCAAAATAAACTACCCTTCCCAAATTCTTGTCTCAGGCTGTTTTGGGTACAACCCAAACTAAAACCCTTAACATTCGTTATGGTTGTATGAAAGCAACAGGAAGAAATTCTTATGTATTTAAGGACTCAGAAAACACACATCTATGTACTTTTTGGTGTTGAGAGATGAGCAAAGTAGGCCTTACGAACAGGGAACTGTGTGATGAAAAATAAAAGACCAACAGTGAGCATAGAAACCAATTAAGCATGGAATTATCCAAATGACTGTGGCGAATGTGGTTTTAAAACAATGTAAATATTGTAACTCTTGAAAACACAGCGGAAAAACAACATAATAATAAATATCAAGATATGTTGTTTCCTGGTGTTCATTAGTCAAGGCACACAGCATAAAGTGTAAATTTTAAAACCTAAAAGCTGTATCTTTAAGATGAAAAGCAATCTTATCCCTTCTACCCCTGTTCCTGAGTCATCCAGTTTCCTTCCCTACAGGCACGCATTTTACCAGTTTATTTTGCATCTTTCAGAAATATTCGATTCGTAGGCCAGCAATTCCACATGCACCCCTTTTTATTTTGTGCAAGTAATATGCTAAAGAGCCTTGGCTGTTTTCACTTAGTGAATTTTGTAATAGTACATTTGGGAAATTATTCCCTCTTTTCTACAACTGCAGAGTATTTCTTTGCATGGCTGGGCCTCAGGTTGTCTCTTCAGTCTTCCATTATGGGCTTCCACGGTGTTGCTCATCTAATGCTATTATTACAAAGATTCAAGGAATAACCTTAGTACAGGTGTGAGGTTGCTTGTCTCCTTCTCCCTTGAAACACTTTTCTCTCTTGCTTGGCATGATGCTGTGAATTCTTCTTTGTTCTGAGATGTCTCTGGTTGTGCCTTCTTGTCTTCTTTGCCAAGTCTTCTTTCTCTACCTTGTCCCTTGAATGTCAAAGGTACTTGGGGTTTGCCCCTAGGATCTCTCTTCTCTCTACATTTCTCTCTAGATATGCTCATTCATTCGAGGGCTTCAAAACAATATACATGCTGTGCCACTAAAAAGATGAAATGATGTCATTTGCAGCAACATGAGTGGACTTAGGAAGTGTCATACTGAGTGAAGTAAGTCAGACAGAGAAGGAGAAATATCATATGACATCCCTTATATGTGGAATCTAAAAAGAAATGATACAAATGAACTTACCTACAAAACAGAGAGACTCATAGACTTAGAAAATGAACTTATGGTTGCTGGGAGGAGGGGATAGTTAGGGAGTTTGGGAAAGTCATGTAAACATTGATATATTCAAAATGGATAACCAATTAGCACATGGAACTCTACTCAATGTTATGTGCCAGCCTGGGTGGGAGTAGGGTTTGGGGAAGAATGGATACATGTATATGTATGTCTGAGTCCCTTTGCTGTTCTCCTGAAACTACCACAACATCGTTAATCAGCTGTACCCCAATACAAAATAAAAAGTTTAAAGTTTGAAAAGAAAAAGCAATCTATATGCTGAGGATTGCCTAAAATCTAAATCCAACCAAACTTTACCTCTGAACTCCAGTACCTTCATGATACCCTTCTTCACATCTCCCACAGACGTGGCAATCTTTTTTAAAAAAATTTAATTTATTTATTTGGCTGTGTTGGATCTTAGTTGAGGCACAAGGGATTTTTGATGTGATGTGTAGGCTCTCTAGTAGTGACACGCAGGCTCTGGAGCTTGCGGGCTCAGTAGTTGTGGCTCACAAGCTTATTTGCCCTGTGGCATGTGGGATCTTAGTTCCCCAACCAGGGACTGAACTCATGTCCCCTACATGGGAAGGCAGATTCTTAGCCACCAGACTACCAGGGAAATCCCAGACACTGCAATCATAACAGATCCCAAGCAAGACTCTTGAAGTTCCCCTCCAATCTGGGTCATCATCCAGTCTTCTCCAAATCAGGTAACAATGGCATCATTTTTCTAGTTTCTCAAGTCAAATCCTGGATGCAAATCTACCTCCAAAATATGTCTACAATCTTTCTACCTTTTTCTCCTTTCCAGTGCTGCTGCTACTGTACAGACTGCCATCATCTTTCTCATGGGCCTCAGCCATAACCTGACTGTTCTTTTAGATTCTACTCTTTTTTAAAACTTTTTGAAATTTTTATTTATTTCTTTTTGGCTGCGCTGGGTCTTTATTGCTGTGTGCGGGCTTTCTCTAGTTGTGGCGAGTGAGGGCTACTTTCTAGTTGCAGTGGCTTCTCTAGTCATGTGGAGCTTGGGCTCTAGGTTGCATGGGCTTCAGTAGTTGCATCACATGGGCTCAGTATTTGCGAGGCACAGGTTTAGTTGCCTTGGGGCAGGTGGAATCTTCCTCCCTGTTTCTATGCTTGCATCCTACAATCTACTCTCCATTCAGCAGCCAGAGGGACTTCATAAGATGTAGGTTAGACTTTTGTGTCTATGCCATGGCAGTTATCAAGATGCAATGTAACAGCTTGTTTTTGTGTTTGACCCCCTGCAAGACTGAGGTTTCCTTGAGACATGACTTGTCACTGACTTTCCAGTTCCTAGAACACTGGGTACACCTACTGAAGTAGGAAATTCACAGAGAACTGAGTTTCCAAATTGCAGAGAGATGTACATTTAGATCAAGTTTAGAAGATATTTTCTGGATCACTATTAAAGTATTGTGCACATGTGCCAAGCTGCTTCAGTCATGTCTGACTCTGTGTGACCCCATGGACTGTAACCTGCCAGGCTCCTCTGTCCATGGGATTCTTCAGGCAAGAACACTGGAGTGGGTTGTCATTCCCTTCTCCAGGAATCTTCCCAACCCAGGGATCGAACCCTCGTCTTTTAGGTCTCCTGCACTGGCAAGTGGGTTCTTTACCACTAGCACCACTTGGGAAGCCACATTAAAATATTCAGGGTCCATTAAAGCACATGGAGGCTGTCTTGACCACCTCCCATCTCAATGCCCTTTTTATTTCTCTCATCCTTAGATCTTCAATACTTGAAAGAGTGTTTTTAGAGAAGCAAAGATCCCTATGGGCTACTGTATTTCTGAGTCTTTGTGAAGATTCCCTGTCAGTATGTAGGGAGCTCTAACAATAAAATAATAGTCCTGATAGACTTTCAAGATTTCATGTTATTATTCTATTTGTGAACAATGGTGATTATTATGATCTATTCCTCTGTATAGACATTTTAAAGACTGATTAAGCAACTGAGAATTAATTTATTGGTCATGAACATATTCAACTTCATTAGATACTCAGAAGCCTACTACATTATCATTATCTGGATGCTAAATTTTAATTGCATGCAGCCTGGTCCCTCAATAATTAACACGTTGTATATCCCACCTAATTCACAAACTAATTGTCATTTCTTAGATCTTAATATTACTTGCTAATTTTGCCACAGATTAAAAAAAAATCTGACTGTCAAAACTCCAGAGAAAATGACATTATACAGGCACAATAGTGACAAAACAAGTTAATTTATTGCAAAGTCACCGAGAGAAGGAGTTTTTAATTGCATATTTGTTACCTCCATAAAAGACATAAACAGCTTTTTTGTTACATATTTGCTTATTTCTTACATATTAAAAAAGTGTTAACAAGCCTGATTAAAATTAATTGCAAGGTCCAAGATCTGAGTGGAGATACCAGCATTAGCAAACTTCTAATTGAAGCTGAAAGAGAAAGAACGGAAGGAGATGTGGAATGGAATTGGAATTAGAACAGATGTTTGACTGTGGAGATGGGAAATAATTATGTAATCCACCAAGAAAAAATCATCTAAAGAGAAAATCAAACTTGATAATAAAATAGAAAATTTTTATCCTAATGGAATTAACAGTTGGTAACAGTGATTTGCTTCTAAAGACTCAAGGTGGAACAAAAACCAATGTTATTACAGAACTTTTAAGAGAAGCACACTCTGTGTTATGGTATGAAAAGCTATAACCATGCAGATGTTTCTCATATCACAGAATCACTTGGTAACTTTCAAAATCCGTGTTGATTTTATCTATAAGTAGCAATTTCTATGTAAATTTCTATAGGTAAAGCATCTTTGGCATCTTTAATGAGCTGGGAGGTGCCATATTATTTAGAGAGATGGACAGATGGAAAATACTCTAACCTTTTAGTTTCATGATTGGCTGATTCTTTTTTTTAAATTAATTTTTATTGCATTATAGTTGATGAACAATATTATATGTTACAGGTATATAATATAGTGATTCACAATTTTTAAAGGTTATATTCCATGTATAGTTATTGTAAAATATTGGCTGTATTCCCTGTGTTGTAAAGTATGATTGATTCTAACAATAAAGATGACCACCCTTCCTGATGTGACATTTTTCTATTACTGGTTGCATTCAAATATTCCTCAGTCTAGCCATTGTCTGCACAAAGAGAAGATGTCTTTGAGCACTAACACACTAGATATGTCTCCAAAATTGAGAAGGAGCTTTCCAATTACTGAAACATGCCTTCTAAATCAGAGCTTCCCAGGAAGAGATTTTGTATAAGGGAAAAAATAGCCATTTATATCTTATATGGGATGAGAAGTAGAAAAATATCCATAAATCCCATGAATCACTTAAACTGTTTTATGTTCAATTTGGTGCATATGAGCCAATGTGGCTCTTCACTGTTTCAGCAAAAAATTAAAGAAGTCATGCATCCTGTTTATAAAGATTTTTTCCCACAAAGCTATCCACTGGTTGGAAATCCTCTTACCCAATGTTATTAAGTGGTTATCATTCAGTCAACTGAAAAAGTTGGCGAAAGCAGGAGATTATAAAAGATGACCCTTAACTGTTTTATTCTTTTCAAAACTTCTTGTGAAAGTAGTGCTTTTTCTTTGTGGCTAAGGATTTAGACATGTATTTCTTACCCTTAGCTCTTCGAGGACAATACTAGACTTCAAAAGGAGAAATTGGTGCTGAGTTAAAAGAGTTGTTATTATTGTTTAGTTGCTAGGTTGTGACCGACTGTTTTGCAACTCCACGGACTGTGGCCCGCCAGACTCCCCTGTCCATGGTGTTTCCCAGGCAAGACTACTGGAGTGGGTAGCCATCCCCTTCTTCAGGGGATCTTCCCTACTCAAGGACTGAACCCACGTCTCCTGCATTGGCAGGGGAATTCTTTACCACTGAGCCACCAGAGAAGCCCTGAAAGATGACATGAGGACTATACTTGAAATATTTTATTTTTACTTAAAACATATATATGTACAGGAATTCATTTACAATTTTAATATGAGACCAAGGTCTTTTCTGTGAGTGTGGGCTTGTTGATTAGATTCCATACTGTTTTCCTTGCATTCAACAAATCAGTAAGGCATTATTAATAAGGGCTTACCAGATGGCGAGGTGGTAAAGAATCCACCTGCCAATGCAGGAGACCCAAGAGACACAGATTTGATCCCCTGGCATAGCAAATGGCAACCCACTCCAGTAATTCTTGCCTGGAACATTCCATGGACAGAGGAGCCTGCGGGCTACAATCCATGGGGCTGCAGTGAGTCTGAAACGACTGAGAGACTATGCACACCATCAATAAGGCAACTATTGTTTCCTGAGTTTGTTTATTTAAAATGGACCAAGAATTTCAAAGTGATTGTGAAGTCATTTAAGTATAAAAATCATTCAAGATTTAATTTTTGCTCATTTTTCTTTTCTACAACTAATTGAGTATTTTTATGAATTGCCTTACCCTGATCCAGCCTTTTCAAACAATACTGGGTGTTAGTTCTCAAGTCATTCCATGTGCCTGGAGCATTTGCTAAATGTTATTCAAATGGGTAGGAGAGCACATACTTTCATAGATAAATTTGGAAATAAATGTTGGGGTTGACTTTTTAAAAAAGGTATATCTATTTTTTTATGGTTGAAAAAAATGATGTAAAGTATCAAAAACATTTTTGTAACATATTTAGTGACCTGGAAAACAGTTCATGATATATTAAGTGAAAAAGCAAGTTACAACACAGCAAGCATAATATTATCTCATATTTACAAGATAATTATATATATATATATATATATACAGAAGATTGGTATTATGTTATCAAAACATACTGGAATATTAAGTTTAGCTCTGAATGGTGAATTAAAGGCATATTTATTTCACTGTGCTTTTTTTATAATTTCAAAATTCATCTATATTGAATAAGCTTATTGAACAAGCCCATGTATTATCATGGGCTTCCTAGATGGCGCTAGTGGTAAAGAACCTGCCTGCCAGTGCAGGGGACGTGTAAGAGATGCGGCCTCCATACTTGGGTTGGGAAGATCCCCTGGAGGAGGGCATGGCAATCCACTCCAGTATTCTTGCCTGGAGAATCCCACGGGCAGAGGAGCTTGGTGGGCTACAATCCATAGAGTCGCACGGAGTTGGATACAACTGAAGTGACTTAGCATGCACGCATGTATTATCAAAAAGGCATCCATTTTAGTTCTAAGTTAAAAAGCAGATTGGAATCATCACCAGTGAGTACTCCACGCCCACACCCAAGGTACTCCGCTGCTCTGTTGTATCTTTCAAAAGCGATGGTCTAAGAGGTGGCAGATCCATTAAGGGAAGTGAGGCTCCCAAGTGAACAAGCTGCATCTTTGGAAGTTTATTTCCTAGAGAGGATGTATGACCTTCAATCTTAATTTCTCTCTTGGTACCAAAGACTGAAGCCTTGGGCAATGGATTTACCAGACCTACTGTTCTAGAACCTTGGGGTTCAAAAAGTACTTACAGCTTTCAGGACAGAGAGCCAGTTCTTGGCATTTGATAAGTCTTTGCCTTTTGAGAAGGAAGTTTAGAATCCATTCCACTTCATTCCAGGTCCCAAAGAGAGACATGTATTTTGTACATTACTATGACAGCTTCCCTAAAACATCCAGATTTCGGAATAAAAAATTTATGGAATTCATGGCTGTTTAGATTGGAAAATTTCAGTAGAACCAGTCTGTGTGTGAGTATTCCCCAAATCTCTACCCCTGGTATTGGGGAGAGAGTCCTAAAACATTTTCATGTCCTGCTGTGAAAGAGTAAACTGATAATCTCTTCCTGCAAGTGATTTCAGAAATGTGTATCAAAAGTGCTGAAATATTTATTATTATTATTTTTAATATTTTCTTGGCCACACTGAGCAGCATGTGGGATCTTGATTTCCCGACCAGGAATCTAGCCCGCAGCTCTCACATTGGAAGTTCAGAGTCTTAACCACTGGACCACTAGGGAAGTTCAATATTTATTTGTTTTGATTCAGTAATTCAGTAATTACTATTTTCATAAGATATATATCCCCATGCTATAACTTATGAAAATAATCAGGAGGCTATTCAGTTCAGTTCAGTTCAGTCACTCAGTCGTGTCCGACTCTTTGCGACCCCATGAATTGCAGCACACCAGGCCTCCCTGTCCATCACCAACTTCCGGAGTCTACCCAAACCCATGTCCATTGAGTCAGTGATGCCATCCAACCATCTCATCCTCTGTCGTCCCCTTCTCCTCCCGCCCCCAATCCTTCCCAGCATCAGGGTCTTTTCCAATGAGTCAACTCTTCGCATGAGGTGGCCAAAGTATTGGAGTTTCAGCTTCAACATCAGTCCTTCCAATGAACACCCAGGACTGATCTCCTTTAGGATGGATTGATTGGATCTCCTTTCAGGCCAAGGGACTCTCAGGAGTCTTCTCCAATACCACAGTTCAAAAGCATCAATTCTGCGGTGCTCAGCTTTCTTCACAGTCCAACTCTCACATCCATACATGACCACTGGAAAAACCATAGCCTTGACTAGACAGACTTTTGTTGGCAAAGTAATGTCTCTGCTTTTAAATATGCTATCTAGGTTGGCCATAACCTTCCTTCCAAGGAGTAAGCGTCTTTTAATTTCATGGCTGCAATCACCATCAGCAGTGATTTTGGAGCCCCCAAAACTAAAGTCTGACACTGTTTCCACTGTTTCCCCATCTATTTCCCATGAAGTGATGCGACCAGATGCCATGATGTTAGTTTTCTGAATGTTGAGCTTTAAGCCAACTTTTTCACTCTCCTCTTTCACTTTCATCAAGAGGCTCTTGAGTTCTTCTTCGCTTTCTGCCATAAGGGTGGTGTCATCTGCATATCTGAGGTTATTGATATTTCTCCCGTCAATCTTGATTCCAGCTTGTGTTTATTCCAGCCCAGCGTTTCTCATGATATACTCTGCATATAAGTTAAATAAGCAGGGTGACAATATACAGCCTTTACATACTCCTTTTCCTATTTGGAACCAGTCTGTTGTTCCATGTCCATTTCTAACTGTTGCTTCCTGACCTGCATACAGGTTTCTCAAGAGACAGGTCAGATGTTCTGGTATTCCCATCTCTTTCAGAATTTTCCACAGTTTATTGTGATCCACACAGTCAAAGGCTTTGGCATAGTCAATAAAGCAGAAATAGATGTTTTTCTGGAACTCTCTTGCTTTTTCAATAATCCAGTGGATATTGGCAATTTGATCTCTGGTTCCTCTGCCTTTTCTAAAACCAGCTTGAACATCTGGAAGTTGAGGCTATAGAAAGAGTTAATTATAAGAATGCTTACTGCAGATGCATTTATATCAATGGAAAATGGAAGATAAATTGAATGCTCAACAAGAGAGGATTTAGTTAAATAAATGTTTTACCCACAAATGAAAGCTGTTAGCTTATTAGTAGTCAAGCTTCAGACATCATCGATTCAATGGACATGAGTCTGAACAAACACTGAGAGATAGTGAAGGACAGGAAAGCCTGGCGTATTTCAGTCCATGGGGTCACAAAGAGTTGGACACAACTGAGCAACTAAACAACAACAAGTTCAGAAGAATGCTTAATAGCACAAGAAAAGCTCAGAGTATAATAGGTTACAAAATATATAAAAGCACCCTGATTTTGTAAAAGAGAAAAAGTATGTGAATCTATAGAAAAATATTCAAAGTGTACCCTAATATTAGCACTCTAATCTCTGGTGAGATGAGGGAAATTTTCCTGAAGACTTAATTTAATTCAATTAAAAATAACATTCTAATGTAATAAGAGGTATTTGGTAGAAGCTAAGACTCCTCCTACCCCAGGCCTCTCCAACTCTCCTCCCCAGATACAACCATTCACCTTTACTTCTTTTCTTCAAGAGATGTTCTGTACATATTAGGATGGATTTTATTTTCTTCATCACATTTTTCTGTGTTTTCCAAAGCAAGAAATAAGACAAATATTTCAAAAGTATGTTTCACTTTCCTTGTTCTAAATCTCCATCAATAATTTCTACTAGAACTTGAATTACTATTATCTCATAGAAATGAAAAGATGGAATAGAAGTTATTCAACATTTCATTTAATTTCCATTTATATTGTGAAATGAAAAACAGCTTCTTGCAATTTTACTTAAATAACCAATTTTGATACTGTTCTATTAGTCTTCTAATAGCATGAAGGCCCAGAAATTAAATTGTTCCACTTTCTTATCCATAATTATGTGCAATTAAAATGGTTACAGACCTTAAAGTTTTCTTCCAAGCTCCAGACCCTTCAACTGTCATTTTTTATTATCTTGAAGCCCAACACTTTTTAGTAACACTTTGTATACAGAGAGTTAAGTGAGAAAGGAAGTATTATATTTAACTGATGTGGGTGTCCTTTAATTAATCTGAATTAGCTTTTTTGATATGGGTACTAATTATTTTCTTTGAAAAAAAATCACCATAGATGTGTGATTCTTTCTGTCTGTTGCTCTTCAAGAAAATAGTTAATTGCGGAAAACAGGAAGGTTACCTTTTTAAAATAAATAATCAGCATCACATCAGAAGAGCTGCTCTTAATCCAACTTTTGGACTTGCATTCACAGGAAACCTGCAGTATTTGTGATGAACAGCATCCCCTCTGACTTTTGATGTTCTCTTTACATTTATTCATAAGGTAGGAAGAACAATTACAACATGAAGTTGGAATAACAAGGGTTGCATTTGTTTCCTTTTAACAACTTCTAATGGCTATACAGTGAAATATCAAAAACTCTCTACAAGGGAGCAAGGTCAGAAGTAAGTCCCCACCTTCAACTATAGAAAAACTATCATTTTTTTTCAAGATTACTTGATTCGGTTTATTACCAAAATGTCAGCAGCTTATACTAAATAGATAGATTTAACTACAATTACCACACTCCACCCTCATTAAGACACCCTTTTCAAGATCTAAGTGTTTTGAGCATTTATAAAGAAGTGTTATCCTAACAAGAGTGATAATGAGTTAAGTGCACTTGGGAGTCAAGGTACAGCTGAATAACTAAACTTTAAAGAGCTCATTAAAGCAATATTCTCCTTCTTAAAATTTGTTCACAGTATTTTCAGATGATGTTTTAATGAATATTGAAACTTATGCAGCATCCTGCCAAAAAAGTGTAGAACCTTTAAAAAGCAATGATTAAAACTTGGTAATCTGTTACACACTGTCTCTATTTACTTGGTATTTTTTCCATTAGGAAACAGGATAACATCTCTGAATCTAGTCAGCTGTTGCATGTGCCAGTGTATTATCTGTATTTTTCATCCAAATAAGCAGAGCTCTGGGTAGGATAAATAGCCATGTGGAACGCTGGTGAATTATGCATGCTTTCCCCCTAAGCAGTTCATGTATTTGACTCGTTAGAGCTCAAAATATCTTCTTGTGCTTGACTTCATCATTTTGGACTTTGGCTTACACCTCTCCCGCAGACTACAGAGTTATTCATTCACACATGGAGAGCAGAGGTAAAATACTCTGCGAAAGAAAACAACACAGAATTTAAGTGGTAAAAGCATGCCATAAGCCATTTCCACTAGAAACACAAAAAATGATTTTCCAAACACTCAGTCTCACATGAACTTTGTTTTAACTCCCAAATCTTTGAGCATCACTGGGTTGTGTCATCACACACTGAATCAAATCTTTTGGTCCACACATACTTATCCAGGGCCTGTAATATTAGTAGTATAGTTGGAGGAATAACTGATAGGCATCGTGCTGGAGCAGCTCAAGCTCTCTTTGTGGATGTAGCTCACAGACATGAAAAGTTACATGACCATGCCAGCCAGATCTGAGAGGTGCCACAGCAGAGTCACTGGTGGGATTTTCAGAGGAGCTTTTCAGAGTGTTTTCAGCTTTTCAGGGTTTTCAGAGGTTGGGTGAAACACCAGTGAAAACTTCAGGCATGTCTTGAACTGAGCCGTGGAGGATGGAAAAGGTCTATAAAGATGGGAAGGAGCAGGAAGGGCCTGGAGGGCATGGGGTAGGCCTGAGCAAAGGCCCAGAGGAGGTACCAGCCAGTGATGCCAGGGAACAGACACTAGCTTGGGAAAGAGAGAAGGAGTCAGTTCTTCAGATACGGGAAGGTCGTTATTGAAGACTTTGGAGAGGTATGTCTTTGGGGTTGGTTTTGAAACAATGCTGTTGGATTTGGCTTGTCTGCATTGACTGCTGTCCTCCCTACAAGTTGAGTAATAATGGTTGAGGGTTCCCTGGGCTCCTGCCCAGAGCAAGCAATATGATCCATGGGGCCCAGTCCAGTTTTTGTCCTCACCATCCACTGCACCCCCCAGGCCTCAGGCAAGAAGAAGGATTCAGTGGTGGAGGGGGCAAGGTCACAGGGACAGGCTTGTGCCCTTTCTGCAGCCCTGGGATTTGTTACTCCTTGGTGCCCCCAAGAACCCCGATGGATAGGCCAGCTGAGAAGCAGTAATGGGCTCATCCTTTCTTCTACTCAGTACCATCAAAGGCAAGTTCACATTTTTTTCTGTTTAATATTATTATTTGTATTTCTACAGTGTTTTAATTGAGTCATTTAGTTTTTTTCCCCTTAGATTTACAATTTGGATGATTTTTCCTTAGGCAAAGCATGTGTGGACATTAAGGCCAGGGAACCCTGGGTTTTGGAGAGCTCTGCCTGGTACAGCTCTGATGATGAGGATAATAATAATGATATAATAATAATTTCCACTCTCTATTGGTCTCTTGATACATGCCAGGCACTGTTCTAAGAAGTCTACATATATTAGCCCATTAAATGTTCAGAACAGCCCAGGGAAGCCATTGCTATTAATATTATGTTTATGATGATGAAAGTGAGGCCCAGAGGGGTTAAGCTTCTCTTCCAGGGGCACCCAGCTAGCTTGGAATGGAGAGCCAGATCTGCACTGGGCACTCTGCTTGCAAATGTGTGCTTTACCCCTGTGGTGTATGACTTCTACATAACCTTGGCAATCCATTTGTTTGCTTATTTATTTATTCATGGGTGCCCTCTTAGTCCTGGCATGTATACTTGGAGCTTGAAGTCCAGTGGGAATGTCCTGTGAGGGTATGGATGGTTCTAATACAGGGGGGTATGAGCTCCAGGAGCAAATGGGCAGCCCCTGTGCTGTGTGGGCCTAAGACTCAGCTTCCAAGCAGACTGAGGTTTGGGGAGAAGAAAGGGGTGTCAGAAGACACACCCCAGGGTAAGTGATTTCTAAGTACTGATGAGATCAGAGGGTAGAGGAGGGCCTGAGAGATGAAATGAGGAAGATATTTCAGTGCTCTGAGTCTCACCTTCTTCTTTATAAAATGTAGGGGAGGGACTTCCCTGGTGGTCCAGCAGTTAAGACTCTGTGATCCCAGTGTAGTGGGCCTGGGTTCGAGCCCTGATCAGGAAACTAGATCCCCCATGCTGCAACTAAAGAAAGATCCTGTGTGCTGCAACTAAGACTTGGTGCAGCCAAGAAAGAAGATACAAAGAAAAACCAAAAGAGAAGGGGACAGTTCAGGGTTGCTGGTAGAATTAAGTGACTCTGATGCATGTCAATTGCCTGGAATGGTGTCTGGCACACCCTAGACCTCAGCAGGTAGAAGCCTTGATAACCAGGGAAGAAAAGAATTAAGCAAACAGGGCTAAGTCCTGTTTGACCCTCTTGTGCAGCTAAGTCGCTTCAGTTGTGTCCGACTCTTTGCTACTCTTTGTAGCCCGCCAGGCTCCTCTATCTACAGGATTCTCCAGGCAGGAATGCTGGAGTGGGTTGCCATGCCCTCCTCCAGGGGATCTTCCCAACCCAGGATTTGAACACATGTCTCTTTCATCTCCTGCATCAGTAGGCAAGTTCTTTACCACTAGCGCTACCTGGAAAGCCCTCTCAGGGTTCAAATATTACAGGGAGTAGCAGAAAGTGGGAGACTGGGGGCGGGGGGCAGGGGCTGAGCTGTCACCAGAGAGGCCTGAAATTTGTAGATGACAGCGTGCCTGGGAGGGGTGCTGTCATAGCTCTTCGGGTTTTGAGGCACGTGCTCAGCAGAACCTGAGTGGTCTCGTGGAAGTTTGCCCTCTTCCAACAGCCAATAAGCAGGCGTAGCCCAACCAGAGGGAAAAAAAGTGAGCTAATGGGCTTGGGGAAAAGCCCGGTGCCCCTGGTGAAATCTGCATAATACTGGAAAGAGGTACCCAGTAATCAGACTCCCATGCTGTGCTGTGCTTAGTCGCTCAATCGTGTCCAACTTTGTGACCCCATGGACTGTAGCCCACCAGGCTCCTCTGTCCATGGGATTCTCTGGGCAAGAATACTGGAGTGGGTTGACATTTTCTTCCCCAGGGGGTCTTCTAGACCTAGGAATAGAACCTGTGCCTCCTGTGGTTCCTGCATTGGTAGGCGGACTTTTTTTATCATTTGAGCTACCTGGGAAGCCCCAGTACGTGTGTACTAGGTGTCATCTCCTAGTCTATTTACTGAGTGTTATATGGGGACCATTATTGTGTTGAGCGCCAGACAGGCTAGCAGAAAGTTCTCATTGCAACCTGTGGAGGAAAGGCTCAGAGAGGTGAAGTAACTTGGCTGAGATCACACAATGGGCAAGTTCCTGGACCGAGGTCTTATTTTGCTTCTATTTCACCTCCACCAGGCCAGATATCCACACTCAGATTTGATATAGACTCTTGGGACACAGTGTGTTAATGATTTGAACAGAGAACTCAATGGAAGCTTAAAAAAACAATCTTGTTTGCATTATTCACTTCTCATTTTAAGTGGTGAAAACAGAGTCCATTGCCTAAAAGATACTTGCATGGCATCAGTCAAAGTGTGTTCATCTGTCACTTGTAGATTGTTTTATTTTTAGATTAATGAAGATCCAAATTAAACCATTGGAGTGCAATCATCCTGATAGTCCTTATCACGTTTTGCTCATTATCACTTCATTTATATTTATGATGAAGAACAGATGGTCCTGATGTCATATTTCAATGTGTATCATATCCAGCTAAGAGGAAATATCTCATATTAGCTGCACTTATCAAAATATTTGTATTTAATAACAACAGAAATCTGAGCTTATGTACTGTCTTGTCACCATGTCGTAGCTACCATTTAGAAAAAGACCCTTTAAATTAGATATGGGAGGGAAAGAATGCACTGTTCATTATTATTGAATGAATGCACTGAACTCTGAACAGCAATTATGGGTTAGTTGTGAGGAGAGAATCATTAAGCTTGAATGAGGAACAGCAATTACAGTCTGTTGTCTCTGTGGCATGCTTAGAGCTTTTTATTTAAGCGGCTGGTGAGAGCACCAAGAAGGAAAGGGACAACTTGTGACAGTGCAACAAGAGAATTAGTGACAGACAGTGAACATGGTTGCCAAACGTAGGAGCCTGCCTCCTTTCCTAAATGGTAGCTTGAAGAAGAAGGCCGAGAAAAACCTGCTCTCACAGGTGATGTAGAAAACCTTTTAAAATAATATCCATGTTATTAGTAAGTCCCAAAGGGATGAGGAAATGCAAGAGCCCCATGTTTCCTAAAATGACAATATTATCTTTATGATCCCTTTCTGCAAAGAAGTGGCTGATGAAAATGTACTGAGCATCTGTTATGTCCCAGGCAGGTAAGAGGCATGAGACATGCTCCCTGACCTCAAAAAGTTTATAGTCCCATGTGGAAAGCCAGACACAATAGCAAATAACTTCAGTGATCAAAAAGATAAAAAGGTGTGTGCCCAGTTCCAGAGTGGCCCAGAGGGAAAGGCTGTGGGAGTCAGGGAGAATTTCATAAATTAGATGATTGTGAATCAGGGTTCTGAAGGTTGAATAGGAGTTGCAAGTTTGGATAAGAGGTTAAGGATGAAGAACATTCAGTCAGGCAGCAGACGGATTAAAAGCTGAGTTTTGGTGTCAGGCCAGACTGAGTTTTAGTTCTAACTGCTCACTAGTTGTGAGAAATTGGGCAAGTCATTTATTACTCCATGCCTTGGTTTCCCTATAAAGTTATGCTGGTAACAGTACCTACTTCATAAAGGTGTTGTGACATATTTAACACAGTTTTGTGGCTCAGCTGGTAAAGAATCCTCCTGTAATGAAGGAGACCTGGGTTTGATCCCTGGGTTGGGAAGATCCACTGAGAAGGGAAAGGCTACCCACTCTAGTATTCTGGCCTGGAGAATTCCATGGACTTCACAGTCCATGGGGTCATGAAGAGTCAGACAGAGCGACTGAGCGACTTTCACTTTTACTTTTTCACTGGCATGTAGTATGTGCTCAGCTAATGTCAGTTCTTATTAGCATTCCAGGCATAGAGAAGGCTTAGAAGCATGAAATAGCTGTACTACTTTCATATTTTCTCAGGGCATTCTAGTAATTGTTTGTAATTATGTAATCAGAAAGGCCCGGGAAAGGTTAAAGAGTAAATAGTGTTATAAAAATCTTTGAAGTCTTAAAATGACATTAAAGCCAACTATACTTGATGTAATTTACTACCAATTTGTTTAGAAAGCAAAAAGAATAGGAGTGGTATTTACTCTAAGCAAGGTTGTTGGAGCCTCTGACCAGGGGAAAGGCCTCTTGGAAGTGGGAAACTGCAGCACCCCTTGAAAAACAGGGGTTTAGCGGAACCATAGGTCTGGCATTGAGCCCCAATGAGCAAGACGCGAAGTGGTCCCATGAATCCCAGGCAGGTTTGTGTTGCTTGTTGAATGACAAGTTCCCATCACCTTGGGCTGACCACTCTCCAAAAGAGGCGGATGGTTCGTGGGCAAGCTCCACATATAAAAACCAACAAGAATTTTGCACAAATATGGTTTGAGAAAAATATGTTATTTTTAACATGAAAAACAAATTTGATGCATGTAAAAGGCTGGTGGTGGTAATTTGGTATTCAGCTGGGACATATTTTCAGAGGCAGGCGCGTTCTGCTTGTGACTGAATCAGACTCCTAGCTTGCTCGCCAAGCTGGCCAATCGTGGTGTGACAGGAGAGTAGCAAAGCCTCCCTGAGGGGAGTGGAACAGCGGGCGCCATCTTGGGTCTTTATCCGCTCATGGACATTTTAGTGAATGACAGGAGTTCTTTTTCATTTGCTCCTTCACTGAAGTGCCCTCTGCTTTGAACTCAGCATGAGTGCCTTTTCCCAGAGGATGGGGAAGAAAGCCTCTTCAGTCACAGAGTACTCTGCTCAGATTTCTCTCCGCTCTCCAATCCAGGGCTTCCTAGGTGCCTCTGTGGTCAAGAATCCACCTGTCAAGCAGGAGAGTCGGGTATGATCCCTGGGTCAGGAAGATCCCCTGGAGACGGAAATGGCAACCCACTGGAGTATTCTTGCCTGGGAAATCCCATGAACAGAGAAGCCTGGCTACAGTCCATCAGGTCACAAAGAGTTGGACACGACCTAGAGACTAAAACAGCAACAGCAGCTCCAACCCAAGCTCACTCCTCTCTCTCCCTCATGGTGCATCCTTTCCCAACAGACTCCTGGTCCCTCATGTAGACACATCCTGGGCAGGCCTGCCTCACAGCCCTTCCCGAATGCCTGGACTTGCCCAAATCCTACAGAGACCCCAGCTTAGGCTGTCAAAATGGGACTCTTGCTACACAGTGGCCCTAAACACTCCAAAAATAATAACTTGACACGGTGGGGAAATCCACAGAGCATAGCATGGTTAGAGCTCAGTGACTCATGCCCATCACTACGTGCTCCCAGCCAACAGACTCATTTCTGTAGGCTTTTGATTTAGCTTTGGGCCTTATTCCCAGAAGGTAATGGTATTAGCTGCTCCCAGAAGGACCAACTAGGCTCATTGTGTTTGTGTGTGTGTGCTCAGTCGTGTCCGACTTTTTGCAACCCCGTGGACTGTGGCCCACCAGTCACCTCTGTCCATGGGATTTTCCAGGCAAAAATATTGGAGTGGGTTGTTATTTCCTCCTCCAGGGGATCTTCCCGACCCAGGGATCTAACCCACATTTGTTGAATAGGCTTACTGGTTCAAAGCAAATACCCCAGGAAATTGCTTATGAATCTCAATCCCCAAGCTCAGATAAACCAAGATTCCATTAGGCTAGTTTTTTGGGGGTGGTCTATCCAAGCCATGCCAGGTCTTGAGCAAGATCACAACCATGGGCTCTGGGGCCAGATGAAGTGGGCTTGATATTTGTTTTGCAGCTTACAAGTCGTATGACCTAGGGCCATCCAGTTACCTTTGTATCGGTTTTCTTACCTGTGAAAGGGGTAAAATCTTGTGCGCTTATGGGTTTTATGTATAATTCTACATGATAATGAGTGCAAAGAGCTTTGCCCTGGGGCTGGGGCTCAGGAGGCTCTTGGGAACAGAAATTGTGACCAGACATCTGGGGAGAATAGGGCTACCCTCCAGGTCTGGGCATGCAGACATGATGAGGTGGGAAAACCCAATGGGGGTGAGAAAAACATAAGGGCATAAGAGCGTTTCTGACAGAAGAAACAGCAAAGTGAAGGCATGGATAAATATGAAGTTGGGTGCGAGATGTTGGAAGCCTCTCCATAGAAGAGCCTCTTGGGGAATTTTCTAGATCTCAGGGATAGGTCTGGGCTTGGAAGCCTCTGTTTACTCTCCAGCCTCTGCATAGCTCCTGGTTAAATCCAGGCCCCTTGAGAATGTCAACAGAGCCAGGTCTAGATTAGATGGTGAACCACTGCCTGCTGGCTTTGTGGATTTGGGGCACATCAATGCTGCTGCCATCCATATTATCTCCTTGATATGACGTCAGTGATAAATGCCAAATTTGATTCCTGCATTCTTTTAATAGCAAACCACTGACTCTAAAAAAAAGTAATGACAGGCTAAAATCAACTCAATGCCCTCTCAGTGCAGTTCAGTTCAGTCGCTCAGTTGTGTCCGACTCTTTGCAACCCCATGGACTGCAGCACTCTAGCAAGGATTTATTAAGCATCTACTATGTGCCTGGTGGGCTTCCCTGGTGGCTCATTGGTAAAGAACCTGCTTGCCAATGGAGGAGAGGCGGGTTCAATCCTTGGGTGGGGAAGATCCCTTCGAGAAGGAACTGGCAGTCCACTTCAGTATCCTTGCATAGGAAATCTCATGGACAGAGAGAGGAGACTGGCAGGGCTATAGCGGGTCTCAAAGAATCAGATGTGACTTTAGCATCTGAGCATGCACAGGCACACATGTGCCTAGTATTGTATCTTAGACTGTGACAGGTGGACTTAGTTTATTCATGTTTCAATTTACCCATCTCTTAAATCAAGTTGGAACTAAACAGCCTCTGAAGGCCTACTTTTTGTCAGTTCTAAACTTAGAGGAAGTCCTTAAAGAGCTTAGAATTTTGCTGGATAGATAATTTTACTTTTGCTATGAGAAAAATTATATAAAACAAAATATGAATCTAACCAAAAAGACCCTAATGATGGCAAAGATTGAGGGCGGAAGGAAACGGGGTGATAGAGAATGAGATGGTTGGATGGCATCACCGACTCAACGGACATGAGTTTGAACAAACTCCAGGAGATGGTGAAGGACAGGGAAGCCTGGTGTGCTGCAGTCCATGGGGTTGCCAAGGGTCAGACACAACTTAGCAACTGAAGAACAACAAATGAATCTAACCAAATAAGTATGGGGTACTAATGGCCAACCTAGATAGCATATTGAAAAGCAGAGACATTACTTTGCCAACAAAAGTCCGTCTAGTCAAGGCTATGGTTTTTCCAGTGGTCATGTATGGATGTGAGAGTTGGACGGTGAAGAAAGCTGAGTGCCGCAGAATTGATGCTTTTGAACTGTGGTGTTGGAGAAGACTCTTGAGAGTCCCTTGGACTGCAAGGAGATCCAATCAATCCATCCTAAAAGAGATCAGTCCTGGGTGTTCATTGGAAGGACTGATGTTGAAGCTGAAACTCCGACACTTTGGCCACCTCATGCGAGGAGTTGACTCATTGGAAAAGACCCTGATGCTGGGAAGGATTGGGGGTGGGAGGAGAAGGGGACGACAGAGGATGAGATGGTTGGATGGCATCACCGACTTGATGGACATGGGTTTGGGTGGACTCCGGGAGTTGGTGATGGACAGAGAGGCCTGGCGTGCTGCAATTCATGGGGTCGCAAAGAGTTGGACACGACTGAGCGACTGAACTGAACTGAACTAACAATCAGCTTAATTCCGAGTTCACAATCATAGCTGTTAAGCAGAGGTCAACAAGTCTGGTCACAGTATCGTCTGAGTACCTGGCATGGGAAAAACATTCTAGAATTGGGCTGCAAAGACAGCAGCTCCAATTCAGACCTCAAAGCACACACCACTCTGAACTGTGAGAGGAGAGAACGTTGAGATGCCACTTTCCCTTTAAGAATCTGTGAACCCAGCATTTGCTCAGTTTGAAATTATTAAAGGCGAGGTTTTTCTATGTCAGGTCTGATGGGAAGATTTCTATGTTTGGCGACTGTAATCACAGATGGATTGAGATGATTCGTTCCCGTTCTGCTGCTTATGAACAAGCACAATTAGAAGTTGATAGCAAACACGTTTCACAAAAATTATCACATTTAGTGTGATTCCCATAATAAAAACAGGAGCAAGCACAGGAGTCTTTTCAATTTACACAAAGAGCCCCGGGGTCTCTTGGCAGTCAGTGCGGCTCCAATGTTTCTAAGTAAACTTTATTAGGAAAACAGATTGAAAACTCCTGAGGTTTGGTTAAATCTTGGTTTAAAATACACACGTGTGCGCGCACACACACACACACACACACCATGCTTGCCCTCACACCTTATGTATTCTCTTTCTTTAGCCAAAATGTTCCCATTAATACTACCCAGATATTAGAAGGGGTGTGGAGGGTCCTGTTGTCCACATCTTACATGCCGAGTCTTGAAAGGACTTCCTAAACACAACTGGCTTCTTATCTCATTGTAATTAGCAACACTTACTTGTATTCTTTTGTGCTTTAAGAAACCTATTATATACATTATCTGATTTAATCCTCATAACTATCCTGAGAGCTATAGATAGTGGAAGTATTTTCTATGTTTTTAAAATTTTTTTCATCTATGTTGTTTTACAGGGAAAAATGGATATTCAGAGAGGAGAAAGTAATTCCAGATAACTCTATTAGGTGCTGGGGCGAATCTTGAATCCTGGGTTGGACCTTGCCTCCATATTCATGTCCTTGACTCTTTAAGCATCAGAAAGGCAAGAAATGGACACATAAATTATGTATTCATTCTAAAATATTTGTGAGAGCCTGTGTTGTTGCCGCCTACTAGGCGGCCGATTCAGTGCAGTTGGAGTGGTGCTTATTACTGCGTTTTGTCTCATCATCACCCTTTGGGAAACTGCCCCTCACCCATTCCATAAGAGTACTGTTCTCTCAACTAGATTTGGTCAAGGCTGACTCTACTCTCCTGCGACAAAAGAAAGGGGTGTCTGTCCTTGACTGGCCAATTAAAATATTCCGCACACCCATGCCACTTGTGATTGGCTCAGACATAGCATGCGACTTCAAGTGGGCCAATCAGAATCTGCCATAAGACTTTTCACCAGTGGTTTCAGCAAAAACATTTACTTCTTTCTCTGAAACTTACAGGGACCACATTGTCTCCGTGGGGAGAAAAAGGATTTGAGGATGGAGAAAAGAAGAAGCAAATCGAGCTGAGAGATAGGGTGCAAGAGCCCTGATGGCTTCCTTTGAGCTCTGGATCCAGCAGTGCCAACCTGACTTCCCAATCATTTGAGGTAATACAGGCCCTATTCTGGGCTTCCCAGGGGGCGCTAGCGGTAAAGAACCCACCTGCCAATGCAGGAGACATAGGTGATGTGGGTTTGATTCCTGGGTTGGGAAGATCCCCTGGAGGAGGGCATGGCAAACCACTCCAGTATTCTTGCCTGGAGAATCTCATGGACAGAGAAGCCTGGGGAGCTATAGTCCACTGGGTCACATAGAGCTGAACACGACTGAAACGACTTAGCACAAATGCTGGCAGGCCCTGTTCTAAAAATGAATATAGTTAGAGTGATTCAGGTGATGGACAAGACAGAGAGGACTCTTCCATTCTATTGGACAGAGAGAAGACTGACAACAAACCAATAAAAAAAAATTATATATATATATATATATATATATATATATATATATAATTTCAAAGTGTGGTGTGTGTTATGAAGGTAAACAGAGGCAGAAAGCTTTGATTTGGACAAAAATGCTATAGCCAGAGGAGGAAACAGTGGGTACAGTCCAAGAAGGAACATGTATGATTTGTTAGTGTCACTTATGTTGAAATTTGAATAATAGGTATAATAATGATGATAATGATCTTGACAATAACAACAACCTCAACAATTATAACAGTTAATATTTATCGACTCAGTATATCTTAAACTATTCCATCTAATTCCCACAAATCCTGCAAGGTAGGAATTACTATGTCTGTGTTTTACTGATGAGGAAATGAGGACAAGACTAAAGCAGTAACTTGCTCGAGGCCCATAGCTGGTAAACTGCATAGCCAGACTTGAACTGAAGACTGGCTCCAAAGCCCCTGGTTTTTAATTTCTAGGGTGTGTTGCCAGCAAAGAGGGGAGTCACGTTCCAGATGGCAGGTACAATCCAGAAATTTTCCATGAGAGGAACAGAAGGGGAAATCTGGGAATATACTGGGGCTTACATCAGTGCTATTCTTTAATATCTTAGTATACGTCTGTTGACACAAGCGTTTATCAACTCCTGGCACATGCCGGGCACTGGAATCCTGAGTCCACAAGGGTCAGCCCCTGCCCACGGGAGCTCACCCCTCACCATCTGGAGATAACGCAAACAATTGAACCCACATGCAACACTGGGCCGAGTGTAAGTTTAATTTCCCACTGGCGCTCCATATTCAGTCTCCTCTGCTTCTCCCTCCTCTTCATCACCCCTTATTTCTCATTTCTTACATCTTATTTCTCTTTCTGACTGGAGCTAAGTTGGAAATGGAACCTTAGTGGTGGACAATTAGACAGTAAATCCCCTTTGCTTATGTGCCACTCGATCCATCACCTGCTATTTTGTTTTCTGTGAGTTACTATGTGTGAATTACATATGGGCTCGATGTGAAAATCCAGCCCCATCAAATGCAGACCTTTCCCTGTTCATTTCCCTTCCCCCTTTACTCCATTGGTCTTTATTCATTGCTACCCCTCACCACCCCCCAGGTTTGACAAAAGCAGATTCTTCAAAATTGTCCTTCTGGGACTGTCTATTTCATTTTGAACTTGACACAAAATTACTATTTTTGACAGTTGAACTTTTCAGCATGCTTGATACAAATATTTTAATATCCTGTTACCTGAGCTGAGGGAGAGATAAAGTTTTACACCAGACACCTACAGTGGCAAGGGAATAAGTTTTCTGGTGACTGATTTAAAGGTACAGTAATAGCAAAATGGTTAATGAGCTAACCATGCTTTTTAGGGCAAAGGTCAGCAGGGAAAGCAAACCCTGTAACTCAGCCAGAGCTATGAGACTCACTTGAGCGAAGAAAAGTTGCCTGTCAGACAGTACAACAGTTTCACCCCAAGTTCATTTCCAAGAGCCTAGAAAGGAAAAAGAAATCAGCTGACAAGTAGAATGTCTCCTTACTTACTCCAAGGGATGGAGGGCAGGTGGGGGAGAAAGTGGCTTGGGTGATAAGAAAGGAAGGTTCATGAGTGTTGGTGTGCTGGATGTGATGGAATGGCGATTGCTCTCTTTGAAGAAGTTTTGTGTGGTAGGTCATTTGGGTAGAAGAACAGATATCAAAACATCAAATATTTATCTCAAGTCCATATGTTCAGCCAACCAGAAAAAGATGGAGAATTAGGCGTGGGAAGGCAATGATGCGGGCAGGGCAGAGCCTCTAAGAAACTAGAACTGATAAACAAAGCTCCAGGAGCCTTGAAGCTACTCTAGCCCATAGAACTTTCTGGAATGATGGAGATTTTTCTACACTAAGTTGGTAGCCATCCCTTGGTTATTGAGCCATTAGAATGTGCCTAGTATATCTGAGGAATTGAGTTTTTAATTTTATTTGATTTTAATTAACTTAACTTTAAATTTAGTCACCATTTGTGGCTAGCAGTTACCAGATTGGACAGGTGGGAACCTCAGAGGAATCCCTAAGATACTGGCTCGAGTCCCTTAATAGAACTCGGCTTCTCAGAAGTTTCTTTCTCTTCTCTCTACTAATTGGTGTCCTTATTTTCTGTGACCTTTTTTTTTTCCCACACTTGTTTTTGCTCAATCCTAGCTTCTGCACCTTGGTGATTCTAACTTACGTGGACCATCCACTCTTTATATCAACAGTATTAATTTTCTATTGTGGATAATGATATCACCTAAAACTTAGTGGCTTAAAATGATACCCATTGATCATCTCGTGATTTCCACGGGGCAGGAGTCTGAGTAAGGTTTAGCCATGTCCTCTGCTTTAGGGCCTTGCAAAGCTGCAGCCTCATCTGAGGTTTGACTGGGGAAGGCTCAGCTTCTAAATGAATATGCTTGTTGGAAGAGTTTGATATGTAACGGGCTGTTGGACTGAGAAGCTCAGTTTCTTGCTGGCTGTTGGCTGCAGGTTGTCCTCAGCTTCTTGCCCTCTGAGTCTTCCCAAAGGGTTGCTTGTTTCTTCAAAGACAGTAAGACAGAAGTCTCCTCCCAGGCTGGGTAGTATAATTTCATGGTATGTAATCATGTATGCACATACACACAATCACACACATCTTGTCACTTTGCTGTATTCTGTTGACTAGAAGCAAGTCACAGATCCTGCCCACACTCAAGGGGAGGGAGACTACACAAAGGCAGAAGCACCAGGAGGCAGCATCCTGGGGCCACTCTGCAGCTGGTCCCCCATACCATTTCCAGCCTAAACTCATATTGCATTTGAGTTTATTATCTTGGCATTTCTGTGTTCAAGTTCCAAGAAGATAGAAATAATTGACTTAGATTATTCCTTTGCATCTGGCTACCTTACACATTCCCACCTCAGGCTGGGTGGGCCACCTCGTTGGGTTGATCTGCCCTGACCAGGAATGAGGTTACACACGGTGGGCATGACTGGGTCAGGCAATGACTGAGTCCCTTGTACAGAAAGTCAAATGGGGCCATGCCCAGCAATGTGGGTCCGTGGTGAAGTCACACCCTGCACGTGTAAACGGCATATGAAATTCTACTCCTAAAGCCTGATAGAGACAAAGAGGTTTTCTTTATTCTCCTTTTGCTCACAGCCTTTATCTGAGGTCCAGAGAGAAGAAAGCTAGAGGAAAAGGGACCCTTTGAAACTGGATTTAGTTACATTTTAGACAAATGAAAGGAAATGCTACTTTACAGAATAGAAAGTAACCTCACTGGAATGCCTCATTCCAAAAGCAAAGAGCTAGGAACAGACATGGATTAAAAGATACAAATGACCTCGTCATAAATTATGTCTATGAAAATAATCCAAATGATTAGCAGTATGGGAACAGTTAAACAAATTACAGCAAATTAACATCATGGAATGTTACACAACTTTTAAGAATGATTATATGGAAACTAAAAAATGTAGAAAAGTGTTTTTGATCCAAACTTGTAAGAAATAATGCAGAATACAAAAATTTAAATATGAGAAATTATGACTTTGTAAAATTATATATGCATGGAATGGAGCATGGAAAATGTTTGATTAGAGAGTAGGAGTGTTTTTTTTCTCTTAAGTATCCTTTATTGTCATTATAAAGCTTATTATGAAAAAAGGTTTAGAAGTAAATGATTAAGAATAATAGCTAACATTATTTGATGTGACTCTGTGCTAAATACTTTCCATGCTTTCAGCAGGGTGGTCCCGGCTATTACCTCTAATTTGCAGATGAGGAAACTGAGGCTCCAAGAGATCAAATAGCTTGTTCAGCCAAATGGAGGGACTTGAACCCAGGCTGACTGGCTGTTGAACTAGGGCTGTTTTAATCAATTTGAAATACTATGGGCAAAGCATGTGAGCCTGTAAACTCTTCAATGACCTGTAGAATATTTGAAACTTAACAAAGCAAAACAATGCATTCGGTCCAACTTCAAAGTCACATTTGCTAAATGTAGGACAACATGTCCATAGAACAGAATATTATATTAACATGACTGTAAAGTTTAGGATTCACAATAATTAAAGTTTTTCATTTTGCAAGAATTCCTGATTGCCTGTTCAGTTGATTGTTGTAAAATGCTAGCCACTGATAGATCAAGTGAGTTGCTTTTGGCTACATGATTTCACCAGTAACAGAAAAATTATTCCCCAAATTTTTGCAGGGAGTATAGGGTGTGGGTAGGGCTTCCCTGGTGGCTCAATGGTAAAGAATCTGTCTGCAATGCAGGAGATGTGTGTTTGATTCCTGGGCCAGGAAGATCCCCTGGAGGAGGGCATGGCAACCCACTCCAGTATTCTTGCCTGGAAAATTCCATGGATGGAGGAGCCTGGAGGGCTACAGTCCAAAGAGTTGCAGAGTCAGACATGACTGAAGTGACTGAGCACACCCACACAGGGCGCAGGTACAGTGAAGAATATTTGATATGGTGTGGGGTCTAGAACCTGTGAAAGTCCAAGAATAGACCTGTCCAGAGCCCATGCTCTCAATCAGCTTTTGTCTATTCTGTCTCTTACCTACCCAGGCATGGCCCTTTGAGGAAGTGGGGAGAAGTGGAGAAGGAATGGCAAAGACCTGGGATGAGGGTGGGGGGAGAGACAGCTCTTACCCTAAGAAAGTACCTTCCATTCATCCCAAAGCTGACTCTGTAGGATATAACACCTGAGTTATATTCTGCTCTCATGTGGGTACAAGCTTTGCATATGTGTGTGTGTGCATATGTGTGTGTGTGTGCACACACATATGCACACACACATGCACATGTGGTATGTGTGTGTGTTGTTCGGGGGCTGTGTCCGTGGCAGAAGCACTAGAGGTAGGATACCTCTACCTTTCTTTGAAATTACAACTTTATGGGTCTTCATTTTTTGGGGGGTCTTCATTCTTTAACCGGTTGCAAGTGCAAACTGTAGCACTCTCCAGAACCAGTCGTGTGATTTAGGGGAAACTGAACTGTGTGCTGTCTTTAAATAACAAGCTGCCAGTTAATGGGCCAACCTGCCGTGCTCCTGAGTGAGGGCTTAGTAAACTGCGAGAACTAGCTTTCATCTTTGCAGCTTATCGTACCCATGTTTCAAAGCAAGTTGTAACCCCGGCTTCGCTCTCGATGGAAGTCACATTAAGGGGGATTTGAAGGGCTCATCCCACCAGCATCCTCAGTTATAGGGGTGCCCATCAGGCCACTAATGCTTTTTCTTAAAGCAAGTGACCCACAGGGCTTTGAATGTCAAGTTGCTTGAAATGTCATTAATATGTTTTCCTCCCCCTTCCCCATCCTTCCCCCAGACTTCTTTCTCTACCAAAATATTATTCTTGATTTACAGGTGGCTTTTGAATATAACTTTTCATTAAATCACTGGAAGCGAGTATATGAGAGGAGGCCTCTCTGCCCCAACTGTGAGTCATTTAGGGATCGAAGATAACATCTGGGGACTCGGACCTCTTACATTTCTAGCCTTGCAAACTCATTTTTGATGACACCTTTTAAATAACATCAATGGCCGTTTTTTTCCTTTCTGACCAAGCACTGGGATCTCGCTGTGATAACTGCAAGCCGTATGTTACTTGATCGGGGTAATGTAGAATAATTACCGGCCCATTGCACTTCATTACACCACTGTGATCAGTAGCGGGTCGATGTTTCAGCTACAGCTGCTCTGAGAATTGAGCTGACATGGATACTGTGATAGGTTAGATATGGTGGGGGAGAGGAGAGTGGAGGCCCATGCAAATGGCAGAAATTAGCATCCGGCCAATAGGTTCTGAAATGCATTATGCAACTCAGCCCGGGGCACCTGCTTTGTGTCTCTCATTTTCTCTTGGATACAATGTGATGATCATGGGATAAATGAGTCCTTCAACTTGTACTACGCCTCATAAAAGGTCATGGAAATGCCAGAGAATGTTAAATACCACGGAAATGTTCGGAGAAAAATTCTATTACACATCATCCAGTTGTTTTTGATGGTCAGTTTCATGGGCTCATTTGACACCGTGCTTCAGTCTAGATCAGTCTATAGATGGCTTTTTAAAAACATTTGCCTGGTATAAAACTACGATCAACAGTCCAGAGTGGTAAAAGAACTATGGGGTGACCATATCTTTTATCATCTGAAATAGGGAAATTCAGAGAACAGAACAGAACAGAGTGATATTCATAATTACTCTGGGACAGGGGCAAGAACTTGGACTGTTCCCAGGGAAATGAGGCTTATGGCAGCCAAGACATAGGGCACAGCTATGATCTTTGTTCACCATCCTTTCCCTTACAGCCAAAGCTAGTGTCACCTGGAGATGACAAAAGTTATGAGCTTGGCCCTTCTCCACCCTGGCTGGGTGAGAAACATCCCACTGGTCCTTTGAATTCAGCAAGGAGATGTTAACATAGGCCTGGAGCTTCTGAGATAAATCTAGGATAAATACAGAGATGAAAGAGTCACCCCTGCCTATGGGTATGTAGGTACCCTTCATGGGAAAGCCCCGCTTTGGGAAATATCATTATGGAAGCCATGGACTAAAGAGGGGGAGCCATGAAGGCAGGAGAGGGAAGAATCTAGAGAAGGGAGGGAGAGCCAGTGCAGTGCAGGATCAATTGTGGGAGGTGAGAGCAGGATGGACAGGCATTCACTGGGTCTGGCAAGAGGAGGGTACGGCAGCCAGCGCCCCCAGGTGGCCTCCGATGGTCCTACTCAGGTATTCATGTCCTGTGTGGTCTCTCCAGCACCACTAGGGACGACCTATGTAACCAGTAGGATGTTGCTGAAATGATGGAGTGTGACTTTTGAAACTAGGTCATTGAAGACATTGCAGCTTCCCCCATCATTCACATGTCATGAAGATGCTCAAGCAGTCCTGTGGTGGGGTCCTTGTGGTGAAGACCTGAGGGCTCCTGCCAAGAACTGTGTAAGTGAGTCATTTTGGAGACAATGTGATTGCAAAGAGTATGTTCCTTTTAGATTTCCCACAAGCAACGTCCACCAGCTTCTTTTCAAGGAGACAATATTATAAGATGCCACTAAAAATATGATTTAAGACACTGTGTGCAAAAACCTGCCTTACTACTTTATAGCCACGCTTTTTGTTTTCTAAGGAAATAGTTTGAGCCTCCTTTTAACTTTTTGTCCCCCCCCAACATTTTTCTATAGATAAAGGTTTATGGCATAGGACAACCCATATAAAATGTATCCACAAGAATTCCTCTAAGTGGGTCAGCTTGTTCAGCCCACCTGGAATTACTGGATGATGTCCAAAGGGCATAAACCTTTTCTGAAAGACAACTGCAGTGTCATGACGTGATCTGAATCTGTTTGATTGAAAAAAAGAAAAACTGGAGGCGTGGCCGCATGGCCCTGCCAGAGTTTCCTGACATTCACTTCCTTTGAAGAACAAAACTGTGTGTGGCATTTGCAGGGTGAGCTGAGTTTTCTCTATTAGCTTCATCCAGACCCAGAGCCTCCCTTTGCCCTGTGCTTCCCTGGCTAAATCACATCCCTGATCTACTCTAAGTCATGAATTAATAAAGAACCCACCAACTGCCCTATCTGGAGGAGCCTGTTTAATCTTTCATGGTTCCAGGAAGAATGCCCTTTGGATGGCTATTAAGAAATAGCCATTTTTTTCTCCATCCTCCTGAAGAGTTGATCAAAACAAATGATGTCTCTCTCTCTTTTTTAAAGGTAATTTAAAAACTACTTGGTTTTACAAAATGAGAAAGGAGGGAAGGAAAGTGAACATTCAGGGCTGCTATGTACAGCTGTATAGGTTGTGCACTGTGCAAGATGTGCAGCAAAGGAGGGGAGTGTGGCTAAACTCCAGACCACACTTCATTCGCTCAAATGTGGGCCCTGGCCAGGAGCTGTATTCCCTGAAAGGAGAGGCACCTATTGGTGAGACACTCGGAGGCCTGTCTCGGCTAACACCTGTCCTCCCAACGACATTTCTTTCCTCCTCCTTCTCTTTGTCTTCTCTCCTCATGTTAGCCAAAATCCTATATGAAGTCTCTTGTAATTTGTTTTTCTTCCCGAGGAAAGGTTAATTCTTACAGCTGTAATTCATTTACAGGATGTTAGACACAGGAGTAGTTAAATGCCTGAGATAATTTGAAAAGCCCCTTTGAAGCTCTTTCTTTCAGGTTTGCTAAAGGGCCTTTCCCCAGCCTGAATTCCTGCTGAGGCCCCAAGGCATCACAAAAGTGGGATCCCTGTGGTGAGACTGTTATCCAAAGAGGGGTTGACACCCCATGTTGGGATGTCTGGGGGAAACTAGACAGGACTGAGGTTTAGAATTGACTCTTCTCAGAATTCCCTGCTCTTCTCATCTGCAAACACTTTCTTCCAAGGTTTTTTTTTGTTTTTTTTTAAAGTTTGTGACTATATATGCCCAAACCTGAACTTTATTTAATTTTATTAAAAAATATTTATTTATTTGGCCACACTAGGTCTTAGTTCATGCATGTGGAATCTTCTTTGTGACATGCAAACTCTTAGTTTGTGGCATCTAGTTTCCCAACCAGGGATCGAACCCAGATGCTCTGCATTGGGAGCTTGGAGTCTTAGCCCCTGAACCACCAGAGAAGTACCTCCAAAGGTTTTAATCAAGCTTTTTAATGTTTGATGTCAGCCCAAGATGTTGGGTCTTTTTTCATATTCATTTGGCATCCCTGTCTCCAGGTGGTCTCTCATTAACAGGGACAGAGTTCTGAAATCCACAGATCATTCGAAAGTACTTGATGAAAGAAAGTTTTCATTTTCTCTCCTAAATTTTTTAATCAGAGCAGGCACAGCCATGGAAATGATACATTTGAGTTTTATCCTGGTCATTTTCCATCTCCTGCCATGGTGAGAGCCATGGGCTAATTTAGGAGGGTTGCTATGTTTTATTGTCTTTGTGACATTATGTCTTCTTCTCCTAAGGGCAGCATTATGTAGGATGGGCTAGAGTCAATTCCTCATTTTAATTTTTCTTAAAGGCTTGGAAATGCAAAGAAGCTTGACTGTGACCAGGTGATGGGTTCAAGTAGCACCCGAATGGGAGTACAGGTCTGCCTCACTCCTGAGTCTAGCCCTAACCTTGTCACCGAGCAGAAATGCAAACTCTAAACCCCTGGTGATGTTGCTGCATTCTGTGTGTTTAGTTAACCCCTTCCTTCCACTCTCCTGTTTTCCCCTGTGTGACCAGAGTAGCTCTGAGGACAGGCTCACCTTCATGAAGTCCTCACTGTCCTTCACAACATGAATAGCAGTAGTGATGAATGACTTAGGTCGTTAAGCCAGTATCTAAGGTTGTACTGGGTCCAAAACTTGCTTTTGGGGCTAGCGTTATGAGTTTCACATCTCTTTTCTAAACTGGAAGGGAAATTATTCTTAAAAGTTCTCAAGGACATCCAGACAATGGAGTTTTATTCAGTGCTGAAAAGATATGAGCTGTCAAGCCATGAAAAATATGGAGAAAACATAAACGCATATCATTAAGTGAAAGTAGCCCATCGGAAAGAAATACATACTGTATCATCCCAATTATATGAGATTCTGGAAAAAGCCAGACTATGGAGACAAAAAAAAAGATCAGCGGTCTCCATGAGTGGGATGCGGGG
Source organism: Okapia johnstoni (assembly GCA_024291935.2). Classification (NCBI taxonomy): domain Eukaryota; kingdom Metazoa; phylum Chordata; class Mammalia; order Artiodactyla; family Giraffidae; genus Okapia; species Okapia johnstoni. Next base: position 75,852,276 of record CM044318.1, on the reverse strand, counting down.
AAGGATAAACTGGCAGGGCAGAGAGGATTTTTAGGGCAGCAAAAATACTCTGTATGTTATAGTAATGTACACGTGTTATACTTTTGACTTAACCTATATAGTGTATCGGAGAAGAAAATGGTAACCCACTTCATTATTCTTGCCTGGGAAATCCCATGGACAGAGGTGCTTTGTGTGCTGTAGTCCAAGGTGGTCTCAAAGGGTCGGACACCACTGAGCAACTAACACCTGGAGTGTACAATACCAACAGTGAATTCTAAGGTAAACTTTATGGACTTTGGGTGATTACGATATATCAATATTGATTCATCGTTGGGTTAGAAAAAAAAGTGTACCATACTGGTGAATGGTATGACAATGGAGGACTCTATGCATATGTGCAGATAGAAGTGTATGGGAAAGCTCTGCACCTTCCTCTTCATTTTATAGTAAACCTAAAACCACTCCAAAATTTTGTCTTTAAAGTATTCAAGGAACTACAGCTGAAGGACATCTCCACTGTAACTCAGCCCAGTTTGGGTATATGATGACAGAAGTAAGTGTTGGCATCCACAAAAACACAGAAACTTGATTCTTAAGAGCCAAAAGCTGGAAACAACCCAAATGTCCACTGACAACAACATATTGTGCTTGATGTGCCATGGAATACCACACAGCAGTGAAAATGAACAGATCACAGCTATAACCAGCAACGTGGAAACGTCTTGCAGACATATTGTTGCACAAAATCAAACAGACACTGAAGAGTATACATCATATAATTCCATGTGTATAACATTCAAAAGCAGATTGAACTGAAGAATGATGGTAGGAGCATGCAAAGGGCACGAGGGAGCCTGCAGGGTGCTGAGGATGTTCTACATCTTGATCAGATGGTGGTTACATGCGTGCACATATGTGTAAACTCCATCACTTAAGGTGTGCACTTTATGTATGTTATACTTCAATTTTAAAATTTAATTAACCCCCCCTCCCCAAACCACTAAAGGACATGGGGTGGTTGTTGGGAGTGGATGCTGGCCCTGCCAGTTGACCAAGGTCTCTGAGACTGCCCGTTGCAGAGCCCTTTCTCTGTGTTGTTCATCCCTAGGTCCATCAGGAAAGTATGGAACCAGTCACAAGGCTCAGGGTCCAGGACCTGGAGTGTCTATGGCTCGGTCTTGACATCTTCATGCCCACTGACTCCTTCCATGCTGCTCATGAGCAGACTCCCAGTGGGCTTGTCACTTTGCCTTGCACTTGAGCCTTCTGGAGGCACTGATGCCAGCCCTTTCTCTTACCAGCATCTTTCTCCCAGGTGCCTGGGTCCCATTTCCCATACCCACAGTCGTGAGGCATCTTATGGGCTGGTCTTCTTGAATCATGTTGGTGGAACCTGCCTCTAAGAACTCCCCTTACCTGGAGCCTCTTATTGTCATGTCCACTGCCTGATGGACCCTCTGATTATTGGCAGGCCCCTCCGACACCATATATTCATATATTGGATTTCTGGGCCTCTGAGAAGCAACCCTATAGGTGGGTCACTTCACCTGCATACTGTCCCTAGCTTCCTCTCACTCCCCACTGGGTCATATAGATAAGCCCCTAACCACACAGCACACTCCCGCAACCCAGGATGGGATAATTTACTAGCCTCAGCTGTTGTATTTCTGATACGCCCATATTATTCGGAATATTAAAGAAAAGCCAGATCTTTCCTTAAACACCGTAAGACCCAGAGTGTACAATGAAATGTATACTGACACTTTCTTTTGAGCTCTTTCTTGTGACATTTCTTTAGATGGGAAAAACTCCTTTGTAACTGCCCATTAACCACGTATGTTTTGAGGCACGATGAGAGAAAGGATAAAGGAAAAAAAGATAAAAGGATAATGCCCGAGAGACAGTCCACCAGCAAGGTTCACCGCGACATGAATAGTTTCAAACGGGCTCGATCCGTCTCTATCATTTTGCTATTCATGAGACACAAAGCGAGAGAGAGAGCAAAGTAAACACCGCCACTTAGGAGATGGATGGAGCGCACAAAGAGAAACGAAGCCACAAAACACAGCAAAAGAACAGAGCAGTGTAGGCGGAAAAATTACATCTGGATTATTCTGCTTAAATAGAAGAAACGTAAATCACACCGAGAGGCTCACGGCAATGTGCACTGGGGTGATAGTGAACAGAACAGCCCCGTCTGCCCTCTCTCTTCCTCGCTGAGTTGAGTCTTACCCCTCCTGTGTGATTCTGCAGAAGTCCCAGGCTCCAGCCATGCCCTCGTTCTCCTGCTTGGTCCTGCCCAGTCCTGTCCCATCCAGCCCTGTCCACTGTGGTCTTGCCCCTGCTCTGTGCTCCATCACCGGGTATATTCTGCCCCTGCTATTATACTTACTTCCCTACTAATCCCATTGGTTATCTGCCTTTGTCTTTGCATCTCTCTCAGACTCTCAAGCCTCTTGATGGTCCTTGTGTCTCTGTACCTTTCATCAGTGCCCTGCACTAAACTTCTTCCTTGTACCAGGTACACAATATATTTGTTTGCTTAAATATCCTCATATACTGGTTGGTAAATTCATTTCAAATGCTGGTGAATAATTTTTTTCTGCAGTCGGGACTGTGAGCAGGAATTCTGCATGCACAAAAGTTTTGGAGGCAGATGGTTAATTATCACTGAGCCATCCACTATAGGACCCTGTTTTGATAAACATGGCCATTTATAGCAGCTTGAAATGCCTTCAATAGATTGGCAAAAACGATACAACAGGCTCAAAGATTTTATTTCTCTTGTTATTGGGGTATAATGTGTTGTTAGTTTCTGCTTTATAATGTGTTGTTAGTTTCTGCTGTACAGCAAAGTGAATCAGCTATATGAATACATATATATCCCCTCTTTTTTTCAACTTTCTTCCCATAGATTTCTCCAATTACATATTTTAGGAGAGTCACTGAGATTTGAGAACCAATGTCTTTTTTCCAATAAAGACATCAGAAAATTAGTGATCTGTCTGTTTACTCAACTAATGTTTTTGAAATGTTTCAATTCCCTTTGAATAAAAAATAGCAGAAAGGCCGAACTGTGTGTATATCCTATTCTGGGTTCTCTGTGTGCGTGCGTGCTCAGTCACTTCAGTCGTGTCTGACTCTTTGCAACTTCACGGGTGGTAGCCCACCAGGCTCCTCTGTCCATGGAATTCTTCAGGCAAGAATACTGGAGTGAGTTGCCATTTTCCTCCTCCAGGGGATCTTCCCAACCCGGGGATCAAATCAGCATCTCTTGCATCTCCTGCATTGGCAGGCAGATTCTTTACCACTATTGCCAACTAGGAAGCCCATTCTGGGTTCTAAAGTCATAATAAATCAGAAATATCCAATATTCCTCCTTGGCCTACAAAATTTGCATTTATCCACTTTTCAGTTTGAATCATCAGTGATACTTAGAGGGAGATGTGCATTTTAGAAATTCTAGACGTGAGTTACACACTGTGTTTGTCTCATGTGTATGCGGCAGCGAGTATAGAACATTTTCAGTGCCTATGTTTCCTCATTTATAAAACGAGGATAACAGAACTAACCGCAAAGTGTTGTTAGCAGGATTAAATTAGTTAACATGTGTAATAAGTAGTCTTAGATGAATGACTGACGTGGCAGGTATTATGTAGGTGTTTATTGAAGAAATAAAAATAAGATAAATTTAACTCTCATAGCAATGGTGTGTGGTCAGTGCTTTCCAAAGTCCTTCCGCCAAAAATAGTTAAAAACTAGCTGATTCGTTTATTTTCTGTCCTTAGATTTACAAACAGTGGATATCACCAGGCAATCTTCTCTAACCCTTGGCAGCAATGATTTGTATAGTCTCGCTGTCTCATCTTTATTAGTTTTGAATAAATAAATATAATTATAATGGTTCTCAAAGCCCATAGAAACGTTTTTCCAATGCCAAGAGTGAAAAGATACACTGCCATCTTTTTTTTGTAACTGACTAAGTCAGTTTCACACATGGCAAAGGAGAAGCTTAGCAGAGCGGGGAAAATGTCTTAAAATATTAATTATGAATTACTGAGTTTCATAAATTTTTTAATTTTTCTGAAAGGCACTAATAACAAGAGCCTGTAATGACTCAAGGGAAATGACACATTTGCATTTTATTAGTTAAAGGAAGCGCAGTAATACTCTAGTTATCTGATTGTCACTGAAAACCTGGTCATTTAATGTGTGTGCATTTCCCAGACAACTACATCTTGGTCCTTCAATTGTAAAACCTGGTCATTTTAACTTTTTTTTTTTTTAATGATGGAAATAATCACTCACCTTCTACCATTCAGATCGTATAGGAAAATACACAAAATACTGAACATAATGTTAGCTTTTTGTATGGGAAACAAGGGTCATCATTTACTTTACTAAATAGCATTACAGTAATATGTTCAGATAGGTCTTCCCTGGTGGCTCAGTGGTAAAGAATCCGCCTGCCACTGCAAGAGACGTGGGTTCGACCCCTGAGTTGGAAGCACCACCTAGAGAAGGAAATGGCAACCCACTCCAGTATTCTTGCCTGGGAAATCCCACGGACAGAGAAGCCTGGATACAGCTTAGTGGCTGAACTACAACATCATGTTCAGCTATCTTGAGACATGAGAGAACTCTTTGCCTTTGAACTGAATGGCCGCTTCTGATGCCTTGTTAAATGCCATGTTGAGATTTTGTTTTTATTGGCTCATAAAGCACTGTGAGGCTGTTGGGTTTCACTTGTGAGGTACCAGCTATTGAAAATAATCAAAACTAGTTTCTGGGGATTAAGAAAAAGAAAAAGTAGATTGAGCAGGTGTTATCAGGATGAATATTTGTAGTCATCTGCTCAACAGCAAGAGTAGGTGCTGTTGGTAAAAAGAAGGCAGGGGCTTCCCTGGAAGCCCAATGGTTAAGACTCCATGTTTCCACTGCAGGGGATGGGGGTTCGATTCCTGGTCGAGGGACTTAAGATACATGTGCCACGTGGTGCTGCCAAAAAAAGAAAAAAAGTTTTTTAGAAAGAGAAGGAAGATAAGAGGGAAAAGAGGAGAGAGAAGGAGGAGGAAAGGCAAAGCATATCTGGAAACTTCTCTTTCCTATCTGTGACTGATATAACATGGAGGCTGAGCCTGCCCCCAAGCTGGGAGGTTGGATGGAGACAGTGGAGGGTTTTGAAGAGCCTGGAGCCGAAGAGGTACCATAGCCAGACTCAGTTCCAGAGAACACATCTGGCTGCTGGTGGATGCACCCATTCACCCTTTCCTGGTGACACCATACAGATTAGGAAAATGAGGCTACCTTAGCCCTCCATCTGGAAAGGAGTCCAAGCTATTTTAGACATTGTAGAAATGTTTTCTCCCAAAAGAATAATCTTGTTCAGAAAAGTCAAATTCTGCCAACCTTCTAACACAGTTATTCACAAAAGCTGTTTATTGATCAGGCTGCATTATAAAAGTTAAGGGCACTGAGTTTTTTGAGTTTGAAAAGAAACAAAAGTACAAGTAATTGTGTAAGGAACTCACAGACATTACTGGTGCCCCAAGAGAATCTAAAGAAAATCAGTCCTGAATATTCATTGGAAGGACTGATGCTGAAGCTGAAGCTCCAATACTTTGGCCTCCTGATGTGAAGAATGGACATATTGGAAAAGACCCTGATGCTGGGAAAGATTGAAGGCAGGAGGAGAAGGGGACGACAGAGGATGAGATGGTTGAATGGCATCACTGACTCAATGGACATGAGTTTAAGCAAACTCCGGGAATTGGCGATGGACAGGGAGGCCTGGCGTGCTGCGGTCCATGAGGTCGCAAAGAGTTGGACACGACTGAGCGATAGAACTGAACTGAAGAGCGTCTTGAGAATTGAATACTGTCTACAGACCCATCTTTAGGAGAAACACAAATGTGAAAGACTCGATTTTGACATTCATTTTTATTGGTATTGTGATTTTGATCATGGTCTGTCCTTGTATCTGATCTAATTGCTTTCTAAAGCACTCCCCGATGGTTTATTTCTTAGCCATGGGGCAACTTCTTGGGTTGAAATCAGCCAAAGCCTTCTCTTCAACCTACCCCTCTCATACCTTCAAGGAGAAGGAGGCAGGATATTTTCATAAAAGAAGATTTTGTTAAATCTATTCCAAGCATCTGCTTCTGTGACCATACCAGAGCTTCATGACAAAGAAACTTTGCCAGGAATTGAAATCCAATTAACTTACAATCATGCTAATGGCTAACATACGCTGACACATGTGGTAGCAGACGAGGCTCTGAGCATTAAGTGGAAAGAAAGTGAAGTCCCTTAGTCATGTCCGACTCTCTGCGACCCCATGGACTGTATGTAGCCTACCCGGCTCCTACGTCCATGGAATTTTCCAGACAAGAGTACTGGAGTTGGCTGCCATTTCCTTCTCCAGGGGGTTTTCGCAACCCAGGGATTGAACCTAGGTCTCCTGCATTGCAAACAAACGTGGAAGCTCAGAGCTTCCCTCATCACTCTGAGCATTGGATGTGCATTAATTCACCAAGTGCTCTGAGGTGCTGGCGTTGCCACATCCCAGGAGAGGAATGGAACCCAGAGCAAGCAAGCAGCTTGCCTTGGAGGTCCCAGAAGACCCTAGACCTGCCCTCCTGCTGCCTCTTCATCCTGCCTATCAGGAGTTGACCTGTTTCTCAAAGTCAAATCAAAACAGAGGTGAGAACCCAACAGCAAGTTAAAATTACCTGGGTGAGGGCAGGGGTGATGCATAGAGTGTATTAAACTTCACACGCTTCACTCCGTGTCGATAAATCTTGTAACCTTGTGCTTTGCTGAGCCGGGCGTGCAAGGCAAAGTGGATGGTGGGATGACCCTACAAGGGCAGGAATTTTGAATTAAAACAGCATAAACGTGGAAGAAGCCAGTCACAAAGGACCCTATCTTGTATGATTCCATTTATATGAAATGTCCAGAACAGGCAAATCCACAGCGACAGGAAGTGTGTTCGCAGTTGCCAGGGGCTGGAGCGAGGGGATGGGAAATGTGGAGTAACTGCTGGGGTGGGGATTATGAGTTTCTCTGGAGGATGATGAAAATATTCTAAAATTGATTATGGTGATGGTTGTACAGCTCTATGAATATACTAAAAGCCATTAGAGTGTATGCCTTAACTGGCTGAATTGTATTGGATCTGAATTATATCTTAATCAAGTAGTTATTACTAATAAAAAACTCTCCAAGTGTTGTCTCCCAAGTGTCTCAAGGCAGAGAGAGCTCAGGAAAACTCAGGCATACGTGTATTTCATAGCATTTGCTTATTAGAGGGAGAAATGGCCAATTAATTAAATTTATATAAATAATTTATGTTCATCATGAAAAATTAAAAGCAGCCATAATCTTGACACTTAGAAATCATTGTTAACATTTTCAGGTTTATCCTTGAGGATTTCTTTCTATGCATATTTAAGGTACATAGAGACACTGCCTTTTGCTCCCTCCACTCTTTTGGAATTTGCTTTTCTCACTGAGCAACGCATTATCACAGTGGCCCTCAAAGTGTGATGTCTGGGCCATCAGCATCAACATCACCTGGGCACTCAGAAAGCAAACCCTAGGGCCCCATCGCAGGCTCACAGAATGAGAAACTGGGGGCAAGGCTATCAATCTTGTTTTAAGACGCCCTCCTGCTCACCCTGATGTATACTCTGGTTTGAGAGCCCCTGCCCTACCATGACTGTGAAAAGAAAGACGGTGAAGTCACTCAGTTGTGTGCATGTAAATAACGTGACTGTCTGCCATAACTTTTAGTGACTAATATTCCATTCTTTGGCTACTGTAAGTAATGCTACAAAGATCATCCTTGTACTGTCCTTGAGCACATGCTTATTTCCTCCCATATACTCCCAGAAATGTATTTACTCAGTCTAAGGTTTAGGATACCTACTCCCAAACTGTACCCCGAAAGACCTTCTTAATTTATGTTCCTACGTACAATGTATGAGAATGCCTATATATTGTCCTGCATTTTTGACAACTCTGGCTATTCGTTTTTTGAAATGAATAATAGCACAGTAAGTAAAAAAGGTAGACCCTTGTGTTTTAACTTATGTTTATTTTGACTACTGGTGATACTGAACATTTGTATGTGGCTACTGACTATTTCTATTTCTTCATTTGTGAATATCTTGTTTATGTCCTTTATCCAAATTTCTATTTGACTTTTTATACGTACATTTCTGGTGAAGTTTAATGTATCTTTAATTAGTGAGGATACTAATCCCTGAATAGCACATTTATTGAAAATATATCATCTGTTTTTTTCCTTATAACTTTTTCTTTTGCCATTTAGAATAAGTTTTACATTTTAATGTCACAAAGTTTTATTTTAGTGCTATTCTTTCAAAGGAATTTCTCATCAAGCTTTATAAAAATATGTATATATCTTTTTGCTAGTACTTTTATATTAAATTGCATAATTGATGTGGAATTTATGTTGGTGTGAATTGTCCTTTTTCCCCAAATGGTTACCCCTAGATCCTTTATTGAATAGTTCTAATTTCATGCTTAGTCTGAAATTCTAACTTAATTATGTATAAATTTTTTAAAATGTGTTTGGGTCTACTTCTGAATTTCCTAGTCTAATTAATCTGTCTCTTTTGGAGTCAGTTTTCATTATCAGAATTTTAATACACTGTAGTAAATGCTCTCTCATTAGTCTTTTTCTTTTTCTCAGTCTTTCTTTTTCTGGTTCTTCTCACACACCACAGTCTTCAAATAACCTTTGGTCAAGTTTGAAAAGAAGTATTGGAATTTTGACTTGGATTATATTAAATTCAGCATGATTTTTCAGTATTAGTATTTTAAAATATTGTCTTTCCATCATGAAACTTGGTACGTTTTCTAAATCATCCTGATATCCTTTTGTATTCCTGAGTAGAGGTTTATGGTTCTTATCATACAGGTTGTAGTCATTTTTTGATAAGCTCCTTTCAGGCATTACATTTTTATGACTGTTATAAAGTATGGCTCTTCTAACTGGTTATAGACGTTATTGATTTCCATAAACTAAGTTTATAACTACCGACCTCATTGAAGCCTCTTATTAGTTCTAATATGTCCTCTGGGGTTTTCCAAGTAGATAATGATGATAATTTTTGTCTTCAGTTTTCAGCTGTTATTCCTGCTGTCTCATGTTCTTCTCTATTAGTTGGTACTTGTAGAACAATGTTAAACTGTCATAATGACTAGGTATCTTTGTTTTGTTCCTTCCTTTGAATGGCAGTGTCTTCCTTTCAAAGTGAATCATGATGCTGGCTATTAGTTTGAAAAAAACAAATTATAGATAAATGTATATGTATATATACTTTCCAGGTGGCTCAGAGGTAAAGAATCTGCCTGCTGATGTAGGAGACTCAAGAGATGCAGGTTTGATCCCTGGGTTGGGAAAATCCCCTGGAGGAGGAAATGGCAACCCACTCCTGTATTCTTGCCTGGAAAAAACCCATGAACAGAGGGCCTGGTGGGCTACAGTCCATGGGGTCACAAAGAATTGGACATGACTGATCGACCGAGTACACGTGCATGTATGTACACACACACATGCACTCACACGCGCACATCCATCCATCCATTCAGCATATCTGTGGCTAGCTTGTGTTTTTGGTTGACTAAGAATTTATTTTGAAAAAACATTAAAATGTAATTGACATTACATTTTATCAAAAGTCCTTCATGATCTACTGAGGTGACAATCTGTTTTGCTTTCATTACCTTATTTAGCACATTTTCAATTCAACATGTGTTTAGTGTCTACTATGTTACTAGTCATTTGTTTCCTGCTCTTAGCAAACCAGAAGCTGCCGAAGAGAAATCAGGTCCAGGAAATGCTGAAGGACCCCGTGAAACACGAATCTCCTTGGCTCTCATTCTGGGCACTCACTGGTGTAATTTGGAGAATCTCTTTAAAAAAACTATGTCCAATACCATTAAATCAGTTTGTGTGTGTGTATGTGTGTTTTGAGGTGAGGTATAAATTAGGTGTATGATTGATAAACACCGTAGTTAAGATGACACTACAATTTAATGGACTAGTGTCCTCAGCTTTCCTGCAGTGAATGCTATTAGCTAGTTGTTTTGCAAAACTGGGATGCCTCAAGTCTGCTCAGTGATATTAGTAGTATTTTTATTATTGCTATCATTATTACAATTAGACTAGACTATCCATCTGAAACTTCCAATTTTATAGGTAAGTTATGGCTAATTATCAGTAATCTCATGTGATCCAACCTAACATTATTATTAATAATGACCATTTAAAGAATTGATGCTTTTGAATTGTGGTGCTGGAAAAGACTCTTGTGAGTCCCTTAGACAAGCAAGGAGCTCAAACCAGTCAATCCTAAAGGAAACCAACCCTGAATATTCATTGGAAGGACTGATGCTGAAGCTGAAGCTCCAATACTTTGGCCACCTGATGCAAAGAGCCTGCTCATTGGAAAAGACGCTGATGCTGGGAAAGATTGAGGGCAAGAGGAGAAGGGGGCAACAGAGGATGAGATAGTTGGATGGCATCGCCAACTCAGTGGACATGAGCTTGAACAAATTCAGGGAGATAGTGAAGGACAGGGAAGCCTGATGTGCTGCAGTTCATTGGGTCACAGAGTTGGAGATGACTTAGTAACTGAACAGCAACAATTATCTATTATATACCAGGAATAGTAGTAGTATTTTCTACAGGTCATGTTATTCAACTCCATGAAGTAGGAACTATCATTCCAATCTGCAGATGAGACGGCAAACTCAGGGAAGTTAAGGAAGTCAGTAAAGTCATACAGCTAGTAAGTAGTAGGGCCCAGAGGCAGACTTAGATCTGTCTAACTCCAAATCTTATGTTTTTTTTTTTTTTTTGATAAAGGACAGCCTTGGGTCTGCTTCACTCATTGATTTTACTAGTAGGAAACTGACCCAGGAAGGGGACTGAAGTTTGCTAGGTGGTCCCAGGTTGGAGAGGGGGTGTACACACTCCCTTCTCCCTGATTTTAAGTTCACAGTTTCCACTCCATAGAGCAGGGGCTGTCAAAATGTGGTCTGCAGATCAACAGGATCATTTGAGAAGTTAGTGATGTGTGCCCTCCCCCAACCCCATACCCACTGAATCAGAGACTCTAGGGGGTGGGTCCAGCAATCTTGGTTTAAGCAGCCCTCCAGATAATCTGAATGCAGGTTCACATTTGCAAACCACTGCCCTCTGTAACAATTGTGGTTATTTAATTGCCAAGTTGTGACTGACTATTTTGCGACCCTGTGGACTGTAGCCCACCAGGCTCCTCTGTCTGTGAGATTTCCCGGGCAAGAATACTGGAGTTGGTTGCCATTCCTTCTCTAGGGGATCTTCCCCACCCAGGGATTGAATCTTGTGTTTCCTGCATTGGCAGGTGGATTCTTTACCACTGAGCCATCAGGGAAGCCCTGTGTAACAGTAATGACTGCTAACTTGTGTGAGAGCTCAATCTGCACCAGATACGACCTCAGGTCCTTACAAGGCAGGGGTTTTTGTGTGTGTATGTGGTAAATCACTTCAATTGTATCCGACTCTTGGTGACCCTATGGACTGTAGCCTGCCAGGCTCCTCTGTCCATGGGATTCTCCAGGCAAGGATACTGGAGTGGGTTGCCATGCCCTCTTCCAGGAGATCTTCCTGACCCAGGGATTAAATCTGCGTCTCCTGTGGCTCTTGCATTGCAGGAAGATTCTTTTCACCTGAGCCACCAGGAATTTACAATCATCCTGATTCCTAATTGCACAGAAGCAGCTTTGGAGCCTGAGAGAAGGTGAATGCATTGCCTGAGGGAGCGACTGGCAGGGTCTGGGTTTGAACTTGGCTCTGAAGGGGTGAGTTGATGGCCTCAACCACTATGCCAAACCACCTTCTGTCCGGAAAATCTGGGACGTCTCATTCTCCTTGGAGAGTCTCCAGTAAAGGCTGGAGGGAAAGTGACAATACCAGACCAGAGGTTTGGAGAAGAAGCCGCTCATCTACCATGGGCATCCTTAAGATGGGGAAGAAAGGGAGCTGTGGTTTTAGAATAAAAGTTTCTATTTAGGAGGCTGGGGCATTCCAGATAAGCGGCCCTTTTTTCTTTCCCCCAGGCTAGATGCCTTATTTCAGGCATTTTCAGTGACTACACTCTGTCTGAGGAATGCAGCAGTGTGAGTTGGGGGCTTTGTATATTGAGGGTCTTACTGGGGATTATCCCAAGGCGAGAATAATGGTGATATTGTTTGCAGAGCCAAGGTGGAAAATCAGACCAGGGTGGAGGATTTATTTTTCTGCCATGAAGCTGATGGGGGGTGGTGGTGAGGGGAGGCGCTCTTCAAAAGTTCACTGACTGTGGCGCTGAAGTCTGTCCGTTTGGAAGCACTCCTGGATGGCATGGGCAGATTCCCGGCTAATACTGTGCATGCCCTTCTATCGCCAGGCATCCAATTCCCCGTGAATTTTGCAATATAGTGACAGTAATGGAAAGCAAAATGATCTCTAAATAATGGTTTAAGATGGCTACTTGATAAAGGGCACTGCAATAATTATGATCAATGGAGCATGGATTCAATATATATTGCCCATTTAGATGCACCAGATTAGCTTAACAGCTTTCTTTAATGTTCTGAGTATTTTTGTGTGTGTGTGTGTGTGTGTGTGTGTGTGTGTGTGTGTAAGAGAAGGGAGAAGAGAAGCAGAGGGAGGGAAAGAAGAGGCAGCCTGCAAGCTGCTGGGAGCATTACTGGGCTCCATCTTGATCAATGTGGTCGAGGTGACTCAGTGCTGAGAGAGGAAATTGAGATTCTGGGGCTTTGTGATCCATTACCAAGAGACTGTGCTTAGGCTTACTCTTATGGGTCCTGTGTTTCAGACAGGAGCTTTGTGGAGGGAGGAGCGAGCAGGGGAAGGCGCAGGGGAGGGAGACACCTGATATGAGTTTAGTCATTTTGCAGTGGGCACTTTCTGGATGACGGTTTGGTGTAATCATGCAAATGAGGCATGCAGGCAGCTGGCCAAAGGAATCCCTCAACATCCCCTGAACGCAAGCCCCGTAAGCTAAGTGAGCTGGACAGGACTCATTTTTGTGGAAAGCCGGGCTAGCCATGGAAATGTGTTTTACCAGGAGGGGGGGAAATGATTTACTTGACATTGGTCCTAATCCACCCCTCCCCAGCCACCCCCTGTCCCCCCACCCTCCGGAAGGAAATTTTCCATGACAGCCTGTCTAGAAATCTGGGTCTGTTCCCTACCTTTTATGTTGCTGGGTTGATCCCAGGTAACACACAGGGGCTGTGATCAGCGTGTAATGATGAGGGCAGTGTGCCATATGGACTGAAATTCCTTGGATAATGAGGATGAAATGATTGCAGTCTTAGTCCTGACTTGCTTTGATTTGTCAGTTAAAATAAAGGCCCCCGTCTCCACCCTTTCATGAAAGGACATTGGGAGGAAGTGTCGCTGTTCACAGGAGGAGAAGCCAGTCCCCTAAACCCGATAATCTCCACTGATGTCCCTGCTGATTGTGAGTGGGTGAGGGGCTAATTGTCTCCGTGGTTTTCAGGCCTGGAAAGGCAGCTGGCATTTAGATGACAATAGTAGCAGCTCACGTTTACTGAGGGCCTTCCCAGGTGGCGCTGTGGTAAAGAATCTGACTGCCAATGCAGGAGATGCAAGAGATGCAGTTTTGATCCTTGGGTCGGGAAGATCCTCCTCTGGAGGATGGCAACCCAAGTCCAGTATTCTTGCCTGGAAAATTCTATGGACAGAGGAGCCTGGTGGACTGCAGTCCATGGGGCCACAAAGAGTCAGACATGACTGAGGATGTGCATGTGTGTGCGCGTGTATGTTCATGCATGTGCACATACAGACAATGTTTACTGAGCATTTACTCTGTGCTGGGTGCGAAGAACTGACTCATTCGGGAAAGGCGGGAGGAGAAGGGGATGACAGAGGATGAGATGGTTGGATGGCATCACTGACTCAATGGATGTGAGTTTGAGTAAACTCCGGGAGTTGGTGATGGACAGGGAGCCCTGGCATGTTGCAGTCCATGGGGTCGCAAAGAGTTGGACATGACTGAGCGACTGAACTGAACTGGGTGCTTTGCTGCAGTGCTTCTGAAACTGTGCAAACTTGCATCACCCAGGGAGCTCATTAAAATGCAGATTTTCACATAAACATTTTGTTTAATATAATTATATAATATAGTAAAAGTAATTCTTTATATCAAATTATCTATACATATACTTTTTTACTTTGAAAATTGATTATAATTCCAATGACAAAGATAGATTATTAAAGAACATAAATTGATACAGCACAGATTCTGATCCAGTAGGTCTGAGGTGGAGCCTGAAGGTCCATATTTCTAGTAGGATCTAAGATGTGCCTGGGATACTGGTCGACACATCACACTTTTGAATAACCTCATTGGATTCTCCCATGAGCCCTATGAAGTGGGTGTTGAGGAATCCCGCTAGGCAGAGAAAGAAACAAGTTGACGCTTCAGAGGTCAAGGGTCTTGCAGAATATGGCATAACTCTTCCAGGACAAGTCTGAGATTCAAAACTAAGCATTCCATCCTTCCTACCTTCCCTCCCTTCTGCAGCAGCCATGGAGATACACTTAGCGTGGCAGGGTGGGGAGATGGGAGCTGCCCGGATTCCTGAGTGGGTAGAGGAGTCGTCTGGCAGAGCTGTCTGACTCCAAGGACATGAGGAAGAAACACACTTAGTGGTGTCAAGCCACCGAGATGCCAAAACTCCGTTGCAGCAGCCAGCACTGGTTCATTATCCTGACAAGCACCATCAGGCTCTTAACCGCTCACCATGCCTTTCACAATTCCCATTTTCCCCGGGTCACCAAATATCCAGATCTGTCCAGAGCATCATGCTGTGAACGAACCATCCAATTGGGATCATAAAGAAAATGGATGGCAGGCAGGCCCTGCACGGAGTCCTGGGGGTGGGGGAAGCCGACGGCTGAGTTACTTTTGAGCTTTCAGAGTAGTTAATGCCAGGGCTGGGCTGCAGGGCGTCACTCAGAGCTCATCAACACCTCGGACCAATTTTCAAATGCTCCAGACTTGATTAAACCCTGGGCACAGTTTGCCAAGTGCTTCCTCCCCCACCTTAATTGTTTAGATTGTGTAGAATTTGAGTAAAATTTAATCCAGATGTTTCTGATTCGCTTAAGTTTAAATCACCAGAAAATGCTCTTAGGTTGCTATTTGATGTTGAAGAGGTTTTTCAAGCGTTTTCCCCCTTCTTAATAGGAGAGGTCACATTTGGGTAGGGGTAAAGCCGTCCCATGCACCCCGAGGTTTCATCTGATTTGATTTGAAAACCCGTTCTTGTGAAATCTGAGTCAGAACTCAATTTTACTTTGACCTCCCCTTTAAATCCCTACCATGAGCATCTGAGAGAGAGAGAGAGAGCTGGAGTAATTTGCATGCAGCCGATATCAGAGATTCTTGTTTGAAAAAAATACTACCCCTGGCCCTGGCTTCTCCAGCCTCATGACCCTGATTGGAGCTGGCAAGTGGCCCACTCCCTTCCTGAACTACAGGAGAAGCCACTGGGCCAGGTAAGCACACCCATTTCATAGTACTTCACTACCTGGGCACTTACGAAGCTGCAGTCAATCAGTCTAGCACCAAGTGTCTGAGGGTTGATAGATGAAAGCTTATGCAAGGTCATCAACCGTAGTCTAGGGCAGGGGTTCTCAAAATGTGGTCCCTGACCAGCAGCATCAGCATCGGCGTCACCTGTGAACTTGTTCATTTTTCTTTTAGTCACTCAGTTGTTTGTGGCCCTGTGGACTTTAACCTGACAGGTTCCTCTGTCTGTGGAATTTGGCAGGCAGGAATATTGGAGTGGGTAGCCATTTCCTACTCTAGGGGGTCTTCCGTATTGCAGGCAGATTCTTTACCGAACTTGTTAGAAATGTGCATTTATAAGCCAACCCTAATTTGGTATAGAAATTAGAAACCAAATTAGAAACTCCCGAGTGGGGTGTCCAGCAGTTGTGTTTGAAGATGCCTTCCAGGGGATTCTGCTGCACCCTGAAATTTGAGAACCTCTAGTCTAGGCCCTCGATAACACTCATCAACTTACTCTTAGGACTCTGTAGGGATTAATGAGATAACACGGTCACATGACTCAAGACACTCAGACCCAGGCTATATTTACCCAGGGCTCTAAGAGTGATCTTTGTGATTGAGTTGGAAGGCCAAAGAAATCAGAAAACCACTTAACTTTTTCCTGCTCCGAATTAGTTTTTTTTTAAAGCAGTGTCTTCATTGACTGTTGTTTTGGGGGCAGTGCAAACACAGCCAAAGTGCCTGTTTTAAACAGCAGCACCCCCCCAGTAGGAATTCTTCTGCATACCATTGTCAGTTTCTGGAACTTAAAAAATGCAATTGCCTGAACCTGCAGACTTTTAGGATATGCACTCTGAGGGCACTCTGGAGTTGGCAGATTGATATGGTAGGATTTTCCTCCCACCCTGAGTTCTTTCATCCAGTCTTACATTCGTCAAACGTAGCCCTGCTGCTGCTGCTGCTGCTAAGTTGCTTCAGTCGTGTCCGACTCTGAGCGACCCCATAGATGGCAGCCCATCAGTCTCTGCCGTCCCTGGGATTCTCCAGGCAAGAACACTGGAGTGGGTTGCCATTTCCTTCTCCAATGCATGAAAGCGAAAAGTGAAAGTGAAGTCGCTCAGTTGTGTCCGACTCTTCACGACTCCATGGACTGCAGCCCACCAGGCTCCTCCGTCCATGGGATTTTCCAGGCAAGAGTACTGGAGTGGGTTGCCATTGCCTTCTCTGAAACATAGCCCAGTTTCTGCTATATTCTGGTTCTGTCCTGGCTGGTCTTGGGGATTCCCACCAGAGTTCAAGCTCTTAACCACTGTGCTTAACCAAAATGTTCCCTGATGAGAGATTGACTAGAACAAGTAGACACAGCCCTTTAAGGAGCATTTCCCAGCAAGAGTGGGAGTGGAGGGCATCCTGGAGAAGGTGGAGGAGTGGTCCTTTGGGACTGCCTGGAGAAGGTGATTCCTAGATCTTAGAGGGGAAGATGCTCTGGGAAGGTGGGAGAGGTGTGGGGAGAGGCCTGAAATCAGAAGGGCAACTGCAAGCATTTCAGAATGTCTGGGGCGTGGGGGACCCAAGGGATCAGTGAAGCTGGAGATGGTGGGGCCAGTTTATGAATCGTCTCCCATGATATAGTAAGGTCCTCCTGTTTCTTGGAATCCTGTTTAAATCGATCTTTTTTTATTATTATTAAAAAATATATATATTTTTTAAATTTATTTTTGGCTGTGCAGAGTCTTTGTTGCTACAGCAAACACGCTTCTCTCTGCTTGCAGTGTGCTCACCTCTCATTGTGGTGGCATCTCTTGTTGTGGAGCACGGGCTCCAGGGCTCGTGGGCTTCAGTAGTTGTGGTGCACGAGCTCAGTTGCCCCGAGATATGTGCGATCTTCTCAGACCAGGTGCTGAACCGGTGTCCCTTGCTTTGCAAAGCAGATTCTTAACCTGGAAGGGAAATCCCCCTCTTAGATTTTTTGATGTAGACCATTTTAAAACTATTGAACTTGTTACAACATTGCTTCTGTTTGGTTTTATGGCCATGAGGCATGTGGAATCTCAGCTCCCTGACCAGGGATTGAACCTGTACCCTCTGCATTGGAAGGTGAAGTCTTAACCACTGGACCACCAGGGAAGTCCATTTAAATGTCTTGCAAAGAGCATCCATGGTGTCTGCATCACCTGTCCTTCATCTTTCTTGGGCTCTCCCAACACTCTCGGTACATGGAAAGGCAATGAGATGTGGTGGAAAGGAACAAGGTCCAGAGTCAGAGACTCAAAGCAAAGACGTGCCCTGGACATATCATCCACTGTGGTGTTGGGGTGCTGCTGCTGCTGCTGCTATCACCCTATGTAGTCACCCACAGGTTTGAGGCCCAAATCTTTTGCTTAGCATCTGATACACTTGTGCTTATTTCAACTCTTTCCTGCTGGCATCACTATTCACCGGCAGACTGACTATTCCTCTCTACTTCTGCGTTCATTTCCACCACCACCCCCCATTCAAGTGACCCCTCCTGCCCATCCCGGAACACGTCACGTCCATGAATCTTCTTCTTTTTCAGTTGCTAAGTCGTGTCCAACTCTTTGTGACCCCATGGACTGCAGCATGCCAGGCACCTTTGTCCTTCGTTATCTCCCAAAGCTTGCTCAAACTCATGTCCATTGAGTAGGTGATGCCATCCAACTATCTCATCCTTTGTCGTCCCCTTCTCCTTTTGCCTTCAATCTTTCCCAGCATCAAGGTCTTTTCCAATGAGTCAGCTCTTTGCATCAGGTGGTTAAAGTATTGGAGTTTCAGCTTTAGCGTCAGTCCTTCCAATTTATATTCAAGACTGATTTCCTTTAGGATGGACTGGTTGGATCTCCTTGAAGTCCAAGGGGCTCTCAAGAGTCTTCTCCAACACCACAGTTCAAAAGCATCAGTTCTTCAGTGCTCAGCCTTCTTTATAGTCCAACTCTCACATCCATCCATACATGACTACTGGAAAAAGCATAGCTTTGATTATACGGACCTTTGTTGGCAAAGTGATGTCTCTGCTTTTTAATACACTCTCTAGGTTTGTTATAGCTTTTCTTCTAAGGAGTAATTGTCTTTTAACTTTGTGGCTGCAATCAGCATCCACAGTGATTTTGCAGCATAAGAAAATAAAATCTGCCACTGTTTCTACTTCTTCCCCTTCTATATGGCAAGAAGTGATGGGACTGGATGCTATGATCTTAGTTTTTTGGATGTAGAGTTTTAAGTCAGCTTTTTCACTCTCTTTTTTCATCCTCATCAAGAGGGTCTTCAGTTCCTCTTTATTTTCTGCCATTAGAGTGCTGTCATCTGCATATATGAGGTGGTTGATATTTCTCCCAGCAATCTTGATTCCAGCTTGTGAGTCCAGCCCAGCATTTTCCCTGATGTATTCTGCACGTAAATTAAATAAGGAGGGTGACAATATACAGCCTTGATGTATTCCTTTCCCAATTTGGAACCAGTCTGTTGTTCCATGTCTGGTTCTAACAATTGCTTCTTGACCTGAATACAAGTTTCTCAGGAGGCAGGTAAGGTGGTCTGGTATTCCCATCTCTTTAAGAATTTTCAACAGTTTATTGTGATCCACACAGTCAAAGGCTTCAGCATAGTCAATGAAACAATAGTAGATGTTTTTCTGGAACTCTCTTCCTTCTTCTATGATCCAACAGATGTTGGCAGTGTGGTCTCTGGTTCCTCTGCCTTTTCTAAATCAACCTTGTACATTTGGAAGTTCTTAAACCACCTCAGTCCATGGCAGCAAGGCATCTCATGATATTTCAGAACTTCCTGTCTGTCCCTTAATGATCTAAGATTTCAGATCTTATGTATATTTGGATCTTATTGGCTTATATATTTTTCTGCTGCTTGAGAGAAGGATCCTTCCTATAGACTCTAAGGAAGGTGTGTGTCCTGCATGGACACTCGAATCCATGCATGGTAGCCTGAGAAGGTGAGTGTCCTGCTGCAACTTTGGCAAGAGTTATACAAAGCGTTCAGTTTTATTTTACTCAGGGACAACAAATCACCAATCATGGGGGTACAGTAACCGTATGAGCCATAAACCATTAGGACTCAAATTTTTGTTGTTGTTGGTATAGTAGAGAGGGGTTTGTATATTTCCAGAATGTAAATCTGATCACATGATTCCTCTGATTAAGACTTTGATGTCTCTACATTCTTCCAGGATGAAATTCAAACGCCTTCTTATGGCTTCAAGACCTGCACACCGTCTGGGCCCATCAACCCTCTAACTTCCCCTCTAGCCCTTGGCCCTCGGGGTCCATGCTCCTAACCATCCTTAAGGGCTCCTAGGGCCCCAGGATGGGCGTTTTCTCTCACCACTGCACCTTCAAGGAAGGTCTCTTCAACTTTCAGCTTCTGTCCTCTCCTTGGTCACTTGGTTACTCTCGTTCCATAACTCAGGAGCTTATGCCTCACCTCCTGCAGAAAGTGGTTCCCTGATCCTCTTTGTCTGAGTTCAGTCCCTCTGATGGGATCTTACAAGACATAGTCCTCCCTTCTCAATGCAAATGAGAAGGGAGGACTTTTTATTCGCTTTGTCCTTAACCTCCCTAGACGATACATTCCTGAGGGCAGGGACTGTTTCTAGCTTATGGTGGATGGGTTGGAGTCTTTCAATGTTGAGTTCTACCAAGGAGCAGTGAATGAATGTATAGTTAGCTGAAAGTGTGGGAGCTGAGGGTTGCAGGGCAGCGTAGGGTTCATTATGCAACACTTGTAAGTTAGATCCCTGCTTGAGGTGGTCAGCGGCTTTGGGGCCAGAGCCAGGAGCGCCACTTTTGTACCCGTCATAAAAACATCATTTACTAAGGTTTCCAGCAAATCCTCTTAAATGACTCCATTTCTCCGCCATGATTGAGGTATGTGGCTTTTCTTGAAGACGTGTCAGGACAATTTCACATTTCAAGGCTTCAAGAATGTGCCTAGGTTGAAACTTCCTGCCATTTGCCAGGATGTCAAGTTTTACTCCTGGATGCATCCCCCCCCCCCCCCCCCGCCCCCGTTGGCTTTTCTCTACCTGATAATGGAGGGTTAGCTGCAACGTGATGAGCATGACCACTTTATAATACAGGCGATCGTTACCTGAAGCCCACAGAATGACTCCTGGCTGAACAGAAGAAGCAATTTGGAGGGGGTGATAATGCATGGCATGCTAAAGAACTGCATTGTTCCCCCTACTTAGGAGTGGAAGAATTACAATAAGGAAGCGGAACCACACCATTCTTTCTTTCAAATTGTCTCTAAATAGTCCTAATATTAGCTGTGGTCTCTGAACTTTTAATGACACTGAGAAAGGGCTTTCTGCAAATGTTTGCAAAGCACATGGATACAAAAATTCCCAAAGAATTTGCTGCAAAATTAACCTGCCAGCCGAACATTTGCCAAAGATACTAATTAGTCACATTGACAACAACACTCTCTGGCCAAGAAATGGGCTGAGGATTTTTGAGATGATAGAAGGGGTGATATACAAATATTTTGGGTGAGACGTAATCAGTTAATTGGTTTATTAAATTATAAAACCATTGTTTGCCCGAAAGAGCAATAAAACTAAATGAATAGTCACCTCTTTGAAGACTTCTTACATTAATTATGTTTATGCATCAGTCGCAGCCGCTGTGTTAGACAAAGGGCTCTTTATCTGTACATGCCATAGCTACAATGTATTGTGGTTCAGATGATGGCCTCGACTTTATGTCTACATAATTACAGAAATCTTATCCCTTTTGTGTTTGCACATCATTTTCGGTTTTTTGGAATAGTTAAACTCCATTTTACTTTTTAATAACATTTTAGAAATCATTGTGATTCAGGTAAACAGAATTTGATTGCTTTGATGGATTGAAAATGGTTAGCTCAGCCTGAGTTTATTTGATTTGTTTCTTTAGGGATTACAAAGAATAGGATTTTATCTCCAGACTGACAAAAGAGACAAACTCTGCATTTTTGCCTGTGGAGTGGCAGGGTTGCTGAGCCACACAGCTCCTCCACCAGGGAGAAGCATCAGGCAGGAGCTGGGATTTTATCCACCGTCTGAGTTTTCATTCCCTCAGACGCTGGTGGTGGTGGTGGGGCGGTAAGGAAGGGGAGGCATGCCTTATTCTTATTTTACTTAGAATTCTTAAGTGAGAGGAAACCTGGGTGGTGGCCTGGCACTAAATATAGCAAATCCCATGGAGGTAATCTGGTGAATTGACCCTATCCTTCTCAGCCATAGTCATTTTAGGCATAGGCCTCTCTGCTAATTGAATGCGTTTTCGAGGGCAGTGTGCCAATTACTTGCCGGGTTCACCTTGAGACTCCTCCCCGGGGATTTCCTGCAAGATATTCTGATCCAAGACTCCGGCAGATTGTGTGGTGTTTCTGACACTGCTCTTCATTTTATCCTGTGTGACCTGACATTTGTACGGCAGGAAGAGACCAGGAAAACATCAGGGACAACGCAGAGAAAAGTGACAATGTGTTGCAAGATTACCTGTTCTTGACACAGTCCTCTTGCTCGGGAGGGTTAATTAAGACCCCTTAATTCCTGGTTCTTCAGAAGGTCATGAAACTTCTTAGTCTGCCCAAACTTCTTTAAGCTCTGATTTCTTGGGGGGTACAGGGCTGTGGAGCCATGTAGCTAGCCAACTTTGAGTTGTTGGGTTTCAACTGTTGTTTAGTTGTTGTGTCCAACTCTTGCGACCTCGAGGACTGGAGCCCTCCAGGCTCCTCTGGCCATGGGATTTCCCAGGCAGGAATACTGGAGTGGGTTGCCATTTCCTCCTCCAGAGGACCTTCCTGACTCAGGGGTCGAATCCGTGGCTCTTGTGTCTCTTGCTTTGGCAGGTGGATTCTTTACCACTGAGCTGCCAGGGTAAACCCCACCATGTGTAATAATGAAGTGAAGGGAGAAAAAGGAGTAGAGATTTATAGAAAACCTGGATTCAGACTCCAATGCTGTCTCATCACCTGTGGACCTTAGACAGATTTTGAAACCTCACTCACCTTGGTCTTTCTGGGGCGGGGGGGTCAGTGGAAGGAGTACATTAGTCCACATGAGCCCCTGGCACAGGGCTTGGTGTGGAGCAGATGTCCAGAGAAAGCTTGCTGATGTTCCTCAGTGTCTATGGAAAGCATGGCTATCACCATGAGGCACTTGCTTTGTGGTTGAGACGGCCATACACCTTTTTGCCCTAAGAGTCCCTGATGAAGGATAGTGTTTTAAAACAACACATATAGAGTTACAGGAAACCTTGTTACATCGTGATGGGGTCTTTTGATTGTGATTGAAACAGTCCAATTTCATACAGATTCCATACTATGAACAATCACAAACGTTCGGCAAATAACCACATGCAAATACCTACCAGGTCAAATCTCATTACAACAAATCTAGCTGTTAAAAAGCAAAGAACAACCGCTGAAAGTGTCTTTAATGGCACTAAAGTGTTTCTAGTCTTATTTGCTGGTTAATTGATTTAAGAAAGGAACTGATGCAATAAAAATAGCTTGGGTAATGCTTTGAAATTTTATACGATGCCATTTGGTTTTAATAAAAACTTAATCCTGGAAATATGCAGAGTAAACTCATAATCAGAATTAGGAGATGCTAATCAGAGGAGGCTCTCAGGTGGAGGTGTCGGTTTTCGTTTGTCTGCTTTTTGTTTTTGTTTGTTTTTAGAAAGGGAAGGAAAGATGAGATTGAGAAAATTCTCTCTACAAAAGGCAGAGATAATCAAAATCATGGTGAAAAGAGGCCAGCAATCCGACAGCGGAGGAGAAAGGCTGGCTGAGGGTTAAAAAATGACTCCCAGGCCAAGGACTCTAAGAGATGGGGTGAGTTTGGGGGCTGAAAATGAGAATGGTATTGGAGGAAAGTCAGGATTTACGGAACACTCAAGAAACTGGCCACTCAAATGATTTTCCACTGCCTTGAAAGCTTTTAATATACCACAGGTCCCCAACTCTCCCAGATAAAATGATTTCTTTTAGCATCACTTGCAAGGAGTTGAAACTGTCTTGCAGATATTGGCACATGGAACCATTCTCTTTCTCTTACTGTTTGCGCCACAATGCGTCTGCCTTGGGGTTCAGGCTATACGTGTGCGTAAGTCCATCTTGGCATGGATGCAGTCTTCTTCTCTAATCTTCTCTCCACTGGGAGTTCTTTGGGAACATCACCAAGCAGCAGGACCCTTGGTGCAGGCAGGACTGGGCAGGGGAGTTGAGGAAATGGGGTGAGGCTTGGGGTGGGGATGGACCACATCAAGGTGCACTGGAATTGACAGCAGGGCTTTCCAGTCTCCATGGCCACAAAGGGCATTCCTGGATGTGCTTCCAGGTGATAACATGACAATCCTAAGTTCCGAGGAATTGAACTGTAAGACCGAGAATTGTGCTAGAAGCCAAAGAGAGACCGCAGACAAAGATCAGATGGATTGGAACCCTAGGCAGGCAGACTGGTGAGGTCAAGGCCAGCAGGGGTCTGCACTGAAGGTGACTGGTGTCATAGACGTGAAGGCATACCACCTAGTGCCACCTTGAAGAAGGATTTGCTGCCCAGCCACAGGAAGCAGGGTCAGAAGACAGCCTCCACCCGTGAGCGTGTTCAGGGTCACCCGAGTCAGTGCCTTGCCCGGGGTCCCACCCTTCCTTGGGGAGGTTCATATCCAATGACTGGAACATCCAGGCAGGGATATAATGGCCTGGCCATTTTGCCTCAATACGGGCAACTCTACAGGTCAGTGTTCCTCCCAGAGCTCCTGCCATCTTGGTGGAGTTTTAGGACTGCATGACTTACTCTTCCGCCCATCCTAATTCCTCCCCTTCCTTTCTTAGGTATTGAGACCAACAAAAATCTTGCAACCCAAACTTCATCATACATCAGCTTCCAGAAAACTCAACCCATGCCAGTAGGGGAGGACTGTGACCCTGCCAAGAGGGAGAGCAAGAGCTTTGCAGATAACAAGTGCTCACATTTTGGTGGCAGCAGAATTAAGGAGTCCACAGGCATCTGTTGGGCAAGAGAGCAAGCAGAATTCTGGAGCCTCAGGAAGACAGGACAGGCATGAGTAACCAGATGGGGTGATGAGCCCGATACAACACCACTAGGTGCCCCTAACCTGCTTCCTGTGGCAGGATGTCAGGTCCGGTGTGGGCAGCTGAAGCCAATAGGTGAGAGGGCAGGTGAGTAGTCTCCTCTGACAAAAAAGAGGGATGCATGAAGAGATGAAAGTGCAGAAGCTAAGTTCCACTGATGTCTTGAGAAAGCCAAAGCATTTCCTGGCAGGTGCCACATATCTACGTGCTTGCATGTATGACTGGAGTATAAACCCATGAACAAGTCACGGGTGAAGAGTGCCTGCAGACTGACCAGCGAGCAGTGGAGGTTGGCACAGCCTAGGTTCTTAGAGATTGTACATACTGGTTGCTGTGGAAGAAGTGGGTTTGTTTTTGTAGTGCCCAGTCTTGTCTATGGCTCTGAATACCTTTCCGCATTCAGGTCTCTGGTACAGAAAGCAATGGCTGACAGGCATATTTCCAGCCACTTTACGTGAATGTAAAATTATTTAACTTGGTACTGATTTCTTTGCTTGTCAAACATTCTCTTTAGAGTTGGCATGCAGTGTAAAATGCTGCATTCTTTTTGTCAGTCTGCTCTTGCAATCCACTTCACCAGCTGTCCCAGAAATATTTTTCAGAGACGATGGATGACCAATGGTACAGAAGAATGTCTGTAAAGGGACAGGTACTTTGAGCATCCACCTTCCACTGGGATAACCTTGTTTCTGAACCTTGATGGAAGGGAAGATACACATATAGGTTTTGAGGAAGAAAAATGACTTCTCTTCAAGGACAAAGTTCTGAAATTTGTATATCGTAGCACCAAAGCCCATCACAGCTGATGATTAATTCCTAATGAAAGCTAAACTTAGAGCAATTTTCCTTGATGGATCCATTTCTCATTTGCCTTCACTATAATTTTAAGGGGATAGTGAGCATTTGGGAAGCCTGGAGAGGGTATCTCATGTAAAAAATTATAAGATTCAATTTATTCCCCAGATGAAACTTTCTGGTGATGCGAGGTAGAAAGGTCCTCTAATTTCATTTCATATGTAAATATATTTGTGATTGATAGAGGGGAAATTCTTTACAGAGTGTGAAATATGGTTCATTATGCTATGTGTATATAGCTTGCAGATTCTGAGAAGTCTTTGAATTATGACCTCTGAGGAAGCCACAGAGAAGCAAAATCAAGGACAATGGCACACGTTGCTTTACGTCAATGTAGCAAATTGCTTCTACAAGAGTCTCAGCTCACAGCAAATAGTGTGACCTGAAGAGTTTTACTTGCTTTCCTTGCACTGGCCTGCATCTTAACTGGTAAGTATTTGATGATGGGAAAACTCATTCTCCATTTTAAACAAGGTCCTTTTCTGATTTCAGTCTTATTTCTTTGAATCTGGCCCATCCTCCCTCAGATCTCAATCCTGTGGGCAGGTGCCAGCCCAAGAACTTCATTAGGCACATTTCTTAGTACCCCTTGGACCAGGTCAGAGATTGAGCATGGAAACGAAGTAGATGTCTTGTGTCTTACCTTGATGGGTAATGGGATGCCTCATAGACTTATTCCGGTTGTCTTACTGATGAGCAGAATCTAATTCTTTGGTTTGTCATCAGATGGGTGGTAAAACTGTTCATGTAGCTCTGCTTGTTTCCCTGATGGGATGCTCTGACTGCCCTAAGAATATATCATTGAACTTTCTTTCTTGATATCTGTCTTCCTAGCCAGAAAAAAGAATTTCTGCTTAGTCAGAAATGATGACTCCCCATTGTAGAGTCATGATAATGGAAACAATAGCAGCCATTTATTGAGCATCTACTATGTGCAAAAAACTTTATAGGTCTGTCATTTTATTTCCCCAATGATGTTAAGGAGAGGGACATGACTATCCCCACTGACAATGGAGGGGACTGGGGTCTAGAGAGATTATGCAATTGTTGGAGGACACAGGGCAAAAGAGTCCCCAGGTTTGCCTGACCCTAAAATCCACGCTTGTAATCACCATTGTTGAGCTCTGTCAAAAGTATGATGGGACCTCTGGGGTACCGGCGGGTGGGGTGGGAGGTGGGTTACTGCACAATGATCAATCTCACTACTGCCAACTCCTGGTGCACATGTGCAAAAATTCATTAGACCTAGAAGAGCTTGGCTGAACAGAATATGTGTCGCTAGCCCGGTTAGCTATTGCTTAATTATATATGTAAATTATATACTTACCAGATATTCACCAATTATTAGCCAATATCAATTAGATATTAATTGGGTATTTATAATTAATTAGTGAATATTAAATAGCAATTGTGCTCATTTCAACTTCCACCAGCAAGATAGAGAATCTATACCTTCTCCATATCCTTGTCTACATCTGGATCTGGTATTGCCAGCTTAAAAAAGAAATGTTCAATATGATGGGTAGTGAAATTCCATCTCACAGAAATTTTGATATGCATTTCCTTCATTACTGATAGATTGTGTTCTGTATTGGCCATTTGGGTTTCTTCTATGAATTGCCAGTTCACGTATTTTTCTTTTTTTCTATTAGATATTTATCTGTTAAGAACTGATTTACAGGAATTCTTCTTATAGCCTGGATACTAAGATTTCATTGATCGTGTTGTGTGTGCTGGAAATATTTTCTTCTAATCTTCTCTGTTAGCTTTAAGGTGATTTTTGCAAAAGTTTTATACAGTACAATTGCATGCATTAATCTTTGTTTTTGTTTTGCTAGGTACTTTTTCGTATCACATAAATAGTCTATGTTTTTTTCTAAAGTTTATTATTTTTTTGTTTATTTTCACATCAAGGCATATAGTACACCTGAAATGTATTATTTTTATTTGATTTGAGGTATTATCTAAATTTATTTTGTAAAAAAGAATAACCAGTTTTCCCAGTAGCCTTTATTATGATTGCATCCTTTCTACTCTGATTTATAATACTCTTCTCCTCTATATCAAGTTTCTGTGTTTGTAGATTTGCTTCTGAACTTTGTCTAACCTTGTGCCGATATTGATATATCAGTATATCTCGATAAAAGAAAGTCATGCTTCTTTATTCTTCTTCAAATGGCTTATTGTTATTCTTAGTCATATAGATTTTAGCCTAGGCATGCCAATAATCTACTAAAAAATTAACTTATTGTCTGACTAACTAAATACACTGATCTTTTGGGTATTCAAGGATTTGATTATACAGTGTGCTGGCTTTCATCCTCCAGGTGAATTCATTCATTAAAAAAAAATTCATCTGCAACTCACCTGAATTAGCTTTAAACCTGAATGTTGAGACACATTTTAAAATCCCCAGTCTGTGTTTAATTAAATAAAAGTCAGGATTTCAGCCAATTTAATTAGAAAACTGAATCTGAGGTCTACAGGTCAGAAGATAGCAGCTTTGGGACACGGTAATTGTAGATAAGAATTACATAAAATCATCTGCAAAAGGAAGAAAGTCATTGCTGCTTACAATGTATCCTTTCGGTTGCATTTCATAAAACCAGCCACCAGAGGGCAGAATGAGCATGAGAGTCCTGACCTCTGGAAAAAAGATGAATGCGTCCTTATTAGTTCCCACTAGTGGACGGAGGAGCCTGGTAGGCTGTAGTCCATGGGGTCGCGAAGAGTCGGACACAACTGAGCGACTTCACCTTCACTTTTCACTTTCACGCATTGGAGAAGGCAGTGGCAACCCACTCCAGTGTTCTTGCCTGGAGAATCCCAGGGACGGGGGAGCCTGACGGGCTGTCGTCTAATGGGTCGCACAGAGTCAGGCACGACTGAAGCGACTTAGCAGCAGCAGGACTTTGGGATGTTCAGTTTGTCCAGAGGTAAGAACGTTCATTGAAGGAGAGATCTTTTCCAACTGCTATTCAAGATGACGTGTGCTGCTGTCTTATCTCAGTTGAAGCATTTTTTTCCCCAGCATGGTAAAAAAAAAAAAAAAGCTCACTTCCTAATTGTTTAAATCAAACCTTTGACTTCTGTCACAAGGAAATGCTGTTTAATGAAATTTAAAAGGAAAAACCTCACTCCAACCACTTATCATAATCTCAGACACCCTAATGCAATGTCAAATGACCCACCAAATGAAATGTTTCCAGTGGGGCTATTTTCTAGCTGACCACATTATTTTGTTCCTACTGATAAAGGGTCTAGTTTATTTAAATTGAAGGGTGAAGGGTGTATATTTCACAGTCTGGGCACTATTTGGTGGTAACCAGTCCACCTTTGCTTGTATTGCCAACACAAATAGCATGCTTTTCTAGAGTACTGATTTTTCATAAATAGAATAACACATGGTATAATTCTCTTTGCCAAGGGAAACAAGCCAAGAGATGAACGTACTTTTTCCATCCAGGCTACACAGAGGGAAAAAGACACTGAGCCTACAGTGGGGTGTACCTTCAGTTCAGCATGGCTTGCTGAATGTCTGTTAGGTGTTCTTCTTTATTTGAGACATCATGGGGGCCCCCTGTCTTGCCTTTAATTAAATGAATCTCATTTGGGAGTGATGCCTTCAAATTGGGGATAGTCATTCAAACATCTAGAAGATAGGATCATTTAATGAAGAAAAAATGATGTTTAACATGGATCTTGAATTTGACTAAATACATGGTAGCTAAGAAGATTCTGATGACTGTGATTGTTGTTGGTTCAAAACTTCTTATTGGTGCTCCAAGAAATTATTCCCTATTTGTGTTCAGGGCAAACCCTAGCTGAAACCTCAGCTCCGATGTTCCCTCCTCTGGGATGCTTCGCCAGGGAGTGGCAGCTCTTCTTTCCCTAGGTTTCCCTTGCCCTTCCTTACCACTGGTCAAGCCAACGCTGGTTTGCATATTTATGTTCCTGGTAGAACACAAAGCCATGGAGAACAGAGACCACGGGTTGCTGGTCATCTTTGGGTCCCAAGCACCAGCATGGGTTTGCATATACAACATAAACCAATCAATATTTGCTGAGTGAAAGGGAAGATCCCTCCTGTCTCCCCAGCCCTGGTGCAACATCTTCAGAAGGCACCGCCAAGCTGTCACTTGACCATCACGGTGAAACCCAGTGTGCTGCTCTGATGCTGGAGCTTCAGCCACGTGGCTCAGCTCTGCACTAGCATCCTGGTTGTGTGTGTTCTCGAGTCCCACGCTATCTGAAAGCTGATTTACACTAGCTTAAAATCCAAAGCTTTTGACACTTCAAAAAGTTGAATCTTTCATTCAACATAATAAATGACTTTCCTGTGCCCAGGAGTTTAAGGTTTATGGCCTGGGAGGGTGAGGAAGAGTAATGAAAAGAACATAGTCCCTCTGGATCTGGTAATAAATACTCAGATATTCTCTGCATAAATGAAAAAAGTGAATGGATGATTCATAGGGTTGGAAATATTGAATACACTAAGAGTAATACATGTAGTAAGTGTTTACTGTGGACTTCCCAGGTGGCGCTAGTGGTAAAGAACCTGCCTGACAATGCAGGAGACATAAGAGACATGGGTTTGATCCCAGGGTTGGGAAGATCCCCTGGAGGAGGATGCAGCAACCCATTCCAGTATTCTTGCCTGGAGAATTTCATGGACAAAGGAGCCTGGTGGGCTATGGTCCATAGGGTTGAGAAGAGTTGGACACGAATGAGGCGACTGAGCATGTACACATGCAAGTGTTTAATGTATGCTGGGATCCATGCAAGTGGTTACTTTAAAGTTTTATCTCATTTAATCTTTAAAGGTCTTGAAGTGAGTGCTCTTAGCTCCATTTTATGGATAAGAAAACTGAAGCTCAGAGTGGGTAAGTCTCTCACTGCCACACAGCTAGTGATTCTGAACCAAGATTTGAACCCAGGTGTTTTGACTCCAGGGCCTGTGCTTTTAACCCCTGCATGTACAGCAGAATTTCTGGCATGTGGAACACATTAGATAAATAACAGATGAACTCCCCTCTCCTGATCTTACTGCGCTGTCTCCTAAGGCTTTCAACAAAACTATTATGGAATAATGAAGGTCTGAAGAATGTTATGTACATTTCTCTTCAACTCCTGGCCCTTCTGATCTTTCTCTAGTAAGGTAATGTCTGGAAGTCACTGTGTTCAGTGAAGACAGGACCCCAGGTCTCCAAGGCAGTGGGCCTCCTGAAGCTGAGTTGTTGTTGCTCAGTCGCTAAGTTGTGCCTGACTCTTGGTGACCCCATGGACTGCAGCACACCAGGCTTCCCAGTCCTTCACCGTCTCCTGGAATTTGCTCAAACTCATGTCCGTGGAGTTGATGATGCTATCTGACCATCTCATCTTCTGTCACCCTCTTCTCCTGCCCTCAATCTTTCCCAGCATCAGGGTCTTTTCTAATGAAGCTGGGATAAGACCACAAAGCCTGTGAGTCTGTCAAGGAGAGAACTATGGTTCAGACATCACAGTGACATTCTTCTTTTTTCCAATAGCATCAGAATCACCTTTAAGATCCCCAGTTGGGAACAACTTCAACTGCGGGGGGGAAGTGGGGAGTGTCACAGGGGATGGGACAGAAGCCAGGATTTGCCCTCCTAAATCTGGCCCAAGCGATAGAAGGCATCTTTGGCCTGAAGAAGTGTAATACAAAGAAAATCCTAATTGCTACAGCTAAGTAATTAGAAGATCCAACCTATAAATCATAGTGCGGGCAACCCCTTTAATTATGTGCACGATTAAATAGGTGACTAACGTGCATTCTTCCCTAGATGAGCATATTTAATATCCTGTAATGGCAACAAGTTTCGAGCCGATTTATCGTCATTTTGTTTGGTCAGATGATTTTTCTGCATTTTAATGTGTTTCGTGGTTACATATTTGCTGTGGACAAACAATGCTTTTCCCAGGTAGCGCACTGTAACGGACTAGCTGCATGATTTGTTTACAATTCTTTCAGGCCTCTCAGAAATCAAACAACATTATGTGCTTATTTTTAAGTAGCTGCACTAAAATCTTAAACAGCCTCCTTAGAGTCTTGCTTTCTCTGCTGGTTTGTACACACACAATAATACAATATTTGAAAAATGGTCAATTTCCTTAGGTCTTATTTTTGACATGTGGAGGTGCAGTTTTGCTATGAAATAACTGTCCAGTCAGAAGCATCTATTAACTCCAAAGTGGTATCTTAATTGAAAGGAGCTAAAGTCAGTCCATTGGAGCATGCACATGGTATTACATTAAGCACGTCACTGAAATTTGAAAGAGTGATGATAATAATATGGTAGGAAAGTTTAAACATACCCTCTAAATCTTCTTCCCTGAAGAAGGAAATGGCAACCCACTCCAGTATTCTTGCCTGGAGAATTCTATGGACAGAGGAGCCTGGTGGACTACAGTCCATGGGGTCGTAAAGAATTGGACACAACTGAGCGACTTTCACTTCACTTCACTTCTAAAAGTTTATATTTAGGTTCATTGGAGTGGTGGTGGGAAGATTTCAGGCATTAGAATCAGGTAGATTTGGGTTCCAATCCCAACTCCGCCTCTCACTGGTCTGATCAAGTTATTTATGTTCACTGAATCTGAATTCCACGGAAGAAAAAGTAGTCCTACCTGCTTTACAGAGTTGCTGTGAGAACTGAAGACACTGCATGTTAGACCCCACCATGGCACCTGGGGTCCAATAGGTTCTCAACACATGCTAGCTGCTACTGCAGTTGTAGCCTGAATAAATCTGGGGCTTCTTGCTCACAGGATCCAAAAGAAACTCAAATCAGACTCCAAAAGCCTTGAGGATAATTTGTATACCTCTACACAGCCCTTTCTTGCCCTCAGGCAGCAGAGAGAAGATTGTAGACACAGCACAGCCAAATTTCTTAAATTCCATCTTTATTCAGCTTCCTCCCCAAAGTTCCTCAAATCATGGTTCTCCCTGTCCTCCCCATCACACTCCAGCCCATACCATTTTCTTGGCACACCTCTGCTCCCTTGGGGTCCCTCTCCCAGCTTCCCGGGTGCTTGCTTTCCTCCAAGTGAAGCTCTGAGCTTTCCTGATGCAAAGAGGTCCTTGTGTTTTTAGCTTCCTCTGATCTGGGCTCCCGGCCGTTGCCTCAGCCAGCAGAGCCAGGCCCAGAAGCCAAACACCGAGGAAATTCTCCTCTTTAGAAGGGAGGAAGAGGGCTAAAAATCTTGATGCTCTCATGTCTTTCTCTGCCCATGAAACACTGTCAGGTTGCCCTGTTTGACGGACATCATTTATAACAGGTAGGTAGGATATTACAGTTTATGCTTTTTGTGGGGTGGATGGAAGAGGATGATTTGGAAGTCTGAGAAACTTGTCTTCTAGAAGAGAAGGTGAAAAGTGAAAATGAAAGTCACTCGGTCGTGTCCAACTCTTTGCGACCCCGTGGGCTATACAGTCCATGGAATCCTCCAGGCCAGAATCCTGAACTGGGTAGCTGTTCTCTTCTCCAGGGCATCTTCCCACCCCAGGGATCAAACCCAGGTCTCCTGCATTGCAGGTGGATTCTTTACCAGCTGAGCCACCAGGGAAGGAGTGAAGGTAGGGGAAGTCAACAAGCATGATCATAGAAGGGCTGGGGCAGCAAGGGGCAGAAGAGAAGAGGGAGGGACTTTCACAGTCTGGGAGCCCACAGCTGTGCCTTCTGCAGTGTGGTAATCCACAACTAATGTGTATGGAGCATTCATCACTGTTCTCAGCCCCCATGTGTGTACTGATGAATTCTCATGGCCCTCAGAGGTAGGAACCTTACTGGCCCATACTGCAGATGAGTCAACTGAGGCCTAGCAGGTCTAAGTGGCTTGTCTGAGGTCACAAAGCCAGAGCTCAAAATGCAGGCAGCCTGGCTCTTACCCCCATGATATCGAGCCCCATGGTCGCAGAGGAGGGTACTCAAGGAAATTTCCACACTGAAGATTAGTACGCAGCAAACAAAGGCTTTTAGAACAAACAAGGTCTTCAGCTGCACAGTGGTGTCCGCAGTGCCTAAAACTCTGCGGGAGCATGGCTGATAAACATCTGGAAACAGATGTCCACTGGGTAGGGGATAAATGCGCTCCTCTCCCAGCAGGGGAGAGAGGCAGGGATCTCTCTGCAACCAGGCAATTGAGAATTCTCCCACCGACAGACTCCAGACTCGGGACCAATACTAGGGTTTCATGTCGCAAAATAACCAGAGATCCAGAGAGACATAAAACTGTTAAAAGTTTGAAAGGCTGCCATGATGGTGGGAGTAGGAGGGTGAGCAGAAACTGCTCTTTTTTTTCTTTAAAAATATGGCCTGGCAGTCCAGTGGCTATTACTCCACACTTCCACTGCCAAGGGCATGGATTCAATCCCTGGTTGGGGAACCAAGATTCCACAAGCTGTGTGGTGCAGCCAAAAAAAAAAAAAAAAAAAAAAAAAAAAAAAAAACCACATACACAAAAAACTGGCCTGGAAGCATAAGGAGTCTATCCTTTGAATAAGCGCTCCTCCCAACAGTATAGAAGGATGAGGGGAGAGTGGAGACATCGGGGAGGGTACCTGGCAAAGGAACAACATCCCCCAAACAGGACAAGGAAGAGGAAAAGAACAGAGATGTATGTAGATACTGTTGTTTGGCTCTAGTTTTAAGACGGTTCATTGAAGGGAAGGAAGACATTTCTAGGGTCCTGGCTTAGGGGCCCCATTTAAACCAATGCCTTTCTAGCCCAGTAATACTAATCCTAAGTCAGCTGCAGCCTCAGGGAACCCCTCTGCCTCTGTGGACATGGGACTTGTCACTGTATTTCTTGATGGGACTGGAAATGAAAGCAGAGCAATCAACGCAGAAGGTCGATTTCAAAAACATTTTCTAATGTGGTTTTTCATACTTGGTGCGAGGCTTTGGATTAGCATCCAAAAATGAAGGTTGTTCCTTTCTACCCAGCTCTAATTCTGAATCTGTTGAGGGGTACTCGTCCTATTTAGTGCGAAGAATTTCACAGGTGGTAAACAGCATCTGGGCATCACTTACCTCCTTTGATGTTTAACACAATTTACAATGAAAGCTTTGGGAGACATTTAAAACCGTGCAAGGTCCTAAATCATTAAAAGAATGTGGTGCTAGACTTAAAAAATGATAATTGAATGCATTCAACAATAAAGCTGCCAAATTTTAGTGGCCTGTTTGCTAGAGGCTCTTTTGGAGAAACTGAGCTAGATTAAACAAAAAATAAAAAAGCACACGGCCGAGTTTCTCAAGTAAGAACTTAGTGTTATATAAATTAAACGTGGACGGATGTAGGTAAAAATGAAAATAAAAATAGATTAGCTAATGATATAAAAACGCTAAATTACCAGGACAGAATCCTACTGGACAATTTTTGGAGTGTTTGACAGGTCTGTCACCTGTATCTCTGGGCCCCTATAATCATGGTTGGACCATTTACCTGGGACAGTCCCGATTTATATCTGCTAACCTGATGTAAAGGCTTCCCGGGTGGCACCAGTGGTAAAGAATCTGCCTGCCGATGCAGGAGTTGCAAATGACTCAAGTTCAATCCCTGGGTCAGGAAGATCCCCTGGAATAGGAAATGGCAACCCACTCCAGTATTCTTGCCTGGATAATTCCATGGGCAGAGGAGCCTGGTGGGCTACAGTCCATAGGGTCGCAAAAAATCAGACATGACTGAGTGACTGAGCGCACAGGCACACACACACATCCTGATGTGAAAATTTTAAGTTTTTCTTATGGAGACCTTCCAAAATATATAAAAATATGTATAATAGAATAATAAAGCCCCATGCATCCTTAGTTCTTCTTCTGTACTATTTTAAAACAAATTCCAGTCATCATAATTATAAAAATAAGAACCTAAAAAAAGACCCAATCACAATACCCATTCTCACACCTAAAATAATGGACCTGTAATTCCCTCATACAGGCAAATATCAAGTCAGTGATAAAATTTCTACCCCCCACCAAGTTTTTGGTTGTTTGAACTGAGATTAAATAACCACGTGCCTTGCAATATTTACTTGCCTATTAAGTCTCTTTCCATATAGTTTTCCTATCTCTTTTCCCTTCAATTGATTATTTTTATATTATTATTAATTCATGAGTTTAAGTTTACATATCTGTTTCAATTCATCACAGTTATTATTGTTATTGATACTCAAATTGTCTTATGTTTGGCCGGTGGAAACTTCTTCAGGTTGGCTCTTGAGTTCTTTTACAAGATCCCAATAGTCTTTGATAATGTTTTTGCTTCTCATATAGCAAGAGTTTTCAGGTTCACTTGTATACTTCCTGCTCCAGTACTGGGATTAATTACTGCTTTGAGAAGCCCCTGTGTCCTTTTAACGGGACACAGTATTTAGAAACCACAATCTGGTCACTGGTGTGCTCATTCCCTTCACTTGATCATGGCTTATAGGCATTTTCAGTTGATACAGCTAGGAAAAATTTATTTCTTATTTTAAAAATGATTTGTTTTTGGCTGTGCTGGCTCTTTGTTGCTGTGTCCTTTCTGTGTAGCTTTCTCTCGGTGTGGCTAAGTGAGGGCTACTCTCTAGTTGTGACGCCTGGGCACCTTATCCCATGGGCTTCTCTTGCTGTGGAGCCCGGGCTCTAGGGCACTCAGGTTTCAGAGCTGCAGTGCACAGGTTTAGCTGCCCCGTGGCATGTGGAATCTTCCCAGAACTGGCATCAAACCCATGTCCCCTGCATTGGCAGGTGGATTCTTAACCACTGGACCATCAGGGAGGTCCAGACAAATTTAAAGATAGAGCATAAGTTTATGCTGATACTTCCAATTCAAGTTTGGTGATTACAAGATTTTTACTTAAAACTTGGTCTTACATTTGTGTCTCTAGTTTTGCATGCCAAGCATCCTGAATACAGTCATCATGCTAAAGACTTTTCTGCCATTTTGATCATGTTGTTATCTAGTAGATTGCTTGGGATGAGCTCAGGAGAAAACCGCCTTGGGTTCTTTCATGTTCATAACATTTTATGTGAAGTATTTATATTTCAATGTTAATTTGACTAGCTAAAAATACATAATTTTTTTTGCCCTTTTTTCTGTTAAAGTATCATTCCATTTTCTTCTGCCATAAAGCATTGCTACGGAGCAATCTGATGATGATCTTAGTTTCTTTCCAAGTGATCTGGCTTGTTTTTGGATGCTCAAAGGATTTTCTTTTTTTTCAAGTCTCTTCATTTTTCAAGACTATATTGCAGTATTGGTCTTTCTGGGTTATCATTCCTTCCTTCATTCTCTCCTCCCTCCCTTCCCACCTACTCTCTCCCTACCTCCCTCCTTCCCTTCCTTCCTTCTTTTTTCTGTTTATTGCCCCCGGTATGCCCTTTCAATATATAGTTTCAAATGATTTTCTTTTCAGGAAATTGTTATTAAATTTTAATTTTCAGTACTTGTTCTGCTCTACAAGCTTGGTTTCCATCTTTGAGTAGGAAGGGGAACTCCTATTATACACGCGTTGTTTCTTCTGTTTTTGACCTATCTCCTGTATCTGCCATTTTCCTTTGAATCTTTTTAATCTCTTTATTTCCTTTTAATTGAAAAAAAAGTTCTTGCCACTTTGCCTTTACCTCGTAAGGCATCATATGCTGTCTACTCATTTATTTCTTATAACTTGGTCTTTATTTATGAAGTAATTTATTATTTTACTCCTAAATTTTTCCTAAATTTAGGAAATTTAAATCCTAAATTTACTGCTAAGTTTTTCTGTATAGTCTCATGTCTGAGTTTGGAAAATTCTGACTTAGGATTTTCTTTCATATTTTTCATACTTTATGTCATCTTTGTTATTTCTTTTAGCTCATGTTGAGATATTGCTTGCATCTTTTAGGTATTTAGTGGGCATATCTTTCTGACACGGTGTTATTATCTTTTTTAAAAATGATAACTTTATCTAGGATTCAACTGCAATCATATTTTGTTGGTTGTGTTAGTCACTCAGTCGTGTCTGATTCTTTGCGACCCTAAGGACTGTAGCCCATCAGGCTCCTCTGTCCATGGAATCCTCCAGGCAAGAATACTGGAGTGGGTTGCCATTGCCTCCTCCTGGGGATCTTCCTGACCCAGGGATTGAACCCCAGTCTCCTGCATTGTGGGCAAATGCTTTACCATCGGAGCTGCTAGGGAAGCCCTATTTTGTTTGTTATTATCATATAAAATGAGATTTCTTTTACTTTTAGGCAAGGAGGTGTTAGAACTTCTTTCCCTAACTCTAGATCTCTCTTTTGTCTTTTTCTCTACAGAGTGATACAAAATATAGCTTATACTCTGGAGCACTGCCTCCTTCATAACCTACTCACAGTTTTATCTGGATCTTACTGTTTTCTTTGCTGTCCCTGCCCTACTCTGCGTAATACTCCCAGAGAGGAGATTTGCCCTGCAAGGAAACTTTGGTTTGTTTATTTGAGAGTTCATAGGGCCCACACTACTGCTGTCCCTTAAGACAGGGCTTCCTGGGCTTCCCTGGTGACTCAGCAGTAAAGAATCCACCTGCCAATACAGGGGACATGGGTTGAATCCCTGGTCTGGGAAGATCCCACATGCCTCTGGTACAACTAAGCCTGTGCTCCACAATTACTGAGCCCATGCTCTGAAACTACTGAAGCTTGGGTGCTTATAGCCCGTGCTCTACAAGAGAAACCACTGCAGTGAGAAGCCTGTGCACTGCACCTAGAAGTAGCCCCTGCTTGCTGCAACTGGAGAAAGCCCACACGCAGCAACAAAGATCCAGCACAGTCATAACTAGCTAAATAAATAAATCTTAAAAAAAAAATCTATTTAAAAAAAAGACAAGGGTCCCCAACATCTGCGATCTAACATCTGATGACAGGAAGAGGAGCTGATGTAAAAATAATAGAATAGTGCACAATAAATATAATGCCATTGAATCATCCCCAAACAATCCCCACCTCCTCCCCCAGTTCATGGAAAAACTGCCTTCCTTGAAACCAGTCCCTGTGCCAAAAATGTTGGGTTCTGCCGTCTTAAGATATTTTCAGAAGACTTTGCACTCATCTGAAAATTGGATTGTGCAAAAATCTCTGTTTCAGTTGTTGTTTTCAGATTGTCCTGCCATGTTGCTAGTACGGACTCATTAGGGACTCGGGGTGGGGTTCTCCTGTTTTCAAGTTCATTCAATCACCCCTAGCTTCCTTTTGCTTCCTCCTTCACAATTGATAAATACATAACTCTTGTAGCTCTCAAATATTTGATTGCTTTTTGGAGTTAGTGGGGCTACCCACCACTTAGTTTTTGTGGTAGATATTATTCATGGGTTTTGCTTTTGCTGCCCTAGTTGCTCTGACTATAATTGTGGGAGGGTTGTAGAGATTATAAATGGACACTTGTACACTGCATATTCCAATACAATTCCTAATAGCATTCCCTTTACTCTCAGAAGTGAAGTTTGAACAATAAATTACATGGTTACCCCACTTATCCTCAATCAGAAATCCAAATGACTCTGAAAATTGAAAGATTTTCCAACTCATTTGAGGCAAATTCAAACCTGACCTGAATTTATTTGATAGCAAAAGCTGACCTGGTCTTACTTAGAGCTGTTTATAACTTTTATATGTTCCAAGTATTATGAATAGCAGCACTTTTTTTGTTGTTGTTGCAGAAGTGTTCATGTTTTTAATCTTAGAATATGGCCCAGGACCCAGTGATGATGTTAAGTAACATACAGTGTATGAGCCACATTACCACTTTAAACTATGAAAAGTTGTAAAATCTGAAACATCTTTGGACCTATAAATTTCAGACAAGGAATTATAGACCTATAATGGGCTTTGCCTTCATTGCCATTAAAAGTTGCAGTAGGGTGCGGCTTCCCTGGTGGCTCAGTGGTAAAGAATCCACCTGCCAGTGTAGGAAACACGGGTTTGATCCCTGGTCCAGGAAGATCCCATGTGCTGCTGAGCAACTAAGTCCATGCACCACAACTATTGAGCCTGTGCTCCAGAGCCTGGGAGCCTCAACTATTGAGCCCATGTACCACAACCTCTGAAGGCCGGGCACCCTAGAGCCTGTGTCCCGAAACAACAGAAGCAACTAGAGAATGGGCCCACTCTCTGCAGCTAGAGAAAGGGCCCTTGCAGTAATGAAGACCCAGCACTGCTGCTAAGTTGCTTCAGTCGTGTCCAACTCTGTGCGACCCCATGGATGGCAGCCCACCAGGCTCCCCTGTCCCTGGGATTCTCCAGGCAAGAACACTGGAGTGGGTTGCCATTTCCTTCTCCAAGACCTAGCATAGCTGTAAGTAAATAAATAATTACAGTAGGGTGAATTTCTATCCCAAGTCAACTGCAGGCTTTCCTCCCCCTGGTGTTAGGCATGACTGACCAAGTCGTGGGTGATTGATTCAACCTTCAGCCCCACTCTCCTCCCAGGAGGCTTTGGGGGGGGATTGAAGGTTCTAGCCCTCTAATCACTTGGTTGCTTCTCCAGGCAACCAGTGCCTGGTCCTTAGATGCTATCCCAAAGTTACCTCATTAGCATAATAAAAGACACCTTTGCCGATCTCCTCAGAAAATTCCAAGGGTTTTAAGAGCTCTGTGCCAGAAATGGGGACAAAGACCAAATATTTATTTCTTTTTATAACACTGAAGGTATGGTGGAATCGGGGGGGACCTGGGGAAGGCATTACTGAAATTCAAGGAGAGGAAGCTGGTCCTGGCAGGTGGCTTGGAGGTGGGTTTTTTGCTCAGGACCATGTGTGTTCTTCTTCCAAAAGAATACACCACATACTCTTCTGGAAGTTTTAAGTGTGCTATTTTTATGATAATTACGTGTTGCAGGTTTATAGGCGTCCCATGTTTGATGTAGTGATTTATGAAACAATGACACCATTTCACACCTGTCATGCTAGGGTTTTGAAGAGGATGACACATTTTCTCCTCTGAGGAAGCCAATTAATTAACCTGATTCCACCCTTCCCACAAAGGAGTGTGTTGCACACCCATTTCAGAGCTATTAAACTGAGGCCAGGCTGCACCCTTAGCTCTCTCAATGATTTCCTGTGCGGTAAGGGAACAGAATTTCGATTTCAGAATATCCTCCTTCATACCTTTTTGAACCTTTGGAGCTTACGTGTAGATAGAAATGAGAATTATTCTGGAATAATTCTAGAATCTTCACGAAGAAAGGGGCAGGAATTCTAAATAGATAGTTGAACCCCCTTCCCAACTGTATTTGAAATGAAGATGCATTCTCAAACATGAGCAAATTCAGCTGTGGGCTTGGAGAGAAAAGACAGAAAAGAGGAGGGCGGGCAGGAGGGTGTTCCTGGGGAAATCAAGTCATGTATGTGTCCTCCTGTTTCTGCAGTTTGAGACCCCCCTCTTCTTGTGAGCATCTGCCAGTGGGAAACTGTGTCCTCAAGGAGTCCTGTCTCACCTTCCAGTTTCTTGCTTCTCTGAGGCTAAATCTTGGGTTAAAAGATTTGCATTATGTGTTTCATGGTGCTAGTGGTAAAGAACCCACCTGCCAATGCAGGAGATGTAAGACTCGGGTTCGATCCCTGGGTCGGGAAGATCCCCTGCAGGAGGGCATGGCAACCCACTCCAGTAGTCTTACCTGGAGAATCTCATGGACAGAGGGGCCTGGCAGGCTATTGTCCATTGGGTCACAGCGAGTAGGACACGACTGAAACGCCTTAGCATGCAAGGCAAGCCAACTATTTCATCTGGTGCTCAACTGAAGTGAAGGCAATTTCTTCCAGGGCTGGGGGAGAAATGCCTCTACTAAATGGGCTGATGAGCCTCAGTGCCTTCAGTGGGGGTGTGATGCAGCGCTGTGCTTATGGGGGACTTCACGTGACTTCAAGAATATTAGGATTTTATATTATTTTCATGGTCCACGTTGACCGTAGGTCCTAACCTCTGTGTGGCCCTCTCCTTCTTACTTCTCTACTGTGGGTTCTGAGTCAGGACCTTTCTGAGTGGGTCTAAGAAAGCACTGGGTACTCTAGGACAGAATGACCCATTGTGTGTGATTGTCACTGATTGTACTTGTTTGCCAAGAGGCAGTCAAGTTGACCTTGGCATTTTTCTTCCAAAGTCATGTTCATGTGTAACTTTGAGGGCTGGGGTAGTCAAGAGTTCTTTGGATTCAGGGCACATTTAATCATCTTTCCTTACTGAGTGTGAGAAACTGTTTCTCCTGTCTTTCTTGGTGGAGGGGGAAACAAGGCAGCACCAGCCACATATGCGTGTGTGTCTTTTCTGATTGGTCTTGGTTTCAGCAACAGGCCAGCTGGCTGTTTAGGAAAAAAATCAAGAGCTCAGTGCACATTGCCTGCATGGGTCTGAATCCTCCCGCTCTGCCAAGGACTTAGAAGGGGCAGCATCTGCATCCACGGCTGTCATGGGCATTCAGGCTCTTGGATAACAAGATAAAGGGCAAAAGCTGAATTTTCTCGTGCCAAGAGAAGGAAGAGTATCGGAGCCAAGAAGATCAAACCAATGCTGCCGAGAGTGGCTAAATGGTACCCATTAACCTCTGTCAGTGCTGGAGTCCAGCAATGGGAATTTTGCCAGAAATCAGCCCCAAGTGGAAAACAAGGTTTGGCTGGCTCCATATTACCATAGGATGGAGGCATTGGGATTTCCAGTAAAAGCAGCTAAGTTGTTCCATTCCCCAGTCTGCAAAGAGGAACCCAGGGCTGGAACCAAGCATTTTGTGAACTGATGGGATGCAGGTCCAGGCCTTGTCCTGTGGAAGAAGTGGACAAAGGCAGTTCTTCCTTGCTGTGGTCACCCTTCTGGCAGGCAGCCACTTCACATGGAGAGCATGCATATCATCACGGGCCAGGCGTTGGCCCACATTGAAAATCTGTCTTCTGAGAACTGCTTCCATGTTTCCTGTTCCTGGCATCTGGGGGACTTGCAGTTTTCTACAGCTGCTCAGATTCCTTGGCTCTGCTCCTCAATGTGGTGAGGAGTAAAGAGTCCTCACCACGTGTTAAACGATTTCATGCACTTTGCTACAGAGAAGATTGGAGGCACTGATCACCTGAGGGCATCATTGGAAAACCTGCAAGCAAATATCTAAAAGCCACCCTGGAGATTTCTCCTTCTCTTTCTTTGATAGGTTAGCATCCTGGCTATGTTTCTTAGCAAAAGCCACCTTTCCTTCAACTAATGATACTGGATTAATGAATTTAGGTGTTTACTACAGTCACCTAAATGAGTCAAAACTCTGCCCTGAATTTTATGGAACAGTTATTAACAAAAGTCATTTATTTCAGGCAGAAAAACCTCAAATTTGGCCAAGATCCTGAAAAAGCATCTCTACAGAGCAGCTCTCTCCTCTCATTTGAACAGCTTGCATTTCAGTTGTTGCTGATCAGAGTTGCTCCTTCTGATCTCTTCTGGATCTTGTATTAATTGGGTTTCTCTTTTTCCAGTCTTTCAAGCTTTTGTAGTCACTAACATTCAGGAAAAATGGATAACTTATTGCAAGAGATAATTTTGTTTCTATTAAATGTAGCAGGTCAGCAGAATTCTAGGCTTGGATGAGGAATCTCATTCAATTCTGTCTCTGGGACAGGAAGGTAGAATAGGAGCTTATTTGTAGAAAGTCTTTATTACAGGAAATCCGATAAGTCATTTTGGAACAAATGTATTCTAGAACAGTGATTTAAAATGACAGGTTATAACTAAAAGTAGTTCATTACCAGTATTTTTAAAAGGTAAGTGGAACAGAATGGATCAGAGCGCATCACACGGGAAAGGTAGGGATCATTTCTCAAAATTTTGTTTCAATTGCTTGGGTATAACTGACTGGGTTACAATGGAAAATATATCGCATCCAGTGGTTCATAGTCAAGACATTTTGAAAGTCACTGTTGGGTATATGAAACCTTGGGTTCTATCTAGTTCTGCTGCTGCCTCTGTGACCTTGGGCAAGACATTGCTCTCTGATGGGCCTCAGTTTCTCATCTGAAAAATGACAACTGTCTATAAGTGTCCTCAGTTCTGAAATCCAATGATTAAGTAAAATTCTCAAAGGAATCCGTTTCAGCATTCAATAATTGTCCATATAAAAAAAACCCTCCTGCATAGTCAACCTCTGTCTTCCATACTTTGGAAAGGCATGACTTAACAAGATGCTCCGAAGAGCACAGACCACAGAGAGGAACACAGGATAAAAGCTGAGGATAAAAGCTACTTCAATAGACTGGCTTGGCTCGAGGACAATCACTTTGAGTTTCCTATAGATGTTTTATACCAGATTTCTCTAGTTACACTACAATTATATTTCAGCTACATTTGAAAATACATACAAATCCTCTTTGGGATGGTAGGGGTGGGTGGGTGGGGAAGGACAACTAATTGCTCAGGAAATGCTGAACTTGGTTAATTTGGAAACCACTCCCAGCTAACGCTGAGCCTTGGGCCACTCACAGTCCCTGCTTTGTATTATGACTAATGGGATGTCAAAGAGGCCTTGATCTAATAAGAGCAACCAAGGAGACCGAGTAAGCCAGGCCTGGGAGGGGGTGTTGGCAGGGTGCAGCAGTGATTGAGAGCTTTTCATTTCTGGGCTGGGGTTCTTTCAAAACAGTCTTTTAAATTATTGATCCCGTCATT
Organism: Okapia johnstoni; assembly: GCA_024291935.2. Classification (NCBI taxonomy): domain Eukaryota; kingdom Metazoa; phylum Chordata; class Mammalia; order Artiodactyla; family Giraffidae; genus Okapia; species Okapia johnstoni. The sequence continues at coordinate 75,808,043 of CM044318.1, read as the reverse complement.
CATGAGTTCATAACAGCCTAATTTGGAAGGCATCTCACCCTATGACTTGGATCTCGTTATGCTTGCTGAGAATCAATCCTCCAAATTAATATCCCCCTAAATTCGCATAGAGAAAAACCAAGGCATCTCAGGCACAACCAGAAGTCAGCTGTGTTGTGGGAGTTAAAACATACAACTTTAGGAAGGGGTTCTACTATAGAACTGGTATAAGTGTTCCAGGAAAGAATGTGTTCTTCAGGTTCTTAAATCTTGGATCTGAATCTAACTTGTTTGCAGTAAGGAAGCGGCATAGAATCATTACCATCATCTGTGTTCACTGTGTTTAATTCCTTCAGTGAATTTTGTAGCCTCAGCAAAACATCAGAAGTGGAAGGAAGCCTGCAGATTATCTCATTCGAGGTCCGTATTTTCAGGAGAGGAAAACGAGGCACTCCCTTCTAGCTAGCCTCTCTGTATGAGGTGGCATTCAGTGCTTTTGTCTCTTTGCATAAACTTGAAGGTGATATTATTTTGCTTTTGAGGGTTGACTGTCAGCAACCAGTTGGCTAATTGTGGATGAAGCTTTGCTTCACATGGACTTTCCTGATACTGAATTTTGGTAATTGGTAAGCTCATTGCCTCTCATCCACCCTACAAAAATCTAACATCCTCGATTCACAACCCTGTCCTCTCAGAACTCAAAGCCAGAGACGCCTTGACATGTACAAGAAAAGTTGGGGAGGCTTTTATTAGCTTTGATTTTGACTCCATTCTCATAAATTATGCAAAATGTGTCACTTATATGAACAGCCCAGAAGAGCAGTTGCCAGTTGTAATATAAAAAATGATACCACCGAAACTGACACCCGGTTGTGGCAGATACCCTGTCAAAAGAATGATTTATAATCTGGAAATACAAGCAGCAAGAGAGGCCCACCAGCCAGGGCTGTATCATCTACAGCAATCAAATCCCGCAAATATAAAGCAATTTTGTATTACCATTTCCAAGTGCTCCCCACAATAAGGACTCTTGTATGCCCAAGTTTAATATTCAGAGCAGAAACCACAAACTCTAGCAGCCGCTCCTGGTCAAGATAGTTAATAACAGTTCCCAGGCAAAGGCAGGCGGTAATAGCATTGCTCCAAGCAGCTGGGGATTTGCCTTGTATGTCAGCCTCTCTCTCTGAGAACCAGAAAACGATGGTAGGTCAGGCATCCATTTGCTTTATGTATTGATATAATTTCATCAGAATTTATGATGTGGGAATTTTTGCACAGGCAAGAAATGTAATCTAACCTTCATCTCACACAATGCAGGAAAGATATTATGTTTTTGAGAAAAATATACTGACTTGTTGAATCAGATTACGCACGTGCAATCCTAATGGATTTCAATATTTCCTTGGATGAGTCATTGATATTTGCATCATATGTATTAAATTGGCTTGTGTAGAAAATGGTTTTACAAATGAAAACGAATTCTAATGCTGTTTCTCCTTTCTTTTTCTCAAGTTCTGGCATGTGAATTCATTACTGGTAAATTTTAAACATCTGTGTGTGTGTAATAGTTTATCCTAATTTCCCTAGCCTACATTTAGACTTTTAATATCCAAATATTACAATAACATATATGATTCTCTTTCATCCTTATAAGAGTTACTTGAGCTTCAATTGTCAGATGCAATAAACGCTGATAGTCTTCGAGGACTATCTTATAAATGATCATTGCAGTGAGTCCGTATGTCCTGTTGTTTGGGCCTTGAAACCATTTGATTATCTTGAGTACTACAGTTTTCTTCCAATGGGAAAGTGAATATAAAATATGTTTAAGAATGAAGGGTTTTTGAGATCACATTTACCTCACGTAAGAACTAAACATTCCTCGAATTAAAAAGTCCTTTCCATTTATTTTTGAGAAAGAAATAACAACTTACAAATTTCAGAGTCGTGCCCCAGATTTGTATGTCTGCAGAAGAGTCTTTATCTAGTGCTTTTTGATATGGCTAAAGACATGAGTATTGGATAGCAAGGAGATGAAACCAGTCAATCCTAAAGGAAATCAACCCTGAATATACATTGGAAGGACTGATGCTGAAGCTGAAGCTCCCATACTTTGGCCACCTGATGTGAAGAGCTGACTCATTGGAAAAGACCCTGATGCTGGGAAAGATTGAGGGCAGGAGGAGAAGGAGATGACAGAGGATGAGTTGGTTGGATGGCGTCATCAACTCAATGGACATGAGTTTGAGCAAATTCTGGGAGACAGTGAAGGACAGGGAAGCCTGGTGTGCTGCAGTCCATAGGGTTGTGATGAGTCAGACACAACTGAGCAACTGAACAATGTATATAAAAGATTATGAGTAATCCAGACAATCCAAAACTGCTTCTAATTGCTCTCTAATGGTTCTGTTGAATTGCAAATGCATTGTAGAGTTAAAATGTATACATTCCAGAACTTAATTTTTGAATATGTGTGCCTAATAGAAGGCATATTTTATCCAAGTAGAAAAAAAAACCTCTTACGTTTCATTGGCTGGCATCTCCAAATAACAATAACCATTCTTCATTTTGTATCTACTGCCACAGACTATGCCAAGTGCCTAATGTATGTTTTCTCTGATCTTTACCTCCCCTCCCATTCTGAGGTCACCATTATTACTCTCATCCTTCAGATGAAAAAAGGGTGCTCAGAAAGGTTAAATGCCGGCTCAAGGGCACTTGTGTAGTGAAGGGTAGTGCTGGCATTTGAACCAAGGCTTGTTGGATTTCAGAGACTGGATTCTTGTCTGTGCTTCCTGGGGCTGTTCCTTCCAGAAGGTTGTCTGGGTTATGGGCTCCTCTCAACTGTGTTTTGACCACCCTAAAGTCACTTCCACTTTCTTTTTCCTAATTATCTCCCACTAGTGGCTCAGATGGTAAAGAATTTGCTTGCAATGTGGGCGATCTGGATTCTATCCCTGGGTTGGGAAAATCCCTTGGAGAATCCCTTGGACAAAGAAGCCTGGCAGGCTACAGTCCATGGGGTCGCAAAGAGTTGAACATGACTAAGTGACTAAGCACAGCACAGAGAAACTCGAAAGCCTTTTATGAGATATAACCAAAAGTCTGCTGAGGTGGCCAGGGTTTAGGAACCCATTTGTTTCCTTAAGAAAAGCAGAGTAGAGTTAGGGAGTTTGGGATGGACATGTATACACTGCTATGTTTAAAATGGATAACCAGCAAGGATCTACTATATAGCACACAGAACTCTGCCCAGTGGGAGGGGAGTTTGGGGGAGAATGGGTACATGTATATGTGTGGCTGAGCTCCTTTGCTGTTCACATGAAACTATCACAACATTGTTAATTGGTTATACCCCAATACAAAATAAAAAAAGAGCAGAATAGGATCAGAAGCAGTTGAATGGCCCTATCTTCTTCTCTTTCTTCCCGCCTTGAACAAGAATGTGGTGGCTGATGCTGTGGCAGCCATCTTGCAACTATGAGGTAGAAACATACAGAGCATTTCAGGTACATGGCCTCGATGATGCTAGGCCAATACATCTGTGTGGGGAGTTTCCTACTTCCAAATGCCTTGTTGTATAAGAAAAACAAACTCCTATTTAAGATATTTTAAGTAGAGGTTTTGTAGCCGAGTGTCTGCTTTGATGCACCCTACCCCACCGTGTGGAAAATGCATTCGTCCCTTGTTTCTCACGAGAGAGACAGAGAAAGGGTTTTTCTTTTTTTTCCTCCTGAGCTTCTGGAAGGTAGAATCTGGTGACTGGATTCTGGAAAGAAGCCACAGGTGGAACGTTTGTAAGTTCAGGTGACCCTTAGGTACAAATGTGAAAGTCCTAGGAGGGGGAAAAACCCCCAAATACTTGCTATTACTGGAGAGTCACCTTATTATCTTATTAAATCCCCTATTGTCTTTTGAGAGACTTCTTGATGACCTAATAATGTTTGAGTAAAACTGCTACGTGAAGCCTCATGGGATTTAACTTTCCACAATCTCATTCCACCAGACTTGTCCATTCTTATTTCTGTCCTGGTTGTTCCACCAACACCACTGCCAGATCAAGAAAATAGAGCAATAAAAGATGCCCAGTTAAACTTGAATTTCAGAAAAACAATGACTATACATACATATATATGTATGTATGTATTTAGTGTATTTCATGGAATATTTGGTGTAAGACTCCCCATGGACTATTTGGGACATAATTTATCTGATAACTTTAAGACTCTGTCTTCAGCCCAAAGAGTTTGTGTTAGGCCACCCCATAAAGCCCTTTGTAATTTGTGTACTCAGCCACCCTAAGTCACCTGCTTGCTTATTTTATTTTCCCATCGTCACCATCTTTTATTGTTTTTTTTTTATTCCTACTTTCGCTTAGTCCCTCCATCCTGATACTTTATTGATAGCTTCTAACTTTCAACCTTTAACTCTTTTCTGAGGATAGATGCACCAGAAGCTCCCCTAACACATACACAATACACACAAACACACACACATACACACACACATCTTTCAAGACCTTCTCTGGAGGGCATTGTCCTCGTAGTTCCCACTAGTGTGGGAGAGGGAAACCAATCTCTGCTATGACAATGGACATGGAAGATTTACTCCCACTACGATGATGAAAAATTGTTCATTCATTTATTTATTGCAAACTGTGATGGAGCATATACTATATGCTAGACGCTGCGGGGAAAAACGAATAAGACACAGTGCTCAACTTTGAAAGGCCCACAGTGAGTTGCAGAGATGGCTCAAAAGCCAATGATTATAATGCAGTGCGATCAATGTTAGTAGACAAATGGGCACTGGATCACAGGACCGGAGAAGGAAGGCCCTCTGCATTTCCCAGGGACACGAACGTCAGTGTCTCATGTGGCTGCTCTTCTTCACGTCCCCTGTCCAGATCCACTCTTCCTTATTGACTCTGTTTTCTACAACTCCCACTGGCCCATCACTTGCCTTGTGGATTCATGGTGTCAGTCTGGCATCTAGTCTGTGAATTCCCTGAGGACAGACACCCAGTCCTTCATATGTGCCTCTCTCAGCTTCTCTGGCCCAATAAAGGTCCTCAAAATATTTACAGGGTAAGACACTGATGTGATTTTTAAAGCAGAGCTTTTAAAAAATAGAGAGAGTGAGAGGATTATGTGGGTTTTATAGGGCTGCGGCACAAGTCAGTTGCTGAGCAACAATTAGAGGTCACAGCGTTGGAATTTATGGTCAGTTGTCAAATTGGTAGAGTCAGGCAAAAGTGGTATAAACATAATTCCCAATTCCATCTGAAGTAGAACATCTTGGGACCTTTTCCTTCTAGTTACCACCAAACAGACCTGATGTGTTGCAGTTAAGCATTCCTACACCATGCTTGTATAAATAATGGCAACATGGAAAGCCTTCTTCTCTTCTGCAATGTGTCATCACATACCTTTTAGGGTCCCTGTTGGGGATTTTTTTTTTTTTTTTTGCTAGCCAAGGCCTCTGCACGCTGTATGCATTTGGAGAATCCCTTCTGCCTATTTGACTGCTTTGTGGGTCTGTTTTTACTTAAGGGCATGCAGGAATGGAAATGTAGCTGCTAAATTAATCTGGCCTTGGTGAAATACGTCTGCTTTGCTAGTGAGATGACTGAAATTTACATTTTTGTCACTCTTCAGAGCAGGCAGGCCTTTAACTCCTCTTTGCAAAATCTTTCCAAAACACATGTCAAGAGATCCACCTCCTCCAATAATGATGTCAGCGGTGTTGGGGCAACGGGAAAGGAAGAATTAACTCTATTATTATAGTTTACTTTTAACAGTCAAGTAGGAAGGGGGTGAATGGTGGGCTTGCAGTAGACCCTGGTTGCCTCACTCTCCTGCAGCTCAAGCCTTAAGTAGATTGTCATGTTGCATTGTGTTGCCTGGGTGACAGGGTGCTTCCACAGAGAGAGCTGATGAAAAGGCTGAGAGATGTTCTTCGGGTGAAATGTGTTCTCCTTACTTGTGCTCAAAACCAATACTTGATTGTCATTCCTGCCCAAGAAAAGTGATAGCTGTGAGTCAGCATTTTGAATTTGCTCAATATCAAATGGGTTGCATGACAGAATGATCCATTTATTCAGTGCATGCTGCAGCACATCTGATTTGAATGAAGTCAGTTAGAATGTATCTCATGGCCAACTGTTTTTTTCTGGTCTATTCCACTGTTAATCCAATCTAGGTCATATGGCTACAGACACAGTTCATTGCAAAGCTACCTAACTGTTCTGTGGCCGCCTGTCACTCCTCCTTATCCATCCTATACTTTAACTCCTGAAAGAAAGTGAAAATATTAGTCGCTCAGTAGTGTTCAACTTTTTGCAACCCCATGGACTATAGCCCACCAGGCTCCTCTGTTCTTAGCATTCTCCAGGCAACAGTACTGGAGAGGGTTGCCATTCCCTTCTCCAGGGGATCTTCCCAACCCAGGGACTGAACCTAGGTCTTCCTCATTGCAGGCAGATCCTTTACCATTTGAGCCACCAGGGAAACCCACTTTGACCCCTAGCCAGCCCTTTAAACATTTCTCCTTTACACGGACACGTTTGGAAAGATGGTAGAACAAGATAACAGGAATATTCTCTTTTAAGTTCCATCACTGAATCTTTAACATTACTGAAATATAGGCCATTTTCAGAAGTTTCAGCAAAGTTTAGTAGGTGAAATTTAAGAACACATTCGTAAACAGGTTTAAAAGTAGCTTTGAAAACATTTCAAATGTGAAAGAAGACTACATCTGAAATGGATGTTCATCAGAAGAACCAAAATATTTATGAGAATGGCTGGAATTTATATTCAAAGAGATAACAGAAGATGCAGTTATTAAACAGGCACAGCCTGATATGGGAAGAAAGAGAAACAAGGAAGCAAGGAGCTAAGGAGAGAGAAAAGAAGAAAGAAAAGAAAGAAACTGAAAAAAAAAAAAAAGAAAGCAGAGCACTGGCTTATCACTGGAAGTCATAAAAATCAGAATGAAAAGACTAAAATTAGATCATTAATTTAGAAGATAAACATACATCATATAAGCTGAATATATAATACAGAATTCCCTGGTAGTGCAGTGTTTAGGACCCTGCACTTCCACGGCAGGGGACACAGGCTTGATCGCTGGTCGGGGAACTAAGATCCCCCGTGCTTCATGGAGAAGCTGGGAAAAAAAAAAAACGGCAAATGAAAATTTAAGAAATAATATAATAGAGGTATGAATGACTTACATAAAGAAACCTTTATTGGGAAATACAAAAAGTTAAACGATCTAGAAAGGTTATAATAGATGAGACATACAACAGTATTAATTTGTCCTAAAATTACATATGTCTTCCCAGGTGGCCCTAGTGGGGCCTGCCTGCCAGTGCAGGAGACATAAGAGATGCGAGTTCTATCCCTGGCGTCTGGAAGATCTCCTGGAGAAGGAAACGGCAACCCACTCTAGTATTCTTGCCTGGAGAATCCCATGGACAGAGGAGCCTGGTGGGCTACAGTTCATGTGGTCACAATGACTTGAACACGACTGAAGTGACTTAGGAATGTGAAAACTGCATTTCCCAACCTCCCTCCCTTTTAAAGTTACATATAGGCTAAAGCAAGCTCACTTGAAATTCCAGGTTATGTCAGAAAAAAACCAAAGAATTTACAATTTTATTTGGAAAAACTAAACTAAAAATATTAGCAAAAAATAAAGTTTACAAGTGTGACTCCCAAAAATGTTGTTTAAGAAAAAGCCGGTCCTATCAAACATACAGCCACATTATAAAACAACAGTGAAAAAGGAGAGAGAAATCTGACAAATAAAATGGCTCAGTGGAATAGAATAGAATCCCGCAAATTAAACAGAAAAATGTAGCGTGTAATAAAGTGTCACAAGAAAGGAGGAAATGAAGAATTATTTCATATATATTCAGAGTGAGGAAAATCGCTTTATTCCTTCCTTCCTATAGTGCAAAAATAATCTCCATAAGGGAAAAAGATTAAGCTGAAAAATCAGATCAATGAAAACTGACCCCAAATAAAATAGCATCTCAGATATTTGGAAGGGTGAGAACTTTCTAAAGATTGAAGCAACTGAAGAATACAAAATAATAGTGAAGAAATTTCAAAATGCCTTTCCAGTGAAAATATAGAAACAAAAAATAAATCAGCCTGTTATGAAATACATTCATATTAAAAATGACAAACTGTAGTACAATTATACTATTTAAGGACCCCACCCATCTTTGTATGAGTAATAAGTTAAGATTCCAATAAGGACATGGCCCAAAGCCTCCCTCTGACAATTTAAGTATGAAGAGATACATATAATTTGTTTTTAAAATGTTTAAATTAGCTAGTAACAAAAATGCAAAAGAAAAATACCATCTAGCTTTATTAAGTAAAAATTAAACCATCTGATAGCAGATAATTATAAGATTTTTAGTAAAACTGGCAAATAATAATTGTTGGCATTAGTAGAAGTGAGTACAACCTACTTGGAAAAGCATTTGGCAATACAGTTCAGGACCTACAAAATATTCATACTCTTTAACACAGTATAATCACTCTTTGGAATTAATTCAAAAGAAATAATTAGAAAGCAAAACATGATATGTGGAGAAACATGTTTACTGAGGCTTTATTTATAATAGCAAAATACCCACAACAGCCTGAGAGGAAAACAGGAACTAAACAACAGTAATTACAAATTACAATAATAAATATTATGCAACAACAGAAAAGTTTTACAGGATAACTCTAAATAAAAAATAGCATGAAACTCTGTAACAGCTGTAGTAACAATTATATAAAATGATGGTAGCAGCCCTTCCCACCAAAGGAAGAAGAAATTACAAGAGTGGTATCGTGCTGAGATCATGAGTAATTTTCCCTGTTAATGTGTTACATAATTTTGTTAGAAAAACCATTTCAGTGTGTATGTGTGTGTGTGTGTGTGTGTGTGTGTGTGTGTGTGGTGTGTAGGCATATAGTGTAGTGTGAGTAATTATGTGACCTTCAACAGGTCACTGGAGATGTTTAAGCTTTAGGTGTCCATTGGCAAAAAGGAGATAATAGGATTCATTTCATAGAGTTGTTATGACGGTTGAATGATGTAATGCATGTAAAACACAAAGTACTAATGCCTGGCACTGAGGAAGAGCTTGTTAATGTCGTGGAAAGTAACACTGACATTGGAAATGCTGATTTTGAGAATGGTGTAGTGGTTGTACCCTTGTTGGTGAATTTTCAGTGGTTCTCCACTATTCACAGAAAATTGTCCAAATTCCTAATCTTGATCATTAAAAACCTCCATCATTTTGCCCATCCCATCTATCTGATTTTATCTGCAACTCCCTCAGATGAGTATTCTGCTTTAGTCAGGCTAACCTCGGATTTTTATGTATAGTTACTTAAACATTCCAAACAGCAACAGCTTAGACATTCAGCCGCTGAATAAATACTCACTGAGAAACAGTCATGTTCAGGCCCTACCTTTGGTGTTGCAGGTACATTTATATTAAAGAGGAGGGAGACAGACAGTGGACAAGGGGAGCAAACAGAAGAACAAGAGGAACTGAACCATCCCAAGCTGGGCTGATACTAGACTGGTCTGCACTGTGATGGTTGTTGATGGATGTGGTGGCCCATGGCCTCTCTGATTGGTCATCATCTGTACCATTTGTATGGCTGATTCACTTCGCTGTGCAGCAAAAACTAACATAACATTGTAAAGCAACTGTCTTCCAAGCATTTGTTTAAAACGTCAAATGTATACATATTTCACTCTTGAAGGTATTTTCTTAAGATTTGGGACTGTATGTGTTTTTAATAGCTTTTAATTTTAGCTGTATTAAAATCCTTAAATTCGATCCTTCAAATTGGCCAAGTGCCATTAATCCTAAAAAAACACCTGAAAAGTGAAAAAGTCTGCAGGATACCTCTCCAGCTCTCCCACTCACTTCTCTTTCTCTAAACATTATTACCTGTTTCTACTCCTATTTCTCTAACTTGATAGGAAGACCCCCAGGGTAGAAAACTTGTCATGTTGTCCACTGATTGGTTGGTGGTCATTTTTTTCCTACTCTTAAGAATTTCTAACAACATTTACCACAACGCTGAACATGGGATAGTAGTGAAAAGTGTGAAAGCATTAGTTTCTAAGTTGTGTCCAACTGTTTGTGACCCCATGGACTGTAGCCTGCCAGGCTTCTCTGTCCATGGAATTTTCCAGGCAAGAATATTGGAATGGGTAGCTATTCCCTTCTCCAGGGGATCTTCCCAGTCCAGGGATTGAACCTGGGTCTCCTGCACTGCAGGCAGATTCTTTACTGTCTGAGCCATTAAATATATTATTAAATATGTGTTTGAATCAGCAAAAACATTTAACTCAGGAAAGACCACTTATTGTCATTATCCTGGGTTACTTCAAGAGGAGGTATCAAAATTGCCTTATTAATAAAAAGGAGTATTTCTGAGATTATTTTCCTTGAGTCTGAGACTGGTTCTGAGAGCTCACTGGTGTCTCTGGCCAGAAACAGTGACCAATGTACAGTTATGGTACATTAGATGATTTTCTTACAAACTAACCTGTATGTGAGCAACAGGTAAAATCTTGGAGCTGTCTTGCCTCATTGAAGTGCCTTCTTTCTAAGATGGTACCCTGCTGCCAGTACCTAGACATCCAGCTTAGGGGGAAATGCAAGACTAAAGGTGATAGCTTGGTGTTCAGCTGGAAGAGAGATTCTAACTTAGAGAAAAAGTTGTGCCCTCACCTTGAAAGCGCCTCGTTGTAAAGGAATCAGTTGGCTTGATGCTGGCACTGCCCCAGCTCTGTATTAACTATCCAGATTAATGTCAGATCATACCCCAGGAATTATTCATGAAGCCCCTCTGTACAGTATAATTGCAGATTTTGGCATCCAGAGTGAAGCCTCATTGTTTTATAGATTAGCTTCCCTTCCTGTACTACGGAAGAGACAATGATCTGAAACAACTCAGTCTAGGGGGAAATGGAGTTCATGTATTTCACATGAAAAAGCGTTTGTCAGCTGGGAGATCCCAGGTCTCACTTACACGCCACCTTCAGGGTGGGTACCTGCAGCCACACTGAGAAGGAGCTGGCTGATGTCTGCTCCAGGTCCATGAATAGCTACTTTCATCGTGGATCTTTCCCAGGTGAATGGAATGGCTCTTTATCTTTGCTTAAGAATTAGTTTTACCAAACTGTAGCTCCACTAATCTCTACTACAACATCACCAAACGTAATTTATGCATGTGGATGAAGAAATGTAGGTTTCAGTTCCAGGGAAGGGCACACATCAGCCAACTACCTCGCTGCCATGAATCATTAGAGACTATTCAATGCAATCAAAATATTAATACACTTTTAAAGGGGTTTAATATTTTACTGCAAATATCAAGTCACCCTAGCAGTCAGCACACCTTAATTGTGAGATTTTAGACTCTAAGATCTTTCAGATTGTGACTTTTAAAGGTGAGGAAAAGGAGTTTGTTTCTTGTTTAAATGGAGTTTGCTTATTTTATTATGTTCTTGAGCCATTTTCCATGGGTATAATTGGTACATGAGTAATTTGCTTTCTATGGGATAAGTGTATGTGTGTGTTTATGCATGTGTATCTACAGATATATATATATATATATGTATATATGCGTGTGTGTATAATATATATGTGTGCTATATAATAAGTTTTATATAAAAATAAATATCTTCTTTTGGTTCTAATTAAAACCTGGCAAAATGTAACAAAGCATTAACCAAAATAGGTGATGTACTAACCTAACATGAACTTGTATTTTTCTCCTCGTTAAATTAAAGCTGTCAAGTAACCCATGTATCCCAGATTAGCCGTCAGGATTAGCAGGTTAATAGTTTTGCCTAATTATCAGGTTTCCCAGTTCTGCAAAAATTTTCTGTAAGAATAAGTCTCTGAAATACATTGTCTTTGAGTCAGTTTTCTCCCTGTTGTTTCCACATAGCACACAAATCATCAGACCAAGCATTTTATTTCATTTAGCTCTTTGTTAGAGATTTTGTATATACATATACATATCTATCTATCTATCTATCTATCTATTCAGAGTATTAGGGAATCATCTGGATCATTGAACCCAATGATTAAGGTGCTTGAACAATATCTTCTCATATGTATCTCATCTCAACTTGACTGTATGTTTATAGCTTTGACCTGAAAATGATTAGCTACTGAGGTAGAAAATTAAGGGAGTGAGAAAAATCAGCAAGAGCAGAAGGTGGGTTACTAAAAATAGGGGTTTCACACACACTGTTGAAAATAGGTCATCATCATGGGCTTTTTCTGTGACACAAGGATATTAACTGCAGGTTTATTCCTTCCATGGAAATCCATTAAATAAAGAGAAACACAATCTAATATACAGTAGATTCTAACAATAATTTAACTTGTTTCAAGAAGCTATGATTTATCTTGGCCTGATGAACCATAGGCAATTAATTTCCCTCTTATATCACTTCAGTCATTTGGAAGTTTTGATAAGAAGGGGATTCACCCTATATAGTGGATACATCTGTATCTTATACCTACAGATGCTCCACTTCTTAGCAAAGAAAAATATCTCCTGGCAGATCTGCAATATCTCCAGTTACTCTGTGGCAACCCTTAAGAGTGTTTGACTTGTGCAGTGTTAGCACCTGCACTAGCCTACCAGCCCAGTTTAATTGTGAGAACCCTTCAAGAATATTCCACAATGCAATGGCATGCAGTTTTATCAAACACACAAAAAAAATGCAATTCTAATTCGTATAGATGAAACATGGAGCACAAGGATGCAGTGTTTTGCTCTGGTGTATTTTTGAATTAGTGTTGCAAATCCCATGCTATTTTTGTGTGCAAATATGGACATGGTTGGCTTTCCTAAATATAAATTCCCCCCCCCAATAATGATGATTTGTAGCTCTTCTATCATTTTTTTCAGAATACTATGATATTGTTCTGCATAGAGATCTCTCCATGCAAAGGAATCTCGTGTAAAATTAGAAAGTAGATGTCCATATGAGGTTTTGTATCCTACTGTGTCAGGCTCCCAGTCTTTCTCCTTTTAGACCATTCATATTCAATCATTTGTTGACTATCTGTATTCCCCATCAGTCTGTAACGTCTGTACTTTGAGGTCTGTGCCTGTCTTATTTACATCTATATCCTCTCTACTTAGCCCAGGGTTTAGAGGCATATAGTAGACACCTGATAAATATTTGTTGAATCAGTGAATGGATGGATAGTCTATTCCTTAATGTGTGCTTAAAACCTTAATACATAAAAGTCACTTCAACTCTTAACTTCCCTTTACAAAGCTTTCCTGGTGGCTCAGACGGTAAGGAATCTGCCTGCAATGCAGGAGACCTGGATTTGATCCTTGTGTTGGGAAGATCCCCTGGAGAAGAGAATGACAACCCACTCCTGTATTCTTGCCCTGAGAACTCCATGGACAGAGGAGCCTGGCGGGCTACAGTCCATAGGGTTGCAAAGAATCGGACACGACTGAGCCACTAACACTTCCACAAAGTCCCACAAAGAGAAGATCAGCAATTCCCGAGAAGCTATCCCCTTTTCTCAAGAATTATCATCTAGAGTATTGTCAGCTGTACCCATCACATTCTTGTTTGCAGAGATGGCAAAGAAGACACTTATCTAGGTAAAGTTTCACTGAGAGTTCTATGTTTTTTTCCTGGGGATGTGTCTAGTTTCAATTTAGGAGCTATGGCACTCATCCTCCTTGAGTAAAGGTAAAAAAAAACCCTTAAAACAAAGATCTGGAAAACTTCTACTCTTGTCTATCCTACTATGAGCATTGAACTTTGAACTCTGATATTGCGCCATACAGGTGACACTATCCAACACTTACGTAGTGCTTTCTCTGTGCCAAGCACTAGCGTAAGTTATTTATATGCATTAACTCCTAACAACTACGATGGAAGACAAATGTTGTTATAACTTCATATTACAGAGGAGGACGTGGAAGCTTGGAGAGTTTCACTTGGCCAGTGTCATGCAGGTGCTAAGTGTCAGAGGATTTGCGGTATGTCCCATGGCCTTAAAGCACTCATTATTCCACTTCTTAATGCTGTGAGAATACTTTGAAAACACCTCTGCTTTGGATTTTTCCCCCCTCATTGCTAGGTTGTTGGTGCCTGAGTGGGGTTTCATAGAGCACTAGCATGTCAGAGATTGTACGTTATATTAGTTTATTTGCCTCTTTCACTTTGGAGCATAGCTACATTTTTTTTTAAAGTGGAGATAATTAGAGTGCAACCTTGAGGAATTCTGTCATTCCAGTATTCTCGCCTGGAGAATCCCATGGACAGAGGAGCCTGATAGGCTACAGTACATAGGGTCACAAAGAGTCAGACATAACTGAAGCTACTTATCTAGCAAGCAAGCAAACCAGTACAACTAGACAGGAAAAAGTGAATTCCTAAGATGCTCTAGCAGAAGTGTTAGTCGCTCAGTTGTGTCCAACTCTTTGTGACCCCATGGACTGTAGTCCTCCAGACTCCTCTGTCCATGGGATTCTCCAGGCAAGAATACTGGAGTGGGTTGCCACTCCCTTCTCCAGGGGATCTTCCTGACCCAGGGATTGAACCCTGGTCTCCCACATTGTTAGGCAGATTCTTTACTGTCTGAACCACCAGGGAAGCCCAGCAGAAAAGACTGTTTTATTTCTTAAAACACCAAGTTATTTCCTGGAGGCTTAGTGACAACCCACCCACGCTAACAGGAGACCTTCCCATGGGTTGTTCCTGGCTCCTGTGTGAGCAGCGGCGGATCCGTCCAGCAGAGGGCGACAAAGTAGCGAAACTCTGCGGCTTTCCAGTCGTGCTGCCCGGGTTTTGGGCAGCTCTGGTGCGCTCAAAGCCGCAGTCCAAGGATGCTCAGGTGCCGGTTGTGGCTAAGCCCGTAGTACTGGAATCAAAATTCCTATGTGTACAGAAAAAAAAAGGAAAACCCTTGAAAGAAGGACTTGGCATGTCTCTAGTGTGGTCTGGACATTGTGTGTGTGAGAGGATTTGGTGCTAGTGGACAGAGGACCTGGTAGGCTACAGTCCATGAGGTCGCAGAGTCAGACATGACCGAGCACACACCCATGCATCTATTCCCCCTCCCCACCCCCGTGTTAATCTGGAATCAAATCAGAGTTTACTGATTCCATTTTCATTAAGGAAAATGAGAGCAGGATGGGTGGAGGAAGCTGACAGGAAATCACCGAGTTTACACATGAAAGGACCCAGAGGAATTTTCAGCTCTTCAGCAACAAACTTTATCCATCCTAGATTTTTAAAAAATGTGTTTGTCAGTTTGTTTATTTATCACCTTTTCTGCCATTTCACAATACATGGTGGGAAAGCCAGGGGACTCAGAGTTCGGAGACTGGGTTTCTGACCTTCTCTGCCATTTTTTACATTTGGTGCTTTGTGCTAAGTTGCTTCAGTCATGTCCGACTCTGTGCAACCCTATGAACTGTAGCCCGCCAGGCTCCTCTGTCCATGGGATTCTCCAGGCAAGAATACTGGAGTGGATTGCCACTCCCTTCTCCAGAGGATCTTCCTAACCCAGGGATTGAACCAGTGTGTCTTATGTCAAACCTGCATTGGCAGGCAGGTTCTATACCACTAGCGCCACCTGGGAAGCCCTTTTACATTTGGGCTCTGGGTTAATTCACTCTTTCCTGATGTTCTTGCCTCTTGAAGCTTAATTCAAGCATCTTAATTCAGCATCGACTATATTCACAGAAAACAGTCTTCAGAGCTGTGCATTCTGTGCTGGGAGTGTGCAGTGTTATCATTTCGTTTGAACTCCAGGTTATTTTGAAAACATGGGGTGTGTGTCCTACAGTAGGAGACAAAACTAGAAATTCAAAGTGTTCTAGGGAACTCACAGGCATGAAGCAGGAAGCCAGGATAATTACACGCCGACGTGGGCAGGTTGACCCCACAGAGCCCCAATACCTGGCCATTTTCCTCCTGTGTCCCTTTGAGTGTGTTGTGGGTAATATAGAGCTTCATGCTTTCAGAAGTTACATCCAGAGCAGGATGATGGTTGTAACTATATTTTATTTTGCCCTTGAACAATGTGGAGTGGGCAAAGGGCTGTCGTTTTTCTCATTCTGACAATAACGTGGTTAAGAGTAACAATAATAAATAAATAAAATATGCTCTCGCCTAGAAAATGGTGGACTTAGTTTTGGAGAAACGTCAGTTTCTGTGGCTGGGTCATCCGCAGTGAGTGTTTATCATGCAATTTCCAGCAGTTTTCTCGGCAGCAGTGGCTACCTTTAAAAAACACACAGAATTGGGATGTGACAGTCTAGTGTCTCTTGTCCCTGATGTCACGATTTCTGCTTTCTTCTCCCAGGCAGGTAAACTCTTCATCTGTAGGTTATCACGTTGAGTCCTCACCAGAATGGATGCACCCAGGGGCCAATCTGTCCTTCAAAGGGCTTGCTTCCATTCTGTGCAGAAAAATAGAAGCAGTGGCCAGGAACTTCAATCAGTGCTTTCAGATTCCAAAACTATGACACTGTCACACTGGTGTCATTAAAGCTAACTAACCATATTAAACGAATATTAAAATATGGGCTCCTTTGCATAACGTAATGAGCAAAACCGCTTTTAAGTTTCTCCCTGTGCTTTGAGGTGAGGTGGCATTTACATTCCCAAACTTTGAAGTCGGAACAAAATGTACAGGTAGAGGGTACTAGATCAAATAATAATCAACTTCAAAAAGCATTTTGGCTGTTGGATGTCCCAGGGCTAATTTCCTCTAGACATTTTAAATGTAAATGTCTAAACTCATTTAAAAATTGTAAATTGGTCTAGGTTCAATCAAAAAGCATCCTTACGCAGAACAGGGAGACCGGGCTAATTGTCATTTGTTTGTCAAATGAATTCCATTTGGAAAGCAATGAAACCTCCAAGCTAATTCTTTTAAGGTGAGCTGGTAGTTGTATTATCAGTTAAATGCAGTAAAATGCATAATCAGACGATGATAATGAAAACTGAACCTGTGTTAGCGGCTGGGGCTTTGCCTGCCACAGGGCATGGAGTGATGAAACTTAAGTACTGTAATGTTGCCTTGGCCACAATGGCACCAAGTCTGGTCTTTAGCCTTACAGACACTTTCTTTGCATTTTAAAAAACTTTATCAAAGCACTGTGGCAATACAGAAAATGTCAGAGTGAAATGCACTGTAGGCAAATTGAGATTTCATTAAGTTTAAATTTATTGCTTTTGACTGATGTATTACCATGCTTGTTAAGAACTAGTAATTTGGAATATCTGTCTGCCTGGTAAAATAGCTTTGTCTCCTTGCATATTACTTTGTATAGACTTTGAAAGACCACAAGAATTCACATCAACTGTGGGCTGTTTTTCAGCAGTGTTTTCAAGATTGGAAGGCATTTGGCCTTGTGCTCTGATAAACTTGCACACACTTCCTGAATGTCTTGTCGAGGCTTCGGAAGTTTATTGTAGAGCTCATCTTCATGGGACTTTTGTGAGTTTGGCCAGAGGGTGGGATGGGCCCTAAGGTGGAGAATTGAAGTGACTCTTCTGCTGGGTCTGTTTTGTCTTCACACACACAAAGTGGGCCTGGGTGAGGGCTGACAGGTGAGGACGGAGGGGAGATAGATCGGGTTCAATCAACAGAGACACAGAAGTGCAGTGGTTTGGGGAAGAAAGATGGTGTAGTTCAACCCAGAGGTCTTCCAATCTAGGAAGCGGAGATCCAGAGGTCCCACAGCTGGTGGGGGCAGAAGTAGTAGGTCTTGGTGCTTGTGCTAAGTCATCAGAGAGGCCTTCCCTCATTGCTTAGCCACCATGGTCCCCTCCTCCCCTGCCCACACTGTTGGTTTCTAACAGCAAACTTTTTAATGCTTTATTGTGGTGTAATGAATACAGAAAAGAATTGCAAATTTTTAAAACCTTTGTTTTTTTTAATATTTATATGTTTTATGTCTTTATTTTTCAGCTGTGCTGGGTCTTCACTGCTGCTCACAGGCTTTCTCTGGTTGCTGTGAGTGGGGCCTGCTCGCTAGCTGCATTGTGAGGGCTTCTTACTGAGGTGGTTTCTCTTGTTGCAGAGCCTGAGCTCGAGGCACGCAGGTTCTAGTAGTTGCATCTTGCAGGCTCCAGAACACGGGCTCAGTAGGTACAGCACATGGGCTCAGGTACGGACCAGGGATCGAACCTTGCATTGCATGGCTTCTTAACCACTGGACCTCCAGGGAAGCCCGAAAATTTTTTATGTTCCCATTTTAATGAGTTCGGACATGTGAACATGCCAGTGAAACCATTGTCACAATTGAGGCACTAAACGGATCCAAAATGTCCTTGTGTTCTTTTGTTTGTGGGTGAGAAGGTTTCTTTTTGGTAAGAATATTTAAATTGAGAGCTACCCTCCTAACATAAAGTGTATGACTCCACATGGTTAATGCTATAGACACTGGCACAGCAGATTTCTAGAACTTATTCTAAAATTTTGCATGATTCAAACTTTATCACCATTGAACAACATCTCCCTACTTTCCCCACCTCAGCCCCTGGCAACCACCATTCTATTTTCTGCTTCTGTGAGTTTAACTGTTTTATTTTATTTGTATTTTTTTGGCTGCATGACTTGAAGGATCTTAGTTACCTAACCAGGGATTGCATCCTGGGCCAATAGCATTGAGAGCGATGAGTCCTACCCACTGGGCCACCAGGGAATTCCTGAATTTAACTATTTTAGATACATCATATATGTGCATATCCATATTTATGGATATATGTGGATATGCAGTATTTGTCTTTTAGTGACCAGTTTATCTCACGTAAGCTGATGTCCTCTAGCTCATCCACATTGTAGCAAATGGTAGAATTTCCTTCTGTTTTGAGGCTGAAATTTTTTTGTAGAGAGACACACAGTAGGTCAAAAGGCAAAGCCAAGGATTGTATGTAGGTATTTAAATGACCAGAGGGAGGAGAAATTTGTATAAGTGTTTGTGGATGAAAATGCAAATTAGAATATAGCACTTGAGTACAATATTCTGTAATACAGGTCTACTAAGGAGAAGTATGAAATTCTTTTGGGGTAAGATAACATTTCACTTGACTGGGGTTCCAATGGAAAAACCCTTCTTAGCTCACAGGCTTAATAACCGTAGGCAATGGGCTGGTTTTGCCTGTAGGTCGTAGGTTGGCAGGTTTTGGTACTTTTCATTTTCTTCACTGGATACATCATCCTCTAGGATCACCTTCTGACTGTCTGCTGTTTAATTATTAGCCTGTCTGCACAAGAAAAGCAAGGCCCTGGAGAACATCTCTGGCTCCTGGAATAGCAGGTATGATAGATCTAGGGCTGGCATGTGGTAAACACTCCTGGTATGTTTGGTAACTAACCAGTGAATCCAGGTCTAATCACCAGATTGAACAGATGAGAAGACACATAGCCTACCAGAGGGATAGGAAAGGCACACAGGTTCATCAATACATCTCACCTCATAGTAGCAGTATTGGTGGTGGTTTAGTCGCTTAAGTCATGTCCGACTCTTGTGACCCCATAGACTACAGCCTGCCAGGCTCTTCTATCCATGGTTTTCTCCAGGCAAGAACACTGGAGTGGGTTGCCATTTCCTTCTCCAATTCCTTTTCCTTTTGCTATTACAAGCAGCAGTATTTCTGAAACAAATAACAAACTTCAGGTTATTTCTGATTCTGTCATTATTTCAATCTCTTGATTCCTTTCTAATTTTGCTATTACAGGGACATGATAATAAATCAGAACATGGCATATTTTGATACCTTTAGTACCTTGCAGTCCTTAGCTGTATATAAACACCCCAGGACCCCTTTAGTCATGATCATAAATGCGCTGACTTCTAGATCCAGCTGCCCCGCCGCTTCTCTGCCCTCCAACTCCAGGCTTCTCTGCAGCTGAGAGCAGCTCCTGGGCAGCCATTCACTTGAGCATCTAATCAGGTGAGACTGGCACGGACTGTGCTCAGTAGGAATGTGAGCCTTTCAGAAATCTGTTGTCAGAAAATATTGAAAAGATATTTATTTCCTAAGAGACTAGCTTTAAAAGTTCTACCGTGAACATGTTTGTACCTGAATAATAGGCATCAGTCCATTCTATAAGACCGTGAGACTGAAGTAAGGTCTCTGCTTTGCTTGTCCAGTCAAAAGAACTGGTAGGAAGATAGGAAGGGCCAGACTCCCAGAGGAATCTCTCTGGTCTTTTCCATACCACTTAACAACAGAGGGAACAGCAAGGAGAAAATGTCCCATTGTGATTCAAACCCAGGGCTGGCCTTTAAGGCCTAAGGCCTTGTTTCTCAATTGGGGAGTTCAATTTTGCCCCTTCCCATCCAGGAGACCCTTAGCAATGTCTAGAGACATTTTTGACCATCTCAACTTGAGAATGGGGAAGCCAGGGATGCGGCTAACATCTTTCAATGCACAGGACTGTCCCCTGCAACAAGAGATCATCTGGCCCCAAATGTCAATAGAGCCACTATTGAGTATCCTTTATTTTTAAGGCAGCCTCCAAAGTGCGGATGGGGACCTAGGGCTTTTACCTTGACATTTGGATCTTAGATAGTGGAGACCAAACAATCCTAACTATGAAGAGATAAAGAGACTCTGAACTTCAGCATGGAGAGGTACATAAAACAGTGTCTGTCTTTGAAGGATATTAAGTCAACAGATTTGGAGGATAAGGTACACCAAAACACCACTTCCCTCAAGAACAGCTTGACCATCCATTGCTTTAACAACCCATATATCTTTTTATAAAACATTTTTTTTAAATTGTAGTATACTTGATTTATGATGTTGTGCCAATTCCTGCTGTACAGCATAATGACTCAGTTATACACATATATACATTTTTAAAAACATTTTTCTATTATGGTTTATCCCAGAGTTGCATGAAGTTCCTTGTGCTGTTCAGCAGGACCTTGTTGTTTATCCATTCTAAATGTAATACTTTGCATCTACTTATCCCAAACTCCCAGTCCATCTCTCTCCTGGAACCCTCACTTGGCAACCACAAGTTTGACCTCTATGTCTGTGAGTGTTTCTGTTTTGTAGATAGATTCATTTGTGCCATATTTTAGATTCCACGTGTAAGTGATGTCGTATGGTATTTGTCTTTCTCTTTCTGACTTACTTCACTCAGTATGATAATCTCTAGTTGCACTCATGTTGCTGCAATGGCATTATTTTGTTCTTTTTTATGGCTGAGTAGTGTTCCATTGTCTATATGTACCACAACTTCCTTATCCATTCATCTGTCAATGGACATTTAGATTGTTTCCATATTTTGGCTATTGTGAATACTGCTTCTGTGAATGTAGGGGTTCGTGTATCTTTTTGAATTATAGTTTTGTCTGGCAACCCATAATCTTAGTTAAACTGCACCTTTGTGCTCCTCCAGTGTGCTGTGAAATACTACTCATTATCAATTTACTAAGCCCTAACTAAATCACTCAGTTACTAGAATTTTTTTCTGAGCTGTAGACTTGTGTGTGTGTGTGTGTGTGTGCATGTGTGTGTGTGTGTGTGTGGTGAGGAAGGCATTCACAAGAAGTTTAATTTGCAATAGGAATTATATATATTTTTAAAATCCAGGTTATATTCTAGAATCACAACTCACTGAGTATACTCTACAGTTCTTCTTTGACTACAATGTCAATTGACGTACACGATGACTCTGAAGGGTTCCAGGACTTTAATTCAACGAGGAAAGATTATTTGAAGATATCCAGTGTTTCATAAGGCAGAAGAGTTAACAGGAATTTCAGCCAGGCTGGAGGAAAGAAATTTTGAAAATCTCCTGCTAATTAGAAAATTAAGTCCTCTATACATGAACCTAAACCTATTCTGGCTTGAATGCTTCATGGATACATATGTCAGTGCAAATACTCCTTGTCAGGGGGCGAAATTTTTATGACTCCATATTAAGGTAGTTTAAAATGAAATAAAAATCTGTTAATCTGATCATTCTGACCCACCTATGTTTCTGAGGGTACCAAAAGGGTATCTATGGACAGAATTCTTTGGATGGACATTAACTTGATCAAGTCAACTGAGAAACACAAATGACTCTAGAGCAATAGTTCTCAAAATGTGACCACAGAGCAGCAGCATCAGTTAGGAATTTGTTAGAATGCAAATTCTGAACACCTACCCCCACCCCCGCCAAACCTACTAAATCAGAATCCCTGAGGGTAGAGCCCATACTCTTTCAACAAGGGCTGTCTTATTCTCTGTGGTGCCTGTTTGAGACCCTCTGCTCTGGGTATAACCTCTGTTACCTACGGGTGCCCATTCACACTCCTGCATCTCCAGGACTTTCATTGAATTTTTTTACATTCTATGCTCCATTTTTACTGGGAAAAGAAAACCAAACAGTTGAAACAATAAGCTAAAATCTTAAGCTTGTTTAAAAGGCCACTCCCTCAGGTATCCCCTGGAGAAGGGAATGGCAGCCCACTCCAGTATTCTTGTCTGGAGAATCACATGGACAGAGGAGCCTGGCCAGTTATAGTCCATGAGAGTTGCAAGAGTCAGACACAACTGAGCGACTGAACATGCCCTCAGGTATATCCTAGTACACTCATCATGTGGTCAGTGCAATCTCATATACAGCGATAGAATTATGGGATGTTAACTAATCGACTCAGCATTAAGTTGGCAGTATTGCAGATGCCTGAGTTTAGATAAATTTTATACTGGATAGTTTTAGAATTTGATGTTGTTTAGCTTACTAAAGTTCTTTTTAAAAATTGGCAGTCCACGTTTGATATACATGATAATTCTTCGTATAGAATGGTTAAATATTTCTTTCTTGGTTCTAATCGTTTAAAATTTAATAATTAATGATTTTTAAATAAATAGATTAATTTATAGTTAATTATTTATAAAGCGTAATTGCTTTACAATGTTCTGTTCATTTCAGATGTACACCAACACAAATCATCTATGTGTGTACATATATCCCCTCTCTCTAGAGCCCACCACCATCCCACCCCTCTAGGCCATCACAGATCACCGAGCTGAGCTCCCTGTGCTGCACAGTAGCTTCCCACTAGCTCTATCTTACACATGGTGGTGTATATATGTCAGTGCTACCCTTCCAGTTTGTCCCACCCTCTCCTTTCCACAAGTCTGTTCTCCATGTCTCTATCTCTATGAAATAGTTAAATATTCTTAAACTATTCTGAGTAAATGCTAGCTTGGTGTTTACTAATTTTTTCACTCTGGAGCTAGCCAAGTTTTTAATAGAAAACAAAGTACCTTCTTTGAGTGGTCATTATAAAAAGGAAAAACTGGCTGAATCTTGGAGAATGCCTGTTTCATAGACACAGCTTCTAAATTCAATAAATTGTAGGGCCATAAGTGGCTCATAAAAATTATTATAGCTCCTGTTTTCAACAGAGAGTCCTCATTTTGATCCTTTTCTTCCCTCCTAAGATGTCTCTTGGGAACTATCCCAGGGTTGGGGGGCTGGTGAAGAAAACTAATGTTCTTCTCAGCAGGCTACTGTCACTCCCTCTGCAGGGACATTAAACACTTGCCTTGAATGTATTTGCCAAAGATCATACTTATTAACTTAATTCTATTGGATTTGTAAGATCCAACATGCAAATTCATGTATGTCAACACACTCATTCATGGAGATCTGTATTTCCAGGCAAGAACCGGTCAAGGTTGCCAAGAAAAGTGGGAGCCCTGTTCTAAGCTATCCACCTGCCATCATTCTTACTGGTTTCAACTGAGATGATCTTAATTGAGGATTTAAAAATATTATTCAAAAAAGATTATTTCAGCCCAGTGTAGAACACATGAGACTGTGAATATAAAAAACATATTTACCAAGGTTGCTGTTAATGTTGCCATAGGAGGGAGGCAGGAAAAATGTGTCACCTTGAATAAGTTTTACCTTTTTCATGTTCTGTCTTAACACATTACTGAATAATGAATGGTTTGTGGACCATGTTTATTTCAGCTCTGGAAATAAGGTCTGCAACTCAGAAGGAGAAAAAAGATAGGTTTCCAATCACCAGCAGTGATAAGTGGCCCTGTGCGAATAAATTTGAAAGAAGGAGGCTCTGCAAATCTTCTCATTAACATCATGACACCTTACAAGAGAAAACTTGTACTGGAGAAAAAAGTTGGAAGCAAGTTGACACTTAAGAGGAAAAAACCCTAACTGACTGCCCCTGCCTCTCTCTGTCTCTCTCTCTCTCTCTCTTATACACACTCACACAGGTCCTTCATGGTCTAGAAGCAAAGAAGCACTTTGCTATTGTTTAGTCACTAAGTCGTGTCCAACTCTTTTGTGAGCCCGTGGACTGTAGCCTGCCAGGAACCTCTGCCCATGGGATTTCCTAGGCAAGAGTACTGGAGTGGTTACCATTTCCTTTTCCAGGGGATCTTCCTGACCCAGGGATTGAACCCATGTCTCCTGCATTGGCAGGCGGGTTCTTTACCAATGAGCCACCAGGGAAGCCCTCAGAGTCTCTAAGTCCTTGGAAACAGAAGTCAGACAGCTGTGAAAGTGTGGTCACAGGACAGTATAACCTGTGGATCCGTACGAAATGGCACCTCTTGGACAAAGACACTGAAATCATTTGCATAGCTGCCTCGGGAGTGTGAAGGCTCTTCTGGTGGAGGCAGACATTTGGAAACAGATAAAGTCCACGAAGAATGCCTCTTTCTGACTTCAGAGATGAATGTAGATGTGAACACATTAGTTCTGTTTTAGGGAGACTCTTCTCTGTTACAGATCCCGGGGATTGGGGTGATTGGATTACCTAATAATGGGTCGCTTTAGTTCTGCCATCATCACTTATCAGGTACATTAGTTTAAAACCTGCAATTTTGAAGTTAGCATTACTGAGCTTTCCAAAGATTAAATTACCCAACTTTTGTTGGTGAGTGTCTCTGTGAAATTTCCTGAAAAGGATAGTCATCCTTCTTTGTGCGAAAGTGAAGCCAAATCACATACTTTATTGATATTTAGAGACATACAAATGATAGTGCTAATGTACTTTAATGTCTGTCTGCTTGACTGGAAAGGCTGTGGGTTTGTGCTTTGGGGCTTTTGTTTTTCTTAAGATAATGTGGAACACTGTAGTCTCTTTGTGAGCTTAATCGGAGTAGGTAGATTTTTTTTTCTTCCTCTTGTTTTTCCCAAAGCATTATTTCAGATGAAGGTTTACACCAAAAGTCTTTTTCAAAGGAGGCTCCGTGTTTGCCCCTGATATGGGTACAGTCTCTACCGTGTTCTAGCACCCCCCCAAAAAACACAAAACATATCCCCATGCCTGTTTGTTCTCTTAATAGCTTCGGTGGAAAATGTGAGAACACTGATGCTTTAACAAAACCGAGTCGATTTAACACTCTGTACTCAAAAATGCCTCCACTAAGGGGAAGAGTCTTAATCTCTAAGCCATGAAGATTTAATGTTTTCAGAGTAATTTTGCAGACATTCTGCCTGCCAGTGCCCAGTAGGGTTTAGAGTTCTTGAGTCACCACGGGCTTAACAAGCATCCAGGCATGAACCAACTTTGTAGTTTTGAGCGAGAGGAATAAATGTTGATCCGTGGTGACTGAGCAGAATTAAGAGGTAATTTACCTGCTCTCTTTTTAGGGAGTTTGTATATACCTTCTGCCTATCGGAGATGAGTTATAAGCCAACTTCTGGCAAAGATAGGAATGGAACCAGAATATCCCAGCCAAAATGGTGATGACATCTTGAATTTCTCTCAGAAAGAGATGAATATGCAAGGATAGTAGTAAGTGATCTGCTAAGGTACTGAAGAAAGAGGTGGAGTTTGCTTAAACCACAAGCAAAATAAAAATCCAGAGCACATCAAAGTCCATGTCTGTTCTGGTCATTTTGACAAAGCTCAGGCTTCTGGTAGCCGTTGGTAAATGGATTTTTGGTCATTCAGGAGTCTATGATAGGTAGTCATGGTTAAAATATATTTTTCACCTATATAACCTCTAGGGTTCGGTACTGCTGCTACTGCTGCTTTGTTGCTTCAGTCCTGTCCGACTCTGTGCAACCCTATGGACTGCAGCCCGCCAGGTTCCTCTGCCATGGAATTCTCCAGGCAAGAATACCGGAGCGGGTTGCCATGCCGTCTCCAGGGAATCTTCCCAACCTAGGAATCAAACACAGGTCTCCTGCATTGCAGGCAGAGTCTTTACCACTGAGCCACCAGGGAAGCCCAGGATTTGGTACTATATTGATTTAAAAAATGAATTTATTGAAGGGTTTGTAAGAAATATAAACAGCAGGCAAAGATGAATATTGTGGCTTTATTCCTAAATTTTTATGTTGTGAAAATGGCAAAGCTTAAGCTGTTTCATGTTGTTGTCATAATCCATAAGTATTTAGCAACCTGTGAAAATGATAGTTGCCACTCCAGTAACACAAAGAAAGGTGTCTTAATTAGTCAGAAAACTGTATCCCGTTCCTGTAAATTTCCTGATGTCTTGGTAGACTCAGGTCCATTTAAATCAGAAGATATTTTTAGCGGTGAGTTGCTTTAAATGGTGAATCTAGAAGTGATACTCATAGTACCCCATTGGCCTTCTGAAATATCACTCTCTGTTGTTGGTCTGGGTCCTCAGTTTGGACATAGAAAACTTTCTAGGAGACTCTATTTTCCTGGCCTGAATTAGAATTCAGAGTGGGCTGAGATGTTTTCCCCCATCTTTCTAGACATCCCCAAGTTTGTATTGCTCCCTGATATATTTCAGAATGTTTATTACACACATTCATTCCCAGGTGTGGGAATGCATGGGAATACAGTATCTCCAATCTTACAAACAGTTCTTTGGGTCTGGCCAAATCCTCTGAAGGGGCTGTGGCAGCAAGAGGAGCTTTAAGTAAACAGTTTATTTTATTTTTAAGTTAAATATCGGGAAATCATCTATTGAGGCTTTTTCCCTAGCCACTTAAACCGCATATGAATTGGGATATCGAAAGGAATTTAGTATTTCTCCTTAAACAAGATATACTGTTTTCAACTGCAGAAGAATGAAGCCAGGAGTCAGATTGTGCCTGGAGGCTGAATTCTCCGGCACAAAGGGACTCGGAGGACAGAGTGTGGGGTGCACTAATGGAACACAGAGTTCCACAGTCCCTTCTCAGAGGCGACTCCAGAGAGGCGAAAAAAGGAAAAAGCAGGAGCGAGAGGTCACCCCCGATAAGTACAAAGAAGTTGCTCCCGGGGCTTTCTCCCATTGTACAGGTTACACTTATTGGTGTGAATAATGTTGTTTTGTTTTCAGAAAGACAGTCATGAGCAAGAAAAAAGAGTGGTGAGTGATAAGCCGAACTCGGGGAATTTGAGAATGACACATTTGTGATAATATATGTTAATTTAGTTGGATGGATGTGAATATTTTCATAAAGAACAAAGAGGAAGATGGACTCTAGCTTTAGATTCATTCGTTTAGACTTTTATAGAGGCATTACCCGTGTTTAAAATGCACAAATCTCTT
The DNA here is from genome assembly GCA_024291935.2 of Okapia johnstoni. Lineage (NCBI taxonomy): Eukaryota > Metazoa > Chordata > Mammalia > Artiodactyla > Giraffidae > Okapia > Okapia johnstoni. Next base: position 75,780,521 of record CM044318.1, on the reverse strand, counting down.
GGAAACATTTTTTTTTTAAATGCATATTTTTGTGGTGGCTTATTTATTTTAAATTACCATATTTTTCTTGCTTTGGAGATAAAAACTCTAGTGGAGCCAGACTTCAAATAGATGATGTTCAGAGCACATCAAAACAAAGAAAGTGTTTCTGAAACCAAATAAAAGCATTTTTTGAATGACTCCCTCATCCATTCAAGGCTCCTTTCAGCTTAGCGGCACTGGCTCAGATAAAGTCCCGAACACCTCACAGCCTATTCAAAAGTATCAGATTCAACTGAAGGTGAAGAAAATGGGCTATCTGCAATATTCATGAGTTGGGAACGTCCCAAGTTTGACCATTGTCTGAATGACTTTACAACCACTTGGGGTATGTATTACATAACAGATATTCACAGGCACCCAGCGCTCCTATCAAGCCAAACCTTGTTAAGTGAGTCCAAAGCATCACCACCCCCCACCCCCAGCCCTGCCCCATTCTTTTCTAATTCAGGTCCGAAGAAAAATACTGCCCAGGCTTTGAAGTCTGCTATCCTACTCCTTGGTTTACCAGACTGAACTAAAGACTTCGATAACCCTTCTTCAAGTGGCATTAACTCAACGAAAATGTTTTGTTTTCATCTATTGGGGCTAGTTTTTTTCTCTCACTGGACCAAAGCACAACTAAATGTAGCAAAAATTTCTGAAATGGTTCATTTTACTGGGACAATCTGAGTCCTCAGCAAGAGTCCTAAGTGATCCAAATAATCCTGGAAGGAGGGATGAAAGGAAGGGATGCAGGGAGGGAAGAAGTCTGGTTACACTCTACCCAACAGGAGTGCAATATTCAAGATTCTGCTACTGGATAAGGACTTGCAAGATGAATGATACTCATTTGTACTATTTCCACCTCAAAGTAGCTGCCCTCTGCTTAAGACACAACCTTTAACAGAAGTGAAGTGCAGTGAAAGTCCCGCCGTCGTGTCCGACTCTTTGCGATCTTTTCATGTCCGTACATAGCGATCTACAGAATTTCATAGTAACCCGCTCACCCACAGCTAAACAATCAGCTTCCTCTCTCTGTTGTGAGCCGGGCAGCGAGGCCCAGTCTCATTCATATCATTCTCATTCATGTGTACCATTGCACAAATGCAAGTAGTTATTTTAAATAGATACAATTGCTGAGTTCCATTTTTAAACACTCTTGTGATTTCTATAAGGCCTCTTCCTCCCTTTATCCTTTGCCTGTGCACTTGGAGCTTTCCCAGATTGATCCTATCTCTGGGGCAATTTTTCCCTTTTTTGAGCTTTAGTTTCCGCTAGACTCTAGGTTTATTTCTTTATAAGTTTGATCCCTTCTTTCTACCTTTCAGAAATTCCTCAAGATGTCTCTCTCTTTTTGGTGCTGTTACGAAGACACACAGACACACATCACTCCTCTTCTGATGACAGAGAGGTGACAGACCCATGTGCTTAGGCTGCTGTGTTGAGCCAGGTTGAAAACTACTCTGTCCCCTACCTGGTACTTGACATAGAGTCTGTGTTGTTTGTACTTGACCTAGATGTCTGCCTTGACATCTGTAAGGCAGAGTCTGTGTTGAGAGAATAAATGAGTTTTTGCTTTAGGCAGGTACTAACATTTGACCAAGGACACATGCCTCCTTCCAGGGGTTGATTTGGCTGTGCTGGCGTATTACCTTTCAATTAACCACACACAACTCTATAAGTTATTGTGCAGCTGACTACCTTCCTATGTGGGAGAAAAAGTGGGATTGGTTTGTGGGAAAAATTTGTGTCTTTAACTTCATGTAAATTTACCATACAAGATGATGATTCTGGGTTGTTCATGACGGTTGTGAAGATTCCCACCAGCCAGCAGCAAATCAATTTAATGGAGCTCAATTGGATGACTTGTGTCTGATTAAAGGATATGTTGGCATACATGTCAGGCACTCAGCTGGTTTTTAAATTTCCTTTAAAGATGTAATACCACTGGAATGTAAAGGGATGCATGACCGTTAGTAGGAGAGTGTCAAAAGATCCTTGAAAGTGAGTACCTGCCCAGAATACTTGGCTTAAATTTTCCAAGTTCCACTTGAGATTCACAGAAACACTCTAGCAATCTGGATTCTATTTATTGAACCCAAACCAGGCCCTCCTCTGCTGCCCCGCGCCGCCCGCTTGTGCTCCTGCTGACAGGTGCTGCAGCTGTAAGCCCTGCTGGGCCCTCCTCAGCAGCCATCTGTCAGCGAGGCCTTCGCTCCTCCAGGCAACAGGCGTGTTGATAAGAACATACACTTTCTGCAGTTGACAGACTTTGCTATTCAAAACACTGTTAGAAAAATGGCTATAGGAATTTAATTAGCAACTTCCATTAAGAGATTAGATGAGAAGAACAAAGAGAAACCAAGGGAAAGTCTTCTTAATAAAACCGGAGATGCTGCAGAATATTCATAGCATAACAAAGGAAATGGGAAATCTGTTCCGTGCATTGTTAGAGGTGACAGAGAAGTTCTGATGTTTTCTCATAGCCTGATTTGTCTCCAACTAATGAGGCGCTGGGTGGAGGGCAGAGCTCCGACCGAGCATCGCATCCTGGCTGCAGCAGGTAACAGGTGTGGGAGCCAGCACGCTGTGATGCAGCAGAACCTATATGTTTTCTCATGTGTGGTTCCTGTGGCTGGCTCACTTAACATCAACATTCAGGAGCAAACCCTAAATGGGTTGACTGGCTTATCACTGTGCCGTAGCCTCTGGTCATCTCTGTGAACTGGTCATCCAACTTACATTTGTCTGTTGGGTCAATAGAGGTGAGAGAGTATACAGACCAGAACAAATCGATTCCTTCTGCTAAGAAATCAGATGCCAATGAGGTATTCAGCAGTTACTGTAGTCATGTGTGTGCGCGTGTGTGTGCACGTGCATGTGTGTATTAGTGAAGAGGTGGAGGTACATTATGGTTACACAAGGCCAGGGACTGTTTTGTTTATACCCCATAGATTGATTAACAAAACAAATGGTTGGCTCAAGACTCTATGGTGAAGGCCCAAACGTGAATTCGTGATTCCTTCAAGTCATTGCTCTTATAAAGATTGCATAGTAAAGTAGCCCAGTGATGACAAAGGTCAAGTAGAATGGCATTTGGGAAAGGACGCTTTGGTCCAGAAAGCTACCTACCATTCCTGACAAGTAGATACTTCTATCAGAATCAAATGTTTCCCCAATGCCCCTGAGACAGTGAAATGGTTCTTGTGTTACACAGTCTATTTTGATTTTCATCTGATTCAAAGGGCTGATAAATAGATTCAGATGGGAACCCCCATGCCATTATCAGATTGAAAACAACTAGCTCATCATTTTCATTTTTAACTGACATAAACTCAGATGTACTAAGATTGTCTTTACATTTTCCAGAGGAAGTCCAATATCCACAGGAAGTTTGAGAATATAAAATTTATATAAACTTGGGTTTGCATCAAAATCAATCCATGCTATAGTTCTGCCAAATGCATGTGCATGAATGCTCATGCACACACACACACACAGAAATGTCTAGGGAAGTTAAAATGAAATTCTTACGAGATTAACTCTTCTTAGCTCCAAAGCCAAAATTAGGTAAAAACTACGTTAATTAACAACTGAGTCACAACCTTCAAACTGTGAATACAAGATATCTCTGTAGTTGGTTCTAGTTACTAAAAGGTTAATTGATTTTTTTTTCTAGGGGAAAAAATAAGGCTAATTCAAGATAAGGAGGTAGATGGGTGGATTTAAGTGGAGGAAAAAAGCGAGAAAATTGCTGATGGCTTGGCAAAAGAGCCAAAGGAAATGATCATTGTTGTCTTTTGTTCTTGTGAACTCGAAGCCATTTCTTGTAGTTGTTAGTGTAAAATGAGCTAAATTAGAGAATGTGTAATTTCAGTGGCTGCTAAATGTAGCCCTTTATGTGGGTCAGAAGTTCTTCGCTCAGGCTGTTGTAGGTTGACACAATGATGGCCCCAACCCTTCTAGAAACTGGGCTTCCTCTTGGGCTTTTCAGTGCCTCTGTTCCCTCCTGCTGGTCCTCTCTGGGACCCCTTTCTGCATCTACTCTGAATAAAGTTCCCTTACACCCATGGCTTAGAGTTACACAGTCTTTGTAACTCATATGGAGAACCACTGATCTGTGTTTCCATATAAAGAGCGGGTTAGAATGGGCCACTGGAAAAAAACATTATTTCCTGAAATTGCTGGTAATAGAAGACCCCTGACCACCCCACTATGGTTCTCTCTCACCATGTGTGTCATTACAGGGGACTAGAAAACATCTCTCTCTCTCTGAATCTTCTTCTTTAGGCCCAACTTTAGAGTTGAACAAATTTCCATCTTTCTGTCACGTACCTGGGAAGCAAAGGTGCTTTTTCAGTGACTTCTGGTGTCTTGGAAAGTCCCTGCTCCCCTTGGGATTTCTCTACCAGCCAGGCTGAGGCCCTTGAGCCATGAACTACAATACCAGGAAGCGCTTCTAGCTTTGGCTGCACAGACAAGAATGCATTCACTCCTCAAACTTTTCTTAAGCACTCACTATATGTCAGGCTCTTTTCTAGGCACTGGAAATATAGCAGAAAGAAAACAAAAGAAAGGACATGAATATCTGCCTTCATGGAGCGTACATTATAGTGGAGAGAGATGGGCAGTAAACAAGTTAAAAACTGTGTTCAGTGTCATGGAGTTTCTGTTAACTAAGAGAAGAAAGACTGGGAATTCTTTCTGAATGTGGTGACTTCTGTGGAGAGAGGGAGTTAGTTAATGTATGGAACACTCAGGCACCCCCCACCCCCTCGAAATAAGGCAGGGATATTTGTGGCTTCTGCACTTCAGAGGTCCAATGAAAAACACGAATATCAGACATAAATAATACGGGGGAAGAGCTGTGATGTTTTTTACCAACAAGGAGAAGCTCATAGAGTGAAGAGGTAAACCTGTGGTCAGTTCAAGAAACAGTGTGCTCGACAAGGAGTTTGGGATGCACACACTGCTATGTTTAGAATGGATAACAAGCAAGGACCTACTGTATAGCACAGGAAACTCTGCTCAATGTTATGTAACAACTTAAATGGGAAAAGAATTTGAAAAAGAATAGACACATGTATACTTAGAACTGAATCACTTTGCAGTACAGCTGAAACTATTGCAATATTGTTAATTGACTATATTCTAATATAAAATAAAAAGTTAATAAAAAGAAGACATGTGCTCAAGAAAATTAAATACTGCCTTGTATATTTCTTCTCCTTTTTAAAACAAACATGGAACAGAAAAATCTTGGAAAGAGGAAGCAACCTTTGGCTCTTGGTCTTGAGAAGTCAGAGGTGGCCAAAGCTATTTAGGGATGAAGAGGACTATCTGATCTTTGGGGAACGGCCAGCCCGCTTTTCCTAAGATTAGCCCTATAGGGACAACGTTGTCCCTGCATCCTGCAGTATCTCTTTTAAACTTAATGTTTAAATAGCTATATTTAAATGATAAGGCACAAGCCTTTCACCTCCAGGATCCTAAGTGGATTCAAACTCTAGTCTTCTGGGAAATGAGTTTGGTCATCTAAGCTGAGCCTCATAGACAAAAGTCCTTATCTCCATACTCCAAGCATAATTCAGTCCATCATGGTAGGACTGGAAGTCTGCTCTTGGGGAAAGAAAGGGAATGAGCTGGGGTGAAAACTAAATTATTGAAGGAGTTAAATCAATCCTGAATTCAAATCCCAACCGTTTAAGTCATAGTACCTTTCTGTTCAGACTACAAAACTGCTTTTCACACCATGCTTTCCCAGCCGCACTCTGAAAGGAGGAAGTCACTTAGTGTTGTTAAGCCTCCAAGAATGAGGGCAAAGCTGCAGAGAGGGAGAAGTTTGAGCCCTTTAATAAATTTACGTTTCCTTTGAATGCTAGTTTCCTCATCAAGCTCAGAAGAACACTTCACATCTTTGCCCTGTATGTGTGAGAAATAAGCAGGGACAACTTCGAGTCTTTTATGGTTTGCAAGTTGGCATTTTGCTCACAATAAAATGGATGACAGTTTCATTACAGAATGGCATCACTTGTCAAACTTTGAATTACTGATCATAAAAATATCTGTTATGCTTTGAAGGATTGTTGGAGGACTCCCATTTTATATATATATATATATGTGTGTGTGTGTGTATATATATATATATATATATATATTTTTTTTTTTTTTTATCAGTAGGACTGTTTAGTGCAACGTGCAATGGGAGAGAACAGAGGAGGGGAAGGAGAAATCCAACCCAGCCAAGAAGCCCAGGGTTGGCTGCATCCTACCCATACCAACAAGCTTCTATCACAGCTCTAGACAGCAGAAATAAAAGGGAGCTTTTTGGCTCACAGCTATAAAAAAAAATTATCATAGTGATGAAGTTCCTCAGCCATCAACAGAGCTGTGATAACGCTGTTTGATGATGATTTTCCCATGAATGTTAAACAGCCGCCACTGCAGAGGGAAAGGAGCTTATCTGCACCTAATACTGATCTCTAATTCCTGCCCTTCTTGAACCATCCATTTTCTAACAGCATTAACTGGCAAATTTACATCCCATCTTAATGCTGCTAAAGAGGACAGGAGATGAAGAGTGAATGACAGCAGTGTAATGAGGGTGGCTTTTTTTCTCCTTTCTCTTTAATGGCTAAAGATTTACACAATTGTCTGTAAGCTTATATAGAGAGCTTACCTGAACCTTTTCCCAGCATGGATTCAACTTACAGGAGCTTTTGTTAACTAAACACACATAAATATTTTTAAGGAGGTTTAATAGTGTGACTTCAAAAGAAAGTCAAGAGATGGCAAAAGGAAAAAGCAAATTTCAACGTCACAAATAGTATAAACGTCTCCAGCTCATGATTTCCGAACAAACAAGGTGGTAAAAATAACATTCTCTTAGGTTGAAGAATGTTAACCTAAGAGCTCAAAAGATTTCGAATATCAAGGAATAATTAATTAAAACAAGGATTTAGAGAGAGCTATGTTCCACATGCCACCAAGACCCAGGATTTCTCTGATCATGTAACATCCATCAAAATACTACCTGTTCACTAACAGGGTGTGAAGAGATAGCAGGTAATTTCAATGGTAAGTCTGCACGTTGGGAGCTACAATAGCTCGATGTAGGAAAATCCCATTTGTGCATTCAGATGATAAAAGTAAACCAAATAAAAATCACCATGGACGAGCCATTTAACATCACAGGCTCGAAACCTTGAAGTTGTCTTTGACTCTTCTCTCTCTTTCATCCTCTTTATCCAATCCATTACCAATCCTGCTTTTCCTTCCTTTGAAATGTTTTTTTGAATTTACTCCCTTTTCTCTCCTGCTACTCTAACCCATGTCTCCAGAACCTCTCGTTTTAAATGGTATAGAGTTTTCTTGTTTTCTTCTAGCCTCTGTGGGCCCTTCCACTGTATTATTAAAACTATTTTAGTGTTTTCACTATGTAATCTAACTTCTTAAAAAAGAGAAGTTAACTATTTGTGTCCCCTGCCCTTGTTTCTGCCTCCACTGCTTACAACAATGGTTCTTAAAGTGTGATGGACCACAAGAATAAATGCTTAAGCATATTAAGCATACATTTAGTGAAAGGTGTATAAGACTGGTGCATTGAAAACTACAAGACATTTTAAAGGGAAATTAAAGAGGTAAATAAATGGACAGATGAGCCACATTCAAAGGTTTGAACAAAGGTTGACAAGCTTTTTCTGTAATCGGCCAGGGAGTAAATATTGGTGGCTTTTCAGGCCACACTGCTCTCTCTGGAGTATTTTTCTTTGTTTTGTTTTACAACCCTTCAGAAATGTAAAAACCACTCTTAGCTTGAGGGCATACAAGAACGGGCTAGATTTAGGCTGCAGACCATAGTTTACTGTATCCTGGCTTAAGTTGGCAGTCCTCTCCAAATTGATCTCAGGATTCGATGCAATCCCAACATAATCCTACTAGGCTTTTTTGAAGAAATAAATGACACTATTTTAAAATTTATATGGAAAAGGAAAGGACCTAATAGCTAAAACAATTTAGAAAAAGAAGACCAGAATTGGAGGACTCATCCTATCTGACCATGTGACTTATCATAAAACTATAATAATCAGGACAATGGGGCATTAACATAAAAATAGATCAAGAAACAGACTAGAGTGTCCAGAAATAGACCCACAGTTAGTGGTCAATTGATTTTCATCAAAGATATCAAGGTAATTCAATGGAAAGAAGTTAGTCTTTTCAACAAATGGTGCTGGAACAAATGGATATCTGTATGAAAATGAAGAAACCTCTACCATATCTCATACCATATATAAACATGAACTTAAAATAGGTCATAGATCTAAAAGTAAGAGCTAAACAGATTAAACTTCTAGCAAAAATACAGAAGGTATCTGTGATATTGGCACAGACCAAGATTTCTTAAAGTGAAAAGTATTAGTCGCTCAGTCATGTCTGACTCTTTGTGACTGCATGGACTGTAGCCTGCCAGGCTCCTCTGTCCATGGGATTCTCCAGGCAAGCATACTGGAGTGGGTTACCATTCCCTTCTCCAGGGGACCTTCCTGACCCAGGGATCAAACCCAGGTCTCCCACTTTGCAGGCAGATTCCTTACCGTTTGAGCTACCCACTGGATACCAAAACACATAAAAGAAAAAAACGATAAAAAATGTTATATCAAGATGAAAATTTTCTCTTCTTTGAAAGACGTAATTTCAAGAAAACAAAAAGGAAAGTTACAGGCTGGGGGAAAATGTTTACAAAATATGCAACAGTTGCTTTGTATTCAGAACATGTGAAAAAGCTGTGAAAAAAGAAATGTGAAAATTTATTGCTAAGTCATGTCTGACTCTTTGTGCCCCAGTTGACTGCATCCCTCCAAGGCTCCTCTGTCCATGGGATTTTCCAGGCAAGAACACTGGAATGAGTTACCATTTTCTTCTCCAAGGGATCTTCCTGAACCAGGGATCAAATTGGGGTCTCTTGCTTGGCAGGTGGATTCTTTACCAATGAGCCACCAGGGAAGACTCTCAAAAGCTCTACAACTCAATAATAAAAAGACAACCTAATTAAAACATGGGCAAAAGAGTGGATAAGAAACTTCACAAAAGAATATAGTCAATAAGCGTGTATGAATATGTTCAACATCACTAGTCATAAAAGAAAGGCAAATTAAAACCACGATGTGAATGAGAAACAAACCTATTGGAACAGATAAAGTAATAAAGATTGATAATACCAAGTATTGTCAAAGTCTGTGGAGCTATTGGAAGTTCCATACATGGTGGATTAGAATGTTAAATGGTACAGCCACTTTGGATAACAGTATAACCTTATAAAGTTAATTTAATGAAGCCAGATATGAAAGAAATTTGAATATTGTAAAGTAAAATTACTCTTCCACTAAATATTTTCCATTTTGTTATTCTCCATAAAGGTGTTCTTTATGTTGTATTGCTGTTCAGTCGCTCAGTCATGTTCGACTCTTTGCAACCCCATGAACTGCAGCATGCCAGGCTTCCCTGTCCTTCACCATCTCCCAGAGTTTGCTCAAACTCAGGTCCGTTGAGTCAGTGATGACATCCAACCATCCCATCCTCTGTCACCCTCTTCTCCTCTTGCCCTCAATCTTTTCCAGCATCAGGGATTGTAATGGTCTTATTACTGTCATTTCAAATATAAAAATATTAATATTTTAAAAATTCCTCTGTTTTAATTTCTACATGGTAAATACAGAGAAATACAACCCATACAAACAAAAGCTCTTTGGGATTCTCAATAATTGTTAAGAGTATAAAGGGGTCCTAAACCAAGAAAGTCAGAGAACAGTGGGCTTATAAGAGTCACCCAAATGAAGACTTGAAGTTCTGCATAACCTGGATGTTCTTATCATTCGGGCTTTATCTATTCTCAATTGGAATCTAGTTCTCCAGCTGGGCCAGAGTCTCTCTCCATACCAGTTGATTGACTTTGAGGTCAGGTTCATGACTCACCTGTTCATTCTTTACCTAATCTTATCAGTTGCATGACCTGGCAACTTTTTTTTTTTTTAATCTTGTAGGTCACAGTTTCCTCACCTGCAGAATGGGGATTACAATGGGATCAATTTCATAGGCTTGTTGTGAGGACTGAGTTCATGCAAAGCCCTTAGACCCGTGACTGACGGGTAAGCATTCAGTCCCCGTGAGGTGGTGGTGTAATTGTCTTTGCTACTGTTACCAACCCTGCTTCCCTCCATCTCTGGAAATGACATTTCTCCGTGTTGCCCACACCACCTCCCCCCTGCCCCCATCCCTGAGCTCAGGCATTTCTGATAAATGAGTGTCACTTGGTTTTGAATCTGATTTTCATTTTGCTTCCCCAACTGTATCTGAAGTTTCTTTGAACCAAACTCTTTCTTAGGCATAGTTTACTTAACACTAAATTGGGCAAACAATAGATGCTCAACAAATACTTACTGAGTTGTTAGTTTCTAATTCTGTAGTATGGGAACAACAATAATAGTGTCTTATTATCTCTTCATGGGTATGTTGTGAAAATTGTATGTGAAGTGGTTGAACTGCCTTAAAAAAATCCTCAAACCAAACCAGGCCCTCTTCTTTATGTTTCAATATGTCCTAAGGTCATGATAAGGAATCTTTTTAGAAATCAATTACTGTTAAATGGACGCCCCTATTTATATTTTCTCTTAGAACTCTGAATTCCTATGGCTCGTTGAATTTTTTATACCTAACAGTGTTGTTTTGTGAAATAAGCATTTGGGGAAATATCAAAACTGGCTTCATAGGACTTATGAAGATGACACTTTCTCTTGACCCCATTAAATATGTTCTCACTTAAGATTTTGGATTGTCAAGTCTCTGCTCATGATATTCTCAGGAGGGAAAGGATTAGTCCATTAAAATCCTAAATGAACAAGACCTCACTGGCATTTTGAAAGCATTTTTGCAACATTATCAGAACTAATTTAATTGGTACAGAACTTTTTTCAGATATGGTGGTCACTAAATTTTAGCTCCAATTTTTTCAGTGTTGAGCAAAATAATTTCACCTACACCAAAAACACCGTGCTCTAAGGTATCCTGCTGAATTGATCACACCGATTCTATACTTAACAGAAAAATACAATTAATTCCTTTAAGAAACATTTATTGAGCATCAGCTGTGCACCTGGCCCTGGGGACATTCAGTGAGGTTCAATTCTAGGAGCAGGAGGCAGAGAAAAAAATGAAAAGTGAATAACTGAGATTATTTTAGACAGCGATGAGTGCAAAGCTAGCGATAAAACAGGATGACAGGGAGGAGAATGTACTGGGGCTGGGGGGGGCTTCTATTTTGATAGAGTGAACAGAAATTACCGATAATGAGGATCCTCTGAAGGTTCTGTGGTTAGGACTCTGTGCTTTCACTGCCTAAGGCATAGATTCAATTCCTGCTTGAGGAATTAAGATCTCACAAGCTTCCCACCCCCCCAAAATTACAGATAGATTTTTTCAGAGATACTCAAAATATACGTCTAATGAAAAATCCTGTGTGGGACTTATTTCTGTGAAGGGTGATTTTATTGTCTTTTTTTTTTTGTACTTTCTGTGTTTTCCTAATTTTTTACTTTAAAATGTACCCCTTCCACAGTCAAAGAAAAAATGTGTATACAAAATGTTACTCTTGTAGCAAAATTGTGTTGACCTTGTGAATAAATATATCATAATGAGAGTTTCCTGGTGGCCCAGTGGTTAAGACTCAGAGTTTCCACTGCAGGGGGCGTGTCAGGCAAGTTCCACATGTCACAAGGTATGGCCAAAAAACAAAGATACCATAATGATCTTAAATTCTAAAGAGAGACTATTATTTGAGAATTCTCTATATTCACAATGTGGCTGCCTATTCAATAAGTCACTATTTATAAAGCACTTGGATGAAGGCTTAGCACCTGGTTAGTACTATGTATGCGTTTGCTAAATTAATACACTGATATGTTGAGATGATCTCTAATTCAATTTAACAAATGACTTAGCAAAAATGACCAAGTGCCATTCTGTTTTCTAAGCGTTGTGAAGCATAAAATAATGACATGGTATGAAATTCAAGTCTGAGGGTCTTATATCTCTTTTTCTGCCTCTCTGTCTCTCTTTCTTGGAAAGATCTAACAGCCTTGCCTTCAAGAAACTTAGAAATACTAAGATAGAAAAACATGCACACAGCTATCATTCTGTGATACAAAGGTTTTTTTTTGCAGCAAAAATTGATTGAACCGTAGGTTCTGGTCAAGAAAGGAAGAGTTAATTTCTTCTTGAAAGTCAAAGTGAAAGTCATTCAGTTGTGTCCGACTCTTTGTCACCCCCATGGACTGTACACAGTCCATGGAATTCCCCAGGCCAGAATACTGGAGTGGGTAGCCATTCCCTTCCCCAGGGGATCTTCCCAACCAAGGGATCGAACCCAGGTCTCCCATATTGCAAGCAGATTCTTTACCAGCTGAGCCACCAGGGAAGCCCTGATTTCTTCTTAGATTCAATCAAATTCAAAGAGGGGATTTAATCATTTCCCCTTTATTATTGAACTTCCTCCTTTCATTGGTTTGAAATCTAAAGGCTTATCCTTTCAAAGATGTTTACTGAAGTCCATACACCGGCTTCATAATGAATTTGTGATTTTTTTGTGTGGGCAAATTGTGCTAAGTTATCATAATATCCCCCTAGAGAAGATGCTTTCAACCTAGGCGTGGTGGATCGTATGCAAACACCAGGTGGTCCTTGATGTTTCTGGGAGTGATCATCACACACTCACACTTGCTTCACTTTGTCATGTAAACATAACTCACACAAACTTTGTGCCAGAAAACACCAGCTAGTGATATTAACAAAATGCATACATTTGGCCCCTTATTCAGTTAAGGTATGGCCCATGTGAGAGCCTGGAATTAATGGATTTCCATCCGTGGATGCAGAAACCATCTACAGCTGTGAGCCAGTTGGAACGGGTTTGTGAGGACAGCCTTCGAACCCCTTGGACTGAGATCTCTGTTATTTAGCCAGAGGAAGGAGAAAGTTAATAACATAAGAAGGTTTCTTGCCACTCTCCCTTCTTGTCAGCCCTTAAGCCCAATAAATGTTGGCTTCTCAAAATCCCGTCTTGAAGGTACTTTTGGGAGGAAAAAATAATCATGGAAAACTTTAATCTAGCATATACAGGCACTTTTCACTTTTCACCGCCTCATTCTTCATATCTCTGCTTATTCAGCACTGCTTCCTATACATCTAAACAGGAAGCCTCCAGAGTATGAATGTGCTTGGTTCTAGAAATGTACCTTTAGGTTGATTATGTGGTTCTGAGAATATAATTTCTCTTGGGGGAAAAAAAAATGTTACAGTTGATAGTCAGGTTTCCTGGCAGGCCCCAAAGCCAATATTAGCTTACTGTTCCCGAACTATTACTTTTAAAATAACAGCCTAAAAAAAGAGAGAGGGAGTGTGTTTACTTATTTGTGTAAGGACTTTTTCAGCCCTAGAAGGGTCCTCCATCACGTGGAAGTGGCTTCATGGAGGTGACTTTGGTACCGTTTGAATTTTGAACCACTGGAAATGTTATCTAGTCCAAATTTGATAATTCAAAAAAATAATGGAAGCCCACTTACAAATGATAATAATGATATCAGTCTGGACCCTGATCTCAGGAACATGAAGTGAAATGAGAGGAAGAGACTGTTGTCTCCTTCCTGATTCACAGCTGGTCCAAAGCAAAATTTGGGGGAGCAGTGACAACAAAAAGAAAGCTTGGTATCCTCTGTCTTATACCTCTCCTCTGCCTCCTGCTCTGCCTGAGCCCTAGACCCAGGTGTCCTTAGCGCTCCTCTGACCTTGTTCCCTCCCCTCAGTGTCCCCATTTATTTCAAGAGAGTTTCTCCTGGCCTTCAAAGATCTTCAGTTATTTTACCTTCTTCCCATAGCTTGACAAGGGATTCCCTGGTGGCCCAGTTGGTAAAGAATCTGCCTGCAATGCAGGAGACCCGGGGTTCAATCCCTTGGGTCAGGAAGCTCTTCTGGAGAAGGGAATGGAAACCCACTCCAGTATTCATGCCTAGAGAATCCTATGGACAGAGGAGCCTGAAAGGCTAGAGTCCATGGGATTGCAAAGAGTTGGACACGACTGAGTGACTAACACTTTCACTTTCACAGTCCAACACACCGCATATTTACTCTTACAAGTGCCCTGTGCTAGATATTGGGAGGAAAGCAACTGTGTCAAGCTATTTTACCACAGAATGTGAATGACTGAAAATTTCATAACTTTCCATGAATCACTTGCAGATTTCAAAGGGATGATTGTGAAAAGAAAATTAAAAATGAAAGTGAAACACTGCAGGTAACATAGGGGACATCTCAGCTGGTGGGCTGTTTCTGGCTCCATGCCTCCTCTAGGCTTGGTATTTTCTTCCATTTCTGAACAAACAGCTCTCCTATAAGCTCTGGGTTTTCCCTAAGGTCTCTTATGGCAGTGGCTGCAAGACCCAGTGGAAAGGCTTTGGTATAGAGCAGGCTGATGGCAAAGTTATCCCTCTTCGGGTGGCCGGAGGGGGTCCATCTGAGTGCTGGTCAAGTCAGTGAAGGCCAGTTTAGTTCTAGAGTCAGATTTTGAGCAAAGTTTTCCACCTGAGACATCCAGGGGTGAATTGAGCCAGAGGCTGAGAAGGCCAGAGTCCCTGGAGCGTGCTGAGGTCTAGCTAGGAAAACAGTCAGTTGTCAACATTGAAGACCAAGAGAGCTGAAATGGGAAATAAAGTCAAGTGTGAGGCTCCTAGTAGAACTGGAATGAGAGGGCCATGAGAAGGCGTCATGGGGAATAGCCATGAACAAGACCTTTTAGAACTAACACCCAAAAAAGGTGTCCTTTCCATTACAGGGGACTGGAATGCAAAATTAGGAAGTCAGGAAACACCTGGCGTAACAGGCAAATTTGGCCTTGGAGTACAGAATGAAGCAGGGCAAAGGCTAATAGAGTTTTGCCAAGAGAATGCACTGGTCATAGCAAACACCCTCTTCCAACAACACAAGAGAAGACTCTACACATGGACATCACTGGATGGTCAACACCGAAATCAGATTGATTATATTCTTTGCAGCCAAAGATGGAGAAGCTCTATACAGTCAGCAAAAACAAGACCGGGAGCTGACTGTGGCTCAGATCATGAACGGCTTATTGCCAAATTCAGACTTAAAGTGAAGAAAGTAGGGAAAACCACTAGACCATTCAGGTATGACCTAAATCAAATCCCTTATGATTATACAGTGGAAGTGAGAAATAGATTTAAGGGACTAGAGCTGATAGACAGAGTGCCTGATGAACTATGGACAGAGGTTCATGACATTGTACAGGAGACAGGGATCAAGACCATTCCCATGAAAAAGAAATGCAAAAAAGCCAAATGGCTGTCTGAGGAGGCCTTACAAATAGCTGGGAAAAGAAGAGAAGCAAAAAGCGAAGGAGAAAAGGAAAGATATTCCCATCTGAATACAGAGTTCCAAAGAATAACAAGGAGAGATAAGAAAGCCTTCCTCAGCGACCAATGCAAAGAAATAGAGGAAAACAACAGAATGGGAGAGACTAGAGATCTCTTCAAGAAAATTAGAGATACCAAGGGAACATTTCATGCAAAGATGGGCTCGATAAAGGACAGAAATGGTAGGGACCTAACAGAAGCAGAAGATATTAAGAAGAGGTGGCAACAATACACAGAAGAACTGTACAAAAAAGATCTTCACAATCCAGATAATCATGATGGTGTGATCACTCACCTAGAGCCAGACATCCCGGAGTGTGAAGTCAAGTGGGCCTTAGGAAACATCACTACGAACAAAGCTAGTGGAGGTGATGGAATTCCAGTTGAGCTATTTCAAATCCTGAAAGATGATGCTGTTTAAGTGCTGCACTCAATATGCCAGCAAATCTGGAAAACTCAGCAGTGGCCACAGGACTGGAAAAGGTCAGTTTTCATTCCAATCCCAAAGAAAGGCAATGCCAAAGAATGCTCAAACTACTGCACAATTGCACTCATCTCACACGCTAGTAAAGTAACGCTCAAAATTCTTCAAGCCAGGCTTCAACAGTATGTGAACCGTGAACTTCCAGATGTTCAAGCTGGTTTTAGAAAAGGCAGAGGAACCAGAGATCAAATTTCCAACATCCGCTGGGTCATTGAGAAAGCAAGCGAGTTCCAGAAAAACATCTATTTCTGCTTTATTGACTATGCCAAAGCCTTTGACTGTGTGGATTCCAATAAAATGTGGAAAATTCTTCCAGAGATGGGAATACCAGACCATCTGTATGTAGGGTCAGGAAGCAACAGTTAGAGCTGGACATGGAACAACAGACTGGTTCCAAATAGAAAAAGGAGTACGTCAAGGCTGTATATTGTCACCCTGCTTATTTAAATTATATGCAGAGTACATAATGAGAAACACTGGGCTGGAGGAAGCATAAGCTGGAATCAAGATTGCCGGGAGAAATATCAATAACCTCAGATATGCAGATGACACCACCCTTATGGCAAAAAGTGAAGAAGAACTAAAAAGCCTCTTGATGAACGTGAAAGAGGAGAGTGAAAAAGTTGGCTTAAAGCTCAATATTCAGGAAACTAAGATCATGGCACCTGGTCCCATCACCTCATGGGAAATAGATGGGGAAATAGTGGAAACAGTGTCAGACTTTATTTTTGGGGGCTCCAAAATCACTGCTGATGGTGATTGCAGCCATGAAATTAAAAGACGCTTACTCCTTGGAAGGAAGGTTATGGCCAACCTGGATAGCATATTAAAAAGCAGAGACATTACTTTGCCAACAAAGGTCCATCTAGTCAAGGCTATGGTTTTTCCAGTGGTCATGTATGGATGTGAGAGTTGGACGGTGAAGAAAGCTGAACATCAAAATTGATGCTTTTGAACTGTGGTGTTGGAAAAGACTCTTGAGAGTCCCTTGGACGGCAAAAAGATCCAACCAGTCCATCCTAAAGGAGATCAGTCCTGGGTGTTCATTGGAAGGACTGATGTTGAAGCTGAAACTCCAATACTTTGACTACCTCATGCAAAGGGTTGACTCATTGGAAAAGACCCTACTGCTGAGAAGGATTGGGGGCAGGAGGAGAAGGGGACGACAGAGGATGAGATGGTTGGATGGCATCACTGACTTGATGGATATGGGTTTGGGTAAACTCTGGGAGTTGGTGATGGACAGGGAGGCCTGGCGTGCTGCGATTCATGGGGTCGCAAAGAGTCAGACATGACTGAGCGACTGAACTGACTGAACTGACTGACATTTGATTGTCCCTCATCTCCCTTTCTCACCATCAGCAGGGTGGTTATGGACAAGGTGACTCAAAAGGGGCAGGGCTGGGGAAACAATGTGTACAAACAAGCATTGTTCCTTGGTCTATAGCTATGGCCTTGACTGCTTGATGTCTTTTTGTTTTGAGTAAACACTTGGAAAATTGTGGATGTGCCTTCAGAATTTTGTCTTAAGATGTCACAAAGTATATCTGTGGTTAGTCCATAACTGTGGTCTCCTGTCTCTTCATAACAAAAGCAACGGCCTTTAAAGTTTTTTTAAAAATAGCTTTCTTACCGTTAGCCCTAGTGCTAACTATCAGAGAATTCTGACCTTCCCGCCTGAGCTACCAACAAGGCTGTTTGGCCCCTGGGAGCCTAGCCCCACCCAGGTCTGCTGGTACATTAAGAAGCTGTGATGTCTAGGCATCTGGAGTAGACGAAATTCTGGATATCCCTCAAGGACTGTGTTGTAGTCTCCTTCTATGCCAGCATAAAATAACTCTGCCTATCTAGTCCTTCTATGCCAATTTCTGCTACATTTGCATCCTGGCATCAACAGAATCCCAATTTCTGTCCTCTCCTATAGGATCTGCCAGCTCCCCTCTCTTAGATCTAGCCCTGGTTTCCAAATGCACGAACCTAGTTTGAAGAACTGATTTGTTTACCAAAGACCTAGATTTCTCTGGATACTGATGACCATGTACTATGTGTTAAGTTACTTCAGTCGTGTCTGACTCTTTGTAACCATATGGGCCATAGCTTACCAGTCTCCTCCATCCATGGAATTCTCCAGGCAAAAACACTGGAGTGGGTAGCCATTTCCTTCTCTAGGAGATCTTCCCAACCCAGGGATCAAACCCCAGTTTCCTCCCTTGGCAGAGGGGTTCTTTACTACTAGCACTGCCTGGGAAGCCCTA
This sequence comes from Okapia johnstoni, assembly GCA_024291935.2. Taxonomy (NCBI): domain Eukaryota; kingdom Metazoa; phylum Chordata; class Mammalia; order Artiodactyla; family Giraffidae; genus Okapia; species Okapia johnstoni. The sequence goes on along the minus strand of CM044318.1, from coordinate 75,762,282 downwards.
CTGATGACCATGCCCACCCAGAATTCTCAGCACTACATTTTAACCCACTATCTGGACTGGCTATTATAAATGTATCCTCAACATCCCATATGTGGGATAACTAACTTGAGCTTCTGCCCAGTGCTGACCTTTTCTTGACTGCCTCTCTTACCCAGCTCCTCCACCACACTTTGAATCTAATTAAGGGTTGCGTTAGTTTCCTTGGCTCTTACTATATTGGTTTCAGCTCAGGAGTGGATCAGGACATGGCTCCCAGCATGCCCTGGATGAGAGCCTTTTATCACATTGGAGAGCTTGCTTCTGCCACAGAGCTCCTGCCTAAACTTTTCTGCAGTCATAAAATGGCTACATTTCAGAGTCCATTTGCTGATAGTAACAGTACCCTCCAACACTAAGAGTTTGTCATACACTATCTAAATTGATAGGCATTAAACCCTATGAAATAGGTAGGTCCAATATTATCTCAGTATACAGATTAGGCAGCTTAAGCTTCTGAGTTATTTGCTTTTGGAAACACATCCAAAAAAAAGTACTTGGCTGAGAAAGCACAAGTAAATGACACAGTTAAGAGCTACCTCTGGGTGCACTTTTCACTAACTCATGTTGCTAACCCTGGTAATGTAGGGCCACATGAGAAAGTCCAGTATGATTCCTAACTGGCTTATAACCTTGATCAAAAAGCTGATATTCACTGATTTGGTAAACATTTCTTGAGTGCCCACCATGTGCCAGGCACTCTTCTGGAGGGTTAGCACACATTAGTCAACAAAAGGGACAAAACCCCTAGTGCTCATGGCACTTTGCACTGGTGGTCTATTCCTCAAGAGTGTTGGTTCACATCCGACTCTGCCCCTAGCTTCAGGTCTAGATGGAGATAACTAGACTGGTGTTGGTAGGCTTTGCATCTGTGATTCTGTGACTCCCCCTGAGAAACCCTTTCAGTTAGGAGCTGACAGTCTGCTTGTGAGTCCCTGACTTCTTCCCTATAGCAAATTTGGGCAATGCTATTGAAAATCCTCTTAGAGAAAAAGCAAGAAATAAAATAACACGACTCATCCCTAGTGCAGCTGTTGAAACGGCTGCTGATGCAACAGCTGGGGCAGCTCTTAATGACAATCTTTCAAGTGAGGCTGAATGATAACATGGAACAAAAAAGCAGCTCTGTGATGTTGCTTGATTTTCAGTTGGTTTTACAAAAACTATTTCACCAGGGAAAATCATTTTAGAGGAAAAACATAAAACCTATAGCTGGGCTAAAAAATATGGCATTTTTGTGGTGTGTGTTGAGCTTCAGCACAGAAAATAATACACAGTTGATTTGATTCACAAAATAAGCATTAACGATCTGTTATACACTATAATTATCTCGGAATTTTTTTATATGATGGGAACATGAAAACCCAGCTCTTTGCTGTCAGAAATGTTTTCTTTCATTCCATTTTTTTCCTAATCTTCCTTAAAATATTGGTGTGAATTAAACTCACCAAGGAGGAAACGAGCAAACATCTTCCATAATACAGTTATGAAAATAAGAGCTGAGTTGTTGTTACTCCCATCTGGGACACCAAATGTTTGCAGGCTGGTGTACGACTTGAAGCACATTTCTGACCCCCAAATCAAGACCTGGTTAAATGTGTTTAAAATGTCCTCTTTCCTATTCCAAACAAGTAAACGCAAGTGAGCGATAGCAAAACAGAAGTAATAGTACTGATAATCGACTAAGAAAGCATGAGAAATCACTGGCAAAGTAAAGTGACTTAAGGAGAATCTGATTGTGTATAGTGTTGATAATATAGAACGAGAGTGAAGAGTTCATGCCATGCGAGCATCCTCTCAGGCTACTGCTAAGAGCAGGAAGTCCAGTACAGGAAGTGTCCTCGAAACTTTAATCTTGAAATGTCAGAAGTAATAGACATTTTCTTTCTCCATATATCCAGAGGGTCAAGAGTGGACACACACATAACAAAACTGAAAGTACTCTCTAATCAGTTGTATTTTTTCTCTGGCATTTGTTGAAGGTCAAATGGTCCACCCATTTATCATTTCAGCACTGGAGTCTCAAGAAAATGCCCTCATCTGAGATGGGTTTGGTTGCCCATCATTTTGCCCATCCATAATCACTGGAGAGTGGGGCTCCATTTGAAGTCTACAATGAGAGAGGGAAGGGAAATGGGATGTCTAGGAGAGCACTGACTTTCTGCTATCAACCAATGGATTTCTAGAAGTTTCTTCTAACTACAAAACGTTTGAGAAATGCTCCTGACAATATATATGTAATGTGATAGGTTTATAACACGATTAGTTCTTCAAAGATCAAAAAAACATACAGCGACTGTCATGACCCAGGATGGCATGAAACAGTTCTCGTGACAGTTTGATGACAAGGATATGAGGAAAGAGTTTCTGTGCAGTAAGATCATGTGTCTACTTAACTCTGTTGACAGTAAAATATGGATTTCAGATTATTCTATGGCTTGGAAATATACTTTGTTGAAACCGTGGTTTTATGTCTTCCTTTTATAATACCAAATAAGATTACAGTATGACTTGCACAGCAAATACTTCAAGAAATTTTTTTAAACAATTGAACTTTAAAGAAACAAATTAGAAGAGAATTTGCATCATATCAGGGCTAATGATTTTTTTAATGTTTGTATTTATAACCAACTACTAGTGTACTTCCCCTTCGTAGTTTAGTGATAGAGCCTACATAGAATTTTTTGATGCAAACAATTTTTATATATTAGATTTTTATATTCTATATAGGTTGTTATATGATTAATTTTATAAGACAGATTATTTATCTGAAGTTGTAAAGAGTCATACCTTAATGTACCTGTTTTGGAAGTTTGGACTTTCATGTATCATTTTTCCCTAGAATGACCTCAATGTATCACATAGCTTCAATTTTCTACTCCCTGTGCTTCATAATCCATAGTTAACCAGGAATGAGGGGAAAAGAAAAAGATCTTTTTTCTCGTCTATCTGTGTAGAGAAAAACTGCAGATGGCTCTAATCCAAAGCCTTTATAATAAAGTTTTATTAAAAGCCAATGTTTATTATAACTTTAAAAGACTAAATAATTCTTCTAAGACCCAAAAAGGTTTTTCATCTTGCATAAATAAGATTTTGTATAAAATCTTCATATAATGTTCATGCAGTGGCGAGGCAACTCTCTACCTCAGTTTCCTCATTGGCAAAATAAAAAGCTTAAAATGTTGTACTATTTGATTTTAAAGTATTTCTAGCAGGTAAGAAAAGTGATACAAGAAAGTTTGTGTGTGTGCACGTTACAGTGAGCTTTGAGTCTCAGAACTGAAATCTTCTCTCCCTTGTAAGATTATTTTGTATAAGGACATAATGTACAAAACACTAATCAGCATTTGCTTTTTCATAATTCATTCAAGGAAGCTCATTATTATAGCCTTTCACAGTCTCTGCTCAGCATACTTTATTTTCATCTTGCATTTAAGACAGAGAGGCCTGCTCCTCACATCCCTTGTGGATAGAGCCAGGAACGAGGGTGTGATATCCATGTGCTCAACTATAAAATCTGAAACACTTTCAGTGGGCTGACCTCAGCAGATGTTTTGGTGAGAGCTTCTAAGCAGAGCCAAAGAAGGGTGGAAAATGAGGTCACACTGCTAGGAAAGAAGGAAAGACAAAACTCTTGCCAAAGAGTCATTGTAGAGAGCAAGAAAAAGACCATGGGTTTATTGCTTGGGTGTGGAGTCAAGTACTTTCTCTGGGCAATAGGGAACAAGGTTCCCTCTGGCTTTATCCTGGAGAAAACAGCTGACCCTTGGCATACTTGTTTGATTTTTCTGGAACTATAAGATGTTTCAGGGTCATTTTGTAGAATTGATCATTTCTCTCAGGAATGCTTGTTCTTTTCATAAAACCAAGTGAGCGATAGCAAAACAGAAGTAATAGTACTGATAATCGACTAAGAAAGCATGAGAAATCACTGGCAAAGTAAAGTGACTTAGGTTAACGGATTGCTACTGGGGAGTCATTGCTTCTAGCACCTCTCAGCTGCAAGAGTTAATATATATACGTGTGTGTGTGTGTGTGTGTGTGTGTGTGTGTGTGTGTGTGTGTGTGTATACACCAGTGAAAGTCACTCAGTCGTGTCTGACTCTTTGTGATCCCATGGACTATACAGGCCATGGAATTCTCCAGGCCAGAATACTGGAGTGGGTAGCCATTCCCTTCTCGAGAGGATCTTCCCAACCCAGGGATCAAACGCAGGTCTTCCACATTGCAGGTGGATTCTTTACCAGCTGAGCCACCAGGAAAGCCCATATTATGTGTATATTCATATACCTATAAATATTTCTGCATGTACATCCTACATCTTCTTTATCCAGTCATCTGTTGATTGACACTTAGGTTGCTTCCATGTCTTGGCTATTATAAATAGTGCTGCTATAAACATTGGGGAGCATGTACCTTTTCAAATTGGAATTTTCATCTTTTCTGGATATAAGTCCAGGAGTGGGATTACTAAATCACATGGGAACTCTATTTTTAGTTTTTTAAGGAACTTGCATACTGTTCTCACAGTGACTGAACCAATTTACATTTCTACCAAGAGAATAGGAGGGTTTCCTTCTCTCTACATCCTCTCCAGCATTTATTATTTGTAGACTCTTTGATAATGGTCATTCTGACTGGTGTGAGGTGATACCTCATTGCAGTTTTGATTTTCATTTCTTTAATAATTAGCAATGTTGAGCATCTTTTCATGTTCCTGTTGGCCATCTGTATGTCTTTTTGGAGAGATGTCTATTTAGGTCTTCTGCCCGTTTTTGATGCACAAAAATTAACTCAAAATGAATCACTAACCTAAACAGCAGAACTAACTAAATCCATAAACTCATAGAAAAAAGTAAGAGTCAGTTATCATGACCTTGAATTTGGCAATAGATTCTTACATATGACCTGAAAGCACAAATAACAAAAGAAAAAAAATAGCTAAGTTGGACTTCATCAAAATTTAAAAATCTTGTGCATCAAAGGATACTATCAAAAAATAAAGACAGACTACAGAATAGGAGAAAGCACATGCAAATCATTTACAAGGATTTAGTATCCAGAATATACAAAGAACTGAAACCCAACAATGACAACAAATAGACAAACAAAAGGGAACAATCCAATTTAAGAATAAGCAAGGGACTTGATTAGACATTTCTCCAAAGTATATAAATGCTCAAAAAGCACTGAAAAGATATTTACTTATTAGTCATTGGGCAAATGTAAATCAAACCATGAGATACTACTCCACACCTATTACAATGGTTATAATTTAAAAAAAAAAAGTAAGAAAGAAAAAGCAAGTGTGGGCAGGTTGCAGAGATGTTGGAGCCCTTGCGCATTGCTTGGGCTCTGCTGCTCAGCTGTGTCTGACTCTTTGTAACTCCGTGGACTGTAGCCCGCTGGACTTCCAGACTTCTCTGTCCATGGGGTTTCCCGGGTAAGATTACTGGCATGGGTTGCCACTTCCTAATTCAGGGGATCTTCCTGATCCAGGGATTGAACCTGTGTCTCTTTCGTCTCCTACATTGGCAGGCAGATTCTTTAACACTAGAGCCACCTGGAAAACCCATACATTACTTGAGAGGAATGTAAAATGGTACAGCCACAGAAAACAGCTTGGTAGTTCCTCAAAAAACTAAACATGAAATAACTATCTGATCCAGCAATTTTGCTCCTAGGTATATATCCAAAAGAATTGAAAACAGGGACTCAAACAGATACTTGTGTGGCAGTATTCATTGCACCATAATAGCCAAAAGATGAAAACAATCCAAATGCCCATCAACAGATGAATGAATTTTAAAATGTGGTATACACATAAAATGGAATATTCTTTGGCCATAAAATATAGGAAGTTATGATAAAATGTTCAACATGGATGAATCTTGAAAACATGCTGAGTAAAATAAGCCAAACACAAAACGACAAATATTATCAAATATTAATACATGAGTCAACTTATATGAATTACCTAGAATGGGTAAATTTATAGAGACAGAAAGTGGATAAGAAAAGAGAGGGAAGGTGGAAAGAGGAATTATTGCTTAATGAGTACAAGGTTTCTGTTTGGGGTGATGAAAAAAGCTTTAGAAAAAGATAGTGGTTATGGTAGCTATGGTATAACAAATACATGGTCTTTGTCCTTGTTCTGGTCACAAAGCAACTAAAACCCTTGTACTCTCCTGAGTGATAGGAATGCCTTTCGTTATTCATAAAAAGCCCCTTTTGATCACACTTGAGTTTATGCTAATTGACTTAGGGTGAGGCTCCTAGATATTTCAGGATGCAGACTGGTCCCCAGAAAGACAGCTAAGATTAGAGGGTTGGAACTTTCAACCCCACTTCTCACCCTTCCTCCCAAATCTCTGGGCAAGGAAGAGTAGCTGGAGACTGAGCTTTATAAAAATTCTTGAACGAAGAGATTCAGAGAACTTGTAAGTCAGTGAATACATTGAAGAAGGATGGTTGTACAACAATATAAAGGTAATTCAATCCACTGAATGGTACACTTCAAATAGGTTAAATGGCAAATTTTATGTTACATATATCTTACCATATTAAAAAAAAGCAAAAAATTAAAAAAATGCTAAAGATTAGAGAGGTTGGAGAGCTTGTAAGTCAGTATAACTGGTAGATTGGATTTGAACCCAGATCCATCTGAATTAGGTACTTAGCAATTTAATTAAACTGTGAACAACAGAATGGGAAAGACTAGAGATCTCTTCAAGAAACTTAGAGATACCAAGGGAACATTTCATGCAAAGATGGGCTTGATAAAGGAGAGAAATGGTAGGGATCTAACAGAAGCAGAAGACATTAAGAAGAGGTGGCAACAATACACAGAAGAACTGTACAAAAAAGATCTTCGCAACCCAGATAATCACGATGGTGTGATCACTCACCTAGAGCCAGACATCCTGGAATGTGAAGTCAAGTGGGCCTTAGGAAGCATCACTACAAACAAGGCTAGTGGAGGTGATGGAATTCCAGTTGAGCTATTTCAAATCCTGAAAGATGATGCTGTGAAAGTGCTGCACTCAATATGCCAAAAAATCTAGAAAACTCAGCAGTGGCCACAGGACTGGAAAAGGTCAGTTTTCATTCCAATCCCAAAGAAAGGCAATGCCAAAGAATGCTCGAACTACTGCACAATTGCACTCATCTCACACACTAGTAAAGTAATGCTCAAAATTCTCCAAGCCAGGCTTCAGCAATACATGAACCGTGAACTTCCAGATGTTCAAGCTGGTTTTAGAAAAGGCAGAGAAACCAGAGATCAAATTGCCAACATCCGCTGGATCATCAAAAAAGCAAGAGAGTTCCAGAAAAACATCTATTTCTGCTTTATTGACTATGCCAAAGCCTTTGTGTGGATCACAATAAACTGTGGAAAATTCTGAAAGAGATGGGAATACCAGACCATCTGACCTGTCTCTTGAGAAACCTGTATGCAGGTCAGGAAGCAACAGTTAGAACCGGACATGGAACAACAGACTGGTTCCAAATAGGAAAAGGAGTACGTCAAGGCTGTATATTGTCACCCTGCTTATTTAACTTACATGCAGAGTACATCATGAGAAACGCTGGGCTGGAGGAAGCACAAGCTGGAATCAAGATTGCCGGGAGAAATATCAATAACCTCAGATATGCAGATGACACCACCCTTATGGCAGAAAGCGAAGAAGAACTCAAGAGCCTCTTGATGAACATCAAAGAGGAGAGTGAAAAAGTTGGCTTAAAGCTCAACATTCAGGAAACTAAGATCATGGCATCTGGTCCCATCACCTCATGGGAAATAGATGGGGAAACAGTGGAAACAGTGTCAGACTTTATTTTGGGGGGCTCCAAAATCACTGCTGATGGTGATTGCAGCCATGAAATTAAAAGACGCTTACTCCTTGGAGGGAAGGTTATGACCAACCTAGATAGCATATTTAAAAGCAGAGAGATTACTTTGCCAACAAAGGTCCGTCTAGTCAAGGCTATGGTTTTTCCGGTGGTCATGTATGGATGTGAGAGTTGGACGGTGAAGAAAGCTGAGCACCGTAGAATTGATGCTTTTGAACTGTGGTGTTGGGGAAGACTCTTGAGAGTCCCTTGGACTGCAAGGAGATCCAACCAGTCCATCCTAAAGGAGATCAGTCCTGGGTGTTCATTGGAAGGACTGATGTTGAAGCTGAAACTCCAATACTTTGGCCACCTCATGTGAAGAGTTGACTCATTGGAAAAGACCCTAATGCTGGGAAGGATTGGGGGCAGGAGGAGAAGGGGACGACAGAGGATGAGATGGTTGGATGGCATCACTGACTCAATGGACACGGGTTTGGGTAAACTCCGGAAGCTGGTGATGGACAGGGAGGCCTGGCGTGCTGTGATTCATGTGGTCGCAAAGAGTCGGACACGACCTGAGCGACTGAACTGAACCGAACCGTGTACAGCCATCTTTCTCTTAGAATTTTTGAGTTATTAGTAATAGAGGAAAGGTGGTCTTTACAGAACATCAGCCTCAAGGGATGGGCAGGTTTGAAGAAAGAGTGGGTGCCAGGTGATCAGCTAGAAGGCTAGTGTTGTAATACAGTGGAGAGAAAACTAAAGTCTGGATCAGGGATGTGGTTATGAGAATGGAGAGGAAACAAAGCTGAAGGGAAGAAATGACAATACATACTTCACGATGCCTGGAAAGAGACAATGAAGGATCCACAAAGTCAACCTTGGGAAGACGGGAGTGATGGGCAGCTGCTGGCAGAAATAAGATATTTGAAGAAGACCCCTCATTTTCAAAATGTTCAGGAATGTGTTCTCCTCTCCCAACCACATGAACCCTGGAATCCCCAATGAAACTGAGCTCGTTAATGTGGGTTCTATGGAACTAAGTGCTGGGAACACAGATCCCTCTATGGACTCTACCCCCTTCCATGGAGGTAGGATTAAATTAACATATACACAACAGGGATCTATGAAGGGGAGAAGACAAACGTAAGATACAGAGGATATACTTTGTCTATCTTCTACCCAACCTAATCCAGTGATAATTAACACCTAGTTTTGTTGTTTTATTTCTTTAAACACAAAGGTCAAAGTTCTACCTGCCTTTCAGCTAAACGGCCAGGTTTTGTTGTGGTTTTTACATATGAACAACATGCTCCAGTGTGTGCTCAGTCACTTGTGTCCGACTCTTTGCAACGCTATGGACTGTGGCCCACCAGGCTCCTCTGTCCGTGGAATTCTCCAGGCAAGAATACTGGAGTGGGTTGCCATACCCTCCTCTAGGGGATGTTCCTGACCCAGGGATCAAACGCACATCTCCTGCATTGCAGGCAGATTCTTTACTCAGTGAGCCACCTGGGAAGCCCATGGACAACAACATAAATACACCTAAATGCCCATCAGGATATGTGATTAGCGATGGAGAAAGAAGGAATGCAAAGCCAGGCCAAGGAGGGGCTGTGTCAGGAATGGAGTGAAAGGAGGGATGTGGGGGAGCGTTAAATTCCCTCCTCTTCCTTCCAGCTGTGCCTCTGTTCTCCAGCTTTTCATGCCCCTCTGCACATCTATGGCTAGAAGAAAAGCCCGTCTTCTTCCATAACTGCTGCAGCTGAGTTAAGTTGACAAATCATCTTTTGCAGCCCTTGGAGACCCAGCAGAGCTATCTAGAGACACAAAGACTACTGATACTTATGCTGTAGTCCTCCATTCTCACATTCTCCCTCAAGAGACCTAAGTGATAGAGTTTTAGAGAACCTGCCAGATACTTATGTTTTAACAAGCCAAAGAGGAAAAAAACAAAACAAAACTCAAAGCAAATCTATTAATTCAAGGAGAATTTTACATATTTATGTGCTCAATTGCCATCTCTTAGGACTCTCCAGGTTTTTCACAGGAAGGAGTATATTGAAGCTGAAAGAAACTGTTCCTAAAAATAAAGCACAGAAGAGGTTTCTGATCAATTCATTGTGTTCTTATGCAGCAAGACGACAACAGACATGCAAATAGATAGACCATTGGTCTATCACATAGAGTGTGGTTACAAAAATGAATCAGAGTTTAAATATTAATAACACTTATGAAAGCAGCTAGAAATGTGATGATTGTATTTGATCTCATAGACTTGAAGCACCTTGAGAACAGTGACTGCATCAACTACATTCACTGCTGGGGCCCATGTGAGCAGAGTAGGGCTCAATGTGTATCCACTGAATAGAGAGATGGTGGTACCACTAGTTGATTTTAGTGATGTCATATAGTCTTTCTAATTGTATTGTGGGTAAAAGATGCTCTCCATGGTGACATCAGAGTAATATAGAAGGATTTTAGCACATTGGCTTCCCTGGTAGCTCAGCTGGTAAAGAATCCACCTGCAATGCAGAAGACCCTGGTTTGATTTCTGACTCAGGAAGGGATAGGCTGGAGAAAGGATAGGCTACCCACTCCAGTATTCTTGCCTGGAGAATCCCCATGGACAGAGCAGCTTTGTGACCCCATGGTCACAAGGAGTCAGACACGACTGAGCGACTAAGCAATTAACACATTGATGAAGAAAAATGCTGCTTTGGTGCAGAGGTATTGCATCTATGAATTTAAATCTAAAGTAAACTTGTAGACATTTTGAGGTTGCTTCTTAAGTTTGAGGTTGAGGTCAGTTAGCTACTCATTTAACTGGGAGTGGAAAGAAATTGGAACTTACAACTCTCAGCTGTTTCCCAAGGTGGCCACCTCTGCCACCTAGTTCTCCTTCACTCTTGGGGGAGATCTGTTTTCTTGTGCCTACCCAATCTAACCTGCAGAAAGATACCAATACTCTTAGGTCTCTTGGCCTAGATGTGGCTAGATCTCTTCTATTCTTGGTTTGAGTGAAGGAATAGTTCAAAGCTACCCTCACATACTCTATTTCAGAACATGTATCCTGTATTCATCCCCATCTGTGATCACAGATAGTTTAGGTAACACTGTCACTCAGAGAGGTGCATCTCAAACCATCATGTGTACAGGCATCTCTGGGGAACATATTAAAGATGCAGATTCTCACTCAGGGAACCTGGAGTGGAGCCTCCAGGTGAGGCTGATGCTGCTGGTCCATGGACCACATGTAGAGTAACAGACTTGATTGTATGTAACTCATTTTTTATATCTCTACAAAATGTGTGTGCATGCATGCTATGTTGCTTCAGTCATGTTCGACTCTGCAACCCCATGTACTGTAGCCCATCAGGCTCCTCTAACCATAGGATTCTCCAAGCAAGAGTACTGGAGTGGGTTGCCGTGCCCTCCTCCAGGGGATCTTTCCGACTCAGGGATCAACCCATGTCTCTAAGTCTCTTGCATTGGCAGGTGGGTTCTTCACCACTAGCGCCATGTGGGAAGTCCTCAGGTATATATACAAGATGGATAAAATGCTAAATTAAACTACTTGGTCTTCTAGCCTGAAACAGTTTTGGGTCAATGACTCTGAACTTCTGATGGAATTCTCAGTTCCTTCCAGAATTTTCTTCCCAGTCTTAGCTCCAGAGGTGGGCCCCCAAACCACTCTCCTTGCCCTGGACTACTCTGTAGCTCCTTCCCCTGGAGTGATGACAATGACTGTTATTCTCTAATGTGTGAAGAATCCCTCCTATTTAACTCCACAAATTCTTCTTTTGACTTGATCTTCGTGCATAAACTTTGCCAATGTCTCCTAGAACCTAGATCCTGCCAGCCTCTACTGTTTCAGCCTCTGGATGCCAGACCCTTGTCATTGATCTGTTTCATTTTCCTGAGTCATTTCATAAGCTCCTTGTTCAGTACCATGCTTCATTTATGGTGATAATTTTGGACCTGGAATTAATCATGCTACTGGTCACGTGAACTGGCTCCACTGCCACTGCCTTGGTCAAAAATCACCAGAATGCTTCACTGGAATGTTGAATGTCTTAACTCACAAGCCTATATATCTTTTGCCCTCTTCCAGTCTGTAGTTTGAGCGATATTTTTGAAATAAGAATCCAATGATCTCTTTCTCTCTCTCCACCCCAAGAAGCAGACTACCGCCTCATTCTGTGCTGGTGAGTGAATTTTCCTAATTCATCCTCTGCATGTCTCCGTTTCACAAAGGGGATTTCAGCTCCAACTTCCTCCCTCCCTCAGCCAAAGCCTCATCTTCTCTTAGCCAAACCTTGGTGTTACCGAGATCAATAACTCCTAGAAGGGCAACCATGGTGCCCCTCACTGGTCTATCTAGTTTCTTAATTCCTTCCAGCAACTGAGAGTTTCCCCTTCTTGTAAGATCTACTCTGCAGTAAAGAGAATTGTTTTATTCTGTGTGCAGCATCCCAGGTATTTTAGTAGAAACATTTTTAGGTTGCCTACTGTTCCATGGGTCAAAACACCTTGCTCTCTGCACTCACCCCACACGTCTTTCTGGTTTTCCACTGTTTATTTCTTCATTGAGATTTCTAGTGCTATCCTTTCTACCAGGAAGTCTCTCCTTACTTAAACTTTCAACCACAATGAAAGGTAAATTGTATAAGAAATATTTCCTGATTCCTTGATAAAGTCGGGCTCCTCTCTTACCATATGTTTCTATGGCTCCTTCTATGGTTCCTATGGTACTCTTCTTACATAAATAGTACTTATTGCAATTGTACCTTATAGTCTACATCCCCTTCCAAAAGCTAAGTTCCTTAATAGGAGGGCAGAGGCCATATTATCAATAGTTTCATTCCACTGTACATGGCTTCCAGTGCAACATGGAAATAATGATAACCAGCATACATTGAGCTCTTTCTGTATGCCTCACCACAGCTCCACTGGTATCCCTGTTTTACAAATGAGGAACTGAGGGATAAAGAGATTAAGTTGTTAAGATCTAAAATCAAATCCGGGCAGTCTGGCTCCAGAAACTTCTGTCTAAACCTCTATTTTGTGAAAGGTTGTTGCTTAGTGAATTTGGGGGGGAAATGACCCTTCTTGAGAGCCCAGGAACTCTGGTGCTCCCTGCCAGAGCCAACCAAAGATGTCTCCTTCCTTCATTTTCACCATATGACCCTCCTCTCAGAACCTTCCATGGATGCACTTCCTGGACGAGGAACCCCTTGGGCTGCTGCTTATTTGCATGGCAGGGATCGTTGGCAAGCCTGAGCTTGGTCACATCACCTGTCTGCCTCCTTTCCCATGATCTTGATGAGAACTCACTCAAGTGACGCTTGGAAGAGATCTTTCAGAACTCTGCAGCTACCAGTGGAAGCAGATTCTGATTCTGTATTTGAAGCCCGAGAGGCTGCATTTCTAACCACTTACCACGTGATGCTGATGTTGCTGGTCTGCAGACAGCTTTGGAAGGGTCAGAAGCAAGGTCGGCATAATCTACTCTCCAAGCTTTCATTTCCAAGCTTGTTTTTGCAGCTGATACCATCTACTTTGTAATATTCACATGAATAAAAGAATATGTGTGAAGTACTTAGTACTGTGGTTGGAACATGTTAGGTGTTCAACTAACGGATTTGTTGCTTTTCCTGTTCTAGTTTTCTAAATATTAGTTGATATTAAATCTGTAAAGATCTTATCATTTAATATAATATTTCTACTGGAAGATTAAAACATACACACACAACTCTTGAATCATTTTTAGAAAAGGAATCCAATCAAGGCATTGAAAATATTCATGTAATATTATGTAGTGTAAAAAAATAGTCATCTTCACCTCTTTGAAACTTAAATTCACTCTGTAACCACCTAACCTCTGGATATTCTCTGCCTGACTATTAAAAGCTGATGATGAATCACTAAGAAGAAACTCTTATTGCTTCTGGGTTCTCACCATTACTGCAAATCCATAAATTGCCCAGAACTGTAGCTTTGAAGGTTGTTAGCTCTCAAGATTTCTATTATGAATTGGCACTTAATCTTTGATCCTGACATATCTTTTAGGCTTCCTATTTAATTATTTACTAAATACACATTTTAAAGCCCTAGGAACCAGACTTCCCCATGGCGGCTGTCCACCACGCTCACCTCCCCACCTGTGTTTGACCTCTAGGCTACCCAGAATGCTGAGCTGTGCCCACATGCCCATGTTCCAAGGGACTTTGCTAATGGATTGATCAACGAACTTCTCTTGGTCTGGAACTCAGTAACTGACATTCTGACTGACACCAAGCATGAAAATCACATTACTCTGGTTGTAAAAAACCTTCACTGGCTACCTGTAAAGTACAGGATTATGTGTAAAGTCCTAGTTATTAACTTACAAGTCCTTAAATTGACTTGGTTTTGAATACCTCAGAGACATCCTGCAACCATACATTCCGGGTCGTTTTCTTTGGTCTCAGTCAATTGGATTAGTTCTTTTTGGCTGAAGACATTGAGCTACGGGGCATTTTTAATGTTTGCTCTCTGCTTATGGAATTTATTAACCATGGAGGTCAGGCTGTCTTACTCTGTCAAGCTTTCAGTCCAAATTTAAGAGGCACCTTTTCCAGATTGCTGATTTGGCTAAATAAGCCATAAATCGATCCACTGTTGTTTAGTTTTTAAATCACTGTTCTTCTTTGGTATTTTTATGTATCTGCTCCAAGAGTTTGTTTGACATGTCACAGTTAAATTTTATATTATTCCACTTAATATCTTTTTTTTTCACATCCTGACTTGAAACACTGTCAAAGTGAATTTACTAATTAAATGCTTTGCATGATACGTTACCTTTCCCCATCTGCTTCAGAAGGATGTCACAAGGACAATGAGATGTGAAAGTACTACTTGGATTGTGAAATATCAGGTCTTATATTCAATTATGTACATGTATTTCACCTTATTTTGGTTCCTAATCAATCACTCCACTGTTAGGGCACTCAGAAATTAATTGTTGAATGGACGAATGTATGCTAGACACACAGTGAGACCAAGGTATAGGTCACAGGTTTCTTCAGCAAATTTTAATCAAGCATCTTTTGATCAGTATAAATGTGTCTAAAGTTAACTAACAATTAGGTATTTAAATATCAGGCGACAACAAAGAAAACATGGCTCAGGTCACTACACAATTAAGGGCCAAATATCGGGTTGGCCCAAAAGTTTGTTTGGATTTTTCTGCTCCATCTTAGGGGAAAACCTGAATGAACTGTTTGGCCAACCCAATATATTCTGCATATAGTCGCAGCTCCATAATTTCTGAGCAGAGCACCATTCCTCAGGCTGGAGCAGTGGGGGGAAATCTGACCGAGACATTGATTTGCAGTGGACCCAGGTATGTATGTGGAAATAGGGTAGCCATAGAAGAGGTGAGGAGGCTGTAGGGTTGAATACAAAGATGGAATGAAAACAGGAAGAAAACCCAATGACATTTTCCTTTCAAGTGGGAGGGAGGGTTTTAAATTCGACCCATTTAGCTGGAAGATGATTCAGAAAAAATATATAATAGATAGTGCTTTGTAATACATTTATCAAAATAGGAGTTTCTTTTCCTGAGGAGATAAGTTTTTTTCTTAGAGTGTCAGGACCATCAGCTGGGGTCAGAGAGATGGAGGAGACCACAATGGGGAGGTCAGTAGAGTTCTCCAGAGAAAGGCAATGAAAGGTTCTGTTGTTGGTGGTATTTTACTTCCTGTTTTGGTCGGTTTCTTTGAGGACTGGGGTGGTGGGGTTGGGAGAGGGGAGGGTAGGTTCTGAGAGCTAATGCTAGAACTTGATTACTTATTTGAGAATCACGGCTCCGAACATTTTAAACTAAGTAATTCCACCAAAGCTCTCGCAAAGTCTGTGGATCCTGTTTGGAAAGACACATATTCTCAAAGTACCATAAGAAATCAGAGTCAATTTAATCCAATCCAGCTCAATTCTATTCAACAAGTAGTTACCAGGGCTTTTGTGCTTCTGATATCATCGTTGTTGCTGCTGTGATGAGCCAAAGAAAGAGGAAGCCCAGTGTAGACTGTGGTTGTGAAGATAAACCGTACTCAGGAGAAACATTTACCCATCAGATGAAACAGAGGATGGGTAAATACCAAGATCAGTACCAAATACGGTTGCTCTGTGCTCCCAGATTTCAGAGAAAGACCGAAGAGGAAGAGAAAGGAATTGTTTGGGGGGAGAAAGCCCTGGAGTTGACTCTGAGGAACGGATGCCTCGCTACTTAAAGTAGGGTCCATGGACCAGCCGCACCAGCATCATTTGAAAGCATGATAAAAATGTAGAATCTCAGGCCCCATCTCAGAGACATTGAATCAAAATCTGGATTTTAAGAAGACCCCAAGTGATTTATACTTTCATCCCTGGAAGGACTGTGTTAGAAGATGCCAACTCAACTGCAAGAATGAAGACATCAGATAGACACACCTGGGAAAAGAAATGGGTCTGCAGGGGGTGCCCCACTTAGCTGGGTACTCCCCAGACCCCCTCCTCCTGGCAGATCTCCTGAGTTTTAATGGATCTTGCATGAGCATCCGAAGACAGGATTGGCCTCATGTGCAAGGCAAGAGTCACTTAATAGCCAACCCTGTTGAAATATACTCCTGAGCTCTGACAGAAATGTTGAAATATTTGGACAGTGAGCACAGGCTTGGGAATAGGCAAGGACTGAAATGCCCTCTCTAGCATGTCTGGTCTTACGTGTAAGTGCCTGCAGGTATTGATTTGAGCCATTACCTTCAACGGTTGAGAAAATTATACACATGCCAAAAAAAAAGAAACACCCCCAAAACCTAGCTTCCTGTTTCTGTCGTATAAGTTCATGCTTGCCTGGTTTGAATTAGTTAGAGTGCTTCATTATGGAGCAAGGAGAGAAGAGACATTTTAATGGAATTGGCAAAACCCAAGCTACAATGCCCAACAGAATAGGGCTGAAAGTAAACAGCTAAGCCCTGACTTTCTACATACGAAAAAGGTTTCTTATGCCTAGAATTAATGGAGTGCTTAAACAGCTATAGGGACCCTTTTATAATTATTACAGTCTTTCCTTTCCTTCCTTCCTTCTTTCCCTTCTTCTTTCCTTCCTTCCTTCTGTAAGGTTTTAAAAATAATGTGGTTTCCATGCAAATCAAAACCAGCTGAAAGCTTGCCAAGACCAAGATGTAATTGAAGATGGCATTTAAGCCTTTGTGTCTCCTCTGTCTCCAGAGATATCATCATAAAATAAAAGACTTCATCAGGTAACATTTTCTTCATTATTCAACATCACAATTCTGAAGCAAAAAAAAGATAATTAGACATACGGTGCTGTCGACACATAGTTTATGAGGAGCTCCTAGTTAATTAGTTATGGTAAAAGGTTTTTATATAGTAATAATTACTTTATATTTCAGAGGAAAAGAAGCAAACATCCATGTATTTTATTTTACCTGGTGACAAGTTTATCAAAGTGATGCTGGTGTTTGGATGATCCTTCGCCACCTTCTTCAGACTTCCTGGGATGTAATACAAGGTGTCACAAGGGGATTGTAATAGCTCAGCTCTTGTCAACTTTAATAGGACCCACACATCTGAAATCCTTATACATCATCGGGCTAGGTTCTATAAGAAAATATCATCTTTGTGTCCTGAATTTCCTTTGTCATCGATGGAGAGTTCACCTATGGAATAATTCAGAGCATGGTTACAGTAATTTTGTTTAAAACATGAGATGAGTCATCTTCGGGAAAATATTTTGTCTATTCTAATTCCTGAGGGAGCCACTGAAGAAAATATGATGGCAAAATAATATGCTGAGAAATGTAGCATTCTACAGTTTACTTGTTGAAAAATGTTGGGTTGGCCAAAAGGTTTGTTAAGATTTTTCCATTAAACCCAACCCAAATGAAAATTTTGGCCAAATCAGTAATTAAAATCTATAAAAGCTTCTTTTCCCCCACCAGGCGTTTCTAATAAATTGATTATTCAAGATAGCCTAATTAAGAAATGAAGGAAGATTGGGATTAGCAGATGCAAACTATTATATATAGGATGGATAAACAAAGTCCTACAGATAGCACAAGGAACTATATTTGATATTCTTGATAAACCATAATGGGAAAGAATATGAAAAGAGTATGTGTGTGTGTATATATATATAATAATTAAATCACTTTGCTGTGCAACAGAAATTGACACAGCATTGTAAATCAACTATACTTCAATAAAGTTTTTTAAAAAGAAAAAAAAGAAATGAACTTAAAAATAAGATCCATGTTCTTAGTTTTGTGTCTGCACCAGTTTCAATCATTTCTTAGCTGCGGGGAGAGTCAAAACACTTCTATTATGTCCTACACCCATGTGGGTGTCCAAGCGCAGATTGTGTAATCTCCAGCAATACTTAGCCATGAGAGAAAATTGACCAGGTACCAACATGCCCTGACTGTTGATTTCCTAGGATGTCAAATGGCTGATGTCTGCCTGAGTGTACCATCAAAGTGTACCAACTGTGGGGCTAGAACACAGTTTTCCTCAATCTCAGTCCAGTGCTTTATTTCTCAGAACAGGAGGAAACCTGAGATTTGAGTTAAAGAGGGAAAATGGATAATTCTCCGTGGCATGGTACAAAATGCTAGTGTCCCCTTCTCCACAGCTGGGTTTGACAGCTGTCTAACCTGGAGAGTCAAAATGGCAGACGCGTGTTTCCCTTTATCCCTGCCTTCCTCTTTGGTATCAGAACACTCATAGAGAGACATATGGGAATGATCACAATGGCCATTTCTTGAGTGTTTAGTGACACTTGAACTGTATCACACACTACGCTTTATCAAGGACTCGCTGCCTCTTAGATGAATGCCCTGTGAAAGTGTTAGTTGCTCAGTTGTGTCTGACTCTTTGCCATCCCATGGACTGTAGCCTACCAGGCTCCTCTGTCCATGGGATTTCCCAGGCAAGAATACTGGAGTGGGTTGTTGTTTCCTTCTCCTTGGGATCTTCCTGACCCAGGGATCAAACCCTCCTCTCCTAAGTCTCCTGCATTGCAGGCAGATTCTTTACCATCTGAGTCACCAGGAAATCCCAGAATACTGGAGTGGGTTGCCATGCCCTCCTCCAGGGGATCTTCCCAACACAGGGATTGAACCCAGGTCTCCCAAATTGCAGGCGGATTCTTTACCAGCTGAGCCACAAGGGAAGTCCAACAATGCTGGAGTGGGTAACCTATCCCTTCTCCAGGGAATCTTCCCGACCCAGGAATTAAACTGAGGTCTCCTGCATTACAGGTGGATTCTTTACCAGCTGAGCTACCAGAGAAGCCCAGATAAATGTTCTAAGGTGAGGAAATTAATCTTTCCAAGATTTAGTTTCCTCATCTACAAAAAGAGAGTAATAATAGGATTAAGACAGATAGCAAATGTCAGGAAATTAGCACAATGCCAGACATATAGTAAATGCTTAGTAAATCTTAACTATTGTTATTTTTATTTTGAGAACAGCTCTGTGATTTTAGATACCATCATTATCCTCATTTTATAGATGGTAAAACTCAAGGAAGTTAAATCATGGTAGCTAGAATGTGGTAAAAAAAAAAAAAAAAGGCTGAGTGCCGAAGAATTGATGCTTTTGCATTGTAGTGCTGGAGAAAACTCTTGAGAGTCCCTTGGATAGCAAGGGGATCACACCAGTCAATCCTAAAGGAAATCAACCCTGAATATTCATTGGAAGGACTGATGCTTAAGCTGAAACTCTGATACTTTGGCCACTTCATGTGAAGAGCTGACTCATTGGAAAAAATCCTAATGCTGGAAAAGATTGAAGGCAAAAGGAGAAGAGGGCAGGAGAGGATGAGATGGTTAGATAGTGTCACTAACTCAATGGACATGATTCGGAGCAAGCTCCAGGAGATAGTAAGACTTTTCCGGTGACTCAGATGGTCAAGAACCCTCCTGCAACATGGGAGACCTGGGTTCAATCCCTGGGTTGGGAAGATCCCCTGGAGAAGGGAATGGCAATCCACTCCAGTATTCTGGCCTGGAGCATTCCATGGACAGAGGAGCCTAGCAGGCTGAGATCCATGGGGCTGCAAAGAGTTGGACACGACTGAGCGACTTTCACTTTCACTTTCTGGGAGATAGTGGCTACCCTGGTGGCTAAGATGGTAAAGAATCTGCCTACAATGCAGGAGATGCAAGAGACAAAGGTTTGATCCCTGGGTTGGGAAGATCCCTTGGAGAAGGAAATGGCAAGCCACTCCAGTATGCTTGCCTTGGAAATCCCATGGACAGAGGAGCTTGGCAGTCTGCAGTCCATGGGGTAGCAAAGAGTGGGACATGACTTGCCGACTGAGCACACACAACACAGAATGTGGTAAAACTAGTAGACTCCAAACTCGAACTATTGGCCTGATCAGAAAAACTGTAATAACCCTGAGCCACCATCATCTTCTTGTTTGACTTTCCCCTTTAACCCTCCATTCTGGTGGGCATCTTGGAAAACAATATCTAATGCTTCTGGTTCTTGGGACTTGTGTGGCTTCTGTGTGGATCTGCAGCATGTCGGAGGTTGGCCTGAGTGTCCCAACATCATGTCCTTCAACTTATCCAAGCTTCAATGCTTCCCAGTTTATTTACTTATTTAAAGGATGGGTGGAGGGAGGAGGACCCAGCAAGCACTTCCTCCGCATCCTTGTTTTCCTAGCCCACCTGATTGGTCTTTTGTGATGAATGACAAGGCTCTCACTGCTCTGGACTTTTCCTCTATAACTCTCCCTGCATGGTTCCTGTTTCCAACATCATTTTCTAGGATGCTAACATATTTTTCCTGGATAAATCAGGGAAGGATTGCCTCATTTCTTTAGTCAGAGAAAAATCAGTCTCAGCAGTTGCCTTTCTACTATTTATCCCCTTTGATTTTTTTCAAGTGGACCAAGAAAGGGAATGCACTTAAAAAGAAAGAAAGGAAAAAAGGAAGGAAGGAAGGAAGGAAGGAAGGAAGGGAGGGAATGCATCTTTAGTGTAGGTTCCACTGTGGCTAAATGCAATTCTAGGGTGTGGTGAGGTGACACATGAGGATATGTCTTTAGGTAGGAATCATTTCATAGCCAAACTGAAAAAAGTCTATTCAGAAAGATAAAAAATTTTATTTGACATGGGGCATGTTGAGAGCCTGAATAAATGAGATCATTAATGTGTTGTCATTAAGTATTTCATACACTGAATCCTTATTTCCACTTTGAAGCTAAACATATGTGTTATGTCCCAGAAATAGAATGATGACACAGAAGTACTCCATAGTAAGGAACAGCCATCTTAGTCTCATTTCCTTGAGGTAGTTAAGAGAATATTTACTATTTCTATGTATAATTTTTACCTATGATTCTAATCTTTAATTGTTTTCATGTAATCTATGAAAGAAATATCAATTTAGAATGACAGAATGTTTGGAAATAATCTCTTTTTCATCTCTTCTTAAAATAATAGAAGTTTTAATATGTCTAAGGCAAATGGTTTCTAAAGTTTGTGATACTTCAGGTTCAATCAATATCTTTAGGTAATGTAGAACACTATACATAAAATTTTTGAATAAATAATTCCCAATTAAGCATGTTAATTAATTCTCAATTGATTATTTTGTAATTATACTAATTACTAATGTAATTACAAAATTGAAGATTAACCTGGAAATTTGGAAGAGCAGTGCTTCTGTTAACAAAACAGGAATAAATCACATAGGCAAGAGCAGACACAGGGTTCTTTTATTTTGTTTGCCTAGCTGAATGCCTACAAAGTACAATATAATCTGGGAACATCTGACTTTAGGATCTAATCCATTTGCAAAACCATAGAATCCATCCTATCTTCCATTTCACTCCCACACGTATCCTTTGTCTTCAATGTTGCTGATTTTTCAAAAGCTGTTACTAGCGATGAAAAGATCATCTCTAGCCATAAAGGGGAAAATAAGACTAGGCCTTTCTATAGCATTTTGTCATTGTCTGCCAAGGCTGTTGGAAAGCTACAGAATTGCTAGGCCTATTGAATATTCAACAGGACTAAGAAAGTATCAGTAACCTTTGTTTGCTGAACTCAACCTAAAGACGCTATAGGACATGCTCTTTGGGATGCTGGCTTGAATTACAGGGACCACTTTCTTGCTTAAGTTCAGATAGCTGTAGGAGAAAATTGGGGTAGCTTCCACATAGTAAGAGCTAAGCGGTCTGAGATGACAAGCAAAACAATTTCTTAACTATTACTCCTGATTTTATGTATTGTGTACTTTGCATACTAATGCTATTTACAAGGTTTAAGAGGTTATATTTCTCTATGCTTTATTGACGTTCAGTGAGTTGGTCAATCAGTTGACCACCGGGGGGTGTGTGTGTGTGTGTGTGTGTGCGCGCGCGCGCACACACACATGCAGGCTTCTATTCTCGTCTACTGTGCCTGGTTCTAGATCCTGTCTATACAAAGATGAAAAAAGTAAAACCTCAGCCTTCACGAAGCTCTCATTCAAGCAGGGATAATGTCCTATAGTTTTCTTAACATAAAATTACAGCTTAAAGAACACAACTTATCAGCATGGGGTGAGGGAGGGGAAGCTGACTTTGAGGATATGACTCATTGAGTAACAATTTCCAGCTCATAGTTCAGGTTGACCTAGCCTAGACCTGTGGTCAAAAGGATTTTGAGGATTTGCATATGATGGAGTAATTCACTCCATTCTTATGTGGTAAGGAAATAAGTCAGCTTTGCTTCTTCCATCTCTAGGTCCACAGAGAGGTATTTCTCCAAGAACTAGTGGAGAAGAGTCCATTGGAATCTGATCTAATCCTCATTTCCCCTCAGAGGCTCACTGACTTAGGTCCTAAACCTACCCTTAACTCCTAATGCAACAAATTTTCTTCTTCTGAGGTAGAGCACCCATGGCCCTGGAATGCCGCGAAGGATAACAAACAAATGCTTCTAAAGTACTTTAAACGTCCAAAATGAAATTTGCCACATGAAAGACGAGTATTGTTATTCATGAGAGGAATTGCCAACATGCTAAGAACAAAGGAACGCTCCAAGCACTCATCATTCATCTTACGCTTTTTAATCCATTGTGCTTTTCTTTAACAGCAAAACCTATCTTGTTATAAATTATTAGTTGTAAATTACTTGTTTAAAATCTCATGACTGTTCATTTGAGTAAACCATGAGGTAGATTTCTGGTGTAATTTAAAAAGCTCCCAATGAGCTATAATTCATTCACTATTAACATAAAAATAAGAGCTATAAACCATAAGAAGAAAATGAGTCATGGTCGCATCATGAGAATTAACTTCAGAGAAATAGTAAAAACCAAGTATTATTTTCAGTACCTTGGGATTAACTATTATTTGCAACCCAACCACTGGTAGCACTCTATTTCATGATAGAAAGCACAAAAACACATGATTAATCCTGATCTGCTGTCTATTAACATTCATCTAGATTAGTGTCTCCCAACCCTAGTTTATTTCACTCTGGGGCATTTCCAGCTACCTCAGGGGATGTTATGAAATTCTTCCAAATTGCCTAAACAAAACTAATTTTAATTCACATTAGTATTAAAAATAAATGTATACCATATGGCAGACCGGGGGAAAGAAAATACTAGAAAGTCAAACTAATAACTTAGAAAAAGCTTTCAACGCATTAGCCAACTTAAGTGAGGATTTAGATAACACTTTTGAAGCCACAAATTCTCAGCAAATAGGAATGTAGTTCTGGGAACCAAGAAAAACAGCACTGAGTTTCAAGTCCTTAAACTGCATATTCGAGGTCTCTTGATGAAACACGTTTCTTTACCATGAACTAATTCTAGTTTCAAAACCCTTTACAGACATCCCTGCTCCCTCACAATTTAGGTAAGGACAATCTTTCACTCCTGTATACTGTTTCATTG
Organism: Okapia johnstoni; assembly: GCA_024291935.2. Taxonomy (NCBI): domain Eukaryota; kingdom Metazoa; phylum Chordata; class Mammalia; order Artiodactyla; family Giraffidae; genus Okapia; species Okapia johnstoni. The sequence continues at coordinate 75,738,462 of CM044318.1, read as the reverse complement.
TTTATAATACGCTTCCATATACAGTATCTTGGGCTGATACGAAATGCTGGTACCGTATGGCCACAGAGAAAGAGAACACAAAAGGGCTATCTCAGTGAAAGATCTTCACTAAATGCAACCTCAAGTGGAATAAGGTTATACTTCATCTCTGAAAAGGCTTCCCTGGTGGCTCAGATGGTAAGGAATCTGCCTGCAATGCGTGAACCCCGTGTTTAATCCCTGGGTTGGGAAGATTCCCTGGAGAAGGAAATGGCAATCCACGCCAGTATTCTTGTCTGGAACATTTCATGATCAGAGGAGCCTGGCAGGCTATAGTCTATGGAGTCACAAAGAGTCGGACACAACCAAGTGACTAACGCTTTCACTTTCACCACTGAGAGCTTAATATTCTTCGTGGTGCACTTGGGATGAGGCGGGAAGAGTGAAGGGAGCTCTTTTGGTTTTACTTTTCCAGCTCCAGTGCCACAGGTGGAAGCTAAATGCTGCATGAACTTGACCTCACTCTCTCTAGTGAAAGTTGCTAAGTTGTGTCCTGACTCTTTGAGACCCCGTGGACTATACAGTCCATGGAATTCTCCAGGCCAGAATACTGGACTGGGTAGCCTATCCCTTCTCCAGGGGATCTTCCCAACGCAGGGATCGAACCCAGGTCTCCCACATTGCAGGTGGAATCTTTACCAGCTGAGCCACAAGGGACGCCCAAGAATACTGGAGTGGGTATCCTAACCCTTCTCCAGGGCATCTTCCCAACCCATGAATCGAACCGGGGTCTCCTGCGTTGCAGGCAGATTCTTTACCAGCTGAGCTACCAGAGAAGCTGCTCTCTCCAACTCTCTAATAAATAAAGGGGAGGGACAGTTAGGAATCGGTGGTAGACAGGGATAATAGAAAATGATTGATTCAACACAAGTTTAATTTAAAGTAAGCAGTGTGGGTGGTGATCTCTTGAGGAAACTGGGTGAGCAGGCAGCTGAACACATGGGTAGAAGCTGGAAAGCTCAGATCCGGGGAAGTTTAAAATAAAAACTACTGATGAAGGCATCTGAGATACAGGAGGAGATCTAGGTACAGGTTAACTCACCGTTTAAAAGAGACCAGCTCTTACAAGCAAAAACAAAGATGTGCTTGTTGTAACACTCAGGGTACTGAAGAGTGTTTTTCTTAATTTTTTTTAACTTCTAATTTTATATTGGAGTAGTGCTGATTAACTATGTTGTGATAGTTTCAGGTGGACAGCAAAGGGACTCAGCCATACATTTACAAGCATCCATTCTCCCCCAAACTTGTAAAACCCAAATTCACCCCCATTTGTGATAATATGATCTATCTCGTAATCTGATTTTAATGCTCATTCAGAGGAAAGTAATTGGAAATAATACCTTCACAGTTTTAGTGTTTTGAGCATGAATATAATTTTTAGTATACCTTCAATGGAATGAATATGCTGAGGGTGTCATTATAAGAAGCAAAATGTTGAAGAAGCTATTAATCATTTGAAAATTCTGGTTCACATAGGAAATATTAAATCTGCCTGCTAAAGAGTTATATCAGACTACATTTAACTCATCAACCCTAATATTAAAATGTGAAGCATGATGGATATGATTTTTCATGCTACTAAGTTATCCTCTGATTCTCTTCCTGCAGGGGCAGAGAGTATAAACAGACTTTGAAGAGATTTCTGGTCCTTGTATGAAGGCTAAGAATCATAGAACTAGTTATTCTTAGTTGGTTTAGTAACAGTTGCTCACTCAACAACTTTTCAAAAACTCTTAGCAGGCTAATGTCCTGGCCTTCAAGAAGTCTTAGTTCAGTGGTATAAGAGATATAGTCAAATAATAACACATTATAGTAAGAGCTGCAGAAAGAGGTACGTTCAAAAAAAATTCTAGAAGTTCATAACAGGGAATGAAAATTTCTTTTTAGGGGAGGTGAGAAAGGATTCTCACAGAAAGTGGCATCTGGGTTCCCAGATGAAAAGCAGAAGCTATCAAGTGTAAAAGAAGGACATTCAAGGCTGAGAGAGGAGCAAATGAAATGTTAAGAAGATAGAAAAAGACATGCTTGGAGTTCCCTGGTGGTCCACTGGCTAAGAACCCACCTGCCCATGAAGGGGATGCAGGTTTGATCCCTGGTCTGGGAAGATTCCACATGCTGCGTGCTGTAACTAAGGAAAGCCCGCCTGCAGTAACAAAGATCTAGCACAACCAAAAATAAAAAAGTAAAATAAATACCACTTCTTTTTTTTTTTTTAAGGCATGCTTCAGGGAAGAAGGGGATGGGTTATGTGCCTGGTGGACAGGAAGACACTAATAACAAAAGGGAAAGGGAAGCTATACTACAAGTTGGCAAGAGGGGAGATGTGGGAAGTTCTGGGGAAATTTCCAGGGGAAAAAAATGAAAAAGCAGTCACAATATAAAGACCTCCAAGAAAACAGTATTTGATTTAGCAATCTCCAACTCATATCCAATTCTGAATCTTTTGTTTACATGGATTCTGCTGCTGCTAAGTCACTTCAGTCATGTCTGACTCTGTGTGACCCCATAGACGGCAGCCCACCAGGCTCCCCAATCCCTAGGATTCTCCAGGCAAGAATACTGGAGTGGGTTGCCATTTCCTTCTCCAATGCATGAAAGTGAAAAGTGAAAGTTAAGTCGCTCAGCCGTTTCTGACTCTTAGCGACCCCATGGTCTGCAGCCTACCAGGCTCTTCCGTCCATGGGATTTTCCAGGCAAGAGTACTGGAGTGGGGTGCCATTGCCTTCTCCGGCATGGATGCTAAGTTGCCGTTATATCTACTACTGTGGGCAAGAATCCCTTAGAAGAAATGGAGTAGCCATCATAGTCAACAAGAGTCCAAAATGCAGTACTTGGATGCAATCTCAAAAATGACAGAATGACCTCTGTTCATTTCCAAGGCAAACCATTCAATATCACGGTAATCCAAGTCTATGCCCTGACCAGTAATGCTGACGAAGCTGGAGTTGAATGGTTCTATGAAGACCTACAAGACCTTTTAGAACTAACACCCCAAAGAGATGTCTTTTTCCCTATAAGGAACTAGAATGCAAAAGTAGGAAGTCAAGAAATACCTGGAGTAATAGGGAAATTTGGCCTTGGAGTACAGAATGAAGCAGGGCAAAGGCTAGTAGAGTTTTGCTAAGAGAATGCACTAGTCATAGCAAACACCTTCTTCCAACAACACAAGAGAAGACTCTACACATGGACATCACCAGGTGGTCAATACCGAAATCAGATTGATTATATTCTTTGCAGCCAAAAATGGGGAAGCTCTATACAGTCAGCAAAAACAAGACCGGAAGCAGACTGTGGCTCAGATCATCAACTCCTTATTGCCAAATTCAGACTTAAATTGAAAAAAGTAGGGAAAACCACTAGACCATTCAGGTATGACCTAAATCAAATCCCTTACGAGTTTACAATAGAAGTGACAAATAGATTCAAGGGATTAGATCTGATAGACAGAGTGCCTGAACTACAGACGGAGGTTTGTGACATTGTGAAGGAGACAATGATAAAGACCATCCCCAAGAAAAAGAAATGCAAAAAGGCAAAATGGTTGTCTGAGGAGGCCTTACAAATAGCTGTGAAAAGAAAAGAAGCGAAAGGCAAAGGAGAAAAGGAAATATATACCCCTTTGAATGCAGAGTTCCAAAGAATAACAAGGAGAGATAAGAAAGTCTTCCTCAGTGATCAGTACAAAGAAATAGAGGAAAACAACAGAATAGGAAAGACTAGAGATCTCTTCAAGAAAATTAGAGTTACCAAGGGAACATTTCATGCAAAGATGGGCACAATAAAGGACAGAAATGGTATGGACCTAACAGAAGCAGAAGATATTAAGAAGAGGTGGCAAGAATACACAGAAGAACTATACAAAAAAGATCTTCATGACCCAGATAACCATGATGGTGTGATCACTCACCCAGAACCAGACATCTTGGAATGGGAAGTCAAGCGGGCCTTAGGAAGCATCACTATGGCAAAGCTAACTGGGGGTGACGGAATTCCAGTTGAGCTATTTCAAATCCTGAAAGATGATGCTGTGAAAGTGCAGCACTCAATATGCCAGCAAATCTGGAAAACTTAGCAGTGGCCACAGGAATGGAAAAGGTCAGTTTTCTTTCCAATCCCAAAGAAAGGCAATGCAAAAGAATGCTCAAACTACCACACAATTGCACTCATCTCACATGCTAGTAAAGAAATGCTCAAAATTCTCCAAGCCAGGCTTCAACAGTATGTGAACAGTGAACTTCCAAATGTTCAAGCTGGATTTAGAAAAGACAGAGGAACCAGAGATCAAATTGCCAACATCTGCTGGATCATCGAAAAAGCAAGAGAGTTCCAGAAAAACATCTATTTCTGCTTTATTGACTATGCCAAAGCCTTTGACTGTGTGGATCACAATAAATTGTGGAAAATTCTGAAAGAGATGGGAATATCAGACCATCTGTATGTAGGGTCAGGAAGCAACAGTTAGAATTGGACATGGAACAACAGACTGGTTCCAAATAGGAAAAGGAGTACGTCAAGGCTGTATATTGTCACCATGCTTATTTATCATATGCAGAGTACAACATAAGAAATGCTGGGCTGGATGAAGCCCAAGCTGGAATCCAGATTGCGGGGAGAAATATCAATAACCTCAGATATGCAGATGACACCACCCTTATGGCAGAAAGCGAAGAAGAACTAAAGAGCCTCTTTATGAAAGTGAAAGAGGAGAGTGAAAAAGTTGGCTTAAAACTCAACATTCAGAACACTAAGATCATGGCATCCAGTCCCATCACTTCATGGCAAATAGATGGGGAAACAGTGGAAATAGTGACATACTTTATTTTTGGGGACTCCAAAATCATAGCAGATGGTGACTGCAGCCATGAAATTAAAAGACGATTGCTCCTTGGAAGGAAAGTTATGACCAACTTAGACAGCATATTAAAAAGCAGAGACATTTGCCAACAAAGGTCCATCTAGTCAAAGTTATGGTTTTACCAGTAGTCATGTACAGATGTGAGAGTTGGACTATAAAGAAAGCTGAGCGCTGAGGAACTGATGCTTTTGAACTGTGGTATTGGAGAAGACTCTTGAGAGTCCCTTGGACTGCAAGGAGATCAAACCAGTCCATCCTAAAGGAAATCAGTCCTGAATATTCATTGGCAGGACTTATGCTGAAGCTGAAATTCCAATACTTTGGCCACCTGATGCGAAGACCTGACTCATTGGAAAAGACCCTGATGCTGGGAAAGATTTGAAGGCTGGAGGAGAAGGAGACGACAGAGGATGAGATGATTGGATGGCATCACCGACTCAGTGGACATGAGTTTGAGTAAACTCCAGGAATTGATGATGGCTTACTGCAGTCCATGGGGACACAGAGAGTTGGACACGACTAAAAGACTGAACTGAACTGAACTGAAGTTGCTTCAGTCATGTCTCACTCTTTGCGACCCCATGGACTGTAGCCTGCCAATCTCCTCTGTCTGTGGGATTCTCCAGGCACGAATGTCGGAATGGGTTTCCATTTCCTCCTCCTGGAGATCTTCCCGACCCAGCAATTGAACCCCTGTCTTTTATGTCTCCTATATTGGCAAGCAGGTGCTTTTACCACTAGTGCCACCTGGGAAGACCTCTGAATCTTCTAGTAAGTAGTTTATTCAAGAGAAAACCAAGCTAATGGTAGAAATCAACAAGAAAGCGTTGTTTCTTTTTTTCAGATATATTGCTGGAACACACTTATTTTATGTTGAACTCATGGTTATTATTGCAATATTTTAAAATGCTCATCAAAAAACTAGAAAGGATGTATGCCTTGAATATTAAGAATGGCCAGATTCCTATGATTCTATTGGAAAATTAAAAGACTTCAAGTATATGAATTTAACGTGACCACAATCCACGTTTACAACTGAACACTTAGAAATGAGACCAAATTTTCACCTCCTGTGTTTCCTCTGGCTATAATCTTCCCAACTATACTAAGAAGCTCCTGGGAAGTATGCCTATCATGAAAATTGCTCAATTTTCAAAATGATCTATGAATCATAATGGGAGTCTTGGTAGTTAAGTGTCTACAGTAACATAAAAATGCCTCCCAGCCCTTCAACAGGTGGTAGAAAGAAGTCAGATGACTCTTACAATGGTCTTTTTTTAATTCATTTAAATCCCAGCATATCAGACAATATTAGAAGAAAAACAAACAAACAAACAAAACCCTAGATCATGGGTGTAATAAGATATATAAGCTTATAGGAAAGTAATATGATGCAAGAGATAGGCCTAGTGCAGTGGAGCCACACTGTCAGGGTTAGAGTCCTGGATCCATCACTTAGCCGCTATGCAATCTTGGGGAAGTTATTTAACCTCCTGTGTGTTAGTGCATGCTATAAAAACTCATGCACCAATGTCATCTACTAAACAGGATTATTATAAATGTTCTGAGGACCTTTACCTCCCCAAAGTCTCCTCCAATCTGTCTCCATTCTGCTTCTGGCCCCTGGTGCTGGCCCATAAAAGTGGCAACAATGAGCTCTTTACCCTGCAGCTTTCTATCCTGTTTGGCTGATAGGAGGGACAGTCAAGAGAGCTCGAGGCAGGGGGCTTCCCTGGTGGTCCAGTGGTTAAGATTCTGAGCTTCCAGTGCAAGGGGGTGCGGATTCGATCCCTGGTCAGGGAAACAAGATCCCACATGCAGTGCAGCATGGCCAAAACAAACAAACAAAAATCTTAAAAAAAAAAATGGTAGGAGAGAGCTGGAGGCAAGAGCAAGAGTGAGGGCAGGATGTTTATTCTCCTTGTTCCTCTCTGCCAGGTTGCCATGGTTGTTTGCAACCCACTCTTTCTGGGTACATATAACTACTCTCTTTCCTCACCCCTTCAGGCAGGCCAAGGGGAGGTAAAGGCTCCCTACTGCTGTCAGCCACAGGGTTGTGCAATCTCTTATTGCATCTTAAATCCCACTCACACCTTTGTAAATATTCTTTTTATTCTCTTCACTTCGATTTATCCAATTTGAGTGTGCCATCTGTTTCCTGCCAGCATCCTGACTAATAGAATGAGTTCCGCTTTGTAAAGCACTTAGAATAATAGCTGGCCCAGGATAAGCACTGTATAAGTATTAGATAGATACGTGAAATAAATGAGATTTAGAAACTTTTTTTGTCATTGATTTAAACATATCTTTCTGCATCCTGTCATACAATGCAAAATCGTCAGAAACATTTTCCCAAATAAAAGTGTTTTCTTCAGCAGAATTTATGTATATAAAACAGCCATCATTCTATTCTAATTACGTTTTTAGTGCTTTGGTTAAAAAAATTCTATGTAATTCAATAAGACCCCATGGGGAATTTATGTGACTATATTCATTGTAATCATACAATAAACATATAATTATTTCCTCCTTTTTTCTACTTTGTTGTTTCTTTCCCATGTAACTTTCATCACGTTTATAATACTATCTTCTTTTCATACTTTAAAACAATCTGCAAAATAAACATATATATTTTTTACTCAATTGGTCAAATAGTATTTATAGTTTCTAAAACTATGAATGTATCTGATTAAAAAAATAGGCTTGTTACTTCTTTGCATGAAAGACAAGAGATTTTGGATATTGGATTCCACCTTTCCCATTAATTCTTTTTTGTTTGGTTGGTTGTTGTAGATTGATTTATTTATTAAATTTATTTTTGACTGTATGTGGGTCTTTGTTGCTGCATGCAAGCTTTCTCTAGCTGCAGCAAATGGGGACTACTCTTTGTTGCAAACAGTTAGAACTGGACATGGAGCAACAAACTGGTTCTAAATAGGAAAAGGAGTACGTCAAGGCTGTATATTGTCACCCTGCTTATTTAACTTCTATGCAGAGTACATCATGAGAAATGCTGGGCTGGAGGAAGCACAAGCTGGAATCAAGATTGCCGGGAGAAATATCAATCACCTCAGATATGCAGATGACACCACCCTTATGGCACAAAGTGAAGAAGAACTAAAGAGCCTCTTGATGAAAGTGAAAGAGGAGAGTGAAAAAGTTGGCTTAAAGCTCAACATTCAGAAAACTAAGATCATGGCATCCGGTCCCATCACTTCATGGCAGATAGATGGGGAAACAGTGGAAACAGTGGCTGACTTTGTTTTTCTGGGCTCCAAAATCACTGCAGATGGTGATTGCAGCCATGAAATTAAAAGATGCTTACTCCTTGGAAGGAAAGTTACGACCGACCTAGATAGCATATTAAAAAGCAGAGACATTACTTTGCCAACAAAGGTCCATATAGTCAAGGCTATGGTTTTTCCAGTGGTCATGTATGGATGTGAGAGTTGGACTATAAAGAAAGCTGAGCACCGAGGAACTGATGCTTTTGAACTGTGGTGTTGGAGAAGACTCTTGAGAGTCCCTTGGACTGCAAGGAGATCCAACCAGTCCATCCTAAAGGAGATCAGTCCTGGGAGTTCATTGGAAGGACTGATGTTGAAGCTGAAACTCCAATACTTTGGCCACCTCATGCGAAGAGCTGACTCATTGGAAAAGACCCTGATGCTGGGAAAGATTGAGGGCAGGAGGAGAAGGGGACGACAGAGGATGAGATGGTTGGATGGCATTACCGACTCGATGGACACGGGTTTGGGTGGACTTAGGGAGTTAGTCATGGACAGGGAGGCCTGTCATGCTGCGGTTCATGGGGTCGCAAATAGTCGGACACGACTGAGCGACTGAACTGAACTGAACTTTGTTGCAATGCACAGGCTCCTTATTATTGTGGTTTCTCTTGTGCAGCATAGCTTTCAGGTGCAGGGGCTTCAGTAGTTGTGGTGCACGGGCTTAGATGCCCCACGGCATATGGAATCTTCCCAGACCAGGGATTGAACCAGTGTCCCTTGCATTGCAAGGTAGATTCTTAACCACTGAACCAACAGGGAAGCCTCTGATCATTCATTCTTAAATCTGAGGTTCTAAAACCCCCGTCCTTCACTATTTTATATCAGAAAGTTTACATACTTTGTGTGTTACTACTTTTTTTTTTTTTTAATATCTTAACCCAGACAAATGGAGAAGGAAATGGCAACCCACTCCAGTATTCTTGTCTGGGAAATCCCATGCACAGAGAAGCCTGGCAGGCTACAGTCCATGGGGTCACAAGAGAGTAAGACATGATCTAATGGCTAAACCACCACCACCACCACCAAAACAGACAATGGCAGCAGCTTTCTAGTTTGAGCTCTTCTTTACTTATTTCTGTAGTGACTTGTGGTTCATCTTAGCCTAGCATCTCCACTCAGTACTTTCTTGTTCTAGTTCATATCTTAACGCTCTAGAGGGTGGCTTCCAGCAAGCTGCCAAAAAAGAAAGTCTGTAATATTGTAGATCTTAGCATATCCTTTCTTTTGCTTTTCTATAAGAGTGACAATTTGACTAAGAGATATATTCTAAGGTCTTAAGAGGCATATAGATGTTACTCCAGTTTCTTGTAATAATTGCCAGAGCAGAGATATATGAAGATAGTCTGGTTTTTACCAGTCTGAAATTAAGCAAAGTTGTTCACTAAAAGACCATCATATAAAAATCAATTGTGTTTTCCTACTCCAGCAGCGAAAATTTAGAAAAATACAATTTTTTAAAAATATATGTACTATTCACAAAACAACTAAATGTATAAAATATCTAGGAATAAATTTACCAAAATTTATGAAACTTCATGGGCTACATTATAGAAGAACTAAGTAAATGGAGAGGTATACTACAACTCATGAATAGGAAGACCCAGGATTATAAAGATGTCAGTTTCCCCCTCAAAAGTTATACACTCAGTGCAACTGGGACAATTGTTTATCCATATGTGTAAAAAATGGATTTCTACCTCACATCATACAAAATACAGTCAGTACAGTTCAAAACCTAAATATGAAAGCAAAATATTAAGTTTTTTTAGAATAAAAAAAGAGAAAGTCTTTATCATTTCATGGTAGGGAAGCATTTCTCAAATAAGACACAAAACCCACAAGCCACATGGAATCAATCTGACTACATTGAAATGAAAAGCTGTTTATCAAAAACTGTCATTTAAGAGTGCAAAGAAAATTCACAGACTGGGAGATACATTTGCAAAACATTTTAACAAGCATGAGTATACAACGTAATGAGAAAAAAGGTGATCTAATAGAAAAATGGGCATAAGACAGGCACAGATATTTTATAGGAAAGGAAATATGAATGTCTAATAAATGAATAAAAAGCATAAATTTTATTAGATTCAAAGAAGACTTAAGATCACAGGATATACCATTTTGTACCAACTGTATTGGCCAAAAAGTTAAAAAATTTGAGATTATAAAGTGTTGTTAATGATGTTAAACAGTAGAAACTTATTTATTGATGGGTAGGAGTATAAGGATACAGTCACTTTAGACACGTTTGATGTTATTCAATCAAGGTGCCTGTACCCTCCTAAGCCCAGTTTTCGGGCAGTGGGTCTCAAAATTGTGCATCAGAATCTCTTGGAGAGCTCATTAAAATACAGATTGCTGTCCCCATGCCCAGAGTTTCTGACCCAGTAACTCGTGATGGGATCCAAATATTTGTCTTGCTAACAAGATGGCAGGTGACACTGAGGCTTCTGGTGTAGGATCACACTGTGAGAACCACTGTTCTGGAGAAACTCTTAAGCATGTAAATATGGCTTTATGTACAAGAGTGTTCATAGAAGCATTTTTTGGTAACAACAAAAAACTGTAACAACCCAAATATTCTTGGAAGAAAGAATGAAAAAGTAAACTGCAATATGTTCCTAAAGTACTGTAGAGCAATACAGTGACTAGTGAATAAACAGCAGCCAAGTTCATCAACCAGAAGGGATATTAGAAAACAACACTGAGTAAAAAAATATATGTTGCAAAAGAAAGAATATGAGATAATGCAATTTAATTAGCGTTCGAAAGCTTGCAAAATTAAACTATAATTGCTTAACAATAAGTGCACTTATATTAAAAAGCCAAGGTAATGATAAAACTCAATGTAGTAGTTACTCTTGGGAGTGTGAATAGACAAATACAGTCAAAGAAGGACAAATGGTGGAGCTTAACAGTACTTGGTAAGGCTTTATTTCTTAAACTGAAGGGTACACAAATATTTGCCATATTATACTTAAATTTTTCTTGATAAGTGCTGTATTTCAAAATAATGTAAAAATAGCAATTATCTTTTAAAAGGTATCTAAACTTTCTCTTTCAAAGTTCAAAACACTCATGTCCTAATTTTAAGTAGATATAAGTTCTGTATTTCTTCCTTTATGGCGTTGTTTTTCTGTTCTGAAGAGTTTTACCCATGTATGACTTTATCTTTTGAGCTTTTACTATTGTTTGATCTCCAGAACGTGTATTTTATCACAATTTGGATCTCTCTGTATCAGTCATCTTTTCTTGAATTTTTCATTTCTATCACGTTCTAGGGCTTCCCGCATAGCTCAGTTGGTAAAGAATCCACCTGCAACACAGGAGACCCCGGTTTGATTCCTGGATTGGGAAGATCCACTGGAGAAGAGATAGGCTACCCTCTCCAGTATTCTTGGGCTTCCCTTGTGGCTCAGCTGGTAAAGAATCTGCCTGCAATGTGGGAGACCTGGGTTTGATTCCTGGGTTGGGAAGATGCCATAGAGAGGGGAAAGGCTACCCAGTCCAGTATTCTGGCCTGGAGAATTCCATGGACTGTATAGTCCATAGGGTCGAAAAGAGTTGGACATGACCGAGTGACTTTCACTTCAGTTCACTAGGTTTATTTCTTAAGTTCATCTTCCATTTTCTCATTGTACTTTCTAGCATCATCCATGGGCTTCCCAGGTGGTGCTAGCGGTAAAAAACCCACTTACCAAGGCAGGAGACCTGGGTTTGATCCCCAGATCAGGAAGATCCGGTGGTGGAGGAAATGGCAACCACTCCAGTATTTTTGCCTGGAGAATCCCATGGACAGAGGAGCCTGGCTGGCTACAGTCTATAGAGTTGCAAAGAGTTGGACATAACTGAAACAACTTAGCGTGCAGCATCATCCATCTTATAAGAATTTTCAGTTGATTGACAACTAGATTCCTGCCATTAAAATTTTTTCTTTTCCATGAAAAAATATCTACGGAAGACACTAGGTTTACTTCTAAGTGAGGGATTCTTAACTGAGATTGGTGAAATACCTGAAACCATGTGTAAAATTTATGTTTGTGGTTTTTATCTGGGGAGGAGATTTATAATTCTATCAGACTTCATTAGGTGGTCTATTACTGGAAAATGTTTACTTCTAAGAACTATTCTGTTCTTATGTTAGAGAAAAATCTGCTCCAAATCATATTTCTGTTAATCTATAAGTTTTCCTTACTGATAAGAATCTTGTATTACTTTATAGTTATGCTAACAAAATATCACAGATCACTTTCTTGGTTTAGATTTTGGTTAATATCGAACCTAGACAGCATGTTAAAGAGCAGAGACATTACTTTGCCAACAAAGGTCCATCTAGCCAAGGCTATGGTTTTCCCAGTGGTCATGTATGAATGTGAAAGTTGGACTATAAAGAAAGCTGAGTGCCAAAGAATTGATGCTTTAGAACTGTGGTGTTGGAGAATACTCTTGAGAGTCCCTTGGACTGCAAGGAGGTCCACCCAGTCCATCCTAAAGGAGATCAGTCCTGGGTGTTCATTGGAAGGACTGATGTTGAAGCTGAAACTCCAATACTTTGGCCACCTCATGAGAAGAGTTGACTCATTGGAAAAGACCCTGATGCTGGGAAAGATTGAGGGCAGGAGGAGAAGGGGATGACAGAGGATTAGATGGTTGGATGGCATCACTGACTCAATGGACATGGGTTTGAGTAAACTCCGGGAGTTGGTGATGGACAGGGAGGCCTGGTGTGCTGTGTTCCATGGGGTCACAAAGAGTCGGACATGACTGAGCGACTGAACTGAACTGAATATCCAAATGTTTTTGTTCAGCTGAGCAAAAATATTAAAGGCTAAATTTTAAATTTCTGACCATGGTACTGTTCATTCTATCAAACTGGGCTTTCAGGTTCATGATACGATATCAAATGTTCTCCATTCTTATCACACAAAAAGACATGAAAGTGAATACTGAAATATTTGTTTGAAAGGAAAAGATTATTTCCAGTTGGCAGAATTTTGGAAAATGTGTTGGAGAAATTGACATTTGCCCTGAGATGGGTGAGGATAGGAGGGAAAAGTGCTGTTGGATTAAAACAAAACAAAACCAACCAACCAATCAACCAGCCAAACAAAAATAGGCAGCATAGAAAAGACAAGGTAATGGGAAAGTGCATGAGTATTGATCTTTTCAAGGAATCAATTTTTGGCTATGTTAACATTCTGTATTTTTTGTATGGCTTTTTACTTAACTATTTGCTGCTCTTTAGTTTTTCCTTTCTATTAATTAATTTGGGCTTACTTTCTCTTATTTTATAGGTCAACATAGTGTTAGTCACTCAGTCGTGGCCAACTCCTTGCGACCCCATGGACTGCAGCCCACCAGGCTCCTCTGTCCATGAGATTTTCCAGACAAGGATACTGGAGTGGGTTGCCATTTTAATTTTATTTCATTTTTTCTCCAATAAAAGCATTTTAAGCTATAAATCTCCTTGTAAGAACTGCTTTAGCAGCATCCCACAAATTTTGATATGTTATGTTTTCACTATCATTCAGTTTAGAATATTTTCAGTTCAAAATCTATGATTTGCTGTTGTTATTCCATTTCTAAGTTGTGTCCAACTCTTTTTGACCTCATGGACTGCAGCACGCCAGGCTCCCCTGTTCTTTACTATCTCCCACAATTTGGTCAAATTCATGTGCACTGAGTTGGTGATACTATTTAACTGTCTCATCCTTTGCTGTACCTTTCTCCTTTTGCCTTCAACCTTTCTCAGCATCAGGGTCTTTTCTAATGGGTCGGTTCTTCACATCAGGTGGCCAAAGCATTGGAGCTTCAGCTTCAGCATCAGCCCTTCCAGTGAATATTCAGGGTTGATTTCCTTTAGGATGGACTGACTGATTTGATCTCCTTGAAGTCCAACTCAAGAGTCTTCTCTAGCACCACAATTCGAAGGCATCAATTCTTCAGTGCACAGCCTTCTTTATGGTCCAGCTTCCATATCCATACATGATTAGTGGGAAAAACCATAGCTTTGGCTAGACAGATCTTCGGTGGCAAAATGATGCCTCTGCTTTTGAATATGCTGTCTAAGTTTGTCATAGTTTTCCTTCCAAAGAGCAAGTGTCTTTTGATTGCAAGGCGCAGTTACCATCCACAGTGATTTTGGAGTGCAAGAAAATACAATCTGTCACTGCTTCCACTTATTCCCCTTCTGTTTGTCATGAAGTAATGGGAATAGACACCATGATCTTAGCTTTTTGTATGTTGAGTTTTAAGCTAGCTTTTTCACTCTCCTCTTTCATCAAGAGGCTCTTTAGTTCCTCTTCACTTTCTGCCATTAAGTGGTATTATCTGCATAACTGAGGTTGATATTTCTCCTGGGACTCTTGATTCCAGCTTGTGATTCATCCAGCCCAGCATTTCTCCTGATGTACTCTGCATATAAGTTAAATAAGCAGGGTGACAATATACAGCCTTGACATACTGCTTTCCCAATTTGGAATCAGTCTGTTGTTCCATGTCCTGTTCTAGCTGTTGCTTCTTGACCCACATACAGGTTTCTCAGGAGACGGGGAAGGTGATCTGGTATTCTCATCGCTTTAAGAATTTTCTACAGTTTGTTGTGATCCACGCAGTCAAAGGTTTTCATGTAGTCAGTGAAGCAGGAGTAGAAGTTTTTCTGGAATTTCCTTTCTCTATGATCCAGTGGATGTTGGCAATTTGATCTCTGGTTCCTCTGCCTTTTCTAAACCCAGCTTGTACATCTGGAAGTTCTTGGGTTTCGGTTCTAGTATGTCCATTTGGTTCTTTCTTATAGGTTCTAGTTCTCCATTAAGATTTCAGATTTGTTGATTCTTTACATATTTTCTTTTACATTCATGAGTGTGGTTTATAATGGCTGATTTAAAATTCTTGCCTGCTAATTCCAGTCACTGAATTCTTTCAAGGTTAGTCTCCATTGACTGCTTTTTGGCTCACATTTTTTTCCTTCATGTACTTAGTATTTTGGGTAGTGTCCATTCATGAATGATATATATTGTAGAGCCCCTGGATTTTGTTGTGTTCCTCTGAAGAATACTGATTTTTTTTTTTAAAGTGGGTGGTTAACAAATGTCAGACTCCAAACTGCATCCCTTGTAGTGAACAGCCATAGAAATCTCTGTCTAGTCCCTTTAGCCTTAGGTGGACTACTTGCACAGAAGATTGGGGGTCAGCAACGATTTGTGCAGAGTTTATGCACAGAATGCATTGCCCATCCCCCCTTGTTTTGGCTCTCTTCTTTCCAAGATTTCCCCCTCACTTTCCAGTTCAATCACCTTGAACTCTTTCTCCCGGCTCTTCATGCCAATAAGACTTCAGGTTTTCTATCCAAGTTTTGAGTCACTCCTGTTTGGCAAAGATTGGGTCCTGCTTTTTGGCAAAAAGCAGTAATCATGGGAAACTTGCCCACTGTCATTCCCTGCTTCCAAAGGCAGACTCCTCTCCAACGTTTGCCAGCTTGGTTACTCTTTGCTGCATTTGGACAGCTGCTTTTTATATTTTGTTCAGAATTTATAGCTGTTATGTGCACAAGGATTACCAGAAGCTCGTTCCATTTCTTTTTTGAGCTTGTTTGTATCTCATGTTTTTTCTTTTCTTCTTCATGATTTATCACCTTTTTTTCCTCTCTGGGCCCCCGGGGGCAGTTCTTCTGGTGCCCAGAGTCTCACAGCCTCTTCTGAAAGTAGCTCCCATCCTCATCTTTCTAATCAAGTCCAAGGAGACAGAGAGAGGATGAGAATAAATTATCAATGACCTTGTCCTAATGACCACAATGGAGCATTGTCTTCAAAGCAGCAAAGTCTCTAGACCTCCAGCCATTCATTCAACTCAGAAAATATTTACTGATTGTCTACAAGCTATGAGGCTCTGTCAAAGGCCTTTCAGATACATTTATCAGAAAAACAGTCAAATATCCCTGCCCTTAGGGAAGTAACATGAATAAACAATACACATAATAAATAAGCATTACAGTATGTTAGAAAATGGTAGCTGGCCACCTTCATTCTTATTTCTAGAGCAGTCCTGGCTCTTCGGAATCATTTCAACATCTTCATTTCCCTTAATTTTACCAACTCTTGAGTTGTTGTCTCAGAACAAACAAAAAGGCAGTGAGCCCTGAAGGAAGAGCATTTGGCTTCAGCTGCTGCAGTGACTCAATTTCGCCACTGGGTGGGCAAAAATAAAAGGAGCCCAAGAGTAATTGCAAAGGGACAGATGGCAAAGGAAAAGCCACGATTCAACTATCGCTAAATTCCACCTAATCTCAGCTCTCCACGTGACCTCTGTTCTACCTTTAGTGCAAAGACCACACAATCAGATAGAGTAATTTCATCACCGAGTAGTTTTTCTGTGCCTGAAAGTAAGAAAGAATTTTTTTCTAGCACAGGATTTTGTATATGCGTGTGTGTGTGTTTGTGTCTGTGTCTGTGTTACACATGTATGTGCTTATTCTGGGCTTCCCAGGTGGTGCTAGTGGTAAAGAATCTGCCTGCAGTGCAGGAGACCTGGGTTTGATCCCTGTGTTGGGATGATGCCCTGGAGAAGGGAATGGCAACCCACTCCAGTATTTTTGCCTGGGAAATTCTACGGACAGAGGAGCCTAGAGGGCTACAGTCCATGGGGTCACAAAGAGTTGGACACAACCAAAATGACTTAGCACAGCATAGCTCAGTGTCTGTGTTAGTTGCTCAGTCATCTGTGTTAGTCATGTACGTGTATTCTATCATTATTAAAGCTTATTTTTTCTCTTTTCAATACATATGTGGACTATAAGTATTTGCATATGTATATATGTATATATGTGTGTATTCTACTTGCACAAATACATATATATATATATATATATATATATATCTTTGTCATATTTATTACATGACTGTATAAGTATGTAGGACTTCCCATGTGGTGCAGTGGTAAAGAATCCAGCTGCCAGTGCAAGAGGCACAAGAGACACGTGTTTGATCCCTTGGTTGGGAGGATCCCCTGGAGAAGGAAATGGCAACCCACTCCAGTATTCTTGCCTGGGAAGCTCTATGGACAGAGGACCCTGGCGGGCTACAGTCCACGGGTCGCAAAAAGTCGGACATGACTGAGCACGTGCACACACACACACACACACACACACACACACACACACACACACTCAGTGAATATTAGTAGACATTAGGCACAATGCCAGTCTCTTGATAAGGCTTGTTTCATTCACAATACCCCTCTGTGGGTATGAGCTGCATTTGAGAGTGGAGGAGGAGAATTGACAAAATATCAATATTCAGAGTGTGGCAGGCAAAGGCCTCTTAGACTAATACCTCATTTGGGAACGTGGCAGGTCTAGGAACAAAATATCATTAGTATGTTCACTGATGACAAACTCAACTATGAAGTAAATAGGCCGTAAATATATTTGTACTCTGGCCAGGGTATCAATTTATTCATTTGTCAGGGAGTAGTCACACTTTTTATAAAAAAAAATAATATTTATTTGTTTATTTGGTTACCTCAGGTCTTAGTTGCCACATGTGGGATTTCTGTTGTGTCATTTGGGCTCTCTAGTTGTGGTGGCCGGGATCTGTAGTTGCAACGTGTAGACTTAGTTGCCCCGAAGTATGTGGGATCTTAATTCCCTGCTCAGGGGTTGAGCTCGTGTCCCCTACATTGCAGATTCTTAACCGCTGGACCATCAGGGAAGTCCTGGGGTGTTCACATTTATGGAGCAGGATTTTTAGTTCAATAAGCATTTCTGAAATACCCAATGCGTACTAAGGACTCAAGAACAAAGACAGGGATGAAGACGTGGCGTTTGCATGAAGGAACTTTCAGACTGGCCTCTGTGGGCCTGAGGGATAGGAGGTGTGTTGGGTGGAAATGGTCCAGGGACCACCTGAAAGTGGGCTGCACCCTAATACAGGCCTATCTATTGAGGAGCACTCTGCTAGAGCCCACATATGGGTTAGGAGGAAGGACACCAAACTGGCTTCCCAGAAGACCATTAGGCCTTGCTCTGCAGTCTTCTTCTGAGGCCTTGGAAAGTTACATTAATGCCTCACATATATTGAGCACTTACAGTGCATCCGGGTTGGTGTGTTAAGTGCCTTAACATGCATGGTCTCTCAAACTGAATCTGAATTACCAAGTGTGACAGTGTAGGTTTCCCATGATTGAGCTCCAACGTAGCCCATTCTAATTTCTTCTCCTCTGCCGGCACCCTAATCTGTGGCCATGTTGCACTGCTTTCCATTACTTTTATTTCCAGCTTTAGGTGACACAGTCTCTACTCCCTGGGTCATCTTCTCCAACTCAGTCCATCATACTGCTGGCCATTCTTCCAGGCCCAACTCACATGCTAACACTCTTAAAATTTTTTCTTCTTAGGATCTCTGAACATCATAAAATTTTTCAGCTCATTCATTAGCACTAAGTGCCTTTTAAAAAGCCATCTTAATGTTCTCAGTTCTGATTACAAACATAAATAAAATATGGCTTATTGTAAATAAGTCAAATAATAATGGCAACATTTTGGCAAACATGTCACACTCCTCTCATGGTCTTAAGTTCGTTAGGGACAAAGACTATATTGCATTCATCTTTCTATCTCTCCCAGAATCTATCCACTATAGCTCCAGTATGTCTACTCCAAGCTTGGTTTATAATGAGAACTAAATAGATCTTTATCTGAATGAAGGAATTATGCTTAGAGCTTTTATAGCTAAACCTAGAGCTGATTTTTTTATTGTTTAAATTATTTTTATTGGATATAGTTGACTTACAATCTTGTATTAGTTTCTGCTGTACAGCAAAGTGAATCAATTATACATATATGCATACATATATCTAGGGGTTCTTGATGAAGGTGAAAGAGGAGAGTGAAAAATATGGCTTAAAATTCAGCATTCGAAAAACTAAGATCATGGCATCTGGTCCCATCACTTCATGGCAAATAGATGGGGAAACAATGGAAACAGTGACAGACTTTATTTTCTTGGGCTCCAAAATCACTGCAGATGGTGATGACAGTCATGAAATTAAAAGATGCTTGCTCCTTGGAAGAAAAGCTATGACAAACCTAGACAGCATATTAAAAAGAAGAGACATTACTTTGCCAACAAGATCCATCTAGTCAAACCTATGGTTTTTCCTGTAGTCATGTATGGATGTGAGATTTGGACCATAAAGAAAGCTGAGCACCGATGAATTGATGCTTTTGAACTGTGGTGTTGGAGAAGACTCTTGAGAGTCTCTTGGACTGCAAGGAGATCAAACTAGCCAGTCCTAAAGGAAATCAGTTCTGAATATTCATTGGAAGCTGAATACTTTGGCCATCTGATGTGAAGACCTGACTCATTGAAAAAGACCCCGGTGCTGGGAAAGATTGAAGGCAGGAGGAGAAGGGGATGACAGAGGATGAGATGGTTGGATGGTATCACCAACTCGATGGACATGAGTTTGAACAAGCTCTGGGAGTTGGTGATAGACAGGGAAGCCTGGGGGGCTGTAGTCCAGGGGATCACAAAGAGTCAGACACAACTGAGTGACTGAACTGAACTGAATACATATATCTACTCTTTTTTAGATGTTTTTCCCATATAGATCACTACAGAGTATTGAGTAGAGTTCTCTGTGCTATGCAATAGATTCTTATTAGCTGTCTGTTTTATATACAGCAGTATGTACATGTCCATCCCAAACTCCCTAAATATTCCTTCCTCCTGTTCCTCACCTCCAGCAACCAGAAATTCATTTTCTAAGTCTGTGAGTCTCTTTCTGTTTTGTAAGTTCATTTGCATCATTCTTTTTGAGATTTCACATAAAAGGGATGTCATATGATATTTCTCCTCTGACTCCTCTGGAATATTCCTACTCAGTATTACAATCTCTTCAATCTCAATGTTGCTGCAAATAACACTGTTTTTTTTTTTGTAGATGAGAAATATTCCACTGTTTATATGTATCATATCTTCTTTATCCATTCCTCTGCTGATGGACATTTAGGTTGCTTTTATGTCCTGTCTATTATAAATAGTGCTTCAGTGAACATCGGAGTGTATGTATCTTTTCAAATTATGGTTTTCTCCAGATAAACGCCCAGAAGTGGGATTGCTGGATCATACAGTGGCTCTATTTTTAGTTTTTTAAGACACCTCTGTACTGTTTAGAGCTGATTTTTAAAATTTTATGTGGGATTTATGGTCAATGATGTCTTTATTTCTAATATTATATACTTCTCTAAAAAACTACTAACAAAATCATGTTGTTACTAGATTAAAGGAAATGCCTGTGCTTTCTTGGAGTGTGAGCCAAATCCATTTTTGATCATCTGTTATTGCTAGAAATCCTATTGCCTTTATCGCCAGACCACTTTGGAGATGAATTATTTAGTTCATGCTGAGAACATTTCAGTACTTGAGGTTGTTCACCTTCCTGAGTTCCTCAGGTATCTGCAAGAATTTGTGAGTTAAAATATTCCTGGGTTATAGGTCTTTACTTCATTGGAAATTGACTGCACATTTTTATCATTAAATCATGAGCATCACAGATGACTTTATCCTTTCTGCCGAAGGCATGTTTCTTATTAGACTCAAGCTTTTCAACCTACAATTAATGGTTCA
This sequence comes from Okapia johnstoni, assembly GCA_024291935.2. Taxonomy (NCBI): domain Eukaryota; kingdom Metazoa; phylum Chordata; class Mammalia; order Artiodactyla; family Giraffidae; genus Okapia; species Okapia johnstoni. The sequence goes on along the minus strand of CM044318.1, from coordinate 75,717,649 downwards.
TAGCACACTAGGGAACATTTATTAATTTTCATTTACTTGTTTTTTGGAGGTTATGGAGGTTAAGGGTTCTGAGTTGGAGTTACTGAAATTTTAAAAGGTGTAAATAGGTAAATATTATAGCTCTTGGAAAAGTGAGACATCTTTCCCTTTAAGCAAGTGATTAATATTACTAATAAAAATGTCATCAGTCTTCCCTGCCAGGGTTATGCAGTGAGAAGGATATTTTGTATGTGTGTGGTTTGCTTTCCCTATCAAATAGGGCATTTTTGAGAGAATGCTTTATATAAGAAAATTACTTTTAAAAATAGATTCTTGATGCTTTGTTGACCAAACAAAATAATTCTAAATGAAAAATAGTACTTTCCTATGTATTTACTAAAGATTTTTCTTGACTATTCTTGGTGGCTTATATCAGTGTTTGAGATGCAGGGAATTTTTTTTCCTCTTATCAGATCACCTAACATGAATACTGTTCTGGCTGAAGGCTGGATTTCTGAAAGGTAGGCCTATTTCCAATCCTTTTATGGATAGATTATTTACTTTATATTTCATTCAAGTTTCATTTGCAAGCAAGTTTCCTAAATAGTTATTTCCTTATGCTACTATTTATAGTACACGATGTTGGGTGTATATATAATAAAATATGTAATTTTGGCATCTGTCAAGTAGTATGTTAACAGCTTTGTTGAGATGTAACTCACATACTACGCAGTTTACACATTTAAATGGTTTATTCACAGGATTGTGTATCCATCACAACAATCTAATTTTAAAAGGTATTTGTCACCCCCCAAAATACATTATCTTATTCAAAAAAGATAATTTTAATCATCTAAAAAGTTTGGTGATTTTATGACATTATTAAAACCAATACAGTCAATATAGTACTTAGGTAAGGGCATTTTTCTTTATCTTCTCACTGATTTTATCTCCAAAATAAAGCATCTTATTTGCAATAACTTCAAATCCATTGTTGAATTACAGTAGTATTATGTTTGCCTGTGCTGCCCTTCTATTTGGTTAGTACCAGGAAGTTCTATATCTATACTTACTCCAGTGCAGAAGTGTCACATTAGAAAAATGGTGAATATGTCAATGGTTAGCATGAAGCATACTCAGAGCAGAACGTCTCAAGTAACTCCACTGTCCTTCTGTTTCATTCTCCAGTTCCTTCTACCTCACCAACACGTACACATGCATATGTGCACACACACACTCACACACACATATTCACACCCACACCCACACACATGTATGCACACAGAGTAGCCATGGTCACATACAGTGGAAGATGCTAGAGAGCAAACTTTATGCAATGACAACCAGAAGTATCAATACAGGTCCAATATAGAACTGACACATTCTTAGGCATCCTGTAAAAATAACATCTGTTGTATATTTTGATTGCATGTACATATGGATTATTTCTGAATCATAGTGGGGTCACAGAACGTTCTCTAGAGGTCAGAAATGCTAAAGCAGAAATGTATAAAATAGTATTCTAGGTTGATGCTTATTTCTACTGATTTTGCTCAGGCCATCATCAGAAAGGCTGGAGGTCGTTCATTTCTTCCTTCATTCATGCAACATGTATTGGCTAAAGATAACATGAAGGGCACATTGAGAGGCCCCAGGGAAAAATGAACACCTAAAAGCCAGCTTCCTTGGGAACTGTTACTCAACTTCAGCACATAGAAGGAAAGAGCTCAATGAATCATGCATCTCTTCCTTTTTCTTAAAAAATTGCAGCCTGTATTTTGCAGGAAAATTCAACATAATTGGTATATACCCATCTTTTTAGGTGAATTAGGTCTTAACTGACAGCTAGCCCATTTTGTTCTAAAATTCAACAAACTCTTGGAAAATCTTATTCCATACAATCTTTTGAATATGTCATTTGCTATTTATATTTGATGGCCTTAAGCAAAAAAAGTTATAAAAGGTATTAATGCAAGTAGATAATAAAGCTGCATTCTATAAATCTATAGCGGCTTACAGTAATCATTAAAGCATGCAAAAGTCTTTCATCTATTCAAAAATATGCAGTGCACAGAATGTCTGCTAAGGTGCATGACAAGTCAGAGTTAAATATATATTAATAAATGAATTAGCTTCATAAATAATAGCCATAATGACATTTTAGGAGACAATAAGTCTGAGGATTGTCAGAAAACGGTTGATGTATGAGCTTCACGTCTCAGTGATTCTTCAAAATGAATAGGCTTTGCGAGATAGTTCAGGCCCGCGACCAGCCTATTTCCTTGAATAATTTACTTGTTGTCAATTTGTACAGCCACATTACACATGCAAATTGTGCTGCCTGTGCAAACACCACTTGGAGATGATAAAAACAAATTTACGAAGGCTATAGAAGAAGGATTTATTTCACTTTCTCACCCAGGTCAAGCAATACATGTATCTGACGATTGTGTGTACCCAATTTTGTTGTAATTATATCAGCAAATTATTCCTTATAATCTTATTATTTTTAGCAGTCTCCTTGTGCTTGGGATAATTAGCTTTCTTCACTCAGTGTAAAAACAATTCAACTTGCCAGCCAGGCAGGGCATAGCTCCATTATCTGTTTTGGGTTTAAATTTATTCCCTATATTCTTGGACACTTTGTGTAAATTAAAAATTTCATAGTCCCTAATACTGTACACGCTGTTCATTCAGTGATGAATTAAGGCCCCTAAACCTCTCCGTTTGCTATTAGATATCTCACCCACTTTATATGTTAATCTGTGCTAATGAATTCCACAACCCCTAGCCACAGCGAGATGACTAAAATTATTACCACTTACAGAGATAGGCCTTTTTCATTTAAAGTTCAATTCAAATTGCTCCCATAAACAGTCTGCCACACAAAGATACCTCCTATAAAGGAGAGTTACTTACCTATAAGTAGAGTTCTCTGAAGGTAGTATTATCTTGGGATGCACATTCCTAGGTCACGTGCCCTCAGGTCTCTGGTGTGGGGGGAGAGAACTCATAGCTGATGGGTAAGACTTTCTTTACTTGGGGCACTTTATTAGCTCTGTGGTCTGTATTCCTAAGGGTTATTGGTGCCACGCCCCTTCATGCAACCAATCCCTTTTTGGCAGACCAGTCCCCAAGTGCAGTAGGAGGCCAATGTAGCCTCCCAAATGAGAAGTGAAGGACTGGTTACCATAAACAATGGCTGATGATCAAGAAACACATTTTCCATTTTAAAAAAAAGTTACCTATAAAGTAATATGCCTAATAAGTTTTAAAAAATGAGTTTTTGCCTATAGTGTGAAATGTTAAATGTAAATATAGAAATAGCATTTTTAGCATAGAAGAGATGAAAATGACAGTGTTACTCACTCAGTCGTGTCCAACTCTTTGTGACCCCATGGAATGTAGCCTGCCAGTCTCCTCTGTCCAGGGGATTCTCCAGGCAAGAATACTGGAGAGGGTTGCCATTTCCTTCTCCAGGGGATCTTCCCAACCCTGGAATTGAACCCCAGGTCTCCTGCGTTGCAGGCAGATTCTTTACCGTCTGAGCCACCAGGGAAGCAGAAGGAATACATTGTCATTATGCAAGAGCTAGAAGATATAGATCAACAAAAAGAGTAAAAATCACAGGTATTCTCACAAAGAATCTTATCACCCAGCGATAGTCACTGATAACGTCTGGCATCAGTTTTTACAGACTAGCTTTCCACACTTTTACATAAGCTCTTAAGATGACAGCAAAATCACTAGTCTTATTAGGTCCCTCTTCACCCCATTTCTAGGACAAGGCAGCACCTGCCCTGTTTGCTCCTAAGTCTCCAACTGAACCCACTTTAAGATGTTTTTTGCTGTCTTCCTCTAAAGTTGAGAGATTCCCAGAGTTTCAAGGGCTGAGCCCTTGGCTCCTTCCATCCCTGTTTCCTCAACAGAATATTCAAGCCAGTTCTCCTCCTGCTTCAGCTCTAAAATACTCTCAGTGATTACCATCTTCCTGAATAATCTTTCACAAACAGTACAGCGAGCCACAGGCATGTCAGGCACAGTCTGAAGGCTGGGTCCCTGCACCAGACTTCACCAGACCTTACATACACAGTGTTCTATTGGTATGGGTGCTGCTTCATGTTCATTGCTGTCTCTGCTCTTGATTACCACAACCCCCCGTGAGAACAGGCGGGGCAGGTGCAATTGTTCCTGCTTCACATAGGAAAGCATTTTAGGTACCAGAGTTTAAGCCACTTTCCCGGGAGAAAAGAATTAGTTCCCCAGTCTTTGTGACTTCTAGACCCAAGTGCTCTTCATTTCAATCCTTGTCCTGCATGGCTTTGGAACTTAGGGCCTTTGGGGTCTTTTCAGTATTTCTCCTTAAGGGCAGATCCCTCCAAAGGTAAAGCTTTGGAAACCTTTTTGGTTCGAAACTCAAAGCTTCGTACATTATTTTATACTGAGTTTTCCTTAATTATTTATAACTGTAATAAGGCTATTTACCTAAAGCAAATATTTTGCTTCAGGAGAGTTTATAATAGTCTACCTTTTATAGTATCCTCTGCTGAAAAGTCAAAACAACTTCTTGGAAAAGGAGATTTTTTTTCAGTCCACAGGTCAGAAAATGCTCACAAGTGAACTTAATTCAATATCACGCCTGGACGTAGTATGAGTGAGACATTGCTGAGCACTTTCCCACTGTTTGTGCTTCTCTTTTGGCCTCAGGGCCACTCACAGTGGTAAAAACCCAGGTAGTGAGGATGGCACGTCACATGTCACATATGCGATGGGAGGAACATCAACCTAGAGAAACCATTTAATCTATCATTTGGAAGTTTGAAAATGTCATGCCCATGATGGATTGGGCAGCCTGCAATTAGCCCGGGTTAATATTTGGCAGGGCCAGAGGTACAGCTCTTAACATCTAATCTCACAGAAGGTGCTATATGTTCTCTCCTTAATAAAAACCAAACGTACTTTCAGCATCTTCTCTGGATCACAGTACGTTCACCTCCATTGTCTCATCTCCATTCATGAATCTCAAGTGCAGGAGTGGTTCTACAGTGACCAAGCTCTGAGAAGCATGAAGTGGGCAGGGTTGGGATTCTACGTCTCAACCATCCCCAGAAGTGTCTCCTCCCTTCCTCCTTCCCGTCGACCCTGCCCTTCTCCCTGTGTGCACTGTGACCTCCTCATCTCCCCTCCCCTTGTTAAATCCTCCTGTCTGGAGATCAGCTGGAGAAGGCAATGGCACCCCACTCCAGTACTCTTGCCTGGAAAATCCCATGGACGGAGGAGCCTGGTAGGCTGCAGTCCATGGGGTCGCAAAGAGTCGGACACGGCTGAGTGACTTCACTTTCACTTTTCCCTTTCATGCACTGGAGAAGGAAATGGCAACCCACTCCAGTGTTCTTGCCTGGAGAATCCCAGGGACAGCGGAGCCTGGTGGGCTGCATCTATGGGGTCTCACAGAGTCGGACACGACTGAAGCGACTTAGCAGCAGCAGCAGCTGGAGGTCAGCTGGTCATTTAGTCACAATGCAGGGCAGTGGCTGATAGCACTTCCTAGGTTTTCTCTCCCGGGATCATCTTCATTTTGATTGGAATGAATCCTGGTAAGAAAATACTTAGGCGCCAGGTAAACATTGCCAGTCACCATAGAACGATGTGACTTGGGTCCAGGTTCTTGGGGATTAGGGATATTTTAGTTGTAGAATTGTTGAATGCCACAAGGATGTTGAATGCCGGTTCAATTATTGAATGCCAGTTCCTTTTCTGGTCTGTGTGACAACTTAGAATTCTCTTTTTTTGAGGGGGGGATAATTTACTCTTATACAGAATGAGGGTAAAAATGCAGTCTCTCTCATGATTGTGGTGATGATTTGATTGGTTAATATGTATAAAAGCAATTGGAATGGTACTGGCCTTTAGGAAGTATTCTGTGCATTTTGTAGATAGTCTTCCTCTTCTTCCTGGGGTAGGCAAGGTGGCAAGGAAAAAAGCACATGGATTTGGGAAGCAGGTGATCTTGGCAGATGGCAGATCTAGATTCTGCCACTTGCTAGCTATGTGATCGAGGACACATAGCCTTTCTGAACTTTAATTACCTTTACTATAAAATAAGGGTAATAAAAATATCTTACCTTACCGTCATGAAAATTGAGATCGTGCATGTGCTATGATTAGCAAAGCATTTTGTACCTGGCAAGTGCACATTAATGAATTGTTATGTTTGGTGCCAATAAAGGCAAAAGGGCTTCCCAGTTGTGCTAGTGGTAAAGAATGCAGGCAATGCATTCTGCTAACGCGGACGACACAAGAGACTCGGGTTTGATTTTTAGGTCCTTTGTGTGCTTTGTGTCCCTTCAGACACAACTGAGCGACTGCACTTACTCACTCAAAGGCAAAAGACCCACATGTATTTGAGGTCACAGCACAGTTTTCTAAGTATTAAATTGCCATCTATAGTCACTTAGCTAAATATGAATGTCAGCTTGTTTGTATTTAAATACTGAGAGTTTCCAGGTTTATGAATCATAAATCCCATTTTCTTTACATAAATATTTTTCCACTATCCAAAACGAATAGACGATAACAGAAAACCACCAAAGTATTATTTGGCAAACATTCTGATGAAATGCTGTGGAGGTGCTAGTAAGGGTTGTTACTAAAAAGAAAATTTTAGTATATCTGAAAGTATGAAGTATATGTTAATAAGACTTCAATGAACCAGAAAGTAGAGAAAAGAAAATGTAGAAATTCTATTATTAAGTGAAATTATGAAGAAAGTTCCTTGAGTTTCTTTTTAATTAAAAAATTAGAAAACTTTGAAAATTATTCTTTCTCTCAATCTCTTTAAATTCCCATTGCCATTTAAAAATAGTTTACATATTATATTAATATATGCATCAGATAATTGCCTCTATATTGCAAAAAGGAACCCTACACATATATATCATACTAAAAAGATTACTGTAAACTACAGTCTGGTTTCCATTAAATGCCCTGAGTTTCCACTAAATTCCCTGAGTTTTCACTCTTTCTTTCCTCCATAGAATCTATTGCCAAGTTGTTTATATTTGTATCCTCATTTTCAATTTCTTCCAAAGTCTATGGCTGAAATAGAAAATACAGTCTTTTGTTTTCAGGTTTAGTCTTGTAAGCATTTTTTACCTAGATTATTGCTATAGCTTCCTAAAAGGCTTCCCCAACTTCAGTCTACATGCTTCTATCAACCTGTCTTTTAAGCCTCTCCATAATTTGATCTCTACTTGACTTTCCTTTTTTTTTTTCTGGTGGTGAAACTGAGGCTCAGGGGAATTTAAGGAGTTGAGCAGAGTCATGCATATATTTAGGCTTTCCAGGTGGCACTAGTGGTAAAGAACCTCCTTGCAGTGCAGATGTAAGAGACACAGGTTCGATCCCTGGGTCAAGAAGATCTCCTGGAGGAGGAAATGGCAATCCACTCCAGTATACTTGCCTGGAGAATCCCATGGATAGTGGAGCCTGGTCGGCTACAGTTTATAGGGCCTCAAAGAGTAGGACATTAATGAGCAACTTAGGATATGTGATTTTGTGACTTCAAAGTCCAAGATCTTACCACTAAACCATGCTACTCTTCCCCAAACAAGACCTATAATTTCCCAGACTTTCCTAAAATGAATTTCCCTACCAGATATACCTATTAAGTTCTTTTCATCCTCCTACTTCCCTTTTTTTTTCAAGGCCAGTGTATATCCTACCTCTACCAAGAAACTGTCCTGGAATTCCAATCTGATTTCATTGCTTCCTACTTACTGCAATCGTAACACTTTATTCTGTTTTTGAAATAGCACTTATTGTTGTCTGCTTTATATGTTAGGGTTATTTATATCTGTCTATCTCCCCAACAAGATTTTGGATTTTTGGGTGGCAGGGACCATGTTCTTATCTTTCTCATTTAATCATCTTTCCCTTTCATCCTAAAATAGTCAATGTCGCCCATGGTGCCTTGTATCTAGTAGAAATTAAATCAATATTGAATAAATTGCATTAAAGCTTCATTTTAAAAATGTAAGAAAGTAGGTTCCTGTATTTTTGAAAGAAATGTAAGGGTGTTTTTTTTTCTAATAGCATTTTTAATGAAAAATACCTGTTATTAACTAAGTGTTCTTGTATAGAAAAATTTTTCTCAACAAGAAGGTATTCTATATAGGTAAAGAAAAGTTTATGCTACATTAACTCATTTTTCATCATGTAATTATTGACTGAATGCCCAATGTATAGGACAAGAGAGCAGGCAGACATTAGGTGGTGCTTAATATAAAAAGTAGTAAAGTGAAAGTGCTAGTCGCTCAGTCGTGTCCAACTCTTTGTGAGCCAGTGGACTGTAGCCCACCAGGCTCCTCTATCCATGGAATTCTCCAGGCAAGACTGCTGGAGTGGGTAGCCATTCCCTTCTCCGGAGAATCTTTCCAATTCAGGGATCAAACCTGAATCTCCTGCATTGCAGATGGATTCTTTACCGTCTGAGTCTCCAGGAAAGCCCCCAAATCTTTATATTAACAACTATAACCAAAAATCAATAAACTCTAACAACAAACAGCAATAAGATTCCATGAAAAACATGAGAATGTTTAAGAAGATACACACCTATTTGGATTAGAAATGCTTGCATTTCCAGTCATGGCCAAGTAAGCTCCTCTGTGCCCCACCATTCTGCTGATGACAACTCTAGACTCTGGAAGAAGCAAAATTATTTCTTGAAGACATTGGAGAGTGAAAGAAAGCAGTCAGACACTGGAGAGTTCAGTTACCCAGGAGAAGCGGACTCAAAAGGATGAGTTTATCACTGTTTTCCAGCTCTTAGCCTGAGGGAAGGTCACAGCCAGCTTTATCCTTAGGGCTAGAAATAGATCGGAAATACAATCTTACTGGGGAAAGAGTTTGGGTCAATCACAGCTACTAAAAAGTAAAAAGCTGTCTCGAAAAGAAGAGACAGAGGGTGAACCCTCTCTATTCTATTTATAAACTGTGTCTTAATCTATGGACAGGGCTTCCCTGGTGGCTCAGTGGCAAAGAACTTGCCTGCCAATGCAGAAGACATGGGTTCAATCCCTGGATTGGGAAGATCCCTCAGAGAAGAAAATGGCAACCCACTCCAGTATTCTTGCCTGGGAAATCCCATGGACGGAGGAGCCTGGTGGCTGCAGTCCATGGGTTGCAAAAAAGAGTCAGACATGACTTAGCAACTAAGCAGCAACAACAACATTCTTTGGATGATCCTTGAACTATGAAAGTTAAGGACAGATTCCTAGCAGTCCAGCTAACACTAAAATAACTGAATTTAGATTTTAACTGCCACCTTTCACAGGGAGACAGAGCTTGTACTTTGAGCTTAGCCAGTTAACTGTCTGCTTTGAAACAAAGCAAAAGCAGCACAACAACAAAACAATGTTCTTTAGAGGAGCATAAGAGAATCTAGTGTTTCTACAATGTGTCACTCACCGTTTCCAGGATGAAATCCAAAATTTTTCATTATCTGTAGATACGGGAAAATATGAAACATTAAAAAAAAAAAAAAAAAGGAAAGTCAATGGAGACTAACCTGGAATGCCCCCAATGTTGGAATCGAAAAATAAAAATTTTAAAATAGTTATGCTAAGGCTTGAAAGAATACTATACTACAAAGTATAACTTCATTTACAATTATCTCCGTTTTAGTATGAGGGCAAAAAAGTATGGTACACTATTTTTAGTTCCAATTTCAATATAGTTCCAATTTCAATATTAGATTCTCAAAAATTAATAGAATGAATAGACAAAAAAAGTGGAAGGATATAGTAGGCCTGAAAAGTACTATGAACCAATTCTACATAATTAAGATTTATACAATTTTCACACAACAGTAGAATACGAATTCAAGTTCCCATAGACTGTAAACCAGGAGACACTGGAACATATCCAGGGACATAAAACAAGGTACAAAAATTTCACGGTCTAAAGATATTGAAATCATACAGAGTCTGTTCTCTTATCACTATGGAATTACGCTAAAAATCAATATCAAAAGATATTTGAAAATAACCCACATATTTTCAAGTGCAATGGGACATTTACCAAGAGAGACCTTTGACAAAGCCATTGGAAGCCTCAATAAAGTTAAAAGACTGAAAAAACACAGAGGGTGATTGCAGAGAAGAAAGCATTCAAATGAGAAATTTATATCAAAGATTCTTTAAAAACCAGTAAGGGGTAAATTTTATTGTACTTAAATTCTACCTCAATAAACTTGACTGAGAAAAAGAATGATATTTTCAGGGAAAAGAAAATTAAGAAAATCCATTGCTAGCAAATGTACTCTAACACAACATGTTAAAGGAAATTCTTCAGAATGAAAATAAGTGAAAGCAGATATAAATTCACATCCATAAGATGGAGTGAAGAGCATCAGAAAAACGAAATATGTAGGTAGGTGTAAAAAACAAATTCCACCTCTTTACTCCTTTAAAAGACATTTATGGTTTAAAACAAACACTGGATTGTGGGACTCACATACACTCTAGTGTATGTGACAATATCGAGGTTGTGTCCAGAACAGCAGATGTATCTGTACAGCTCCAAGGTTTCTACATTTTTCATAAACTGTTAAAATACTAACTTTAAGTCATCTGTGAATAGTTAAGGATGAATACTGTAACCCCTAGAGTGACCATCAAAATATCAGATGAAGAGGTAAAAATAAAAAGCCAATATATAAATTTAAATGAAATTCTAGAAAGGACCTAGGAAATGCACTTGGAAAGAGGGAAGGCACTGCTCTGGGGATGGTCAGGCTCAGAGCTGGGAGGCAGGAGGCAGAGTCTGTGTGACTCAGTTACTGGTTTGGTTGGATGGGCTGAGAACATAACCATGGAGTAAAATGTGCTTTCCTTTCTTTTTGATTCAAGTATAGTTGATTTATAGTGTCCTGTCAGTTTCAGGCATACAGCACAGTGATTCAGAGATTATATCTATCTCTATCTCTTTTGATATATTCTTTTTCCTGATTCTTTTCCCTTACAGGTTATTACAAAATATTTTTTAAAATGTATTTATTTTTGGCTGTGCTGGGTCTTCATTGCTTTGCACGTGCTTTCTCTAGCTGCAGTGAGCAGGTGTTACTCTTCATTGCAGTGCTCGGGCTTCTCATTGTGGTGGCTTCTCTTGTTGCAGGACACAGGCTCTCGGCACACGAGCTTCAGTAGTTGCAGCACTTGGGCTCAGTAGTTGTGGTGTGCAGGCTGTAGAGTGCTGGCTCAGTGGTTGTGGCACATAGGCTTAGTTGTTCTGTGGCATGTGGAATCTTCTCGGACCAGGGATTGAACCCGTGTCCCCTGCATTGGCAGGCAGATTCCTATCCGCCATGCCACCAGGAAGTCCACCAAATATTTTGAGTATAGTTCCCTGTACTATACAGTAGGTCCTTGTTGAAAACGTGCTTTTCTTCAGTTCAGTTCAGTTCAGTCGCTCAGTCGTGTCTGACTCTTTGTGACCCCATGAATCGCAGCACGCCAGGCCTCCCTGTCCATCGCCAACTCCCGGAGTCTACCCAAACTCATGTCCATCGAGTTGGTGATGCCATCCAACTATCTCATCCTCTGTCGTCCCCTTCTCCTCCTGCCCCCAGTCCTTCCCAGCATCAGGGTCTTTTCCAATGAGTCAACTCTTCGCATGAGGTGGCCAAAGTATTGGCGATTCAGCTTCAACATCAGTCCTTCCAATTAACACCCAGGACTGACCTCCTTTAGGATGGACTGGCTGGATCTCCTTGCAGTCCAAGGGACTCTCAAGAGTCTTCTCCAACACCACAGTTAAAAAGCATCAATTCTTCAGCGCTCAGCTTTCTTCACAGTAACTGGAATTAAATAAGTAAATTTACCCACAGTTGATAGAAATCAATGCAAAAAAATTTCCAAGGTAAAACCTAGCAAGAGTAAAATTGTTTGAGACAGATAACTCAGGATGACCTCAATTTAGCAAATACATGGTTTCAAGTGTTTGTTTCCGAATAGTTACAAGAAATTCAGAAAAGCCATTTCACTAGAGACAGACAATATCCTAAATGCCAATTCAGTTCCCAGGCCATAGAAAATAATGCCACATGGCAATAAAAACCAAACAAAATAAATAATAATACTGAATAAGAAATGATTCTTGCTTACTCTGAATGGTTAAAACTCTGGAAAACTTTCTGAAAGGCTCTTTTTGACCATTCAAGGTGAGATGCTAGTTCCGTAATTAGTTACTTCACTTTATACTTCCAGCTTTCTTTTTTCTCACCAGCACATCATCACCTTGTGCCTGGCAGTCAGGATGAGTGTGGTGGATAGTGGTGTTTAATGCATCACAAAAAAGATGATGGAGAATAAGACACCAACATTACTGGGTTAAAACTGGAAAAGAAGCTTCCAAATGGGGTACCTGTATCTATGAGGAAGAGAGTAGCTGGAATTTCCATCTTGTGAACTGTAAAGATTGAAGGGGAGGCAGAGTACCTTTTTTCACTCTCTGCACCAGAGGAAATGTGTTGGTCAGCCTCCAAGCAGGCCACCTACATGACCACCTCTTACCTGGAACAGCTTTGCTATTTCTTGGAGTAAATTGAGGATGTGATACTGAAGGTGGAAGGGAGGTAAGAGGTGACGTACAACAAGTAAGTTTGCTTGAGCAGGTTATTTGAAAGTCAGATTTGACTAAGGGAGTTCCTTAATGAAAGGGATCCTTGAAGACTGTGTTGAATTCATAAAACTGAGTGCAGAAAAGAAGTGGGTAGAAAGTAGGGAGCAGTAAAAGAGCAAAAGCATGAGAGCAAGAATGAAAGGGAATGAATGAATGAGGAAAATATTACCCTTGATGATCAGATTTCTTATCCTCATTACCATTACCTTTATCCAGATGCTTATCATTTATCCCATGATGGTCTTCTAGCTAGGCATCTTTCATGTTGGCTCACCTACTTCCAAATCCATCTTTCTTATTCACAAGACTATAATATTAATCTCCTTGGAGTACCCGCTTCTTCTAATTATTCCCTTGATCAGAATCCATTCATTCCCTCCTCTGTATCAAGGTAGAAATTGTGTGTTTGCCTTAGGGAAGTCCCCTAAGACGCTGACCCAAGGTGGTTTCTTATGTCTGACCTAAACCACAGCGTTCTTGCCACTCCACATTGATTCCTAAACACCTTCCCTGTTTCTCTTCATCTCATGCCTTGACATCTCCACTTCCATCATCCATCTGTCTTCTCCACAAACACTCACTGTATATCTGTGCCAGGACAAGGACTTTGCCTTCAAAGGAGCTCACAGTCCATCAAGGTTAGACTCGCCTATGACAACTGATTGCATTTCAGTGTGATGAAGCCCTAGCTGTGCTGTGCATCAGTTATTATGAAGGCTCAGAGAAGACAGCCATGAACTGTGTGTCAGGAAAGATTTAACTTGGAAGATAATATTTTGATCTAGTAATATTATTCTGATTTTTAAAGATGAAAGTTCGCAGCAAAATTGAAGCTACAGAGATTCTTCCCAAACATGCACACACACACACACTCCTTAGTTTTTACATGTAAAGGCAGGAAACTGGTGTTTATTGACTATTAACTACATTCCAAGGTGACTGTTAAAAGCTTTATATGTGTTTCTTCATTTAGAGAGATTAATCAGACTGTTTTGGAAGATGAAGGTATTAGGAAAAAGGAGAGTAACAGATTTCAATGCAGCAATCAATGAATTATTGAATAGGATGGGATTTGATAATAGGATGGGATTTATCACTCACTATGTACCAAGAAAGATGGAGAGAGAAGAAACATTTTGCTCCTGAAGCCTCTCTTTCCAAGAGTTCCCACCCAGTACACATCCCACTGGGTGGTGACAACGTCTACGCTTTATTGACAGCACTGTGTTGGGATTTACCAGGAACTTCACTGTAAAAGGGACAGTGTGTGACAGTGGAAAGAGCAGGAACTTCAGAGTCCAGTGAAACTTTCCCATCTTAGTTTTACATGTTATTATTGTGACCTTTGACTATATTTGTGACATTAGATCAGTTTCTTAAACTCTTGAAGCCTTAATTTCTTTTGTCTGTTAAATGGATACAATAATAACCACCTCTTGGGTTTATATGACATTAGTTACATAATAGCGAGCACCCAGAAATGTTTCCTCTCCTATTCTCCTATGTACAACCTGTTGGACCATAAGAATCTAAAAGTACAGCATGATGAATAAAGAAACAGTACTTTTCTTTGGCAACATCCTATATTACAGAAATTTCCTTTCATCAAAATGTCAACTGTTGCTAATGTCATAGTGTTAGTTGTTCAACATATTCTTGGAAGATTAACATTACCTAGAGATGCTTTAATTTGCAAGTTTAAAAAATCCAGACAGAGAAATTGTCATACAATTTCTAAAGTTCAGAACTCCTTTGATTCTATTCTTTTGCATAAGTCATTAGACTAATTTTTCTTCAATGCAGAAAGTAAGGTTTTTTATACAGATGGAAAGAACTGTTCTCTTTCTCAGTTTCAGCAAGAAGTACATTTATCATATGTTCAACAAAGTCGCATTCACTTTTTCAAACTGAGACATATTTAAGGGACTTCAATATATTTGGGGAAATTTTCATCAGTGATTTAGCAGCTACCAAAAAAAGACGTCCACAATTAATCTTTTATAACATGAGTGTGACTTGTAATCTCTACGCTTAGGATAAATATTACTAAATATAGTGAAAAACAATTCATAAACTATAATATTTCTTGTCAAAGAAAAACTGCTTTGTGATTTTTAAGATGTTTGAAAATTTAAATGAAACTTACATGTTTGAAATTAGTGCCAGATGCAACACAATTCAAGCACAATTCTCTAGCTGAATCACATTCACTATGATTTAGTAAAAGAGATTCAATAATTCTGTATTTCATAGAAATCCCACATAAACAAGTATTTCATTCACAAAATGCATGGTTTGGCAGGTTTCCAAAGCAGGAATTTGCTGGAGGGAAGGTAATTTATTGATTAAAATAAATCAAATGACTGACATTTCCTTCAGAAAACTGGCAAAATAATAATATTCAGAGACTGAAAGTCTTACAACCAAAACCAGAAGAAAAGTCTGAGCTATTTGCATGTATTATAGGAATTCAATAATGTCACAAGAGTAAGTTAAGCAGATATTTGAGCATTCTCAAATTAACATTGAGAACATTTTAAACTATGTATTTTGGGAGTAGGACTTTCTAAAAATCTTTAATATGAAATTTGGTGGTTATAAGTCTTTGGAGTACTTATAATTATATTCCCCATTTATCCTTTGCAGATTTACCTGCACTAAATAATGAGTATCCTGTGATAGAATTTATGTAGAAACAATCCAGATAGTTCTTAAACAGGCCGACAATACTTCCTTCCTAAACTTTGTCTCAGTTCTTCCCTCTCAGCATTTGTTATGGACTGATTGTTCCTGTACTCCTAAAATTCAAACATTAAAATGCTAAACCCAAGGTGGCTGTATTTGGAGATGGTGTGGTTAAAGAACTGATTAAGCTTAAATGAGGTCATAAGGGTAGGGCCCTGATCCAATAGGATTAGTGTCCTCTTAAGAAGAAACACTAGAGAGCTTTTTCTCTCCCTTTTCCTCTCCTTACACAGTGCACAGAGATTTTATGAGCACACAGCAAGATGACTGCTGCCTACAAGCCAAGAAAAGAGGTCTCAGAATAAAATCTACTTTGCTAGCACCTTGATCTTAGTTGGCCCAACCTTCAGAACTATGAAATATAAATTTTTGTTGTGTAAGCTATATAGGCTTCCCTGGTGGCTCAGTTGTAATGAATCCACCTGCCAGTGCAGGAGATGAGGGTTCCATCTCTGGGTCAGGAAGATCACCTGGAGAAAAACTGGCAATCCACTCCAGTATTCTTGCCTGGAACATCCCATGGACAGAGGAGTCTGGCAGGCTACAATCCATGGTGTCACAAAAGAGTCAGACAGGAATTAGTGACTAAATAACAACAAAGCTACTTAATCTGTGATATTGTATTATGGCAACCCCAGCAGACTAAGATAGCAATTAGGAGGCTTAATGTAACAGCCACAACAGAATTTTCCAACACACTCTCTCTTTAACTGCTTAACTTGTTTACATATCTGGATACAGGGAAAACACTATTGAGAGGCTGGACACACTTGGCCTGGAGAGTTTCATACAGATCCTTAAATCATTCAGCCCTGCTTGTATTCCAGAATCAGAGAATGTGAATGTAAGAAAGGGTCTTTGTGACCCAAGCTTGTCAATTCAGATTTTGCTATCATTCTGGGGTCATAGAAAACTACTCCATACACCTAGCACATCTTCTGGAAAACAATGGGGGTTAGGCAGTGGATAGCTAAGTATTAAACATCTGTTTATATTAAATCATGATATGTTATTGAGTGCCATATGCAATTTTTACACATATTTGGAATGCTTCAAAGGCATTATTGATAAGGTTAGTGACAATAACAACAAATAGCTGAAAGACTGGAAATGAATGGGGGCCAGGTAATGCCTTAAGGGGTTTATATGTATTTTGTTACATGATCATTACAACACTAGAAAAGAGAAATGTATTTTTATTATGACAGAACATTATTTCAGAATATGAAAGCATTTCTAAAATAGTTCTATTTCCATCATGGTCATATGCTGTTTTATTTTCCTCATAGCTTTTTTGGTTATTTCTTTTCCCCTTGCCTATTTTCAATGTTCCTCCCAACCCCCTTCTCAGAGCCTAAGTCAGTGGCTGCCAGGGAAAAGGAACTCAATGAGTTTTTGGCCAAGGCCACACAGCCACCATCACCAGATGCTAAGCGCCACGAGAGCAGGGGTAGAGACCATTTTGCTCTAAACAGAGGCTGGCACGGTGCCTGCTCAAAAAAATATGTACGGGGAGGGGGTGGGAAAGTAAGGAAGGGAGCCAGGGGGAAGTTTGAATGGATGGAAACGCTCCCAGAAGGGTCTAGAGAGCTTCTGCAGCGAGTCTCAGTCTTTGGGGAATGAACTCAGTTTAAGGCCTATGCCAGCACTTTCCTCACCACAGAGCACCAGAGTACGGCAGGGGATGGAAAAAGAACGAAGTCTTTAAGACGTCTAGAAGAAAGGAGAAAATGGCGAGAGAAAAGCAGAGAGTAAAAAAGAAGTAGAAAGAAACGAATCGCCCTTTTTCATTTATTTAAAAGGCGAGCCCAGCGCGACCGGTTACCATGGCAACCCCAGGCCAGAACGGCCCCAGCCCATTGGCCGAGATGTCGGAGCCAATGAGAAGGCGCGATGTTGGCAGGTCTTAAGATGGCTGCCGGGCGGCACCGTCCGGACTGGTGAGTACGGCTGATTCCGAGGCTGGCTCTTGGGCTCCAGGGAGACGGACCCAGGGAAAACAGGGTGCCAGGAGCGAGGGAGCAAGCGCGGGCGACCTCGCAGCTTCTCGGCCGAGCCCGTAAAGCCTTGGGTCAGGCCTGCAAAGCCTTTGACCGGGCCCGTGGGAGCGTCGGCCGAACCGGCCTCCGCTTCGCTCTGACGCGGCGGCGCGGCGGAGTCCCCGTTCTGTTGGTGGGAGAGGGGTTCTCCGTCCCACCCCGGCCGGATTGAGACGGGATGAGAAGGCTTTCGACTCGGGAAACGGGCTCTTGTTTACATTTGCCGTACCCGGAAACGAGCTGCAGTTGATGGGAGAGTCAGCAAGGTAAACATCCTACATCAGAACCTGTGGCGCTTAGTTCTGTGCTGGGAGGGGATTCCTCCCATTTGGGCTTCGGAGCGTGGCCCCGCCGCAGGAGAGCCTGCAGAGTTCCGGGTTGTTCGGCCGTGCGGCGAAAGGTGTACATTTCTAGAGCCACCCCTCCTGCAGTCTTGCACCCTGTAAGTATTCTCACAGACATCCAATTTTTAAATGGGCCTCGAAATACTATTGGCTACCTGTAAATCTTTCTTGCAGGGTCTTGACTCCGGGAATGTTTTCTAGCCCTAGGCTGAACAAGACACTCGCTTTGACATACGCATACGTGCAAAATCCTGCTAAATAGTTTATCTGGATAATCGGATTGGTAACTTAAATCCGAAGTCAGGCCTGAGATTCAGTTGTACTTTCTGTACCTTTTTGAGAAAACGGAGCACATTTATTTCATAAACGTGAACAGGGCATTTGCATTAATGTTGATGGTAACATGCTTAGAAGTATTTCAGTTAAGTAATTAATGCCCAGTCACAGAAACTGATTATTGTGTAAATTGTTTAACAGGATCTTCAGATTGGTAGTTGGTGGTTTACGATTTCTGTAAGATTTAAGTTCAGATCAGACAAGATTTTCAGTTTTCTGTGATTATTTCTAATTGAATACAAAACTTGGGAAATAAGGCAACTTCATTCAGTAAAAATGGAATTGAAAGTCTGAAATATAAGAGTCAGGGGACATTTACCCATAAACTGCTTAGTCTGAGTCTTGATTACAAGCAGTTACCTGGACTTCAGAAAATGTGGTATTATTACCCAGGCCTGTATTCAATTTGGTATAACATTTTTATGTAGCTTTCTGCCCTTAAAACATGAGGAAAAAATTCCTTCTTGATCAAATTTTAACAGAATTACAGGCTGGGGACATTCTTCAGATCCACTCTCAAATCTTTGTCACCAAGAATATAATACTACTTAAACTGTGCACTCTGTAGAGTTTTGAGTTACAGAGTTCTATTTTTCTAAGAGTAGTGGATCACCAACCATTGGATGAGTCTGTTACCGCATCTGTAAAAGGGGTTTGGATAATAATTCCTAGTGGAAGGGTCATTGTGAGGGTAAAGGGTAAAGCAGTGCCTGTCACATTGTTTGTATGCCATTTATAGCGATGACCTGGTTTGTTTTTCTTTTTGATTCTGTTTCTTCTGTCACGGTGGGGTTTCTTTCCCTTTCTCCAGAGCATCTTTTAGGTGTATACTGTGAAGTGCAGTCTTACTGAAAACTAGCAAGCTTCGCTGTGGTGGCTGGGTTAGGAGAGAAACCTTATCTTCTGGGGTGTTGGAGTTTAATTATTATTGTTCTGACTGAGAGAAAATGGAGTGTTACATCAAAGAATGAGGTGATTCTGGGCATTTGGGCACACATAATGTTGGGATCCATAAAAAGACATATTAGAGCCTCAAGACCTCTCAGAGATTTGATCACACCCTTCATGTTTTAGGTTAAGGGTGAAGACCCAGACAGATGCAGTGGCTTTTCCACAGTTATGTTGTTCAGGACTAGAAACCCATCTTCTGACTTCTAAAATTGTTTTTTTTTCTCTGCTCTACCACTGGCTCCCAATCCTTTCACAACCTAGAATCCCATTTATTGTAATTTGGTATCTCCATGGATGCTGTATTTTGAAATATTGCATCTACTAAACTGTACCCATTAATTTGTGTTTTTTCCTTTTTAGTAAAACTCAGGCCTTTAGCTACCAATCAGATGAATGAAAATGTGGTGAAGAATAATGTTTCGTTGAATTTAAGTTTCCTAACCTAAAGGTGCATGATATTGTTTGAGGGAAAATGAAATATGTTGGGCTTTTTGAGTATTGAAATTAGCTTGGAAATCTCCATTACTATTTTCATAAAACTTAGAAAAACCCTTAGCTGAGGAACTGCTGAGCTGTGTCATATTCTTCTAGATACACTGATATCTACCCAGGTGTGCTAAGTGGTAGCTGTGCTTGGTTTCCAAGGGCAAAAGAAAGCCCAGCCATTCAGACTAGGATGTGACATAAATATTTTTGTTCATCATAAATCATGTCAACCCTGGACTGCATGGCATACACAGAATTTTTCTTTGTAGAATAACGGTGGATTGGGAAGAATCTTCATTCCAGCAGTACAGAGTATGTGAAATGGAGAAGCTGATACTCAAAATCTCAGAGAATAGGGAGATTCTAAATGATTCACATCTTTGGGGCTAAATGATTAAAGTATTTGACTTACAGGCTAAAAACATAAAAGTTAATATATCAACACATGGACTGTTGTGTAGACTTGACTATAATCAACACTAAAAAACTTGTTTCTTGGTCTCTTATATTGATGTTTCTTGAGAATGGTTGAGTAATGCCCACATTTGAAGGGTTATCTGCTTTAAAATGAGAGAATGCGTTCTGAAAGGTATGAGATGAGAGATGCTTCAAAGAACTAGAGAATCTGAATCCAGAGCAACCCAAACAGAAGTAACAGGAGGCCTAATGGGACCTACTGGTACTGTAGTACAATTGGAAATGTATAAATAACATGCATATGCTTTGAATAGAAAGACAGTGTTTTTGAACCTAAGCCCAAAACAAGTCACAAAGCAGCCACTCTATATTGGCTGATTTGCTGTCATAGCTGCTGCTCAGGTGGGCAGCTTCACTTTGCAGGCTTCTCAGTTAACTATCTGTATTTGTCAGTGTCCACCAAGTTGTCCTGCTATTTGTGTATGTGTGTATGTTACGGTCACAGGAGAATGGCACATCACTTTAAGGATATTTAGGGATTAAGTTCAGAAACACGTCTTATTTGATCTTTGCCTCCTTTTATGGATTTGAACATAGAGTCCACTTTTTAAAAATTATTTTAATTTTCCCCCCACTGTGGGCACACACAGGAAGTTATCATACTAGCCAATAGCATGCTGAGGGCACTTCTTAATGCTACGTCAGCAAGAACTTATTAAACATAGATGATTTTGAGGAAGTCCAAAAGTGATCAAAAATGATTAAGGGCTGATGAAGAAAGGCATGCCCTCTCCACAGCAACTAGCCCTGCTTCCCAAGGTGAAGCCCCTTGGGGTGCCCAAAGCATAGACTCACCCTGTGAAGATATTGCAGCAGTGGCCCAATGGAAGAACTGTGCCCATCTGAGCTGCCACAACTGAAGTCTGGGCTGAATGGTACTTGGCTGCTAATGGACAGAAGCTTGCCATTTGTGTAAGAATGTTGGTTCCATGAGGTTAGGCATTTTTGCACATTCTGTATACTGCTGTTTCTATGTCTTGAAGAGTGCCTGGCACACAGTGGATATGCAGAAGATGCTGTGGACAGGGAGAAGAAACAGTGGCTCCAAAACATAGAACCCCCAATTAGTGCTAAGAAAGCTAACTCTGAAACTTGTTACCATCCTTAAGTCCTGAAATGGATAGGTGTATTATATGCCAGTGGCAAAGTCATGGTAGAACGGATTATCACAGCCTTCCTCCTACTTCACAGAACAGTAGAAATGTTTTTATTAATAGCTCCACAACTGTTTTTCTATATTGGCATGTTATACGTCATGTCTTTTGTGCTAACAGTATCTCAACACTACCTCCGCTCCAGCTTTTAAAATCTTCAGTCCAGATTTAGGGATGGATTCAGGTTTCCCCAGTGGCTCAGTGGTAAAGAATCTGCCTACAGTGAAGGAGAGGTGGGTTTGATCCCTGGGTGGGGAAAATCCCCTGGAGGAGGAAGTGGCAACCCACTCCAGTATTCTTGCCTGAAAAGTCCCATGGACAGAGGAGCCTGGTAGGCTACAGTCCATGGGGTTGCAGAGTTGGACATGACTGAGCAACTAAGCACACGTAGAGACGGTTTTATAGGGCTTGGAATTTATGTAATTTGAGTCCTCTTCTTTAAAAAAAGAAATACAGATTCAAAATACAAAATCAGGTATAGTGCTTTGGAAGAACTTATGCAAAAGACAAGCCTTGAAGCTTAGGTTCTGTTATCTTCCTGGTAATTTGCTTCTGATTTTATTGCTCCATTCAGAAAACCAGACATCAGCATTTTTAATTGAAAGTTCATGTCAGACTGTGGAAATCAGGGAGTTAAATGACTTGTATCAGTTACTAAATGAATGCACCTTAAACATTAGAAATTTCAAAACTACCTTATATAGATGCTGCCACCCATAATGGAAATGATAAAAATGCAGTACATGGCCACAGAAATAAATGATCACGGCGAAAAGAACCTGTCATTGATCAAGTCCCCAGAACCTCCTGAACACTGTGTAGAGTGTTTCAGTAGCTTACCTCACTTCATTCTGAGAATAACCCTGTGTGCAGGGTAATTAGCTCTGTATTACAGATGAAAAAAGAGGGTCAGATATGTTAAAAATGACTTCCTCAGAATTACAGTTAGAGTAGTTAGATGTTAGAAATCTTCCTCTGAAAAAGCCAAGAGAATGTTTTGGTGAGGATGTTTTTCAGAGAGCCAGCAGCTGATGAGACTGGACCCAAACTGTGAAAAGTGAGAGCTGATTCTTTGGACTTGGGAGGAAGTCCTTAAAAGTTATCAGGAATGCATTGTTCAGAGTATGCAAAATGCCATGATACTTTGTCTCAGAGGCAGTGCCCGGTTAACACAATAGAGGGCAGAAAGATGGTGAAAAAGATTTCCACCCTTCCCTTTTATTCCTGCAGCTGACGGTAAATCATGAGCTGTACAACCAGCTTCTCTATTCTAGGCATCTTTTAAATGAACTAGTTTTGACTTATTACATATGCTAAACTAGACTGTGCCATGGAGATTAAGAGTGAAATGTACTCAATTATCATAATTTTAGAAAATGATTACAACTTCAGTTTTTAAAAATTATTTTTATTAGACTTAACAATAGTTAATGATTCTATCAATGGGCTAACTAATGTATAATTAATGATAAAAATCACCCTGAACTTTGTTTTCCAAATACGGTATTGTTATTTTAAAAAGCTGTACGTTTTTGTTAACTTGTAAACGTTATACTCCGTTTAGTATTACTTTAACAAGCAGTGTAAAATGTGAAACTGGGACGTCCTTTTTTCCACCAGACTTTTCTCAAACTGCTCGCCCAGCTTAAACATTTTCCTTTGTGTGATTGTTCTCCTCCTTCATAGATAGCGAGGCCCCTGAAGTTTATACCTTCAAATACAGGCGAAACATCCAATTTTATTTTCTTCTCTAATTGTTACAGCTTGCAATATAGTGTTATAATTCTTAAATTACCTGCAGTGTATATTGTTAGGTTTTTAACATTCTTGATCTATGAATGCTTTTACTGAATTTCCTCTTTTTTTGGACAAAATTATCCATGTATTAGAGGATCAAGCTTTGTTGTCATTAAGTCATTCAGCTGTAGCTGTGTCTTGTAACAGACTTACTTAAACTACTTTGCACTTCTAAAAAATTTATATAAGCAAAATATTTAAATTATTTCGGTATGGAGGGTGCATCCTGCTTTATACCAATTTTTAAAAAGTATAAATGGACTTTTCCCAAACCATTGGTATAATTATTACATGCCTGGTATATCTTTTAATGGTTTTAAAATTCTTTCCATGTCTACTTTATATATCTTAATTCATTTTTTTTCCCTCGAGCAGAAAAGATGTGGAGTGGGCTGCTACCTCCTGGCCTAAATGAAAGTGATGTTGAAGTGAATTCTGGCGATGATACCGCATTAGAGAGCTCTGAACGTAACGTACGGGAGGGTAAAGAAGATGGGGCCTTTAAAAAGACAGAGGTGGTAGATATTCCTACAGATGGACCAAGCACTGAAGCAGAGGCAAATACAAATGCATATGAAGAGTGTCCCTCTGGAATTCCCTTAAATATGTGGAATGTAGGTTTTCTCTCATATGTTCTTATCGAAGTCTGTGCCTGTGTGTCTCTGCCAGGGTCAGAACGTATGTGTTCTTAGTGGGTAATGGGTAGGGAAGATTGATTCTGAATGGTTTTATTACTCTCTGGGTCTGTGGCCAACTCAGTGATCACTCAGGTACTTGTGTTCATTTTTGTTTTGTTTTTCATAAAAAGAAGAAGAAAAAAAACCATTTAGTAGGATTAGCTACTTTGCTTAACAGGATACAGGAGGAGTTTCAGTCTTAATCTCTTTGTTACAAAGTCTATGAGTCATTGACTTTTACCCCTAAATTATCAGATTGACTTGTTTGCAAATAAATGAAGATAATTCAGGTTGTAAAAGTCTCAGACAATAGAGTATCTTAAGAAGAACTAAACTACTTTCATTGTATTTGTATTTTTGTAAATGTTAAGAATATAGTTTTTAGTGATATGTTATTTTTCAGATGTATACTTTGCTTCAAAACGTATTTGCTCTTTTTTTTTTTGCTTTTATGTAGAAATTTCAAGAATTGTATAAAAAGCATTCTGAACAGAAAACTTCAGCTTCTAGATCCGAAAAGAAAAAAAGAAAACACTCCAGAAAAGGTGTTTTAATTCAGGTTAATTGTCAAATAGTGTTAAATTGTGACTAGTTGGACCTAACAATTTTTAATAACCATAATTTTGAAATAACCAAATGCTTAGGTATTGACACTTTGTGAATTCTTTTCAGGTAAATTGAAGAATGAAGAAGAATCTCATAGGTAGGTGGAATTTAAAATATCTGTTGGTCCTAGACAGTATTGTAGAACTTGTGCAAATAGTTGAATTACCTCTGAAACCTAAGAAGTAGTTGATGTAATATAATTGTAGTAATGAATTAAAAACAGTAAATGTAAAAATGAGTACATTTTGGGTGAAACATAAGTTATTGTCTATCTTCTTACAGTGAACAGTCTTCAAGTGAAACCCAGTGGAAGGAGCTTACCCAGTATTTTGGAGTCGATGAGAGATTTGACCCCCCTGTTAAAAGGAAAAAAGTTGAAAAGGTAAGATCTTTTTTATTGCATCTTCTATTCGCCAGTGGAAACTCTTTGTAATTAGTCTTGCCTAAGGTATTTCTCCTCATTAATTCATTCAGTGAAGAAGTTAATGTGTGCAGGATGCTAGATAAACAAGTAAATATATAGTTACAAATCATTTTTTAAAACTATTAAAAAAGAAACAGGTTACTGTGAAGAAATTAATATGAAGGCCCCACATTAGCTGAGTGGTCTGGAAAGGCCTGTCTCACTAAGACTGAAGGATGGCAAGGAACCATCTATGTAAGGCCCACTAGTGTAGAGGTGATAATCTGGGTGAAGATCCTGCTGGGGAGGAAGAGCCATCATGGGACATGTGAGTAGCAGTGAGAAGGTCAGCCTGGCTGGATGGAGTCAGTGAGGAGGGGGGTGAATGGCCCAAGATAAGACTGGAGAAGCAGGCAGACAGGGACCAAAACGTGCAGGACCTTAAAGGATGCAGTAAGGAACTGGGTTTTGGTCACAATGCAATTGAGAACCATTCAAGGGATTTATGTGGAGGGAGTGGCTTGATCACAGTTATGTTTGAAAAGATTGCATCTTACATGGAAGATGGACCTTGGGGCAGCAAAAGCAGATGAGAACAGTTAAGAGACTCAGCTAGACATGAGATGATGGGAGCTTGAGTGAGAATGGTGCTGCTGAAGGTAGATGAGAGGATGGATTTGAGGTACACTGTAGAAGCAGAATGGACAGTATTTGCCTCTGGATTGCTTATGAGGTGGTGGGGAGATTGGGATCAGGAGGATGGGAGAGAACCATTCAGGGTTTTACTTAAGCAGTGGTGTGAATAATCACATTGATTACAAAGATGTGAAAGCTTTGGAGGGGAGAAGATTTAGAGCGAGGCCTATCCAAAGTTCATCTGGGGGCATGGGTGGTATCAGTAAGCAGAATAGAGTAGGCCATTGGTAAGATGAGGCAGGAGCTTGGAGGAGAGTCTGAGTCTCGAGACACATGCTTGGCAGTTGCCAGTCTATAGATGGCGTTAATATTTGGTAGAGGCTAGAATGAATGAGTAACTTACACATTCATCTGGGGAATGTTGACAGACTTCAGGAGCATGGAAATTGAGCTCTGGGCTGGAATGGAGGTACAGAGGCTGCTTGGCTAAAGCCCAAGGATATTGTGTCTTGCATATACGGACAGGATCATTGCTGTATACTACTGTATGTACGTAGAGATTGTAACTGTTTTCTGGTTCATCAGCATTTCTTGTGAAAAACTGCTTGATTTTTAAACCCATCATTGGGGTTTAAAATTGGGTGCCTCATTGAAGGCACATGCATTAAAGAACTGACACAACAGAGTTTTTACATGTGAACCGTTGATTCCAAGTTTGCCAAGAATTCTTGTCACCTAGTCCGTGGAACACTGGGGAATTGGTACCGGGATCACCTTGTACTGCAAATAGTTAGAGATATTGAGCAATCTGCTTTTCCCAAATGTTCAAGCAGGTACAGAAATGCTAAATTTCTTCTAGAAATCACTGGTTAGAGCTGAAGCTCAAACCCAAACTTTATTCCACCATTCTCAGTTCTCCAGCTTCACCATCCAAGAGGCTGATAAGCATTTTAATGTGATTGCTGTGCTCTTGACCACTGTGATTCTGGTGGGCTGGGAGGAGGGATCGTGTGGAGAGGATGCTTTTGACTGTGGCAAAGCTGTTCCAAAGCATGAGGGAGGAGGCTCATGCTGACAGCAGGGGTCCCCAGGCCATCTCTGGCCCACCTGCTTTAGAGTCCAAACTGCTGACTAGATTGTTATTTTGAGGGGAAAAAAATGGTTAATTAAAAAAAATTTTTTTTTAATTTTATGGCCACAGTGCATGCATGCAGGCTGTTAGTTCCCTAATCAGAGATCAGACCTGGGCCCCTGCAGTGAAAGCGCCGAGTCCTAACCTCTGGACCACCAGAGAATTCCTAGGAATGGTGAAATACTGGTTCTCATCAGAAATATTTTTTAAAGTTGTGCTTGTGAATTAGGTAGTCTTTGACCTTCGGTTGTTTACCTTGTTTGTTATGTTTTCTTGTAACTATGTTGTAAGTCACTCAGTCACTCTGATTCTTTGCAACTCCATGGACTGTAGCCTGCCAGGCTCCTCTGTCCATGGGATTCTCCATGCAAGAAAGGGTTACCATTCCCTTCTCCAGGGGATCTTCCTGACTTAGGGATCGAACCTGGGTCTCCTGCATTGCAGGCAGATTCTTTACTGTGTGAGCCACCAGGGAATCCTGTATTTACTGTAGAATATCTAAATTGTTTCTTAGTGAAGATAAAACTATAAAATTCAGTCTTTCAGCCTTTTCAAAACGTAGAAATTTTGAGAGTATTTTTTATAGTCTATCTGTATTAGAATATTATTTCCCTACATGTATGAAATTGTACCTTCTTGATAATTGGCAAGATATGGCTAAGTTATTCTTTGTCTAAAGTTCGAAATTCGTGAAGAGTAACTTTAATAAAGGATACTAGGATTCCTTGTGCAAAGTCTTTTGTACAGCTCAGTTTTAAGAGGTAGTGTTCTGTTTCACATTGTATATTAGATGTATTCTAGAAAAAAATGATAAGTCAAGCTCCATTTTAAAAAGAAATTTCTGTTCAAGGGAAGACTACTGTAAATCCTTTTATATATATTCTGCTGCTGCTAAGTTGCTTCAGTCGTACCCGACTGTGCGACCCCATAGACGGCAGCCCGCCAGGCTGATCTGATTTAGAAGTTTGGATTTTCTTAACAGCAGCGATCCTCTGTATGAGTAACATCTGACTAAGAAAGTCGTGGCATCTCTTGAACAAGGAAACTGATGCTGGCCAGGCTAGTATCGCCCAGGATGTTGCCGGCACTTAATATTCTATTAGTAAGTGTAAGAGGAAAGGAAGGATTCGGTGAAGCCAGATGATTTCATATTCTCTTGGTAGTTCAGCTTAATTGCATGCCAGCAGGTTCACACTTATTCTTTGGTTTGGGATCACTGTTTTCCATGCCCCCTTGGGCTGTCATGCCAGTCTCTACTGTGAATCCAACAGAGTAAATAGACAATAAAAGATGTCTACATTGGAGCCACCAAGATAAAAGCTAAGAATAAATGTCAGTCCACCAGATAATAGCTACTGCCCGAGAAATCTAGAGAGGATCATGAAAATCCCTGATGCAGTTTGCACAAAACCAGCCTGGATTTCTGGTCCATTATTTTGTTACTCAGGAGCAAAGGCTGATCTGTAGCAACCCTTTTTAGTCCCCTTTTCACTCAGTCACTCAACTCTCAAGAATGGTAAAACAGAAAGAGCTGCTTAAGTCTGTTGTGTGATCCATCTGTTTTATTCTTTTCTCCCCCCAACCCCCTTTTTTTGGAACCCTGCCAGCCTGTTGAAACTATTGCTCAACCAAGGATGTGTATTTATAACACTGCTGTCACCTGCTTCCCTGACAATTCAGAGGGGCTTATATTTAAAATATAGTCTTCCTAATATATAGAGCTGTTTTAAAGTGTTCTTGTATTAAATACAGCTATAATTGTGTTTCTGGCAGCAGTTCTGGGTCTTGTAAAACTTCTATAATCGTAACATAATTAATGTTGAATCTATGTGGGAATTTCTTTAGAATAAATTTTACTCATTAATTTCATTATAAATGCCTCAAGTATTCTTTAGTTGCATCAATTTGATTAGTCAGCAGTCATCTTTGGGAGTAGTTTTATGTCTACTTAATGGGTACTTTTTTGGCAAGAAAAACCAAAGGTACATTTAATAATTTGCAGAGTAACTGCACAAGGTCTTTGATAATTTTTGTTTATGAGAGGAAGCTGCTGTTGTACTGTGTGGCTATTTTCAAACTTGTTTTTTTAGAAGAATACTTCTTACTAGGCTTTCACATGGAGATCCGGTACACAGATCACAGGCTGGCTGCCTGGAGTGGGAGGGAGTCAGGTGGCTGGTGGTGGGAATGTAGAGGTACCCGATGTTCCCCTGGTATCAGGTACAGAGTTTTCTCTCTTGATCTTTATGTGATCCCTGTTGGGTGGGTTAATACTCCCCAGCTATTATTCTCATAATACGGATGAAGCAACTGAAGCCCAGCATGCTTTGTCTAAGAAAACAGAGCAGGTTGAAAAGGAAAATAGTCCCAAATCTAAATTCTTCTGAAGTAATAGTCCAACTTAGTTTTACTTTGTTGTTTATTTTCTAAGTCGTGTCCATCTTTTTTGCGACCCCATGGACTGGAACTCGCCAGGCTTCTCTGTCCATGGGATTTTCCAGGCAAGAATACTGGAGTGGGTTGCCGTTTCCTTTTCCAGGGGATCTTTCTCACTTGATTCAAATAGTTTAAGTGGGTGTGATTTATATGTAAAAGTAACAACACTTTTAATTCTTTTTTTTTTTCCTTCTTTATGGAGAGATTACCTAATTTTTTCCCTAGATATTTAGATCTGATCATAGAACAGCAAACTTGAGTGGGCAGTTCATTTGTATTAAGGTTTAAAAGTTGAATGTATTATCTGATTGAATATTCAGTAGCAAAATGTCTGTAGAAATGCATTATGTTACAGTTTGACCTAAACAGTTTTAATCAGTATATTAAAAGAGATTTTACTACACACATATGGATGATTAATCCTTAATGTTAAGCCTAGTACCCATTAATTTCTTAGATGCTTAGAGTACTGTTGCCTTGACATCTGCAACAAAACTTAGTTAGCGGTCACTTGTTGCCTCATGGGAACCTGTCAGATACTGGCCTTAGATGATTTTCCACCTGTGACCAAATTGCCATCTCTAAGTTTGTCTGTACTAAGATATATCTTAAGCTAAATTCTGAGTCCTTCCAGAGGCATCTTTGGAGCACACTGAGGCCTATCCCCATCAGTCCTGAATATTCATTGGAAGGTCTGATGTTGAAGTTGAAACTCTAATACTTTGACCACCTGATGCGAAGAGCTGACTCATTGGAAAAGACCCTGATGCTGGGAAAGATTGAAGGTGGGAGGAGAAGGGGACGACAGAGGATGAGATGGTTGGATGGCATCACCGACTCAATGGACATGAGTTTGAGTAAACTCCGGGAGTTGGTGATGGACAGGGAGGCCTGGCGTGCTGCAGTCCCTGGGGTCGCAAAGAGTCAGACATGACTGAGCGACTGAACTAACTGTCTGAGTGACTGAGGCCTTGCAGAGGATGAGCAGTGCTTCTGTGCCTCTTGCCACTCCTGTGGTGTGAAAGATGCCCTAGATATTTCCAGTAAAGGTTACTCTGGGGTCCAACTTACGACTTGTAGAAAGCCTTACTACTCAAATCTTAGTTTGTGAGATGACTGACTGACTCAAAGTTGAAATCTTGGGTCTTATACTTGTGTCTGAACCCTTGACTAACTGTGATGAGGTGTGTAGTTATATAGAAGTGAACCTTCTCTTTGTTTTAATGGTATCCTGGTAGATATAATGTGAATACCTTATTTATTGAGTGACTACTATGTTCTAAAAACTTTGCTAGGTATTCTATTTTTTGCCTTTACTGTAACTCTGCAAAGAATGTGGTAGCATTCTCATTTTACAGGTGAGAGAACTGCAGCCTGTAGAGGTTTGAGAACAAAACTCAGGGTTTCTTGGCCAGTAGGTAGGGGAGCTGGAATTTGAAAATTTGAATCCAGGTTTGACCTCAGCAACTGTGTTCTATGTAAACTGTTGTTAGCTTTTGGTCTTAAGGTGATAGAAATGTTTAACCTCATTATTTATTATTTAAGCATTTTGAAAATATTTGGAATGTTACTGTCTTTTTATAGAAGCAAAGAGTCTGGGTGTGCGTATGGAAGCTGAAATTTTTCAAAGCCAAAAGGAGCTATTATATTTTACTTAAATAAATTATTTGAAAAGAAAGGAGAAATGGGGGAGAAAAAAGCAGTCATATCTAGTGAAACTTTATTGATATTTAAAAAAAAACTTCTGAAAGAGCTAAAAACAAAGTTGAACATGTAAGGGGAATTCTAGAATTTTATTTCTAGGGGAGAATTTTGGTTATCCATGCTGATTCTCTGATTTTCTCTAAGGAAACTGAAGCTTATGAGCTAAGTACCTCCTTTGCCCGGTGCTGTGATCACCTTCTCTGACTTCTGGCCCAGTGCTCTTAATGCTATGTTAGAGGCTGGTTGGAATGGCTCGGGGAATGGGAGTTCGTTGATAGTAGAGAGAGCTGTAATTTTAGCTCATTTATTTTTCAGTGAAAGTTATACCAGTCAGCTCAGCAGTTCATACAAGTTTCCAGAAAAGGGGAATGTTCTTATTTTCCATTTTGGGGACTTTCACTGTAAGCTGTGTCTCCATGGTAACCAAAGGGAATTAAGTTGATGGATTTCTAGGCCTCACCCCCAGAGTTTTCTGATTCAAATTTGCATTTTTAACAAGTTCTCAAGTAGTGCCAATGCTGCTGGTTCAGTCTCAAACTTTGAGAACTTGAGGCTTAGAGTCTAGTTTGAAAAGGTTATTCATGAGTTGCAGGCCCGAAGGGAGGAGAGGAGACTCAGGAAGGGGCTGAAGGACTGTGAGAATAAATATGATGGTGCTAGAGTATGGGGTCCAAATGAAGCCCCAGCAAGTTCACTTTCTCCCAGGACCCGAGGTAAGTGGAAGGGCAGAATCTTGTGTTTGGAAAGAATTCTAGATTGTAAAGCTCTTATGTGGCCTAGAGCAAGTGTATTCAAAGGTTCCAGGAGATAAAGAGCTTGTGCCTGAGTGTAACTCAGTAAGTATCTGCCTTCCTTCTTTGAGGAAGTCTGATTGTCCTCATCATCCCTTACCCATCCTCTTCTAAGAAAAAATCAACTAGGCAAACCTATGCATAGTCATGTAGTTGATTTGCATTCTGGCACAAGCTTAGTTCACAGACTGGTGTCATTTGCAGACTTGAACTGAAATATAGACCACACTTGTAGAGTCCCTGGCCTCGAGTGTAGATTTGGGGTGGGGGTGGGGGGCTGTTATTTAGTGGCCCCTGAAGATGAAGGATGTTGGAAGAGTGAGTCCAGGATGTTGTTTGGATCATCAAGAGAGGAATTCTGCAGCAATACAAAAAAGAAATTTCTGGAGACTGGTGGATGATCACAAGACCAGGTGGAAAAAGGATAGTAGAGCAGCATGGCCTGGGCTCAGAGACTCTGAGAGGCTACTGAATGGCACTCTGAAGCTCCAGTGCAGAACAGGGAAAAAACCACATCGTCCTCCAGGCCTGGGTGGGGTGAAGGACTGTGAGAAGGAACAGTCTTCCCTTAACACAGACGTCGTCAGTGATAGCCTCCTTTGTCTTTGCTTCCGTAATCTTTTTAGGCACATTATGCATGGGTATTTTTAAAGTCTTGTTTCAACAAAGGCTCCATGGGAGTGAAGTTTCTCTTATAATCAAGCAGTACTCTGATAGAAGAGACATTTCTTGGACTTCTTTTATTAGGTTAAGTAGGGAGAAGTCTATTAACCAAAAATGAGGGAGATACACTAGATAAGCCATTGGGATAAACTTTTCTTCTAAGAAACATATATTAGACTATCTCTTTAAAAAATTTGTATTTTCTTTGGTAACTATTTCTACAAACTAAAACTCAGTTATTTAAGTCTAACAAGTATCTTTTCATAGGGTATGATATATCCTACTTAGTCTGTTTGGTAATCCCATGAAAATTTTAATTATGACTTCATGAAGTATCTTCAGCTAGTAAATAGCATTTCCATTGGAAAGTAAAATATAACTTTCCTCCTGTGTTTAATATCCAACTTAATACCCATAGTCAGAGACTAGGAGGGACTGGTGAATGAAGGTATGGGCAGTAGAGAAAGAGGCAAAGGAAAAGGGTGGTTTAGAATATGGGCTCTGGGCAAATCTACTAATAGATTCATGTGATGGCTTAACACTTAACAGACTCTGTGACTTGGACAAATTGATGAGTCCAAGCTTCTGTTTCCTTGTGTTCAAAACAGGATAACAGTTTTATTTCATCAAATTGTTATATGGATTAAATGAGCTTTCCTATAATGAGAAGGGGTGTGCTATATGATAAGCATGCCAAAATTTCTAACTTATTATTATTAACATATTGTTGTCAAGGGAAGTGTAGTCCTTAGGATCACAGAAATGTGGATTTGCATCTCCTTACCTGGAAGCTCAGATGGTAAAGAATCTGCCTGCCAACACAGGAGACCCAGGTTCAATCCCATGGTCGGGAACATTCCCTGGAGAAAGGAATGGTAACCACTCCAGGATTCTCACCTAGGGAAATCCCATGGTCAGGGTCCAGTCCATGGGGTCACAAAGAGTTGGACACAACTGAGCAACTAATACACACATTACCCTGTGAAAGCTGGTCAGGGAAGCCTCACTAATAATTTACTGCCCTGGTGGCTCAGACAGTAAAAGTGTCTGCCTACAGTGCAGGAAACCCAGGTTCGATCCCTGGGTTGGGAGGATTCCCTGGAGAAGGAAATGGCACCCCACTCCAGTACTCTTGCCTGAAAAATCCCATGGACAGAGAATCCCGGTAGGCTACAGTCCATGGGGTCGCAAAGAGTTGGACACGACTGAGCTACTTCATTTTCACTTTATTCTTAATTCAAGTAATCTGACCCTGGATAAGTCATTTAATATTGCTGATTCACTTTCTCATCAGTAAATGGGAGTGGTAGCAACTACCATATGCGGTCATTGTAAGAATGAAGTAGTCTAAGTACCTAATGTGTTTGGTGTGGTCCCGTGACATAGTCTTTGCTAGCAACGGTTTGCCTTTCTTTCCTGCCTCTAAGTTTGAGATTTCTTTTCTTTCTAGTCGGGACTTGAAAAGAGGATAGACCAAGCTGTGGAAGAGTGGAACATTGAGAAGGCTGAGGAACTCAGCAACCAGCTAGCTACTCGAGAGGTGAGTCAGCCCCACCATGATGCTCTGCTGTGCTTTCAAATCTTCTGAAATGAAGGTATGTTCTCTGCATGATCATGAGTAAGTGCAGTGTTCAAATATTTGATCTAAGATTTTCCTTTCTGTCCATTTTCTTCCCTCTTAATCTCCCATTTGTTTTGAAATGCTGGGTTTTATTTTTGTCTTTAATGTTAATAAATTATTCTGATCTAAATCTTAATGCTGGAAATAATCCATGGTTGATCTTCAGCCTCTAGATTTCATCTAGTTCAGAGCTCTTTCTGCCAGTTGTGCTGAGCAGGCTAGATTTCTTTTTCCATTTTCATCTTTAACTCAGTTTAACTCTCCCTGAGGGCAGCCGCATGTTCTGGGGTCACATCTCTGAGCGTGTTCCTAACCCTTGCTCCCCAGAATGCTTTCTTACTGCATATTCTAAATAGTTCCCTCAGCCCTAAAGAATTCTCAGCCTTTTTTTAACCTAAAGTGTATAGTATAAAGCTAATAGGTATATTGAATATTCTTTTCCTAAGTACCAAGGCATCCAGA
The DNA here is from genome assembly GCA_024291935.2 of Okapia johnstoni. NCBI lineage: Eukaryota > Metazoa > Chordata > Mammalia > Artiodactyla > Giraffidae > Okapia > Okapia johnstoni. Next base: position 75,683,529 of record CM044318.1, on the reverse strand, counting down.
AGATTCTCACTTGCACCCTTTGGGAGAAAGTTGCAAAATATGTAAAACAATTTCTGTTTGCCCTTCACGCAGATACCTGAAATGTTAACAGTCAACATTTGCTTGATCATTCTTTTCTGATTTATGTACCTTATTTAGATTGCCAAATATGTCGGTGATTGCCTTTATAACAAAAGAAAATTTTCTTTTTTCTGGTCTTGGATGCTGAGTTTTGTTGTTGTGTCGTTTTCATCTTCTTTAATCTGGATCGTTTCCTCAGTCTGTCTGTGTTTCTCAGGACCTTAGTAATTTTGAAGAGTAGCTGATGATTTTGTGGGATGTCTCTCAAGTTTGCTTTGTCTGGTGCTTCCTCATGTTTAGATTCATGTTATGCATGTATTGGTGGGAAAATCACAGAAGTGTCCTCAGTGCAGGATATCAGAATGCATGTGGCATCTATTTATCTATTTTATTGATGACATTCCTTTGATTATTTGCTTAAGGTGGTGTCTCCAGGTTTGTTCTGTCTAACATTCTTCCCTGTGTAAATTAATAAGTATCTCACAGAGAGGTGAGAGATGATTTGAGACTCTGTGAATATTCTTTTCTCACTATTCTTTACCTACTAATTTTAGCAGTCATTGTTGATTGTTTTCCTGCTTGAGACAATCACTGTTATAATTAAGATCATGAAAACATTATTTGAGTGTGCTTTTCATCTTTACCTGGCAAATCAGATCTAAAATTTGCCTTCAGTGAGATACTGGGTTCTAGAATCTCTTATGTATCTATGTTAAATCTCCCAGTAACCTGGACAGTTGGGATATAGTTTCCCTACGTGATGGATATATTTTCCCTAAGTGCTGTGCTGGGAGGGCTGGGGTCCTGGGGTCTTGTGTCCACCAGGGTTGCATGTTCAGTCGCCCCTTGTCTGTCATATCAGTGGTCACCTGTGAGCAGGAGGCCGTGTGTCAGAGCAAGCAGCAGCAAAGCCTCTGAGGCCTCGGACCTGTGTGTTTCCTTTGAGGGTATTGAGTTTCTGTTTCTGTGTTTTGCTTTGTCATACTGCTATTTTTGAAATGGGAATTGCATACTACTGACTAGGTATTTTCCATTTTAATAATAATAATTATAATGTTATTATATAATATTATATAATAATATTGATATAAATAAATAATGCTAAATAACCATTTAGGTTATTTCCTGTCACGCTTTATGACAAATGAGATTACATTAGAAATATACACCATTTTCAGCACTTGTAAGGATAGTAAGCATTTTTCTCAAGAGTTCTTTTAATTCCATACCAGCCTAACGCTTTGTTCTAGTGAAAAAAAATTTATCTAGTGTGGAGTTAAAGACTTCTGGTTAAAAGGAAAAAGAGTAATTTGGGCCCTCCTCTTTTCCTTGTATAAGTGGAAAGACCTCTGGAAGGTGTTTACTGGCCAGACACAGACACGGGAGAGATACTGATGCCATGTTAATTAAACACCCGTGGAAGGATAACTAAAGTAATCGAGATGGAATTCTTGAATAAGTAGTTTAGTTTGAGGTTTAAGTTTTTCATATTTATCTCCTTGGTGCCAATCACTGGATATGAAAGATGAGATTTTGAGAAGTAAGCAATCGTGAGTTTGGGGCAGAAACCCTTTATGAATTAAAGGTATACATGCATGGTAGGTGTCCTTTTGGAAATCAGGTATACTGGTTTTTAATCAGTACCGTTTTCTTTTTTCAAGAAGCAGTGAGTGGGATGTGCTGATAAAGCCTTTGCTCAGAGGCACAGACCTCAGAGTTCTTAAAGCCTTTTCCAACTGGATTAAGTGAAACTAACTTTTGATGTTTAACATTTATAAGCCTGTGAAACCAATAGGGCAGTATCAGTATTGAGAAGAGTGAAGACAAAAGTAGAACCCATGTCTGAGATTGGGCCTTGAAAACAGCTCCTCAAAACAGAACAGAACAAAGCAAACCAAACTGGTGTGTCAAAGTAAAGCTGTCGGTGCACTAGCATTATGACACAGCAAGCACGTATTTTTCCAGAATCATATACCCTTAAATTAATGGTGACATTAAAGATGGGTGTAATCTGGTGTGGGGGATGGCTTAAGTTCACATGTTGGAAACTGAGATTGTGCTGTCAAATTTGGCTTTGCCATGTAGTAATGGGGTTGCTTTGGGAAAGTCCATCCTCTTGATTAAATCCTTCTTTGTTGTTAACAATCTTGGAGGAAAGATAAAAGTGGAAAAATATACTTGGATTTGTGTCATACTGATGAAAATGTTCTAATTTGAAAAAAAAATAGCTTTTAAAATCTACTGTTTATGTATGTATACATACACATGCACATTCACACACATGTTTGAGCACATTTGTAGCTTCTTAACCTCAGGCCTGAACTGGAAGAACATTCCATTTATTGATAGTGATCCTCAAAAATGCCATCTTTTGGTTCTTATCTTTTCTGACACACTTTGTTACAGTCTAGATCATACCAGTTTGTAGAAACCAGTAGAAACAAGTATTTAAAATTAAGTGCTAAGCCTAGATTTAATAAAGTAAGCAGCATTTCAGTTGAATCTCACATTTTGAAAACAGACTTTGTCTCTAGGCATCTTCATGTTAGCCTGCTGTACATAAAAACCAACTTGGTTTGGCAGCAGACAATGAGTTTCTACCACTGAGTGAGTCACACCTACATTATCTAGAAAATATATTGCTTTCAATTATAGCTGTACCATGTTAGGGCAGAAATGAGTGGGGAAGAGAGGTTGCCAGTGAATTTTGTTTGAGCTTTGTATATAGCTCATGCCCCTGTAGGTTACCTTTTCTGTAAGTGATTCAAACAGGATGATCTTTGACAGCACCAACTAAACTTAATTCCTTGAAAACATCAGTACATACTTCATGTTGTAATGTTACAACTATTTTATGTAACTTACAGTAATTTAAAAAAATAATTTGCAAGGTATTAATATTCATATTTGAAATATTTTGTTATAATCTGCTACTATCTTTGCTAAGGTCAATAGCTTTCAGTTGGAGTAATGATATAAAATGTTTCATATCTTAAAGCTTTTTGTACCAACTTATGACTTCAGCCTTTAGTACTGTTAAGCACAGTATTTATTTAGAATCTAGCCAAGGTGTCACAAGTACAAATGATAAAAAAAAGTGTCTCACTTTGATAGTATTCTTATAGGTAATGATAAATATTTCATTGGCAGTTAGCTTTATTAAATTTCTTAAATAGGCTACTCAGATTTTTGGATTCCAAAACATAGGTGAAGTTAATAATGTTGAAATAGTAATAGTTTGTTAATATTTAAATAGGGCAAGGTAGGAATGGTCTTTTTAAAAAACTAATGTTTGAATTGATTGAGTTGTATTCTTTCCTAGCTAAATACGTTAAATACTCTCTAAATTTGGGCAGATTATTAATTTGTTGCTGAAGTTCTATTTTTAGAGCCATTCCCTAGAAAAATCTTAAGGTGTTCTTGTTGGAGAGGGATATATATACACATTTGAGGAGTTAGTTTTTGTATTTTATGTTAACGTGTAAAAAGAAATATTTCTTATGAAATACTTCCTATTTCTCAGAAATATTTCCTATGCTACAGCACTTGTTCTGGCACTCAGAATTTTTCCATTACAATTCATTGTTGGGCTGAAGTTTCCTCGAGAGGATTCTGGCTATAACTCACCCTTTCATTTTGATTATTAATTTCATGTCAATGTACACACTGCTGTTGTCTTGATGGAATAAGACCTTCAGTTCACCGCCCCCCCCTCAAAATAACCTCCCCTAATAAAACAGTTTTGATAGATGTAGCTATCAAAGTACCTGGAGTATTTGCATATCCAGAGTTCAGAACTGAAACATTTGTTTTAATTTTTGAGATAGAGATGCTGCCAAACCTGGTAAGTTTGAAGTTGCTTCTCATCAGTGCTGTTTCCAGAGCTCTGATATTTTAGGAAAGTTCTTTGCTTGCATCACGTACAAAAATAAAAGAGAGCTGAGTTGATGGATATTTTAGTAAAGTCTTGTGGTTCTAAACTCTTGATTCTCTAATCCAGAGGGCAAAGTTATTTTCTTCCTGTTTTTGTGACTACTTTTAGAACTCTCTTAACAGTCATGATTCCAGAGGTAAGGCGATTTGTTCAGATATGAAGCTGAACATATATGCCAATTAGCTGTTATCAGAATTTATCACCAGAACCTGTGACTCTTAAGAAGGCCAGCAGGTGCTTTCTATTTTCTTAATTATTATGATTCCTAGCCACTGAAGATAGGGTAAACAAAGTACAAATGCATTAAGTAGTACCCACTGGTACATATTAAGAATTTAAAATTAAATATCTCCATTTCAACATCTTATTTTTACAGAAAGGAGATTTCCTTTGTTGTGAATTCCAGGAGTGTATACGAAGAATACGTTGTTTCAAAGTCATCTAATGCCTGCAAACTGTCTGGCAAAATTTATTTTATGTCCCTCTTTGAAATTTTACTACCCTACCTCCCACCCCTTACTTTTACTTTCTTTTGGTCTTTCCATTAGACAGCAGAGTGTAGGACCATTTTCTTTGCAATATATTTCACTGATTAGTGCTGGGAGGGAATCTAGACACTGGGGAAAAGAAGTCCTCACTGAACAGGTTCTTGCTGGTTGGCAGTGATCAGCCACCTGCGGAAGCTGCCTGCCATGGAGGGAGGGGTGTGTGCCTCCATTAGGGATCATGCAGAAATGACTCACTTTCATTAACTTTGGACATTTCTCAGTGGTTTTTTAATTTAAACGTTCCTCTTTGTGTCATTTTGTAGTCTGTGCATAGTCCGGGGGGCTTTTCAATGGTAATTTTAATTCTTTGAAGCCTTGTTCTCCTTAGTTCTTAAAAGTAATTCAGTTATTTCATATAGATGAACAGTTAGCACAATGTATGGAAAATAAGCTCTGCCTGTCCAGGTGAGGGAAGGCCTAGTTGAATTCCTTTACGTGGAGCTGAAAGATATGTTCTTTCCTATAAAAAATGGTGTCCATCCTTGAAGTTGGAGCATTTTAATATGAGAAAAATAAAAATGGTACCGAGTGATGGGTTTTCCTCTCAAGCTTTTAGGTGTGCTTTTTAGATCTCATTGCACTGAGGACATTTTCTTTTAACTTCTGGGGTATGATTGGGTGATCACCTAGAATGGTGTTCCTTATGCTCTCTTTTAATTATGTTTATGGTGCTTTTAACAAACCTTAAAAAAAGATTTCAGATGTTACAAGTCTAATTAAAGAGACAGACAAAGCACAGTTTATACTGTAGATTTTTTCTGCAGTTCAATTAATCAGCATGTTTTCTCTTTTAATTAAAACCATTTTAGTAAATTAAAGCCCACAGCAAAACACATATATAATTTGTTTGTAATTAGCTCTTAATTGGTGGTAGTTGAAGCTTAGCACCCTTGGTTTCTTTCTTCATGATTGCCATTTTATTAGCAGCCAGTCATTAATTAATCTTTTTCTAATTAGCTTATAAAACTGTTGATGGCACATTATTGTAAATGTGATTTTAAGTTCAAAGCTTGTTAATAAGCTTTCTTACTTAGAAGAACAGAGATAAAGAAATCGCTGAAAACAGTACTACAGTTCTTTAAAAAAAAAGAAAAACTGTCTTTCTGATGGGGACTGTGTAAAGCATCTAACAGCTTATGGTTAATTTTTTTCCCTTATGAATGGAATAAGTTGCTTGAATATAAATGTCTCTATCCAGGAGTAATTTCAACAGCATAACGTCTTTTCTCTCCCCTTTGGAATACTGTAATGTACATATAATTTGAAGCCTTAATAGTCATCATTAAACCAGGTATTATATAAACTATTTCACTATGAAATCAGAGTTGAGGATATGAATCAAAATATATCTTCTCACACATCATGGGATAAATACATATTTTTTTTTTATAAATTTCAAGGTGAATCATATATATTTATACACATAAATATACAGTATATGTAATATATGTATACAAATATATCTTATATTTTAAAAACAGGGTTTGTTGGGGTATGCCTTGAAGTAAAAACCATTTGGCTTTAACTGATTTGAATTTATAGGTGTTAAATAACAGGTGTTTGTGCAGTTGTGCACACAACATAGATATATGTAGTACACAAACATGGAAACCTGTGCATGCACTTTTTAAGGTGACAGTGAAATTAGGCTGTTCTTTCTAACAGAGGGAAGAAGACTTGATTTAAAGTCAGTATTTAAATGATTGGATATGGCATAGTTTATTTGCTGTCCTCAGAGCTTCGGCATCTCAGGTATGTCCGTGGAAATGTACCAGTCCCACTGGAGACATCCTGAATTCACTGTAGCACCTGCTGTGTTAACCTGTGGTTTGAATAAAACACATTAGCCTTGTCATATTTTTTATTGAAATATACTATCGATTTCATAAAACTTAACTTCATGGTATTCTGAGCTGTTCATCAGTATTTTGCAAAGTTTTGAAAGTTATTAAAAAAAATAATAATAAAGCATCATTGGTCCTTGTAAGTGCTTTTTCTTCTTCGCTGTTTGAACTTTGCATGTTATTTCAACTGGCTATTTCTCTGCTTGTTTTTAAGAAGGCATTTTATGATGCCATGCAAGAGACACTAGAAAGGGATAGCTGACAAGGAAAAAATTAAAAATTGGATAAAAAGTAAATGAATAATGTCATATTACCAAAAAGATGAGAGGCTAATTTGTGCCGACTTTTTGCTAATTTTGTTCAAGCCTCAAAATGAGGAGCTGTCACCCGTTCTGTGTAGCACTGATGACAGTGCCAATGATCCATGAAATAAGCTGCCGCTGGCTTTGTTCTGATAAGAATGAACAAATCTGCACAATGTTCGGCTCCCAGAATCTCATTTTCATACTTGCATGCAGGCGAAAAGAAATAAGCTGTTTGCAGGCTTGATTAATCAGACATTGGAGGGGTTTTGTCTCTTTGATCTCTTTCGTCTCCTAGGTAACTTGCTTGACATTAATGTTGAGCTTGAGTAAAGACAATCAGGAATTGTCGACCAAACTGATATAAAAATTAAAGACCTTAACACTTTAAGTACTCTAGTAATGGTTCCGCTTTACTTCAGAAAACATCTGTTTTCATTTAATTAAAGAACAAAAGAGAATGGCATAAATATTTTTCATAGAGACCTATTATTCCATAAAAAGTTAAAGTATGATAATTGGTATTTTTAAATAAGTGCCTTGAAAGCGTGCAAAAGGGAGGGAAACTTCATAAATCTGTTACAAGCTAGTAATTTGAAGATGAGTAAAATATTTTATGAAATGGATAAGAAGTTTACAGTGATGCTAGATGAAGCTGTTTGAATCAGATTCTTCAAATGATTATCGGCAAACTTTAGCAGGGCAAGGTTTAGAGAGAAAAACTAACTTTATTTTACAAGTTTGTCTTTTAAAAATCTTGACTATGTTACACGATGTGCCATTATATCTGTTTTACAACCCAATATGATTTATACATGCTCAACCTGTAAAATTGAAAGGAATTAAAAAAATGTCGCCGTGCACTTGCTTGAGGTTATGCAGACGCTTTTACAAATCTTCCAAGTGGCTGTAAAGATGAATGCCTCAAGGGTCCAGCCAGGGCCCTGCTTTTCCAACCAGCTAAAGCCCTTATCTTAAATCCAAGCAAAGTACCATTAATCTTTTTGAAAGACCTTTTATGGCTTTTAATATATCCCAAATTAGAACATTTTACACCCTTGGTTCCTGAAATATGGTGATAAAAAGCCTTTAGAGCTTAATTTTCCTTACCGCTTGCTCTGACCAATTTGCAGTTCTTTGTGATAATGTTTAGACACCTTAATTAAAATGCAGCAAAATATTGGATGTTCTATATGGAAAATGCTGATACTTTGGCTACACATAGAAGAAATTCTGTATATATTTTTATTCTTGAAAAAAATTTCTTCCCACATGGTGTTGCTCTAGTTATCTGATGACCCGAAACCGGTTTTTAATATTAAAACCATTGACCAAGCTTTTGTGATGTTTACATTGGGCCCGAAGACACTATTTTTCTTTTTAGAGAAGCGAAAGGGGGATTCTTGGGGACCTACATTGTTTGTTTGTAATATTGAAACATAGTATGGTAGTCTTTCATCTTCTGGAGCTTGGCTTAGTCCTCTCACCGGGAAAACACGTTTCTTCTCAGCTGTCTGTTCTATAGAAGATCTTATGATCCTTTCAGATTTCCAAATATTTCCGTTCTTTTTCTTTTCTTCTTGGGAATAAGTAAAACTCATTCGACTTAAGCATGCAAAGGCCCCAGCATTGATGCGACTTTTCACCATCCTTAAAAGCTAAAAGATCCTTTCAGTTAAATACATAGACCAGGCTTGTTTAAGGTTTATCAGTTAAAGAACATTTCATTGAACCTAACCCCAGGCAAAATACAGTTAGAAAATACACCTTTCCTACAAACAAGTCTGTTTGAAAGTATTGCCTATGTATCTAATTGCTTACGCTCTTCACTTAGTCTGCAAAATGATGGAGCCCTCCAGTGTAAATACATGTTTCTTAGATTGTCATGAATTCTTTTTAAGAAGTTTATGCTGTGTCTTATGTGGTGCGTGTGCTCTCAGTCTTTACTGTGATGCTGATTGTGCTGGGTTTGGCTTTCATGTTGCTAGAAATTCTACCTTCTAAGAGTATGTGACTCTGCTGAAAGGAGTTCCACATGAGTCAGATGACCACAGTCAGCGTCCAGACATACTGAGATGGTCTTTGGTTTGTCTACTCCAGATCCAGAAAACCCATATTGGGAAATTTCAATAAGCTAAAAATATAAGCTACTCCCTAATTTATGACAGTTTCAGGAAATAATTTTGTCTCACGGTTAATGGTACATAGCAGCTGTATAGTTCAGGTCATTTGTATTTCATACTCTAAAGTATAGGCTCAATTTAAATAGAAGATAAACTAGCTGAGGCAGTGTGATCTCAGCAAAGCTATCATATATCAGATTTGTATTTGCTGTCTAATACATAGGAGTATAATTAGACCGACAAATACTGAATTCAGTGTTATCCCTTTTGGAGGTGGGAGACAGAGAAGAGACGATCCTACACGAATGTGGGGAGACCCGGCGTACCTCTTAAGCAGAGGTGGCAAGCTGCATGTTCTGACAGTAGGCAGTTCCTTGGGTGTACTTCCTGCTCCCCTCGCGTCCCCCAGCACCCCTTAGCTGGGTGGAATTGTACTCTGACCAGAGGCCTGTGAGCAGAAACGCCGTGTGTCGCTTCTGGACTAAAGCACTGAGGAGCCAGTGTGAGCCCCTCCAGCCAGCTCTTCTCCACCACTGAGACTTGAAAGCCGCGTGTTGAGATGCTGGCAGCACCAGATGGAGAGCCTGGCCAGTCCACAGCTGACGTGAAGTGAAACAGAAATAAAAGTTCAGCCAGTGAGATTTGGAGATTTATCTGATACTGTGGTTTTGACTAGCCTAACCCAACAGGCTCAAACTTGATTTTTTTACATTTATGACAAACGGATGGTGTTTCAGTCGATAGGGAATCCATCTTCATGATGAATGATGCCACGGCATTCTTCTGAGCTTCGTTTTCTCCTTCGATGAGGAAGCTATAACTCTTTGACTCTTACCCTTTCCTAAGTTGACTTAGATAAACTGTTGTGTGGTGAGGAACTGAAAGTGAAAAGAAAGCCAAGAGAACAGGGCGGGGATGGAAGCCATCAGACGTGACTGACAGCCCCTTCTCCCTCGCTGCCTCCACCCCAGCCCTCTTGCTCAAAGCCGTGTCTGCAGCACCTACAACAGTGCCTGGCAAAATAATACATTTGTGTCCTCATTATATTGGTTGCATGAATGTCCTTCTTGTGAGAAAAGATGGTGATGACGGTAGTGGTGCTGGTGTTGGCTTGGGTGTCAGGAGGACTCTGAGTTGATCTGTGGTCCCAGGTGGGCTCGCAGCCACAATCCACCCTCCTTCCTTCAGTGGCTTTCCTTTGGGTTTTGACCACCTCAGCACGCTGGCTTGACTGTCACATTGCTTGCATCTGCTTACCTTCTTTATGTGTATTCTTTCCTGGACTGAAAAATCGGATCTGTTTTTGTTCTCGTTTGTAAACCACTAACAGTGCTTGATGACTGCTTGTTTCTTTCATCCTAAAAGAAACTGTTCTCCAAGGTGAGCTGAAAGGATTGGCAGGCAAGCCAAACCTCACTTTCCTAGGTCAGCTTCTCTCCTTACACACGAGCCCCTAACCGCCTGCTGTGCCTCACTGTCGGCAAGCAGGTCCCCAGACCTTGGACTTTAATACTTTGACCGGAGAGTGACTTCTGGGTCCTTTCCTCTCCTCCACAAGTCTGCTGGCTGCTGAAACGCAGTAGGCTGTGGTCAGAGAGAGAAAAGGAAACACCAGGAGATTTTGTAGCCTTTGTTGTTTTAACAGATACTTTTGAGCCTTCCATGTAGGCGGGCATTTTTAAAATCGGAGCCCACTAAAAACAGAAAAGCCCCATGCCTGTCCTGGAGACGCTCACTGAGGAACAGCTCTGTGTCCAGAGGGCCGTGGAGAGTCCAGTGTCAGAACCATGGGCTGTGGCGTAGAAGCTGAGGGGCTAGAGAAATACAAAAACGAAGATGATGTTGGGTTGAGTTAGAGGAGTGTTGGGGTCCGGGGCCGAGAGGACGCTTTGTTCTGCTGGAACCTTTAGAACTGGGGCAGATGGGTGGAAGGAGTGTGGACGGGAAGAGGGGTGCTGGCAGGGAACGCTGTGGTCCTGGGGCCCCGCCTTTTTGCCTCTTGGCACCCCTTATTTTCTTTTTTTCTGTTAGTGAGTGAAAAGCGATTGCCTATCACACGAAGTGTGTTTATCAAGTAGTAATTAGCTTTCCCGTGTTTTATTAATCACATCTATGACTGCCAATCTGAGCTTCTGATCAGCGTGAGATAACGGGTGCGACCATACAAGTTGCTATAATTCTAGCCCAAAGCAAAGACACAGGATGTCTCTGTCAGCCTGCACCGCCTTATCAGGGTAGATTCCTGTCTGTCCTGAAATGCTGAAAGCGCTTCAAGATCTTCATCCACAGGCCTGGTGAACCCTCAAGGGGCCTTGGTGTGGGAAGGAGCTCCATCTGGGAGACTGGTACAACTGGGGTGAACGTCTGAGGGAGGAGAGGAGAAAAGGGACAGCATCTTTGCATTTGTGGTGATACTTGGGCGGTTTCAGAGGCCCAAGCGTTAAGAATTTCCATTCTTGGCATGTGTAAAGTAAGGTTGGCCTGGCTTTCTTACCCACAAATCTTGAGTATCTGTATCATTGTAATTCTTGTATCAGCTAGAATATTTATTTTCACTTTTTCTCCTTTGGAATTCTTAGCTTGGTGTAAAAATTGCCAAAGCTATTGCCTGCCACAACTTTGTGAAAGCCAAAAAGGAGGCTGAAAATTCACAGGTTGCACGAAAAAAGAAGAAACTTGCCTGGGGGTGAGTTTAAGATTTTTTTTTTTTTAATTAGTGATTCTGCTAACTTCATAGCAATTACAGAAATCCTGTGATACATCTTGTGAACCCAGTTTGTGCATAATTGTTATTCATTTTATTCTTTGGATCTTTGCTGAATGTTTATCAGACTATAAATATAGAGGCGTGTCTTCATTCTGTTTGATATTTATTTTGTAATTGATGGAGTCTGTGAATACTTTTTTAAGTTTATTTTACTTTGGCACTTAGTAAACATGTTACTTCAGTAAAGTATTTAGAAATGAATTGAGATTTTCATGTTCTTCATTTTAGATTTGAAGCAAAGAAGAGGTGGGAAACCAAAAGCAACATGGGATATATGTGACTTGCCAGAGTTCTTCAAGACCTTTGAGGCTTCACTCGAGTCCTCAGTTGCTCAATTTAATAAAAAAGATTTTCCTGCCTATGTTAACTATGTCAGAAAATTGATGGAAATAGAAAAAATAAGCATAAAATTTGGGAGTTGATTATCAAATCGTTTTTCAGTCTTCTTCTAAAGAGTCCATCCTATTGAAGTGAATGAAATGGACCATTCCGTTATTTGTGCAAGTAGTCTAAGCATACATACAGGAGAGGGGAAAGATAGGATTTTATTTATTTATTTATATAGACCTCCAGTATAAAATCAATTTTACTTTTCATCCATTTGCTGGAGCATGGCCAATGAGCTCCTTGTACTTTCTTATCTGTACTCAGTGTAACTGCACTTAACTCTGGAGTTGTGTTTTTAAGATGGGTATTTGTTTATAATGGATTAGTCATAAGTGCAAGAAAGATCCTATGTTTACAAATGACTTTATCTTAATGTTATAAGAGTAATTATCGGTTCTTTATTGGAGGCAGTAGAGTTGATATTTCGCAGTCACATAATAAAGGCAATTGATTAATCTTTGTGTACCTTCAGATTAAATAACACCATTTTAAAAAAGGACAGAATCTAACAGTATTTGGAGAATGATTTAAATTCAGGTTCTCTTCCTGGAAATGTCTTCGTAAATATCTCTCTCAGCCATGTCCTTTTTTAAATTATGAGATGGTTCTTGGAGAAATTGATACAACGGAACTAGACAGTTTTAACTCGACATTGTAACTTTGAACCTTCGAAGAACAAACATGATTTGATTGTTTTCGCTCCTCTTCCCCATTACTCTGGGAAAGATTGGGTGATTGCTTAAGGATAAAGAAGATTGGTGCCCTGCTAAGTGGTTTTCACTACAGGTGTGTTTCAGAGTCCTAACTAGAAAGGGCTTTGAGAAATTGTCTCAAGCTGGTGGACAAGCCCATAGCTGGATGATGTGATTTTTTTTTTGTTTTTTGGCAGGCCTGGGTTATTTTGGCATCTCCCTGTTGGTGCTCAGTAGAGATAAAGAACTGCTTATTGTGGTTTCCATCAGTTCTTTTCCCTTCCTGCACCTTCATCGGAGGTTTTCTAGCCATCTGATACAAACTTTCTCTAGGTTGGTAATATAAATTCAGGAACATAGGAAATGAATCATGGTGATAGTAGTATTATTTTGTTAATTTTAGACTTACAAATAGTAATCAAATTTTACTAATTTATGGTGACATATTTATTGTTTTTTTCTGTTCTGGAATAAGTGAGCAACTTGTTGCTATTTAAGAGAACAAAAATCATATCTTGCTTCCACGTAGGTGATGAAAGCCAGTATAGTAGAGAAAGTGAGATTTTAGGAAACTGCCCCTACTTATGGACTTCATCATGAAAAGATATTCAAATCAAACATTGGAAAATCTTATATTTTAAGATTTAATATTCCCTGTTGAATTTTATAGATACAATCATACAGCCTTTACCTATAACATCTTACTTCAAACTCCTAGTAGGTGAATGCAAACTTAGAATATACGAGATTTTCCTCTTAAAAAAAAAATTCATCACGGGGGAAATATCCACTGCACAATCCATTGGTTTTGTCTGAAACATGAAAAACGTTCTCTTTTAGCAGGCAGGTAGTATAACATTCTCACGTACGGGGCTCCAAGACTGTCATCTCCCTGCATTGTCTGCTCACCTTTTCCTGCTTATCTACTTCCTTAGCACATTTCATGACCCCTGTGGGCACAGTTCCCCTCTTTTTTCATGCTGAGGCCTGGCCAGAGTGGTCACCTTTAGGGTCTGGTTTGGAAGCCCCTGACCCAAAGTCCAGCTGTCGAAACCCTTCTTCCACCTGCCCTGAGGCCAGCAGTCGCTCATTCCTTCCACTCAGGAGTCCCACATGGATGAGGACATTTTCCCTGAGTGGACGGCATTATGGTGGAATCAGGTCTCAGGGAATTCATTGGATAAGAGGACCTGTGTTGCAGAAGTCCCATTCTCTTCGAGGCCTGGCTTATGCAAGAATCCAAGATTGTCCAGCAGAAGAAGGAGTGGGAGGGGAAGAGGATTTGAGGAAGAGGAAGGCACTGGTTTTCTTGGGTTAGCCCTGCTGGCATATCATTTGGGACCAGTTTATTTTTAATCTGCTTTAATTTGAATTTTCCTCATTAAAGCATTAAAATGGGAATGTTATTCTTAGAAAACCCAGGTTGCCCCAAAAGTATAGTCATTTGTCCTCTCTATCTGGTGACAGCAAAATAAGGATTCTCTTTGGATCGGTAATAATTTCAGTTCCTGAAGCTTTAACATGTGCATTTACTACCATCAGAATGCCTGAATTAGATTAGTAACGTAAATGTCAGTTATTGTTAACTGAGATTAATATGTTTCAGGCCATGGGTATGCCATTAATGTAACTATGATTTACTGTTTTGAGTAGTTCAGGCTAAAACACCTTACTAAAGAACAGTAATTTTGAGCTTTGCAGCCCTGGTTCTGAGAAGTAAAGTTGATAGTGCATTCCTTTTTGGAAGCCCTCAGGATGTTTCTGATTTTCCGCAGAACATTCTCATTTCTTTCACCAAAAGGAGAGTTTGAATATATAATCTCAGGTTTGCTATAATTAGTTCTGATGACAGACCTAAATACCTTGGCCCAAACTGTAAATCAGTAGTTAAACAGGTTTCTGCAACTGATCATAAATCTCAAACTCCATATTTTAAATGTGCTTATTTTTTTTAGAGAGACAGCTAAGGAAGGAACAGGCCAAGAACAGGAATAAAATGTTACCTGAACTTTGGCTAACAGCTTAAAACTCCATCTTTAAAACGTACTGAGTTCCCTGATGCCTTTTGTCTAAAATGTTATCTTGTAAAATTGTAATAACTTAGCTTATTCCTCACTCTGATAAGACAAGTTTGAACTTAATTCTTTTTTATATAATTTTATTGATTTATTTGGTAACAGGAGCTACTCTGGTTGCTGTATGCGGGCTTCTCATTGCGGTGACTTCTGTTGTGGAGCAGGGGCTCTAAAGCACAGGCTCAGTAGTTGTGCCGCATGGGCTTAGGTGCTCCAAGGCGCGTGGGATCTTCCTAGCCCAGGGTCGAACCTGCGTCTGTTGCATTGACAGACAGATTCTTTACCACTGAGCCACCAGGGAAGCCTCTGAACTTAATTCTTCAAAGACGAATATTAGTTTTCAGATGTTCAAATTTGCATTTGTTGGGTAAATATATCGCATTTTTAGAAGGGTATGTCCTGCTAAACTAAAAAACTGTCAGGTTGATCCTTAAAAAAATTGCTCACAGTTGGCAACTTACTTCAGAGGTAAGGTTTGAGGAAACAAGGTAATAAGCTTAACATCAGGCCTCATTTTGGAAAATTAGTGAAACCTGGTTAACTTTAGAACCAACTGAAATGATTCAAGTTTTTCCGTGTTGGCAGAAGTTGCTTTATTTTTAATATCTGGCAGAGCAGCAAATGCTCTGCATGTCAATTTAATATTTTTTGAAGCCAGCTATTTATTCATTGGCTTAAGATTTACACTCTACTAAAGTCTTTGCCTTGACTTCCATGAAACAAATAGTAATATTTGGACAAAAGATGTGCATGAAAATCTTTTTCCAAGACCAAATGTAGATTGATATTTGTGGCGTCAATGCCTTCTATCATGGTAATAGATTAAAAAAAAAAAAAACGTTGAAAAGGCTAAGTCAAAGCCAGGACAATACAGTTCAAGGAATTCATTTTTATTGTGAAATAATCAGAGCATCTTTCTAGGTTTTTAGGTTTTTAAACTGCTAAGAAATGGAATCTTTATGAGTAAATTTCAGTGAACGGTCAAAAGATGATTTTATTGATCTATGTATTTATTCTTGACGTTGATAACATTCTGAGACAGTGAGACCTGTGTTTCCATTTTTGAGGTTGGGGTGCTCTGTAGATTTTGATAAAATGAATAGAGCTGCATTCTTTAGTCTTATTATTTTATCCTCCCTCCATGTTACTCACTGTGAAAGACGCACGCACGCACGCACGCACGCCCGCCCTCATTCAGTGTTGTAGCTGTAATCAGCACAAAGACTGACTGGGGAAAGGATTCTCGACTCCAGTTAAGAACATGGAAGCGTGTAGCAGATCAAGATGCCGTGGAGAAACTCAGGAGTCAAACCATCTGTGCCCTCGTGTCTCAGTGAAGTGTACTGTTGCTTCATCTCCTCCAACCCATGAGCGTTCTGAAGATGTGTGTTCATTTTGCTAGAATTTCTTCCAACACAGCAGTACTATCAGAGAGCTTCCGGCCGCACTAGCTTTTGTGACCTTGATCCCTGGAACACAACCACAGGCCTTTGACGAGACTACCCATTAAATGCCATGCAGTATGCTGGGTGTTTAGATGTGCTTTTCAAATTGAGAATTAGCTGAGAGATAATTATCTTTTTATTAGCATTAGTAATTCCTTTTTACATTCAAGTAAGAAAGCATAAGACTTTTCTGAGTAGGATGGAATTTAGAAAAAAATTAAGTACATACCTTTTATGTCCAGACCAGGTTTCTTAAGGAAACAGAATAAAAGGGACTGAAGGGAAGGGAGGGTAGTGTCCAAGAAAAGCCTTGGCTCCTGGCTGCTCCTGTCCCAGGGTCCTTCCTGTGTCCTCTCTGGCATCATTCTAGAAGGCCCAGCCCACACCTTCCCTAGGGCCCAAGGGCTGCCTCTTGCTGAATTGCTGCAGGGGGCCTGCTCTGTGACAGGTATGGAATGAGGTAATCTTTTCCCACCTCTAATTTCTGAAAGGTGTGTCTGTCCAGTTATTACTTGTTCATTGAACTGAAAGGTTTAGAAACCAACAGCTATGGTACAAGCTGTAATTATTGATGTCTGTTTCATATTCATCTGTAAGTTCTGGCATTTGATCAAGAAGTTAATATTTATCACTTCATCTTCAGACTGAATATGCCTCAGCTATAAACGTTATAGTTTTTGATGGATAGTATACAATTACGACTGCCCAGAATAAAAAGTGTTTTCACTTGTAATGTGAGTGGTACTAGAAGAAGTAATTATGGATGTCACAAGGAGTAGTGAAACAAGCCTTGTGTTGCTTCAGATTCCTCCCTGCTTAATATCTGAGAGACATTCACTGAACACCTACCCTGTTAGACACTAAGCTAACTCGTGCCGATGCAAAAGTGAATGTGCACAGTCTGTTGGGAAAAGTTTAGGAAGCATGTTTTGGACAACTTGATTTTCAGGTAGGCTGTTAATACAAAGGGGCTTTCCAGGTGGTTCAAGTGGTAGAGTCCACCTGCCAGTGCAGGACACGTAGGCAGGAAACACGGGTTCAATCCCTGGGTCGGGAAGATCCCCTGGAGCAGGAAATGGCTACCCACTCCAGTATTCTGGCCTGGAAAATCCAAGAAATAACCTAGAAGAAAAGTGAAAGTGAAAGTCACTCAGTCGTGTCTGACTCTTAGCAACCCCATGAACTACACAGTCCATGGAATTCTCCAGGCCAGAATACTGGAGTGGGTAGCCCTTCCCTTCTCCAGGGGATCTTCCCAATCCAGGGACTGAACCCAGGTCTCCTGCACTGCAGGCAGATTCTTTACCAGCTGAGCCACAAGGGAAGCCCAAGAAATAATCTACATGTAATAAAGAACCTAGGTGTAAAATTTTTAATTACGTGGGCACACGTTCTTTTCTCTGCAGGATGTGAAGTCTCCTTGCTAGTCAGCTTGGCTACAGTCATTCACTAGCTTAGCACTCACCTCACAGGGGCTGACACCCTGACTTGCACCTTATTTTGTAGCCTCACATAGAGGTGAGGCCCACTGAGGTGAAACTGGGAAGTGAATGCAGCTGTTTGGCACAATGCTCCATGATTTTAAGCCTGTTTTTTCTTAGGCTGTGTCAACACGTCCTTTATTCTACAATGGCTGTGTCACAGTGCCTGCCCAGGGTAGGGACATGTTAACTACTGCAATAAATATGCCCCCGAGCTACAGTGAGTCGAACACAGTAGAAGTCTGTTTCCTGCTCATGGGACAAAGGGGGACATCCCTATCAGTGGGGCGCTCTACTCCTTACAGTCATTCCGAGATCCAGGTTGACAGCAGCTCTCTGACTTGCTCTTCCTAGTAAACCTGGGGGTCACCATCCCAGCCAACTGGAAGGGAAGAAGCCACAGAGGAACACTCGGAGGAGGTTATGGGCCTGGCCTAGAAGGGGAATGGGCTACTTCTGCTCACTCTGTACTGGCTAGAACCTCATTACTTCACCTAACTGCATCAGAGGCTGGGAAATGTGGCCTCTTTGCCTGGAAGGAGAGGAAATACATTTAGTAAACAGCTAGCCATGTCTGCCACATCCATGCCCATCACATGTGACCTTGACGTGTGGTATCCAGATGATGCTAAGACATAATATTAAATACCACACACTACTACTTGTGACTTGATGTAAGCATTGTACTTGGATATTTTGACAGAGCTGATCAAAAAGCCTCTCATTTTGCCAAGTAATGTGCATGGTAGAGGTCTCAAGCATCTCCCACGATGTATGGTAAATGCTGAAGTAGTCACATTTCAGTGAGGCTCAAATCAGAATATAGTTGCCACCTGGAAAGTCAGTCAAGGTCATGGGAAAGGCGATGCTTCAGTCAGCTAGTTCAGTCGCTCAGTCATGTATGACTCTTTGTGACCCCATGGACTGCAGCACACCAGGCTTTCCTTCCATCACCAACTCCCAGAGCTTGCTCAAACTCATGTCCGTCAAGTCAGTGATGCCATCCAGCCATCTCATCCTCTGTTGTCCCCTTCTCCTTTTGCCTTCACTCTTTCCCAGCATCAGGGTCTTTTCCAGTGAGTCAGTTCTTCGCATCAGGTGGCCAAAGTTTTGGAGTTGCAGCTTCAGCATCAGTCCTTGCAATGAACACCTAGGACTGATTTCCGTTAGGATGGACTGGGTGGGTCTCCTTGCAGCCCAAGGAACTCTCGAGTCTTCTCCAACATCACAGTTTAAGAGCATCAATTCTTTGGCGCTCAGCTTTCTTTATAGTCCAACTCTCATATCCATACATGTGTGACTACTGGAAAAACCGTAGCTTTGACTAGACGGACCTTTGTCGGCAAAGTAGTGTCTCTGCTTTTTAATATGCTGTCTAGGTTGGTCATAGACAGCATATTAAAGGCGAATCACAAAGGTTAAGATTGGGACTTCATCCAGGGGACCCACTGAGACAAGATCATCGCAGGAAGAAGAAGCACAGAAGGAGTTTAGTGGTGGGGCTGTGTGGGAGGGTGGTGGCGGAGCTGGAGAATGATGGTGCTGGAGAAGGTGGCTGAAACCCACCTCCACGCAGTTGGTGAGATGTGGGAGGGTGTTTGGACTTAGGTCTTTAGGGACTGAGGACATATCAGCACATATTAAACAAGAAATGTACATATTGGCATACGAGAGATGGTGGATTAGGAGTCAGACCTGAAGCTAGGACAGCTAGGGTATTTCAGTATCCTGAGGAGGAACTGATGAGACCCTAAACCAAGGCTGTGGGAATTGTGGGGAGAGCATGAGTGCTGAGAGTTTTGAGGGGGGAGACTTGACAACACTTGCTGACTGCACAGGGGCGCGGGAGGGTTGGGTGCCCGTGGATGGTGATGTGGGTTGAGTGAAGCCGGTAGCAGAGAGCAGGTAATATAGGTAGAGTTTAATAATTTAGTTGTGTGAAATCAGACATTTAATAATAACCCTGATGCTGGGGAAGATTGAAGGTAGGAGGAGAAGGGGGTAACAGAGGATGAGATGGTTGTATGGCATCACTGACTCAATGGACATGAGTTTGAGCAAGCCCCTGGAGATGGTGAAGGGCAGGGAAGCCTCGCATGCTGCAGTCCATGGCGTCGCAAAGAGTCGGGCGTGACTCAGAAACTGAACAACAACAACATGTTTAGTAATGTAGATGATACTTAGACACACTGTGTCAAGCAAAACACCCATGGAATTTCCTTCTGGAAGGTCAGAAGAGAAGGCTGTTGAAGAAAACAGGTAGAGGCTTATTTAAAAGATGGAGTGTCAATAGCAACACAACACCGCTGAGCCATTGAGCAAGGTAACAGTGGCATCAGAAAGCCTGGTGATCTGGGTCAAATCCGAGATTTAAATCTGGATCACAATAGGTGGTGCCTCAGATCAGGTTTCCTAGAAGTAATCTCCCAGACGTCTTCTGAAAGCATTTTATGAAAGTGTGCGTTTCTCGAAACACCGGTAAGGGAGAGAGTGAAGCCCATGAGGAAGTGATAGAGCTGGTCAGGCCGTGGCTCTGTGAACCACTCACTGCAAAGAAGCTGGCTCCTCACACCCTCAGCCCAGTCAGCTGGGGGCTGTGGGTCTTTCCTGGTGCACCACTTCCCTGGGCAAGGGGGCCTCCCTCGGTGGAGGGCACTTCTGTCAAAGGGGGGCAGCCTGGCACTGTTATTGGCTGTAGCAGCAGCTGGGGGATGGATAACCGCTCCCCACACACACACACACACACAGTAAAGTGAGGTGGATGTGTGTGCAGACACAGGTCAGACAGTCCTGATCGTGGCGGTGGGCTCAGCTCTACCCAGGGGAGGTTATTTGAACCAACAGCATGGGCTGGTGGCTTGAAGTCAGAAGGGTTTAAAGAATCCGCCCCTTATCTGATAGGGCTTCCCTGATAGCTCAGTTGGTAAAGAATCTGCCTGCAATGCAGGAGACCCCGGTTCGATTCCTGGGTCAGGAAGGTCTGCTGGAGAAGGGAGAGGCTACCCACTCCAGTATTCTGGCCTAGAGAATTCCATGGGCTGTATAGTCCATGGGGTCACAAAGAGTTGGACATGACTGAGCAACTTTCCCTTTCACTTGTCTGATATCTTGATTACGTGAGAAACAGAGATGCCTGGTAGTGGTGGGTAGAAGTCTGCTGGGTTCGAAATCAGAAGTGATTATTGATTCCAGTAATAAATGAAACCCCTTGATAACTGTCCCTGAGATGTATGAAAATTGAGCTGCTTAAAGGTTTTAAAAACTCATGTGCAGGGACTTCCCTGGTGGTCTAGTGGTTAATACTCTGTGCTGCCAGTGCAGGGGGTACTGGTGAGGGAACTAAGATCCCACATGCCTTGTGGCACAGCAAAAAGATTAAAAAACAAAAAAACTCATTAGCACTTGCAAGCACACCCATGAGCAACTGTGAGTACAGCAGGTGCTGTACAAGGGTTTGGACACTGGATAAAGGATAGAAATTGAAACCATATGCTACTAGAAGACATTTGCTTAAATAGGTATATATCTTATAGTTGCAGATCATTTCAATTTCTATCCTTTTTCCAGCTTCCTAGATGGCGCTTGTTGTAAAGAGCCTGCCTGCCAATGCAGAAGACATAAGAGACACTTGTTTGATCCCTAGGTCAGGAAGATTTCCTGGAGGAGGGCATGGTAACCCATGCTAGTATTCTTGTCTGGAGAATCCCCATGGACAGAGGAGTCTGGCAGGCTACAGTCCATAGGGTCGCAGAGTCGGACACAACTGAAGTGACTTAAAATATGCACTTAAATAGGTAGATAAATGTATGTACATATTTTGATATGTACATATAGTTACAGACAGGAGGAGCTCCCAAAGTAAGTTCAGTGGAATCTTGGCCCATTAAGAAAAACAGGTTTCTGTGGTCAAATGCATTTGGAAACCATTGCATGTTATTGCCACTGTGACCTTGACAGCTGTGACTTTATCAGCACCTCAAGGCCTCTGAGAAGTCAGGAACCCTCTGCTGGTGTTTATCACAATGCTTCTCAAATTTGTTGAACAATGTGATCTTTCTTTTTTTTCACCCACCGCTTGTTAACAGTCCACACGGTTACTCATAACACTTTGGGAAACACAAACCTAACTGTACAACATCTAGAATAGTAACATTTTAGAGTATATAACACTTCTCTTGCTCTGGGGGAAACCTGTCTGGGAAGGGCCTCTGTGCTTTCTCCCTTTAGATTTTCGCTAAACCACTCCCCCGCCCCAATCCTATCCATCCCCATCCTTTACTCCCAAGTTTCCCTTGGTATTTCTTTCCAGGGCATGGAGATCATATCCTCTGTTCAGAGGATATGATAGTATGTAGATTTCTTATAGTATGTAGATTTCTGAGTCCAACCCAGACCTACTGAATCTCTGAGCATGTGGCTTGGAATTGTTTTGTTTGATTTTAAAGGTTTCTGTGGTTTCTAATGCAGCTAGACTGGCACAGAATTACAGGCCAATATTTTATGTGGATGGAAGGATGGTGGATGGATGGATGGTTGGGTGAGTGAATGTATACATACCTGGTCCTTCCAGTCAAACCATTTGAAGTCTTGATGTCCTTACTAAATAATCATGACTTATTGAGAATATAAACCTTGGGACTATTGTTACTGTTCTACTGAAAAAAACTTGTAAACCTGTTGAGAATCAGTACAGTTTGTCCCCTACATACAAACGAATTTCATTTCTAGAGCTGAAGGATCGTCAGCAGTAGGAGACGGAGGGCAAGCTGCAGTTTCACTCATGCCTGATGTTGATGGAATGCACGTTTGCATCTTTTAAAGTTCTCAACTTGAAGGTTCATATGTATGGGACTTACTCTATTGTATATGCCCCTGCCTTAAAGAGACACCTTAATTTTACAGGCATCATATAAAAGTCTAGCAGGTAGAAAAGTTAAAATGTTTTTCATTATACTTTCATTATATTCTTGGAAGCATCTCTCTAAAGAAGTGGATACATGTTATACTCTTTTTTTTATAGAGGAAACTGAAATGCTTGGAGATGATGAGATGCTGGGAGATGCTGAGATGCTTAGGAGAGAACTCTAAAGCAAGCAGACCTTCTCTATAGCATACAAGAGCCAGGGTTAGGGCCCTGGCCAGTCCTTTGCTCTTTCTCTCTCTTCTGGTGACTCTTAAAGTATGATCTATGAACTACCAGCAAGCAGAAGAATCACCTGTTAGAAATGTAAACTTCCCCCTGTAGGAAGCTGGGACAGAAGAGACGAAAACAAGTCAATGAAACGTGCACATCTTATCACAAGATGGAGCTTCCCCTGTGACTCAGCTGGTAAAGAATTTTCCTGCAATGCGAGAGACCTGAGTTCGATCCCTGGGTTGGGAAGATCCCCTGGAGAAGGGAAAGGCTACCTACTCCAGTATTCTGGTCTGGAGAATTCCATGGACTACAGTCCATGGGGTCACAAAGAGTTGGACACAACTGAGCGACTTTCACTTTCACTTTTCTTTCACTTATCACAAACCATAGGGAGAGAGGGATACCTCAGTATAAATACTGAGTCTAATTCCATTAATATAAATGCCCATATCCCCAAACAGGCTGGCTCTACTCATAAGCCACTTTCATTAAAGAGAAAAAAAAAAAAAGCCAGAAAAAGAAAGGTTCCGTGTCAAAGAACTCAATTGGAATCCTCGCTTGGTCCTCACTTCCTTGCCAGCAGTGCTCAAAAAGAAAAGAGAAGAAAATCCGAAGCCCGTGTGCATAAAAGTTCCATTCCCCATGGCGGAGGGTTTAATTAAAATCTTCAGATGTTTCTCTGCAGCTTGGAAGGCATTTTTTATGAAATTCATATATTACTAGAAGTGGCTCCAACAATTCTCGAGGTCAAAAGCTTTGTAAATGACATCAGTGGATCAGCAGCTTGCCGCCCTCTTCAGGATCTCTGTCCTGGTTTCTTTGCCTCCGCTCTCATGGTGGGAAGGACTGACTATTCCAGGAGGCAGTAGCGTGTTTTCCAAATATACAGTCAAATGACAGAATCCAGAAGAAATGGACTTCCCTGTATGTTCTTTGCTGATCCTTTCAGTAAATATGTGTTGAGGGCTTGTCATGTGCCAGGTCCAAGTGGAAGCACTGAGGATACGGCAGTGAGCAAAGCAGACAAATCCTGAAAATCATGGAGCCCATATTCTAGTGGGGAAGACATTATAAACAAACTAGACAGCATCCCGGTGGTTCCCGGAGTGAGCTCCTGGGCCGGCAGCCCCTGGGAGATGGAGAAATGCACGTTCTCAAGTTCTAGGACAGACACTGATGTGACAAACCCTCCAGGTGACTCTGATGTACACTCAAGTTTGAGTCCTCATGTGGAGAGAAGCTATGGAGAAAAGGAGAGCATCCAGAGTGGGTGTGGCTGATACCAGCAAATGTTAAGATAGTGAAGCCCTTACCCCCTGCCCTCTGGAGGAGCCCAGATTCCAATGTCAGCACTGTCACTATGAACTGTGTCACCTCAAACAGGTCAGCCTCTCTGTGTCTTGGGTCTCCTCCTGAAAAATGGAGATATGAATAGTACCTATCTTATAGGGCTGTGAGGATTAAAGAAAACGCTGAATATGAAAGTGCTCAGGGGATTTCTCTGGTGGGCCTGTGGCTAAGACTTTGTCCTCCCAATGTAGGAGTTCTGAGTTCAATCCCTGGTCAGGGAACTAGATCCCACATGCCGCAACTGAGTTTGCATGTTGCAAACTGAATAAGATCCTGCCTGCTGCAACTAAGACCCGGTGCAACCAAATAAATAAATAAATAAATAAATATTGTAACGTGCTCAGACCCTGACACATAGCAAATCATGTCCTTGTAGGGAGACAGCTCTCTGGGGTTTCTTGCATTACTCCCATCTTGCAAGCATGGTGCTAACTACCTTTGTTGCAAACTATTTTTGTGAGAGTGTTTATACATAAACAGGATTCCCTGATGGCTCAGCAGGTAAAGAATCTGCCTGCAATGCAGAAGACATGGGTTCGATCCCTGGGTCAGGAAGATTCCCTGGAAAAGGACATGGCAACCCACTCCAGTATCCTCGCCTGGGAAATCTCATGGACAGAGGAGCCTAGCGGGCTACAGTCCTCAGAGTTGCAAAGTGTCCTACATGGCTGAGCACACACACACATGTGTGCATGTTGTGTATAAGCAGCCTTAGAAGACTGAGATAGTGTTGCTCTCTGGGGCAAAGAGCAGCCATGCTTACTGTCCAGTATAACAAAGAATGTCTTCCTTTGGAGCTAAGGCAGCCAAGCTTACTCTCATTATAAAGATCCAATTCCCTAAGGAACTTCTTTAATGAAAGCCATGCAGGGACACGTGTCATCGCACCCTCTTCAGTTCGCTTACTCGTGTCCGACTCTTTGCGACCCCATGAACCGCAGCACGCCAGGCCTCCCTGTCCATCACCAACTCCCTGAGTCCACCCAAACCCATGTCCATCGAATCGGTGATGCCATCCAGCCATCTCATCCTCTGTCGTTCCCTTCTCCTCCTGCCCTCAATCTTTCCCAGCATCAGGGTCTTTTCCAATGAGTCAGCTCTTCGCATGAGGTGGCCAAAGTATTGGGATTTTCAGCTTCAACATCAGTCCTTCCAATGAACACCCAGGACTGATCTCCTTTAGGATGGACTGGTTGGATCTCCTTGCAGTCCAAGGGACTCTCAAGAGTCTTCTCCAACACCACAGTTCAAAAGCATCAATTCTTCGGTGCTCAGCTTTCTTTATAGTCCAACTCGCACATCCATACATGACCACTGGAAAAACCATAGCCTTGACTAGACGGACCTTTGTTGGCAAAGTAATATCTCTGCTTTTTAATATGCTGTCTAGGTTGGTCATAACTTTCCTTCCAAGGAGTAAGCGTCTTTTAATTTCATGGCTGCAGTCACCACCTGCAGTGATTTTGGAGCCCCCCAAAATAAAGTCAGCCACTGTTTCCACTGTTTCCCCATCTATCTGCCATGAAGTGATGGGACCAGATGCCATGATCTTAGTTTTCTGAATGTTGAGTTTTAAGCCAACTTTTTCAGTCTCCTCTTTCACTTTCATCAAGAAGCTCTTTAGTTCCTCTTCACTTTCTGCCATAACGGTGGTGTCATCTGCATATCTGAGGTTATTGATATTTCTCCCAGCAATCTTGATTCCAGCTTGTGCTTCATCCAGCCCAGCGTTTCTCATGATGTACTCTGCATAGAAGTTAAATAAACAGGATGACAATATACAGCCTTGACATACTACTTTTCCTATTTGGAACCAGTCTGTTGTTCCATGTCCAATTCTAACTGTTGCTTCCTGACCTGCATACAGGTTTCTCAAGAGGCAGGTCAGGTGGTCTGATATTCTCATCTCTTTCAGAATTTTCCACAGTTTATCGTGAGCCACACAGTCAAAGGCTTTGGCATAGTCATTAAAGAAATAGATGTTTTTCTGGTACTCTCTTGCTTTTTCGATGATCCACCCTCTTAGTATCACATTACTGGAATCAGTGCAAAAAGTGCTGAGACAGTGGCCACTGCTTGTGAGTACAATAAGTCCCCTACATAAGAACCTTCAAGTTGTGGACTTTCAAAGATGCAAATGTGTAATTTACTAATGAAGATCTGATAAAATTGAAGCCCTAGAGGAAGGACGAAGAGAGACAAGAAGAAGAAGAAGTAACTGTAGGACCAAAGAGGTTCACGATGCAAGAGATGGCAAAGGGATCTTCTTGACTTGAGGAGGCACTGTTGGATTTTTGAGACACAGGGCCCAAACGCAGAACTGTACATGACGGTTGCAACAGCTGTTCGGAGTGCAATCCAGTGCTGCCGTGTCATCTATGATAGAAGAAAAGAGCTACTACTCAGACATACGGGGTTTTCTTTTTTTTTTAGAAACAGGATAGATAGAATTGAATCCAGCAAGAAACCAGAACTTATGCCATCAGCATCGGTTGTGAGTGAGATTGCAGCTTGCCCTCTGTCTCCTATTGCTGTTGATCCTTCAGCTCTACCATCTCCCACCCCTTACCCCTCCTCTGGTCAGTAACTCTTCTTGCCTGTTCACTCACTGCCAGCTCCTGGATGCCAGTGGTTGTACTGTACTACTGTACTTTTCAAGATACTGTGCTATAAGATTAAAAATGTTTTCTTTTTTTGTTTTTATATATTATTTGTGTGAAAGTATTATAAACCTACTATAGTGCAGTACTATATAGCTGATTGTGTTAGTTGGGTACCTAAGCTAACTTTGTTGGACTTATGGACGACAGAACAGAACTCTATGTAGGGGATTTACTGTGATAAATTGTCCTTGGTCTCTGACCCAGGAGTCTAGTATCCTCTACCAACATCCATGAAACAGTGGCAAGCTGACTTTCTGGCTTTAAATAGGGCAAAATCTCAGCCCTTTCAGAGCTCTTGATGATCCTGTATGAATGTCTGTCTGAAGGTGTGTTAGTATTGCTGCTGTTATTCCCCTACGTACCAAATTTCATAATAAACAAAAATACACCTGGTGACTCCAGCCTTCAGAGAGTTTCCTAATGACCCAAAGAGGTTAAATATCTGTGTAAAGATGACATGAAAGACAGTAAAGCAGGTTTGAATCTAGGTTCTGGACTCTCACTCACTATGGGAACTCTCTAAGCCTCAGTATCTTATTTGTCAAGTGGTGTTAGTAATAATGCTTATTGTGTGAACTTGTTGTGGACATTAAGATGATGCATGTAGAAAGTGTAGCCCAAGGCCTGGTGTGCAGTAAGCACTCAGTTATCATTAGCTGGCATTACTGTATTTTGTGTATACAATATGATCAGAGCATTTTCTACCCTCTTCCTGGATCTTTAGGGAAGTGAGACACCAATACTGGGCCACATTCCAGGCAGAAGCTGCCTTTCAACTACCCAAACCTCTAGTCAGTGTATTCCTGGATTCTGTCCAAAAAAATTCTCCAAATTCAGCTCCTATAGGTGGGGTAGAGGAGTGATTTTAGAGTCAGAAAGCTATCATTTCATATATAATTTGAGGTTTAATAGGATAATATAATAATTTGAAGTTTATATTGTTCAGTTCAATTCAGTCACTCAGTCGTGTCCGACTCTTTGCAACCCCATGGACTGCAGCATGCCAGGCTTCCTTGTCCATCACCAACTCCTGGAGTTTGCTCAAACTCATGTCCATCGAGTTGGTGATGCCATCCAACCATCTCTGTCATCCCCTTCTCCTCCTGCCTTCAATCTTTCCCAGCATCAGGGTCTTTTTCAATGAATCAGGTCTTCGCATCCGGTGGCTAAGTATTGCAGCTTCAGCTTCAGCATCAGTCTTTCCAATGAACAACCAGGACTGATCTCCTTTAGGATGAACTGGTTGGATCTCCTTGCAGTCCAAGGGACTCTCAAGAGTCTTCTCCAACACCACAGTTCAAAAGCATCAATTCTTCGGTGCTCAGCTTTCTTTATGGTCCAACTCTCACATCCATACATGACTACTGGAAAAAGCATAGCTCTGACTAGATGGACCTTTATTGGCAAAGTAATGTCTCTGCTTTTTAACATGCTGTCTAGGTTGGTCATAGCTTTTCTTCCAAGAAGCAAGAATCTTTTAATATGGCTGCTGTCACCATCTGAAGTGGTTTTGGAGCCCAAGAAAATAAAGTCTCTTACTGTTTCCATTGTTTCCCCATCTCTTTGCCATGAAGTGATGGGACCGGATGCCATGATCTTTGTTTTTTCAATGTTGAGTTTTAAGCCATCTTTTTTACTCTCCTCTTTGACTTTCATCAAGAGGCTCTTTAGATCCTCTTCACTTTCTGCCATAAGGGTTGTGTCATCTGGATATCTGAGGTTGTTGATATTTCTCCTGGTAATCTTGATTCCAGATTGTGCTTCATCCAGCTTGGCATTTTGTGTGATGTATTCTGCATATAAGTTAAATATTCAGGGTGACAATATACAGCCTTGACATACTCCTTTGCCGATTTCCCAACTATACGGTTGGTTGTTTGTAAAGATTTTATTACTATACGTAAAACTCCAGCACATAATTTATATTCAGCCAGTGTTATTCATTGCAGTCCCCTTGGCTGCAAGAGCATGGTTTAGTGGACCATTCCTTTTTATGACTGCATTCCAAGGACTTTTTGTAATGGCTGGCACATAGCAGATGTTCAATAAAAAGTTTTGACTGAATGAATCCAAGTACCTCCTATATAATTAATAAATTCTGAAAAAAAATTTTGGCCATGCTATGTGGCATGTGGGATCTTAGTTCCCTGACCAGGGATCAAACCCACACCCCTTTCACTGGAAATAAAAGTCTTAACCACTGGACAGCCAGAGAAGTACCTAATTAACCAATTCCTATTTCCCCTTCCTTTGGAGATGTTTCTGCTCTAAAATGTCCTCAGTACATTTTTCTGAAATCAAAAATTCTTGACAAAGCTCCTCATTTCCTCAACTTCCTCTCTGCCACTGACTTTTAAACCTCTGGAGGCCACAGAAAGACCCTCTCTGTGAATAAACACACATGTGAACAGATACACAGCATTCTGGCATGAACACAGTGGTTCTTGGCTCTCCTAAACCCATCCTATTTAGAGGACCCCATTTACACACTCCTGTTCTACAGTACACAGTCCACTAAGATAAGAAGGCCAAGAAAACCCATCCTCTCTGTCTGTCCCAAATCAACAAGCTATTGTGGACAATCTATATAACACAGTGGCTATTTCATCCTTCTAGTCAAGTGTGCCCCCTTCATGGGTCACAGCTTTGTCGTGGTGAAGGGTTCTGCCTAACTCAAATGACGCTATGAGCCATGCTGTGCAGGGCCACCCAAGATGACCCAAGATGGATGTGTCATAGTGAAGCGGAAGACTGAAGGTAAAAGGAGAAGGGGGTGGCAGAGGATGAGATGGTTAGTTAGATAGTATCAGACTGCATGGACATGACTTTGAGCAAACTCCAGGAGATAGCGGAGGACAGGGAGGCCTGGCTTGCTGCAGTCCATGGCGTTGGAGGGAGTGGGACAGGGGGTGGGATGGGTGATCACAAAGAGTCGGGCATGACTTAGCAACTGAGCAACAACAAAACCCAAGTCTACACAAAACCTAGGGGGCAAAGCTAAAGGAATTCAGATATTTTAGGTTCCTTAAAATAGGCTTGTGATCTTTGAATAAGCTCATGGAAATATTATTTGTAAAAATAGGTTCATTCAGTCTCACTGATCATGCTTCTCATCCTGAGAAGTCTTAATGTACTTTCTACATTTCCCCTCTCCTTCCATTCTCTAGTTGTGAGAACACCCAATGGTCAAAGAATTATCAGCCTTCTCTGAGCCCTAGAAAACTGGGCAGTAAGGACGTTTCTGGAAGCAGAAAGGAAAATTGAATGGGAGAAGACTTGCTAAAATAAATCACATCAAGTGCCATGTTTAACCTCAAAAAACACTTCACCAGGGTTTGTAATTGATTGACAGGGAAACTCAAAGGGAGAAGCGGGGAATGGATGAAAATACGTATGTAACACTGCCCAAAGGAAGAATCTGAGAAGTTCAGGCATAGATTTTCTGAGAAGATCAAAGTATAGGCTTTCACATATTCACGAATTAGGCAGCGAGTTTTCTCCATTTGGAAGCTAAAAAAAGAGAATGATCTGCTGCCCAAGACAAAGAAAATGATTTGGGCCCAGAGGGGACTGTCGCTCATACCTGCACTGTCCAGGGGCTGGAGGAGGATTAGAGCCGCCAGTTTGGCTTCTCTAGAGTGAAGCTGCTAAACACTGTCTAGTAGTTGCTAGGCAACCATTAGCTCATCGCTCTGCCCTTTTCCATTAAACATTATCTGCCTTCTTAGATTGTTTTAATTTATATTTTCAAACAGGGCAGGTAAAGCAACATAGAGTCATCAGTGTGACCTAACACTAAGAATGCATTTGAGGTAAAGGTTTTTGCAAAGGTTAGATCACTCTTGGGTGAGATGTTAAAATTAGTGACTGTTGACTAAAACCTCTTCCGTCAAACATTTCATCATTTGACCTCATGTTTCCCGGTGCCAGAAATAACACTGGAGACAAAGATAATCTCTGAAGGTTGTAAAACTTAAGGTCACAGGTTGTTACATTGATTGATTCTCTCAGTGCTCTGCTGTGACTTACCCCAGCCTAGAGCTTGTTGTAAAGCAAGTTTATCAGCAAAGAATGGCTGTTCAAAGCGATGAAATGGAGTTCTGGCTCTGCTCAGCTTTGCAGGCAACTGAAATCCCGTTATTCACAATATCTGAGCAGAGAGAGAGGGAAAGACCACCTGTTTATGTAAAGAACAATTTCTGGAACATAAAAATGAAAAGTACCCGAAAGACAATATAAGTCTTTGTTCAGAAACTCATGTGCACTCAAGTTTTAGAGATACATTTGTGACTTTTACAAAAGAGGATGAGGAGGTACTCAGCAAAAAGGGTACAGAATCAGAACTAGGAGATTTACTGTTAGCCTGCCATGGACCATGCACATAGGGTCTTTTTTTGAATTTCAGTGGGTTCACTGTTTGGCTCAGGGGACCTGTCTGGGAAGGGATTTGAGGGGAAAAGGTGAATTCCACAGACTGGGGCTCAAACACTTAAAGCTGCATTTATAAAGTTAGCTCTCTCACTTGCGTACACATCCAAGATAAAGGAGATGAGAGTGGGTATAAGGTCTGGGAGAGTGAAACATGCAGCTAACTAGATTCCAAGCCTGGTTCTCCTGCTCATAAGTTGTGTGACAACTTTCCTGTGTTGTTTATCTGTAAGTGAGAGTAATAATACCTACTTCATCAGGGCTGTTATGAGAACTAAACAATACAATGGATAGTAAATTGCAATCACCATTACTATCACTTTATTGTTGCTAGTAAACCACCTGACTACCAATAGTGTTTCTCTACAGTAGAGAAGCACTGCATCATGTTGCCCCTTTCAGATGTCTGTAAACCACCTGACTACCAATAGTGTTTCTCTACAGTAGAGAAGCACTGCATCATGTTGCCCCTTTCAGATGTCTGTTATTCTTCCAGACTGCGTTTAGTGTTCTAAATGCAACTTCCTCTGGACTGGAAGAATATACATACCATATGATTCCAACTATATGACATTCTGGAAAAGGCCAAGATTTGGAGACAATAAAAATAATCAGGGTTTACCAGGGCTGGGGCTGAGGGACAAGAAAAGAGATGGATGAAAATGTGGAGCACAGAAGATCTGAGGGGCAGTGAACACACTCTGTATGATACAATGACGGATCTGTGTCATACATTTGAATGAACACTGAGAGTGAACCCTAAGGTCAGCAGTGGGCTTTGGGTGATTATGATGTGACAGTCTAGGTTCATCCCGGTAACAAATGTATCACTCTGAAAAATAATACTGATTATGGAGAAGACTATGCAAGTGTGGGGGCAGGACATATGGGACAGCTCTGTACCTTCCTCTCAATTTTGTTAGAAACCTAAAACTGCTCTAAAAAAAATCGTCTTTACATTAAAAAGAAAAGAAGAGAATGTAGGCGTCCCTCTTACTGTCACTTTCCTCTGCAAGCTTACAGTCCAGTGCGGGAGAAAAAAGTTATCAGAATCACTCAAATAGATTAAGAGTAAACTGGGGTAAGGGGCTTCCCCAGTGGCTCAGTGGTAAAGAACCCCTCTGCCCATGCAGGAGACTCAGGAGATGCAGGTTCGATCCCTGGGTGGGGAAGATCCCCCAGAGAAGGGAATGGCAACCCACTCAAGTACTCTTGCCTGGGGAATCCCATGGACAGTGGAGCTTGGTGGGCTACAGTCCATAGGGTCACAAGAGTGGGACATGGCTTAGTGACTAAAACAAGAAACAACGAAAGCTGGGGTAAATGATGGAAAGGAACTCTTGATTCTAGACGAGGCCACGATGAGTGGACGTGACTGGATCAAGACCCAGGAAGACCAGCGAGACATCCCTGAGGGCAAGGGAGTGGGATTCAGCTCGAAAAAAGCGAGGGGACAGTCAATGTGAGGCCCTCTGGTGCAGGGAAGTGGCACACTTAGAGGCTCAAGGCAGTTGGGTAACTAAGAGAAATTCAGGAGTGGATAGGTCAGGGGCAGAGCTGCAGGTCAAGAATAGAATAAGCCCGGTCCAACCGCATAGCGTGTTGATGACTCAACCGGGCTGTGATTTCAGTGACAGTGTTTTTTAGATCTTTCTTTCCAAAAGAGTCAAATTCTCCAAAGGCTACCATTCTTTCCTTAGGGGTTGAAGGCTTGGCCACCAAATCTCCAGGACTAAACGAGTGGGCATCTCAACTTCTGGCATGTGTACCTTCCCTTATCCCCCTGGTTTGATGTGTTTTCCCTCCTCCTACAATGTCCAGTGGGCTTCCTAGTTGGCACACTGGTAAAGAATCTGCCTGCCAATGCGGGAGACACAGGAGATGTGATCTCTGGGTTGGAAGGATCCCCTGGAGGAGGGAATGGCACCCCACTCCAGTATTCTTTCCTGGAAAATCCCATGGACATAGGAGCCTAGCGGGCTACAGTCCAGGGGATCACGAAGAGTCATGTATGACTTACTCAGTAAAAAAACCACATCACCACCACCATGTCAAATATCTCTCAGTTCAAAGACGTTCTGTTTGTCTTCTCCACAGACAGGGTAGGGAAGGATATCAGTTTAAAAGCCACATGTTTGTAAACAGATTTTCCATCTGTGCTCTTTTCTTGTCAAAACACCCTTCATCCCTCCATGTCCAGAGGCTACTGGAGCCATTATAATGTCTTATACCCTGTGTGTGCTGAGTGGGTCTTGGCTTTCCCCATTGGCCCCTTAAGGATCTGATCATCTCAGGTTTACTTTATTCTTTCCAGCTTCTATTAACTTGATTGCTAATGACTCTTTTTCTATTTACTGTCCTTGTACATACATCCTTTGAAAAATGATTTTACTACAATCTGGTGAAAGGAATAAAAATTGATACGTTCCATCCACTATTCTTGTCCAGAATTCTTAGTTTTTTTAAAATCAACTCCATGAAATGTGATATATGCACAATAAGCTCCATCCATTTAAAATGTGCAATTCAAGGATTTCCCTAGGGGTCCAGTGGCTAAGGCTCCATGCTCCCAATGCAGGGGTCCTGGGTTTGATCCCTGGTCAGGGAACTAGACCCCACATGCCACAACTAAAGATCTTGAATGCCACAACCTGGCACAGCCAAATCAATCAATAAGTTTTTTAAAAAAATAAAAAATAAAACGTGCAATTCACTAGTTTTAACAGAAGTATATACCTGGAAACTTCTACCATAATTAAGATACAAAACATTTCCATCACCCTCAAATAGTCCTGGTGCCCCATTTGCAGTCCAAACCTCCTTCCAGTGTCTGAAGTGGAGACAGTATTTTTATCACTATAGATTAGTTTGTATTTTCTATAACTTTATAAAAATGGAATCATGTAATATTTACTCTTTTTGTGGTCTGGCTTTTTTTTTTTACTCAGCATAATGATTTTGAGATTCATTCCTGTTGATGCATACACAGTGGTTTACTCTTTTGTCTTCCATTGTGTGAGTATACCACCAGTTGTTTATCCTCCTGCTAAAGGGCATTGTTTCTAGTTTGGGGCTATTGTGACTAAAACTGCTGTGAAGATTTGTGCACAAGTCTTTGCATGGAAACGCTCATTCTTTTTTTTAGTATATTTATTGATTTGGCTGCGCCAGGTCTTAGTTGCAGCACGTGGATCTTTGATCTTCATTGTAGTGTGCAAGATCTTGAGCTGTGGATTGTGAATGTCTTAGTTGGAGCACGTGGGATCTAGTTTCCTGACCAGGGATCGAACCTGGGGGCCCCTGCATTGGAAGCTCAGATAGCCACTGGACCATCACAGAAGTCCCTCATTCATTTTTAATTTAGCTATTTCAATAACCACTTACTGGGTCTTGCTGTCCCCAACCTTTCCCTATGCCAGTATAGCCTGCACATTGCTTCCAGAACATTCTTCCCAATGCACAGCTCTGATCTCATACCTTTAAAGATGCCTCATAGTCTATAAGTAAAAGTCAATATTTTTTATTGCCAAGAGCATTCATATATCTTTTCACATCACTCATAATCCACCTCTCCTCTGACCACATCAAACCCACTCTCATCCGGAAGCCCCCTTCACACTCACAGACCCTTGGAACTTCCTCTTCCCTACTCTTCCAGGAGAGCGTCCCCTATCGCTGTTCATGAGCTGCTCAGGAATTACAGCTATTACAGGAAAGGAAGAAGGGCTATCGCCTCCATGCAATTCAAATTGGCCATTGATCTTGGCTTCCATTCTCCACCAGCCCTTGTATACCCCTCATGGACTGACTGTGTTTTGCACAGAGGTGGCATTCTACCTGTTAAGTAAACATGTGGGTAAATTTCAACTCTGTGTGTAGGACTTGGTAACAGGATGCAATGTGTCTTGCATTGCTGGGAGATGAAACAAAACATACAGGTTATCCAGGTAACCTAGAATAGTTAGTGTTGAAAATAAACACTTTATGGAAGTATTTCTAAGTTCAGTTCAGTTCAGTTCAGTCACTCAGTCATGTCCAACTCTTTGCAACCCCATGAATCACAGCTCACCAGGCCTCCCTGTCCATCACCAACTCCCAGAGTCTACCCAAACCCATGTCCATCGAGTCGGTGATGCCATCCAGCCATCTCATCCTCTGTCATCCCCTTCTCCTCCTGCCCCCAATCCTTCCCAACATTAGGGTCTTTTCCAATCAGTCAACTCTTCGCATGAGGTGGCCAAAGTATTGGAGTTTCAGCTTCAACATCAGTCCTTCCAATGAACCCAGGACTGATCTCCTTTAGGATGGACTGGTTGGATCTTCTTGCAGTCCAAGGGACTCTTAAGAGTCTTCTCCAACACCACAGTTCAAAAGCATCAATTCTTTGGTGCTCAGCTTTCTTCACTGTCCAACTCTAACATCCATACATGACTACTAGAAAAACCATAGCCTTGACTAGACGGACCTTTGTTAGCAAAGTAATGTCTCCGCTTTTTAATATGCTATCTAGGTTGGTCATAACCTTCCTTCCAAGGAGTAAGTGTCTTTTAATTTCATGGCTGCAATCACCATCTGCAGTGATTTTGGAGCCCACAAAAATAAAGTCTGACACTGTTTCCACTGTTTCCCATCTATTTCCCATGAAGTGATGGGACCAGATGCCGTGATCTTAGTTTTCTGAATGTTGAGCTTTAAGCAAACTTTTTCACTCTCCTCTTTCACCTTCATCAAGAGGCTCTTTAGTTCTTCTTCACTTTCTGCCATAACGGTGGTATCATCTGCATATCTGAGGTTATTGATATTTCTCCTGGCAATCTTGATTCCAGCTTGTGTTTCTTCCAGCCCAGCATTTCTCATGATGTACTCTGCATATAAGTTAAATAAGCAGGGTGACAATATACAGCCTTGACGTACCCCTTTTCCTATTTGGAACCAGTCTGTTGTTCCATGTCCAGTTCTAACTGTTGCTTCCTGACCTGCATACAGGTTTCTCAAGAGACAGGTCAGATGGTCTGGTGTTCCCATCTCTTTCAGAATTTTCCACAGTTTATTGTGATCCACACAGTCAAAGGCTTTGGCATAGTCAATAAAGCAGAAATAGATGTTTTTCTGGAACTCTCTTGCTTTTTTGATGATCCAGTGGATATTGGCAATTTGATCTCTGGTTCTTCTGCCTTTTCTAAAACCAGCTTGAACATCTAGAAGTTCACGGTTCACATATTGCAAGTAGGAAGTCAGGAAACACCTGGTGTAATAGGCAAATTTGGCCTTGGAGTACAGAATGAAGCAGGGCAAAGGCTAATAGAGTTTTGCCAAGAGAATGCACTGGTCATAGCAAACACCCTCTTCCAACAACACAAGAGAAGACTCTACACATGGACATCACCGGATGGTCAACACCAAAATCATATTGATTATATTCTTTGCAGACAAAGATGGAGAAGCTCTATACAGTCAGCAAAAACAAGACCGGGAGCTGACTGTGGCTCAGATCATGAACTCCTTATTGCCAAATTCAGACTTCAGTTGAAGAAAGTAGGGAAAACCACTAGACCATTCAGGTATGACCTAAATCAAATCCCTTATGAGTATACAGTGGAAGTGAGAAATAGATTTAAGGGACTAGATCTGATAGACAGAGTACCTGATGAACTATGGACAGAGGTTCATGACATTGTACAGGAGACAGAGATCAAGACCATCCCCATGGAAAAGAAATGCAAAAAAGCAAAATGGCTGTCTGAGGAAGCCTTACAAATAGCTGTGAAAAAAAGAGAAGTGAAAAGCAAAGGAACAAAGGAAAGATATTCCCATCTGAATGC
The DNA here is from genome assembly GCA_024291935.2 of Okapia johnstoni. Classification (NCBI taxonomy): domain Eukaryota; kingdom Metazoa; phylum Chordata; class Mammalia; order Artiodactyla; family Giraffidae; genus Okapia; species Okapia johnstoni. The sequence continues at coordinate 75,646,471 of CM044318.1, read as the reverse complement.
AGAGTTCCAAAGAATAGCAAGGAGAGATAAGAAAGCCTTCCTCAGAAATCAGTGCAAAGAAATAGAGGAAAACAACAGAATGGGAAAGACTAGAGATCTCTTCAAGAAAATTAGAGATATCAAAGGAACATTTCATGCAAAGATGAGCTTGATAAAGGACAGAAATGGTATGGACCTAACAGAAGATACTAAGAAGAGGTGGCAAGAATACACAGAAGAACTGTACAAAAAAGATCTTCACGACCCAGATAATCATGATGGTGTGATCACTCACCTAGAGCCAGGCGTCCTGGAATGTGAAATCAAGTGGGCCTTAGAAAGCATCACTATGAACAAAGCTAGTGGAGGTGATGGAATTCCAGTTGATCTATTTCAAATCCTGAAAGACGATGCTGTGAAAGTGCTGCACTCAATATGCCAGCAAATCTGGAAAACTCAGCAGTGGCCACAGGACTGGAAAAGGTCAGTTTTCATTCCAATCCCAAAGAAAGGCAATGCCAAAGAATGCTCAAACTACTGCACAATTGCACTCATCTCACATGCTCGTGTTTGTAAAGTGAGTGATAAATATCTCTTCCTTCTTAACCAGATTTAACTGAACATAATTGAGACTGGGTAATGGATCAGAATAATCACTATAATCATCATTTATAGATCTGTATGGTGATGTCAGGAATATCGATAGAGCAGATATATACAGCACTTTCACACCTTCACTAAATATCCCCATACAGCTGCACTTTTATTTCCTTCTTCCATTAGGTTGTCATTTCTGACCACACAGTGGTCAGCTGCCTTCTGTTACTCATAATTACCAATGAGATAGCCTGCAGTATAAAGAAATTGGGTGTGTTCAACTGCATAGACTTATCAATCCTTAATGATTGTGATTATGTGCCTGTGATCCCAGGCACAGAATAGAGAATGGCTTAGTGGCTAGAGCTGTTTGTTAATTGACATAGGTTATGTCTTCAACAAAGGAAAGGGGGCCCAGAATGCGGTGAACTGTTGGAGGTGACATACTGGTTAGCTACACAACTGAGACCAGAACCCAAGCTCCCAAACTCTTGTCCCAGGACTCACTCTTTCTGTACAATTTATTTATAAAAAGTAGAGATACACAATTCTACTCTAATTTATACCTGTATTTTGGGTGGCTGTGTTTCAGGAAGCATCATCATCAGATAGGTTTAATTTGGCCATGTAAATATTAACCAATGTGGATCTCCCCACTTTCTGTTCTCTGGGGAAACTATTTTTATTCTGTACAAAAAGTTCTCCTCATTGACAAAATGAAGCCCGATAGGGAGTTGCTCTTTGTACAGTTGGGGAGCATGTATTTGCAATTAAAAGCAATGACGTTTCTAGGAAGTCACAGTCAAAAAATTCTGCTCAGATGTGTAAGAGTGGATCCACATGCAGAAGGAAGGCTCTAATGGGCTTGGTTGGACTGGCTTGGAAATTAACACTGCAAGCTTTTCCCTTTCAAGACTCCAAGGGAAATAATCAGTAGGTTGGAACCAGGCTGGCTCTATGAGAGGCTGTGATAATAACTGATTTGAGAATTCCTTGGAGGATAGGATGAAGCCCTGAGCAAGGAGAGAGGTTGATGAAGCTTGATTGGGTTGCTCTTCACTGAGGTCTTCTGCCTTCATACCCTTCCTCCTCTCAGACCATTCCTTTTCAGTCTTTTCTGTTGAATCCTTAAAGGCAGACTCCCAAGTCAAGAGATCTCTTGCTTATCTTTGAACCACTGTGGGTGATCACATTATTGGCCCCAATTCCTTACCTCTCTCTGTATTCATCCTTTCCTAGTGACTTTGTGGTTCTCCCACCAGCTCCATGAGCAGAATGGCAGAGTATCATTTCATGCTCCTTGAATCTGGGCTTAGCCATGTGACCTGTATTGGTTAGTGATATATGGGTGAAAGGACAATGTGCCAACTCTGATCCTGAGCTTGTGTTTCCTGATCCTGAGCTTGTGTTTCCTGATCCTGAGCTTGTTGTTTGATTCCTCTACCATCAGTATAAGAAAAATATACCTACATTAGGCAGGAGATCAACAGACGATGAGAGACATACGGAATGTGGCTGCCCCAACCAACCAACAGACCTCCAATGAGAGTTACCAAGATATCTGAAACAGAGTCATCAGCTGAGCCCAGCCTGGATCAGATCCAAGCAGACCCACAGATGTGAGCAATTATAAATCATTGATATTTTAAGCCACTGAGATTTGGATGGTTTGTTACACTGCAGAACTAACTGAGAGCAACCTCCCACAAGCTCTGAAAGAAAGGTCTATCAGAAAGCAAAAGAGCTGCTAAATGAAGAGTCAGGACAAGTCCACCTACTGTGTTAGAGACAAACAGCTGACATAGATACAGCCCTTCTATCTATAGATTCCTGGATAAGAAAGGAGAAGGAGGAGGAGGGGCATGAGGAAGAGAAAAAGGAAAGAGGGAGAGAGGAGAAGGAAGAAAGAAAAGAAGGAAGGGAGGAAGGGAATTTGGGGCAATTGATTGAAAAGAAAAGAGATGAGCCTATAGCTTAAAAAAAAGGAAGGGAACTTTGCCTGAAGATGCAGAAGAAGATCATTCTTTAGGAAAAAAAAAACATTTACCAAAGGAAACAAAACTTTTAGATATCTTCTGCTTGGTACTTGTAATAAAATTGAAGAAAATATGGACTTTTGAAAATAAGAAGCTAAATGTAAGATAAGACAACAGTATTAACAATACACATTCTCTTGGATCACTTACTCTGGTTCACTTGCCAGCTGCCACACTGTGAGGACACTTGAGTGTTCTGATAGGGAGGTCCATGGGGGAGAACCTTAGACCTCCTGCAAACAGCCAGTATCAATTTGCCAGCTTTGTGCATGAGCCATCTTGGAAGTGGGTCCTCCAGCCTTCAGATGATGGCTGTTGGAAGAGAGTGCAAGGTGGAAAGTGCAATGAAATTTGCAACCTACCCTCAGAAGTCACACTCCATCATTTCTTCAATATCCGAGTGATCGCACAGTCAGCCCTATTCACTGTGAAAAGAACTATACAAGAATGATGAATGCCAAAAATTCTTTGGGGGCCATCATGGAGGCTGACCACTACACTCTATGTATGAGAAACTTGCCTAGTGGAAGAATTTTTCCAGTAAACAATAGTTGCTAACATTTATTCTGTCTTGCTATGTTATAGACCCTGTTGAACATGCTTTTCATGTGTTTAATCTTCCCAACAACCCTTGAGGTAGGTATTATTATCCTCATTTTATAGACCAGGAAACTGAGGCATTAAGAGTTGGAGTAATTTACCCAGTGTCATTCACTTAGTATGGACTGGCTTCAGAAGCCACACTTTTGTAAGCACTGTGTTATCCTGCCCCTTAAGCATACTAAATTTTATCACTACAGCTTGTTTGCAATTATTTTTTAGGAGTGGAAGAGGAAATACCAAACAGTGGAAACAGTGTCAGACTTTATTTTGGGGGGCTCCAAAATCACTGCTAATGGTGATTGCAGCCATGAAATTAAAAGATGCTTACTCCTTGGAAGGAAGTTTATGACCAACCTACATAGCATATTTAAAAGCAGAGACATTACTTTGCCAACAAAGGTCCATCTAGTCAAGGCGATGGTTTTTCCAGTGGTCATGTATGGATGTGAGAGTTGGACCATAAAGAAAGCTGAGCGCTGAAGAATTGATGCTTTTGGACTGTGGTGTTGGAGAAGACTCTTGAGAGTCCCTTGGACTGCAAGGAGATCCAACCAGTCCATCCTAAAGGAGATCAATCCTGGGTGTTCATTGGAAGGACTGATGTTGAAGCTGAAACGCCAATACTTTGGCCACCTCATGCGAAGAGTTGACTGATTGGAAAAGACCCTAATGCTGGGAAGGATTGGGGGCAGGAGGAGAAGGGGACGACAGAGGATGAGATGGTTGGGTGGCATCACCGACTCGATGGACATGGGTTTGGGTAGACTCCGGGAGTTGGTGATGGACAGGGAGGCCTGGCGTGCTGCGATTCATGGGGTCGCAAAGAGTCGGACACGACTGAGCGACTGAACTGAACTGAACTGAAGAGAAGTGAGGGTGGCTGCTTGCTACTGTACTAAGAATAACCATTCCAGAATCCAGAAGCTTCTGCCCTGCTGGGAAGATCATGATCTACCCAGTGACCCTCTCTGTACAATGAGCAGGTGACAGATGGCTCTCTGTTTCCTGTCACCGCCTGGTATCCTCCTCAGGATGCCTGCTGCTACAGAGTATATGCCACAACCAAGGTGCCCAAGCATTTTCACACCTTCCTAGAAAAGAACACAATTAACTTTCCTTTTAAATAAACTTCCCAAGCCAGCCTATTACTAGTTATCTGCTCTCTGCTGCCAGGGGGTGCAGATGAGTGGGGAGCACCTGACTTACGTGTTTGATGAGCATTGAGCAGGAAATTATAAACAAAAATTCAACCTGCTCAGAAGGGCCCTCTCCTGTACACTTGACCCCAGGAAGTTATGAACTTGCCCCAGAAGAAAGCAATTGTATTTCCTGGGGCTGCCTCTGAGGCTCCTCAAGTAGAACAGGACTGGGGTAGACCAGTTGTATATTGAGACACAGCTGAGGCTCTGTATGAGGCCACCTGCAAGGTTAGGCCACCTCCTCCTGGGCCCTCAGTCAGGTTTTGGTCTCTCAGAAGATACTGCAGTGCCAGGCTTGGAGTGGAAAACCCACAGGGTTTCTCACAAAAAAATAGAAAGTATGGCTCAAAGCAGGGCGGAGGCATGAGGGAATAGCCTGCAGAGGACAGTGAGTGGGCACAGTGCCATTTTTGCTGCTCTAACTTCATATTCCTTCCCTTCTTTCTTTTTGGCTCAGGAGATGACTTAACATGTGGCTCACAGCTGACTCTTGTGAGGATCTCGGATAAATGATGAGAAGAAAAATAACACCTGGGTACCTTTATACTGTTCCTTCTGTGCAGATTGAGGACGGAGCCAGATGGCCTCTCCGCTCCACCCCCTTTATTTATGAAAGGCTTCACTCGCTTTTCAACAGGACAAGAGAGGGAGGGAGGGACACTGGAGTTTCATGTTCAGGGACAGGAAACAGTATGTATGAGCAAGCAGCCCCGGTAAGCCATTGAATATGGACATGGTCACTGGGGCCCATGTCACTAGGGCCCTTTCTCTTCCCAAAGCCAAGGCTTGTGGTCCAACCAAGGGCTGCTGGAGGTCATAATAAGAAGAGCCTAATAATAAGCACTTGTATAGCACTTCCCTTGTAGCTCAGCTGGTAAAGAATCTGCCTGCAAGGCGGGAGACCGGGGTTCAATCCCTGGGTTGGGAAGTTCCTCTGGAGAAGGGAATGGCAATCCACTTCAGGATTCTTGCCTGGAGAATTCCATGGACAGAGAAGCCTGGTGGGCTACAGTCCATGGAGTTGCAAAGAGTCAGACTCAACTGAGCGACTAACACACACAACACACATTTTAAAAGGAATCTTGATGTTCCTACTAAAGATGAAAAAATCAGCGTCGTTTGCCATAAGTAGAAAGGAAATGTAAGCATAAATTCAGTGAACACAGTGTTACTGAATGTTAGCTGGGTACTGCTGCCCCTCTGAGTTGAAAGATGGAGAGAGAAGAGGGAGGGGTCACGCTCACAGAGCTTGCCTCAGTGGATGCTGTGTTCTCTCAATGAGCCACGTGGCTTGTCCCTCCACTCTGAGAAAGCTGGTCTAGGATATCTCTCTTCTTCTTTGTTTAAAAATCTCTGTAAACAGATAAAATTTCTTTCTTTCTTTGTTTCTTTTATTTCTTTTTGTTTGGTTTGTTTTTCATCTTTTGGCCATGCCACGTGGCATGTGGGATCCTATTTCCTTGACTAGGAATCGAACCCATGCCCCCTGCATTGACAGCAATGAGTCTTAACCACTGGAAAAGAAAGTGTTAGTCACTCAGTCATGTATGAATCTTTGCAATCCCATGGACTGTAGCCCTCCAGACTCCTCTGTCCATGGAATTCTCAAGCCTAGAATACTGGAATGAGTAGCCATTCCCTTCTCCAGGGGATCTTCCCAACCCAGGGATCGAACCCACATCTCCAGCATTTCAGGTGGATTCTTCACTATCTGCACCACCAGGGAAGCCCCTTCACTGCTGGATCACCAGCGAAATCCAGGACATCTCTCTTCTTATTGCTGAGGAAACAGAAGTTCAGAGAGGGGAACTGTTGTGCCCATGAGCATGTTGGTGGCTGAGCCCGGACCAGCACTTGAGACTGCCAACTCCTCAGCACGGCGGCCCCTGCACACCCATTTCTAGAAACATTTTTCAAACAGGCCGCACCTACCAGGTTCATTCTTGAGTGGATTCAGACCATCTACATCTTAACTGGAGGCATGCCCTCTAAGCTGGTCCTTCAGTTCACGTGTTTCTGGAGTAATTCCAAGCTTCCACTCTTGCAGCTGTCACTGTCCGTCCTGGAGAGAGCCCTAGGCCACATGTGAGCTTGGACTCATGACCCCTTCACCTAGTGGGGTCTGCCTGACATTGTGGTATGTGTCACTTAACTTATTTCCATCTGCCAACCCATTTAGAAGTTCAGCTAATAGCACTTTCTCTATGTAAATACTTCAGAGGGCTGTTGTTAGAATCCAAGTGAGGTCATGGATTGGAAGATGCTCTGGTGGAATACACTGCTCTAAATAAGCACGCTCGTACTCACCCCAACACTCACTTATCTGGCATCCACAAGTGATGAGAACCACGAAGGAAGGGAAAAGGCATGTGAACAGACAAAACAGATATCTCCAAGTTGACTCATGCATTCATGGGGCATCTACTTATCCTACAGCACAATGTGCCAGGTGCTAGCAGGGTATGAAAGAACAGAGATAGGGTGCCACGTGGCTCTGGCTTGAGGAGGTTCACAGTGTAAAAGATACCCATGCAATAAATCGATGAGGTTCTTCACCATGCGGATCCTTAACCTGGGCACTACCAGTCTTCCATGGTTCCCAGGCTAACAGGTTTGCTCATCTGTTTTCCTAAATCACGTAGCTTCAGAGGTAAAGATGAGAAGGAGGCAGGGGCTAATTTCCTGGGCAAGGAAACACTGAATTGATGTAGAAGAGGGGCTGACTTGGAGGAAAGAGATAGGAAAACTAAGAAGCAGGAATTTATACAATGAAGTCTGAGGTCTCTTAGTGGAGGAGCTCAAAACCTTACATCAGCCCTGAAGTTTGTTGTTTTGTAGAGTTTAGTCATAAACAGCCACATATGCATAGTTACCTCCAGAATCGAGGGCTTTGTTTTTGCTGTTCCCTCCGCCTGGAACACTCTTCCGCAGACCTCTGCTGGCCTGCCTCTTCAATTGATTCATGTTTCTGCTCAAATGTCCCCAACGTCAGTGACACCCACCCTGGCCACCCTCTTCTCAGTATTTCCCGTCCTGCCTCTGGAACTTTTCCTCTATTTTTTTCCCATAGTGCTTATCACTGTTGGACATACTACTTTATATATCTCTCTATCATCCATTATCTATCATTTTTCTATCACATATTATGGCTTTGTTTGACTCCCTTCTATGGAGTATAAGTTCCATGAGTGCCAGAGTTCGGTTACCTGGCCCCCTCACCCCACCCCGAAATAGGTCCCGTGACCAGAGCATGTATTAGGTGCATATATTAGGCACTCAATAAATATCTGTTGGTTAACCTCCAGCTCTGAGTCATTAAGGAAAGGTCAAAATGTAGTTAATAGATTTTAAAAAGAGAGCAGTTGACAGCTGCTTTTGCCCTCATCATCTGTCACATTTATAGCCTGTCAGTGTGCACCTTGTATTCATTCCTGGAGAGTGGACCCCATCTTCCTCATCTTTACACCCAGCCTGAGCCAGGACCTACATAGAGAAGCCACACCCTTTTCCAGCCTGCCCCTTCTCATGGACTTCCCATGATGACTTCCCTGAAAAGATTTCTGCAGAGAAACAGGTTTACTCTTTTTTTTTTTTTTGCCATTTGCCCAGTTTTTTTCACAATTTTCTTTCTTTCTTTTTTTTAATTTAACCAGTCTTTAGAAAGTCACTGAGGAGATAAGTAACCAGGATCCCTATGAAATAACTGACATAAAAAGACAGAGAAAATACAGTAAGTATCGCAATTCACTTGTCCATGATCAGCTACTTAGAGAAAAAACAAAAACTATAAAAGGCAAAACTTTTAAATTAGCAACCAGAAATGCCCTGCTTAACCTAAGTACTTTTTAGGCTACCGTTGCCATAGCAACTTGAAGCCCATCTTGGTGGTCACTGTGCCCACTTCTATTGAAGCTAAAAATTACCTTAATTTTGTGCATGTGCTTGGACAGCACAGTAAAGTCTGGGTTAACAGAATATTAAAACTTTTTAAATCAGTGAAATTACTTTTACTGGAGCAAAAGAAACCTCTCAATTCTAATAGTTTTTCTTTAAAAAAAAAAGCATAATTTGTCGGACATTAAAATAACAAAAGGGCTTTGAGAAAGGATTATGGGTTTCTGATGTTTCACCAACAGAATAGATTTACTTTATATCCGACTGATGTTGTAATCTTGCATTCTGAGGTAATGGTTTAGCTCTTTCTCTTCCCATAAATAAAGATTTCAATGATAGCACTTCATTCCTTCTCTAGAGAATTCCTTTGGATTTTTTTTCCCTCTCAGACTTGTAAACCATTTCACCAGGATGGAGTACAAATTGGATGCAGGACTTCTTTCGGGGGCAGGGAACTCATTACCAGAGGTTTTCATTGCAAGGAGCTTAAAATGGAAAATGTTTAAAGTCTGGAGAGTTTGAATGGAGATGCTTCGCATCAGATGCTTTTGCTAACCACAAGGAGGAGGAGAAATTCCATTTTCGAAATGAGGAGTTCAAAGTTCTCTTCTTAAACCCAAAGGTGCCTGGCCCTGGGATTTTTCTGAGCCTGAGGCTGCCGATGAATACGAACTTGGGGTAATTCTGATTTCAGAAAGAAAGCGTCTGTTTACTGCCCTGGCCTGCTGATCACATGCATCTCTTTTCCCCCATTGCAACCTACAACTCTCACGGGCAGCATAGATTTAATTAGGGTGAAATCTCTTTAAAAATTCACATATATATCCCTTCCTCTGTAAAGCAACTGCAGAAGCTAGCCAGGCATTGAATATCTTTTGAAATCGAACAACTGTATGTAAATAAAGGGCTGTTATTTACCAACAAGAGGACAAAGCCCCCAGCACCCCTTCAGCTCCAGGCCACTGCAGGACACCTCTCCTGGGCAACTTCAGACTTATTAGCCTGATTGCCAACTTTGGTTTGTTATTCACAAACTCACCCTGAGCCCCGTCTTTGAATGCAAAGAAGAAATGGTGTTTATGTTCCAGATTTTCTGCTTTATTCTCAGGACTGAAGTAAATGCTGAAGTATTTTCTGCCTCAGCAGAGCCAGCAGGGAAGAAACCATGGTGTAATTACCTTAAACAAGCAGGCGATGGAGATCGCTTCTGCAGGTGCCTGGTAGGAGCCCCGGGAAAAGTGGAGGACATGGGGATGGCCTGTCTACACTCAGCCTTCCATGTATCTGCTCACTTGGGGACTAAAGGAGGGACCCACAATGTCATAGATACCTTCAAATGTGGCCCAATTTAGTGACAGAAATGTTTACTGCTCTCCAGCCAGTAAAACACATACTATTATTTGGATCTTACTTCGATTTTTTTTGAAAGATGAAAATTGATGAACATGTTTCAATGTTTTTTTTAAAGGAAAATCATTGTACTCAAGCAACACAGAATGACAGGAGCAAATATAAACTTTGCAATTACTAAAGATCACTAAAAAAATCTATTAAAGAGGCATCACCGATGATAAACACTTATGAATCTGAAACAGAGATAGTTTCAGATGAAGATTTTGATCCGGACAAATCAATCAGGTCATTATTAAAAGTACAAATAGTATCCAGCGTTTGACCTTAAATAATCTCCAGTTCTGGTATCTGGTTTGAGATCTGGTTCCAATAGAGTCAGCTTCCTCCGTAACCACTAAAAATGGACCCATCAACTATGTCTCTGTTTTACTCTCAAAAGCAACTGGGCTTGCCACTGAGGTTTAGGCTTAAAAGGAATGTTTTTATTGAACAGTCTTCAGAGTTTCTCTACCAGTTAATGATGCCTGATTGTCCTTGCCAAGGTCAGGAGGCAGTTGGTAACCAAAGGCCTGGGTAGTGCTCTCACCCCCTCCCCCCTCAGGAGTAGGTTTTGGTGGGGAAGGAGCAAGTTAGTGGGAGAGGGTATGTCTCCTGGCGCCCCCCCCCCCCCCCGCCCTGTTTCTCCCTCTTGAGAAGCCAGCAGATTTATTTCTCCTAATTTCTCCTATACAGTGTATGCAGTATTCCTGCTTCTACTAATTAATGTGAGAATAGAGACTCAGAGAGGGTATCCCTCCAAAGAGATGTTTTTGAAGAGTGACAAATTAATCCCCTCGGATATGCCTGGAGGCAGACAAGACATCTTCTGTTTTGTTTTGCAAAATTCTGCAATTAGATGCACAAAAGTTCCATTTTTAGTAAAGATTTTGTTGACAAATTTCATCCCCTTCAGAAAGTGCGCACGCACACACACACATATACACATAGTCCATTTCTGGGAAATAATTCTAAGGAGAATATATTTTTTGACGACTTAAAAATTTCTGGTGTGCCCTGCCAGCCTCCCTACCATCTCTCTAACAGACCGGGAAATTCACAGTTTGATGCAGAGTGTCCCCATTAGAACTGGCTGCCTATCCTGGAAGATAGGCACGTGTACAGTCACATATCCCTTCCTCACACCCCTCGTTTTGATGGTGGGACATCTGCGAGAAGGTATATGATTTATCCAAGGTCTCATTACGTTTACTTAGTGATGGAGTCTGGATTCAAATTGGGGTTCTTTCATTCAATCAGACTCTTGGCACTTAAGACCGTATTTCTGTAAATATCATTGACATTAACTAAAGCTGGATAGCTTCACGAATAACAGGATTATACCTGAAGATGAGGGCTATCTTACCTCTGAATCCAGTACCTGAATACGAGAAGGAAAGTGTCTCCAGATCTTCCTTTAATGCTAGACATTTAGCGTTAATTTCTTACTGACCGTGCGCCGGGGTTCTTCTCACCCAAGGGTCCTGGCGAACACTGACTGCGTCCCCAGCTGCTGCCCCTGAGACCCTCACGACTGTTAGGGCTTTGTGTATTTCTTCAGGTCACATTAGTGCACGTGTGCTAAATCGCTTCAGTTGTGTTGGACTCTTTGCGACCTTATGGACTATAGCCTGCCAGACTTCTCTGTCCTTGGGATTCTCCAGGTCAGGAAGATTCCCTGGAGGAGGACATGGCTATAGTGGGTAGCCATGCCCTCCTCCAGGGAATCTTCCTGACCCAGGGATTGAACCTGAGTCTCCTGCATTGCAGGTGAGCCACCGGGGAAGACCTTTAGGTCACATAAGTAGGCCTAATTCTCTAGTCTTCAGGTTTTTAGTGTTTGCATTTGGGCAACATGAAAGAAGAAGCTGACATGATATTTAGCCAAGGACAGAACACTTTTCTGGGACTAAGATGTTATAACCTTGGCCAAGCCTGGACGTTAGAGGCCCCTGGAAATAGGACAAGGGCATTTATATTGTCCGATTATTGCTCTCTGCCATACCTAGTTCAAAGAGAGGGCAGACAAATGCAAGAAGATGGGATGGGGCCTGGCAGTCTCAGGGACCGTGACTTGGGACATTTGTCCCCCAGTTAGGTCCCCACTGGTTGTTGGAGCTAGTGGCCAGGATGGAGCTTGCAAAATTGTGAGGTGATCCAACTTTGTGTTTTATACCCCTCCTTGTGGATCTTCTCAGAGCTCATTGGGGTCCCCACAATCAGTTGCCTGGCCATACACCAACTCTTTGTGGCCTAGTTCTTTTGGACTGTACAGATACCAAATATGATTAAAACCAAGATTTCTGGAATCTGACAAACTCAAGTTTGCTTCCTAACCACTTAATTGCTGTGTAACCTTGGACAAGTCACTTAACCTTTCTGGATCTTAGCTTTCTTATCTGTAAAATGGAGATGATAATACTGCTTATGGGATAAGGATTATGTGAGATTATGTTTATAAGGTTCTCAGTGCCTGGCCCATGGTAAGTGTTCGGTAAATGGTAGATGGTTTTTATTTGCTGTGTATCTTGAAGATACGGCTTAAAGAGTACTAGGCTTAAAGTTGTGGAAAGGGTTCTGATCCATGCTACAACACTGGATGAACCTTGAAAACATTAGGCTAAGTGAAAGAAGCCAGACACAAAAGACCACATATTGTAAAATTCCATTCATATGAAATGTCCAGAAAAGGCAAATCTATAGATGCAGAAAATAGATTAGAGGTTTCTAGGGGATGCAGGGAGAGGTGAAGGGGAGTGACTGCTTAATGGGTCCAGGGTTTCCTTCTGGGGTGATGAAAATGTTCTGGAACTGGAGAGGGGTAATAGCTGTACAACATTGTGACTGTATGAAATACCACTCAATCGCGTATTTTAAAATAATAAATTTTGTGTGTTTTGTTGCAGTTTAAAAAATCGGGTAAAGCACACCCACATGTTTTTATCCAACTGAGGTCACATAGTTACCCTGATAGTCATAGAGGCATAATCAATCTCTGTACTCACTTGCCCTAAAGATCAATTTGTCAGAATCAAAAGCCTCCACATTTTAAATAGAGCTTTATCATTTGCTCACATTAAACTACATTTTCCACGATACTGTGAGGTAGGTGACAGGTAACATTGCCCCCATCCTACAGATGAGAAACTAGAGGATCAGTGAAAGTAGAATCAAGTGTGGTTGTTCTGTGTGCTGTTTTACAGCGTTGATATTATGTTTTGAATTCACAGAAGAGCTAATGGCTGTCAGAGGCTGGACTCAAATACTTGTCTTCTGGTTCCTGGATCAATGTCACATTTCTCGATAATATATTTTATATTACACATAATATATTTTATATTATATATATTGTACTTTAATTTTTATGTTAATCATTTACAAATGATATTGTATTAGTGTTTATTCCTGGCTTACTCACAAGAAAGGCAGATTTCCTCTTTGCGGAGACTTTGCAATTGGACCCATGGCTTCCTTTATTTAACTGAAAATTACTGCCTTCACTAGGGGCCATTAGCACATCAAAATGGTGTTTGTGGAGCCAGGAAAAGTGATACATTATGCTTGTGTTTATTCTTTGGTCCCCAAGGACGAATTGTTGGTTTGTGTTTTTAACATACTTTCAAATGCTAAGAGGCCCTAATGAGTTAAATTAACATACTGTTGTTGTTGTTCAGTCACTGAGTTGTGTCTGACTTTTTGTGACCCCTTGAACTGCAGCACGTCAGTCTTCCCTGTCCTTCACTATCTCCCAGAGTTTGCTCAGATTCATGTTTGTTGAATAATGGTGTGCCGTGGGCTCGGGGTTCCAATGACGGGGCTGGACTCCAGGATGAGACAGCGGACACAATTACTACAAACTCCTCGATTTCTGAGGCTATTTGTCACATGACAGAGTGTTTCCTCTACCTTGTTATTTAATAAATGCATCAATCCTTTGACTTGGGGAGCTAAAGTTGCCATTTCATAGGTGAGGACATTGAGGCTTAGAGAAGCCAAGTGGTGCCCATTCAGAGCTTGTAAGGGCCATTCAGACATGAGTTGGGGCACCCCAGAGATCATCCCAGAGAGCACCCGTTTGCTGGTGACATCACACATTTGGTCGGCTCTTGGACGTTCATGGCACTTGTTGGGTTTCTATTATAAACTACCCAGAGCTCATCTCAGTACTGGCTTGGTGATGAGGTCCCATGATTCCACTTAAAGATCTGATTTACATCAACAGAAGCCGGTCTTTTCATGTAACTAGGTGACCCAGAGGAGACCATGGCAAGCACCTTAGAGGTTGTTAAGAGAGATGTTTGGATTATTATACGCAGTGCTGCAATGAACACTGGGCACACGTATTGTTTTGAATTATGGTTTTCTCAGGGACTATGCCCAGGAGTGGGATACCTTGGTCACATGGTACTTCTATTTTTAGATTCTTAGGCACCTCCATACTCTTCTGCATACTAGCTGTATCGATTTACGTTCCCACCAATGGTGCAAAAGGGTTCCTTTTCTTCATGCCCTCTTCAGCACAGGGAGGTCTGCTCGGTGTTCTGTGATGACCTAGATGGGGGGCATGGGGAGGTGGGAGGGAGGTTTAAGAGGGAGAGAATATATGTACACTTATGGCTGATTCAGTTCGTTGAGCAGCCAAAAGTGACACAACATTGTAAAGTAATTATACTCCATAAAAGAGAGAGATGTTTGGGGGTGGCCCCTAAAATCTGCTGAGGTGCTCAGCTGATTTCTCTGAGTGAATGGAAACCTAGCCCTACTCCACGGTGATAAAGTATCAGCCACACTTGGAAAATCTGGAGATATCCTCTGAGTGGATCTGTTCCTGGGAAGCCTAGGATACCAGGTTTCAGGTTGAAGTTGTTAATTACCGCCATCATCTCAGCTCACTTGGTATTTATTGGGTGTATTGTGCTCCTGTATGTATGATATCGAATCATGTCAGCCGTCATATATAGTCAGCACTATTACTTTCCTACCTTGGAGAAGAACGTATTGAAGCTCAGAGCAGCTGAGTAGCTTTCCTGAAGGTACAGTACCCACTGATTAGGTGTCTCCTGCTGCACTCACCTGCAGCATCCCAGCTGGTCCCCTCCCTTGGGTGGTTCTAGCATCATTGCTTGTCCTCATGATGTATCAGCTGAGATCCAGAGGCAGCAGATCCATCACACCCTGTTGAGCCAGGGCTAAAGCTAAGCTGAGGAGGTCAGTGAGAATGAGTCCAGGGGTTCAATCAACCCATACCTGGCTCTCCTATTTTAAGGCACCAGGGAAGATCGGCCAGGAATTGCTCAGAATCAAGGGCCTCTGCTCTGAGGAAGGTGTGTTTTGTTTCATTTAGGAAAAAATCATCTGGCCCTGTCTGAAGTTCTCTAACCAAAGTCTAGCTCCCCAGATTCCACCTCAATAGCGCCTGTATGCTATTTTGAGCCATTTGGCACTTATGGGGTCTCCCTGGTGCTAGGGGAATTGAGCTGCTTCTTAATATGTAATAATCGCCATTACTTCTCAATTACTTAACAAATAGACAAGCGCAGGGCCATGTTATTTTGAAAGCACCTCCTGAGAATAGGGCTGGAGATCTCCAAGTACTACCCAGAATTAGCTGGGAGAGGGCAGGCAATCAGATCTTTTAATATGTACTCAGGGGAAGTGCGCCTATTATGCACTAATAACTCGGGCAGGGCCATAACTGTTTCATGCCCTTTTACTGTAAGCTCTGACCCGGGAGACACCTGCTCCTTTTCTTGCTGAGAGAGAGCCAGCCCGTGGAAGAGGGTGCAGCCAGGGCCCTTCTGTTGTTAACACTTGTGGTGGATAATCTACTTTGCTCTCAAGCCTAGCAGTGTGTGTGAGTGCTGTGCTCTGTTGTGGCCAAATCCTTGCAACCTCATGGACTGTAGCCCACTAGGCTGCTCTGTCCATGGGATTTTCCAAGCAAGAATACTGGAGTGAATTGTCATTTCCTGCTCCAGGGAATCTTCCCAACCCAGAGATCGAATCTGCATCTCTTGCATCTCCTGCATTGCAGGAGGATTCTTTATCACTCTGCCACCTGACTTACCTCCAACTCAGAGACCAGGTAGCCATTTGGGAAAGGTGAAAAAAAAAATCAGTAAATGAAGTAGTGGGGAAAAGAGAAGTGAAATTGTTTGAAATTGTGTAGACAACAAAACAAAACAAAAAACCCAGAAAAACTGGATTGTGGGGAATTCTCAGGTTGTCCAGTGGTTAGAACTCCTCACTTTCACTGTCAACGACCTGGGTTCGATCCCTGGTTGGGGAACGAAGATCTCATAAGCTGGTTGGTGTGACCAAAAAACTAAATAAAAATCCTACAAAAATCTGGGTTATAAGACATCACCCTCCTCTTTTTGGAATTACGCTAGCTACCTTATGTTTTGAAGCCAGTATTGCTAAAATTCCGTGAAAAGGATGCTTTGGGCAAGTTAAACATAGCCCATTTTCTTAAGAAATATATTATTTCCCAAGGCAGTTTTTAGGGTCTTAAGCAAGCACTGTTTCCTATGAAAAAGTAGGAACAAATAAGATCTTTAGTTTTATATCCAAGATTTGATTTAGATTTAATGTAGGATTGCAACTTTGAGCTTTGATTTTTCTGGTGCCATGAAAATTAAAATTAAATTTGGCTTTAACCAGAAGTCCTCAATGCATAATGAGGATTTAAACGTTACGGATCTGACTGCCCATGAAACTTTTGATTTCATTTTGATTGGCATCTTTGAACACTCAGAGCAGAAGGCACACATTTAATTTACAGGAATATGGAGACTTCCGGTACTCTGCTGGCTTTGCGTGGGTCTTTACGCCAAGTGAATAGCTGTGCACTTCTTGTAGAATCAAGGACTCAGGAAGTAAAGGGGAGACAAGAGATTACCCTTTCAGAACCCCGATTCCCACTAAAACAAAGGTAAGCTCTTTGTAACTCTTGATCAGGAAATAAATCCTCTTTAGTATCCACAGATGCAGGAAAACCTCTCTCTGTCTGCTTTTCTTCAACTCTTCCCGCAAACACATAGTTTATACTGACCTTGCACTTCTCACAGACCTACCAGTTTGGAACTTTTCTGACCTTAATTGCTGATTTTTTTTTTTTTTTTGCCTCCTCAAAATAGGAAATGAGAATGTCTTAGCTGGTGAGATAAACTTCTCCATCCAAAAAAATGTTCCAAACTATTTACCATTTTCAATTTGCTGGAAAGAAAAATAGTGATATGTTTGATCTTACTCAAGTCATTGTAACCTGTAATACTCAGCATCTTAAACAATGATTTTAATTATATTCAAAGAGTAATGATGAAAATACTTTAGATTTTTATGGTAAAAATCAGAGATTACAACTCTACATGATTCTAAGAAACCCACTGATATTTTTGAAGATATATACGTTTTTCTTACGAATTCTCGGCCCAGAAATACTCAACTTCACTCAACTCACAAGTCTTTGCCAACAGTTGCTAATGATCCACCACTGCAGAGGCGGTAGAAGGGGAAGTGATGATTAGTACATATATGTTTATGTCATTTAAGTAGAAAATCCATGAGCCATTGGTAATGAATTGAAGGTTAAGTGACAGTTTTTCTTTACAACCACTCTTGTCGTCTAGTCTGTGAACTGAAAACTGGATTAACCTTTAATTACCCTCTACGATCTCTCAACCCCAAGACGTTACCACTCCTACCAGTAGTATTTGCACATACAGTTTAATGAGAGAAACATCTGTTTGCATATTTGATATCATTAATATTATGCAGATGAATAGATACTCACAATGTGATGGGCATTCGTGCTAACGTCTCATTTTCTTTCTTCATTTCTAGTCTTTCTTCCTCCACCCACTGATTCAGCTGGACTTGTATTAATTAGAATTAAAATCTGTCTAGAGCCAACAGCCTTGTGCAGAATGCACAAATGCAATGGAATCTAAATGCCTGCGAAGCCACATTTTAATCAACTGGGGAAAACAATGTGTGTGATTTAAAGAAAACTACGTTTTCCCCTCTTTAATCCAAATTTTAAAGAAATCCTTCGTGTATCTATTTTTGGAAATGCTTGCTTTCACACACAGCTTTCTTCTGATGACTATATCAAATACTTCCTGTCTGGAGTTTGACAATTTTAGCACTGACAGAGTGCTTGGAGCCCAAGCCAATCAAATCTTTATTTTCTAGCCTAAGTGACTTGCCTGCAGTCACCTTAGTGGCCAGTGATGAAACTGAGCTGGGTGGGAGTCTGAGCCTCCAGACTCTAAGCCTCGTGCTTTGTCAACTGAATTGTGCTGTTTTTCTATGTGGTTATTAATTGAGGCAATATTAAAGGTGTATACATATGCATTATGAATGAAAATGCCTGCTAGAAATACAATCTTTATCAAGAAACATTGTATTTTATGTGTGTGTGTTTTGATTATTGCACGTGCAAAGCTTCCAATTTTGCATCGATCCAAAGATAATGAAAGATTCCTTAAAGATTTTCAGGGCTTTAATTTCACGGTACATTTTTCAACACTTCTCTTGGTATGAAAATAAAGTGCTGTTTCTTTATGCTTTTTAAAGTAAAAAAAAAACCTCTTGGTTCTAACTTAATTTCACCCCCTTCTGATTATAAGCCTTGAGCCAGGCATCATCCCCTTTAGTATTTCCAGCTTCTCAGCATATGCCATGGAAATTATTTGATAGACCTACTCCCCATGACTGTATTGTCTCATCAGAATGAAGAAAATTCTTGGCTTTCATTAGTGAATCCATCCTCATTAATTCAAACTAAATGGTGGTGGTGGTGAAGGGGCAGCCAGATTAACTAGTGACTACTTTGAACCATAGAAATTTTTTTATGGGAATGTACTATTCTTACTTCCATGGATGTTCTGTAATTAGAGCTGGGCTGTGACTCTGAAGGTCTTTAGGATACATGATTAAATCTGTTGGTTTGTGATTTCATATCCATTATTTGCAGGCAAAGCTGCATTGCTAAACTACTGGAAGCAAATTGTTCTCTCAAGACTTTCAAAATTCTCCTTATACCCTACCTGCTCATTTACAGTATATGTAAAAGTTAAAAAAGCATTTCTAGAAAAGAAAAAGAGAGCTAGTTCAGCTAGAATATGGGTTATTATCATTTCCAAATAAGTAAGCTATTTATCATATTCTCCAAGTAGAAATGCAGACAATGTGACAATTTTATTTCAAAAGGCATTTTGAGCACCTGGCTTGAAAAAGAACACTGAACAGAGTGAGGGTTCCCTGGGAAGTGTGGTCATTCTCTACAGTCATTTTTGATGTCTGTTTCCTACTATTGTCCTGCAAGTAACATTTAAATACTAGGTGAAAATGTGACTGTGTGAATGCCTGACACAGCAATAGTAACAATATTCAATATTCATTAATAATAAACATTTGTTTGATGGGTGGGTGGATGGATGGAAAGATGGACTGTGGCAGCATAAGCATTCTAATCATGTTAGCCATTTCTAGAATCTGAAAGAGCCTACTATTTCCAATGATCTAAGTACTAATTCTAGTCCTAGGGCAAATTTTTGTAAAGAGAGATGTCACTGTAATTCATGGCTTCTAGCAATAGCTGTTCAATCATGTATTTCCTGGCTATCCAAAAATGAATTCCTAATGACTCTAGAATTGCCTGGGCAGTAAAGTTAAGGTGTGTGTGTGTGTGTGTGTGTGTGTGTGTGTGTGTGTGTGTGTGTGTGTGCGTGTGTGTTGGGGGGATTCATAAGAAATCTACCCTAAATTGCATTTACTAGACAATAGGAAAGTACAAATTAGATTCCAGCTTCATGGTGACCCAAATATTTTTAGACTTATGCTACCACTTATTCTTGTGATTTTATACTAGTCTTGACCTATAGATTCCTGGGACTTCCCAGGTGATGCTAGTGGTAAAGAACCCACCTGCCAATGCAGGAGACACAAGAGATGTGAGTTCGATCCCCAGGTCAGGAAGATCCCCTGGAGGAGGGCATGACAACCCACTCCAGTATTCTTGCCTGGAGAATTCCATGGACAGAAGAGCCTGGTGGGCTACAGTCCATAGGGTCGCAAAGAGTGGGATACAACTGAGCACGCACGCATGCATAGATGCTCTTATTGTCTTTCTGGCTGTGTTCTAGACTCTAGAATCTATAGTACGTGCTCTTGGGTGTGCTGATTTATGGGTCATGAGTACATTTACTCCAAAACAGGAGGGAAAAGATGTTAGGGGATGTTCAGAGACAGATTTCCCTGTGGGGTGTTAACGGTGCATTTGCTGATCCACTGGTTGTAATTCCTTTGGCTTCTGCTGTAATTGCATTTCACCCGTTTCTGACCAAATTAAGTCAGAACCCTTAGCAAATGGTGAAGCTTCTGGTTGCTTTAGGAACTGGAAGAACATATGCCTTACCTACATGCACCAGAAGAATCTCTTGGGCTGACCTTCGTTTTCCATGGGTCTGGCATGGATCTCTGGGGCCTTTGACACTGTCAATAATCCACTAGGGCAAGGCAAGTAAATACTAGAACTTCTATTAACATATTTTTGTGAAAAGGATGCTTATTACAATGGAGTAAATCAGTATATGTATATAATTTAATCATAACAATGCATATGCTGGGGATGATCAAATGCGTTTTCAGGGATGGGGATACATGACCAAAAAAGTCGGGAGACCTCTAGTCTATGCGAAGATGCACTGTGCATTCCCCAGTGCCACTGAGCAGGGACTTCCTCGTGTCTCCAGTTTTGTCTCCCACTCCTCCCGCATCATTTCTTGTGCCTCTGGACAGTCTGGACACCCCACCCGATTTTCAGATCTGGGCTATGCCCTATGCCGTCACGTCCCTCAGGCCCTTGCACTTGCTATTTTTTGAACCTTAGGTTTTCTTTCCCTCTGCGTAGCGAATCTTTCTTTTACTTTTGTAAACAGTTTCCTGTGCGTTTTGCACAGAGTGAATCTTTTTCCCAGAGGCCCTGCCATCCCCACCTCGTGTCTCTGGTTGTCTTCTGAACAGCATAAGATCATTTCTTCTACCTTGGTGCAGAAATGCTTGTAGAATGAATGAAAGAAGTGAAAATAGTCTCCACTGACAACTAGCGGCACTGTTTGGACTCTGTAGCTTGTTCGGGTCACCAGGAGGGGGCGCTGTTGGCACTTCCAGTAACAGGGGAGCCTGGTTGTCCCATCCTGGCGGGACAGTGAGTTCTTTCCCAAAATGGTAGAGTCTGATTTCAGTTCCGTTCTTTCCTACCCTTCTACACAATCACTTGGGAAGTGGAGAAAGACTGAGTCAGAAAGCAAAACAGAACTTCAAACATTGTGATGAAATTTTTTGTGCCTGGGATATCATGGAAAACTCAGACTGGGAGACCCCAGCATGTGGATGGAGTCACAGATGCTACTGGAGAAACTGCTGATGCTGCCTTGCCTTTTCTTCTAGATCCTCTACAACAAGCAATGGGTTATAAAAGAGGCTTTTGAAAATATCATTAGCTGAAAAACAGCAAACAACACCCATGAGCAGATTTTGTGAGGCACAAAATCACTTCTCTGCTTCTGAATGCAACCAGGTTGAAAGATTCACTTGGCTTCCCTTGGTAAACTGGATAGAAAAATGCACCAAAGTAGGCAAGATCTTTGTATTAACGTAATGGCAGAGAATGCATTGTCATTTGCCATGACAAACTATGTTTTTAAGAGGCAAGCAATTATGAAGGAGTTGGTGCAAATAAAAAAGGCTACAGAATGTTTCAGTCCCATCCTTTAAAATTGCTATTCGTTTTTTTTTTTTCACTTTATTTTAATTCCAGGACATTTTTGTACCTTGGTAATAAATTAACATTTCA
The DNA here is from genome assembly GCA_024291935.2 of Okapia johnstoni. Taxonomy (NCBI): domain Eukaryota; kingdom Metazoa; phylum Chordata; class Mammalia; order Artiodactyla; family Giraffidae; genus Okapia; species Okapia johnstoni. Next base: position 75,624,911 of record CM044318.1, on the reverse strand, counting down.
AAAGTACTTTTACCTGCTGAGATGGTTCATTCCGCTAATATGGGTAACGCTGTGGACTCGAATAATTAGTGTAAATTGCCTTTGAATAACACAGAGCTGGGAACAACTCTAACTTGCTGGGGCTTAATGCCCCTTGCTGTACAGGATGAAGAGTCCTTAATGGGGCCTGGAAAAACAACTAATACCTACAAATCAAAGGAGAAAAGCCGTTTTTGATGCATTTGTCTGAGAGTGTGAGTTTTAAACTAAATTGTTAATACTTCCTCCCCTGCTGAGGGTCATGGATTAGCTAGGCTGGGAGATTCTTTGAGAATCTTTCACACTGACCAGGGGAGGTAGGGGGTTCCAAATACAAGTGTTTTCTTAACCCTAATCCCCACCTCCCTGACCAGGACAGCTCTGCATTTCCCTCTAATTAGGTGAAGAATTAGGAGGTGGATAAATGTGTTCAGGGATGAGGATAAAGTGATTAGTTCACTCCAGACCATGATAGCGATTTTGAGGTGCTACTTAGTTCCTTTCAAGATGATAACTTTTCTTTTTTTACAGAAACATATTCAAGCAAACCTCAAGCATGTATTTATAAGCAATGATGATCATCTTCGGGCAAGTATGGGGCAGTGTATTGACAGATAATTTTTACTCTCCTTTGCATTTGTTTGCTTTTCATGAGATTTTTATCCCATAGAGGAACATCCAGAGCTGTTGCTAATCTGACTCAAGTTGTATAATTATTTGTGCAATCTGAACACAATCTAATAACCTAACCAAAAAATAATCCATTCACGTTTAAATGATCCTTTCAATGAAAGAGTGGAAAGGACACATTGCTTAGGAGCTGAGATAAAACCATTTTGACACTTTTCTGCATATAAATAGATACTATTGTGTAGCTCCCCCCCCCCCCCCTTTTCTAAAAAGATCTTGTAGATATTCTTCACTGAAGTGTAATTTTGAGTTTCAGGCTGATGAAAGAGGTTACAGAACAGCTTCAAACTTCGGTGATATTAGCAACGGTCACCCTTGACGACTATCCTAGGGCTACCTAGATCGCTAAATCAGTTTCCACACATAAAAACCCCAGCCAGGTACCAAAAAGAACATATTGCCTTTTATGCTCAGACAATCTGTACCAGAACTGCATGCATCAAATTTTCCTCTGCTTCTGCCATTTCGCTCACTTGCAAACCGAATGTATCCCCATTTGTCTTACCTAGTATATGTCTTTTGTGCTATAAAGATATACTGGAAATAACCTCAGGAAAAAGAAAAGTGGTAGCAATAAATAACAAAACGTCACGTTTTACCTCTTTTTGGAGGGCGTTGGAAGGCCCAAGGCCTATTCTGGTTCGTTTGAAGGCCCACGAAAAGCAATGATCTAATTGTGACTTTCCAGAACAAGTTCTTCCTGTTTTCATCTTTCTTGGACGTTCATCTTGGAGGATTATAAATGAGCCAGAGCAAACAAAACAGAGGTGAAAAGTAAAACTGTAGCTGTGTGCTGGGTCTCCATGCTAAATTTTTTTCTTTCTTTCTTTTTTTTTTTTTTGAGGTTTAGGGTTTTAGTTTTTTAAGAGCATGCTTGTATATGTTGATGTTTTTTCCCTTAAAAAATTAAAGGAATAGTTGATTTACAATGTTGTGTTAGTTTCAGGTGTACAGCAGAGCAATTCAGTGATATATGCATGAGTGCATGCGTGTGTGTTCAGTCGTGTCTGACTCTTTGTGACCCCATAGGCCCCACCAGGACCCCACCAGGCTCCTCTGTCCATGGGATTCTCCAGGCAAGAATATTAGAATGTGTTGCCATGCCCACCTCCAGTGGATCTTTCCAACCCAGGGATCTAACCTATGTCTCCTGAGTCTCCTGCATTGCAGGCAGATTCTTTACTGCTTGAGCCATTGGAGAAGTCCCATGTATATGTGCATCTTTTTCAGATTCTTTTTTCTTATAAGTTATTACAAAATATTGAGTATAGTTCTTGGTGCTATACAAGTAGGTCCTTGTTGGTTATTCATTTTACATATAATAGTGTGTATATATTCAACCCAAACTCCTAATTTATCCCTTCCCCCTTCTCCCTTTTGGTAACCATAAGCTTACCAAAAACCATAAAATAAAGTGACAGATTTTATTTTGGAGGGCTCCAAAATCATTGCAGATGGTGACTGCAGCCATGAAATTAAAAGACGATTGCTCCTTGGAAGAAAAGCCATGATCAATCTAGACAGCATATTAAAAAGCAAAGACATTACTTTACCAACAAAGGTCCATCTAGTCAAAGCTATGGTTTTTCCAGTAGTCAAGTGTGGATGTGAGACTTGGACTATAAAGAAAGCTGAGTGCCGAAGAATTGATGCTTTTGAACTGTGGTGTTGGAAAAGACTCTTGAGAGTCCCTGGGACTGCAAGGAGATCCAACCAGTCCATCCTAAAGGAAATCAGTCCTGAATATTCATTGGAAGGACTGATACTAAAGCTGAAGCTCCAGTACTTTGGCCACCTGATGGGAAGAACTGACTCTTTGGAAAAGACCCTAATACTGGGAAAGATTGAAGGCAAGAGGAGAAGGGAATGATAGAGGATGAGATGGTTGGATGGCATCACCGATTCTATGGACATGAGTTTGAGCAAGCTCCGGAAGTTGGTGATGGACAGGGAAGCCCTTCGTGCTGTGGAACATGGGTTTGCGGAGTCGGACATGACTGAGCAACTGAACTGAACTGAACTGAACCATAAGTTTGTTTTCTATGTCTATGGGTCTATTTCTGTTTTGTAAATAAGTTCATTTGTATCTTTTTTTTTTTTTTTTAGATTTTGCATATAAGCAATAGCATTTGCTATTTGTCTTTGTCTGGCTTACTTCACTTAGTATGATAATCTCTAGTTGCCAGGCTTAATTTCTGAGTTAGTCTCAGTCCACTGAGAGTAGACGTTTCTCCTCTGGATCACATGATGGTGGATCATAATAATGGAAGGAAGACACATCACATTATTACTTAAGGACAACAACAGCAACATGAAACTACTTTCAAACTGCAGTAAGTTTTCCTTTCCACTCCTACAAATATCACGGCCTGTTTAAGGTGTGATGCCCAATTATGCTACACAAGACAGATCACACTACATTAGCCAGGATTATGTTGCCCCTTGATCTTATCAGCTTTGTTTCCTAAACTACAAAAAGATCCAAGATAGCGCTGGTTAGCTGTTTGACTTAGACAATTTCCACAGCCATCCATCACTGTCACCAGTTAGCAGGAAGTGTCAGGCACACAGCGAGGAGGCAGGATGCTGTATTGACAGGCTCTTCCCAAACCAACCCTTAACTTCCCATGGATGCTTGCCCTTCCTCACCATTGCAACTTTCTTTTCCTTGGTGAAAAAAGAGTCTGTACCTTCTGCCTTCCAAAATCTTAGGTAATGTGCCACATCTCAATTGTTTGCTTACCAACTACAGATAAGACAGAGAGGGAACATATAAGGTAAAATATACATGTTGTTATTGTTTAGTCTCTAAGTCGTGTCTGATTCTTTTGTGACCCCATGAACTGTAGCTTGCCAGGCTCCTCTGTCCATGGAATTTTCCAGGCAAGAATACTAGAGTGGGTAAGCCATTCCCTTTTCCAGGGCATCTTTCTGACCCAGGGATCGAACTTGTGTCTCCTGCATTGACAGGCAGATTCTTTACCACTCAGCCACCAGGAAAGCCCATAAAATATACATTCTCAAGCTAAAAAGCAGGTAGAAAGTCAGATGCCTGAGGGAGAAGAGGCTAATTCGCACATTAGAGCCGACCAACCCCATCTTCTGGGTTTGACTTGGATAAACTCTGTGCCCATAATGGGAATTCTCAGAAAAAAGATACACATAGTCTAGCAACTGGGATTTAACATCTTTTTTGTTTTTAATCAACTCTGGGATTATTCCAAATGTGTCCATTTCTGTTTTATAGTCTGGCTCTTTCAAATAGCCTTAGGAGTAAGCTAGGACATTTGGATTCTGACCCACAGTAAATGGGAGTAGATGGCACCTTCCCTGGGCACTTACTCCTGTTAGGTATCACTGCCTTGTCCAGAGATGTGAAACAGAATGAGATTTGAAAACAGAACCCATTACCCTATTTGTGGTCAAAATTTGATAGAATCAAGTAACAGATCTCCCAGTAGAAATATCTACGTGTCATGGAATAAACTTGATCACTGTAAAAATATAGTTAATGCAGCAGGAAAGGATAGCAAACCAGAATATTAACATTTCTGTTACATCCTTACAAGTTCAAGGAATTTGGCCTCTTATCACTTTATAGTGAGTGTAGAAAGTAGGAGTGATCTCCTTTAATTTGGAGTTATTTAACTGAAATGTGAGGTCCAGCGGCCTTGCTCTCACCCTTCTGGGCTGGCAGACATTGGTATGCAGAATCCATGAGAGAAGGAACAGTACACTATCAGAGGGAGACGTGTTTGATTATTCTTTAAAACCAACTAAGGGAAGTTAATCTCATTGAACTTCTTTTTATTCAACAAAAGAGTTGGATGTTTCCAAGTCTAATGTGACTATAATGTTCATTAAATGGACTTCTTTACACCTTTAAATGGATTAACGGTACATCTTCACAGTCTAATTATTATACATGTCATTCAAAAAAATCACAGATCTAATTCAGGGGATGATAAAGCCCTTTCTTTCACGACGATGGAAAAGACACAGCAGTAAATGGGTGTGATTTTTATCTGGGCCATTTTTTTTTTTTAAAGGGCACACGTTGCTCCAAGGAGGTGGGAAGGGAGGCCGTGGTGAATGTACCACATGTTTCTGCCCTGCTCACTTGTGTCTGGAGATTTAGGAGCTGACCATGCTGTAGCTTGCCCCTTCCGGACTCAGCCGTGCCAGGTACCTCAGCCGTTCCTCCCGCCCAAGCCTGCTCAGCTAATGACTTCAGTCTGTCCAAGACAGCTCTTAGGCAGATAAGCAATAAATTATGCTCAGCCCCTTTCAATCTCAGGCCTTTGGGGCTTCTCTGAGTTCCTTTACCCAGATCTTTCTTGAAAGACAGAGATGCCTTCTCATCATGCCCCAAGAAATAGCAGTTCAGTTTTTACATGTACATTTGACATCAACTATCTTTGGGTCTGTACTTGCCTCCTTTTTTTTTTTTGGCTGGGGGAGCATTAAACTTGGCAAAGTCTGGCAGCTCATGGGTGTCCTAAGAATGTCACAGGCTGTGCTTGACTCAGGTGGGTAAAGAATGTTCTAGAAGCCATCCGAGAGCTACAAGGACATTATTCTCCCTAGGGGGTGAGAAGTCTAGAGTGGGGGGAGACCTGGCACCCCACAGGGAGTGATTCAGGCTTTTCTGGTTTAAGTTGAAAAGAGCACAGATTCATCTTCATTCATTCATTCATTTCACCAGTATTCACTGGAAAATGATTATCTGTCAAGTCCTGGGCGTAGCCTGTGAGATGCAGCGAGAAGGTGAGCAGACACAGTTCCTGCTCTCAAGGAGCATTCCATCTAGAGACATTGACATATGATTTTGTGAATCAAAGGAGGCACCAAATTTTCCAGGGAAAAAGGCTTATATTTGGCAATCTGGTTGGAAGGTGACTCCAGAGGTCTTGCTTTGAGGTTGTGTTTGCCTAGCAAGTTCATACTATTTTTATTTATATTTTTCCTATATGGAGTTGCTTTGTAGTAACAGATGGAGACCTGGGGGAAGAAATGAAGCACCTAACCCCTCCCTTAGGGCCACCGTGAGACATCTTCCTTGGAACCAGTCAACAACCTTTTTAGCTACTGGAGAGGCCAGGGTTGGGATCACCTGTGAGGATGTAAGGTGTGTCTTTGGAGCATGTTCAGGATGTCACTGAACAAGAGTACATTGTGTCAGGTAACCCAGGGGAAACATCAGCGTGACTACTTCCAGTGATTGGCCTGAGAAGTTATTTATTCTCTTTAAGCCTCAGTTTTCACGTCTGTAAACATGGATAATTATACCCATCTTTCAGTGTCTTTGTGGGAATTTAGAAACAACACCTATATGAAGGGTCTAGCCCAGTACCTGGCACACAGTAGGTGTTTAGTAAATACTAGTCCCTCTGTCCTTCCCTATCAGCTGCCTTCTTCATCACCCTTCTCGTTTTTTCTGCCTCATTATTAACCCTCATAGTTCATCATTTAACTCTGGGGCAGGTCTTACTTCACGAACAAATGTAAAACTCAAAGCCTGTCTGTACTGGGATCTTGACCTTCTGAAAAGAAAATTTGAAGACATTTAAAATCCCAAGGAGTGGCGGGATGATGCCCAGTGGGGCTGACATTTGGTCAGATGGACATGCCTTTGATGCGGACACCGCAGAGCCACATGACCACAGACTCTCACAGCCAGAGACCCTCATTTCAGGTGGTGCCAGTGGTCTCTGTGGTCTCAGTCTGAGCTTGCTACCTCAAACTCCATGCCCAGGGTGTGACTTACAGCCCTGGATTATACCCAGGTGTGGCCTGGGCTTAGCATGCGTGCTCTCCGAGCCTGAGCTGTCCAGGCTCAAAGCTCAGACGTGGCACTTCTGCTCCCATCACTGCCCACCTCCTGGTCTCCTTTGCTTCTGGTGTTCCACAGGAGCAACGATGGGTGAGGGTACTCTTAGAAATGCCTGCACTGAGGCAACAAGCTCTTTCATAAATCATTTAACATCCATGTTGTACCAACGTCAATTACGAGAATTGATTGCCCCCCTAAAACATGAGGAACTGTGCTACAGAGAGTCAACATGAACTAGGGTGCTGTAAGCCTCTGCATCCTGTCTTCTGAAGGAGCGGGAGGCAGGTACCTTGATAAAGCAAACATCAGCCCTTCATTGTGTGCTAGGTACTGTGTCCCCATTTCCAAACTAATAAATACTGAATGAGTAAATAATTTTGTTGTCTCTTTGCGCTATAAAGATTCAGTCTTATTTGGCCAAGTAACTGCAGAGAATATCATTAAATACTTCTCCAATAGTGCTTTCTCTAAGCCAGAGTCTGCTCTTGGAAAATGCCTACAGATCAATCTAGAAAGTCAAGGTGGAAAGAGGTGCAAAACCACCTCTCTATAAGAGGCCCTTCAAAATTGGGACCATCCTCACTGAGAGAGAAATCAACGGTGGAGAGATTAACTGTTCACTTACTCATTCACTCAGTCACTGGTTTGTCTTATAGTGCTTTGAAGATGTATCATGGAATATTAAGTTATAGCAATTAAAATTTTACCCAAACAAATACATTTTGTAAATGATAAAAAGCCAGAGAAAATTTTAATTATAAAAAATCTGATTTGGGGATATCTAATAGAATTCTAATATTTTATTTTTTATGTATAGAGCATATATATGGCTATAACTTTTATGGCATAAAGGTGAGGTTAGATACATAAATAAAATGCATGTTACATAAGAGATGATAGTAACACCAAGGATCTATGCAAATTAGCCAGAAAACAGATTACTACTTCAAAATTTTTCTCTACCAGGCCATTCTGTGATGTTCCTATTTCCATCTTAGATTAGATGGATTTGATCCATAAGATAGGAAGAGTTAAATAGCTGCATTATATTTTATGTTGATTTTGTCCTAGGCTTATCAGATAATAGACAACATGCTTTGATTTGCTCTTACATGGAGACCTGACACCAGCTTCGATGCTTGGGAGGGAAAAGGATTTTTGTTCAGCAAGTTTCTTGTTGGACAATTAACATGTGGAAACTATACCAAACAGTATGTGAAAGTGGTAAGTTCATGTTGAGTTTCCAATGGGCGGAGGCTCATTCTTCTTACAGCGTGAACATGACAACTCTCCCTGATAGAATACATGGGATCATTATATTTCCGTCTCCAAGTGATTATCGGAAATGAAGCTTTGTGAATTCTTTCCTAAGGGGGCCACCTGTCACCGTTCTGTCCGTGTATATAATGCTACTTTGTTTCTGAAGACTTCGGCCCAAGTTCAGCTCTTCCGAATGTTAGGGACCATGCCCTGACTCCCCCTGTCTTGCTGTGATGAACAGATACATTCTCGGCCGGTTATTCACCCTCCACCCAACCAGTGATGCTGTGCGTCCTAAGTGCCTGTGGCAGGTATGTAAAGCGATGGCAAAGCCAGGTGTTTCACCATCATTGCTTGCCCGTCAGCAGACTTGACTGCTGAGACATTCGTAGCAGGGGGTGACTCTCCCCACCCCCACCCCCCTTGCCTCCTCTCACCACCACCTGCTGCTCTGGGTCCGTGGCAGCTGCACCGGGCTGCTGCAGACACCCAGGGCTGGCAGCGGCTCCATGTGGCCGATGGTCAGGTGAACTGGTCTTCCGGCACTTCGCTTAGGGACTCAATCCAAACACCAGCTCCACATCTCTTCGACTGGCAGACCAGCGGTGTGTGCTCAAGGCTTTTCCTCTGAGGCTGAACAGAGAATGCAGCTTGATGCTGAGACTCACAGGCTCTTTGGGGTACAGCTGCCTTGTGGATCTCTGGTGGATGATTCAAGATTTTTCTCTTTCAGGGGCATTCTGTGATGGCCCTATTGTTTGGTCTGTGAGACAAGGAGCCTTAAACGGCATCACATTTTATGTTAATTTTGTTCTAGGCTTATCAGGAAATGGACAACATGCTTTGAGTTGTGATTTTGCAGAGATGCGACACCAGTTTTGGATGCTTAGGAGGGAAAAGGATTTTTGTTCAGGAAGTTACTTATAGTCACTTAACATGCGGAGACTCCCCAGGAAGTATGTGAAAGTGGTGAGCTCACGTTGAATTTCCAAAGGTGAAAGCCTACCTCTTGCCTTTTTCCTGAGTCCAGAAGCCTGTGTTGTTGGGTTCAGTGATAGCTTTAAATAGTAGACTTTCCTCAAGATCAGGGGTGAGGTGGAGACCTCCAAGGGGTACAGCCTGGCACTGTGTCCTTACCAGGGACCTCCTCTCCTAGGCAGAGGTGTGAGGATAGAGAACCAGCCCTCCAGGAGATCATCTAATAGTACTTTCATTAGATTGTACTTTGTGCTGACTTATCTGAAACAAGGAGGGGAAATCCTTGCAAAGTCTCTTGCATTTGATGCTGCTTTCTCACTGGAGTGGAAAGTGCTTTTCAGGGTTTGGGAGTGAGACGGGGAAACGATATTTGAGTGCAAGTCCACACAATCACAAGAGCCTGGGTGAATTTCCTTACCTGGGGATTCACAGTATTATAGGTCCATGTGGATCAGGGCTGTAACATTACTCAGAACTATAATTTCACGCTAATTAGGACTTGTCACAACCCACTTCCTGAAAGGTTCAGGTTGGTGCTAGTGAGGCAAATTTTAATCAGTAATCAAAAGCATTCACTCCTAACGTACGAAAAACGCTTAGGACTTTGTTATATCACCTAAAGATGTCCCTGCTCCAAGCTGGACCCAGTGAGAGTGACTGCCAAACTGATATCTTAACCTGTTTCACTCTCAAATTCTCTTGCAAAAGTGATGGTTCTTTAGCAACGTCACCCAGCCTCCTTACCTTCTTCCAGTGGGACAGACACTGTCACATTACTCCTGGAGTGGCTGAACTGAGCACGGCCATCCTCATGTGCTTCTGCTCACTGCCCCCAAATTGACACCTGTTGAAATAACATTGGAACCACATTTGTAACTGATCGCCACCAAGATGTCAACTCAATTATTCCGACAATAGCACAACCCAGGAGACTCCGCTCCTGCCCGGGCTGATGCTCCCAGCCAAGTTCAGGCTTGTTGTCTATTATCTGACAAGCCCAGGACAAAATTAACACTAAATATAAGGTAATTTAATTAACTTCTCCCATCCCAGCAGGCAGGTCCCAGCATCCTAGGCGCCCCGGGCCTTCTAAGGAGCAGAGGAGTGTTGCACTCCCGGAGTAAACAATTGGGTTGTGCATTTATTATTTTAAATGGGTGATTTGCAGCCAAGGATTTCTATGAAACTCTATTGAGCATGAAGGCAAAAGTTTAGTTTTTTCTTATTCTTCAAGACGCGGTAATAAATTGTATGCAAATCATTCACAGGAAAACACCCTTAAGAGTCAGGATTCTTCAAGGAACAGATGTGTGCTTCCGGAGAGGAGAGGGGAGAGAGAAGAGTGAGGAGAGAGAGAGAGGGCACAGTAGACCCTGGTTTAAAAAGAGCAACAATCATAAGACAGTCTGAAAGGGTTAAAAAAACAAAGAAGCTATAATAAATACACACAAAAAATACACTTTGTGAAATTGTTTTATTATGAAGACCTTCTGTGAGCTGATATCTTTAAGGGGCATAATGTCCCTTTTATTTCCAAATTTCAGCAAAGCTGGGGTAAGCTTTGTGATTCAGTGGTAAGGAATCCACCTGTCAATGCAGGAGACACAAGTTTGATGCCTGGGTCAGGAAGAACCCCTGGAGAAGGAAATGGCAACCCACTCCAGTACTCTTGCCTGGGAAATCTCACGGACAGAGGAGCCTACTGGCAGGCTACAGTCAACAGGGTCACAGAAGAGTCAGACACGACTTAGCGACAAAACAACAATAACGCTGACCCTTGACTCATCCCCAAGGAAGTGAACATCAAGCTATCTATTATTCCTCCCACTTTCCCGCTCTCCAATATTAAGCCAACACAAAGGAGATAAAGCAACAGGTTAGGAGGTTTATAAGTGAACATTACAACTCTTCAGTCTGTAAAGATGAAGTGGACAGTTGGAAAGGCGGGGTGAGAAAAATGAGGCAGATTATTAAGACTGTGAATGTTAGCAAGCTGAGCTCTTCCTTTGCTTGTAGCTCATCACCAGAGGTCATGGGAGAATGTAGGCTTTTCACCTTTGTTCGTGGAGTGGGAGAGTTTGCCGAAAGCCAGGTCCATGTTCCCTGTCACCTGGGTCTCCTGGTGACAAGCGACAGCCATGCTGAAGGCTGGCTGGGCTCAGTGTATATGGCTATGGGACATGGCTTTTCTCTACGTGAAGCCAATTATATTAGGCATCAGAACAATAAGGAGGTTGCAGCACATTTTCCACGTGTAGATGAAATCAGGTACCTGGGTGAGGAGAGACCAGGTCCATCAAAGCTTGCAGACCTCATTAAAAGGCAGAGCAGCGGGATGGACTAAAATCATTAAATATGTTAATATGCAGCCAGGAAATGAAAACCCAGGGAGAAGCCAGTGGCTGACAGGTGCCCCAGCCTTGGGTTTTCTTCTCGGCTCTCTGGGTTCTCTCCTTGGGTTAACTTGGGCAACCTCGGGTGCTCAGGCTGCCAGTTACCTTGTCTATTTTGTGAGGGAGTTGGTGTGTATCACCTACACTTCACCCTCTTTACATTTAGTTGATAACCCGGGACTCCAGACACTATAAACAAGTGCTTCTAAGCCAAGGTGGCCCATTAGAATTCTCAGGGACCTTGTAAGTATCCCAGTGCCTAGACCCATCCCAGACCTATTCCACTAGCGGGACTCAAGAATCGGTATTTTTTAAAGCTCTCTAGGTGATTATGTGGTCAAGACTGAAGACCACCAAACTCTCATTCTTTCTAGTACATAGGAATGAGAGGCACTTAAATACCCCTCCCCTGCCACTCCATCGCACATCCTTGAGAAGAGCTGGAATTTTCTTGATGGGAGGAGATCAAAAAAGTTGCTCCAGCTTGAACTCTTTTTTTCTGGGCAAATAGCTCAGGAAAAGTTTGAATCAATGACAGATCACCAGTGTAGATAACATCAAATGGCTGGTCAGCTTGCTGTTAGATGGAGCTGGAGAAGCCCGAAGGGGCCATCCCATGCCAGGGTGGAAGGTATGGGCTGCTTGGAGGACTTGGAGATCACCTTTGCTTCATATTCTGGAGCTCCCAGCCTCTAGTGAAGCACAGGCATTTCTTACCATGGTCCCTTGACAGCTCTCCAGCGGGGAGAGAAAACTGAGACCCATGAAAAAGTCAGTATGAAAACTGATTAATTACTCTTTTCGGCCAACTGCACTGTACCGTGTGGACCGCTGTCCTCCCCCAAACTCATGTCCTCCCCAGAACCTCAGAGTGTGACCTTATTCAGAATAGAGTTATTGTAGAGGTGGTTAAGAAGGTCGTCCTGGAGTAGGGTGGCCCTTAATCCACTGTGACCCATGTCCTTCTGAGAAGACAGAAAGCAGGGAGACACGCATGTGTCTATGTGTGTCTATGTCATATGTCTACACATGACACGTGTGTGTGTTAGTTTGCTTGGGCTGCCATACCAAATCTCATAACAGAAATTGGTTTTCTCACAATCCTGGAAGTTAGATGCCCAAGACAGAGGGGTCAGCAGATCTGGTTTCTCCCGAGGCCTCTCTTCTTGGCTAGTGGATGGCTGCCTTCTTGCCGTGTCCTCACGCGGTCATCCATTGACCTGTCGTTGTTGTTCAGTTGCTCAGTCGTGTCCAACTCTTGCGAGCCCATGGACTGTAGCCTGCCAGGCCCCCCTGCCCATGGGGTTTCCCAGGCAAGAATACTGGTGTAGGTCGTCATTTCTTTCCCCAGGGGATCTTTCTGACCCAGGGATCAAACCTGAGTCTCCTGCATTGGCAGGCAGATTCTTTACCACTGAGCCACCTGGAAAGTCCCCACTGATCTGTTACCTGTGTCATAGTCTCTTCTTCACACAGGGACACCAGTCATATTGGATTAGGGTAAACCCTAATGATCCCATTTTAACCCAGTTACTTCTTGCAGGCTATAACTCTGAATACAATCACATTCTGAGCTACTGAGGTTAGGGTTTCAATGCATGAATTGGGGTGAGGGGGACACAGTTCCGCCCATAACACCAAGGGAAGAGGGAGGCCAAGACTGGAGCCACACGTCTACAAGCCAAGAAAATCTAAGAATTGCTAGAAGAGGCACAGAGCATCCTCCCTGGAGCCTTAAGAGGCTCTGCTGACACCTTGATTTCCGACTTTCAGATTCCGGAGCTTTGAGAGAAGTTTCTGCTATTTAAAGCCCCCTGTTTCTGGTAACTTGTTACAACAGCCCCAGGAAACTAATACGGCTTGGCTTCTGCTTTTTCCCCTGAGCGTATACGATGCGACTTAAAGGTTGCGTTGATTTTCCAACCAAGCTTGCATTGTCCCCTTCGGGCAGCAAGAGAGTCTCAGGAGCGGATTTCTCACCTGTTGCTATGGCATCCGTCACTGCCCGTCTCCACACACCTTTCCACAGGGGACCCCGGGGGAGGCCAGGCCAGGCTGGGAGGAGCAGGGCTAGCGGGGGTTATGGTGAGGAGGGATGTCTCCTACCACAGCTCACTTTTTCCGGGGAGTGATCTTCAGAGCTCGGTTGTCGTTTAGTTGCTCAGTCATGTCTAACTCTTTTGCAACCCCATGGACTGTAGCTCGCCAGGCTCCTCTGTCCATGGAATTCTCCAGGCAAGAATACTGGAGTGGGTTGTCATTTCCTTCTCCAGGGGATCTTCCCAACTCAGGGATCAGACCCACATCTCCTGCATTGTAGGCAGATTCTTTAACCACCGAGCCACCAGGGAAGCCCTCTGAGTGCAGTACTGGTTGTAGACCATCCATCAGAAGTTCTGTGTGGGATCAGCCCTCGTCTTGGGACTGAGGGTGATTTTAAGAGGGATCTGTTGCCCAGGTATTGCCCTCATCATCCTGCCTAACCTAAGCTCCTTTGTGAGCGGCGATCACTGTGACCCAGGCCCTTGTGTGGACAGAGCGCTCAGGCCCGGAGGCAATGGGCCCACACCACTGGCGTCCTTGTGAGGTGATGGGTCAGTGTGGACCTGCGTGGTTCAGCAAGTTCATTTACAAAAGGAGACTGCTGTGCTTCTGAATGCTCATGCTCCAATACTTTGACCACCTGATGCAAAGAGTTGACTCGTTGGAAAAAACCCTGGTACTGGGAAAAATTGAGGGCAGGAGAAGAGGGCAACAGAGGATGAGATGGTTGGATGGCATCATCGACTCAATGGACGTGAGTTTGAGCAAACTCTGGGAGATAATGAGGGACAGGAAAGCCTGGTGTGCTGCAGTCCATGGGGTCGCAGAGTCAGACATGACTAAGCAACTGAACAACAACAACAATGCCCCCCGTCCACCCCCCACCTCCTTCACAGGGTCTAGCTGGCTGGCTTTTGGACCACATGGGCGTGTTTCTGATTCTGGAAGACCCAGAAAAGGGGAATAGGCCACAAAAACCACCCAGGGAAAATGCGTTGGAAGAAGCTCCAGCTGCAAAGGACAGGGCATGACAGGAACCCCCGAGCCCCCAGATAGAGGAGCTCCCCTGGGGGTCATTGAGGAGGCTGAGACTTTGCTCGCCATGGCAGAAACCTGTTGAATGCATGATGAATAGGTTTCAACAGGGAAGCAGAGATGCAGGAAAGCCACTCCTGTGAGGTGGTTGCCCAGAGGAAGTCCGCGGCCCCGGGTTCTGCTCTGGCTGGATCCAGGCACAATCTGGCTTCGGAGCTGCCACTTCCCTTCTGGGTCTCAGTCACAGGAGGGAATCAGGATGCGTGGCCTCCAACCTGCCCTGATTTGGCCCCCTTTCTTTGCAATTGGTGAAAATAGCAGGAGCAGGCAAGATTTATTTTGTTTGTTTGCTTATTTGCTTGCTTTTGGCTCCCAACCTTGCAAATGAGCCCCAGGGTGTAAATCAGGCCCTTGAAGCCTCTTTGAAAGATAGGAGACCCCGAGACGGGAGACCAGGTAGATAGGAGACCCCGAGACGGGAGACCAGGTAGTGCTCAGCATCCATCGTTCTGGGCATCTGCAAATAACAAGCACAGAGAAGGCTGTGCAGAGCCCAGGGCTTGTCTGAAATGCTGCTTCCAGGGCAACTGGGTTTAAGAGTGATTTTGAAATGCAGGAGGAAGGCAGAGAAGGGGCCAGGGAGAGGAAGGGGCCCCAAAGTGGAGAGCTGCCCCAATTAGATCAGTGAACAGCAGGCAGCCTTTCTCCCTGGCAGGAAGCACCCCAGCACGCGATGAGTGACAAGAAGCCTCTGTGAGGTGCCCACTTTTTCAAAGGGAAATGTAATTTGTAAACAATCAACATCTTAACAAGCTATAAACAACCAGTCCTGACTTCTAGCAGATTTACTGATGCTTGAGTGACTAAAATTCACAATGTTTTTCCAAACCAACTCTGTTAATTTGTGGCCTGGTATTCATTAGGGACCGCCTCCAGCTCTGCTTCCAATCTAATGATGCAGGGCTGGGTCTGAGCCCTTTTCCATCAGGGGTGCAGGCCCGGGCAGTTCAATCTTGTCTCCTTCTCTTTTTCACCACGGCTGGCCTTGGACCTCATAGAATAGGATGTGTTTGCTTTGTTTTAAAATTCTAGCATTTTAAAAATCACCCATCATTTATCACTCATCTCAGATGAGCAATTGTGGGTCCATGGCAGCAGGATGCTTTTTCCTCCAGGCTCCTCCTCCCTCCGCCCCGCCCCAACCAGCCCCCACCTCCTACCCCACACCCACTGGGGAAATCAAGAAAAACAAGATTCTACTTGTCCAGCCCCTCAGAGGCTCCCCAGAATTGCTAGAATCGTCACAATAAGTGGTAGTAATAGAACCATATACAGGACCGTAAATACAAACTGCTCTGTGGAGTGGCAAAAAATAATGAAGTAATTAGGTGAACTATTATCAGCACCTGTGACTGATTGGTGCAAGCACGTCTCTAGCTTTATTATATTATTTTTTGTTGGGAACAATAAGCAGATTTGGAAGTTGCAGAACGTTAGCTCCTGCCCCCAACTTCCCTCTCCTGAGGCCCCCATCACCCCAAGGTGCATGGTCTGGAGGGTGGAGGGGAGCTCTCTGCTTAGCTGGTGTAAAGCCACAGCAGGTAAACGTGAGTCCTGCTTCCCAATCCATTAGGGTTAATGCCACCTTAATTAGCAATTGATGAGCCACCTAAGAGGTGCTATTTCATGCGCCTCATCTAGGCTAAACGTATGTCCCACAGACAGACACAAACCAGGAGACCATCAAGGGAAGGGAGATATTCAAAGCTGCTCACTGCTGGTTCTAAGTGGAAATGACCATTTGAACGCTCAGCCTTCAATCTTGTACCTGGCATACAGCCCTTTCTCTGTGTCGGAATTTCTGCACGGAAGGGCCCAATTGCCAGTAATAGTAATTACCCGATGATGATAATAAAAGTTAACACTTATAGTATTACTATGCACCTGGCCCTGTTTTAAGCATTGTATATATATGTCTACTCCTTTACTCTTCACAATGACCCAGGGAGATATATACTGTTATCATTCCCATTTTACAGATGGAGAAACCAAGGCACAGAGAAATAAAGTGACTCACCCAAGTCAGGACTCACCTTGGCTAGGATTCCAAGCCAGAGAGTTTGGTGGCAAAGTATACACTCTTAATCCTCTGTCCACTTCCCCTCTTCAGTGGTTTCCGTATAGGACTATGGACCAAGGGATACCCACAGTATGTCTGGTAGAGGCTGGGCAAGAAGGGAGGTAAAGAACGTGAAAAGAGTCATGCTAAGGACCAAAGAAAGACAATAGTTCCTCAGACTTTCCCATAGACAGGAGAATCCTGTGCATTTCCTTAGCTGATAAAGGTAGACCTCCAGGTACAACCATCACACATACTAAGGTGCATGCCAGAATTCTCATCCTCATCTAGAGAAACACGCAGTGTTGACACAGGACATCCTTTCACTAAGAGCCACAGATGTGTTCAGTCTTCTCTTGGGTTTCCTGTCACCCAGAACCTCTAGGAATCCACAGAATTTGACTGGCTACTTACCTTAAGGATTTAATTTTTAAACCAATTGAGTTTGTTGAATTGCTGGCCAAGTGATTCTGCTTTGCAAGTTTCAGACCAGTGGGAGACAGAGTCATTTGCCATTTCTGGCAGAAGGAGGCTGAGCAGTGGATCTTGTTGGATGACCACAGTTACCCAAGTTACCCAATTTTTATGGACCAAATTAGCCAACCTCTTTGGACCTCAACTTTCTTATCTGTAAAATGGGAATAATAACCCACCTGCCTCATAGGCTTTGAAGCTTCCATGAGTTAATAAATGTTAATCGCTAATTACTATTTCTATGTTAAAGGTGGGTTGTCGACGAAGCCAAAGAAACTTAAGCTTTAGGCCCTAGGGTTTCATTTTTGCATGTCACTTCCCCCAAAGCACTGTATTTCATATTCATCATTTTGATCTTTTTTTTTTTTTTGGTGGTGCCGGCTGGCTTGCAGGGTCTTAGTTTCACAACCAGGGATTGAACCCAAGTCCCCTGCAGTGGAAATATGGAGTCTTAACCACTGGACCACTAGAGAATTCTCTTCTTTTTCTTAAAGAAGGTCTCAGTTTGTATAAGCTTCAAGCCCTTCACAACCTAGACCCACCCCTGGATTATCTGGAAAAGGAAGCAGTGGGTTTGGAAAATGGCTGTAGTCTCACCTAATGCAAAAATGCAAGCCTCCAGGTTTAAGACATCAACACACGTGTCAAGGACCCTCCTTTGTGGAGAGGGACACAAGTGTCTCTCTAAGCAGACAAGGAGCTGTAGAAGATAGCATATGTGAGGCTCATGAGAGAGGGACCGTGTCCCAGTTTCCCTGGGACGACACCAGTTTTAAAATCTAAAGCATTAGGTCTCGAAAACCCACTCCATTCTGGGCAAACTGGGAGGATGGGTCACCCTCCTTGTTGAGGATAGACACATATCACTGTTGATCACCACGGAGCTCCCAAGTAGCTGAGTGCTTGGCATCAGGTAGGGGTCTGGTAACTCTTCAGTGAGTGAGTGGTGTGTAAACCAACATGGTGCCCTGTGAGCTGGAGGAGGGAGCTACATGGGCAGCTGGGGGCAGGGGAGCAGGTAGATTGCCTGGAAGTCCAGGGAGCAAATCAAGCCTGCGATGGTGAAGTTGGATCAGAGAGCTTGGATCAGAAGTTGGATCATCATTGGGAGGGGGGAATGTGGAATATGATGAGGGCAACTGCCCAGACGCAGGTCAGCTGCCCAGACCAGGGATAGTTTCTGTTTACTTCTAGCTACCTGATAACAAACAGCATGGCTTCCATTGAGAATCTGCACGTTGTCATTTTCTCAGCTCAGAAACTACGCCTGTGTCCAGGCAGCACCCAGAATCCAAGCTGGATCTGGCTGGTGGCGGGGTGGGGTGGGGAACTGTGCTGCAGGCGAGTCTGCGGCGGGCTATGGGCACGCAGGCGAGCTGCTCAGGCCCCGATTCCACATGCTGTGTAGACTCCAATTACCCGAAGACTAAGAGATCAAACGGCCCAACTGTGCTCCACAATAAAAGAGGAGCTCTAATTTTACTCTGCGCTGCACCCTCCAGCCAGACCGTGCAAAACAATGCATCTCATTGATGTCCTCCTGAGCCCCAAACCTTCCTGAAATTGTCTACACTTATCCCGGCAACATCTCTATAAAGTGGACAGGGGAGAGAGTCAGAGATTTTAAAGAACTGCCCGAGATATCACGGCTACCACAGATGGCTTAAACCCCATGCTCCTACTTTGCTAAGGACAGAGAATTTTAACATTATTATTGATTTGCATTTTCAGGTATACTTGAAAGGTGTAACATTGGAAGGTGAGGGAAATTATTTGTACTGGCCCTTAGCTGAGCTATGGCATAGATGCAGAGGACCTGAAAGAAAACAGAAAATTCATTGAAAGGCCAAGGACCAGAGACTGAAATTTTGCAAAATCTGTTTTCTTCTTCTCATAGTACAAGCATAGGACATCATAGTTGGGATTTCTAGGGGGGGGCGTGGCATGGCCAAAAATGAGTCTGCTTTTTTTTTTCCAATGATAATGTCAATTAATAGGTAAATATTCTGGAAAATTCAATCACTTTGAACATATAAAATTAAGGAAAGTTAAAAGATTTGTGGACATCTAAATATGTAGGCAACAATGGAGTTTTAAGCCCACAAATCTAATTTGCTTTTCCATATACCAATATTAAAAAAAAATACTTTTAGCTTTCAGGACAACAGATATGGAAGAATACTGATCAAAGCAATGTCAGGATTTTTTGATAGGTGACTTCACCTGGATAATAATCAGGTTCTTCATGTTGCTACTTATTTATAGGGTTCTCTATAAATGAATGATACAGATACTTTAAATGGACCCATGGTTCCCCTTGATATAGAAAGTAAAAAATAGATGTTTGAGATGTAGCTGAAGATCTATCACAACTCAGGGATCAGTATTATAGCTCAAAAGGCAAAAGCAAGTATCTTTTAGGTTGAGCATTCTTTACTTACAGCATATATTTACAATAAAAATTGACCTTAAGAGAAAATGGTCTTGCCGGCTTTTCTATTTCTAACTAATAGGCTAAATTGTTTCCCGTTTGATGGTCTTAAAAAGTTGTTAATATGACTTTGAAAGCAGCATTTTTCAAGCACTGTAAACACGCTAGTGTAGAAAACTAGAGAGAAGTGAAACTGTCTGATGTGTGAGATTCCTAAACAACTTGTCTTCATTTTGGTTACTTACTTTCAAATACTGAGTGCTCTTCCCACCATGCCACTACACCCACACGTCGCTTATTTAGTGATTTTTGTGAAAGTCACACCTAACTGACTTATTATCCCATTTCAAATTGTCTTTAAGTTATTTGAAGCTGAAACAATGCAAGAAGAACTCGTAGTGTTCACTCTATTTTGAATTGCTTGCCATTGCAAGGAGAAACCTGGAGATACTTTCTGCTATTAATTTCGGATCTATTAATTCTTTGTACTATAATAAACTTCCACTAGAAAATTAAAAATCAGGCTCTTGATAATTGTAAAATGGATATTTTGATCAATTACAAAAACGTCACGATTGCGCATATGTATAAGACTTAAGACGTCTTATGAGTTAGCACCAGACAATGGCTAAAACGAGCCACCTGCCACAGAATCTTCCCCTGAGCAAATTCAACAGTGCTCAGCAGGTCCTCCGGGTTGTAGAAGTCGTGGCCAGATTATGGATTTCTGCACACAGTGATGGTTTCTGTGGGAAGCATGTAGCAGGGAATGTCATGTCACTTACCTTGTTTTATACCACAGCTGTTGCAGGCAAAGCTTTCTCCGATGACTTAACCCACTTGGTATGTACCAATGTTAATAAACACTGGCACTTAAAGCTGAATTAAGACACAAATATTAAATGTCAAAATGTGGCCAGCCCATTTATTGACTCAGGCTTCAACAAACTTTTATTAAGTGAGAATTGTGTGGTAGATGTTAGATGTGCTTCTAAAATGTTGAAAGAACATTTTTATTACCAGAAGTTAATCAAATACTTGAGAATAAAG
The DNA here is from genome assembly GCA_024291935.2 of Okapia johnstoni. Lineage (NCBI taxonomy): Eukaryota > Metazoa > Chordata > Mammalia > Artiodactyla > Giraffidae > Okapia > Okapia johnstoni. The sequence goes on along the minus strand of CM044318.1, from coordinate 75,604,587 downwards.
ACGTCAATTCCATGTTTTACAGTTGAGTCACCAATATAATGTTAAAATGAAGTAAGTGCTGGAATTTCAGCAACTTCATATCTGAGGTAGAAAAAATCTGAAATTCTGGGACAAAAATAATCAAGTAAAGCACTTGGTAAATTCTCTTCCCCTCATAGCAAAATATGATTCCCCAACCCCCCACCTTAATAAATGTAATGGCCTATAAAGAAAATGAACTAATAAAATATACCACTTCTACAGTAGAGTCAGTTTTCTATTTTGTGCCCTTTGTTACTAAGTATAGGTCTGAGATACTGAGCTACTCATAGGAATGAGTATTTTATGACGTAATTTTTTTTGTCTATTTGCTGATAAGCCTTAATAATAATAATGGCTTTATCATGGTGCTCGGAAGGACATGAGACAACTTCTTCGAAAGTTAGTTCCACACCTGTGGAGCCAATCAGCAAATCTCTAAGATCTATTCCACTTTTAAGAATCAATGATTTAAAAAAAAAAGAGGAGCATTCAAATTCTTTCACCCTTTTCATGATAGGTGTGATATTTGTTCTGGATCAGCCTCTGCCCCAAAGAAAAGAATGGTCTCATTTTTAGAGTTGCTGGCTGTTTGTTTGAACTGAGGAATTAGTTGCATTTCAAAATAAAGACATGGCTAATGAAATGATTAAAACATACAGAACATTAAATTATAAGCAGATGGGGGTGAGAGGAGGGAAGGGTGGGTGGTGAGTTTGCTAGAGACCTGAGTCCAGGAACGTTGACAGCTTTGGGTTTTTTCCCAACAATACAGAAGATGGTTATTTAAGCAATAAAAGATAGAAAACAACTTCTGAAAGAAAAAAAAAATGTTTGATAGGAATATGCAAGAAGAGCCAGAGAGTAAAATCCATATGTATCGTAAGGGTTTAAAGAGATGGCTGCTACGGAAGGAACCTAGACATTCACACTGATACTGGGAAACGGAGCCAGTATATTTACAAGTGTACCGTCATAGTGATAAGTCCTGTATGAGCAAAGAGGCTCAGACAGGCCCAGAATAGGTCATGGGTCAGGGTTTGGAGCCTTCAGAAGAACGTCAGACATCTCCCCGGCTGTCGTCTGGTCCCAGTTATTCGGGTAACCCTGTCTCTCTTCCGTCCTCCCTGAAGGTTATAATTTTAAATGCTGCTCCATGTAGTCAAAAGATAAGAGTTTGATGAGATGAAGTTTAGAACACCTGAAAAAGAAGTTTGGCAAATGGGAGCAGCTCACAGGCTGTGCAAATTGTCTTAGTTCGGCAGAATCCATGAGAGTTTTATCTTGAATTTCTATCAGGCCGCATTCAGCACGAGCTGGTTCCCTGGAAACAGACATTAAAAAAAAAAAAAAAGCCAAAAACTAAAACCTGTGCTGCGTCTCTCTCTTTCCTCAATACACGATGGCAGGTTTGACTCATCTGGGCTGCCTCCCTGAACAGCAGCCCTGATTGTCTTCGAGTGTGGGTTAATGGATGTAGGTCTAGAGATAAAGGAAATAAACCCTCTAAGATTTTGTCTAATTTTTAAAAGGTATCTCACCTTCCTAAGTGGTGTGTCTTCTTTGTCCTGGGTGTCTGCAAGAGAGAGGACAGTCCTGCTGTAGTGACTGTGGCTGGCACCCGGGGCCAGGGCCGGGCTCAGAGTAGGGGCCAGGGTCATTTTCAGAATTGAAAGCAGTCTTTGCTTTAATAACAGAAAGAGCACACACACACACAGACACACACACACAGACACACAGACAGACACACACACACACAGATGGTCTCTCCAGGGAGGAATTTGCTGCCCTTTTTCTCTTTCAGGTAAAACCGTGTCTCCCATTGGTCTGAGCTGCCCTTGTGCATGGCCATAGCACCTGTATGTCTCACCACGTGGTACTGCTCTGAAAACTGATCAATTACTGCAGGATCTTGTTTCTCCAGCACCATCCACTGACCTTGAGCACTGCTAAAACCTAAAGATGGAGGTACAAGCTATCCTCTCATGCCTTATTGAAACCCTCAGAGTCATCTCTGCCAGGAGACAAGGTCCATGTGTTCATGACTGGAGGGAATGAGTCTCCCTCCCGTTTACTGGGAAGGTTGGGGTTCAGTGGAAGGCTTAGCTGCATCCAACCCCAGCGGCCTGGTTTGGGAATAGTGATGCCTCTTCCCCCATCCCTGCTCTGACCGCTATAAGATTTTTGGTTTTGCTTTTTTAAAGTTCTATTGAATGTGCCGTATAGTAAGCTTCATTCAGTTCTTGGAAAGTAAATGACCAGAAATATATATACATTTAACACTTACGTATGAAAATATACAAATAATATTTACTGACAATCTACCTTTAAATTTGGAAATTTGACAGTTTTCCCATCCATTTATGAGAAAAGAACATTTCTGAAGAGGTTGAGACCATCTATCTCTGTTAGTTACTGACTTCTGGGAGCCCAGAAACTGGGATGGTTTGGGGAATTATCTGGTGGCCCAAACAGCAATGCTTATCAGGGCTTGGTGAGGACATGAGACAAAGGACCTGATGGGGTGACAGATGTGGGCAGAACTATGCTCTGTGTGGGGATGGGAAGGGGTCAAAGACCCACAAGAGCCACCTCTCTCTGTGGCCCTGCCCATCTCTTCCTGGTCCCTCCAAGGTCCCCCAGGAGCAAAAGGAGGACTGAAACTCTGCAACTGGACTGGAAGAGCCCATATCCTGATCTTGGATCAGGCACACCCATGTGAAGACCTTGCATTATGTCTTCTAAAAACTCAGTTGAGTGATTGCTATCATCGTTATCCTCCCCCTCGTCTTCATCATCATAGAAGTTTAGTAGAAACTAACCTACTGAGAGCTTACCACCTTCAAGGGGCTATTGTAAGCACTTCACATGCATTGTGGCATTTCAAACTCCTAGTGACCCTGTGAAGTAACATCCAAGGGCTCAGCCCATAATAAAAGCTCCAGGAAGAATAACCACAGCCGGCATTCTGTATGAGATGTGTGAATGAGAACAGTCCTTTGAAGGACGACAGAGGTACCCAACTGTGATTCATCAGCAGGAGCTGATGGACTCCTACTCAGAGTCCTTGTGGAGGAGGCCAGGCTGCTGGCCCTGCAGGTCTCAGGGCACCTGGCTGTCACATTTACAGGTAGACTGGCTCAGTCTATAGGGGATTCAGAGACATGGATGGGCTACCCTGGTCCTGGAGACCTCACCTTGAGGAAGAGGAGTAGAGATGAGATGCAGAGTGACAAAAAATTGTGAGGAACAGTAGCACAAGGTTCCTGCTGGAGACATATGCCTCCCATGCTCTCAGCTTCACATGGCACTCTGGGCCCAAGGAGCATCTGAGGAGGTGATTAAAGATGCAGGCACTTGGACTGCATCCCCAGAGATGCTAATTTGCTGAGTCTGGATTGGGCCAGGGAATCTGCATTTCAGTGATGTTTCCAGGTGCTCCCCCAATGTTGAGGGTCCAAAGACCAGGAGGAGACAGATTGGAGTAGATGGACTAGGGACCAGAGGAGAAGGCTTTGAATGTCCCTGACCTTTATCACGACTAAAGCCATTTATCTCAACACTTCACCTCTTTAAAAGATGGGAATGTAATACATTGAAATTGACAGAGACTGGGAGGCAAAACAGAGACAAGGCAAAGTCATGCATCCTGCCTTGGGAGTGGACGCTCAGAAGATGAGACAGGGCTCAGATTAGCTCTAAGGTCCCCGGAGCACAGTTCGGGGCTGTGACCAGCCAGGAGGAGGCTGAGGGGCACCTCCATCAGCCTGTGGTCCAGCTGCCTGGGTAGAAACAGCTGAACTTCAAAAGAAGCCTGGGGTTTACCCAGGCTGTGGTTGTGTGTGTGGGGGGGTGGGGCGCCCAGGGGAGCTGACAAAAGAACTGAAAAATAGGAAGAGAGAGAGAGAAATTTGGGGAGAAATGAACAGACTTGAGATCAGGGTTTTATTTAGGAAGGAGGTGGGCATACTTGGAAATGCCTTCGACATTCGTGTTTTCATCGACACTGAATTGTAAAACCATCCTGGTAATCCTTTGAACATCCGCGCAGAGAAGTTGTTTCATGGTAATTCCACCTGAAACACTTTCCTGTACTCACAATTTAAGGACTGCCATTAAAACATCCTGGGAGCCAGGAGGCAAAGAACCTGGGGTATCCTTGTTACTCCTAGCAGATGCTTTTGTGAGTTCCTTTTTTCCCCCCCTTAAGAGACAGTGATTCTAGAGAGTTTGGCTAAGAGGTGGAGAAAACCCCAAACAAACAAAAGAAAGCCACTCAGGATTTGGAAGACAGAATAGCTAAGAGCCCAAACCGTGTTCTGTCTTCGGGAGACAACAGAAGACAGGGCTCCTAGCAGTTTCACAATAGGTGAGATGATGTTATCGAAGGAATTGCTTTCCATGGCTTAAGTTACAGGAGGGAAAACATGGGCTCAGCGTTTGAGAAGATTGAAAAAAAAAGAAAAAAAAAACCAAACCAGGGGATTGTGCAGAACAGGAGAACAAGGAAAACAAGGGAATGAACTGCCAAAGAAAGTGGAATTTCCATCCCTGGAGCTATTCTGGGAGAGAGGAGGGACCTCTTTATTACAGGTTGTTTAGAATAATGAACTCGATCCCAGCGCAAGGCATGGGAATGGACTAAATGACCCCGGCCAAGTTCCTTCCAGTCCAAACAACTCCATAATTATTGACCCAGGTGGCCAAGGGTTGGTCTCAGAGGAGGAAGAGTCCGTTTTCAAATGACTTGCAAGGGCTCAGTTGCCAGCAGTGCTTTGTCATTGACTGGATCGTTTTCAAGTCATTTTGCTCAGCAAAATCTCCAATGGGGAGGCCCACTCAGCAACTGGTTTTGAGCCTTTGCTGAGGGTCTCCAGGTTTCAAATCTTTCTGGCCAAATTTAATTCCCAGCTGCCCTGTGCAGGCTCTAGAAAGATCCCAGAGGTCTCCTGCAGAATTCTGCAGCTCTTGGGAGAAAGGGAGGTGGTAAATGCCCTCCCTCTTTTTCTCTTGCTGGAAAGTTCCTTCCATTGGCCTCTAAGGCTGGTTGATGGAGTTTCTCCCCAAGGACATCAAGCAGAGTCTACCTCAATCCTGTTTGCAGCCACTTGGAGTGAGTGGGACATGACTCTGGCCTCCTGGTCTGCAGTTTTGCTATCTTGTCACCTCGGTAGCTTGACATGTGCATGTCTCCCCGTGAAAAAAAAATGTCAAAAGAGACTCCGAGTCAATTTTAGCTCTCCAATTCTCTCTCATCTTCCAGTCTCTGGGAGACCATCTTAAAAAGAATTTTAGGAAATGGGTTTCAAACTTGTATGTACTTACACAATAAATATTTCATAACAATGATTTAATGAAAGCATCAACCCTGATTTTCTCAGGCTTCAGGAGCATGAGGGATAAAGGACCCCCACCTTGATGAACAAAGCACACCTCCCTGACTCTCCCACTTACATGTCACATAATGCATAGGGCCTTTCAAAGCCCCAGAAGGTTCTTGAGTGAACACCCCCAGCAGTCACAGAGAGGCAGTCCCTCTAGCTCCCTTTCACAGGAAGCCACACGGAAGTGACAATTTTTTACCATCCCTGCTGCCAGGACCAGCAGTGACAAAATGGATTTCCTGACAAGCTTGCTGGTTCCAGGTGGTTCCAAAATGACAAAGCCAGGGGCCCCAGCAGTGCAGTGTTCCTCAGAGTCCTCTGCATGCTGAAGACACACCAGCAGGTTCAAATCCTGCTGAATTCTAGAAAGACCTCTCTCCTTTAGTCCCTACCCACCCCACCTGTCTCTATGTCTCTGTAAGTAAGACTTAGACACCAGTCACTTAGCTGGGCCAAGGTATTAATACCTGTGGTAGTGGTTCGGTTGCTAAGTCATGTCTGACTCTTGTGATCCCATGGACTGTAGCCTGCCAGATTCCTTTATCCATGGGATTTTCCAGGCAACAATACTAGAGTGGGTTGCTCTGCCCTTCATCAGGGGATCTTCCTGACCCAGGGATTGAACCTGCATCTTTTATGTCTCCTGCATTGTCAAGCAGGTTCTTTACCACTAGCACAAGCTCATAGGCACAATGATGTTTATTGAAATATCATTTAGAAGAATAAGAAATTAGAAATCAATGAAATGTTTGACCATTAAAAAACAGGTGGGTAAATTATGGAACATCCCCTCCTAAGGGATGGTGCATAGCCATTAAAAATTGTTTACAGAGGCTTTGTAGTAGCAAGGAAAATGTTTGTCAAATAAGATTAAGTGAAAAAGACAATCAGAATACAGAATTTTACATTCAACTGATTGTAATCATATAAAAGAAAAGCAAAAATATGTATAAACGGTCAGGATAGATACATAAGTAAGCATGACCAATATTTGTCTTTAGGTAGTAGAATACTGAATGATTTAACAAATACATTTCTTTTTATTTTTCTGAATATATCAAATTTAATCAAATGAGAGTAGCTCTTAAATAATGAAAAAAATAAGCATAAAAAAAATTCCCATCCCCATTTCCATACAGGTGGAAATGAAGCCTGCTTCGGTTGAAAGGGCATACAAGTTCAGCCTCCCACATAGGACACACTGGGAGCTAACGTTCTTTCCTAAGAGCATTATTGTTGTTGTTCAGTCATTAAGTTGTGTCCAGCTCTTTGCAACCCCATGGACTGCAGCACGCCAGGCTTCCCTGTCCTTCACTATCTCCCTGAGTTTGCTCAAATTCATGTCCATTGATGCTATCTAACCGTGTCATCCTCAGCTGTCCCCTTCTCCTTTTGCCTTCCATCTTTCCCAGCATCAGGGTCTTTTCCAATGAGTCAGCTCTTTGTATCAGGTGGCCAAAGTATTGTGATTTCAGCTTCAGCATCAGTCCTTCCAATGAATGTTCAGGGTTGATTTTCTTTAGGATTGACTGGTTGGATCTCCTTGTAGTCTAAGGGACTCTCAAGAGTCTTCTCTAGCATCACAGTTCAAAAGCATCAATTCTCTGTGCTCAGCCTTCTTTATGGTCCAGCTCTCACATCCGTATATGACTACTGGATAAACCAAAGCTTTGACAATATGCATTGTCAGCAAAGTGATGTCTCTGCATTTTAATATGCTGTCTGGGTTTGTCATAGCTTTTCTTCCAAGGAGCAAATGTCTTTTAATTTCCCGGCCGCAGTCAATGTCTGCAGTGATATTGGAGCCCAAGAAAATAAAATCTGTCACTGTTTCCACTTTTCCCCCTTCTGTTTGTCATGAAGTAATGGGACAGGATGCCATGATATTAGTTTTTTGAATGCTGAATTTTAAGCCAACTTTTTCACTCTTCTTTTTCACCCTCATCAAGAGGTGCTTTAGTTCCCCTTCACTTTCTGCCATTAAGTGGTATCATCTACGTATCTGAGGTTGTTGATATTTCTCCTGGCAATCTTGATTCCAGCTTTTGATTCATCCAGCCTGGCATTTTGCACGATGTACTCTGCATATAAGTTAAATAAGCAGGGTGACAATATACAGCCTTGATGTACTCCTTTCCCAGTTTTGAACTAGTCTGTTGCTCCATTTCTGATTCTAACTGTTGCTTCTTGACCCACACACAAGTTTCTCAGAAGACAGGTAAGGTGGTCTGGTATTCCCATCTCTTTAAGAATTTTCCACAGTTTGTTGTGATCCACACAGTCAAAGGCTTTCAGTTCAGTTCAGTTCAGTCACTCAGTCGTGTCCGACTCTTTACAACCCCATGAACCGCAGCACGCCAGGCCTCCCTGTCCATCACCAACTCCCAGAGTTTACTCAAACTCATGTCCATCGAGTTGGTGATGCCATCCAGCCATCTTATCCTCTGTCATCCCCCTCTCCTCCTGCCCCCAATCCTTCCCAGCATCAGGATCTTTTCCAATGAGTCAACACTTCACATGAGGTGGCCAAAGTATTGGAGTTTTAGCTTCAACATCAGTTCTTCCAGTGAACACCCAGGACTGATCTCCATTAGGATGGACTGGTTGGATCTCCTTGCAGTCCAAGGGACTCTCAAGAGTCTTCTCCAATACCGCAGTTCAAAAGCATCAATTCTTCAGTGCTCAGCTTTCTTTATAGTCCAAGTCTCACATCCATACATAACTACTGGAAACATCATAGCCTTGACTAGATGGACCTTTGTTGACAAAGTAATGTCTCTGATTTTAAATATGCTATCTAGGTTGGTCATAACCTTCCTTCCAAAGAGTAAATGTCTTTTAATTTCATGGCTGCAATCATCATCAGCAGTGATTTTGGAGCCCAAAAAAATAAAGTCAGCCACTGTTTCCAGTGTTTCTCCATCTATCTGCCATGAAGTGATGGGACCAGATGCCATGATCTTAGCTTTTTGAATGTTGAGCTTTAAGCCAACTTTTTCACTCTCCTCTTTCACTTTCATCAAGAGGCTTTTAGTTCCTCTTCACTTTCTGCCATAAGGGTGGTGTCATCTGCATATCTGAGGTTATTGATATTTCTTCTGGCAATCTTGATTCCAGTTTGTGCTTCTTCCAGCCCAGCATTTCTCATGATGTACTCTGCATATAAATCAAATAAGCAGCATGACAACATACAGCCTTGACATACTCCTTTCCCTATTTGGAACCAGTCTGTTGTTCCACGTCCAGTTCTAAGTGTTGCTTCCTGACCTGCATACAGGTTTCTCAAGAGGCAGATCAGGTGGTCTGGTATTCCCATCTCTTTCAGAATTTTCCACAGTTTATTGTGATCCACATAGTCAAAGGCTTTGGCATAGTACAGCAGAAATAGATGTTTTTCTGGAACTCTCTTGCTTTTTCGATGATCCAGCGGATGTTGGCAATTTGATCTCTGGTTCCTCTGCCTTTTCTAAAACCAGCTTGAACATCTGGAAGTTCACAGTTCATGTATTGTTGAAGCCTGGCTTGGAGAATTTTGAGCATTACTTTACTAGCGTGTGAGATGAGTGCAATTGTGCGGTAGTTTGAGCATTCTTTGGGATTGCCTTTCTTTGGGATTGGAATGAAAACTGACCTTTTCCAGTCCTGTGGTCACTGCTGAGTTTTCCAAATTTGCTGGCATATTGAGTGCAGCACTTTAATAGCATCATCTTTTAGGATTTGAAATAGCTCAGCTGGAATTCTGTCATCTCCACTAACTATGTTTGTTGTAATGCATCCTAAGACCCATTTGACTTCACACTCCAGGATGTCTGTCTCTAGATGAGTGACCATACCATCATGGTTATCTGGGTCATTAAGACCTTTTTTGTATAGTTCTATGTATTCTTGTTACCTCTTCTTAATCTCTTCTGCTTCTGTTTGGTCCTTGCCTTTTCTGTCCTTTATCATGCCCATTCTTGCATGAAATGTTCCCTTGATATCTTCAGTTTTCTTGAAGAGATCTCTAGTCTTTGCCATTCTGTTGTTTTCTTCTATTTCTCTGCATTGGTAGCTCCGGGAGCTGGTGATGGACAGGGAAGCCTGGCGTGTTGCAGTCCATGGGATTAGAGTCGAATACGACTGTGTGACTGAACTGAACTGAACTGAACTGAAAGTGGCCCCTTGTGAGGCTCTACCAGTAGGGGGAGATAGAGGGAGATGCAGGAGGAAGAAGAGACTTGCTTCTTCCTCTTGGTTTCCGGTTTCTGAGTACCTCTACAGACTGGGCTGCTCCACCCTGGCAGTTGCAGTTCCTTCCTGAAGCAGTGGCTGAATCCAGTTCACAGTTTTCCCAATGCTTACAGAATGAACCTCATGAAACCCCTTAGCAGCATATATTCTGGCTAGTCCTTCCTCCTCAGAGGTCTGGATCCCACTCCACCAGTCCTGCTTCTAAGCTTCTAAATTTTAATAATCCAAACTTTCCTTTTGTTCCTCCAGCCCTAGGAGTGGTTGTTGCTTTCTGCAGTAGCTACCTCTGTAATGCCTGAAGGTGGTCTTTTTAAGTCTTTTTGTTATTTAATAATTTTTTTTTTACCTTATTAACAATTCTTCACATTAAATGATCTCTGTTCAGATAGATAGAGTGACTTCTGTGTCCTGACTGTACCTTGACCCATATGATACACGTTTCCCAAAGGTAAGAGTCACTTGGGTGGCTGTCAGGATACTTAGGCTATCCATTATTTATCCATTTCCACTCATAGATAGTCAACATTATCTCAAATGGAACCTTCTTATTGGCTTTTAAAATTGATCCCAGTCCCCCCACCAGTGACCAAATTTCTTGAAGAGTTCTTTAATGTGTCATCTCCATTTCCTCCTTTTCTACTCATTTCTTGATTTACTTCAATCTGGTTTCTGGTCCCACCAATCTGCTTTGTTAAAGTCAGAAATTTGGACTTTTCTGATGGAACAGTGGGTAGGAATCCCCCGCCAATGCAGAGGACATGTGTTCGATCCCTGGTCTGGAAAGATCCCACATTCTGCAGAGCAACTAAAGCCCATATGCCGCAACTACTGAAGCCCGTGGCCTAGAGCCTGTGTTCCACAATGAGAGAAGCCACTGAAATGAGAAGTCTGCACACAACGGAGAGTAACCCCCACCCCAACCCACTCACTGCAACTAAAGAAAGCCCAAGCGCAGCAACAAAGACAAAAAGAAACAAATAATTTTGAAAAGTCAGTTTTGTTTGATGGACACTCTTTTTTCAGCCCCCATTTTATAGGATTACTCAGCAGCACTTAAGACTTGTCATATTCCTTCCCTTTTTTAAGTATAAAGGCTGAGGCACATAGACTCCTGCCCCTGGTCCCTTTGTCACCTAGGAGGGCACACTCCCCGAGTTTCCTTCCTCGCTTTCCAATTCCTCTTTTCATGGCAAGGTCCCCAGAATTTTATATCCTGACAGTGCATAAAGCTCAGCCTTAAGCCCTCTCTTTATTCACTGCTACCGAAGTCATCCTATCCACAGCGATTGCTGCTGCACGTGAAGTATTTGCACACTTGTGCTTTAGCTCAGGAGTGCCCTCTGCCCCAAACCCATATGTACCACTGCTCCTCGACCTCTGCCCTTGAGTGTCTCACAGGTACTTCAAACTCAACAGGGATAAGAAAAAAACTCATGCTCTTCCCCTATATGTGGTCATCTTCCAGGGTCCCCTGTCTCAGTCAAATGTACAATCTTCCATCTTGTGGTACAAACCAAAAACCCAGGGTTGTCATCTATGCTTCCCTCTATCTCTAGATCCAATTATTTCCAAACATGTCCCCTTTACTTTACAGATATCTCTTGCAAACATCTCTGCTGTTGCCTTCCTGCCGTATTCTTTATCTATTGCAACAGCCTCTTAACTGATCTGCTTTTTCCTACCTTTCCCTCTCCCAGGGCATTCTTTAGACTGCAGTTAGAGCAATCATCTAAAGGAGAAAATCTGAGCATGTCACCTCTCAACTTAAAGCATGTCAATGATTTCTGTTTACTCTTAGAAAAAACTGAAATCCTTCCCAAGACCTTCAAGGCCCTGGCCCATTGCCAACCTCAGCCAACACCCTTCTCTTCCCTATTCTCTGTTCCTATTTGCCTCCTGTTCCCTCCTGTCTCAGAGCCCTTGTACAGGCTGGTCTCCTTATCTAAAATGTCTATTCATTCTTCTTAGCCCAGTGCAGTGATCATTTCTCAGGAAAGCCTTCTCTGATTCCCTCTCTCATTGCCCCGGACTTGGTAAAGGCCCCTTTGCATGGCACTGTGTACCTAACTCTCCCTGGAGGCATTTCCCCAGTTGCAACCTTATATTTGGGCTCCCCCAGGTGACTCAGTGGTAAAGAATCTGCCCGCCAATGCAAGAGTGGTAGCAGGAGCCTCAGGTTCCATCGCTGGGTTAGAAAGATCCCCTGGAGAAGGAAATGGCAACCCACTCAGTATTCTTGCCTGGAAAATCCCATGGACAGAGGAGCCTGGTGGGCTACAGTCCATAGAGTTGCAAAAGAGTTGGGCACAACTTAGTGAGTAAACAATTTTACATTTATTCTGTGGCTGACTGACTCACATTGGTCTCCCCACAGGTTGCATGTTCCAGCTCAGGGGCCATATCTGCCTTGCTATGCCCTTGAATTCTCAGGTCCAGAACTGGCTTTTCCATACAATAAATGAGCATTTGTTGACTAAATGGATGAGTTTAAACAGAGGAACTGATGACCTCAGGATGCTACTCTCTCAATACATTTACACCATGGAAACTTTCCACATATTTGAATGGAAACTGTTACCTGAATATAAAGAGATACTGTTTCAAGCTGAAAGACCACAGATTAAACCACTACAGCCTGAAAAGGAAAATCCATGATAAAAGTTAATATCTTCCTGACTTAAAGCTGAAAGAAACTTCTCTTAAGCATCTTTTAAATTAGAAATATATTTTCAAACAGGAAAAAGGCAGATATGTGTTTCATTTACTATTGAAAGCAGAAAAGTTAGATTTATTATAGTAATGGAAGCAACACCGTTGATAAGCAACAAAACTTAGCAATTTACTGCCTGAATCTAGAAGGGACAACTAACTAGCTATAAGTGTTTGGAAAAGAATGTCCTTTAAAAAAATTCACTTTTTATTTTGACGTAAATTTAAATGTATAGAAAAGTTGAAACATACATAGAGAGAGGTCCCATATAACCTACCCCATTGGTAAGCATCTTATTTATAATCATGGTACATTTGTCAAAATACCCAACCTTTGCATATTACTTACTATTAACTAAAATTCAGAATTTATCTTGGATTTCATGAATTTTCCCACTCATACCCTTCTTCTGTCCCAGAATCGAATCCAGGATACCATACCATATTTAGGAACTTTCCTTTTTCAAGGGAGAAAAAGAAAAGGGCTCCCAAACTTACTACTGATGAGATGAGAAACTGAATCTGAACTCACTGGCTGAGATGAACTGGGAGCAATTTCTATTAATAAACAATGAGAGTGAAGTAAAGTGCTTATTTTTAATGAGTACTTATTGAGCACCTAACATATATATTATATTACTTACATATGTTTTATATAATGTGTATTATAATAATAGTTATGTCTTGAGCGATTATATGCACTGCCTGATTACATCTTCACAAAATTCTATGCTGCTGCTGCTGCTGCTAAGTCGCTTCAGTCATGTCCGACTCTGTGCGACCCCATAGACGGCAGCCCACCAGGCTCCGCCGTCCCTGGGATTCTCCAGGCAAGAATACTGGAGTGGGTTGCCATTTCCTTCTCCAGTGCATGAAAAGGAAAAGTAAAAGTGAAGTCTCTCAGTCGTGTCTGACTCTTAGCGACCCCATGGACTGTAGCCTACCAGGCTCCTCCATCCATGAGATTTTCCAGGCAAGAGTACTGGAGTGGGGTGCCATTGCCTTCTCCGAAAATTCTATGAGGTTGGTGTAATTGTCATTTCTGTTTTAAGGATGAAAGAACTAAGTCTTGGGGAGCTAAACTTGCTCAAGATTATAAGGCAGAGACCAGTCTCAAACCCCTGTCAGCTTGACTCTAAAGTTCAGCATATTAATCACCATGAGAAAATTCTTCTTAATGTTCACTACATGGATATATCAGTGGTCCAGTTCTCTATTGCTGTGTAACAAACCTTTCCAAAATTGGTTATTTAAACAACTATTTTATTATGCTTATGGGTCTGTGGGTCAGGAATTCAAGTAAGGCACAGCAGAAATGGCTTGTCTCTGCTTAGACTGACTCAAATGGCAGAGGATGACTGGTGTGGCTCACTGGGCTTTACATGTTGGGGACCCTGGTTCTGGCTCTTGGTTGAGTTCCCTGACTCTTCTTTTTTTAATATTTATTTTTTAATTAGAGGATAGTTACTTTACAATATTGTGATGGTTTTTGCCATACATCAACATGAATCAGCATTAGGTATACATGTGTCCCCTCCCTCTGAATCCCCCTCCTGCCTCCTTCCCTTTCCTACCCCTCTGTGTCATCACAGAGCACCAGCTCAAGGTTCCCTGCATCATGTATCAAGCTCCCCCTGGCTCTCTATTTTACATATGGTAATGTATATGTTTCAGTGCTACTCTCTCAAATTATCCCAACCAATGGCTTTTTCACTCACATGTCTGACACTGGGCCAGCGTAGTTGGATGAACTAGGGCTTCAGGCATCTCTCTTTCTCCCAGGAGTATTTCTATGCAGTTAACTTGGGCTTCCTCACAGCATGGTAGTCTCCAAAGGATCGGTCTTAGATGGCACCTTGATTTCTTCAGAGTGACCACTGCAAGAGATGGGCTGGAGACTGAAACAATGTCACTTCTTGTATTGGTCAAAACAGTTGCAGAATGCATCTAGATTCAAGGGAAGGGGAAACAGACCCCAGGCGGGGGGAGGGGTGTCATAAAATGTCACCACTTAAATTCATCATAACCAGATACATAATCATAAAATCAGAATTACTCTCTTTCAATGCTTTGGAATATTTTCAGTTCAGTTCTGTCTCTAAGTCATGTCCAACTCTATGGGAACTCACGGCCTACAGCACGCCAGGCCTCCCTGTCCATCACCATCTCCTGGAGCTTGCTCAAACTCATGTCCATTGAGTCAGTGATGCCATCCAATCATCTTATCCTCTGTTGACCCCTTCTCCTCCCGCCTTCAATCTTTCCCAGCATGAGAGTCTTTTCCAGTGAGTCAGTTCTTTGCATCATGTGGCCAAAGTATTGGAGTTTCAGCTTCAGCATAAATCCTTCCAATGAATATTCAGGACTGATTTCCTTTAGGATGGACTGGTTGGATCTCCTTGCAATCCAAGGTACTCCCAAGAGTCTTCTCCAAAACCACAGTTCAAAAGCATCAATTCTTCGGCCCTCAGCTTTCTTTATGGTCCAACTCTCACATCCATGCCTGACTGCTGGAAAAACCATAGCTTTAACTAGATGGACCTTTGTTAGCTAAGTAATGTCTCTACTTTTTAATATGCTGTCTAGGTTGGTCATGGCTTTTCTTCCAAGGAGCAAGCGTCTTTTAATTTTATGGCTGCAGTTATCATCTGCAGTGATTTTGGAGGCCCCAAAAATAGTCTGTCACTGTTTCCACTGTTTCTCCATCTATTTGCCATGAAGTGATGGATCCGGATGCCATGATCTTCATTTTCTGAATGTTGAGTTTTAAGCCAGCTTTTTCACTCTCCTCTTTCACTTTTATCAAGAGGCACTTCAGTTTCTCTTCACTTTCTGCCATAAGGCTAGGGTCATCTGCATATCTGAGGTTATTGATATCTCTCCTAGCAATCTTGATTCCAGCTTGTGCTTCATCCAGCCTGGCATTTTGCATGATGTACTTACTCTGCTTATAAGTTAAATAAGCAGGGTGACAATATACAGCCTTGACGTACTCCTTTCCCGGTTTGGAACCAGTCTGCTGTTCCATGTCCAGTTCTAACTGTTGCTTCTTGACCTGCATACAGATTTCTCAGGAGGCAGGTCAGGTGGTCTGGTATTCCTATCTCTTTAAGAATTTTCCATAGTTTGTTGTGATCCGCACAGTTAAAGGCTTTGACATAGTAATAAAGCAGAAGTAGATGTTTTTCTGGAACTCTTGTGCTTTTTTGATGATCCAATGGATGTTGGCAATTTGATCTCTAGTTCCTCTGCCTTTTCTAAATCCAGCTTGAACATCTGGAATTTCACAGTTCATATACTGTTGAAGTCTGACTTGGAGAATTTTGAGCATTACTTTGCTAGTGTGTGAGATGAGTGCAATTGTGCAGTAGTTTGAACATTCTTTGGCATTGCCTTTCTTTGGGATTGGAATGAAAGCTGACCTTTTCTGCTCCAGTCCGTTAAAATGATAAGTATACATTGAATAACTCAGAAATGTTGATGGTGATCATGGCGGGACATCAAGATGGAGGGTAAATAGAACAGAAAGGGTAGCAATATTCTGTTATTTATGAACCCTGATGGTTAAAACATAGTGACTCCCAGGAGAGTAGTGGACAGCTGAAGCACAGAAATGGTATGTTATCATTAATGCTTCAATTTCCACTGTTTTTATGATTTCCTTTCTCATGGTTATTTTTACTTTTTTAAGGTGTTGGGTTTTTACTGGTTCCCTGGTAGCTCAGATGGTGAAGAATCTGCCTGCAGTGCAGGAGACCAGTGTTCTATCCCTGGGTCAGGAAGATCTCCTGGAGAAGAGAATGGCTACCTACTCCAGTAGTCATGTCTGGAGAATCCAGTGGACAGAGGAGCCTGGTGGGCTACAGTCCATGGGGTCACAAAGAGTCGAACACGACTGAGCGATTTTCACTTTTGTCTTTTAGCATTTTATTCCTGTAAATGTCATTGTCGTGTCTTACAGCTTCATATGCCCTTCTTTGAATTTTTTAAAAAAATTAAACCTTTAATTTTGAAATCATTGTAGATTCAAATAGAATTGCAAGATATAACACAAATCTCAGTACCATTGACCTAGTTTCTCCTGATGACAACACCTTGTAAAACTGTAGTATGATATCATGAACAGGAAACTGACATTGATAAGATCAAGATGCAGAACACTTCTATCTCCATAAGGATCCCTCAAAGGTGCCCTTTATAGCCACACCCACTTCCTTCCCAACCCAAACCCTCTTTAACCCATGGCAAGCACTAATCTGTTCTCCATTTCTATAATTTTGTCATTCAAGAATGAAACATAAAGGGAAAGATATATGTGTGTAACCTTTGGGGACTGGCTTTTTTCAATCCCTGTAGTTCTCCAGAGATTCATTCAAATAGTTCTGTGTATTGAGAATGTATTCATTTTCATTTCTGAGTAATATTCCATGGTATAAGTGGACTGTCATTGAATCATTCACCTGTTGAGGAACATCTGGGCTATTTCCAGATTTTGGCTGTTCCAAGAAAAGGTGCTATCCACATACACTTACAGGCTTTGTGTGAACATAAGTTTTCATTTCTCTGGGATATATTCCCAGGAGTCCAGTTGCTGGGTGGTATGATAATTGCACATTTGCTTTTTTAAGAAACTGCCAAACAATTTTTTCGGGGGCTGTATCATTTTCCATTCTCATCAGCAGTGTACGGGTGATCCAGTTTCTCTACATCATCTCCAGCATTTGAATTGTTATTTTAATTTTAGCCACCCTGATAGGTGCATAGTGATAGTGCATGCTTTTAGTTTGCATTTCTGTGATGGTTAGAGATGTCGAATATCTTTTCATGTACTTATTTGCCATCTGGGTAGTCTCTTCAGTGAAATGTCAGTTCATGTCTTTTGCCCCCTTTCTAATTGGATTGTTTGCTTTCTCACCATTGAGTTTTGAGAGTACGCTGCACATTCTAGATACCAGTACTTTGTCTAGTATGTGGTTTGCAAATATTTCCTCCTACTCTGAAGCATGTCTGTTCATCCTCGTAACCGTCTTTTTCAGAGCAAAAGTTTAAAAAATTTATGAAGTGAATTTATCAAATTTTCTTTTAGTGGTGGTGTGAAATTTTGGTGTCGAATTGAATTATTTGCCCATTCCTAGACTCTAAAGATTTTCCCTAAAACTTTCAGTATTATCTTTTACATTTAACTTAGTGATCTGTTTTGAGTTAATTTTTGGATAAAGAATGAGACTCAGGTCAAGCTTAATTCTCTTCTTATATCCATTTGCTCCAACTCCATTTGTTTTAAAGACTATCTTTCACCAATCAAACTGTTTTTTGAACCTTTGGAAGATCAGTTGGGCATATCTGTGTGGGTCTATTCCTGTCCTGTTTATTCTGTTCCGTTGATCTATGAGTCTGTTCGTCTGTCCATGCTGCACAGCCTTGGTTACTGTAGCTATGCCATAAATATTGAAATCAGGTAAACTGATTCTTCTCACTTAAAAAAAAAAAGTTTTGGCCATGCCACATGGCATCCAGGATCGTAGTTCTCCAACCAGGGATTGAACCTGTGTTCCCTGCAGTGGAAGCACAGAGTCTTAACCCCTGAACTGCCAAGGAAGTCCTTTATTTTTTATTTTTAAAAGCTTGCCTTAGTTATTGAAGTCCCTTTGCCTTTCTGCACAAATTTGGAATAATCTTGCTGATTTCTTCACAAATCTTGCTGAGATTTTGATTCAAATTATATTAAACTTATCTATATGTTTGGGTAGAATTGGTATCTTTGCTACTGAGTCTTTCAATTCATGAATGAAGTATTTATTTATTTATTTAGATCTTTGATTTCCTTCATCAATATTGTATAACTTCAGCAAACAAGTCCTGTACTATTTTGTTAGATTTATATTTAAGAACGTTATTTTTGAAATGGTAATAAATAAATAAGTGGTATTATATTTAAATTTTTCATGTTATGTTCATGGCTATTATATACAAATATACTTAATTTTTTGCATATTTATCTTGTATCCTGTGACCTTGCTAAACTCGCTTATTTTTTGAGTTTTGGGTGTAGATTTCTTGGAATTTTCCATGTAAACAATCGTGCCATCTGTAAGTAGGGGCCATTTTATTTGTTCCCAATCTGCATTCCTTTTGTTGTCTTTTCTTGTCTCATTACACTGGTTAGAAAGACCAGCACTATGATGAATAAGAGTGGTGAGTGCTTTATTCCTGATGTTCAGGGGAAAGTATTTAGTCTTTTGCCATCAACTGTAATGTCAATCGTGGGTTTTTGGTTAGATGCTCTGTTCTTTTTCTGAGAGGTTTTTTGTTTGTTTGCTTTTATTAATATCATGAATGGGTTGAAGTTTGTTAAATGCTTTTTCTGCATATGTTGACATGATCATATGAGTTTTTGTTTTTTAGCCTGTCATTATGGTGGATTACATGGATTGATTTTCACATACTGAACCAGCCTTGCATTCCTAAGATAAGCTACATTTGGCCATGATGTGTAATTCTTATATTGCTGAATTCTACTTGCCAATATTTTGTTAAGGAGTTTCGTGTCTTTACTCATGAGGAGTGATGGTCTATAGTTCTCTTTCCTACTGTCTTTGCCTAGTTTTAGTACTGAGCGCATACTAACTTTATAAAATTTATTGGAAAATATTCTCTCCTCTTCTTTTATTTGAAAGAGCTTGTGTAGGATCAATGCTAGTTCTGAAACTCTCATTAAAATTCTCCAGCAAAACATCTAGGTCTGGAGATTTCTTTGGGGGAGGGGGGCAGTTAAAATTATAAATGCAATTTTCTTCATAGTTATAGGGCTATTCAAATTATCTATTTTGTATTGGTGAGTTGTGGTAGTTTGATTTGTTGCAAGTATTTATAACTGGTCTATTTCATCTAGATTGTTAAATGTACGCATGTAGAGTGTTTGAAGTATTTCCTTATTCCCCCTCTGATATTTTCAGGATCTGTGGCAATGTTTCATGTATCGTTTCTGATACTGTCATTTGTGTTTCTCTTTTTCAGTCTTGATAGAAGTTTGACAATTTTATTTCTTTTTGAAGAACCAGTTCTTTGTTTCATTGACTTCCTCTTTTTATATTGGTTTTTATTTCATTAATTGCATCTCTCGTCTTTAAATTTTGCTTCCTTTGTTTTATTTTCTCTGTTTATTTTGCTCTTCTTCTAGGTCCTTGAGGCAGAAGCTTAGATTATTGATTGTATTTATGGTTTCCATCCTTTTATCACCAATTTGTTTTTCTTACTATGTATGAAATGAATTTCTTGTAGACAGTACATTAGGCCATGTTCTTTTTTATTTAAAATACACTGTTATAATCTCTGAATTGGTATATTTAGACCATTTACATTTAAAATTATTGTTGATATGTTGGGTCTTAAGTCTGCCATCTTTTTCCTGCTTGTTCTCTGTTTTTAATTTTTCTGTTTTTAATTTTTCTGTTTTTTTCCTCAAATTCCTGTGTTTCACTTAAACATTTCTTAACATTCAAATTTGATTTATGTATGGCATTTTGAATGCATCTCTTTCTAGAGCTTTTTGAATGGTTGCTTCAGATATTATATTATATATACATAATTTATCAGTTTACTAGTATCATTTTACTGGTTTGAGAAGAATGTAAAAAGCTTATCTTCCTTCATGTCACTTTATCCTTCTTCACATAATAAGATTGTGTTAAATATTTCCTTTAATACATTTAGAAATATGTCAGACTGTTATAATTTTTGCTTCAAGCATCAACCGTAATTTAAAAGACTGAAGAGGAGAAAGAAAGTCTCTTAGAATGACCTGTGATTTTGCTGACTGCGTTCTTTCCTTCTTCCTGGTGTTCTGCCATTTTTTATTTAGAGAACTTTCATTAGCCATTCTCTTAGGGTAGACCTGCTGACAAGAATTCTCTTAGTTTTTCTTCATTTTCTCTGAAAGTGTGTTGATTTCTTCTTGATTCCTGAAGGATATTTTTCTTGAGTAGAGGGTTATAGGTTGTCCGTTCTTTTCTTTCACTTGAACAATGTTATACCACTGCCTCTGGCCTCCACGATTTCTGATAGAAAATTCACTGTCATTAGAATTGCTTTCCTTCTC
Source organism: Okapia johnstoni (assembly GCA_024291935.2). Classification (NCBI taxonomy): domain Eukaryota; kingdom Metazoa; phylum Chordata; class Mammalia; order Artiodactyla; family Giraffidae; genus Okapia; species Okapia johnstoni. Next base: position 75,584,148 of record CM044318.1, on the reverse strand, counting down.
TAGATAAGGTGTTGTTTCTCAGTGATTTCAAGATTTTTTCCTTTGTCTTTGGTTTTCAGACGTTTGACTATGATGTGTGTTGGTGTGGCTTTCTCTGGACTTATTCTGTTTGGAGTTCACTCAGTTTCTTATATCTAAAAATGTATGTGTTTTACCAAATTTGGGATGTTTTCAGTCATTATCTCTTCCAGTACTTATTCAACCTCACTCTCTTATTTTCCTGTCCTTCTGGAATTCCAGGGGCAAAATATTCAACCTTTTATTAAAGTCTTATAGGCATCTGAGACTCTGATCACTTATTTCCAGTCTAATTTTCTCTAATGTTCAGATTAGGTAACTTACTGTTCTATCTTCAAATTCAATGATTCTTCCCTCTGTTCCCTTCATTCTGTTGTTGAGCCTATTTATTGAATTTTTGAAGTTTCTATACTTTTCAGTTATGAAGCTTCCATTTGGTTTTTCATTATATCTTCTATGGTTTTGCTGCGAGTCTGTCTTTTTGAATTTGTTTCAAGTTCATAATTGCTAAGCAAAGCATTAGTCAGATCATTCTAGTATCTCTGTTATCTCACTGTTGCTTGCTGTGCTGTTCTGAGCTGCTTTAGTCGTGTCCAGCTCTCTGTGACCCTGTGGACCATAGCCTGCTAAACTCCTCTGTCCATAGGATTCTCCAGGCAAGACTACTAGAGTGGGTTATCTCAGTGTTAGCATCTCTTGATTGTCTTTTTCATTCAGCTTGATATTATCCTGGTTCGTGGTGTGATGAATGATTTTGATTGAAATCTGAATATTTTTAGTACAATGTTATAAGACACTAGATCTTAATTTAGTCTTTTGTTTCAACTGGCTTCTCTTGATACCACTCCAGCAGGAAAGGGGGGAGCGGAGAGAGGCACCACTTCATCGTGGCTAGGTTTCTTCTTGACCTCTGTTGATGCCTGTTCAAAAGGGAGGGGGGCTTCTTGTTAGTGCTGGGAGGGTGTGGGGGTTCTGGCTCCCCATGAGGCCTCCAGTGACACCCCAGAGTGGAGTGGCCTCTGGATGTTGGAAAGTTATGAAATTCTGATGCTTCAAGTCCACCATTTCTGATACCACCAGTGAATTGGGGTCGTGGGGGCACGTCATTACCATCAGGTGGGAGGTAAGTTTAAACTTACTGATACTGCAGGGGCATGGGGGTTTGGGCTCTTTACTTCCTGTAAAGAATGGAAGTCTCAGCTACAGGACCATCTCTGACATCATTCCAGTGAGGGTGGGGGTGGGATTCAGACGTCTCCTTAGAGCCTGGTGGGGGCTTCCCTGATAGCTCAGTTGGTAAAGAGTCTGCCTGCAATGCAGGAGACGTGGGTTCAATCCCTGGGTTGAGAAGGTCCCCTGGAGAAGGGAAAGGCTACCCACTGCAGTATTCTGGCCTGGAGAATTCCATGGACTGTATAGTCCATGGGGTTGCAAAGAGTCAAACACTACTGAGCGACTTTCACTTACAGCCTTGTGACTGTTGATGTCTAGAATCCTACTTGGTCTTTACTGTCATGGGTGGGGCTGGGGCCACAGTGTTTTCTGTGATGTGTACTTGCAGCCAAGAAATTGTTTTCTAAAAGCTTACTTTCTTGCAAGGCTGTCCTTTTCTTATCCTGTGGTGCAAGAGAGCAGGCTTTTTGTTGAGGCTTTTTTGTTTGCATCTGTAGGTATGCACAGATTACCGGCTTTACCAGCACCCAGCCTGGAATGTCTAGAAAATTCCTCACTGTGCTGTTTTTCAAGTCCTGGCATCCCTAGCCCATCTACCTTCTTTCTTCGGCCTTTCAGAGTCGTGTCCTGCTTGTCTTATATATTATGTCCAGGATTTTCAGTTGTATTTTGAGGGAAGGATAGAGAAAAGTACACTGACATTATCTTCCCAGAAGGTGAATTTCTGTTATCTTTATTTTTAAAGAATATAAAGGATTTTGTTTAAAAATAATAATTTTAGTTTACACGGTAGGAAAACAGATACAGCCAATATGAAACAAACTTAGGTGTAAAACTTGGAAATAAATGCTCAACATGGTCTTTTAAAGAAACCTACAGTCATTAAGACTATCCAAAACCTTCCTAGAATAAAAAGAACGCGCCCTTATACTTTGAGTTCTTAATACTGTCTTATCTTTGATCTCGTTGGATCCTACTGGGAACCCTGTGAAGGAAGTAAGGTAAATATCATCATTCCAGTTTTACAGAAGGGGAAATGGGACCATAAAAATCAGAGCGAAACATAGGACCTATTAAAAATTTATATTAAACCATTGGCACATTTGTTTCCCTGCTTCAAAATAAATAATCCTTTTATAGAACATCATAAAACTAATCTTTCCTGAAGGCTTTCTTCCCTTTCATCAAAAAAGAGAGTATTTTACCTACTCTAATGCTTCCAGGTTCCAACAACGAGAAGATTTGTTTGGAATCAATGATAGAAGGGGAATTTACTACCTCGGCCCCCCCGCCTCAGAAATCCCCCACCGTATCGTTTCCCACTCATGAATCATCTTTTGAAAGTCTTGAGTTAAATGCTGAATGCTCATCTGGACCCAAGCTGGAGAAATGGCATCCTCTTTGAATTTCAGATTCCTCTGTGCAATGAAGACTAAACTCGGCCGTGTTTCTCCTACCTGCTGCTGTACGGGCGGCAGGCTGAAACACGGGAACCGTTCTGCAGAACGTGTGATGCTGAAATGAGATGGTGTCCATTCTGATCCTGAATTACAGGCAAGGGACACTGTAGCCGAGTTTTTCTTAGACACCAAAGATTTTCACATGACACAAACATTCCTCAAGTGTGATTTTCCACTGTCTGCCTCCATAGTTCCGCAAGAGGCAGGGAGCGCCGAGGAAGTGGTCGTAGGGCTTCCTTTTGGAAATACAGCCTGGAGAATTTCTCTTGTTTAGTTCGGTTGCTATGCGCAGATTGAAGAGATTCAAATGCAGCCTCTATTGAAGAAGAGAGGAGAAATAAAGCAATACCTTAAAACACGAGGAATCTTTTAAAAATCATGATGAGAGAGGAAGCTTTTGAGAGTCAGGAATTGAGACCTGGCAAAATGAGATGTTGAATTTATTTGTTGTTGTGTTAGTCGATCCGTTGTGTCCAACTCTTTGTGACCCCATGGACTGTAGCCTGCCAGGCGTTTCTGTCCATGGGATTCTTCAGGCAAGAATACTGGAGAGGGTTGCTATTTCCTTCTCCAGGGGATCTTCCTGACCCAGGGATTGAACTTGGGTCTCCTGCATTGGCAGGTGGATTCTTTACCGTCTGAGCCAATAGGGAAGCCTGAGTTTATTTAGATATTCAATAATGGCTCACCAACACAAGGCATTGTGACATGAAGAAACCATTTTCCCAATTAGGCCAGGGTCTGGCTCTTTTGTTTATTGCCAACACTTATCCATCGCCCGTTCCTCCTATCCGAGGCAATTGCTGGCAGCAAAAAGATTCAGTCTCTGTCCTCAGGGAGCTTCCAGCTCCGCTGAAGAAGCCAGACATAGAGACAAGAAGATGAAGAGTTGCAAGTGAATGGCACAGATGTGTCCGTGGTTCTGTTATTTTTGGACTGGGCTGGCCCCAGAGAGTAGGCCTGGGAGGTAGCAGGGGAAAGAGGTTTCAGTCAGAGAAGAGAAGGGAGGAGAGGCATTAGAATGGGTCTCTGCCGTTACTTCAGGGGCAATGGATGGACATGCCTCTAGGATCTCTGCCAAGGAGATAGTTTATAGAGGAACATAGTGGAAAAGGGGGCCCCAGAGACAGGACGGGCGAGACTTGGACTTTCTTTGGCAAGGAAGGAACGCTCTTAAGGGTCAGTGGGGAAATGAAAGACACACAGAAGGAAATGCATCAGGAAGATGGATCCAGCAGTGGAGTACCAGATGGGTTGCGGAGAAGAGACCTGCCTGAAGTGGTGACAGGTCATTCATATAGAAAGAAATGTTCCCTTTTTGGTTAAACAACAAACCTCCGCCAGGGACTAATTAATTTGCATCCTCTTGATGTCTTTACAATTAATATGGTCGAATAAACGTCCAAAAATTCAAATTCAGCCAAGTTCAAGCTTTGTCAACCCTGGGAATTCCCTAATATAATCATGAAGCTATTATTCAACTTTCCCTGAACATCTTCCGAGTCCCTGCACTGAATTAACACTCCTACATCTAATTTGGGCTGTAGAACTGAAACTATCATATTTTTACTCACAAAAGAAATATCTCACAATTTCAACTACTACGTCTTCTCAAAATTATAAAATCTGCTTCACGTTTTTTATTGAAGTATAGTTGATTTACAGCATTGTGTTAGTTTCAGGTGTCCAGCAAGGTGATTCAAGTATACATACATGTATATCTGTTCTTTGTCAGATTATTTTCCTTGATAGGTTATTACAAAATATTGACTGTAGTTTCTTGTTGCTATACAGTAGGTCCTTGTAAGTTATCTAATTTATGTATTTGTTGCTGTGCTTAAGTGATGTGATGTTTATATTTCTTTCTCTGACTTATTTCACTTAGTACGATAATCTTTAGGTCCATCCATGTTGCTGCAAATCACATTACTTCATTCTTTTTTTGTTGTTGGAGTAATATTCCCTTGTGTTTGGTACATCAGCTGCTTATCCTTCAAGGGGAAAAATTAAGTAATCCAAACGGCTAAAAAGAAGCCCACTGCCAAGTATACATAAGATTAGAAAGAGGTGGGTTGGGCTTGTCTCAGCATTGAGATGAAATAATGCCCTTCAAGACCAGATATTACAAACCTTTCACTTTAGAGGTGAGGTTGTCAAGACCAGAGGAGTTTGGGGCCTGCCACCTGTCCAGTTGGTGGTCAGATGGGACCATGCTGGTTTCACCCCATAACTCCATCTTCTGATGTTCATTGGGATGTCTGCTCATACCCCTGGCTGCCCTGGCCTTTGCTGGGCCTATTAGACAATAGGTATGAGCATCGCTTCCCTGGTCTGGGATCTGAGTGGACAGTCTCTCTCAGAGTGAAGTCCCATGAAGACTCTGTTTCCAAATTCTATCACAAGTTTCTTTGACATTTCTGGTTCTCAGTTGCTTCTTCTTTAAAATAGACTGATACCTGCTCCATGCATGTTACAAAGCTCTGATTAGGATCAGGGAGATTGTGCATGTGAACTTACTTAGAAAATAGTAACTCATGATACAATTATGTCTATATTAGCTGATTTATCCTCCAGTCAACTGTAGATTGGTTTGATATAAGTTATCAGGGAATAGTTTTTTAAAGCCCTTGATTTACTGTTGTTATTCACACCAAAAGCTCTGGTCAGACTTATACTAGCCTGTAGGATGTGAGAAGAATATAATTATCCTAAATATCTTCTGTCTCACATCCATAAGGTTTTTTCCCCAGGACAGAGAGGAATGTCTTCCTTTCTGGCTCCCAGAATTCGATTCAACAAAGTTTATTGAAACAACATGCTATAGGAAGAATCATGCTAAGTGCTGAAGAGATAAGTGAAAAGAGTCCAGTTGCCCAGAGAAAACTCACGTCCCAGAAAGGGGAAAAGAGCTCTTGGTATCCTGGGTTCAGAATCAGATATGAATTAACTGCCAACCTCAGTTGATACATACATGAGAGCATTTGCCCTTCTGAGAAGCAACTGATTGACAAATCAGCTTGAATTTGAGCGTGTCGATGCCTATAACTTTCAGGTTGGGGCTATTTGAAGTCACTGTTTGCCCTCCCTATCAGCAGTTCTCTGGCCTCGTGTGGCACCTAGTTTTGACTCATCCAAAGAATCACCATCCATCCATTTGCCAGGTCCCACCCCATGCTCGTCTAGAGTGATTTCCACATAAACTCACGTGATCCCTATTTTAGACCTTTCCAAGTTGAGCGTAAGATTCCTTTATTCATTTTCTCTTAGTGCTTTTGCAGAAATTTAATTTTATTTCTTACACATTTTAATCCAATTTCTTTGAAAAAAATATTAAGGCTCTTAACCATGATCTTATGAGATAACAAAGTTATGTGTATTAGCTTGCCAAGGTTGCCATGACAAAACACCTCACACCACAGAAATTTATTCTCTCAGAGCTATGGAGGCCGGAAGTCAGAGATCAAGATGTTGGCAGAGCTGCAGTCCTCTGAAGGCTCCTTTCTTGCCTCTTCTTAGCTTCTGCTGGCTCCTGGCAATCCTTGGCATTTTTTGTTTTTGGATTGCAACTGCGTCCCTGTAATCTTGCCTCCATTGTCACATGACATTTTTCCTGGGTCTCTCAAGATGTCTTCTCCTCTTCTGAAGATACCAGTCCTTGGATTCAGGGCCCACCCTGTTCTAGTATGACCTCATTTTAATCTAACTAATTATATCTTCAGTGACCTTATGTCTAAATAATTGACATTCTCAGTTTCCTCCCAGGTGGATATGAATTGGTTGGGGGAACTTCTGCCTCCTACAGTAAATAAGAGGGACCCTCAGCAGTGGGATAGGAGAGCTGCTGTTTAGTCGCTAGGTCATGTCTGACTCTCTTGTGACCCCATGGGCTATAGCCCGCCAGGCTCCTCTGTCCATGGGATTTCCCAGGCAAGAATACTAGAGTGGGTTGCCATTTCTTTTCCAGGGGATCTTCCCAACCCAGGGACTGAACCTGCATCTCCTGGTGGACTCTTTACTAGTGACCCTCCAGGGAAGCCTGGCAGGGGAAAGGACTTGCCAAATAAAATGAAGAGGAGGGTTGATGTCCAGAGGCTGCTGTAGGCTATTCCACGCTTTTTTAGAAGATGGGCTGCAGGCTTGTGATTGCAATTCCTTACATGGAGTTACTATAATCAAGAACTTGAGTTCTAGGGTCTGACCATCTGGGTTTGAATCCTGATTGATTTCATCAACGTGATTGGGGGCAAATTAGTTAAACTCTCTATGCCTCAATTTCTTCATCTATAAGCTGGGATTAATGACTATTGAGGGAATAATGAAATAAAGCATGTGAGGTACTTGGCACGAGTAAAAGTCAGCCGTGAAGATGCTGGCTTTCCGAAGTCTAGAAGGTGAAATGTAAAGGAAGTCACAAAGTTCTGATGTGGGAGGGGATGGCCAAGGAGTGATAAAGTCTGGCTGAGAAGTTCAGGAAAGCCTCCATGGAATGGATGGCCATTACAAGGACTCTGGCATTTGGAGTAGGGTGGGCACAGGTCCTATCCAGCTGTCAGGAAAGTGTAGGGTCTTGAGGGCATGGGGCAAGCCTGGTCTGGAACGGAGAATGAGCGAGGAGGTGTGTAGAGCTGATTGAACAAGTTGGCTGGGCCCATGCTGGACACCAGGATGAAGACCCTGACCCAACTGGCGCAAGTGGTGCCATCTTGCCAAAGTCCTGATACCCATAGAAAACCAGGATGAAGGGCATTCCTTGGTCTCTGCAGGAGCCTATATCATCCCATGCCATGTATCTCTGTACTCCCACTCATAAAACCTCCTCATTGCTGTTGGTTTTCAACCCAGTTGTAAATTTTGTAGCTCTGCTTTGATGCACCACAAACTGTCCCTCATCTCCCCTCTTTGGCAGAACCAGAACTGCCCACTGTTAGGGTTTTATCCTACCTCAGATGTTTTCTTCCAAACTCCCAGTTTTACAACCCAGTGTCTTCTGTCTGTCCGCCCCCTCACTTCTTTATCTATAAACAGGGTTATATATGTGACTCTGTGTCTGGTCCACTGTGACCCCTGGATCATTTCCAGCCTGTCTCCTTGATCTGTAGGTGTTCTAAATCTTATCCTGGCCTAATTTGCTGCTTCCCTCTCTGTGGGGCACTGTGATGTGCACGCATAGAACTGCACTCTATCAGGACTGTGGCAAGCTGCTCTCCTCCCAGCCACAAACCATAAAATTAAGAATGGCGAGACTCTCTTGATTAATTTCATTCGCCGGTCTTTAAATCCGTTAAAGAAAATGCCTGCTTAAATCATTCTTTTGCAAGCATATTTGTAAATAATAATTAAAAAGCACTTCATCTAATTATTCTTACCACAGCTGAATGTTAACAGGTTGAAGATGAGATTTATGTTTAGACAGCATTAAGGTACCAATTTTTTCTCAACAATAGATGCTGCCATTAACAAAATTAAAACAGAAGATGTCGACCCACAAAAATTAATTTGCAGCAGGCTTCATCATTTCTCTAAGTAAAGCCAGTCTCTCCTCAGCTGCCTGAGAAAAGCCATAAAAATTTCTGAGAAGAATCTGGAGTTTGGGATTCCACACTAATTGCTTCCCCTCCCCTTTTACCTCATCTCCTTTTCTTGTTCATCTTGACCACAAAGGGACAGGCAGTTTCCATATCCAAAAATACCTTCGGCTCTGCTGGGGTGAGGAAGTCAGTGGGGAGCGGGGGGCAGGCCGGGGAACCACATAAATAAATGGGAATTTCTACATGGACGTGAGGATTCTCGTTTTCACTTTTTTAAAATGAGAAGAAGGCACGAGTATAAATTCCAAAAAGAGCAATTCATTTAAGTCTATCATTTTTGGCAACACAATAGAACGCACATTGGGATGAACAGTCACAAATCACTTCCCTTCCCACTGTCTGTTTTCCCCACCATATGTTGCGGAGAATACAGTTCACATGCTGAAGTTTCGCCTCCTTTCCATGTGAGAAAGCATATTGCTCTATCAGCAGCCTGGTCACCGCGCCAACGTTGCTTGGAGCGGTGGGGGTGGGAAGGGAGAGGAAGGGGAGGGGGGAGACAGCTCACCTTCCAGTCAGAGTATTTACTGTAAAGCCTGGGGAACCTTCAACATAGTTTTCTCCCCAGTAACATGGGCTGGATTGAGCTGGACCAGGTGCTCCCTGTAGTGACTTTTACTGACTCCCAGGAATCAAGCTCTGGGTGTGAACTTGAGGGGCCACCAGTGTGAACACACGGCATAGATGTCCCATCAATTTTTTTTTTTTTACACTTTACCATTTTATGCACCAGGGTAACCTCCCTTCTTCATAGCAAGTGCAGCATGTAAATCTAAAGTACTGACTTAGTCAGAAGCTTATGATATGGTCCATTCTCCCTCATGGTTCCCTCCACCCCATCATATCCCCTCATCTGGTCCGCCAATCGAAAACTGGACAGCAGTGAGTGATGAAGCAGACAAAAGGTTACTTCATGAAAGCCTCACGGTTCCAACCTTCTTGTTGTTGTTTAGTCGCTGAGTCATGTTTGACTTTTTTCCACCCCATGTGGGCTGTAGACTTCCAGGCTCCTCTGTTCATGGGATTTCCCAGGCAAGAACATTGGAGTGGGTTGCCATTTCCTTCTCCAGGGGATCTTCCCGACCCAGGGATTGAACCCCCATGCACTGGCAGGTGCATTCTTTACCACCGAGCCACCAGGGAAGCCCCTCCAACCTCATTAGTACTTTGTTATAACCCAATGAGCTGATCCACCCACAATGCACCACACAGACAGAAGAAGTGTGATGAAGACTAAAGAGAAGTCTAAAGCTTTAGCCTTTGGAGAAGACTAAAGCTGTGATGACCTTTCCTTGCCATCTCAGTTATGACTGGTCAGATGCTCTCTGTATCATACCTGTCATAATCTCTGTCCTTCTGTGTACATGGCAAAGATGGCCCTGGTGAAACAGGTTTTCTGGAGACATTCTAAGCTGACTTAGGATGAGGTCAAATATTTGACTAAGTCCTACTCTTTCATTTGTTTAAGGTTAAGAAAAAATAAACCATTCCCCGAACCAAAAAAAACTTCATTTACAACATGACAGTATTTGAAACAATGTTTTCAACATGTTCCAATATTTAATCCATTGCCAAGTGCAAGCTGACCTGTAGGAAATTTCATCAAAAATTAGGAAAATCTTTTTTTTTTTTTTTGGCTCTTGGGAGTTGTAAGAATCACAGGTAAAAAGTGAATTAGATTCCTAAAATGATGCATCAAACTCCTTGTCTAAATTAAACTGAACAGATGTGGAAAAAATGAGTCAGGGGCTCCCCATATAATTCGAAATGAGCTTTCAGGTTCCGCTTCCTAAGGCCGATTTCTGCCTAAGCCGCCTTATTGCCTAAAATCTGCAACTTGATACTAAAAGCTTGTCAGAATTAAGTGCACGGTTTATAAGTTTACATTTTACAGTCTAACTGTTTTTCTTTGATATTTGACAGGGACACAGGTTCCCATGTCATCTGGCCTTGAAGTACTTTTGGAACTTTCTCCTGGACCAATTTGAGGAAGCTCAAGATTGCCATGAGTTATAGGCCTTTAAGCTGCCCGCCCAGCCGCTGGCCATTGGGCTCACACTTGAGGGCTAACACCTGTTGGCTGGACAGAGCAATTAATTTTTTTTTTTCAAATGCAGAAAGCCGCCAAAAAATCAAAGCTAAAGGATAAAAATATAATTTTACCTCTTGAGCTTCCAGGGGTGACCTTTGATCTCGTCCAACGTCTGTGTGGCAGGAGGCACCGATCTTAAATTTTCTTCCCAAAGAAGCACCTTTGAAAGACACAAGTTCTGAGAGCTGGCCGCACGTGTCTATCCTCTGTCATTTCACTCTTGTGTGATTATTCACACAGAGACCTGAGATTGCCACTCAGAACAAAGAGTCAGAACTACCAAGTGTCCCCTTCTTTAGGAAAATTCTAATTGGAAGCTCTAAAATTATACTGCAGTCCATTCCTTGTGAGATTGACTCTTATTTCCCTAAGAGGCAACAGTTGGGTTTTCCAGTTGACGATGATAATGTGGCATTTGTTTCAGAATATGTCTGTACATTAAACAGATAACTGTGAACTTGAAAAAGCTAAATACCAATCATGGACTGGGGCCTGGCCACACGGACAGCCTCGCTCCTTCTCTAAACCCTTTGGTAGCCAAGACAAGGTCACTGATCAGGGTAATTTGCAGGAAAAGTCAATTTCTCAAGTACCGAAGCAGGTGTTGTGGCACTCTATGACAATTTACTGAATCTAAATTGAGGAAGTTGAAAAAAACCAAAGGTCATGATCTGTAGGAAGAAAGGAGGAAAGGAAATCTCTTTGACTGTATTTTTAACTCCTTTTCTACTAAGACACATTCACCAACCGAAATGATTAATGCTAAAAAGAAATAAATGAAAATCAGAATATCTCACTCTGATCAGCAACTTATCTGATTAAGTCAGAGGAGAGGAATTCAATTTTTGCTTGCATTCATAAGGAAATAAGCCCAATTTATAGACTCTCAAGACCAGGTCTTTTGGCTTATGACTGTTTAGAAACAAAAAATCAAACCAAGATGTCAGAACTTTCTGTCTTAAGGAAAATTAAATATGTTATAAATGTTATACGATATATATTTAATACTACTTAGTGTGTGTGCTCAGTTGTGTCCAACTCTTTGGGACCCCATGGACTGTAGCCTGCCAGGTTCCTCTATCCATGGGTTTTCCCAGGCAAGAATCTGGAGTGAGTTACCATTTCCTACACTAGGGGATCTTCCTGACCCAGGGATTGAATCTGTGTCTTTTGTATCTCCTGCATTGTCAGGTGGATTCTTTACCACTGGTTAGCATATTGTTGGGTGGATTCTTTACCACTGATTTAGCATAAAGTGTGGAATATAATGTATGATAAACATATAATCTATAACTTGGATTTTTTCTTTTAAATGAGCACATTCCCTACTTCTCCAACCCTAGGAAAAGAGAATACAGCTGAAATGAAAAATACTTTTAGGAAGGGAAATGTAACATGACCTTAGAATCTGTCATGTTGTTGGTGTAGCAAGGAGAACATGGGATGTGGAGTTAGAAGATTTAAACTTGAATTTTAGTGAATCACTAATTAACTGTGTAATTATAGCTAATTATTGAACCTCTTTAAGCATCTATTTTCTCACCTGTAAAATTGGGTGTTATTGTAAGGATTAAATGAGCTAATATATGGGGGGGTGAAATTTTGGCAAACTATACATACTAATTATGATTACTAACCTTCAGGGTATCTTTATCCTGAAGGATGATATGTACACCACTGGTGTGTATGAAGCTCTTGTAAGCCTTTGAGGTTTAAAAAAAATGTATCAATTAGAAGCAAAATGTTACGTAAATAAGAGCACAGGTGGAAAAATATTGAAGGTGGCAGGCAAAAGACTGGCATTTGGGTGACTTTCCAAGATTTAGTTAAGTTCTTCTTGGGAGGTAAGGAAAAGAGATGGAGCTTCCAAACTCCCTAATGACGTTTCCTGCAAAAGAAAATTTTTTAAAATTTTGGTAAAAAGTTTAAAAAAAATTAGTTATTTTTAGTTAATTCTAACATTTCAGCTTAAGAAGAAAATCCATTTGCTTGCTTGTCAGTTTATCTTATTCCAGAGGAAATTCTCATGAAAACAGTATTCATGTGATCTAAAGATTTCTGAGTTCTAGTTTGTAGGTCAACGATTTAAGGCAATTTTAAGTGGAACAAAATTCTCTTCCAGCATAATCTGAATGCCCCACCGGGAACTCATGTCCTTTGTCTAACAAGGTGTGCAGGTTGGAATGTGATAGCCACAGTTATCATAAATGTCATGTACGCCAACTACCTTGTTTTGTGGATAGGGAGATTGAAGACCAGAGAATGACAGCTGTCTGGTGACTGTGGATGTTACAGATCTAGGACTGGGAGGGGCTTTGTGTCCCATGATTAAGTTCAGGGCTTTTCCTAGTTCCTAAATGTCAAGTGCTTAATGTTCCAGCTAAGTAGGGAGGGATGGTGGAGGATGCCATTGTTACCTGCAGCATTTTGACATTTAAATCTCCTCCATTCTTTTTTTTTTTTTTTTATACTGGTGCTAGTGAAAGTCTGATGTAGAACACAGAGGGCAACCTTGAAAAACATTAAGCATTCCATACACTAAGAATTGAAATGTAGGTCAAATATTATTCTTCTAGACTCATATTCTCACCTGCTTTTAAAGTTTATGATTCTTTAATATTCCTAGTTTAGTTCTAAAGTTACTTTTCATGTTGATGTTACCTCCCCTTGGGTTTAAAGATATTGGGTTGGCCAAAGTTTCATCCGAGTTTTTCTGTAACATATGGAAAAACCTGAACGAAGTTTTTGGCCAACCCAATACTTTCACAAAGGTGCTTCTTAATCTTAACCATAGTGTTTGTGCACCTCCTACCTTTATTGTGATATTTTAATATTTGGTGTTGCTCATTGAAAATTCACCATACAGAAAATATTGATCTAAAAGGAAGATAATTTAATTGTTGATACATATTATTACACTTGAACACTTGGCCTGAAAGTAGTTTGCTTTTTATTTGTTGTTGTTGTTCAGTTGCTCAGTCCTTTCTGACTCTTTGTGACCCCATGGACTGCAGGCACACCAGGCTTCCTCATCCTTCACCATCTCCCGGAGCTTGCTCAAACTCATGTCTGTTGAGTTGGTGATGCCATCCAACCCTCTCATCCTCTGTTGTCTCCTTCTCCTCCTGCCTTCGATCTTTCCCAGCATCAAGGTCTCTTCTAACAAGTCAGCTCTTCACATCATTCCTTTTTATACTGGTACTTATTGTTTAGTCAAACAGATATTTTCCAGTGTCCTTTCAAATAAATTGCTAGAAAATGCATTCTATGTTACCTATCAGGATTCTGTGGTCATTTTGGCTCTCAGAAACCGAGTTCCAAAGACATAGAAAGACACATTTCCTGCAGTGATAAGTCCCAGAACATTCCAGCATTTTACTCACACTCCTGGCACTGTGCCCTCCAGAATTGGATGTCAGGTCTAGAGGTTCATTTATTTTAGTTTTTAAAATTACATTTTAAAGTTGGAAATATTTTATATAATGAAAATTTACAATAATAGGATAAAGAACTCCTGTAGATCTTTCACCCAAATTGTCCATGTTCATACTCTACTGCAGTTGTTTTATCATTCTTGACAGAGACAGATACATATTTATTTTCTCTGAAACACTTGAGAATAAACTTCAGGCATGATGTTGCTTTATTGCTAAATATTTCAATGTTTATAAGGACATTCTCCTACATGGCCACAGGAAAAAATAATCAAAATCAAGAACGGAGCCTTAATATAGAACTATTATCTAATCTGCTTCCCAGGTAGCTCAATGGTAAAGAATCCACCTGCTGACATAGAAGACGTGGGTTTGATCCCTGGGTTTGGAAGATCCCCTGGAGGAGGAAATGGCAACCCACTCCAGTATTCTTGCCTGGGAAATCCCATAGACAGAGGTGCCTGGTGGGTGGGCTCCAGTCCATGGGGTCACAAACAGTCAGACAGGATTTAGCAACTGAGCACACTCACAAGCATTATCTAGTCTACAGACCTATATCTAGTCTACAGACCTATCTTGAGACCTATCTCAAAAATGACAGAATGATCTTAATTCATTTACAAGGCAAACCATTCAACATCACAGTAATCCAAGTCTATGCCCCAACCACTAATGCTAAAGGTGAAGTTGAATGGTTCTGTGAAGAACTACAAGAGCTTCTAGAATTAACACCAAAAAAAAGATGTCCTTTTCATCATAGGGCATTGGAATGCTTATTCTTGGAGCCTTGATTTCCTTTACTCAGTGGGACACACAAGCTCTTCCTTCATGAATGACAGGAATTAAGTAAAGCATTAGGACTGGAACTGGCCCATTACAGGCCCTGTCACTGATAGACATGACTGATTTCATCATTTGCATCAACTAACAGGCAAATGCACTTTGTTTTGCATGAAACAAGAAAAAAATATTTTCAAAAATATTTTCCAAAAAAAAATTGCTTTCAATGGAAAGCAATTAGCATATTGATTTTCCACAGCTACTCTAAACAAGTTAAAGGGATCCTAGCTCTCCTCATGAAAGAAAAAAAAAAATCTCAGCCTTATCTTTGAACTTTCAAATTAAGAGAATATATTAAACTAAGATGGAGTAGGAAATGGCAACCCGCTCCAGTATTCTTGCCTGGAGAATTCCACGGACAGAGGAGTGTGGCAGGGGCTACAGTCCATGGGGGTCACAGGGGCTGTTTTATTTATATACTGCAGTGGATACTTTGTCTACAGTGCATTAAACGATACACCAACAAACTTTCTGATTGTCAAATCGTATTCCTCTTCCTTGTTGAAGAGGTCTTAAAATGAGACATCTCATCACAGAGGCTAAAGAAAATTATAAAGCACCATTCTTATTCCCTTACTTTCTTTCTTTCTGGAAGGGACAGACAAGGAACACCTCCAGCTTGGGAATGTGACCCCGAGCTGATTAGCCAGGCAAATAAACAAATACAGTAAAATATACAAATAGAGGTCGCCACACCTGCAGGCAGGCGGACTGGGTGAGGGGACCACGTTGGCCCCTTTTCCGTCACCACTGACTGTCCTGCAAGTGCAGCTGTGACACCACTTTGCCTCCAGCAAGGTCAGAGCCCAGCGGGCCACAAACAGAGGCAGCATTGTCTCCATGTCCACACAGAACACCATCCCGTGTGCTCTGGTCTGCAGCTGCGACGTGGCTTCCCCAGAAAGCCGTCTGCCATCAGCCACCCTTCTTCCATGAACTCACCATCCCCAAAATGCCTGATCTTGGCTATTTAAACACTCTTCCATTTTCCTTTGGTGAACAGGAGACTTCTAAGCTTTCTTATTTGTACAAATTGCCTTCAAATGAGAAGGCATTTGGCTTGTGGTGGGCACTGTTACCTGGAGCTCAATGAAAGCTTTGATTAATGAATGATAAAGCCAGTTCACTGAGCCGTGACAGTGTTACAGCACTGTCCTAGGCAGGAAGCTAATTATATGTGGAAATAATCATTCAACCTGGGAAAGGTGTTTCCTATTCATTAGAAAATACTATGAAGAGATAATACTTAAGAAAAAAAAAATGTTTTTACTATACTCTGGGCCAAAAGAAAGGATTATTTCATTCTTTATAATGAATTTGTTGGGAAACCTCAAATTTGAATTTTGGCCTAGTTGTAGGTTTTGCTTTGGGGTGAAAAAAAGTGTTACTCGATTATAAACGATTTAGTACATGACTAGTTCTTGAAAAATATATATCTCTAAATGAAAATTCTCAATTTGTGTTTCATCACTGAAAAACTTGGTAGGCAAAAATGTTTTCAAGACTATAATACAAGCTTAGGGGAAATTTTGGTCATTATTGTTCATTTATTTTCCTTATTGAGCTAATTTAATTATCATAGAGACACAAACATTAGCTCCAGTGCTGGGCTTCTCACATCTGTTAGTAAAGATTTGATTAGGGCTACACAAATGTGCTAGATTAAACTATCTAGTTGGTGAAATTCAAGCCACCTGGATATTTTAGCAACATCAATAAGAATAATTCTCTTTTTAAAAATCAGTAAATCCAGGCTATATTAAAAAGAATTAATTAATGAGTGCCAGATAGGCAAAACAAACATTTGACAATGAATCATATTATCAAAGGTTTTGAGGGAGATCCTTCTCAGCTTATGTTTAGATGTCAAATTATATTACCCAAACTAAACAATCTGTTAAAATGATGTCTTAATGCAATAAGTCTCCTGAGCTGTACTTTTTTTTTAACTTCTTAAATATTTATAGTAGAAAAAAAGATATGCTCTATTTAACAATGATAATCAAATCACAAGACATTTGCCCCAAAATATTGCCTTAGATATTTCCAAGAGCTGTTAACACAATTTAAATCCTATAAGAAAAAGAAACTATTACGTAGTTTGGTTAATATATAATACATATCTTTTGAAGCAGCACAAGGCATATTTCACAGAAGATCTGTAAAGATATGGTCATTGAAATAATTAATGTATAAATATTAGGTGTTCTATAGGATACATAAACAATTCTAGAATAGGAAAGGACCCTGAAAATCAGCTCCTCCAGGGCTGCCCAACTTTCTCTGTTAATGGATGGGTAGTAACTATTTTGGGCTTCCCAGGTGGTACTAGTGGTAAAGAACCTGCCTGCCGATGCAGGAGATGCAAGCGATGCAGGTTCGATCCCTGGGTTGGGAAGGTCCCTTGCAGGAGGGTATGGCAATCCACTCCTTTCCATTCTTGCCTGGACAATCCCATGGACAGAGGAGCCTGGTGGGCTACAGACTGTGGGGTCACAAAAACTCAGACACGGCTAAGCACACATGTACTCACGGTAACTACTTTAGGTTTTGTGGGCCAGATGGGCTCTGTCACAACTGCTCAACTCTACCCTCGTGGCTGCAGACAATATTTAACTCATAGGCATGGTTGTGTCTCAATAAAACTTTATTTACAAAAGCAGACAGCAGACTGGATTTAGCCCATGTGTCATATTCTGATGATCCCTTATGGAGCCCAAACTCCGTATTTTGAAGATCAGACACCTCAGGTCCTGGGTGGGAAAGTAAGTCACTCGCAGCTAAACAGCAAGTTACACAACAAGTGGCAGAGCTAGAGCTGAAATTGACCTTTCCAACTCCTAGGCAGGCACTCACACTGGGCTGAATTAATTGCAATGACACGTGGACAGGTGGCCATGTTCAAATGGAAGGTCTGCCTCTGTGTTAAAGCGCATCCACATGCTTCATGCATTGATGTCTATAGAACTGTGATGTCTAGATGATTCCTCAAGTCTCCAGAGAATGAGTTGCTTTTCAGAGACCTCAGCAGAGTCACAAAGAATAGTTTTTTGGGGAAGGAACACGAACAGCCTGACAGTTAGTGAAGCATGAAAATGTTTGACTGAAAAGTTACACATGGCTTGCTTCCTTAAAGACCATTTCAGTCCTGGAAAACTGCATTTCTATTGAATATTTATAACAAATATGATTGAATAAGAAGAATCTAAACTGGAAAAAGAAAACCCTGTGTGTTGTGACTCCAAATTAAATCTTATTTTCATGGTTGACAGTGTTTTGCATTCCCCACGTTTGCATTGTATAAAAAAACCATCATATTACAATGCCCTTTCCCAGCACCAAATAATGAGATTTCTAGATTAACACTTGAGTCGCCAACATCCATTTTCTAGTGGGGTTTCCCATTTTCACATAACTCATTCTTTTCATTTGGAAGAAAGTGGAAGAAACGGGACCCTAGGAAATTCTATATGGAGAACTGGATCAGGGTCTTTCTTCGAGGGCGTCTGTGGATGTCTGCGTGGAAAGGCTTGGTAATCACTGCTCTGAAACTGACAGTCCAGAAAGACATGATTGATGAAAGGGAATTGGATGTTTGAGCCAAAATGGACCGTCATTAACTAACTGAACCAAGTAAACGAAGTGGAGTTTCCGAGGGGCATGGGGCACATTCTTCTGGAAAACGTGGGCTCAATGCTCAGGATGTGTTTCACCGAAGGGGGTCGGGGGAGTGGAAGGAGCCGTTACTTAATGGCTCCCAGCTTGTGAAGGTGAAATACCCCACACTATGTAGGCTTTTTTTTTTTTCCTTCGGCAGTCCTGTGTTGATGTTGATTCACACATTTCTCACAGAACAGATGAAGGTGCATCTTCTCGTGTGTCATGCATTTTCTGGTCCTGAAAATCACAAACGATGTTTCTGTACTGATAAATGCAAGTAGGATTCTGCTACTGTAATTGTTTTCTAGGTTAGGCATTTTAAACCAAGTTAGTAAATTAAGCTGTATTATTTGAACTTCAGCTTATGTGAGCAAACAAAATTGTATGTGTGTATAAAATAAAATTATCAATTTGTGTAAATTCATATTTTTTAAAAGGAGAAAAGAAATTTCAATTGATCTATTTTTAAATATCTTGTGGATCTATTTTTGTTTGTTTATTAAAAAAATTTTACAGTGTAGTTGGTTAAAGTCATATTTTCATATAACGTTCTTCTTTCTTGATCCAAACAACAGTAGATATTTCATAAATCTTATTTATTTTATAATATCTCATGTTAGAACTTAACTTTAAAGTAATAAAAAGTAGTTTTTACAACATAATAAAAAGAAATCCATACAATTATTGACATATTGGAGTCTATAATAATTTTTTTTAATGTTTTCTAATAAAAAGTTTGTCCCCCCAAAACATATCCACCAGATTGCTTTAGGTCAAGGATAACAAAAGCATGAATGATTCAGATGGACACCTTTTGAACTTTCCTCAGGAAGACTTGAGTGGAAGGATAACTTAAAATCTTAACCAGAATGTATGCAGGGGGCCATTTCTCAGCTTGAAACATCTTGAAACAGTTTCCGTGCCTAGCAAGGAGGCTCCTGGTGTCAGAGCGTGGCTTGCTCAGGAGGGAGGGAATGAGAGTATGTAAATGAGCACATATGTATTAGTTCAAGAGCAAGACTGAGCACCTTAAAGGTTAGAAGCCCAGAATCTCATTACCCTCCTTTCAGAGTCTGGCCAGAGTACATCAAGTGACCAAAAATGTGTTTTCATTATGTTTTATTAACCAAAAGAATTTCTGTTTCGGTTTCTGTAATAGACTATGAAGAGACACAGGACAGCCTGCAATGTATTATTCTGCAAGAGTAACAAAGACAAACAATTAGCAGACTACTGAATTCTACTGGGATGTTTACCTAAACAGAAGTCTGGGCCTTGATCTTAAGTATTAATGGATGAAAATCTTGGCTGAGCTGTCTGAGCTATTTCAGCTTATAAAACAGAACTTGTGACAAGTGTGTAAGAGTTTGTAGTACGTATTTTTATATTAGCTTTATTCCTTGCTTCATGTTGTAGTTACACTTTCTTAAAATGTTATGTTATCTTGAAGAATTTCATGTATCTCTAGAAATACTTTAGGTCCTTTTTGGAAATAGAAAGTTGCACTTATAGTGTGTAAATTTTAAATAATCATGGAAATTTAAAGATGGTATGATTCAATGACAGGCACAAATTATTATAAGAAAAGCTGAAGTCATTAGCCCAAATAAAGGATTAGAATTAACAATGGAATTGAACCTAGAGTATAATTAATGAAGTCTCTAATTGTTCTTCCTGTGTTAGTTCATTAAGCCTCACTATCGAATGGATATTCAGGCATCTGTCTCTAACATCTGTTGTCTCATTGATTCCCTGGGTTGAATCCATCAATACCTGGGAGGAAGGGTATGATTTCCCTCCAAAACTGAACATACTGGAAAAAAACAAACCAATAACCATTCTTTAATATGATAGCATGATAAAGAACCACCTCGAAGGGAGTTTAACTAACCTAAGACTTACATGAAAAGATTAGAGATTATGCTAAATGAGTTCACTAAATGGAAAATAGAAAGTATAATTTTCCCAAGAAATTTCACATTAGCTGAATTCAATTGCAATCAAAAACACATATCAAACACCTACTTTACACAAGATGTTCTTGGCTAATGATGGCTCTTATTGACTGAGCACTTATCTGTATCAGACTTAGTGTCAAGGTTTTTATGTACTTTATCTAGTTTAATTTACTCCTGCCTTGAGGGCCAGTGTGGGTATTTCCATTTGCAGCTGAGTAGACTGAGGCCCAGAGACATCATTTGACTTGCCCAGTTTCAACCAGTAAGTGAGGAAGTGAGGCTCCCCACCTGCTTCCAGCACTGAGCTTTTATCCAATACTCTGAGAATAAAATGTCCCCTCTGGAAAGCTATTTGATGCATGACTTAGTTGGCTCAGGCTGCTATAATAAGAGTAGTATAGGTGTTATAGTAGTATAGTATATACTACTATATATACTATATAGTACAGTATATAGTATATATTATAGTAGTATAGTAGTAGTAGCAAATGTTAAACAAGCATTTATTTCTCATAGTTCTGGAGGCTTGGAAGTTCAAGATCAAGGTGCCAGTAGTATACTATACATACTATATATACTACTATATATACTATATCTATAACAAGAGTAGTATAGGTGTTATAATAGTATAGTATATACTACTACATATAGTATAGTATATAGTATATACTATAGTAGTATAGTAGTAGTAGTAAATGTTAAAAAAGCATTTACTTCTCATAGTTCTGGAGGCTTGGAAGTTCAAGATCAAGGTGCCAGCAAATTCAGTGTCTGGTAGAAGCCCACTTCCCAATTCATAGACAACTGTCTTTTTGCTGTGTCCTCACATTGGTGTTTTGTAATGGCACTAATTCCAATCACAAGGGCTCCACCCTCATGACCTCATCACCCAAGAGCCCCAGCTCTTAATACTGTCTCATTGGAAGGTTAAATTTCAACATTTGAATTTTGAGAGATCACAAATATTCAGCCCATAACACAGAGGGCCTGCAAATCTTCTCCCCTGTTCCTTAATGATCCAGAAATAAAAATGTGAATAAATCGGAATGTCAAAGCTAAGACACAAAAGTCTCTCACTTGCTATGGATGGTTGATGTCAGGGGGAGAAAGAGATACTTTTAGAGATGCCTCTAGATACTTAGGCTCATTTTAATCTCTGCTTATGTAGTTTGTGTTGGATTGGCAAAAAAATTCCCTTGGATTTTTCCATAACATCCTACATAAAAACCTGAACAAATCTTTTGGCCAACCCAATACATGGTCCACAGTGTGGCCACCACTGGCCATGCATTATCTTTAGTTTCCACGCTCTACTGGTGATGAGATAGGAGATGAGCAGATGTCTTCTCAGATACATGACTGTTCTCAGCACCATAGACTCATTTTTCCGAAACAAAAAGTTCACAGTTTATGTTTGGATCTCGCCATATGACCTTTTCCCAGTTGGAAGATTCTAAATAGTCTCACTGTGCTCAGAGACTAATGATGTAGAGAAGAAATAAATTTATCTTTTTCTTGTTTTATGATGACCTTTACTGTGTTCTAGATAACCTTTTATGATGACCTTTAGTGTTCTAGATAAAGCACTCATTAAGAATTGGAGAGCAGAAAGAACTAGAAGACGGCAGAGGCACAGAAAGAAGCAAAAGATGTCCTTGTCATTTAATCAGCTTGTTAAGTTCCCGGACTTTACATTAAAAAAGAAAGAATAGTTGCTTAGGCTATTATTAAAAGCAAACAATAAAACTCTAGCTGAAGAATAGTTGGCTAGTAAAAGCAATCCAAGGATAAGTTAAAACTTGGAGGCAGTGTGCTGGGTTAAGATACTTTCCCTGAAGATAAATAAATGTATAGTAAAGCTCATTACTACTTTGAAAGTAATTTGGCTTCAGCTTGCACTTGCAGATGGTTGTATGTATAAATATTTGCTCATGGCCATTACTATTATTAATGTATACCATTTGGGAAGTTTCAGAGTTCTAGTCATATGAATTTATTAGGAAATGTTCTCCTGTCTGGGAGATGTGCATTGCTACAGTTTTCTTCTTTTGCAGTAAAGCACAAGTCAAGCAAAAAAATCTGAAAGTGGACACACTGAAGAGGGTAGAAGACTAGCTTTATTTTTACCCGTGTCACCCCTTCGCAAAGTGACATAGCCTGCTGCCAAAAGAGGACCCTAAGCCTGTGGTTTCTCCCATGGGTGGACATGAGAGCAAAGTGAGCACCTGGCTTCCTCATCCTTGTGGGATGATCCTCAGGAGGCTACTTCCATCCTGCCCCATGCAGAACATGTAGGGGTGGGGACAGGGATCACCTGGGCTACATCATCTGGGGCCGGCGAGGAACAGCTAGGAGCAGAGATAGAGGATGCAAATTCACAAGCAGCATGTGGATCGCATAATCAGGACACAGTCCTTTTCACTGGCTTGCAGTCCCTACCAAGAGAACTGTCCATGAAACCTTCAGGACAACCTGCCTGCAAACCCCCAATCAGCCAATGTACTCTGCAAGCCCCCATGCGTGGCCCCCTACAGGCTCTTGCAAACGATGTATGTGAGGCCCTACTGACAGCTCATAGATCTCGGTAGTAGGAATGGATGTCAGCAGCTATCTGGACTCTCTGAACTGGACTGGTTGTACAGCCTTGAAACTTCAAGGTACTACCCAAGGAAACATGAACAGGAGGCTCTAAGCACCCAGCTTGGCTTTGGGGGATCAAGAGAAGACTCACAATCCTAAGGCTTCCCCCATTAGAGGGAACAGGGGGAGCAGAGATAGTACATCCCAGGGTCTCTAGCAGGGCTGACTGATAAATGTCAGTCTTACCTGAAGCCAGTCACTAAAAGCTGGAACTGGTGACAGCTTCTTCAAATGCAAAAACAAGAGGCTTTAGGGAACACAAAACCTCAAGGAAACATGGCCCCTCCAAAGGAATGAATTCAAACTACACTGGTGGAGCACAAAGAAATGGGGATTGATGAACTGCCTGACAAAGAATTCAAAATCACCATCTAAAAGTAGCTCAGTGAACTACAAGAAAACACAGACAACTAAATTAAATCAGGAAAACAATGCTTGAACAAAACCTGAAGTTTAATAAAGAAATAGTAAGCATGAAAAAGAACCAAACCGAAATGTCTGAACTGAAAATTCAACAAAGAATTTCAACAACAGAGGTTTGGAAAAAACATTTCGTCAATAAAGAAACACAATGGCAAATAAGCACATGAAAAGATGCTGAACATCATTAGACATCAGGGAAGTGAAAATTAAAGCTGCAATGAGATACTACTGCATATAAAATTAAATGGGTTACTGTATCAAGTGTAGGTGAGAGAGTAGAGGAATTGGGCCTCTAGTATACTGATGGGAATGTCAAATGGAAGGATTGGTGTAAAGAAGTTCAGTAGCTTCTGAAAAATGTTAACTATCTACTGCCATATGACCTAGCTATTCTTTTCTTTTTTTTTTTTTTATACAGTTGCTCAGTCATGTCCAACTCTTTGGGACCCCATGGGGTATACAGTCCATGGGATTCTCAAGGCCAGAATACTGGAGTGGGTAGCCTTTCCCTTCTCCAGGGGATCTTCCCAACCCAGGGATCAAGCCGGGGTCTCCTGCATTGCAGGTGGATTCTTTACCAGCTGAGCCACCAGGGAAGCCCAAGAATACTGGAGTGGGAAGCCTATCACTTCTCCAACAGATCTTCCCCTCCCAGGAATCAAACTGGGATCTCTTGCATTGCAGATGGATTCTTTATCCGCTGAGCTTCCCTATCTATTCTACTCAGGGATATTTACCCAAGAGAAATAAAAGCTTATCCATAGGAAGACTTCTACAGGTTCATAACAGATTTACTTATTTATTTATTTTTCTTTAATTTTTTAATTGAAAGATAATTGCTTTACAGAGTTTTGTGGTTTTCTGTCACATCAACAAGAATCAGCCATAGGTACACCCATGTCCCCTCCCTCCCGGACCTCCCTCCCATTTCCCTCTCATCCCAGCATTTAGCCTGTCACAGAGCCCCTGTTTGAATTCCCTGAGTCATAAAACAAATTCCCACTGGCTATCTATTTTATATATGGTATTGTAAATTTCTATATGTTACTCTCTCCATACATCTCCTCCCCTTCTCCCTCCTCTCCTCTCCCTATGTCCATAGGACTGTTCTCTATGTCTGTTTCTCCATCGCTGCCCTGAAAATAAATTCATCAGTGCCACCTTTTTAGATTCCCATATATATATGTGTGTGTGTGTCAGTATATGATATTCATATTTCTCTTTCTGATTGAGTTTTTTTATGCTGATCTTTTGTTCTAATTTATTTATTTTTCTTATTGAAGGATAATTGCTTTATAGAATTTTGTTGTCTTCTGTCAAACCTCAACATGATACAGCCATAAGTATACAAATATCCCCTCCCTTTTGAACCTCCCTCCAATCTCCCTCCCCACCCCACCCCTCTATGTTGACATAGAGCCCCTGTTTGAGTTTCCTGAGCCATAGAGCAAATTCCCGTTGGCTATCTATTTTACATATGGTAATGTAACTTTCCATGTTACTCTTTCCATATGTCTCACCTTCTCCTCCCCTCTCCCCATGTCCATAAGTCTACTCTCCATGTCTATTTCTCCATTGCTGCCCTGTAAATAAATTCTTCAGTATCATTTTTCTAGATTCTGTATATATGTGTTAGAATACGATATTTATCTTTCTCTTTTTGACTTACTTCACTCTATATAATAGGTTCTAGGTTCATCCATCATTAGAACTGACTCAGATACATTCCTTTTTATAGCTGAGTAATATTCCATTGTGTAATAGCCAAGATCTAGAGATTGGAGAAGGAAATGGCAACCCACTCCAGTGTTCTTGCCTGGAGGATCCCAGGGATGGGGGAGCAGGTGGGCTGCCATCTATGGGGTCACACAGAGTCAGACACTACTGAAGCGACTTAGCAGAAATAACCTGGAAAAGGAAATGGCAACCCACACCAGTATTCTTACTTGGAGAATTCCATAGACAAAGGAGCCCAGTGGGCTACAGTTCATAGGGTTGCAAAGAGCGGGACACAACTGAAATGACTTAGCACGCATATTAGTTCAGTTCAGTTCAGTTCGGTCACTCAGTCGTGTCTGACTCTTTTCGACTCCATGAATCTCAGCATGCCAGGCCAGACAACCAAAATGTCCATCAACAAGTGAATGAATGAACAAATTGTGGCATGTTCATAGAAAGAAATACTACTTAGCAATAAAGAGCTTCCCGGGGGGGCTAGTGGTAAAGAACCCGCCTGCTAATGCAGGAGACATGAGACACGGGTTTGATCCCGGAGTTGGGAAGATCCCCTGGAGAAAGAAATGGCAACTCACTCTAGTATCCTTGCCTGGAGAATCCCATGGACAGAGGAGTCTGGTGGGCTATAGTCCATAGGGTTGCAAAGAATTGGACATGACTGAAGTGACTTAGCAGGCACTTGGCAATAAAAAAGGATTTAACTATTGATAGACACAACAGTGTGGATGGATCACAAAATAATAATGCTGAATGAAAGAGGACAAATAAGAGTACATATTATATGATTCCATAAATATAAAACTCTAGAAAATGCAAACTAATCTACACTATCAGAAAACAGGTCAGTAGTCACCTATAGATAGAAATGGAGGGATTAGAGTAGATTTTGAGGGTTATGGATAAATTCATTGCCTTGATTGTGCTGAAAGTAGAGGTCAAAATTTATCAAATTATGTACTTTGAATATGTGCAATTTGTTGTATGTCAATAAAGTTTATTTAAAAAACAAGCAAGACTAGGAAAGTATAGCAAATACGATAATCATATCATATCTATAATAGACAAAAAAATTTGTGTACATTGATATGATAAACACTAATAGTTTCAGCACAGCCAAATAAATAAATAAAAATTTTAAGTATTAAAATTCAAAAATATTTAAAAAATAAAACAAAACCCATTAATAGTCCAAAAAATAAATGGACAAAGGTCATATATAGTTTTTTTAAAATAATAAAATAATAAAAGTATGAAAATGTTCAATTTAAAGAATTAAAATGGGAATTAAAAACTTAATAATATCAATTTTTACTTTGGGAAATATATTTAAGTGATTAAAAAACATTCATCAAATTATGATGAAATAGTCCCTCATATATTGCTAGTTCAGTTCAGTTCAGTCTCTCAGTCATGTCCGACTCTTTGTGACCCCATGAACTGCAGCACGCCAGGCCTCCCTGTCCATCACCAATCTCTGGAGTCCACCCATACCCATGTCCATTGAGTCGGTGATGCCATCCAGCCATCTCATCCTCTGTTGTTCCCTTCTCCTCCCGCCCTCAATCTTTCCCAGCATCAGGGTCTTTTCCAATGAGTCAGCTCTTCGCATCAGGTGGCCAAAGTTTTGGAGTTTCAGCTTCAACATCAGTCCTTCTAATGAACACCCAGGACTTATCTCCTTTAGGATAGACTGGTTGGATCTCCTTGCAGTCCAAGGGACTCTCAAGAGTCTTCTTCAACACCACAGTTCAAAAGCATCAATTCTGCTGTGCTCAGCTTTCTTTATAGTCCAACTCTCACATCCATACATGACCACTGGAAAAACCATAGCCTTGACTAGACGGACTTTTGTTGACAAAGTAGTGTCTCTGCTTTTTAATATGCTGTCTAGGTTGGCCATAACTTTCCTTCCAAGGAGTAAGCGTCTTTTAATTTTATGGCTGCAATCACCATCAGCAGTGATTTTGGAGCCCAGAAAAATAAAGTCAGCCACTGTTTCCACTGTTTCCCCTTCTATCTGCCATGAAGTGATGGGACCAGATGCCATGATCTTAGGTTGCTGAACGTTGAGCTTTAAGCCAACTTTTTCACTCTCCTCTTTCACTTTCATTAAGAGGCTCTTTAGTTCCTCTTCACTTTCTGCCATAACGGTGGTGTCATCTGCATATCTGAGGTTATTGATATTTCTCCCAGCAATCTTGATTCCAGCTTGTGCTTCATCCAGCCCAGCGTTTCTCATGATGTACTCTTCATATAAGTTAAATAAGCAGGGTGGCAATATACAGCCTTGACCTACTGCTTTTCCTGTCGGGAACCAGTCTGTTGTTCCATGTCCAGTTCTAACTGTTGCTTCCTGACCTGCATACAGGTTTCTCAAGAGGCAGGTCAGGTGGTCTGGTATTCCCATCTCTTGAAGAATTTTCCACAGTTTGTTGTGATCCACACAGTCAGAGGCGTTGGCATAGTCAATAAAGCAGAAGTAGATGATTTTCTGGAACTCTCTTGCTTTTTTGATGATCCAGCAGATGTTGGCAATTTGATATCTGGTTCCTCTGCCTTTTCTAGTGATCATGTAAATTTATATATATATAAAAGTTTTTTGTGTATATAAAGGTCTTTTATATATATATATATATATATATAAAATAAGGCTATATGTAAATACATATATGGCTTCCCTGGTAGCTCAGATGGTAAAGAATCCACTGCAATGCAGGAAAGGCAGGTTCGATCCCTGGTTGGGGAAGATCGCCTGGAGGAGGAAACAGCAACCTACTCCAGTATTCTTGCCTAGAGAATCGCATGGACAGAGGAGCCTGGCAGGCTACAGTCCATGGGGTCACAAAGAGTCAACACGACTGAGTGACTCAAGTTTAGTTTTAGTTTAAAAAATATATATATATGAAAACAATTTTCAATGTGCACTATATATACAAAGCAACATACAGCCTTGAGCCTTGAAAATAAACTTGATACTGATCCAGTAATTCTACTACTGGAAACCCATCCTAAGAGAAAAAAAATTCTAAAAATGAAAATCCCTCTTTTCCCCAGAGATATTCATGGCAATTATATTTATAACAAGGAAGTCTTGGAAACAGTATAAAATTGAATCTTAAAGATTTTTTTTGTTGTATCAATTATTTGAAAAATTATACAGCACTATACATTTACAAAGATTCTATAATAACTGGAGGGGGAGATTAAAAAATCAAACAAAAGTACACAAAATCACATAATCATTACAATTATGTTTTATAAATGTATTTTATTTATTTTTGGCTTGCCGAGTCTTCAGTGCTGCATGGTCTTTTCTCTAGTTGTGGTGAGCTGGGACTACTCTGTAGTTGTGGTGCTTGGGCTTCTCGGTGCGGTGGTTTCTCTTGTTGCAGAGTGCAGGCTCTAAGGCTTGGGGGTTTCAGGAGTTGCAGCACACGTCATGTGGGATCTTCCTGGATTAGGGATTGAACCTGTGTCTCCTGCATTGGCAGGCAGATTCTATACAACTGAAGTCCCTAAAATGTATTTTTTATAAAGAAAAGACATAATAAAGTGAAGATTGGATTTGATGCAGCTCCCCTTCTTTCTGATCTTTGAATATTTCCAATTTTTTTAGTGACTGTGTTGTATTTTTGTATTAAGGGGAAAATTCTTTAAAAAATACAGAAGCAGAAGAATTTTATAGTTTGAGAATAAAAGTTTGAGTTTCAAGGTCTTTTTTTTTTTTTTAGTTATTTGAAAGTGAAAGTGAAAGTGTCAATCGCTCAGTCGTGTCTGACTCTTTGCAACCCCATGAACTGTAGTCCACCAGGCTCGTCTGTCCATGGGATTCTCCAGACAAGGATACTGGAGTGGGTTGTCATTCCCTTCTCCAGGGGATCTTCCCTACCCAGGGATTGAACCTGGATCTCCTGCACTGCAGGTGGGTTCTTTACCATCTGAGAGGGTGTTTCCACTTACAAAATGATATTTGGAAAGACCACTACCCAGTTCGCATCTTTGCCACCAACTATCTGTGTGGCAAGATTCTGTTTGTCTGAATCTGTTTCTTTGTCTTCTCACTGAGAGAACTGGACTAGTTTTGTACTTTCTTAAATCATGTATTTCTGGAGTACCTGCTCTAGGCAAAGTGGGAGCAGGGATGCTGGAAAACCTGTGCTGTTCTCAGGATCGAAGATTTCCTCTGGGAGCTTTATGATGAGCAAGTTTTTGAGAGCTGGTGATTTCCCATGAGCCAGTTGCAGTTTGTTTGAAAGAACAGACACTCAGAGGTCTCTCTCACTGAAGGGTGAAAACAGCCTTCAGATCAACAGGTAAATGCGCATTTATCTCAGAGGCATCTCCAGATCAAATAAGGTCAGAGGAAAAATTTTAAAGGTCAGATCAAAATAAACCCTATTATTTCTTAGAAACTTCATAATACATCCACCATCAGCTCAGAGAGAAGCAAGAGGAAGAAATGGCAATGTGTGGCGATAGTTTGCATTCATGCTAAGTCGCTTCAGTCACGTCCAACTTTTTGCGACCCTATGGACCGTAGCCTACCAAGCTCCTCTGCCCATGGGATTCTCCAGGCAAGAATACTGGAGTGTGTTGCTGTGCCCTCTTCAGAGGACCTTCCCAACCCAGGGATCGAACCTGCGTCTCCTGTGTCTCCTGCATTGCAGGCAGATTCTTTACCACTGAGCCATCAGGGAAGCCCAGTTTAGAGGAGGTAAAGGCAAATAATAGTAATGTCTGTGTGGAGGGCTTGACTCTGGACATTATGAACTCAAAATGTGTTCATAACCAACTTAATTGGCTCTGAAGACTGACGGTTTTATAATAATCCGGGATGCCAGTTCTGAATGGATCACAAGTTCTACTCTCACGGGAGGATAATGTTGCTCTAAACAAACACCTTCACCCCAGAACATATCTTCCCTACCTCTGGACATCCTGCCTGCCTTCTCCATCCAGACTTTTTAATGTTGATGACTCCAGGGGAAGCCGGCTGCTACAGACACTCATCCAGATAAATGTGCTAGCTGCTTTTAGCTCAGATCAACTTCATGCTTCTGATTAAAGCCTGAAAAGAGAATCTATTTTGACTTTCTCCTATATGTAAAAAATGATCATTTGCTGATGGTTCCTTGTGCAATTCGAAAAGAAAATGGTTAGATGTATGCAGGCAAGTACTATCTTGCAATGACAGTTTCAGTGAAGATGTAGCATGTATCAAAAATATATTGGTAGGAATTTTCTGTTTGTTTTCATTATCTAATGTTCACTAGGTTGGTGGGAGGTGAGGGTGTGTATATGTGTGTGTTTCCACATAGGGAGAAAGTGCAAAGTTATTAACAATTTCATCTGCAGAAGCTGATTGAAACTGTGTTCAGTGACACACAAGTGAGATCCATTATGGGATGCTGGTTGGCACTGTCTTCTGAAAAGCACACAGTGAATAAGAGATTGTCATGCGGGTTTGTGTGTCGGGGGGTGGGGGAAGTAGTGGCCACTTCTGAGACAAGGGTTTTGAGGGATGGTTTTAAAGGTGTTTGGCTTGAGTTAGAGGACCCTCCAGGCCCTGGTGAAGGGTTTGACAACAGTTAATGGGTCACACTCTGGCTTGTCATATCCTCAGGAAAAGCGGATTGGTTTTCTAAGTCCACGGGTGACAGGATTATTGTGTAAATGCTTCCGAAAAGCTTTCATCTCGACTGTTCTCATCTGAAGCTGTTGGAAGGGGCTTTGCCAAGAAAAGCAAAGAATAAAACTGAAACATGCCCAGTGCGAACGTCCTGGGTTTCACAAGCGCCACGCCAGGGACTTTGGATTTTATGCCCTAGGAGCGGGTCGGGTGCAGGGATGGAAGCTCATCACAGGACCTCTACACAGCGGAAAGGAAGCAGAAGGTTCAAACCACGTTTCTTCGCCCCAGGACGAGCCATCACTCATGGAGATTTTCCACTCCAGCCAGGAGTGTCAGAACCTCTTCAGAGACAAGCCCATCCAAGGGCTGTATTCTGGGTCAGGCAGTGACCCAGTTTTATGCACGACCCATGGGATAAATGCATTTTGTTCCCCAGCCTCCTCTAAAGAGCCGGATGCTTTCTCAGTATTCCTCTTGATCCTAACAGGCTAAGTGTCTCCTAAGAGTGAGTTGTGGTTTCCCTGAACCAACATTATCTGGAGCAAGTGTTAATAATGCAGATTCCTGCCCCCAACCACCCTGACCTACAGAATCAAAGTTTGGGGGATTCTCACCCCGAATCTGTATTCTTAAGCAGAGGGAGGTTTGAGGAGCCCTGAGAAAGGTGAAGAGGTGTGGTTTGATTGTTGCTTTTCCTTTAGTCTTGCCCCAGCAGCAATACTGCCCTGTGTGCTCCTCCTCTGGACCCCCAGTTTGGAAACTGGGACACTGGGGGGGCCATGTGCATAGGACCCCTTCACATCCAACCATCTCCTGGGACTCATTTAATCAATGTCTTTGGTAATCAAGTACTGTCTCATCATTACACCTGTACCCAGCCCCCGTCCTGTCCACTCTGTCCTTTGTCTCTGCTCCCCACCCACCAACCTTGGGTCTTCTTGGGCAGCCCTTTTCCTCTTGTCCCTAAGTGCCCTACAGACTGGGATCAGGGTACTTCTTTTTTTGCTATAAACAGACTGACTTTTGTCATTGGCAGTTTCTTTGGAAATTCTTTCTATCCTTAGTACAATTTCCATTCCAACCAGGAGTGTCTCAGAGAGTGTCTGCAGAGAACAAGAATCTCTGCAGGAAGAAATCCATGCACAGACTACATTCTGGCAGGACCCACTGATGGCAGAAAGTGTGAAATAGGACATCTGTTTCCAGCATGTTTCCTTCCCTTCTGACAAGTGTCCTCTATCCTGATCTTCTTGTTGTTCATTCACTAAGTCATGTCCAACTCTTTGTGACCCCATGGACTGCAGCACACCAGGCTCCTCTGTCCTCCACTGTCTCCCAGAGTTTGATCAAATTCATGTCCATTGAGTTGGTGTTTCCTGATCTATCACCAGCAAACTGGAGGCCCAGGAAAGCCAGTGGTATTGATCCAGTCTAAACCCAAAATCCAGAGAACCAGAAGAGCCAATGGTGTGAGCCCTGGTCCAAATCCAGTGACCCGAGAACCAGGAGTGCAGCTGTCAGAAGGCAGAAGATGAATGTCTCAGTTCAAGCAGAAAGCACATTCATTCTCCCTCTTTTTGTTCTAGTTAGGCCTCCAACAGGACCCATTCATGTGGGGGAGGGTGATCTTCTTCACACGGTCAAATGCTAATCTCTTCCAGAAACATCTTTACAGACAAACCCAGTAAATAGCTTTACCAGTTATCTGGGCATCCTTTAGCCCAGTCAAATTGATATAAAATTAATCATCAAAATGATTATAGAGGATAAAAATAAATGGATGCCAAAGGGATGAAAGAGATGCGGACTCAATCCCTGGGTTGTGAAGATCCCCTGGAAGAGGGCATGACAACACACTCCAGGATTCTTGCCTGAAGAATCCCCATGAACAGAGGAGCCTGGTAGGCTACAGTCCATGGGGTCGCAAAGAGTCAGACACAACTGAATGACTTAGCACTCACATATAAACCGTATGTGACTCAATCAAATCCTTAAATGTAAAGAATCTTGGGTAAATCCAAGTTCTTGTTAGGGATGCCCATCTAGCAATCGTCCTTTAAGTCCCAGATGACATACAGAAGAAGATGCGGAGTCCCATAGCTCCCTCTTCCTGTATCTCTGAGACTCTGAGCAGGATAAAGCAGTCTAAACACAATGATGCACTTTGTAGAGCTAAAGAAAGAGAAAAAGTATCAAGTGAGTAGATTGGAGAAAAAGGAATGTTCATATTGAGATGATATATTGAGGCAAATTGAATGAGCCCTAATGAATGGTATTGTTACCTGACTTAAGGGTTGCAAGATTATTGATACTTTCATTTCTACTAGCTCACGAAATTAGTGATGGTGGAATCGATCTTTGTTAATGTGAAGTAGAATGCTCAAGTTATTTGGGGAGAGACCAGAAAATCACCATGACCTTTGAACCATCTCCTCTCACCTTGCCTAGTGCCTCCAATGTCACAGAATATTCTGTTTAGAAGGAAGCCTAAAAACTCTGTGTCAATTACTATTAGAGTAGGCTGCTGACTTTTTCAAAATCACAAACCTCATTTTCTTTGAAGGACATTTCAGTCTGAGGTTAGCACAGCAAGTTCATATGCACTGTAGTGGCACAAGAACACGTTGGGTCTGGTAGAAAAGGGACGGAATGTACAACTGTCTAACTTCCCAAGACAGATTAGAGAACACTGATGTGGTGCAAAGACATTTAGATAAATTAAATCTGAATATTTAGATAAACTAACCCATCACGTCCTAGATGGATTTCTGGGATGAATATATCAGAGGTTTTATGAAAGCTTCAAGAACAGATTTTCTTCTAGATTATCTACTTTCTATTTTTGACACTAATCTGACCTGTTAGTGAGGATTCATTTCATTGATAACTTGATTAGAAACTCAAATTGGGATGTCATCTTTCCCCACCTTGTTGTCACTCTTAAATCTGTTCATCTTCTAGTGTTTCCAGCTCAGTGGATGACTTACCTTCATCCTTTTGCACCCTCTTCTCCCCTCAATATTCACCTAACCAAAGGGCAAGTCTAATTAATATCCACTATCTGTCACTCCCTTTTCACTGTCATCCTCATAGTCCAAGCACCACCATCTTTATCCCAGATCATGGCCATTTCCTCCTAACTTCTCTATTTCTTCTTGTTTTCTTCTCCCTTCCCCATCTAATCTCCTTACAGCAGCTAGGATGATGTCTGACCGTATTTTACCTTCAGTGGATCCCTCTGTGATACTTTAGCATGGCCTCCAAGGCATCATCTGACTTCTGCCCAACCCCCTCCTGATTGCATCACTTTTTAAGCACACCCACCATCACCCTGCCTTAACCACGTAGTCTTTCACTCTGTTCTTCAAATGGGCTAAGATCCTGCTGATTCGAGACCTTCATTCATGCTCTCTTATCTTTCTGGGCCTAGAAAGATCAGCCAGTTTTGCATCAACCCCACAAACTTGCCTGGTCAACTCATTTTCAACTTATCTCGCCTTACATGTCAGTTTCTCAGAAAGACCTCCTCGATCCGGGAGATTTACATTCCTTCTGTTATATGTGCTTAGAGCTCTGGTAGCATACTGTCTATAAAGGGTCAAAGAGTAAGTATTTTTTACTTTACTGGCCATTTGGTCTCTGTAGCAATTACTTAGCTCTGAAATTACAGTGGAAAGCAGTCATAGACAATATGTGAATACATGAGCATGACTGTGTTTCAATAAAGTTTTATTTATAAAAACAGGCTCTGGGCCAGATTAGATCCACAGGACATGATTTACCAACCCATGCCTTAGAGCATCCTATTCTTTCGCTTCATAGTATTTACAGTGATGTGTAATAAGGTCATTATATCTGAACGATTATGGCGTCTGTCTTTGCTCCCCGGACTGCTTCTTTTATGAAGGCAGAGATCAAACAAGAGCACCCAGAGGGGACAAAAGGTACCCAATAAAACAGCGTGTGACTCAAGCCAAGCTGATTTGACCCATCAGACTTTATCTCAAGTCTTCTTCAGCTTAAGCTATGAGGAGGAGACTTGCAGAGGACAATAACCATAAGCATATATATGAGTTGGAGTTGCTGCAACCTTTTTGGCATCATGTAGAGCCTGAGTATGGAGCCAGCAATGGGGAAGTAGGTCTGAGAAATGAAGAGAATAAATTGGATTGTGACTATATCATTCAGGCTCTGGCTCAAGCCCTACCTGACATGTTTACTAGCTCTTGTCTATAAAGTTACATAAGCCAATATATTCTCATTTTTATTAAACACATTTTAATTAAAGTTTTCTGTCACATAAAATGGAAAAATATTTTCTCATTTGCACAATGGGAATAATAAAACATAAATTAAGAACTATCATAAGACTTAAAAACTATATATATATAAATGACTAAGTATTGTACATAGAAACCACTCATGTTTATAAAATAAATGAGTAATTGTTCTAACAAATTCATATGATTCTATAAAGGACTGCTGCTGCTGCTGCTGCTGCTGCTGCTGCTGCATCACGTCAGTCGTGTCTGACTCTGTGCGACCCCATAGACGGCAGCCCACGAGGCTCCCCCATCCCTGGGATTCTCCAGGCAAGAATACTGGAGTGGGTTGCCATTTCCTCCTCTAGCGCATGAAAGTGAAAAGTGAAAGTGAAAAGTGAAAGTGAAGTCGCTCAGTCGTGTCCGACTCTTCGCGACCCCATGGGCTGCAGCCTACCAGGCTCCTCCGTCCATGGGGTTTCCCAGGCAAGAGTATTGGAGTGGGGTGCGATTGCCTTCTCCGTATAAAGGACTACTTTTAATAATATGTCTTTACTTCTTCATCCCGTTTAAAATTTTGATTATGGAAAATCTTGCTATTATTGTCATTTGGAAAGCAATCAAAATGGAGGTACCAACTTGATAGATAGAACAAGTCACCATGGAAAGGGGATGTAATAACAATAATAATAACTTGTTTTCACACAATTTTAACAATAGATAATTTATGTAAAAAGAGACTTGCAGATATCTCATGAAAGAAGATATACAAATGGCAAATAAGCATGTAAAGAGATGTTCAATATCATTTTCATTAGGTAAATGCAAACTAAAGCAACAATGATACCATTATTCTCTATTAGAGAGATCAAAATCCAAAACACTGACAATACCAAATGCTGGCAAAGATGTTTAGCTACAGGAACTGTCATTATTCGCTGCTGGGAGTAAAAATGGTACCGCCACTTTGGAAGACAGCTTCTGGCAGTTTCTTACAAAACTAAACATACTCTTACCATACAATCCAGCAATCAAGCTCCTTGGTATTTACCCAAATGAACTGAAAACTTATCTCCACACAAAAGCCCACACATAGATGTTTATAGCAGCTTTATTCATAATTGTCAAAACTTGGAAGCATTCAAATCCAAGGTATCTTGCAGGAGGTGAATGGGTAAGTAGACTGTAGTATATCCAGCCAATGGAAAGATATTTAGTGCTAAAAAGAAATAAGCTATCAAACCATGAAACGATGTGGAGGAAGCTTAAGTGCATATTACTTAAGTGAAAGTAGCCCACTTGAAAAGACTACAGTTGGTATGATTTCAACAGTATGACATTCCAGAAAAGGCAAAACTATGGAGAGAGTAAAAAGATCTGTGGTTGCCAGGGCTTTGAGGGGGAGGGAGAGATGACTAAACCAAGCACAGAGGATTTTTAGGACAATGAAGAAATGGTCTATATGGTACCATAAAGGTGGATACTTGTCCTACATTTGATGAAACTTTGAACACAAGTTTGTGTGCACTACACACAGTGAGGCCAAACAAACTGAAAGGTTGGAGTTTGCAGAGAAAGGTTTATTGCAGGACCCTGCAAGGACATGGGTGCTCATTCTCTAAAAGCCCTGAACTCCCCAAAGGGTTTCAGCAAAGCACTTTTAAAAGCCAGGTGAGGGATGGGGGTCTTAGGGTCTGTAATCAACTTGTGCCCAATTCTCTGATTAGCTGATGTTGAGGTAGCAGGGAGGTGTGGCACAAGGGTTAACATTGTCAGTCCTCAGGCTCCAGGAGGCCTGGGGCTATGTGCTCCTGATCCTCAGGTAGTGAACATCTTCTATTTGTTGGAGAGGGAAGTTTTTTACATCTGCAAAACAACTCAGGAAATGGGCATCAAATATTATTATCTAGATACTTCAGGGAAGAGCTAAAGCAGAAGATATGGGGGAAGGTCCCATGGGGTCCTGCTCAGTTACAATACCCGTAGAATGTGCAGCACCAAGGGTGAACTCTAATGTACACTGTTAACTT
This sequence comes from Okapia johnstoni, assembly GCA_024291935.2. Lineage (NCBI taxonomy): Eukaryota > Metazoa > Chordata > Mammalia > Artiodactyla > Giraffidae > Okapia > Okapia johnstoni. The sequence continues at coordinate 75,547,201 of CM044318.1, read as the reverse complement.
TGGGGGATAATGATGCTTCAGTGTAGGGTCATCAATTGGGTCCACTGTAACACTGTGGTCTAGGGATGCCCACAACAGGGCGGGTTGTGCTTGTGTGGGGACAGGGGTTATCTGGGAACCGTCTGCCCTTTCTGCTGAATTTTGCTATGAATCTAAAACTCCAAACAATAAAGTCTATTAATTTTTTAAAAAATATTTTTAAAAAGAGGGTTGCCCTTATAATGGTTCAAATAAAAATTATTCAAAAATAAAAAATCTCCTTGATACATCCCCTCCAATTTTCCCCAAAGATGGTATTTTTGAAGAATCAGGAAAAGAGACAGAGGACAAAAAGAAAATAAAGGACCAAACCTCCAAACCTGAGGATTTAGCTCACTATGTCTTTGGTACCAGCTTTTCAATCTTCTTCATGAGTGCAAAGAGAATAGAATTCATTTTCTTTTGTCTTAAGACTCAGGAACGTGAATAACCATTGACAGATGCTTGCCAAGACATGAAAATCGTGGGAATGCATCTGACTCAAGGAGCAAATGATACAAAACTGAGAATAGAACAAAGATGGCAAGACCTAAAATAGAAATTGGAGCCAATTCCATCACAACCCCTCCCCCCTCCAACCCCCTCCTTTCCTGAGCTGGCTCCTCACAGCACTTAGAATCAAAGTCCCAGTCCTTTCCAGGACCAAAATGGCCCTGCATGAGCTGCCTCCACACTCCTCTCCACTCTCACTTCCTACCAGTCCCTCCTTGACATCTGACTTTCTTATGTTTCTGCCTCAGGGCCTTTGTACTTGCTGTTCTTTTTGCCTGGACGATTCTCCACCTGCATGACTTCCTGCCACACATTTTATTCTCTGATCAAATGTCATTTCTACAGAGAGGCCACCCTTGACCACAAGACTTTAAATATTAACTCCCTCCAACCTCTCTATTTCTCTTCCCTGCTTGATGTCTTTTCACATCATAATCATAGAAATTACATATTGCTCTGTCCTGTTCCACATCTGTTTTCGCCATCTAAATGTGAGCTGTGGAGGACAGAGTTCTGTCATTGGGCTCTCTTATCTTCACCTCAGCATCCCCGACAGTGCCCATTGCACAGTAGCAAGTCCATATATACATATTTATTGATTGAATTTGTTGCAACCAACTTCTATATGTCAACTTGGCAATTGCATTAAATCCATTGTTTGATTTTCTAACAATTGAAAGAAATCTCAGTGACTAGGAACCTCCCTGGGACAGCTCATGTATCTCCTCTGACAGAGGCGTAGGTGGCTAAGAGTGCTACCGGTCTCATTTATTCCAAATCAAACTCAAACACTCATAATGTAAAGAATATCACATGCTTCCTCATGGAACTGAGACATACTTTTCAAGAGGATTAGCTTATAAGAGTCAGATAATCCCCCTGGGTTGAATAAATAGATCTTATAGAAATTCCTGGGGCACGTTCTACATAAGGCCTTTCACTAAAATTAAATTAGCAACAAAATGAGCTTTTCTTGGGGGTAAATTCAAGTGGGTTTTCTTTTACAAGCTGTTTTAAACTATCATAATCTGATAGACAGGGTCCTCTCCCAGACACACAGTATTTCAAATGCCTCATTTCAGAAACACATGCCCCCAAGGCCAGAAAGACGGAACTCCCCAAATTTGCAAAGAGAGGCAGACTGGGGACATGTAAAAAAGAACCTAAGAGTTTCAGTAATTTAGGAGAACAATAGGATTCCCAGGTCGCTCAGAGTCTGTCTGCCTAGGCAGGAGATGCAGGAGACATGGGTTCAATCCCTGGATCGGAAAGATGCGGTGGAGAAGGAAATGTCAACCCACTCCAGTATTCTTGCCTGGGGAATCCCATGGACAGAGGAGCCTGGCAGGTTACAGTTCATGGGGTCGCAAAGAGTTGGACATGACTGAGCGACTGAGCACTCACACACTTGTTCAGATTGGTGTCTGTGACAATGTGAAGCACACAGGGAAAGAGTGATGTATTAAAAAATCAGCCTGTCACTTGCCCCCGACCCTTCAACAAACCAAAACTAAGACTGTGATTATGTTACAATCCAGCATTGTTTGTCAATAACTGTTGCTGGGGCAGTGACCTAAGCAAGGGCATGTCCACGGAGCACACGCAAGGCTGAGGTTTACGTGCCTCCTACAAAAATGTTGGTCCTGGTGAGGTCAGCTGACCATCTTCTTCCCACTCAGGTGCAGTGCTGTCTGCTCCCAACTGAGTCACACACTGTACAAATATTTTACTTTCATACATCATCTGTAGCAAGTGTAATACTGAGATTTAAAGGTAAATAGCTAGAGAAATTGCAGTTGCATTATCAGGCTGACATTCCTGTCATCGCAAATCAAATTCTGCCACGTTCAGGCCAAAGCAAATAGTGGTTTCAGTCAACCCCCCTACCCCCTTCCACCTTTCTTTTGTGGCTTCCTGCAGACCATATATACAAGGCGGTGATTTTGGTCAACAAATAATCAAATAAGAAACTTATTTCATAAGGATTATTCCCAGTGAAGGGATTGAACTCTTTATTTTAAAATCATATTATTTCTTCCTGCTAAAAAGAGAACTAAACTGGGAGAATTGATATACTGGGTGTGATTTAGAACAAGAAGAGAACAAACTTGAATTGGAATATTAAAGCATGCTTGGCCCCTGAAAGGATCTTGTTTAGCCACTGCAGATGGCTCAACTGAAGGGCTTTGGCCTGAGGTTGCTTCTCTTCTGTGACTGTGAGAAGAAGGTGAAGCATGGTGCCCAGGAGTGAAGGCAAAATTCAAAATGGCAAGTCATTCACTTACTCATTCAATCATAATGATGCCAACACCATGCCAAATTCTATGCTGGGTTTTGGTATATAAAGCAGCCCCTTTGCCTGGTTACTTATATAGGGACGAATGATGCATAAGCACCTATGAATATGAAATAAAATTTATTACTTACACAATAAACAGTGAAATCACAGAGAAGGAAATGGTAACCCATTTCAGTACTCTTGCCTGGGAAATCCCATGAACAGAGGAGCCTGGCGGGCTACAGTCCATGGGGTCTCAAGAGTTGGACATGACTTAGCAACTAAACCACCACAAACAGTGAAAGGATTCCCTGAGGAGAAAGACTCTGGAGTAAGGGCAAAACTTGGTGGGGCTTTGAGGATGTATCAGGGGTGCGGTTCCCCAGCATGGGCTAGAGGTTGTGTTATTTGACATTTCCCTGGGAACAGAGGTGGGAGTCCCTTGGGGTCACACAAGAGATAGGCAGGAGGGGCTCTAACACACACCAAAGAGTATCATCCCTACTCTGCTGGAGGGCAGAAGCTATGTCTTCATCATCTTTGCAAACTCCATTCTGCTAGCAATGAATTTACTCAGGCCACTCCTGCTGGCCTTCTGGTTCTGTTTCTCTGAAGAACTCTGCCTGATTCAGTTTTTGTTTTCCAAGCAGGAGTTTGGACTGATATGATATGCAGGAATTAGCTTTTACCAGCTCACAGGAGCCAATTTTGGGCACATCTTTCCAGTGCTGTGTCCAGTCATGTCATATTGGTAGCTTGAAATTGACCCATAATGAAAGTATTAATATTCACATCACAGAAATTGGCAAGCACTGGACACTAGGGTTTTTTTGTTTCTGTTTTTCCCTCTGAAAGTCAGTTTTACCAGCATACCACCAGGGCTAGTTCATCCTCACAGATCTTTTCTCAAATTGTTTGCTATTCACAGCTGTTGTACCACACAAACTTTAGAATGCTTTTAAGATGGTTGCTGGCATCGTATTTAAGCTTATTTAATCTGGAAGGAATTGATATCTTCCAACTGACAGTAGTCAATCTTACCCTTCTAATGAAAAGTGCATAATTTGATTTAAGCATTTCTAAATAAATCTCTTCAAAAAATGGTCAGTAATTTTCTCTGTATGGGTCACATAAATTTTATAGGGTACTTGGTAAACAATAGGCTGAAATTGTGATAAGTTTGCAAAATTATTGACCCAAAAGAAATGCGAATGAAAAGACACATACCTTAGATGTCCCTTGGAGAGCTGAATTTTATACTCATCTAGTGCTGACAACATCCTGCCTCATCTGGCTCCAAAGAGGTGATAGACAAAGTTTGGGATGCTCATTCTCAAAAAAGAAAACCAGGGCTTCCCTGGTGGTCCAGTGGTAAAGAATCTGCCTGCCAATGCAAGGGACATGGGTTTCACCCCTGATCTGGGAAGATCCCACGTGCCATGGAGCAATTAAACCCGTAGGCCACAACTGCTGAGCCTGTGCTCTAGAGCCGGGGAGCCACAACTTCTGAGTCCACATGCTGCAACTACTGAAGCCTACACACCGAAGAGCCCGTGCTCCGCAATCAGAGGCCACCACGGTGTGAAGCCCTGTGCACCACAGCTAGACAGTGGCCCCTGCTCTCTGCAACCAGAGAAATACCACGCAGCAACAAAGATCAGCTCAGCCAAACATAAAATAAATAAAAAGAAAACCAGGGGACAGAAGATAGGTCATACCAGGCAAAGCCAAAGGGTCTGGAAGCTTTATTCTAGAGAAGAGAAATCTAATGTATAATTTGATAAATAACACAAAGATTCTTCTGAAAAAAGTATACTAGGGAGCTCATCCAAGAATGAGGACTGGAAAAAGTGGAGAGGGAATGTATACAACAGTCAGAATTAGATGAAGGGACACCAAAGTTTCTCGTGACCATTGCAGGCCGAGATTTACATTCTCTCTGGCTGTGGTGAACTACCAAAAAGAAGCAGAAGTTTCAGTTTAATGTAAGGAAAATTCTAACAAAAACAATGGAATAAACACCAGAAAGGAGTTTGAATGAGGCTGGGTGTTCTCTAGCTGAATATTTAGTAGCAACCCTGGATCTGTGTCAGCAAACTGGAAGGTGATGGTCTCAATATGGCAACAGGGGGATCAAAAAGATGGACATGACTGAGAGACTAACTTTCAAAAGCAGCATTTTAGGGTAGGTAATGTTTTCTGCTCCCAGTTGAGCATGGTAACATTTTTATTTTTAGGAATAAGTTTGCTGAACCACTTTCCTGGTTGATTAGGCCAATAAGTATTTGAGACCTAAAGATATGATAAATAAAGAAATGGTAAAGTATATGTTCTTAAAATACATTTCTAGAGAATAAGGCAATCTTTGATTGCTTTCTGCGTGTACAGATGTTCTGGAGCCAGTTTGACCATCACAAAACAAATGGATGAAAAACAATTCCAAAGTTTCAATTGCTACAAGGGATGGATTGGGAGATTGAGATTGACATATACACACTACTATGTATAAAATGAGCTTCCCAGGTGGCTCAATGGGTAAAGAATATGCCTGCAATGCAGGAGATGTAGGAAATGGGGGCTCTGTCCCTGGGTTGAGAGGATTCCCCTGGAGGAGGGCATGGCAACCTACTCCAGTATTCTTGCCTGGAAAATCCCATGGACAGAGGAACCTGGGGGCTATAGTCCATAGGGTTGCAAAGAGTTGGGCATGACTGAAGCAACTGAGCACACACACACTGCACATGTATAAAATAGACAACTAACTTAACTTATATGCAAGTACATTATACGAAATACTGGGCTGGATGAAGTACAAGCTGGAATCAAGATTGCCAGGAAAAATATCAATAATCTCGGGTATGCAGATGACACCACCCCTATGGCAGAAAGTAAAGAAGAACTAAAGAGCCTCTTGATGAAAGTGAAAGAGGAGAGTGAAAAAGTTGGTTTAAAACTCAACATTCAGAAAACTAAGATCATGGCATCTTGTCCTATCACTTCATGGCAAATAGGTGGGGAGACAGTGGAAACAGTGAGAGAATTTATTTTGGGGGGCTCTAAAATCACTGCAGATGGTGATTGCAGCCATAAAATTAACAGACGCACGCTCCTTGGATGAAAAGTTATGACCAACCTAGACAGCATATTAAAAAAGCAGACATTACTTTACCAACAAAGGTCCATCTAGTCAAAGCTATGGTTTTTCCAGTAGTCATGTATGGATGTGAGAGTTGGACTATAAAGAAAGCTGAGCTTCAAAGTACTGATACTTTTGAACTGTGGTGTTGGAGAAGACTCTTGAGAGTCCCTTGGACTGCAAGCAGATCCAACCCAGTCCATCCTAAAGGAAATCAGTCCTGAATATTCATTGGAAGGACTGATGCTGAAGTTGAAACTCCAATACTTTGGCCACCTGATGCGAAGAATCAACTCATTGGAAAAGACCCTGATGCTGGGAAAGATTGAAGGCAGGAGGAGAAGGGGATGACAGAGATGAGATGGTTGGATGGCATCACAGACACAACAGACATGACTCTGAGTAAGCTCCAGGAGTTGGTGATGGACAGGGAAGCCTAGCGTGCTGCCGTCCATGGAGTCCCAAAGGGTTGGACACGACTGAGCAGCTGAATAGAACTGATTGAGAACCTGCTGTATAGCACAGGGAACTCTACCTAACACTCTATGGAGACATAAGTGGGAAGGAAATCCATAAAAGAGAAGATGTATGTATTTGTATAGCTGATTCACTTCAATGTACAGCAGGAATGAATGGAACATTACAATTACAATAGTTCCAACTATACCACAATAAAAAGGAAAAAATAATAAAAAAGAAAGAAATCTCATAGATGTAAATCCTAGTCATAGAAGCAAATCACAATTATTGAACTTCTAGCCATGGTTCTTGGCCTTTTGCATCAAATGGTAAGGCAAATGTAAAAAAAATAATATAAAACTGAGTACGTGGACTCCTAAGAGGTTTGTGTCAGTGACTCAATCCACTTGGCAGGCTTGTTCTTGCTTTTGCCCTTAACTTCTTAGCTTCAACTTGGAATGAGATAATAAGGAGAGAAACAGTTAGATGGAGAGCAAATGTCACACCCTCAACATGGCTTTAATATTTAATAGATTAGAAACAATATAAATTTGGGTTGAAGAAACTGGTTCTTCTTTTCCTTTGTATGCGGCATCAGATTCCATACACAGTGTTTTGAAAGCCAGAGCCTCCTGAATAAGAGTTTAAAGTTATTTCTTAGAATTTGTTTAAGGAGTTTTGGATAGGGTCATATTTTGAACATATGTATAAAACAGCATTCCATAATTGATTTATTAACATATGAGGTCATGTTTATGATTTCTTTCTGAAATATTTAAAAGCAAACTATAACTGCATAATCCTATAAAATCTATTCATCACAAACCTGCTTCAAAAGTTCATAAAAAGCACAAAAAGAGCCAGCATATTGTATTTAGTTACGGTTGAAGTTTGTACTCCAAAGGATAAATGAATACGATTTGTATTTGCTATGGATCGGGCTGGGTTTTATTCACATTGTATTACATCTCAGGAGAGAGTTTGCTAAATAAGTCCAAATGGCAGAGATTCAGAAATCCAGAAAAATGCAAACATCACATTTTTTTTCATGATGGACAAGACAGGAATGATTAAGAAATCCTTTAGAAAATATTACGTTTTCAAATGTTTTCAAAAGGCCACAAAATTCCTAAAAGCTAAATCCCTTCCCATCTCATTCATCTTTAACTATTCTGTCATTGGATGCGATCTTTAAAAATATAATGTGCATGCTTTGCTCTGCTAAGCTCTTTTAATTTAGGTTTCATGTATCCTTTATATTCAGATATATTTACTTGTCACAATTCCGTGCCGATTTCAATGGTTACCAGAGAAAAGAAAGGCTCTGTGTTGGCTCAAAGATAGGGTTGGCAATTTTTTTGTAGTATAACAACTGGGTTATCAGAAAACCTCTTCTTACTATGAAATTGCTCCCCCCAAAGTGTGTATGAATATCTCATCTCTTTTATCAAGGATGTCTGGAAGAGGTAACATTGAGTGAGGTGTGTGCATGTTAAGTGGTGTCTGACTCTTTGCGACCCCATGGACTGTAGCCCACCAGGCTCCTCGGTCCATGGGATTTTCCCAGCAAGAGTACTGGAGTGGGTTGCCATTTCCTACTCCAGGGAACGTTTCTGATCCAGGGATCGAAACTGTGTCTCCTGTGGCTCCCGCACTGGCAGGCAGATTCTTTCCCATTGTGCCATTTATTATGTTGGGAAGCCCAACAAAATGAATTAATCTTACATTTTATTGTACAATTTATACTGAATTGTAAATGACTGCTCTTAGGTCTCTTAATGAGAATTGCTTTTATTGGAGAGAAGGGTAGAGATCTGGCACTTAGAGGAATCTTTGGAAGGGGAAAGAGAGCATTTTCTGGGAAAGGACAAAGGTCAAGAAAAGTGAGTCTGGAAGTATTGAAGATTAGCTTGTTGCACAGTTTTTCTGAGAAAGGAAGTAAAGAAAGTGACAGTGCCTGAGACGAACTAATTGCAACATTAGCAGTGTCACACGTGGACCTGTTTAATCCAATTGTAGTCTTGAGAGAGTCCTTTTTTAAAAATTTTACTTTACAGATAGGAGAAGTAAAGCACATACTTTTTTAAGTGAATAAAATCATGACTGTCATGCAGATATACACATCAGAGTTTTATTTAATTCGTTAGTTAATGAGAGCGCCAGCAAGATGTAATAGGTACAAGGAAAAAGCCTTTGAATAAAATTGATCAAGAGTGCCAAAATGATTTTGCTCATAAATGCAAAACTAGTCAATAGCTACATGGTAATAACCTCTTGCATCTCCACGGGGATAAAGCTCATTTACATTTGCATTGGCAAGAATCATTTGCATCTCTCTAAGTTTCCTGCAATTTATAGAGTTGCAAAAAAAACAGTGAAAGGTGTAGACCCCTAAGAATCAGAGAACTCCCTGGAGGATCTGTCTAGACCAGGTTTTCTTAATCTCATTTTGGGCCAAACAAGTTTTCACAGTGGAGGGCTATATTGTGTGTAGTAGGATGTTTCACAGCATCTCTGCTCTCTTTCGGCTAGATTCCAGGAGCAACCCCCAAGTTGTGATGACCAAAAATGTCTTCTGAAATTGTCAAATATCCCTAGGGGAAAAAAATCACCCCAGGTTGATATACTGGTTTTATAATCTCCAGCATTCCATTGAAAGGATACCAGTCCACCCTGCCCATTTCCAGGTCTCCCACGATTTTTCCAGACAGAATGAGATTGAGAAAATTAAGTATCTTGATCAAGATTACATTACTACAAGGTGGTGGAACAAATTATTTAATCCTTCAGCAGTGTGTTTCTTTTTCATTCCACCACTGTGAAAATAGGAATTGGTAACATTTAGCTTCTTACTTGAAAATTTCCAAGCATTATAATCCAAATAATTCTGGACTTTCTTGTTCTAAGAAATATTTCTGCTTGGTGTCACTACTAAGAAAAATGCAAATCTAATCCAAAGGCCTAGGAAAAGTAATGCCTTCACTGAAGTCTCTTGATGAAGTAGAAAATGAGAATTTCATTGCACAAAAAACAGCAAAGCTGCTTAAAACTCTTCATAGGCATCTACCTTTTGAAACCACCCTCACGTAGTTTTATAGCTGCTTCCCTAATATCTCTTCTGTCTCTCTGATACTTCAGCTTCCTTTGTTGTCATGATTTTAAGGTTCTTGCTTTGCTGCAAAAAAAAATTTGAGATGGAGTGATAGGTAAGAAGTAGATTTATTTAGAGAGAAACACACATCACAGACGGAGTGTGAGCCATCTCAGAAGGTGAGAAAGAGCCTTGAAATACAGCTTGCTTAGTTTTTATAGGCTGGGCAATTCATAGGCTAATGAGTGGGAGGATTATTCCAATTATTTTGGCAGAGGGGTGGGGATTTCCAGGAATTGGGCCACCATCCACTTTTTGACCTTTTATGGTTGACTTCAGAACTGCCATGACACTGGTGGGTGTGTCATTTAGGTGCTGTTGCTGTTCAGTCACTTAGTCCTGTCCACCTCTTTGTGATCCCATGGACTGCAGCACACCAGGCTTCCCTGTCCTTCACCATCTCCTGAGTTTACTCAAACTCATGTTCACTGAGTCAGTGATGCCATCCAATCATGTCATCTTCTGTCATTCCCTTCTCCTACTGCCTTCAGTCTTTCTCAGCATCAGGGTCTTTTCTAATGAGTCAGCTCTGTTTTTCAGGTGGTGAAAGTTTTGGAGCTTCAGCTTTAGCATCAGTCCTTCTAGTGAATATTCAGGGTTGATTTCCTTTAGGATGGACTGGTTTGATATCCTTGTTGTCTGAGGGACTCTCAAGAGTCTTCTCCAACACCACAGTTCAAAAACATCATTTCTTTGGCACTCAGCCTTCTTTATGGTCCAACTCTCACATCTATACGTGACTATTGGAAAAACCATAGCTCTGACTATATGGACCTTTCTTGGCAAAGTGACATCTCTGTTTTTAAATACACTGTCCAGGTGTGTCATAGCTTTTTGTCCAATGAGCATATTGTGAGGTTCAGGGTGTACTGGAGGTTGAATCTTCTGCCATCTTGAATTTATTTGGTTCCAATCAGTTTATGTTGTGTCCTTGGGCTATGTCATTCTTTTAAAGGTTGTGACCCACTCACTTCCCTCCTGTTTCAGCTTCTCTCATATCTCTTAGTCCCATGCTCCAGAGAGAAGCAGCACTATGCCCTTACAAAAGTTAATTTTGTTTCTCTGCCTTTGTTTTTTAATTTATTTCTTCATCCCTTACTCTGATCCATACAACAAAGAGGCTGAAGGGGAGAATAAAGAACAAAACTGTAAATCCTTACATTTTGGTATTTCTAACCATATGCAAAAATAAAAAATCCTTTCAAAACGAGAAGGCAAATAACAAAACTTTGAGAGGCTGTCCAGTCAATGAATCTAGAAGCAGTGACACTCCAGGAGCAATACGCACTGCTAATGCCCAGAGCTTGGTTTCTAAATACCAAGATATCCATTAACAGGAACCAAGGCTCTTTAGAAAACGGTACTCTGGGAGGAAAAAGCACAGAGTGAGCCTGGAACATCTTGAACCAGAAAGGGAGGAAGGGCTTAAAGATGAATGATGGGGACATGTCAAAAAAAATGCAGGAGCCAGCTTTAAAAGAGTCCCCATTGCCAAATTTAAAACAATTTGAGCAGCAGAAAGAATAATGGCAGTTAAGGATCATAGCACAAGGAATTCGTGACTCCATAGTGATACTCAAAACAAAAAGAAAAACAAACCTTTGGGTGCTGGGAAGGGAGAAGGAAAAGATTTTCTTTACCAAAAAATACTAACTAATAAATGTAAAAGGAATGATAGAGAGCGTATCTGTAGTTTTTCTGCAATTATTTTAATTCCTCTCATTACCAAAGTAATTGTATATATTTTTAAACAAAAAATTCTATCTATCCATCCATGTATATATACTTGGGCTTTATATTTACATGAATCTTTAGGTTCACCTGCTAACATGAGTTTGAAAACTATTGTTACACAACTTATTTTATATATTTTATTTATATGTCTGCCTAGATTTCTTTGTTTAGGCTTAAGACATTTAATTTAACCATATGTTAATTGTGGTCACTTTTAAAAGCATTTCTTTTCTTAAAATTGACCTCCTCCTCGTTAGTAACTCTCCTTGTATAACTCAATTGTTTCCTCCGGATAAGTGCAGAGACGTGGACTGCCTGATTCAAAGGATGGAGATAATTTTGGATTTTGGGTACAGATTTTCCAGAGAAACCATGCGGCAGTATCTCCCTCCAGCAGTGAGCTTGCATGATTTTCTGATTTGTGAATAGCGGCAGTCATGCTGGTTCCCATTTCCTGGGCACTTGCCCTACGCCCCACAGTTTGTAGACATCTTTCCTATCGTCCTCCCAGCCACCTTGCAAGGCTGGTCATCTTTTCCCCACCAAAAACAGGACCTGAAGCTGGAACTGGGAGTGCTTTCTCTGGGTCTCTAGAGCCTATGCTCTTTCCACTTGACCAAGCTTCCTGGCTCAGTGCGTTAAGAACAGGGTCTCATTCCCTGTGATTCTGTCTCTCTCCATGTCTAATTTTCACAAACTGTAACTTGTCCTTTACTCAGGGGAAGGAATAATCTCCTTTCTCATCCTGTTTTCTTCAGTGCCTAGTTTGAACCGCATTCCCCAGAAGGCTAGCTGAACCTAACCCTTCCTCCCCTACACCTCATACAAGGATGTGTGAGCAGAACACCTGCACTCACTTGATGCCTCAAGTCTAATCCAAAAGCGTGTGATTCTTTCTCCCCATTCCATATCCTTCTTCTACCTTTATCCACAGGGAGGACCCTGGTTCCCAACAATACTAGTATATTTGCTTGTTTTCTCAATCTTTAGATACAAAACTTCAGAATGATTCTATCAATATCACCATCAGACAACAAATCTACTGAGTAAAGCTGAATTCCTTGAAATTCCTTTATATCCTTAGCTTATATCCCATTGAGGGTGTTCAGTCAGAGGAAGATGCTCAACACTTACTCAGATTAATTCTTCATTTATGCTGTGTGGTTATGTTGTTAATTTTGTATATGGTTAGACCAATTATTTTCCATTTGTCTTCAAATTTAGGATCTTCTCCATCTTTTCTGATGCAACTCTACATTTGAATATAAACATGATACAAAAGTCACAACTATATACTCAAAGATATCTTATTTCCTCTCTATCCAACTCTGTTTCCACCTACCTCTTATAAATAGCCAGTGTGACTCACTTCTGGCTTATGCCAGAAATCTTGTTTTCCTTTCTGTCTTACGTACAAGTAGCACATTGTAAACATTCTTTTTCACCTAGTTTTTTTCTCACTAAATATATTTGGAGAATTATATCTATCAGTTCATAGAAATCTTCTTTATTTCTTTTTTAAAAGATCTGCATACTGTTTCCCTGTCTGGCTGTATCATTGTTTATTCAACCATTCTCCTAAGTATTGGCATTTAGACAACTTACAACAATTTTTTAGTAGAAATCACAACTTCAGTGCGTAATTTTTTGTATTCCTACAGGTATATCTTCAGAATAATTTCTTAGAAGTGGATTTCTGGGCCAACACGTAAATGCATTCATAATTAGAAGTTGCCTCCTAGCAGTATAAGAGAATCCATTTCCTCAAAGCCTCATCAAGAGGATGTTATCAAATTTTTGACATTTTGCCTGTCAGTTTCAGGAGGAATTATATCTCTGTGCAGTTTAATTTGCATTTCTCTTATCTTAAGTGAGGTTAGACATTTCAGTGTACAAGTGCCATTTGTATACGTACATTTGAATACATTGTGTGTATTTTTATACATCCATATATCTTTTCTGAATTTTCTGTTTATCTCTTTTGCCTATTTTGCTATTTAGCTTTTTTTCTCCCATAATTTTTAAGGGTTCTTTATGTATGTAAGGGATATTAACCTTTTGTCTGTGATATATGTTGCAACTATTTTATTCCAGTTTAACATTTGCATATTGACATATGATCTTTTCTTAATGCACAGATTTTTTAAAACTCAACATTTTCTTTGTTGCATCTGGATTTGGAGTCATAGTTGGAAAACCCTTTTCCATGCCCAAGTTTTATAATGAAATTCACCTGTGTTTTATTCCAGTACATATATGGTTTCGTGTTTTACATGAAAATCTCTCACGCATTTGGAGTTTATTTCTGTATATGGTGTAAGGAAAAAGAAGATTTTAAAATTAATTTTAAGGTTGCCATTTTCCTGGCTTGCAGTTTCTTTAAGAACTTGCTAGAATATATGACTTACAAAAATGCAAGAGCTATGAGGATAAGGGCTTCCCTTGTGGCTCAGTGGTAAAGAATCCACCAGCCAAGCAGGAGACATGGATTTGATCCCTGGGTTGGGAATATCCCCTGAAGGAAATGGCAGATAACCCTGGTATTCTGACCTGGGAAATCCTATGGACAGAGGAGCCTGGCAGGCTACAGTCCAAGAGGTTTCAAAAGAGTCAGACATGACTTAGCGACTAAATAGCGACAACAACATGAGGATAAGGGATGCTGAAGTAGCAACATCAGTATGAGATTCTCATGCACAGGAGACCTTCTCTTTCTGAAGAGGGCAGGCTGGTCCCCGAGCATCACCATTCAGAAGCCTACAGTGTTGGCATGGAAGGTGTGAGTTGAGACCGAGCCAAATTGCTGGTAGCTGGGCAAACTGCTTTCTGGCAAGAGGGTAACAAAGTAATGAAGAGAAGTCAGGGAAGGAGGGAAATCTGGGTTGATCAGTGATGGGTTCAAAGGAAGGGGAGTTACCTCCTACTGAGCTGTGGAAGCTGAAAAGAGCATCGCTGCAGTGAAGCCTCAAAAGGCCAAGTTGATAATGATCAGAGTTGGGGTAGAATATGGGTGTCATGGGGTGACCAGGAAGCCCACTGGGAAGAAGGTGGGGCTGGTGGCCACGGTGCTCTGCCAAGATGACTCTTGTTAGTCTCAGTTCTGTGTTCTGGATCTAAAGGGTTGGCTTGAACCCAGCATTTCAAGTGATCTGCATTCTCCAAACTCAGGGGTGGGAGGAGAAACCTTGGCCATCTGAGGGAGTTTTATGGATAACCCCCAAGAGCATTTGAAAATGCATTGTACAGAGTGAAACACAACTTATGAGGATTTAGAGAGATTTCTGACACAAACCATGAAATCTGGCTCACAGAGACATCTATGAGTCAGGGGTGTTCCTCTAAGCAAAAAAGAACTAGTTTTCACGTAGTGAATTATTGCTGGATATGAGACCAAAAAGAAAGTTAGTCTTTTATTATAATTAATAGAGATGCCACTGCTTCACCCATCCTCTCCTGTCCTCTCTGTGGCTGGGGCCTCTAATACCAGGATGCAAAGATAACCCAGAGGCCCTGCGCTGGCTTGTAGCCAAACCAGGATTGAGGAGCCCTGGTCTCATGTTCACCATCTAAAGAAAGGCCCAATACAACACTTTTCACCTTAAAATGACATTGCCTGTCAATCAAAGTCAAGAGGGCCTTGTGATGGGTTCAAAATCCCATTTCAAATATCAGGGAGAGAGAGGGGCGAGGAGCCCCTGATAAGCTTATGTAGCATTCTTGAAATGGGATGCAAACTAGGTATAAAGGGAACAGAGTGAGAGCAGGTCCTCCCTCTCCTGAATAAGAAGTGGGCTCTAGTCTGAGTGCGGGAAGCATCCTGGCATGGGGCAAGAGAGAACCAGAGAAATGACATCCAATCAGGCACGCCTTGCTCCTTGCTTTGTAACTCTGCACAACTGGGTCTCTTTGAGCTACAGGCCCTCATTTGTAGGGGGAACAGATGAGTAACCTTGCCTGGTGGCTGGGAGGACTATGAAGGTGTCAGTCCCTCAGTCATGTCTGAATCTTTGCTAACCCATGCCCACCAGGCTCCTCTGTCCATGGGATTTTCCAGGCCAGAATACTGCAATGGGCAGCTATTTTCCAGCCTTCTCCAGGGGATCTTCCCGACCCAGGGGTTGAACTCATGTCTCTCACTTTGCAGGTAGATTCTTTACTTTCTGAGCCACCAGGGTAGCCCAGGAGGACTGTAGGAGACATATCTATAAACTGCAGGGCAAGTGCCCAGAAAATGGAAACCGGCATGACTGTTACTTCTTATAAATCACAAGATCATGAAAGCCCTTTGCTGGAGGGAGGTATTGGTACATAGTTTTTCTGGGAAATCTATACCAAAAGTTCTAAAACTGTCTCTGTTCTTTGAATCAGCCACCCTATTTCTTTACGTTTATCTGAAAGAAACAATTGAGATGAACATAGAAAATTATGGATTAAGATGTCCATGTTAGCACCATAAATAAATGATATTTTAAATTTAACAGAATTGAGAAACAATTAAAATATAATTAACTTTTTCAAACTTAGCAAAATGCTAGGCAGAAAAAATAACTTATGAAACATTAGTTTTCAAACTTCTTTAGTAGAGAAAGAAACTCAAAAATCTTGTACAGAATCAAAACAGACATATAAATATATACACACACAAATGTTCACACCTGTGTGTATATACACATTTGTGTATGCACATATATACATGGATATGTTCACATCCACGTGTTAATATATACTCACACATATACATATATATGAAGATGAATATATAGAGGTATAGAGAGAAATACATATTTTTTATTAAATGTATATTTCTTTACATTGGTAAGTAGGAAAAATTATTCAAAGTCATAGAGACAAACTATAGATGAATTCTACCGATGTGTTAATAGCCATATGCAATACTGAGATGGTCTCTTACTTTGTCTTTACCCCACAGATATTTACTACAAGTATATTTGAAATTGTCTTCTACTAGGACAAAAATACATGTTTGGCTTCTTAATAAACATAACAAAAATCAATCTTGCTATCTAATCCTAACTTGGCAGCCACAAGAAGTAAATTTCTATTCAGTCAGCATAGAGCTCTTTTCAAGCAGCTCTTACCAGACAGCTCATTTTTGAATAGACTGCTCTGTGTTGCCCATCAAGGCATGATTGAGACTACAGATGCTTGATGGGGATGCCTAAAACTTTTCTTCTCAGTCCTTATGCTCCAATCTAATGTCAAATCGAATTACCAGACCATAATGTAGATATAACCTCTGCTAAAAACTACTCCAATTAAACACTGTGTCTGTCTATCATAGGTTGGAATTAGAAGCATTAATATAAATAACATGTCTGCATCTTGCATAACTTACTTTTTAATAAAATTCATTATCCTGTTAAATGCTGTTTGATGAGGATATATATATATAACATAAACTCTAAGATTTAGTACCAAGAAATTTGCCCCTCCCAAAGAAGTGGTAAACTGCTTTTTACCAGCATTGAAAGGTATGTATTTTGATGGATTTTCCTTTTTCCTTTGGCTAGCAGGAAGCTTTCCTGGTGGCTCAGATAGTAAAGAATCCAGATTATATATTGCTGTCATTCCCTGATGGTCCAGTGGTTAAGAATTTGTGTTTCCAACACAGGGAGCATGGATTTGATCCCTGGTCAGGGAACTGAGATACCATATGCACATCGTGGCCAAAAAAAAAAAAAAAGGCATTAAAAGAAAAAGACAGTTGAGATCAATAAGTGTAATAAATGTGCTCAGGCAGAGACTTCCCAGGATAGCTCTGTGATAGAAACTCAAGATCAAGCCTGGTCCTCAGCCCTGTTGTTCTAGAAACTGGATACTTTCTAGAAAATAAGTCACAGAGAGATGATTATTCTCTTAAGCATTATGTTAAACTAATCAAACTTGTAAGAAACCTGTAGTGATATTGTTGTTACTTAGTCACTAAGTCATGTCTGACTCTTTGCACCTCCATGGACTACAGCACGTCAGGCTTCCCTGTCTTTCATTATCTCCTGGAGTTTGCTCAAACTTAGGTCCAATGAGTCAGTGATGCTAATAACTGACTAACAATTATTAGTCATAATGACTAACATTTACTGAATGCCTATTTTGTTAAATACTTACAAGCAACCAAATATATTGAATAGCTGATTCTAGAACAATAAACTAGAGTTTATTTTTCTCTTGGAGACTACTTGAGTCAACCAAATTCACAGGAGACCAACACTAATAATCATGATAGCAGTTGTTCCCCTTGGGAAATTTTCTTACAGGCAGCCAAGACAAACTGAATCGTCTTGATTCTTGGATTTAGTTAAGAGCAAAGTATTTGAACTTGTGTCTGAGTGTAAGACCCAGCTCTGTTACTTAGTCAGTATGTAACTTTGGGCAAATTACTTCACTTTTCCATGCTGGTTTCCTCACCTATAAAATCAAGATGATTACAATACTAATACGATACTCTCTAAGCACTGTGGGGGAATGATGCATGTAGATAGTCAGCATAGAAACTAGAGAATAAATCAATGGAAGTCTTCTTGATGAGTGGATGTGGAGGGGATGATAAGAGAATTCCCGTGGGAAGCCAAGCCATAATCAGAAAGATAATCCAAGAGCAAGGATGGATTCAGAACCAAGGGAGGTCAACTATCTTAACAAAGTTTCTCCTCACTCACCTGGCTTGACCAATCTCCCCATTCCTGGGCCAGAAACTTCCAATCAGAGTGTGAGGCCCAGGGAGCTCGCAGCAGCACACAAATTACATCTGTGTTGATTCTGTCTGCACCTCTTTTTGGCTGAAAGTTAAGCATGGGCCCAGAAAACACAGCCGCCATGCGTGCTCGCTCCCCTTCCCTCCACCTCTGCATTCAGTTTCCTTTCACTGCACAGACTTCCTTCTTCTTGAGAAAAGGATTCAGGCATGTTGGCACCATAATTTTTTCCTGGTCATGTTCATGGACGATATTGTTTTCATACTCCCTCAAGCTTGCACGCTATTTTTAAAAGGGATATCGTTTTTAAAATTGTGTTGATTTTACCCACTGTGTGTTAATGGATAAACTTTTTGGTCCACTTCTTGTGATTAATTTGGCCCTTCATGCTGTTCCTCCAGGTATCTATGTTCTTTGGGGTTTTGTTTTGTTTTTTTTACTGGAGTTGGCTTCATGTTCTTTCTTTTCAGCTTTGAAAATAATCAGGCAGAGTGTTAATATTTTAAAAATCATAATCAAAGGGATTTGTGAAAACATATTTCAGAAACTTCTAAATAATGAATAC
The DNA here is from genome assembly GCA_024291935.2 of Okapia johnstoni. Taxonomy (NCBI): domain Eukaryota; kingdom Metazoa; phylum Chordata; class Mammalia; order Artiodactyla; family Giraffidae; genus Okapia; species Okapia johnstoni. The sequence continues at coordinate 75,528,634 of CM044318.1, read as the reverse complement.
ATTGGCCAAGGGAAAAATGATTTTATTAATTTTAAAACCTACACACCTGCGAAAAGCAGAGGAAACAAAAGCTGGTTTAAAAGCACTAATGATGATGATACCGTCTCAGCAAGACCATGTGGTTTTTCTTTACAAATCCAAGAGGAAGAGCCAAACTCTAAGAAACCAGAGTTGTTCACCTTAGTATGGAGAGAAGTCGTAGATTATTTTCTTCTTCTAGTGAAATCCTATTCAAATTGAGTATTTATATTCTTCCTTTCACTAAAATGCTATTGAAAATGAATATGAATCTTGTGGGGATTTAAACATCGCATATTGTCTGGTTGATAGTCATTTATAAAAGTCAGGATATTTTATACCCCATCAGGGCTTAATTAGGTTTATAAAGATCACTGGCAGTTGCAACAGAAATATTGTATTTTTCCTTCCCCCAATGACTTTCCCTAGTTCTTTTATGGGGGCCTTTAAAACTCATTTAAGTCTTGCTGAAGTTCATCATAAAGATAGATACCAACCATTCTACAGGGGAATTTAATCTTCTCCACTTTTCCTTTTGCCCCCAAAATTTCTTGGAAAACCACAAGCAGGTCAGTTTCAAATTCCATCCCTTCTCCTAATAGACTTTTGAAAGGAAATGCCCTCCAAACAAGGAGGTAATTGAAAATACACACTAAACTCAAGACATCTGCACTCAGAGAATTTCAGCTGATTTAGGCCAAAGAATAAAAAATGAACAGTTTGGTAACTCCAAATGACAGAAAACGCTGACAAAGGGTATCTTTGCACAAGCAGTCTTAACACTCTGACTGTGAGGGTGACAAATTGAACAGATGGCACCTCTAAATGCAAGACTCATGTAATCTATTTCCACTCATGTTTTTTTGTAAACTTTTATTTTAAATTTGGTGCTAAGAACAAAAAAAAAGGGGGGTGTTAATGGCACCATCCAGGGACAAACTTGTACAAGCTTCTCTTTAAGAGTTTGATTCGTGTACTTCTAATTCGGCCTGTGACTCTTATCCTCTTTCCGTTTTCAGTCTTCCTGGGAACTGATTAAAGTGAGATTTCAGGAAAATCAGGCTATACAGCCAGATAATGACTATATGAGGGTCTGTACTAGGACAAGACCTCTGAGGCACTTGACATCAAAATGGAAACCCCCAATGATTCTCCTGCTGGCCTGTCTGCCCTGTCCCATTGTGGATTTCATCAGTGACAAATTTATTGAACTGCAGCTATGAATAAAGGGCGAGACAGAAATCTTACGTTGTGACACTTTATATGTGACAGACAACAGGTTGATGATGGACTAAGACTTAATTGTCAAAGCAAAATTGTCAAAACATGTCCATCTTAAGTTTAACGGTTAAGTTTTGAGCTGGATTCTAATATGAGAATATTTTAGAATGTTGAGACTCTATAAATTCCATCCCTCTGATTATGTAATATAATTAGTTGTTTTTGCTGTGTTGCTCACAGAACAGGTATTTAGGGAACCAGGTTTTTATCTTGACATGCGTATGTGTCTTACCTTCTACAACCAAATCTTAAGGGTCCCCAGAGCAGGGACTGTATCTTTTACTTCTATATGTATATCCCCACTGCCCCAATTGTGTGGATCAGATGAAGTACTCACTAAATGCGTGTAACAGAACTCTGTGCTCAGTCACTTCAGTAGTGTCTGACTCTTTGTAACCCCATGGACTGCAGCCCACCAGACTCCTCTGTCCATGGGATTCTCCAGGCAAGAATACTGGAGTGGGTTGCTATGCTCTCCTCCAGGGGCTCTTCCTGATCCAGGGATAGAACCAGCATCTCCTTCATTGAAGGTGGGTTCTTTACCACTGAGCCAGCAGGGAAGCCCCAACTGAACTCTAGTCAAGTTTAAAACAGGAGTGGGAAGATCACTGCAGATAATTTACAAACATAAAAACCTAGAGATCAAATGTTCAGGCAAGTGAGGGCTGAGCAAAAATAACTTCAGACAAAAGTGAATGAACCACGTTCTAAGTAAACGTCAGTTCTCTTCCTATTGATGTATGTTAGGTCATACATACATACATGTATGTATGTGTGTATGTACTACATAGAAACATCATTATTTTTACAAAATAACCAGGTAACCCCTTGGAAGTTCAAATGCATCCATCAAAATTGCCACTCTACTCTGTGCTGGTCCTAGGAAATAGCTGTATCAGTTGGATGTTTAGGTGCAAGCAAGGCACAGAAACTGACACTGAGTAATTCAAGTTCCAGAAGGTACTGGGCAAATCGTAGTATTTCTGGGGGGAGGGACTCAGAAAACGGCTGCAGGCAGGCAACCAAAAACAAGGCCCAGATGATGCTGCAGAACCAGGCTGGTATATACCCCTGTGGCAGTCACGGGGCACAGATGCCAAAGTTTGTCCCACAGTGCCCTCCACCACCAGTGCTGGATGCTGGATACTGCCCCCTTGAGACACTGAAATGGCTACAATTGGAGATTAGATGCAAATTCTGCTGCTGCTGCCAAATTCCAGCCCCCAGGTAGAATCTGCTTCGTGGCTGCACCAGCTTCTGATTTGAGATGGAGGGCTTCCTACTATGTGAGCGGTGGATATGAAGCTACCTGCTGGCCCTAGAAGCAAGGGAAGGTGGCAGACAGGAACCTAGCACTTTGAGCTCCAACAGAAGGAAGAGGACTGTATGTCATATGACTTGAGCCTGTTCTAGGGAGTAGTAATTTCCAAGCATAGCTGTTGCTGTTGTTCAGTTGTTAAGTTGTGTCTGACTCTTTGTGACCCCATGAACTGCAGCACGCCAGTTTCGCTGTCCTTCACTGTCTCCTGGAGTTTGCTCAGATTCACATCCATTGAGTCAGTGATGCCATCCAACCATCTCATCCTCTGTCACCCCTTTCTCCTCCTGCCCTCAATCTTTTGCAACATCAAGGTCTTTTCCAATGAGTTGGCTCTTCACATCAGGTGGCCAAAGTATTGGAGCATCAACTTCAGCATCAGTCCTTCCAATGAATATTCGAGGTTGATTTCCTTTAAGATTTATGGGTTTGATCTCCTTGCAGTCCAAGGGACTCTCAAGAGTCTTCTCCAGCACACAATTTGAAAGCATCAATTCTTCAACACTCAGCCTTTTTTTATGGTCCAACTCCTCACGCATAGGAGGGAGTTCAAATACCAGCACACAAAACTGAAAACAAATGTTCATTACATTCATCATTTCATCAGAACTGGAGTTCTCTACAGGACTGGCTGTCCCCTCACTTTCTCGCCACTGTCCTTCCCAACTGGATCCCTTGTAATGGTCCACTCACCTACTTATGTCCTCCTTAACCCATTGCTCCCAGAGGGCAATGGTTCTGTCTCTTCTTTCTTGCATTCTCAATGCCCACCCCAGTCCCAGGCACAGAGTCAATAAATAGTTGACTGATGGGGATGCACTGGTCTCCTTTGAAGCTGGTCTCTAGGACAATTACACAGAAGGAGAGTTGGGGCAGTGAGAAAAATTCCTGTCTTTAAATTTCCTAACCACAGGCTTCAGAACACCTGTGTCAGGAAATCTACCCAAATATTTGTGTACATATGTGTGTGTGTGTGCATTTCTCTAGGGAGAGAATTCATTGCTTACACCATTTTCTCAGAGGCATTGAAGATGCCAGAAAGAACCCTTAATATGTCTGTTTATGTTTGATGCCTTCCTAAAGGTAGGCAACGCCCACTAATAATACTCTGAAAACACTTCAAAATCCCACAGTAGGGTGTTTCTCTGAAACAGAGCACTGTGTTCCTTTCTGTCTTTATAAGTATATTTTTAGAAGATAAAATGTCAGTACATATGCATTTATTGAGCTAATAAAATTATGGAATCAGTAGCAGGAAAGGAGCTTAAGACACAAGCGTGAAATCAGGGTCTACTATTAGTTGCCCATCTTGGTTAATTAGCCAGTTTCTCTGAACCTTGCCTTCTTCATGGAGAAGGTACATGCAACTCCTACTTCAGAAGGTTGTGTGTATGTGCGTATGTGCTAAGTCACTTCAGTTGTGTCCGACCCTCTGCGATCTTATGGACTGCAGCACACCAGGCTCCATGGGATTCTCCAGGCAAGAATACTGCAGTGGGCTGTCATGCCCTCCTCCAGGGGATCTTCATGACCCAGGGTTCGAACCTATGTCTCTTATGCCTTCTGCATTGGCAGGTGGATTCTTTACCACTAGCACCACCTGAAGTGGTCTGAGGAAGCATTTGACAAAGACTTAGAGTTCAACAAACAATATTTCCTTTGTCTCTGTTCAAAATAGCTAACAATCATACAGGCGAGATTTCTGAATTAAATTTCCTCCTGTCTTAGAAAGAAATCGAGTGTCAGAAGACTGCATTGCTCTTTGCCTCTGATGTTAGTGCTTGGTTATCAAGTGTTGGGATTTGTGTCTCTACTTTCCCTGAAGACTAAGGAACAGAGTGGCATGTCAGTTGCCTGAGGAAGGGCTCTGATTTTCCTTATGGTCACTGAGGTGTAGGCATACTACTCAAACTCGTCCCTAAATCAGTAGCATTGCCATCATCACTTGGGAGCTTTTCAGACACGTGGACCTCAGACCTACTGATTGAGAGTCTGCATTCAATCAGATCCCCAGGTAATTCATACACACATTAGAGTTTAAGAAACATCATCCACAGCAAAAGTTCTCAGCCTTAATTGTACATTTCAGTCACCTCAGGAGTTTTTAAAACTATTGACGTCGGAGCCCACCTCCAGTAATTCTGGTTTAATTGTTATAGGATGTTCCTGAGCAAGGGGAGTTTTAAATGCTTCCCAGATGATTCTAATGGGAGCACAATTTGAGAACCACTGCTCTTTTGCACACTGAACATGTGGTCCCCCTGCCTTTTCTTGAATACATTCGGGGATGGCAAACCGGTCCAGGCCATGAGAGTGCAATGTGCCAACTTGATGCTAAATTGGAGAAATCTGCCTTTGGGTAGCTTTTATCTTCTTGGCCCATCTTCTATCCTTGGAGGATTTAAAGAAAGTGTCCAATTCCTGTTAGGGTGACCAGCTCATTCTGATTTGCCCACAACCTTCCCAATATTAGCTCCAAAAGTCCCTTGTCCCAGAAAACTTTAGTCCTTGGCAAACTGAGATGATTGGGACAGTGTCCTCCTTCCAAGTCTGTTCTTCCTGAGGCTAAACATGAATGCTTTCTTAAATGCATTTATCAGTTCTTACCTTTCTAGGGAAACATCTACATCTGTGGTCCCAAATCCATCAATGCAACTAAAAATGGCACTGGACCTTAGAAAGTAAGCACAGAAAGGAATGTGATCCATGTCAAATGAACTGGTCCTTGAGGGGCTTCTGTTTCCTAAAAATAAAATTGAGTTTAAGAGATGCTGCTTTGAAAATAAATAATGATCAATTATCTCCTTCCAAAATCATCTCTTGTGTTATTTTCACAGATTTTCAATGCAGAAGGCCACGCAAACCTGTTATTTTGTTTCTCTATCATCTTCCAATGTAACCATTGATCATAATTAAAGAACAATGAAAGCACTATAAATTGTAGAATTAAGTTTTGAAACCAAAAACAACAGATAATTATTTTGGTTTAAATTTATCTTTAAAAAAGCCTACTAAAAATAAAATGCCACATGAATAAATGTTTATATTGCAACATTACTTATAACTGTGAAGAAAATCAGAAATAATGTTAATATATAATAATGTGTGTGTGTATGTGTTAGTCGCTCAATCATGTCTGACTATTTGTGACCCCATGAGGGTAAGTAAATTACAAATTAGTCACTTGATAAAATGTTATCCACAATTACAAAATATGGTTGTGATGACTAGGTAGCAGCATAGAAATGCTTATTGTATAACATTGGCTGAATAAATCAAAATACAAAATTAAATCCATGCTGTGATTATAATATGTACTCAAATTACAGTTTTAGATGAACAGAGACAGAAAGGAAATAGACATGACAGAAAGGGTGGTACAAGTCCTCATGACCTTATTTTTTATTTTATTTAGGCTTCTGCTCCTGTTATTAGGGTAAAAAATTATAATAAAACAGCTGTAGTAATTATTTTTAATCTGTTTTCACTTATTTAGAATAACATATCTATCTGTGAAAGGTGGCAGAGGAGAGTGAGTGAGTACAGGTGATTACAGAGCCACTTGGCACCTCCGCACCTCAGCTTCCTCTTCTGGAAAATGGGTGTAACAAGAGCTGCCTTGCAGCATTGTGGTGAGGCTTAAGTCAATGAATCAAATAGTACTTACAGAACAGTGCCTTGCATATAATAGTATTACTGCTGAGACATATGCAACAGTAAATTATATACGTAGGGGGTGGGCTTCCCTTGCGGCTCAGTGGGTAAAGAATCTGCCTGCAAATGCAGGAGACCTGGGCTCAATCCCTGATTTGGAAAGATCCCCTGAAGAAGAGAATGGCTACCCACCCCAGTATTCCTGCCTGGAAAATCCCATGGACAGAGAAGCCTGAGGGGCTACAGTCCATGGGGTTACAAAGAGTCGATAAGACTGAGGGACTAATAGCTTCACTTTTCATATATATATATAATGATTATATATGATTAAGGATAAAAAAATCCAGACGAGAGCCTACTGGGCATGGCTGTCCTCAAGGGGGGTGTGTGCGCTTCATTTCCGGTGTGTCTGTGGGTGTGAGTCTATGTAGGTGAACCTGTCTGTGAAGTTTCCCACGCACCTGTACATGGGACTTTTGGATCATCTACTCAAACCCTTTTGTTTTATCAGGGAGGATGTTGTGGCCCAGCACTGGGGTGTGATCCTTATCCAATCACAGCATGAGAGAGAGCAGCTGGAAATCTGGGCAGCCCCACTGATGGGCCTGAGTGCCGAGCAGGCTGGACAGTGTGACCTGGGGGCTAACAGGGTGGGCTCCATGATGAGAGGGCTCAGGCTTCAGTCTTGGCTTTTCTATTCCAGGCAGTGGTTGAACCTCACTACCCCTTGATTTCTTCACTTGAAGACCAGGGATAATAATACCCATCTCATGCTTGTCATGAATATCAAAAATAAGATGGACAGCGCCCTGCACATGGTGAGAACCAATGAATGTCTGCTGATTGGACGGAGTTTCCAGGGGGCTGCAGTTATTTCAGCAAATAGAGAAATATTTTAAAAGGATAAGTTGTCATTCCATTTAATTCCAGGGAAATAAAGAATAGTCACACATTATTATGTGGGTAGAAATTTATATAAGCAAACTCGGTTAATTCCCAAAACAACCCTCCTAGCAGGAGCAGTATTATGATGCCCACTTTACAGATAAGGAAGATAAGTCTATGAACGATTAAGTAACTAATTCAGTAAAAATTTATATTACAAGAAATAAAATTGTTAATAAACATGAAGACATAACCAAATTCACTAATAATCAAAGGGATATATACAAAATACTAATGAGATATCAATTTTAATACATCAATTTTTTTCTTATTGTTTTTGAACAAGATTATTCAAACTCAGGAAGCCGGAGTAAAATAGAATTCTTACCCACTACTTACTAGTAGGAACGTAATTTGGTACAAACCTTCTGAAGAGCAACTTGATGTTGTGATTCATGAGATTTAAATTCATACTCATAACCTTCAGTGTAATATTAGTCTCTCTTAAAATCTGTTAATAAAATAACCAAAGATGTCAATAAAGACTGACACATAAAGATATTCATCGTGTTACTTATAACAGCAAAAAAGAGAAAGAAACCATATAAGTGATCACAGTAGACCAGTGATTAAGTACATTTCACATAAAGTAATGTTATACAACTGTTAAATATGGTGTTTATGAAGCATGGGAAAAGGCTGGTATCATGACAGTAAGTGAAAAACAAGGTAGAAAATTATAGATAGAGTATTATCTCAATCATATTAGGAAATCTTGGAAAAATTAAGGATGATACACCCACATACTATATTTATTAAGCTAGATGATTTCTTTTATCTGCTTTATACTTTACCTTCAGTCATTCTAAAATGAGTATGCATTCATTTAGAACGAGGAAAAGTAAAATGAATTTGGTCCAACACATACTCTAGAGCAGAGCCAAGATTTAAATCAGGCCCATCAGACATCGACGCTGCCTCTATTCAACGAAATCCGGGGTCTCAAACTCAAGAGACTACAGGAATTGGCAGGTATGGCCAGTGAGAAAATGGGGATGGTGTGGGAGCACCAGAAGATGATGGGGTCTTTGGGGCCCCGGAGGCCACGTGCTTCTCCTAAATGGGTGGTCACTCAGCTCTTCCAGCCAATCTCTGCCATGGGGATAATGCAGGCTTGGTCTTGACAGATCTTTGGATATTTTAAGAAAAGCCAGAAATCCAACTTTTGAATGTTAAATGTTGACAGTCAGTCTTGTTGACTCTTTGAGGCCCCATAGACTGTAGTCCACCAGGCTTCTCTGTCCATGGAATTTTCCAGTCGAGAATACTGGAGCAGATTGCCATTTGCTACTCCAGGGGGTATTCCCGACCCAGGGATGGAACCTGTGTCTCTTGCATTGGCAGGCAGATTCTTTACCACTAGTGCCACCTGGAAAACCTAAATGTTGATAACTAATTCAGAATATTTAAAAGCACATTGCAGGCCACAAGAAGCTGACTTGGGATATCTGCTCTCTATCATACTCCCCTCCCACCTGCCAGGTTTCTGTCACCCGAGGGAATCAATCACCTGTTCCAGTTCTGTCGCCTCAGGGCCGAGCCTTCCCAAGGAAACTCCCGCATCCAAATCTCCGGCAAGATGCAATGAACTTTGATCAAATCCCTTATGTTTGACACATCATAAAAGTGAAACTGATTCCAAACCCTTTTTCATAGTAGCATTTCCCCAGGACAAAGTTTAATCCCAACTTTAAATTTAATCAGAAGTAAAAAGTGATGACACAGCCCAGGCAATCATTTAATCACTACTCCAGAAGCAGACATTTTTCTGGGTAGAAAGTTTGGATATCAGTATGTTTTCCCTGTATGATACTTTTCAGGTTATATTGTGTCAGGAATGAATGGTCCTGGTGGAAGAAAGACAGAACCAGGTGGAATCTCATATATATATATATGATGCCTGGTAAAATTCTGGGAGAAAAAGAAAAAGCATTCTTGTAAAAATTTTTATAAGTCTGTAATTCAAATGCTTAACCAAGCATTAAAATATTATGTTTCTGGGAAAATCTCACCCTATACCGACACACCTACTTTCTCAAGTTTTGTTTTGAGTTTTAATTAAGCAGTTAGACTCCATCCCATCCCCTTAACCTGTAACAACAAGTACCTGATGGAATCAGTAGGAGAGGCTCCTTGCCTACTTTTACCCAGTAAATCTCGAGTCACTGGCAGAACACTTTGCAAATATTTTGCAGACTGCAGTGTTTAGGTGTTTTCCATGATTAGTTGTTTGCTAATATCCCAAATTACCCTCTGTAGGTACAGGCTGCTGTTTTTCTTCCTTTAGCATAGCACTTTTATTTTGACAAGAACGTGACAAAGGATTAATTGGACCCATTTAATTCTTCAAATGTTGAACTCTCAGGAAATTCACTAGTTCCACTTCTAATCAAGAGCTAAACTGGCAAGTGGGTAGTTAGCAACGTTGAGCACACATCTGTGAATATCAAATGTCTGCGAACAAGACGAAGAATGCTCTCTCTCCTTTCTGGTCAGATGGTTTCATTTAAGATCCAAAGGGTCAAGGGTCACAGCATGACCTCATCAAATTAGACCCAACTGAGAGAGGTGTTTAGCACAACAGAAAGGAAATAATCTGAAGGACATTAAATGCAAATGAAATTGCCATCTGCAAACTTCAAAAAACACCTGACCTAAAAAAATAAATCTCCCACTTAGAGCTGAAACCTTGCCTCCTTCCCTTGTCCAGAGTGGACACAGAAGTTTGTTCTTGGAGCTGCCTGACAATCACTCAAACTGCCAAAGTCCATTTGCATTTAATACTCCCTTCTTGATTTTTTTTCCAGTTGAAGAATTTGACAATGATCTCTGAGGAGCAAGAAGAGGGAAGTTTAAGCATGAACATTACGCCTTCGCCTCTTGTGTCTGGATGATCAAATTGGTCACAGGAACCTTTGATTTCTAAAATTAGAAGCCCATCACTTTGGAGCAAATTTGTGAGACCATTCGTGGGACACTGGGCAAATTCATGAAATGGGGCTATGAGACAGAGGTCCTGAGGGTGATGGGAATTACAGTTTATCTTTTATTTATTCAGAATATGCCAGGTCCTGGGGATATACACTGCTAAGCCAAGCAGACGTGGCTTCCTGTCCTCGTAGAGCTCATAGACAAGTAATGACTGTAAAGTGTGACAATTGCTGTTCATCACAGTGGTCACTCAGAAATACCCAAGCACCACCCAGGTGGTCTTGTCCTGCTCAGATCCAATCCAGACAGAGAGGAGAACGGGCAAGGGGCAGCAAGCAACAGCACCTGAGCTGTTGCTCTTGTCTGGGGAACGGGAGTCAGAAAGTATCAGCCAGTATCACTGGCTCTGTCAGCCCTGCTACGAAGCATGACCTGTGCAGGACCCCTCGCTGATCTGGCCCTGGTTTCCTCATCAGGCTGATAAGGTTGGAGTAAGGCTGTTCTTTTGATACAGACCCTGATGCTGGGAAAGACTGAGGGCAGGAGGAGAAGGGGGGAACAGAGGACGAGATGGTTGGATGGCATCAGCAACTCAATGGACATGAGTTTGAGCAAACTCCGGGAGATGGTAAAGGACAGGGAAGCTGGGTGTTCTGCACTCCATGGGGTCACAAAGAGCCAGACACAACTGAATGACTGAATAACAATAACAATTGATACAGAACTTTCTAAGAACTTAGACTTCTGGCAAAATCCAATCAACAGTTTCATGAGGTGAGCTTCTCCTTACTGGCTCTGTTCCAGAAAGGGATAGAAAATCAGTAGCTAGGATTGTTAGGGGCAACTGGAGGAGGTGGATGGGTGCCTAAAGCCAGATCCAGTTTCAGCATCACAGAAGACGGAGAGAGGGCTTTTTTTCAGTTGTAAAACCATGATCTTACTCGCTTTCATAAAAATCACTGTGAACATTTCACCCACATAACATTAGGGAAAAACTCTCATTTTCTCAAAGATGTCAGGTGGATGGTGCTTCCTGGAGTCATTCCCAGCTAGGACCCTGAGTAACCTAAAACCAGCATTCCCTCTGACCAAATGTAAAGTCCCTGAGAGACTAACAGGTTCTTCAAACATCCTCTGGTGCCTCTCATTGAACTACGATCAATAAACACTTGTGATTTTGATCAAGGTCTGTGAGGTTTCTCCTGATAATGTCCTTGTGGCCTTGCTGTCACACACATCAGTGGGGACTGGGAGACTGTAGGTCAATGGCTCTGCCACTTGCAAGCTGATTGATCGTATGCAAGTTCCCTAAGATTTCTGAAACTCAGTTTTATTATTTATAAATGAGATTGTAAACAGTTGGCCTGCAAGGATTTTGTAAACTGTAAAGAACTACAGGAACGAGAAGGCTGCCACTGTTCCTTATCAATGATGGGCACCAGGTTTTCCTTGAATTATGGGAAGAAATATCAGGAATGGGAACAGAGATCTTCTGGCATCAAGATTCTTGGTGTCTTTTTGTTGTCAAAGCAACCTGAAAGTTGAACAACGATCGAATCCTGCTTCTGAGGTAATAACGACCTCAAGATTTTGCCTCATGTTTTCAGAACTGTCTAGAAGGCAAGTAGAGATCAAGTTCATGAGAACAAGGGAAAAAAAAAATTACTGTCCTGAGCAGTCTCTCGTTTATCCACTGACCAAGGATCGCATTCAATACATCTTAGTAACTCATTGCTTGGTGGTTTAGTCGGTAAGTCGTGTCTGACTCTTGTGACACCATGGAATGCAGCCCACCGGACTCTTCTGTCCATGGGATTTCCCAGGCAAGAATACTGGAGTGGGTTGCCATTTCCTTCTCTAGGGGATCTTCCTGAGCCTTGCCTCCTACATTGCAGATGGATTCTTTACCAAACTGAGTCACCAGGGATGCCCAGCTCATTGCTTAGGACTTGCTAATTTATCCTACAAAAGAATCTGAGAGACACAAAGAGAGAGGTATATAGATGCCAGGGAGCTAAACGTGAGAGATAGGGGCAGTAACGATGATTTCACAGCCACCAGGTTTTGGATATGTAGGATCTTCAGCTTTCACTAAGACCTGTCCCAGGAGACACAGAAGCCATGCATGCAGGGAAGGGAAGGGAAAGGAAAGGCAGTGACAGAAGCAGAGAGGGGAACAAAGAGGTGTGAATGGAGAGCAAGAAGGACACAACCCCTCCCAGCTCTACTATTATCTGTTTGAAAATAATTTTCAGAGTCTTTGGTGCTCAGTTCACTCATCAGAACAAGAAAAGGACTGAACCAGATGCTTTGCAAAGACTTGGTCATGATAACAGTGGAAAATTCACTGGCTTAAGCAATGGAAAGTCTGGCTTTGGAGAAGCAGCCCTGTCATGCGTGGGTTCTATAATATTCTACAAATCACTTCCACCTCTCTGAGCCTTGCTTTTCTCCTGTTCTCTCTGGGACACCAGTAAGGGCTTCCCTGGTGGCTCAGCGGTGAAGAACCTGCCAATGCAGGAGACGCAGGTTTGATCCTTGGGTTGGACAGATCCCCTGGAGTAGGAAATGACAACCCATTCCAGTATTCTTGCCTGGGAAATTGCATGGACAGAGGAACCTGGCCAGCTGCAGTCCATGGGGTTGCACACAGTTGGACACGACTTAGCGACTTAATAGCAATGACAACAACAAAATATACCAGTAATTCCTATCTCACAGGGGTGTAGAGAGGATTAAGATGGCAGAATCAACACGGCAATCTTTTGTTAAGTGCTATACAAGTGCCAACTAGTTTATGACCCCAGAAGTGAAGGGCAAAGAATGAAGGGGCAGGAAATGTGCCCTGATGTATAACAGCGGTTTCTCTCTAGTAAGATGGATATGAAATATTAGTAGCTAGAACTGGCTTCCCTGGAGCCAATGCACTAGATTCAAGTATTTTTCATCACTAAACATTTTTAATGCATCAACAGATAACAGAAGACGGAAAAATCTAGACCCGGCTGACAAATAAAGGGACCGGACATCCATAATGGTGTTTTGGCCCATGTGGATGGGACCAAAAATACATCCCATGTTGCTGGGATCAAATACAATTTTGGACCCAGTGGTGATATAGGGTAACTTCATCATCCTGGTGCCTGTAGGAATGGAGAAGGAGGATTTGGGCATGAGGCCTAACTGTCATCTTCTTGGGTTTGGAGATGATGACACCTCATCCATCTTGTGTCATTCCAGAAAATGGCCAATCACCTCCCTGCCTTGGAACTGGGTCAGGGAGCAGTGGTCCAAAGAGGCATTTGTTAGCGTTGAGAGAGCAGTCAGTGCGGGGAGCAGGGGATTTATGAATCTGAGCCCAGGAACGCTGGGTGTGGGGGCACACATCTGGCCACAAGATGCTCTCTGGCTGCCTTGTGGATGAAGAGGCTTGGTCAAAGGAGGTCACGGCAGGTTCAGGGGGACGGTGAAGGGTGGGGGCTGGAGTGAAAGTAAACAAGGAGCCCTCACGGCTTTGGGCTTCCCCCAAGTCAGGAGAGAAAAAGGGGTGCACTTATATTTATCTTCAAGATCATTGAACTATTTCTAAGCTCTTGGAAATTCAGAGCTGACAAATCGCTCTCATCAATCAATATTTAAAGTTTGGTATGAGGACAATGCCATCTGAAAAGCTACGTAAATCGAAAGAGTACTGCTCTAAAGAAATTGCTAAAGGGGTTAAAGGAAAAAAAAATCTATCCCTATGGTATCAATCCTACAAAGTAAGTCAGCAATCAATTCCACATAATTTCTACACAATAACTTTTGCTGTTCTCCTGGATTAATTGAAAACACTATATTGGTAAGGATTTGAGTGAATTTGATAAGTTTTTTTTTTTCCTTTGGAGAGAAGACAGCTCTATTATGTATAGAAGACAGACCTACTTACTGTATACAGAAGAAAGAAGACAGATAACTCATTTTTTTTTTCTTTTTGGCCACACTGTGCAGCTTGTGGGAATGAACCTGGGCCCTCAGCAGTGAGAGTACAGAGTGCTAACCACTGGCCCACCAGGGAATTCCCCAGATTAACTCACTTTTGAGAACTTTAAAAATAAGAGTCATTCAGTGATACTGAAAGGACTTCTTATTAAGGCCAAAAAAAAAAGGTCATGTTCTCCTGGTATTTCTTGCATAGGAGCATCGAGTACGGTTTTCTGCTCCCCCCATGGTCTTGCACAGTACCTGTCTCTCATACCATTTCTTCAGATTATGTCACCAAACAGAAGCCCAGCTCTAGCTCCACCTGGACAGACAGACCTGACTATGCATACACATTCAGCCTGATGCATTTCCCCATCAAGAATTCCCTCTTGAGCATCCTCTTTCATCAGTCTGGAAAAACATCTTTGCTGGAGCATTGCTCTGCTCCCATATTTGGTATCAGAGTACAAAGTACATTTCTAACAAAGACAGAAGTGTAATTCATAAAAACTCTGGGGCCTGGAGTCACCTGGAAAGAGGTACTCTCCTCCACTTCTGCACTCATGGAAGAGGAGATGGGAAATTTTGCCATATCATCACTGGGACCATCTCTTTTCCTGGGTGAAACCTAAGAGAAAATGCCTTGGCTATCACATATTTTGACCCAGATATATAATATCTCCAGATCCTTCTTGGGGATCTTTCCATTTGGAAGAAGAGATGAGCAAGAGAAGGATCATCTTTCTAAGAAATGACTATGGGCTGGGCCATTAGAGGCAGAGCAATAGATCCTTGGGAAAGAAGGGGTCAGATTGTTGTTAACGCTTCATGCAAATCCATGATCTTAGGGAAACATGCTTAGGAACGACAAACAAATAGGTAAAAGTTTCAGATATTCTCAAGGATTTCTGAATCAGGTACAGCTACCCAGTGCTGATCTCCCCAAATTAGAATAGTTCTCACTGAAATTTCAGGCTGGTGGCATTCTTCAAGACCTTTCTCAATTCTCATCACATAATTTGTCTTTTTATTTTGCACTCATGGAAGAAAAAAAAATCATTCCTTCAAAATGGAACTGATCAAAGTTTTGAAAGCCTACTCTACAGTTAATTATTAAGTTTAAAATGAAAATCGATATTTCCCAGAAGAGTAAACTAACACTCTATAGGACAGCTTAAAAATTATGAAATATATACCTACAAGGTTTGCTTGGCCCTTGTTTAGGACAGCATGAATTTGTGATGTAGTTGACATTTCAAGGAGAAAAATTTTCTTAATTTTATCCTTGGACTTCTTACAGGAATGTGAGTACTTTATAATAAGCGTGCATCACTTTTACCAAAAAAAGTGGTAATTTTTCTTAACAAGTGAGAAGCAAATATATTAATAATGTTGAATTCTAGGTACTGGAAATATACAGGGTTGTTATTTTCTTCTGTGCACTGTTCTATATCTTCTCAATTTCCTGAAGTTAAATAAGTCTTAAGGGTAATACTGAAGAGGAGATAATGTAATAACAACATAATCGTTGTTGTCTATAATTTTAAGCAGCTTTTTAAGAGACATTTTATTGAATGTCATCAATTAACTAAACGTACAAATATGTAAGCTTTCAAAATCTATCTTATTAAGTCTTGAGTGATAGATTTTCATCGCAAAGATATATGAAATCTTTAAGCTCAAATAATTTATGTGTTTTAATTTAAGACATCTGTTTTTCATTTGACTGGGAAAAATACCTTCTGTACAATATTTAGATGTTTTTTTTACTCCGCGTCATTTAGTTAGACCATCTTTTTTTGAGTTTGAGAAATTTAAAAAGTCCTAATACATTGAATGCATAAATCGTTAAAAAAGAAACAAATTGACAAGTCTGTCTTATCACACCACATCATTCCCCGAGCTGCAGGACTGAGTTCTCAAGAGAGATCATTCATTAGGTCCATAAAACTCTTCTCTTCCTCAACGATAGAATAGGAGACTCATTCAGATTTTCACAAAGTTATCTTTCCTCCTTTTGTGCCTCTTTGAGTGTCTGTTTGCTTTGCCTCTTTAGATTCAAGCCTTTCTATAGAAGGCAATAACATGTAATCAACATGTACAAACAGCCCACAGGGTACCAGGCCTTATTATTGGTGCGAATAAGACACAGTTAAGTCATCAAGGAGCTTATAATTTACTAAGGGAGACAGAGGTGTACATAATTCATCTAATAATGGCAACATATAGTAAGTGCTTTGATAAGGCCACAAAGGAAAATGAGAGTATGACACGAGAAGAGATTAATTCAAGTGTGGAAGGGGGAGTGAAGGAGGAGAAGTTATCTGAGCCAGAGTTTGCAGGGTGGTCAGTAGGGGATGCACATTCCAAAGTGAAAAATTGCAATGAGCACAAAGGACTGAAGAGAGGGAAGCAGGACAACTTACGGTACGTTACAAAGGATCACAAGCAGACGAGTGTGGTTGATGCTCGGAAGTGCCTTTGGGAGAGTTGTAGCGAAAGATAAATTTTGAAAGAAACTTTGGGGCAGAATAAGGAAAGACATGAATAACATATTAAGGAATTTCAAGTTTATTTTAGAGAATAGGGGGAGATGCATATGGAAGGTTTTCAGGCGTTAGAAATTACATGACCGTATCTGCACTTTAGGATGCTAACTCTGGCCAGCAGTGTGGTAGACGCAGCAGAAGAAGCAAACACTGGGGCAGGGACCGTAAGAGCATATTGTACCAGTCTAAGTAAAAAGGTTTTTTTTTTTAGTGGCCTGAATTAAGATAGCAGAAGGGGTCATGGGAGGATATTTCAGATCTTTAAGAAGATGGATGGCTGGATAACATAGAGACCTACCTATTAGATGCTGGAAAAGAGGAGATAGAAGATGATCCCCAGTCTCACATGGAAGGAACCAGAAGCGTGGTTTCACCATCAACTGAAATAATAAATTATTAAGGGAAACTAATAAAACTGAAAATAAGTTTTTAAAGTTACTTCAATCACTTTTCAATGTCCTATTGGAGCATTATCTAACAATTTCTTACTCTTGAGGGAAATGTAACTTTGTTTGTCTTACCCTTTCTTATTAATTAGGGCCCAGAATCAATAAATTATGTTAACTTGTAGACTTTTACATGTTGCAAATGATTTTTGTGTAGTAGAGATACAAATGACTTCTGTCCAGTGGAAAAGAGAAACCTGAAGGTCATGGTTGTGTTGACCTTTAGGACGTTAAATAGTTTGCGTCTGACTTAGTAATCTTAGTTCAGCATTTTTTTTTTTATGTTTTCTTTGAAACAACTTTGTCATCTTGAAGTCCCCTCATAAATTATTTATATAAATACCTGACACATGCTCACTATACACTATACATTTTTATTAAAAACATTTTTTACTTGTTGATGATTATACATTGAGAGGGCCTAACACATAACACGAAAATACCAAGGCTCTCTTGGCATTAATAGGCAAAACAATATATTAAAATTACCCTAAATGAGGATTTGTAACAACAGGCAAAGTATGACAGGCAAGTATGTTTGGGTTGGAAATGTAGCATACCTTAAATACTTCGATTTTCCAAAACCCTACATGTGGTTCACTTAAAAATATTTCCTGTGCATTTATCACCCTCTGGTATTGGGATGATGTTAGCCACATTTTAGCCCACATCCTTGATTATTTATTTACGATAAACTACTAGGATAGAATTGTCTTTGTGAAGGGCATGCATATTTCTCTAAGGCTTTTGATATGAATTATCAAATTGAACTATAATTTATATCCCATCAAATGGTTCTTATGAATGCTCATATTCTTGAAAAGTTGGCAATAATGAGAATCTTCTTTTCTTTATATGAATTTTATACCTAAAAATAGGTTTTATGGTTTATCAGCTGCATAGAGAAAACCTTACCTACTCCAAGCATGTTATTTAAAAATTGATAAACTAAAACTAATAAGTGCATAACTGAGTCAGATACTAATAAAGGAAAGCACCAGAACCAGGTTTTAACAGCAGTGAGTAAAAGGAGAAGCTGAGGAGACCATGGGGATTGGAAGTGGGCATGGGTGGGGAGGCGGCTCCAGTGAGGGTTAAGGCAGGAGAGAGAAAGGCCTACTACCGCTTCCTTGAAAGAGGGATAAGAAAGTTACCCATAAGCCCATAAGACAATGAGGAAGTCCATCTGCTCTGTGTGACCATGGTCGGAAATAGTGTCACCCTCAGAAATTAGAGAATGACTGTCTCAAACACCACTGTGTCAGAATTCAGGTACCAATGAAGAAAATGCACTTTTACCGAAAATTAATTTAAAAAGTGATCCTGGACCAGCAAAGCCTGTAGGAACTTACAGAAATGTTAATAAAACTGAAACAACTATGTAGGAATGCTTTTACCAACTAGGTAATGAGACTTCTAGGCAGTCTCACTGAGACTTCCGTTGGACTTCTAGGAAGTCTCATTGAAACAACCACTGCTAAAGATGAACTCACAATGGAAAATTACAAACCACATGAGGAACCAACCACCACAGAGGTGGGGGAGTCAGGACACATAATAATGGAAAAATGTATTCCACATATTGAGTATAAGAGAATAATTTTAAATAGTCTTTAGAATATGTAAAATGTTAAGGAAGTTAAAAAAAGCCTTTTAATACAAGAATATAACATTATAAAAAAGAGAGGAGGAAAGCTGGCTTGAAAAACTAAGCAAAATAGAATTTTCAAAAATGTAGAGAGTATGGATCCAACCACCAGCATCGTGCCAATGTATCATAAAAACAATAAATACTTGTTGAATGAGAAAAAAAAATTTTTTTCAGGATAAGTGGTATATTAGCTCCAGCTATACCAAAACTCAAACCTAGAAAATTGATAGCATACAACTCAGTCATCTGATCTCAAAGCAATTAAGTCATAAGTCAAATATAAAAAAGATGATTTTATAAACTGGAAATGAAAACCAATTCCATTTGTAAATCAGATCTAGAAAATGGAAGAAATCCCAATAGAGATCATGAAATATTTTGATCTAAATAGAAGCAAACTTCTCCTTATTAAAATATGTGGCATGGAGCTTGAAGAAGTACTTAAGAGTGTCTTTCTGTGACCAGCTTATTTCTCTTAGCATAATGTCCTCAAGTTTCATCCATAGATCAGTTTCCTTCCTTTTTAAGGTTGAATGGTATTTAATTGTGCATATGTATACATATATACACAAGGGCTTCCCTTATGGCTCAGCTGGTAAACAATCTGCCTGCAATGCGGGAGACCTGGGTTTGATCCCTGGGTTGGGAAGATCCCCTGGAGAAGGGAAAGGCTACCCACTCCATTATTCTGGCCTGGAGAATTCCATGGACTATATAGTCTATGGGGTCGCAAAGAGTCGGACACGATTGAGTGACTTGCACTTCACATGTATACATATATAATTATACATACATATGTACATATACCTATATTAAATATATAGATATATAATTGTATATATCAATATATACCATATTTTGCTTATCTTTTCATCCATCATTTGAGGGAACACTTGGGTTGCATTCACATTATTTATGAATTGCAGATTGAAGGCAAAATCAGGCAGCAGAGGAAGAGATGGTTAGATAGCATCACCGACTCAGTTGACATGAATTTGAGCAAACTCTGGGAGATAGTGAAGGACAGAGGAGCCTGGTGTGCTACAGTCCATGAGGTTGCAAAGAGTCAGACACATCTTAGCAACGGAACAACAACAAAAGACCTACTTAGCATCCATAACAAAGTGATTTGATTTAGTTTATGTTTGAAACATTGAAATAGCTAAAAAATGAAATCATGACTGAGTTAGAGGGCTGAATCCCAAATCTCATTCAGAAGTACATAGGGATACTCCCTCCTCCATTCCCATATATCACAAAAATGGCCTGAGTGTTGAATGTTTATAGTCAGAATCGTGAGGTATTTGTGGCTCTTTTTCTTTTTTTTTTTTTGAATGAACTTGAGATTAATTTCTATTAAAAGATTAACAAGTCAAATTTAATTAAATTCTATATTTTAAGTCTGTGAATAATATTGTTTAAGAAACGCTTAATGATTTTATTTTGTTTTTTGGATTATCTGTTTAAAGACAAAAGACTTGAGGCTCCAATTAGCTGCTACCAAAATTAATTTAAGTAAACTAATTGACTACTTGCTGTAAGCTACATACAGTCTTGGTGTTTAAATAATTCAATTCCTTGAAAAAAAGTGGGTGTGAGCTTTATACTTTGCTGAGCCTTTGCCATGACACAGGGACCCAACTGAACATTGGATGTATTAACTCATCTAATCTTCACAACCATTCTATGAGGAAATACAATAGATCCAAAGAAGGAAGAGTCACACAGGCTAAAGAGGCGGATGTGTGTATGCATGAGTGTGCATGTGTATGGGTGTGTCAACTACAAACTGGCACTTGCCATCTATTTCTTCAAGGGTTAAATCATGTGTAGCTCTGCTGGTGGCTCAGATGGTAAAGAATCCGCCCGCAATGCAGGAGACCCAGGTTTGATCCCTGAGTTGGAAAGATCCCTGGAGAAGGGAATGGCTACCCACTCCAGTATTCTGGCCTGGAGAATTCCATGAATAAAGAAGCTTGGCGGGCTACTGTCCATGGGGTTGATAAAGAGTAGGATACTACTCAGTGATTAACACACATTGCTACAGCTACTGACTTTCAACACTCCCTGAAAGGAGTTCAGGTGGGAGAGCACAAATGAGGTACTCTGTGCTCTGGGAAAAACTGGCAGAACAGGTCTTTGGATAGTTAGATCTTTTCAAGAGCCGATTTTATGAGCCCAACTCTTGTATCTCCTCATATCTGGAAAAGCACTAAAATCTCTCATGGTGATGATTGCTTCTCATGAGTAGCAGAAACCTTCTGCAAAAAACAAAAGTGCTTGATTGCACATATTTCCCCTTCACTAAAAATCACATGTATACTGACCTTCCTCCCTACTTCTTTGGAGCAGTTTCTCAGAGCTACCTGGGATGCTGTCTCTTGGGCTACAGTCCTCATTTTGCTTCAAATAAAACTTAACTCACAACTCTCATGTTGTGCATTTTTTTTAAGTTGACATGTTGAGTGTATGTGAAAGAGACAGAGATGGAGGGAGAGCTGTTAGGAGGTTGGGTGCTGGCAGATGTAGGGAAATAAAAGATGAAGGTTTCCAAGCCAGCAGAAAAGTCTGTGCCAAGACCTCAGCACGAGGTAGAGCCTAGCGTCTTCAGGAAGGTCAGGTGGGTGGTCTTGCAGAGAGCAAAGAAGATAGTGACTTGGAAGTGAATGAATAGGTCCATGGGTCTGGCACCTACAGGCCTTATACACCGTATGAAAGGGTTTGAACTTAACTCTCAGGTGAGGAGAAGACACTGAAGGGCTTCAGGCTGAAATGACATGATCCAATCTGCATTTTTTTTAATTTATTTTTATTTATTTTCAATTGGAAGATAACTGCTTTGCAATGTTTTATTGGTTTCTGCCATACAGCAATGTTTATCAGACATAAGTATACATGTATCCCCTCCTTCTTGAACCCCCCTCCCCTCTAGGTCATCACAGAGCTAGGGCTGAGCTCCCTGTGTTATACAGCAGCTTTCCACTAGCTATGTGTTTTACACATGGTAATGTGTATATTTCAATGCTACTGTCTCAGTTCGTCCCACCCTCTCCCTTCTCCACTGTGTCCACTAGTCCATTCTCTACAACTGTGTCTCTATTTCTGCCTTGCAAATAGGCTCATCAGTACTATTTTTCATAGATTCCATATATATGAGTTAATACACATTATTTGTTTTTCTCTTTCTGACTTACTTCACTGTCAAGTTGCATTTTTGAGCATCACTGGCTATTGAATGAAGAACGGTTAGAGAAAGGTGTAAAGGGAGGTATGGGGACCAGGCAGGAGGCTGTCAATCATTCAAGGGAGAGATGCTGGGGGCAGAGGGAAGAGGGAGGAATGGATAGAGCCCAGGCAAGGCTGTCCTTAGTCGCTCAGTCGTATCTGACTCTTTGTGACCCCATGGACTGTACCCCCCCAGGCTCCTCTGTCCATGGGGATTCTCCAGGCAAGAATACTGGAGTGGGCTGCCATGCCTTCCTCCAGGGGATCTTTCCAACCCAGGGAATGAACCCAGGTCTCCTGCATTGCAGGCAGATTCTTTACCTACCGTTTGAGCAACCAGGGAAGCCCTAGGCAAGGCTAGAGTCAACAGAAAGTGATGACAGGTTATATGGGTGAGGGCTACCTGCTGTCTCTCAGGCTTTTGGCTCTAGCAGTTGGACTTTCACGATTTATACACCTCACTGTTGGCATGACCTCCCCACCTTCCTACTGTACTTGGGAAAGATCTATTTAGAAGCATAGAGCAGGAAGATGGGCCCTTTGCTGAAGAATTCATTCTTGCTGCAATATTAAGCATCTAAAGAGTTTCCTCTGGCAAACCTTAAAAATTCTTATTCAAGAGTTTATTGTCCAAGAAATGAGAATATTGTGTGCTTCCCTTTGAAAATGGCCCTCCACAGGGCAGAGACTTACTGAAAACAAACTTCATACATTCCTGGTGTCTTTTCACCCATTGAGATCAAAGTCCTCAAGAGTCATTGGCTTGGGTTATAATGACCATTTAGAGTTTAGGTAAAAATTAATGAAGCAAATATTTCGCTTCAGTGTAAGGAAGGACTTTTTGAAGAGGAAATGAGCTGCCTCAGGGGAGTGCATTACTCACATCTGAGACTCAGCTCAAATATGACCTCTTAGGATGCCAGCCCTGTGTCCTCCTGCCAGAGGCCATTTACTCCAGTCTCGCTGCCACAGTACATCGTGTCCCTCTCCACTGCAATGTTCCCCTCCTCTTACTACTTCTCATTACGAACAACTACCGACACCTACTAGTCTTGTCCATGATTGTGGTGTGACATGAGTTGGTGATGGACAGGGAAGCCTGGCGTCCCGCAGTCCATGGGGTCACAAACAGTCGGACATGACTGAGTGACTGAACTGAACTGAAATGAATGTGGAAGGCACTCAAATATTAAATGGCTGAGTGAATGAATGAATGTTGTCAAAAATTCGTAAAGGTTGGGTGGTGACATAGCTGTGAGGTGAGGAAATTCAGGGGAACAGTGAAGGAGTTGGATTATAAGAGCTTTATGATCCTTTCTATAAAAATTGTGCCCATTTTAGCCATGAACAACCTTCACATTTTACCTGAAGTCCTCCATCCTCACGATCATGGAACAATGCCTCAGGAATTTCTTCTGAGCCTGAATCTTCCCAGCTTGTGGGCCCCACTTATACCTCTTCCACTTAATAATTGGCTTTCATTTCCAATTTGGATTTGGCCATCAGGATGGAACTTTTCAGTTCTTACAAAGGGTGCCGGGACACTGGTTTCCCTCTTCTTTGCTCTGTACTCTCCAACCGAGGACTAGAAGACGTAAGCCTAGTCTCAGCATAGCCAACCCAAGTGAGGGCCCAGACCTCTTCTAAGAGTAGTGTTTAAATAAATACATTTCACATCATAGTCTCAGAGCATTCCATCGGGATGAATATTTTGTTGAGAATGCTTTATTAACCCTGAAGTCTTGTGCTTCTTCCTCTACAAATGTTCCCCTGCAAGTATTACAGGAAAATCCAGCAGAAGAAGTATTTTGTGGCATAACCAGGTATGTAGGTCTCCTGTGGCTATTGGAACAAATTATTACAAACTAGGTGATTTAAAAGGAGAGAAATGTATTCTCAAATAGTGCTGGAGACCAGAAGTCTGCAATCAAGGTATTGGCCTTGGCCATGGTTCCTGTGAAAGTTCTGGGGGAAAATGTCTCCCTTGACTCTTCTGGCTTCTGGTGGCTCTAGGTTTTCCTTGGCTCGCGGCATCACCACTCCAAATCTCCGCCTCTACGATCAATTGTCTCCTCTTCTGCCTCAAAACTTCACCTACTTTTCTCTTACATGGACACATCTGATTGTATCTAAGGCCCATCCAGATAATCTAGGGTATATTCCTGCTTTCAATACCCTTCATATTTTTTTTTCTATACAAGGAATATTCACTCATTTGCCATATAAGGTAACATTCACAGTTCCAGGAATGAGGACATGGATATATCTTTAAAACACCCCATGACACTTAGGTCAAACTTACTTTGTCCTATTGTTTTTGGAAGATGTTAATGTTATTGAAAAGGCCATTATATGCTAGAGCTGGCAAGCCACCGAGAAAGCAAGTGAAGCAGTCTGAATCCAGAGAGAAGTGACTTGCCAAATGTTGCTCAGCGATAGAGCTGGAACCAGAGGGAGGCCTCCAGGCACCCAGCCCAGGGAGCTTGAGTCCCATATCATGAAATTATCCCAGTAGAAATATTACGTATGTGCCCACTGAGTTACAAAAATTAATCCCTATACTGAAAAAGGGAAGCCATTTGAGACAAGCAAAGTTGAAGTCATTTCATTTACTTCCATCCCTCTGGCATAGGTGAAAAATAAAATGTCTTGTTGTTACTGTTCAATCACTGAGTCATGTCCAACTCTTTTGTGATCCCATGGACTATAGCCCACCAGGCTCCTCTGTCCATGGGATTTCTCAAGCAAGAATACTAGAGTGGGTTGCTATTTCCTCCTCCAGGAAATCTTCCCAATCCAGGGATCAAATCTGCATCTCCTGCATTGGTAGGTGGATTCTTTACTGTTGAGCCCAAGGAATAAAATGCACATGACTTAGTATCTCACTCTGTGGTACTTAAGAGTGCTGTGAGCAAATTCTGTAGAATAAATCTGCAGAGACAATGAAGCTTATTGTTCTTCATAGCAAAGAAAATAGAAGGTAAAGGCTTTGGAAATAAACCAATACAGGCTTGAACTGCAGTTCTTCCACTTGAATGGTGCATCTCCAGGAAGGTGATTAACATCATCAGCAAATGGAGAAAATAACCATCACAGTGGGTTCAAATATAGAAATCCTCAAAGCATCAAGACAAGGACTGGATGTGGAAGACTCTTGATCAGCAACAGTAGTATTATTATCACCCCTATACTGATACATTGGAGGGAGGGCCATGTGCTTTCTAAGTAAGTTACATACGTCTACCTGAAAATGACAAGAAAAACATAAGCCCAGATCTGAAAAAGACAAGAAAAACATGGGGAAATATTTGGAAACTCATTTTAGCACACAATTTTTTTTTTTACCCAAATTATAAAAATTTGGCTGGCTACTTTTGGAACTAAAATTATTTTCAAACTTCACAGGTCTTCAGTACTCTTGGGCCACATTTTACTCTCCCAAAACATGAAATATGCTTACTTATGTCAACAAAACTTCTTTGAACACTAAGCATGTGCAAAGAATTAGACTGGGATTTACAAGTGCCAATTTTAAAATTATATTAAGAACAAAGAGCTATTTGACCAAATAAGTGAGAGTTCTAAATGTACGTAGACATTTAAGGATAGGACCACTTTAACAATGCTATGGAGCACATGACTTCCATAGAAGTCACCGTGTCTGCTTTTGCCTGCGACAGAATAAAGCAAGAATCACTATATTTAACAATATGGTTACCAGATCGCATCAGAAATTTAAGCTAAAGAACAATGTATATCTAAACATAGTAAAAAAAATATAGTATAATTTGTAAAATAAAGTATGAAAATCAAAACAAATAATTGGAAATAATTACTTATTTCCTATTGGAAATAACCGAATTCATTTCAAAAGAAACCACATGAAGTGGCAGAGAACGCAGCTCTGAAGTCAGACATCTAGGTTTGAAACCTGGTTCTGTCCCTGACCAACAAGACTGAGGACATGTTACTTCTCTTTGTGCTTAATTGCTTAGTTGAGTTCGACTCTTTGTGATCCTTTGGACTGTAGCCCTCCAGGCTCCTCTGTCCATGGGAGGAGAGAATACTGGAGAAGGTTTCCATTTCCTTTTCCAGGGGATCTAACCCCTGTCTCTTGCGTCTCCTGCATTATGTGTGTATTCTTTACCTACGGAGCCTCAATTCCCTCATCTGTGAAATGGGAATAGGATGACTTGCTACATAGAAGTGCTGTGAAAAGTAGTGCTGAGGATTAGGCTTAGGGAATATCTAGTACACAGTATTCCCATCTCCCACAGTAAGTGCTCAATAAATGCTGTCCATTTCTGAAAATAATCGGTCACATAGTTGACTTCATCAAAAGAAGCATCAGGTCACTATTTGTGTTTAAATTTTTAAATGGCATCTCTCCTTACCATTTGTGTTCTATTTTATTCTATTAGTTAAGGCGTATTGTTGCCAACTAGAAATATTTGTTTCACTGTTAATTTGTTTCATTCATATATTCATTTCAGACATTAACAGAAGTGAAAATATCTTCACAGACTTACTATGCATATATCACAATGGAGATTCCTCTGAGCTCTTTGCACTGGGAAACGCTCATCTAAATGCTAGATCTAAAACACCCCAACATAGCTCCCCTTCTCTGACATCTTTCCCCTTTTACCACCCCTCCCCCCAAAAAAAAAGAATTAGCCTGCATTGTTGTTCACTATAATCCTTGGCAGAGAGAGTTTATTTTCTTGGAGGAAAATAAGATCTTTCCTTCTCATAGTTTGAATTTGATGGAAGATAGTCCAAATGTTCAACACAATAGATCAAGCTCTTTTTTTCTGATAGAACCTACATTCCCAAGTGTGAGCTAATCCATACTTTCCCATGGTCCTTGGACAGAAATAAAATGGATAAGTCAACAAATATCATTTCAATCCATTCATTATATCTACCCTTTTATGAAAATGCATGCTAAAGTTCTTCCAAAGGAAAACCCCAGTGGGCTTGAGGTACAGCTCCATCCATTCCCTTTTCATAATTGGTACTAGTAAGAAATAGTAGCTTGTTTGTGTTTAAGGGCAGAGCTTAAGGGAGAAATGAGCACACTGGGGTAATAACATAACGGGAATTTTTTTTTTTTTAATTTACCCCAGGGCCTTGCTCTGAATAAGGGAAAAATAAATTTCTGGCTGTCTTCATTCTATCACAAAAGTTGATGTACTGGCCAAAAATTTTGCCTAAGAATACAAACAGAAACAAATTATAGGAAAAAATCAAAATGCAAAGCATCTGTTAATGTTTTGCTTTGTTAAGGGTGTAGAATTTTTTGCTTAGGAAAATACCCTAATAAGCTTTCTTGGATGATGAAAAGTTTGAAAGGAGATGGTTGATATAAAAGGCCCAAATTATATTAGATAATAAGGTTGTAAACAACAACCACCATGACCAGAAGATGTTCCTAAGCAGTAGATAGATAAGAAGCTTGTGTGTGTGTGTGTGTGTGTGTGTGTGTGGGTGGGTGGGTGGGTGAGGTTCCTCTGATCTGAAAAAAAGGGGGAGTAGGCACAGGCAACATGGCAGCCTGTTAAGCAGATTTGAGAAGGAAGATGGTCAATAAGACATCCATAGTGACGGGTTGGCAAACAGTCTTTTAAGAAAAAGCAATAACTACTGTTTAATTTTAAGCAATTTCTTTTTGTGCACGAGATTGTTGTCTTCTCTAATATTATCAACCTTCTACGACTATTTGTCACACAGCAACCCTGAGTTTATGGCACTTTGGAGAATAAATTGGAGGAGATATTGACCACACAGGAGATAAAGTAGATGGAGAGAAGATAGCAATAGCGGGCAAGATGAGAAGTCAATGGGAGCAGGAATCTGGAGTGGAAATTTAGGAGAGTGTGTGTACATAGTATATGTGATAAATATATTCTGGATGGATGAATGTATGACTAAATGGACCTCTGGAAATACTGAGGTAGGAATGCTTGACTTCTAAGAGTCTAAAGTATTACAGGTATTGGAGTCATTGTATTTGGATGTTGTTATTGTTCAGTTGATCAGCTGACTCTTTGCAACCCCATGGACTGCAGCACAGTAGGCTTCCCAGTCCTTTACCACCTCCTGGAGCTTGCTCAACTCATGTCCATTGAGTTGGTGATGCCATCCAACCATCTCATCCTCTGTTGTCCACTTCTCCTCTTGTCTTTGATCTTTCCTAGCATGTATTTGGGTACTAATTTTTAAAATGCTCTCAGAAGCTTGTAGTAATTGGGGACATCTTCCCTGGTAACTCAGAAGCTAAAGAATCTGCCTGCAATACAAGAGATTTGTGTTCTATCCCTGGATTGGAAAGATACCCTGGAGAAGGGAATGGCTACCCACTCCAGTATTCTTGCCTGGAGAATTCCATGGACAGAGGAGACTGGTGGGCTACAGTCCATGGGGTTGCAAAGAGTCACACATGACTGAGTGACTAACATAACAAACAATAAGTGGTTAAGACCTAGATATTAGAAAATCAATGTGAAGAATATGCCTAAAGGTTGAGGATAAGAAAGATGAGAAGTTGAGGATGTCAGTTCTAGAGAACTGTGTCTTGCACTTCTACATCTTGCTTATGTTTCTGGGAGGGAGATAAGGGAAAATTTCCTTAATTAGTTCTTGAAACTCTCCATTACATTTGAAGTGGAGAGGCCCAGTTCTATTTGTGAGAACAAACACTCAATGACATTTTGTTTCTCTCAAGCAAAAAAAGATGTTATGACAAAAAATGGTATCATGTAACACCTAGGATGAGGTAGACAGGGGTCATAAGACCTCATGGCCTGGGACTCTTGGGACTTGGGCTGGGTGTCTGTTTATAAGTGTATTCCACTAAACCATCCGATGGAAAAGAATAGGGAAAAACAGCTGATTTGGGAGTCCAGGTTCTTGATGATGGCAGAATGTGTGAAGCTGCCATTTTTCTTCTCTGTCCTGAAACTGTGACATTTGGCCAAACTCAGACCAATGGCTCAATAAAAGAATGGCATTGCATTCCCTGATGAAATGAACATGATCTTCCCAAACTAGCACACATTGTGTTCTCCACTAAAAAGTCCTCAAAGCAAAACATCCAAAGGGTAAAATGAATGAATAACTGACAGCATTTATTATTAAATTCCTAGACTTGCGCAATACATTTGACTATTTTTACTTATTGAAACATTTTGCCTTCTAGAATAGCCCCATTTCAGATGGAGTCCATCCAAAGCAGAAGCTCAGGAAAAAACAAGACTTCCTTTAGCTCTGTGGTTAATTGTACTCTGCAGGTAATTTTGTCCACCAGGGGTCATTTGGCAATGGCTCGGAGGTAAAGAATCTACCTGCTAAGCAGGAAACCTGGGTTCGACCCCTGGGTCAGGAAGATCCCCTGAAGAAGGAAATGGCAACCCACTCCAGCATTCTCACCTGAAGAATACCACGGACAGAGGAGCCTGGTGGGTTACAGTCCATAGGATCACAAAGAGTTGGACACGACTGAAGTGACTGAGCACAGCAGCACATAGCACATGCCCACATCTAACCCGCTTCACATCAGTTGTTTCTCATTGTGTACATATAATAAAGTACATTAGAGGATCTCTTTTTTAAAAAATTTAAAAACCATTGGTTTAAGAAATTCACATTGCCAAAGTGAAAACCAAGGACACTGATGTGAATTAAGTCAACATGGTGAAAAGGGAGCTATATATTACACAGGCAGACAGGAAGCCCACATTCTCACTTAACTCTGCTCTTGACAAGCTGGTAACTCTTCTCTTGCGCAAGGTATTTCATCCCCTGGGTCTCAGTTGCTTCACCTGCAAAAGGCAATGATTATTCTAAATTTTCTGTGAGGTAGCTCTCGGCTGTAAGAAGCTATTATGTAATTATATGATAATACTGGTGAAATAAATAGGCAGAGAAAGGGTTTGATTACACAGACCAGAATAAATAAAATCCTGGGAGTCTTTTTCTAAGAGAATGGACACTTCAAATTTGAATCCATGTACTAGATTGACATACACAGAGTTAAGCCTCTCTAGAGTTCTGAGTGCAAGGTCTGAGTAGCATCCTTGGGTCTCTCCTTAATCTCACCAGATATGCAAATTAGGAAGAATTCACTGCTACAAGGTCAAATGTAAATATCAAATAGCAATGGAAGATATTTATTAATAAAGAGAACCCTGCATTTAACCAACAAAGCATGTGGTTTCATCAAAGTATCCAGCAAAACACCAGATGCTCAACAGTTTTCTTCACTGGTGATCTGGTCTACCCAGGAGGAGCCATAACTGAACAGCAGGGAGGGGAGCCTTATTCTCCCTTCCCTGTCCCCTAACAGGTGGCAGGGCCTTTTTAAGTCACATGACGTCACTTGCAACTACACTGCTTTCAGCTCATCTTGAGCAGGTTTCTGATAACAAGAAATATAACACCTTTCATTCATCCATTCAGACAGCAAAGATTTACTGAAACCTGCTCTGTGCCCTAGAGGTGAGGCACTCTCCTGTTTCTAGCACCACCTCTAAAGATGAAGATGGTTTTAAAACGACGGCCATGGGTCCATCCTGTAACCTGCGTAGTCCAGAAGTATTCCATTATCTGAAACCATGAGTTACTGAGCCTTAGCATTGCCATTTTCTCAGCATTTCTCCTTTCTGTGTTTTATAACTCTATGAAATCACATCTCTCCCAGGCTATTGAAATAGTTCAGCTGAGCCTGAAACCTACCAAGAAAGGAGAAATGAGAAAAAAGTAGAGGGGGTGGGGAAATTAATGGTAAAAGCTCTTAGCATGGTGCCACCCCCAAGGGTCCAACAGGTTCTGAGATATCCATGCAAGCTTGGTTAGTGAGGCATGCCTCCTCGGGGACAAACATGCCGGGACGTCCAGTTTCTCCAAAGGACCCGCCAGGCCAAACTTCCTGGAGAAAAACCCCATTATCCATAAAACACGTTTTGAGTCACACCAAAGTGCACAGTGACCCTTAGCTTTCCTCTTCTGAACAAATTGTTTAAAGACCAAGATGTGTTGGGGAGATACCAGGCACTGGAGAATTAGCCGCAGGTGCTATTTATAGAGCCACTGGGCTCTGCTGAGATCGCTCTGCCCAGGGAAAGCCATTAATCTTCTCCAGCAAAAGAAAAAAAGTAATAAACTTAATAATGATTTAGAGTAAAGAGGGGGAGAGAAAGCACTGAGGCTAATACTAAGGTGGAGCTAAGCCAAGAGATTAGCTTCTCCCTGTGGAAAACAACATGTGCGCGTACACACACACACACACACATGCAGACACACACATGCATGCACACACATGCAAGAACATTAAAAAATGCAGGCCAGCCTTGTTTCCTCCCACCTCCCTAAACCCACCGCTGCAGTTCAGTCTCTGAAAAGAAGCACTTAAATGGCTTTTCTTTTTCTGAGGCTGACAGACATGTGTCTCCAAATCTCACCTTGCTACACAAAATACTCTCCAGATATGCAGCTCTTAAAACAGAAAAGTGAAGGCACTGGAGTTTTATTAAACCCTACCATGCCCAATAAATAGAATAGGATTAATTCCTATTACCTGTATCAATAAAAAAAGCCAAGACATATTTTTAAACATTTCCATTTTAGTATTGTTAAGCTTACACTCCAGTGTGAAGACCTAGCACTGAAGACCTTTTTCTCAAGAAGTTTCTGGTTTTGTACTTAAAAGAGATTTGGCCAGGTGTATGTGTGTGTGTATATATATGAAGGTTAAAGCTCCTAGTCGGTAAAGGAGTAATTCATCAATAAAAGAGAGATTCTCTTTTCCATAAAGTTCTCATGGACGGGAAAACATAAATTACGATGAGCAAGATACACAAAGAAATAACTTTTTTTTTCAGTAAAGATGCATAAAAATAAGTATGCTTCCAAAGGAAGTTACTGTCCTCATTTGCGTCTTTAACGTTCTCAGAGAGTGCCAGTTAGCGGGAAGTATTTTCTTTGCAAACAATTCTGCCTTTTTAAATGGTAAGTATCCTTTATTCCTGGACACCAACCAGAGACAATGGAAAGAAAGAGAGACCTGGGCATCCAGGCAGAAAACAGGCCTTGTAACGCAGCCAAAATGAATTGAGAATTCTTGTGCAATACAATGTTAAGGCAGGAGTGTTGAGTCGAAATGTGTAATGAACTCCAAGTGGCTGCCTTTCAGATCTCAAGAGCTGAAACTGACTTGACGCCGGGACCTTGCTTCTCTTGCTCAAGTATTCAAGTGGCTCGGCACCAGAGAATAACAATGAGAAAGGCACAAAGACCACCACTTCAGCGTGGTGTTCACGGATGGAGAAGGGCCAAACGTGCAGGGGGCAACAGACCCCCCAGACACTTTGTAGGTAATAATTGTTTCAATTTGGTATCGCCTAGGGGAAAAAATATCAGGGATGGGTAGCCACTGAGTAAGTTCATGTCACTTTGGGGGAAGCTCTTGGAATGCAAAAACACTAGATACTTTTCATCAATATCGCATAGGAAGGGGAAGAGCATATTCCAGGGCTTTGTTAAGTAAAACGTCTCTTATGAGACAAGAGATTGTCACTGAATAAGTGCATGTCACTTTGGAGGAAGCTCTTGGGATGCAAAAATTAATAACTTATTAATATCTTAATAAGTTAATGACTTTTAACATATTTAATTAACTAATAACTTAATAACTCATTAATATCACATAGAAAGGGGAAGAGTATATTCCAGGGCTTATGAGACATGAGATTATCATTATGTTGATTAAATTGTTAGTGATGTGAAGAACATCATCTCCTAATTTATTTGTGTTAATGTCTATTGTCACAAAGCCTGCTTCTTCACAAACCTGCAATGTAGGTATGGCAGTATTATCATCATTGTTCCGCAACAGGAAACTATGGCATAGAGAAATGACTGCTCCATGTAAATGGGATGGTAGCCCCTGGGGCTCCTGATCTCTATTTTGCTGATCATGATGCCATAGTAACTATAACATGGAGCCCCGAATCTGTAAAAGTTTCCAAGTGCAGCTACGGTGTCACTGGTCAACTGGCTGGAACACGGTCCTAGTAAATCAAAGGCAATAATAAAAGTAGACTGAACTATGAAAAGGAACGTCTAGTCTTGCTCCGTTTCATGGCCACAAGCCATATCCATGACTTCATTCAGCTACTTCATAAATATGCACCCAAGGATCAAAAGTATCTGAAATAAGGCAAGAAGGCAGATGGGGCTCCCCAGGTGGCTCAGTAATAAAGAATCCACCTACCAGTGCAGGAGACGCAGGAGACATGGATGCCCCCTTGAAGGAGAGCATGGCAACCCGCTCCAGTATTCTTGTCTGGAACATCCCACGGACAGAAGAGTCTGGCGGACTAGAGTACATAGGGTCGCAAAGAGTTGGGCACGAATGAGGGACTAACACACACACAAGAGGGTAGATAGGCCAGCAGAGATTTCTTATTACAAACAGCGGAAAGAAAAAAAAGATAATTGTGAATTACTTGTACGTTAATGATGAATTTTCATAATAAAAGACATTTTATTTTTATAAGATTACAGGAATATAACTAACTTTTTGCCAGTATGGGAGAACAGAATACCATACCACTAGTGTAGCCCCCAGACTTTATACTTCACACATTCTCCAAATTACAATTACTCTTGTATTTTGCACTTATCACAACCCACAGTATGGAATTCAGATAAGGCAGAATTACCTTTGTTCCCATTTAAAGCAATATAGCACTTTCTCCTTATAAATTTCCATGGTGCCACTGGTTTTCCATTTGATTTTTCTCTGACAGTTCCTTTATTTACTGTGTAATGCCCAATGCTGCTAATTTGCATTCTCCTTTCTTTTGAAAATGCCCTTTAAAAATGTTGCTGTAAATAGAAACATTCCAGAAAGTAGTGAATGAAGGCTAAGAAGCGTTCCCATTTTCACTTCCTCTAATACAGGATGATCTGTTTCGGAACAAAATTTTCAAGACTATTAATGGACTGTACCCAACTTCCAGCATGTGAATTTTGTTTTGTTGGCTCCTTTATCACATAAGCAATATGCATTTTCATCTCCTCAGGTTTTTATGAAGCAGGATTCTATCAGAGGGACAGACGAAGAGTAGGGAGAGTTGAAATAATGACATACTCTGGAAATGAGAATTACATGAAACTGCAGAATATCCCTATTCTAGAAAATCCCAATAATGGGTCAAATTGGAGCATAATGTATGAAACTCGGAGAGCCCATTTTCAAATGTCTATCTCTTCTTGGAGCACAGAGCTAGTTAGTCCTTAGCCCTAATTTTCTTTTAGGGCAGTGAAATGAGTCTGTATTATATTATGATGGATACATGCCATTATACATTTTCCAAATCCATAGAATGCCCAACACCAAGACTGAGCCCTGATGAAGACTGTGGACTTTAGTTAGCAATAAAATATCAACATTGGCTTCTTAGTTATAATAAATATATCACATTAATGCAAGATGCTTATGATGAGGAAACTCTGTGTGTATTGGGGGGATATGGGAACTTGAATACCTCTGTATATTATATTAACAAGATTTTATAATATCTAATCAATAATGTTTTGCATCAAAATTTTCTCATTTATTTTTCAGTGGTTCCACCATTGATTACAAGAAAAATAGCTCTGATGACTTGTTCTTCTGATAGTCACTTCTTAGATATTGGAGGTCACTAGACCACACATTAATATGTTACTATTCACAGAATAGGAACTACACTATGAGGAATTCCACTTGAAGGAAAAAAAACAATCTAAGAATCTGAGTTTCTTGTTAAAAGAATAGCAAAACCAATGACATTTAATCTCTGTGTTTAATCTCACAGTTTTTACCATTTCCACATATACATCTCAACATTTCTTCTACATGAAAATAAGCAAAAACAGCAAAATTACACTTGGCCATCCAACACTGTAGTT
Organism: Okapia johnstoni; assembly: GCA_024291935.2. Classification (NCBI taxonomy): domain Eukaryota; kingdom Metazoa; phylum Chordata; class Mammalia; order Artiodactyla; family Giraffidae; genus Okapia; species Okapia johnstoni. Next base: position 75,493,696 of record CM044318.1, on the reverse strand, counting down.
TAGATTTGTTCCACAGAAAATTTTTGTTATAAGACCAATGAATCCTTGCTTAGTCACTTCAGTTGTGTTCGACTCTTTGCTACCCCATGGAGTGTAGCCTACCAGGCTCCTCCGTCCATGAGATTTTCCAGGCAAGAATACTGGAGTGGGTTGCCATTTCCTTCTCCACCAGCTAATAATACTATAAAACAAATTCCTCTGCTGAAGATAGCCTGCTTTTCTTAAAATAGGGGGAAATTCATAGCTGACTTTTAAATGCTGGTCTCTGGGTTGTCATTGAGACTGACAGTATAAACATGAGCATCCCTTACAGAAGGGTGGCCATGTTCAATAGATCATAGGAGTCTACTGGTCCACCCACCCCCATGGAGGGTGAGATCGCAGTGAGGAAGCCAAGTCCTTGATGCAATGTGGCTGCTGAGAAGGTAAGAAGCAGTTCGTCCAGCACGGAAGTGTCCCACTTTGCTTTCTCAGGCACAGTTCCAACCGGAAGAACAGGACTGCTGGCACCCAGCCTGACAACACCCACATTCTTTACTATTTGTCCCTGAGGCTGTAGTCCATGGGGTTGCAAAGAGTCGGCCACGACTGAGTGACGGAACTGAACTGAAGGGGGTGAGTGCCTACTTGGAAAGTTGATTAATCAGTAATTCAAGGAGATCAAAATCACAAAATTAAAAGGCAGAGTTCAATCATATCCCTTAACAAAGGAATGTCTTAATTGCTACATGCCCAAGGCAGGATATGGAGAGGGTGTGGAAGTGTGGAGGGCACTAATCCAATGGAGGTGATTAGCAAACCATTTTATCCCAGCTCCCTAAAGTCTCCTACCCCAATCCTCCCCCAAATTGCAGTTCACCCAAATTTCCCTCCTACTGCCGAGTAAGGCTGCCATGCCAGAGAACTGCTAGGATTTATTTTCCTAAGAAGTGTAGGACGGACATATCAGAATTCACACACTACATCCCAGCAGACATACTCATTTATAATTTGGCAGCAGTCTCAGGTCTCACTTGACACTCACTAGTGGCAGATTCTTGAAGGTGGGACTGCTCCTACTAGCGGTACCCAGTTCAGAGGAAGCAAAGAGTGACGACACTCATTCAGTCTCCAAGCGGAGTTTCCAGATGGCCATCCTACACAGTGTGTAGTGACGTCTGATCCTCGAGGAAAAGGTGCACTGCATCCTGGTCAAGACTCTTAGCTGCTGGGTGTCATTGACACCCACATAGGGGTCACTTCTCTTCCTGCCTCATGTTCTGGAAGCTTTGTCCTCAGGCCAGAACACAGTGAAGCAATTTAGGGCACTGCTTTGCTCCTAAGAAGCTTTCCAAGGAGCTGGATTCTAAACCTTTCTTGGCATGTATTTATTTCCAGCTTAAAGAAGATTCTTTCATGATTCTGTGAGTTAAGAGATTACCACAACTACTGTGAACTTGGTGAATCACGTAGAATGTTTACCTGGGCTTTCTATACACTGCTCTAAACAATATCAAGTCTCTCGTACACATCCTTAAACACTTTTATTATAGCTTTCCCAGTGATGTCATGTAAGACATTTTAAAAACCTTTGTGTCCCACAACTATCTTCTATTGGGACAAACCAGATGTTTGATTACTTCTGTCCCTCTGCAGGGGTTTTGAATGAGAAACCAGAGTTAATATTAAATCTTAACTAAGTAAAGCCTACAAGATATTACTGAATAACCCTACACCCATTAAGTGAAAGTGAAAGTATTAGTCGCTCAGTTGTGTCCGACTCTTTGCAACACCACAGGCTCCTTTGTCCATGGGGATTCTCCAGGTAAGAATACTGGAGTGGGTTGCCATTTCCTTCTCCAGGGGATCTTCCCAACTCAGGGATTGAATCCAGGTCTCCCACATTGCAGGCAGATTCTTTACCTCTGAGCCATCAGGGAAGCCACACCCATTAAAGGGCACCATATTTTTTTTTCCCCTATCGTAAAGATGTTGCAGACTCCAACTTTTTTCTTAAGCAAGTTTACATGATCATTTTTAATTTCCAGGAAATGAAGAAAACTCCAATTATATTCTGATGAATGTTACTGTTCGGAGAAGGCAATGGCACCCCACTCCAGTACTCTTGCCTGGAAAATCCCATGGACAGAAGAGCCTGGTAGGCTGCAGTCTATGGGGTTGCGAAGAGTCGGACATGACTGAACGACTTCGCTTTCAATTTTCACTTTCATGCGTTGGAGAAGGAAATGGCAACCCACTCCAGTGTTCTTGCCTGGAGAATCCCAGGGATGGGAGAGCCTGGTGGGCTGCCGTCTATGGGCTCGCACAGAGTCGGACACGACTGAAGCGACTTAGCAGCAGCAGAATGTTACTGTTACTGCTTCCAGATGAGGAAACCAGGGACCTTGTTGTTGAAGGAAAAACAGCCCATTCCTGGCAGAGCTGGGTGAGGTCACATGAAAACCAGTGGTTTGCTTATTAAAACCCAGTTACACATGAGTCTATCTTCACTGTGACAAGACCAGAGCTCAGCACCCAATCAACCTATCCTCAAGGGAAGGGATTGGTGGCATTTCAGTGTAATCATCACAGAAAAACTGCAGTTGTACAAGGTAAAGCTATGTTTTTTTTCCAGTAGTGATATACAGATGTGAGAGTTGGACCAGAAAGAAGGCTGAGTGCCAAAGAATTGATGCTTTCAAATTGTGGTGCTGGAGAAGACTCTTGAGAGTCCCTTGGACAGCAAGGAGATCAAACTAGTCAATCCTTAAGAAAATCAACCCTGAATATTCATTGGAAGAACTGGTGCTAAAGTTCCAATACTTTGACCAACCTGATGTGAAGAGTCGACTCACTGGAAAAGACACTGATGCTGGGAAAGATTGAAGGCAAAACAAGGGGGGCAGTAGAGGACGAGACAGTTAGATAGCATCTCTGACTCAATGGACATGGATTTGAGCTAACTCTGGGAGATAGTGGAGGACAGAGGAGCCTGATGTGCTGAAGTCCATGGGGTTGTAAAGAGTCAGACACAACCTAGCAACTGAACAACAACAAGGCAAACTCTCCCACAGGAGTATTTTCCTCAGTTGGATTTTTTAAAAAACTGGTGTTTTTCATCTTTACTTTTTTAACTTTCAGTGTCTTTTGGAATTAAGTGACTTTGGCAATCTGATGATGGGAGATAATTAAAAAATTCAGGATTAGTAGATCTTAAAAGTTCTCATCACAAGAAAAAAAATTGTAACTATGTGTGGTGGTGGATGTTAACTAAACTTCTTGTGGTCATCACCTCACAATATATACCTATACCAAATCATTCTGTTGTACTCCTAAAACTAATACAAAATTATACATGATAATAAAAAATCTCAGGAATAAAGAGGTCCAAAATTTGCAGTCATCTAAATTAAAAAAATTATATATGTATATAAATAACCAAGTCAGTAATGGGAGTGTTTCCTAATTGTCTTAAAAAAAAAAAGAGCTTTATATCTTATTAGCAGTTGAAATATAAACAGAGATAAATACACTTAGCACAGGGTCTGGCACATTTAGGTGCTTAGGAAATAGATTTTTTTTAGGAATCGCAGCCAATCTGGGGTATGGAATCTTTGTAAGCCTGTATGGTATTTAACAGGAATGTCAAAAGCATAGCTCTTATGCTCTGCAAAGAACTGTAGAGGCTCTGGCTGATGTCCCCTCCCTCCAAATTTTATACCATGCTCTTCTTTCAACCCTACCCAACAAGTCTGCTAGATGCTGTTTGTAAATTTGCCTAAGACAAATATAATATTTAAGAAAACTGAGAAATAACCTATATTAAATACACTATCAGATAGAATAAATAATAATAATATAAAACTGAAAGCCATGTTGCATAAGAGAAAAATAACAAAACTTCTATTGACTTTAGAGCTGGATTAAAAGCTGCTCTTAAAGCTCCACTCTGCCCAGCCTACATTTCCCAATCACTTTGGATTTTACAGATGTTTCATGATCATTGGCCTTGAAGGGCACTCAGTTAGTGTGTCCCTGAGAGCCATGCAAACCCACAACAATGATTCACCAGAAAGGAGGGGTAAGGTTTTTCTGGTCAGAGGAGTTTTGCTCAAAATGGAAAATCCCTTGAGATCCATCGATTGGTTATTTTTAAATTATTGAGTTAGTTGCTTATGCAGTGCTTAAAGCAGAAGAAGGAAAGTCCTCGGTGCCCAAATATATTAAGACTGAATTTCATAGGGAAAAAAAAGAGGAAAAAAATTCTTGTTTTTATTTGTCTGTCGTCCATTGACAAATCTGTAACATGCACTGATGATAGGTTTCACTTTGCAGCCCTGTTGCTCAGGTATAATTGCTTATGTCTTTAAAGCGGAATACCTGTCAGTAAAAACCTAAGTAGGTCACCGTCATAGTTACTCAAAGAGGATTCTGGAGGAGTCTCTTCAGATGACCTTCCTTCAACCACTCATCTTTTATTGACATCTGCGCGTTCTCTCAGCACCGAGAGTAGCTCCTTGAATTGAAAGGCTGTAACTGTTTTTGTGACAGAACAATTGATTTTTCTTTCTGATATGACTTTGCATATCATACTGAGTTTCACAACCCACCTACATCAATACAAAGTGGTTTTTAAAGAGCTCAGATAGGAGTCGTGTGTGGGCCACGTATGTATATAAATAGAGGTAACAGATCTTTTTTATTCCTACCACGACAAAGAATAAGAAGCACAGCATAATAAAGTTAACTTCTTTATTTGATGAAAAGCTTTTCTACTTTACACCATGCGATGCTGTACTTTCCAGGCAGAAAGCACCAGTCACTACCAGCCAGCCTCCTGAAAGAGTGGGCACCAATATGGGGATTTCCCATTTGATTTCTTTAAACAGCATATTCGTGGAAATCATGATTCCATTTTTTAATTAAAGAAGAGCCTCGTTCTCTGAATGCTCTTCTCTACATCGTTCCAAGCTAGGTAGCCTGAACACATTTTGAGACTGGAAAGAGGCCGCCCAAGGTGCTTATTAGGGAACTTTCCTGGCGGATCACTGAAAAATATCCTCAAGTGTGACTCATCACGTCTGCATCAAGTTATGAAAAAAGTAAGGCTTGTTAACCTGCTGTTTGGAAACCAGAGCACTTTTATCAGTTCATATAATTGCTAACCCCTTATTCACTGCTCCGCACTGCAGAGTTCTTTACCTCCTAAGATCCCACTAATTGCTGACAGATTTGATTTCTCCCTGACAGCAGGAGTCCTGTTTCTGGCCTTTACATCAAGTAATTGCTTTATTTTTCTCCCTCTGCTCTAAAAAACGGAATTCCCTTCTCCCCTGCTTGAACCCCTTTAATGGCTTCTTTCTCTGTTATTAAATCCTTGCCATTTAAATCACATTTAGCGATGTTTTGAATAACTGATTCCAATTACTCCAGCTCTTACCAAGAAGCAGCTGAAAACGCAAGTCATTACTTGCCCACAGACAAGCGGCTTTACCTTGCAGCCAAGTCTCTGGTGAACTGTATTGTGTTCTTCTCAGTACGGGGCAATTTAGAAGCACAGGAGGCTGATGCTCAGCAAATAGAGAGCCGCCGGAGCGCTCCTCCACTATCATCTGTGTATAATAGATAATCAGACTTTATATTTATTTTATAAATAGCCCAATTCCTTAAAGAAATCATTCCTTCCTTCCCATAGAGGCCGAGGTGGGCCACTTGGAACAGCAGAGATGCGCAGCTGACCGCTCCGTGACCCACCATGAGGCTGCTCTTCAAAGGTTTGGTGCAACCCGTGGTGGGGTCCACACTCAACCGTGACCCAGCCATGACAATGCCACACCCAGAACTCAACTGTGACAGATTCAGCTTCTACAGTCCCCAGTTTGTTTTCCCTTGATGTTGCAGAGTTGTCTTCTTTTAATTTTTAATCTCTGCCATCTTGTCTTCCCCCTCTCCCCAGGCTTTTGGGGAGCGGCGCTCCCCAGTCGAGTACCGCTGTCCTATTTATGTTTTATTTACTTGGCATGCAGTTGGCACTGTGTTTTTATTGATTGATCAAGTTCACGGCATGACCATATTTCTGTTATCATCACATCATTTCAGGCTTTGGGTAGATCCTGTTTCTCAATCACATTGGACGAGAGATGATCAGAAATTTTACTCTGTTGCTTGAGGTATAAATCTAATCTGATTTTGGCCTCATGCATGGTTTTGGCCTTATATTGCATATTTTCTTGCCCTGTTTGTCCTAAAGAAACATGATTTTGCTGGGCATAACATTTCATGCAGGAAAGCCTTTGTTACACAAGGGATTTAGGAGGTGTGGCATAATTTGTATGTCTTTGGTGTTCTTATTTTAAACATTGACTAACCAATTAATTGTATAAATATATGAATAATGTGTTGGATTTAAATGGTTCACCACGTAATCTTGACATGGCCTGGTCATCGCGGCTCTTGGGTGTATCTAACTTAATGAAAATGTGTATCTGACAAATGTGAAAACAGACTCATACTTTTAATTTGATTAACTAACTGGATGTCTCTGCAGTGACTGGGGCTAAGGAAGGTTATCACTAATTTCAAACTTGAGATTGTGAAAGAAATTAAAAGGTTTCTCAATTTTATATACTACATCTAGATGTGAAAAGAGTTTTGTGTGGGCAGCTGTGTTCAAAGCCTTAATCAATATCATCACCATAAAAATAAATAATTTGTGTGGAAGTTAATTAATTCTGTTTTGTATTGTACTAGACTCTTCTCTACTTTGCTGAGGGTCCGACAGAGCTATAGAAGTCAATCCACTACCAGATAGAGCAAGCATTTTTCTTCCTGAAAATTACGGACATTTTGGTTTTCATTTTTTTATTGAAGTAGGCAGTTTAATTAGGTAACTTAACTTGAAATTGATTATTCTATTATTTGACCCCCTTCGAAACAGTGACAAAAACACAAGTGTCTGAAAGAATTTAAACGAGGTGTCAAGAGCGTTTCAAAGTCCTCATGGGCAAGAGGGCAGAGGCACATGGATAAGCAGCAAATTCATTTGGGGTTTTGTCTTTCCTGTTTTTAAACATTGCCTTTTAAATGATTTATGCTTGATATTTGTGAAAAGTGCTACCTTGGATGGCCCAGAGACTCGGGTCTTCTATTTTATGTGGAAAAGGAAGCCAGAGTAGTGGCACCACCCATTCTAGAGACTGTTATTATTCATGTGCTTCAAATCTAAGGCCATTACCTCATTTCCCTCATTCAGCCTCAGAACCCGGGTGATGCTAATCCATCCATAGAGAGCAAAACCTTTTTATGATTCTAGGACTGAGTACATATCAGGAGAAATGGTCCAACCTTCCCCGGCACCTATTATAAACAGGTAGCCCTCCATTTCTGCCTAGCTCTCACCTCCTATCAACTCTTTGTGCAGAAATCCATTTGCAGAGGTGCTTCCAAAGTCTCAGTGCTTCTCTTACAAAGGTTCCTGGAAGAGCTCTCTGGTGGCAGACAGTGTACTGTAGGTGTCATCAAGACAAGGCAGCTTTTGAGCCTTAAATGCCAAGCTTATCAGGTCAAGCAGATGTGGGGGCAGGGACGAGTCTTCTTAGAGTCATTCAGTGGCAGGCTTCCTGGTGGCTCAGACTGTGAAGAATCTACCTGCAATGCAGGAGACCCAGCTTAGATCCCTGGATCAGGAAGATCCCCTGGAGAAGGCAATGGCACCTTGCTCCAGGATGTTTCATCACTGGTGCACAAGCTCAGTAGTTGCTGCACACTGATTTAGTTGCCCCTCAGTATGTGGGATCTCAGTTTCCCAGTCAAGGATCAAACCCACGTCTCCTGCATTGGAAGGTGGATTCTTAACCACTGGACCACCCCAGAAGTCCCTGGGCAAACTTCCTGTTTGAAATCAATGTTGGAACTCATTAGGAAGATACTTCTTTATCCGATACTAGGTATTTTTTTACTTGAATTTAAAAAGAGAGCAGACAACAAAACACAGCATGTATTATTATTTGTCAATAATAATGATAACTTCTTAATATTACGTATTAATGTTATTGAGCAAACTCCAGGAGGTAGTGAAAGACAGAGGAGACTGGTGTGCTACACAGTCCATGGGTTGCAAAGAGCCAGACCTGACTCAGCGACTGAACAACAACAACATTGATGTTATAGTCTGTATCCTATGTTAAGATATGTATGGCTAAGTCCCTTCACTGTTCTCCTGAAACTACCACAACATTGTTAATTGGCTATGAAAGTGAAAGTGTTAGTCAGTCCGTCCTGTCTGACTCTTTGCAACTCATGGACTGTAGCCCACCAAGCTCCTCTGTCCATGGAATTCTCCTGGCAAGAGTACCAGAGTGGGTTGCCATTCCATTTTCCAGGGGATCTTCCTGACCCAGGGATTGAACCTGCGTCTCTTATGTCTCCTGCATTAGAAGGCAGGCTCTTTACTACTAGCACCACCTGGGAAGCCCTATACCCTAACACAAAATAAAAAGTTTAAAGTTTGAAAAAATAATATATATATATGTGTGTGTGTGTATACATATACCATGTTAGGTATTTATATATTATTGTTTATAAATGTTATATATGTGACATTATATATAATATGTGATAGTATATGTAATATAATGTTATTAATAATGATAATATGAATACAGCATCAACACTGACCAAAATAATTGGGTTCCTGAGAGTCTGTAAGTTCTTTATACCTGGTAAAACTATAATGAAATTCATTTAGAGCATTTCATTTAACAGATCACATCTGTGCCCTTAATGAATAGTAATTAAAACTCACAGCAGCACTCCCGTTAGGTGACAAAGGGTTATTATACATACTTTCTAAGACAGATAGACTTAAGACCATGGAGTCTGGCCTTTTATGTGGATGTCAGCATTCAGGAGGAAATTGAGACTTAATTCTAAATTTTCCATTTCTAGAGGACTAGGTACTCTTTTAGAAACAACCGTTAAGCCTGAGAATCAGAATTCTGACTTGACCCCTTGCCACTGTTGCAGGGAGAGGCGGGAAAGTGCTGTGGCAGACTCTAGTCCTGGCTCTTTAACTAAGGCTGGCGGGATTGCCCTAGCTTAAGACATCCATCCTCAGTTTCTCATCAGCAGAATGAGAGGTTGCTCTGTACCTTGGTCAAACTCACGTTTAACTATAGTAAGCACTGAATTTCTCTCTGCCCCAATATTCCTGGCAACAGCCACTGTAGCCAGCGACACTCCCTGTAGAACCCAAGCCACCTCTTTTTAAGAATGGACTCTATCTATTAAGGAATGTACACACAGTCCCTGAGCACCCTACTCCTCACCTCAGGGCTTCAGCTGCTTTTTGTTAGTGGGCTAATGCCTCTTCCTCCCCCCTTAACTTTCCTGGTCTGTGGCCTTTGACTGCCTGGATGATGAGTCCTCAGTTGCCTTCTGTTATGTCTTCTGGATCCAATCTGCTGTCCCCGAACACACGCACTTACTATTTCTGGTGCGTTTCTTAGCTATGGTGAGACTTCACAGGTCTAAATTCTTCTACCTTTTGGGTCCTTTCCTTAGCTTCCTTGGTCCCTGACAGTTCCTACAGGCTGTTGCTATTCCCTAACGTGACAATGATACCCCTCAGCAAGACAGGTCTTATTTTGGTTCATCCAGAAGCCAACTCTGAAACAGGGATTCAAATACAAGTAGTTTATTTGGGAGGTGAAGGAAACATGGATAGGAAAGTAGGGAAAAGAGGCAGAGAGGTAATTCGACCCCAATAGGAGCGTCATCAAGCAAGTGGTTGTTGTTGTGTTGTGTTGGTCGCTCAGTCATGTCCAACTTTGCTATCCCGGTGGGTTGCCATTCCCTTCTCCAGGGATCAAGCAAGTTACCACGGTCAATAAGTGGACCTTCCCCACAAGGAACTCTGGAAACCAACGTGGAATATGAGCTCAAAGAGGTACTGAGCTCTGTGGGGTGAGAGAGAGCTGGGGTATTTATACACCAGCTGCCATTGTCATTCAGATGAAAGGAGGGCTTTAATTCTTGGGCAGGACCTACCCATGCCTTTTCTGCTCACCAGAAAAGGCCCTCAGGTGGGTAGGTACGAGGCTTGGAGGTTGGGAGAGTGCAGCCAATGGTAGGACTGGAAGGAATGTGTGCAGGTGCCCACAGCCCACCAGGGTTTGAACACAGCCACTGAAATTCCATCACTTTAAGGATTCTAACCATCCCACTAAGAGAACTCAGTGATGAAACCATGTCAGTCAGACTCTAGCAGCAGCCTGTATCCCAGCTTGGGTTCTTCTGTGCCCATCTTTTTCTTCTTCCCGGCACCTCACTTCTTCAGCTACTTTCCCTTCTTATGACCTTGTTCTTCTAGCTTCTGACTCAACACTTCTTTTCTCAACAAATGGCCAGTTTTTGTCTTATAGTTGAGTTTTCTGCTCCCCAGATCTGCTATATTGCTAATGTTTCTGCTTGTTCTCTCTCCTAAACTATTCTATGAAAAGTCCAGTGGTTTAGATTTACAACATTTCCCCTACTTTCCCTGACTTTGGCCTCAGAAGGTCAAGAATAAGGTTTAAGGGATGTGATTAAGTAACACCTCCCATTTGTAAGGCACTTTACAGTTTATTGGGCTTCCCAGGTGGCGCTAGTGGTAAAGAAACTGCCTGCTAATGTGGGTAGATGTAAGAGATACAGGTTCAATCCCCAGGTTGGAAGATCCCCTGGAGGAGGGCACAGCAACCCACCCCAGTATTCTTCCCTGGAGAATCTCATGGACAGAGGAACCTGACAGTCTAGTTTATAAAGAATTTAATGGCAGCTTATCGGGAGAGTATGAAGGTTAGAGTTAAAAGCATTGAACTTGCATCTTGGTTCTCATACTTACTAACTCTATGATAATGGCAAGTCATTCCCTATTTATTAGGTGTCAGTTTTCTTGTCTGGAAAATAGGACTAATAATGTCACTATCTGTCCTCCTTACATCAACAGAGGTGTTGCAAGTTTGAGCTGGACAGTGGGCCCCAGGCAACTATCAAGGGTTTCATCTACATTTTGGTGACCTGATTTTTCAAGATTTTACTATCTGATTTTCACTCTATACTATTTTAACAGCAGTCTTGTGGGAAAGTGGGCAAGGCAATGTTTTTTTTTTGTTTGTTTGTTTTGAGAGTAAAGAAGCAGAGACTTTCTTCTGACTCGAATGCCAGCATCTATCATTCTCAGATGCATACAAAGAATTATTGCAGCTTTGAATCACATCCCATCTAAAATATATTTGTAACATTACATTCTTCAAGAGAAAAGCAAATACGTGACATTCTTTGAATAAGTAGAGTCACAAATCTGAGGTCCTGGAACAACTGAAAGAGTATGAGACGTGGATCCTCAGAAAAAGTTTTCCTTTCTCTCTTAAAATTCGCCTCCGAGTTAACTGGATCAGTCATTTGTGATTCTAAAATGTACAAATCCAATTGGGTTAAGAAACCAAGGACTATGTACTTATCTGTTATTGCTTCTTTAAAAAAAAATCTCCCCAATGACTTTTAATTTCCTAGATAGGGGGCAGCCAGCCTTTTGAAGAAACTCATTTATTTCATCGTCACTCCGAGTTCCTAATGTAAACGTCTTTAGGGGCTGATTTAGAAGAACTAGGACAAGACATTTCCACTGTTGCCTGAGGCCAATTTGCATCTCTTAGAGATGAAGAGGCAGAGGGTAAACATAAGCTGAAGCTCATCATGACTTATATACCATGGAATTTTTTTATATATCGTTTCACACAGATCCATTTTTAAAAGTTGAATTATGTGATTTTTTAAAGTCAAATATCTGCAAAGGAAATTGGACTGACCCGACTCTGCCTCCGAGGTTTCAGGTTAAAGGATGTTGTGAAATTTGAAGTAATTTTGTTTTCCATGCACATATTCTTTCTTAGGAAGAAAATCTTTCTTTGCTCCACATTCCTTTTTGTGCCCACAGAAATGCTTGATTTGGTTTGGTATGAGTCAAACAAACTGTTCTCATCACAGTGGAGCAAAGGGAAAAAGAACTTTTCATTCAAGTTATAGGTTCTGGAAAAACCTGTATAAAAGCATTCTATGTAACTGTAGTTGTTGGCCACTCTTTTGTGAGTTATCTGTAGAATAGTTATTTTCTCCTGTGCCCAACAGGAAAATAATGGAGCATAAGAAAATTCAGCCCATTAAAGTGCAGGGAGTATAGAAAAGTGCTCATAGCGCTCCTTTTTTTTCTCCATCATATGAATGTTCTTGCACATATGTGGAGAATTCTTTCTCTTCTGTCTTTTCATGCTCCCCTCAAGATTGTGCCCTGTCAGTCCAGCAGGTTTAAGAGATGGACTGCAAGATGGGAATCATATCCAATGCCAAATTTCCTGGGATGATGTGACGTGTGTATTAAATCTCACCTACTACCAGTATTAGGGCTTCCCCGGTAGCACTAGTGATAAAGAATCCACCTGCCAGTGCAGGAGACACAAGAGATGTGGGTTTGATCCCTGGGTTGGGAAGATCCCCTGGAGTAGAAAATGACAACCCACTCCAGTATTCTCACCTGGAAAATTCTATGGGCAGAGGAGCCTGTCAGGCTACAGTCCAAGGGGCCTCAGTCAGACACGACTGAGCACATACATACACACTAGTGTTATGATTTGGTTAACATGGTTTATATACATAATTATCATTCTTAGATCACAATACTTAAAGATGGATATTTAACAAAAAAAGAAGTTAAAATGAGCCAAAGATAGGAATTAGACAATTATTGGGACTTCCCTGGTGGTCCAGTGGTTAAGACTCCACACTTCCAATACAGGGGACATAAGTTCAACCCCTAGCCATAGAACTAAGGTCTCACATGCCATGTGGTATGGCCAAAAAATAAAGAAACTAAACAACCATTTCTTCTATTACAGAAAGCTTCTTGGCAAGTCAGATGGTAAATAATCTGCCTGCAATGTGGGAGACCCAGTTTCGATCCCTAGATGGAGAAGATCCCCTGGAGAAGGGAATGGCAACCCACTCCAGTATCCTTGCCTGGAGAATCCCATGGACAGATGAGCCTGGTGGGCTACAGTCCATGGGATCACAAAGAGTTGGACACAATGGAGCAACTAACACCTTCTCAGCAAATGAAAAAATGAAACATCCTCATGATCAGAGAGGAATGAGACTAAGACCTCAGTGAACCCTCTTAGAGACTGTTAAACTCAGTCATCCTGTATTATAATTTGGAGATGCTAGAATAACTTCTTTGATGTACTAGGACACAACTAATGCCAGCTCAGAAGCTCTTTAAAATATCTAGTGTATCTTCCCAACCCAGGGATTGAACCCAGGTCTCCTGTATTACAGGCAGGTTCTTTACCATCTCAGCCACCAGGAAAGCCCAGTGTATCAGGCAAAGGTGAGATATTAAAACTAGAGCGAGAACAGGCCTGGTAAATCAAAGGGGATTGGACCCCTGTGGAGGAGCTCTCACGGTTTCAGTGGTGGTGGTCTTGGTGGGCGAATGGAGACTCTTGAGTTTTAGGAAATGACCTGGGGAAAAATATTTTAGGATCTCAGGTCCAGGAGGAAACTGTGGATCCCATCCAGTCTGCCCATCCGCCTTTAAGTTAGACTGCTCCAAAACTTATAAAAATTCCATGGGGCTTATACACTGCAATTTAGCGGCACAGTTGTATGAGAAAGAAGTAATCCACTTGTTTTCCCTTGTGAAAAACCTACCTCAACCTTAAGGAATTAGTCACACCTCTCAAACTGTTGTTGATTCTCAGATGAAATATTGTACAGAAGTGCCGAGCATCGTTGCTTGCAATGCTTCTCCCCCTTCAAAATCAGCTTTGGAAACACTTATGTTTCGGATGGTTTGTCATTCTGGTTTGAGATCTTGCATGACTTAAAAACACTAACCAACAAGTAAATGTCAAAAGATGAAAAAAATCTACCACATTCTGTTTTTCATAAAAATGTAGATTTAATAAATTTCTAAAGGAGAACAGAATGGGCACATTAGAACCCTGCCAAAGTTATAAACTTTGACAGTCCCACATACTGAGATGAACAGGAAAATGCATTTCACAAGAAACAAAATACATTTTTTGTCCTCTGGATTAGTTGAAGAAGAAGAAGAAAAGCACATCTGTCTCAAATTTCTTTGAAGGAACTGAAGGCATTCAGTTTTCTCGAGTGAATAGGCTTACTCTTTCTGCTGGGTTACCTTAGAGGGCTTTTAAAAAATAATTTCAAAGCTATAATCAAATACAAATCAGGGAGACAAATTGAACGATCTTTATTTCAATTAACATCTGGAAGCTTGAAATAAAAATTCCCTAGATGTAGGAAGAATATGGATGTGAGTAATTAGATATTTGTAGGGTTGCTCACCGCAGAGTTGTATAAAATAATTATAACATTTTGGGATGTTATCGTATCATTTCTTTCTCCTAAATTGTTTATTCTCTTGATAAATGTTAGTGTTTGATCTTCCTAAGTGTCGGTGCTTAACATTCCTCCATGGAATGTCGAACTCCAGTAGAATGGACATGTTTTATGTTTTTTGGGATGTGTGTATGTGCTAAGTTGCTTCAGTCGTGTCCGACTCTTTGAAACGCTATGGACTGTAGCCTGCCAGGCTCCTCTGTCCATGGGATTCTTCAGGCAAGAATACTGAAGTGAGTTGCCATGCCCTCCTCCAGGGGATCTTCCCCACCCAAGGACCGAACCCGTGTCTTTTACATCTCCTGCATTGGCAGGCGGGTTCTTTACCACTAGCACCACCTGGGAAGCCCACAAAATGTGACAGTCATAGCCATTTCATAGGTCTTGTGAAAGTCACGTGAATTAATGCAGTCTATGCTTTATTTAATTTAGCTAGATTATGGCAGCATGAAGAAGTGGGTTACAGTGTGGTGGACTCCAGAGCAATACTCTCTGGGTTCAAATCTTTGTTCTGCTTTTCACTGCTTCTTTAATTTTTGGTAAGGTTCATAATCTGTGTGTGCGTCAGTTTCATCACCTGTAAAATGGGGAGCATAATGGTGTCCGCCTCGTCTAGCTGTTGTGAGAATGAAATGAGCTAACACACGTAAGTGCTTCATGTCTGACAGCAGTAAACATGCTGGAAGTTGTTGCTGCTTTGTCCTATTGCTGCTGCTGTTTATTCCATTCTGACTGGTCTCTCTGGGGACAAACTGCGGGAACCTCAGTGGCCAGTGGAGGTTACAGACCAGGATGTCTGAAAGTAAATTTCAGGGCTCACATTTTCTGGATTTCTAAGTGGGAGGGGTAATGAATAGGACTAGGTTGCCACATCTCAAAGGGATGGGACAAGAAGGACCGTGACTGAAACCAAGAAATGCAGGCGAGTGTAGTGGAAAGCCAGGTCTGAAGACACGTCCTCTCCCACCTCATGCCCCAGCGGCGCTTTGTCTCTGGGCCCCGAGACCGCAGTCAGGGGGTGCCCCAAGCTCCTAAGGGCAAGGCACTGGGAGAAGACACGATCCATCGCTTGACCTCCTTCTGAGGGATTTTAAAGCATAAGCCAGAAAAATATTACAAAACAGAAATCTCGATAACATTTAAAAACAATTCTCCAAAATGGCAAGAAAATCTCAATTTGATGTTCAGATAATTAACAGTCTTTTTATGTGTAAGTGACATATTAGGATGTCAAAGGACCGATTCAAACAACCTCTCCAGCTAAGTACCCACTCTGGTTCACCAGAAGACGTTATTATTTAATCTAACAGTGCCCGATCCAGGAGAGAGTCTTCAGAACATATAAATAAAGAACTGAATCTGTGTCTACATTGATAATTCAGTAAACATTGTAGGGAAAAGTCAAATCTCAAATCATTGAAGACACCATTAAAATAAACTGGCGTTTTGGCTCTATGAAGACAAAAGTTCTCAAGTGTTGATTTTCAACCAGTTGTTTTGTTTCTGCATAAACTTAACTGTAGACACTTTTATTGTTCTGGTTTTCTTCTTTTAGGAGAAAAACCCTTCAAATGTCAGTGGCATTGCAAAGTTTTATTTTTATTTTACTCTTCTTTTGAGAAAGAGAGTTACGGGAATATTTTCTACAGATTCTGTCTTTTTAACTCCTGCCTGTTTTAGAAATGTTAAAGCTGCTTATTTAAAAATGCGGATTTCTGGAACTCACACTATGAATGAGTCAGAGTCTTTGACCTATGGGAAAAACGGGAAAGGTACATAAAAACAGGGGGTAAGAAATGTCTTTCAGAAAAATTAATAATATGTAGAGTGCCTCTCATTCACAAAACTAGAAAAACAGTCTTAGCTGAAATGTATTACAGATTTTCTGATATAACTATCTCCAAGGCTAGTTCCAAAATCTAACTCTATATGTCTTTTTTATTTGTTATATATTTTTGTTTGATTATACAAGTTCTGTTTTTCATAAAATATAGATTTCATTATTTCTAAAGAAGAGCATAGTTTTATGGCAAACTGCCTCTTTAGGGAGGATTAATTAGTATATAAATCAAGGAATGTAAGCCTAGAAAAAATACAAAAAGTATGAGTGGAAAAATGTTAGCTGGAGAGAGGATTTTTCTCCCTTTTTAATATATATGTTTTACATAACAGGAAATCCTCTAGTTTATTTTTAGAAGGATGTTACATACATGCCTAAAGAAATAACCATAATCTGTACTTTCGTGAGAATACAGATAAGGCCTACTGAAATTCCTGAATATTACATTTTCTGGAAAGTGCCCAGCAATCATAGAGATAGCCTAGTATGAACAAAACTGACACCATAAGAGAACATAGCTACCTAGATGTTTAAATTCATAATCACCATACGTTTTATTACTTGAATTTTCTAAACAGTAGATTGTGTCTGTGTGCTAAGTCATGTCTGACTCTTTGCCAGCCTTTGGACCGTAACTCACCTGGTTCCTCTGCCCATGGGCTTCTCCAGGCAAGAATACTAGAGTGGGTTGCCGTGCCATCCTCCAGGGGATCTTCCCAACCCAGGGATCAAACCTACGTCTCTTACATCTCCTGCGTTGGCAGGCAGGTTCTTTACCTCTAGTGCCACCTGGGCAGCGTCAAAGAGTAGACTATTCTTTGAATTAAGATGTCCTTTCTCTTCTCCCACTTAACTTTTGGTCCACAATGCATGGTTTGTGGGATCCCTATTTCCCCAACCAGGGATTGAATCTGGGCCCTATGCAGTAAAAGCGTGGAGTCCTAACCACTGAGATGCCAGGGAATCCCCTCTTCTGATTTTGATAATTAAGTTCAACCTGATGATTATCCAAGGAAAATTATATCTGTGAACCCAGGAACCCCTCTAGCTTTGGGGCACCTGTCCTAATAGTCTTTCTGTCTCTCCGTTTAGCTTACATCTGAGCTTTGAGGACGGCCTCTCTCCCTCTCCTTCCTCTATAACCCCTCAGTCTTTAGATGCTTAGCAACTCTCTGTCTGATAGAGAGAAATTGAGCTTGGTTACATGCAGAATTGTTGATGTGCTTTTGATATGGCCAAAATGGATGTAAATATGCTTTATGTGTGCAAAGAAAATTAAATACTTGGATGGTGCAGTTAAGTAGAAATGGCAGGGTGTCATCATGTTTGATAACTGAGCCGTGTTAACTGTCATTAGGAGATGTCAAAAGTCATTATCCTTTTCTTACAAAAGTTTCTTGTACATCTTTCCAGACTTCATGTACCTTAAATTCTAAGTTTTGCATATTATTATCACTATTACTTAAGAAATCAGAGCCAAAATTTGATGGATGTAGAAAACATTTACTTAGATACATCCAAAAGCAGAGATGAACAGATAGATGCAATTATGAGAACAAGCATCTGTATCTTTACTGATACAATAGTTTCTTGGGAGAAGAAGGCTAATAAAAGAATTAAGTCATCTGAGGTCAAGGTTTCCATTTCCAATGCCCATAGGTTAGAGATGATATAGCAAGGAGCAAAAGAGTGCTGGACAGAATTAAGAGATCTGGGCCCTAAGTCTGACTTTATGACTAGATAGTTCTATAGCATTGGGAAAATAATTTATATTCTGTTAAATTCAGTTTCTTCATTTGCAAAATAAATGGGTTGAGCTGAATAATCCGTAAAGTCACTTCTGGTGTTAAGGCTTTAAAATGGACATGAATCATCATCATCATATCAATATGTGTGTGAGTGAGTGAAAGTGACTCAGTCATGTCCAACTCTTTGCCACACTATGGACTATATAGCCTGCCAGGCTCCTCTGTCCACAGAATTTTTCTAGCAAGAATACTGGAATGAGCTGCCATTCCCTCTCCAGGGGATCTTCCCAACCCAGGAATCGAACCTGGGTCTCCTACATTGCAGGTGGATTCTTTACCATCTGAGCCACCAGAAAAGTCCAAATACATATGATTAAGACTCTCATTTCCCTCTTTACAGAAATCCCAGATAAAGACTTTTCCCCAATGATAAAGTCAACTAACAATGAGGAGGCAAGTCACCAATAACATTTTTCAATTTGTCCAGTTGAACAATAAACAAAACTCTACGCAGATATTTATTGTTTCAGAGAAATGCCACTACTCTGTCAGGTACAGAAATGGGGCAGCAGAACAAAAGTTAGGTATCTGTCTCTGAGTCAAACTGAACCCAGAAATAAGCTTTGATTGACTCAATGATCTAGAACTTGGAGTAATCCATTCAGAAAGCTCTGGAAGGAAGAAGCAGGAGCTTCTGTCCGTCCCCCAGAGGGTCCTTTGTAACCACAGTGAACAGTTTGCCTTGAGACATCACCTTTATGCTTCCAGAGTAGTTTAAATAACCAACTGAAAATATACAGAAGTGCTCTCACTGCTGAGAGAAAGTCTTATTCCACACTGAATGATCCACTGACTCATTTCCATTCCACTGCAAATGGAAGAATCTTTGTTCACTAGAGTTTTAAGGGAAGGAAAGAGAACCCCACCAGCCAATAAGCACATTAAAGTGACATGGATTTTTGCTTTTGAAGTAAAATGTAAATAAGAACTTGTGTGATATGCCCAGATTTGCTCTCGCTGCAGTAATTTCCATTCAACGCCCTAAAATTGAAGAGCTATGCTCCTTATTGGAGACATGTTCAAAGTTTACCCACCATTGCTGGTCTGTCTTCTTCTTCTATAATCTTTGACTTAACTAGGCTGCTAAGATCCTCATTTTGATTCTTCCATTGGAAGGTGCCAGAGTCACATCAGACATCAATCCTGGGATTAAAAGGCTCTATTCAACATTCATTTATATGTCTTGCCTTGCAGTGGAAGTGGAGATGCAGTCAACTTTCCCAGGATCCCCAGGGACTAGCTGGCTTACTGAGTTAAATGGGAGTGGCAGGTAGGGAGAAGGGATCAGACAGGAGGAAGGCAGTTTGGAAGCACAGCCTTTATCTGAGGCATAACCATCGTGAGTCATCATGTTCTCCTCCAACATGACCAATAAACTCTCAGTCTCAAGGAGCACTCCCCAACTTAGCAAAGCATATAGTTTTTGTCTTTCCAGATGATGGATTTTGAGCCAATGTGTTACACTTCTGATAGATACGCAGCTTTGCAAGGCATGCAGCCTGACTTAGTACTTCTTAACGATGCCAAAGGTGAGGAAATTGTCCCAGAGTGAAAATACAAGACGGATTTGTTTCAAGGCGGTAGATCATTTGAAGACAGTGTCATGAAAAAAATTGGCCATGGCTTATCATATCTGTCATCTACTAGTGGCTTCTGGAAAAGAGTTAAGTTTTAGAATCTTGGATTTCTCCTTCAATTTTTAACTTTTAAAACTTAAACTTTTTGATTAAACTCGTTAAAGTTCAACAATTAGTATCTTAAGAAATTGCTAGTACAGGCAGTATGGAGAAATGAATAATTAGCCTGTTTGGAGAAATGATATTAGATACAGGGAAATGGTAGGTTTCCCTTAATAGTAGGATTTGTTGTTGTTTAGTGGCTTGGTCGTGTCTGACTCTTTTGTGACCCCATGGACTGCAGCCTGCCAGGCTCCTCCATCCATGGGATTTCCTATGCAAGAATACTGGAGTGGGTTGCCATTTCCTTCTCCAAGGGGTCTTTCCAACCCAGGGATCAAAACCACATTTCCTGCTCAGCAGACCGGATTCTTTACCACTGAGCCACCGGGGAAGCCCCTAATAGGATACTTTGTCTAATTTGGTCATCTAACTTAGATCATGTTTTCAGTCAGAAAGTGGTAAGAGTTATGTTGGAAGCTTTGCTATCTTTGCTTTTTGCAATTGGAACAATAGTTTGGGTATGTACCAAGATGTAATATCCACAGGTTTTGTTCTACCTTCTTTTCTTTGAAGGCATTCAGATGAGAAACTGCTATACAACCAAGTTTACCAAAAGTTCTGTGTAAAAAGTAGTTCTGCAAGTCCAATTATTCTAAATGAAGCAACTAACCATTGCTAAGACAAAAGCAGGCTGAAATGCGAGAGTGACTGCACAAAAGAGGGAGGAAAGGAACTGAGGGGGTCTGAGGGGAACACCAACCTGATCCACTGTGTTCACTTATTCAGAGGCCCATCATATTTTGCCAGACAGGTGAAATGCACAGGGTTACAACAGAGACCACTAACCCTGTGACCTGCCGTCTTCGCAGGTGGTCCTAACAACTCCCCTGGGATGTAGTAGTTACTTCTGATATGCATGAGTGTTAAGTTGCTTCAGTCATGTCTGACTCTGCAACCCTATGGACTGTAGCCCACCAATTCCTCTGTCCATAGGATTCTCCAGGCAAGAATACTGGTTGCCATGCCAATGAACTGTTGGCTATTTTAGCAGTTTACCTCACCTATACCCACTAGTGGGCTTCCCTGGTAGCTCAGACAGTCAAGCATCTGCCTACAATGCGGGAGATCTGGGTTAGATCCCTGGGTCAGGAAGATCCCCTGGAGAAGGAAATGGCACCCCACTCCAGTACTCTTGCCTGGAAAATCCCATGGACCGAGGAGTCTGGCAGGCTACAGTCCATGGGGTCGCAAAGAGTCGGACACAACTGAGGGTCTTCACTTCACTTCTTCATACCCACCAAATACCAGTGGCAGCCTGTTCCATCCTCCTCACACCCCCACCAAGTTATGACAACCAAAAGTGTTTCTAAATGTTTCCAAATATCTCTTGGAGTCCCCAGTTGAGAACAACTGCTCTAAAGAACCCAGCCTCCTTTTAACCAAAGGTCTCTGTGAACTGACTTAGATCTGAAAATTGGGTGAGGGACCATGATTTAAAAGCAGTGGCTGCTATCAGTTTTTGCTTGCCAGTTCACATTTTTAATTATTATTGCAGCTGGGTAACTGGCTAGCGGGCCTTTCACATGTCGCCACAGATTCCTGTATAATCAAGTCACCCTGATTGTTACTCAGCCTTTCAACTCATGTGAGTCATCACATCTTTCTTGTCTCTGATGACCAAGGGCTTTTACCAGTCTAGATTCCCATGGTTCCCAGGGAGCTCATGAAGCATCTTCCACCATCCTTCCAGACTGAAACAATTAAATGATTTCCTGAGTGAATAGCTTAGAGATATAATTCTTAATGCTCTCATGAAATGAGATGACTCAGGACTGAGTCATCCAGAGTGATTTTCCCCTCCCTTCTTGTTTTACTATCCTTGTCCCTTACATCCAATTCCTCGGGTTCACATTTCAAAATAAACTACCTAGATATAGATCTCAGTTTTTAGGATCGTTTTTCGAGGAGTCCAGGCTAAGACTCTTATTATCAAGAGTGACCCTAGGAAGCAGACATTCTGGGTTGGATTTTAAAGCTGGATCACTCACCAAGCATAAGACAATAAGAATCCCGTTGCTAGTAGTAAGTGGGGTGGTGATATCGCTTGGCAAGTAGGCACAGGAGAAAAGTATCTGTGGCACTTGAATGTTCTGGGAGCAATAGTAATGATGTGGATTACAGAGTGGCTTGGCATTTGTTAAAGATTTTAGAAATCTGGGGAAGCGTGGGAAGCAATGAGTTCAGATCACCAACTACCAACATAAGGCATGCAGTGAAATCTTCAAGGACACACTAAGAAACCCTACCTCTTCAAACCCTACCTCTTCACAGAAGAGATTGCTGAAAATTAGACCCTGAATCTTTCTGTGAAGGGCAAGAGCTATAAAGGTACCTGTTTTGGCTGTGCATTTAAGCTTGTTTATAGCTCTGCCTCATACCAAGTATCTTAAATTATATACACATATACAACTGTATCACTTTGCTGTACAGCAGAAATTAACACAACATTGCAAATCAACTATGCTTCAATAAAATAAAATTTTAAAACAGTGAAGAAGCCTCAGGGGGCAAAACCATACCTGACCCCCAGCAAATAAGTCACTTCAGTTTAAATACATTTATGACTGTTAGCCACAGAGATTTTGAGGTTGTTATTGCAGCAAAATTCGATGAGTCAGTTCAGTTCAGAGCTACTGATAAACCCTCTATAACCTTCATTAAGCTTTCCCCAAAGCCACCTCTATTTTCCAAAAATTCTCTCATGTTCTCATGTGATATTTTCTCAGTCTGAGGTCAAATGAGAATAAGAGCATCTTCATTAAAAAAAAAAGAAAAGAAGACTCTTACTTGGACTCCTTTAAAGAAGAGACTGAAACAAAGGCCTATCTTGGTGGTTTATTTTGGAATATGAACTCCATGAAGCAGGAGCAAGGGAGTATAGAAAAACATTTGTTTTAGTCGCTAAGTTGTGTCTGACTCTTTGCAACCCCATGGACTGTAGCCTGCCAGGCTCCTCTGTGCATGGGATTTTCCAGGCAAGAATACTGGAGTGGGTCGCCATTTCCTTCTCCAGGGGATCTTCCCAACTCAGGGATGGAACCTCTGTCTCCTGAGTCTCCTGCATTGGCAGGCAGGTTCTTTACCACTGAGCCACCTGGGAAGCCCATAGGAAAACGCAGACGGAGGGAAAAACCACTCTGCATGGCTCTATCTGGCAGGACTTTCACAAACGTGTTATGAAATGCATCTTCACACTGTCTGCTCAGGGAAGAATGGAAAAAGCATTTACCCAGTGGCTTCTCTCCCTGATTAATCAAGGATGGCTCCAAGCAATGTTAACTCCCCCACACTTCTGGATCTTGCATGAGTTATTTCCACCTGCATCTTATAAGATGTCCCATTCCATGGTGTCAGAGTAGTGCCAGGGCAGAAAGCAGGAGAGGCAAGACATGGTCACATCTGCAAAGCTGGTTGAAGCCTTCATGTTACTGGTCCCCAGAGCAATGGCTAGAGTCAAAAGTGGAGCCCATAAAGCTTAAGGTAATGCACAATGTATATCTTCTCAAGCTAGAAAAGACAGTGTTTCAGGGAACAGGAAATGATCCATTGCACCAAATGCTGTGTTAATAAGTAAGATGAGAACTGACCTTTAGCAGCACTGAAGGTCATGATGACCTTGACAAGAGCAGTTCTCATGGAATGATGGCAGGCAAAGCCTGATTCGTTCACCTAGACTCAGCTCCTGTTCAGGCTAGGAAATATATCACACAATAGAACTCAGTTAATTTCTGGGGTGTAACTTTATTTTTTCAAAAAGAATTGTATTTCTTTTTAGTTTTGACTGTGCTGGGTTTTCGTTGCTGTTGTGTGAGCTTTGCTCTAGTTGCAGCAAGTGGGGGCTGCTCTCCAGTTGCTTCCCATTGTGGTGGCTTCTCTTGTTGCAGAGCATAGGCTCTAGGGTACGCTGGCCTCAGTAGTTGCAGCACGTAGGTTCAGCAGTTGCAGCTCCTGGGCGCTAGAGCACAGGTTCAATAGTTGTGGTGGATGAGCTTAGTTGCTCCTCCGCATGTGAGATCCTCCCAGATGAGGGATTGTGTCTCCTGCATTAGCAGGCAGATTCTTCACCACTGAGCCACTAGGAAAGCCCTCGTGTAACTTTCAAATCTATCTGAGCCATCAGCCTTGGCTTCTTCCCTTTAGATGCAAGGGAGGGGGCAGTCTCTTTCTGCCTAAGGGTTCTCTCCAAGCCTCGTAGGATCTCTTCATTATTCACTTTTCCTTCTAGATATTCAATATCCCCTTCCCTGTTTAATTTTTCCCATCTTGAAGCCACCATAGAGTACGACCTGTTCATCAAACAGCCCCCAAAGTCTAAAATAAGGCTTGGTATATAGTAGATCCTAAATATATATTTGTTAATGATCAGATAAATGAGTTTTAACTACTTCTTTACCTATATCTTGCTCATAACAGTTCTTGCCTAAGTACAGGTATGAATCAGTCGAAGTGTGTGTGTGTGTGTTAGTTGCTCAGTCATGTCCAATTCTTTGTGATCCCATGTTCCTCTGTCCATGGGATTTCCCAAGCAAGAATCCTGGGGCAGGGTGCCACTTCCCTCTCCAGGGGGTCTTCCTGACCTAGGGATCACACTCAGGTCTCCCGCATTGCAGGCAGATTCTTTACCACTGAGCCACCAGGGAAGCCCCGATCAGTGTATATTTTCTTGGCTCTCCCAGCTGGAAGAAGTCTCTCCTTTCTCTGAACTCATACACAACATCACTTTAAATGTCAACACATTATTCTATCTTTAAATCAATTCATTTCAATATGCTATCTCTCTTACTGACTGTATACTCCTGAGCTCAAGATCAAATCTCTTTTATCTTTACTTCCCTCCTAACATATATTGCCAGACGTTACAGAGAGTGGTACTTCAACTGATATTTGGTGATTGACATGAATGAATCAATAAGCAAATGACTATAAAGAACAAAATCTGGCAACTTGTAAACTCCCACATGCTTAAGACTATTGAACCCTCCTTTCCTGCTTTTCCCAGATCTGTTTCTGCTCTCCACCAAATCTACCACTTGAGGGTTTAGAGACTCAGAAAACTTCATTTCTTCCCTCTGAGCTGTGACTTTAAGAGGCAGCAAGTTGCGAAACACTCATGATACCTATGGGCCTATTGGACTCTTTTTTGGCCACTAACCCACTTAATTTGGTGTAGTTTAGCACATTACAAGATGGTTCAAGGGTGCTGTAAATGATGTCAGACACCATCAGAAACCACTTCAGAAAATCATTGCCTGCAGCCGTGTAAAATGGTGAACGCCTGGAAACTAGCAATGCTAGAAAAACAGAATAAATCATTTTTTTCTTCTCTCTTAGAGATGTGCACATTTGTGCCCCAAGAATGTCCATATTTTCTGAAATTTGAAACTTCTGTAATACATTCATAAAGCACTTGTGCCGTAATGAAACATATTGGTACCTGACTGAAGAGGAAGGATCCTGGGTTCTCACTCCTCTTCGCAATTATTTTGGCCTATTTTCAGATCATTTTATTTATTCGGGTCGATCATTCAGGTTACTTTATTATGATGCCATTTCCAGCAAATTAGTGCAAAGATGGTCGTGTTTATCCAAATCATCATTGTCCTCATCTTGAATTTTCAATAAACTTTATTGAATGAAAATATTTTGCACGTATTTTAAAAAGCAAGTTGGCAAAAGTTTAATTGCTTTAAACATATTAATTTAGCCAAAATACAAGACTCAGGACGGTGATACTTTTATATTTTCCTTTATTTTTCTTTGGATCTCAGAAGAGAGTTGTAAAAACCCAGTTTGGTCAGAGTTCTCATGTGAAAGTTAGTGCACCTCAATTTTACCCCAGTCATTCACATCTTGGAGGATGCAGCTACTCACTACTGGCCTACACCTTGCCTCATGAACTAGTATATGTGATCAAGATGACCTCACCTTGGCTGGTCAGGTAACTCATGCTGAATTGTGAATAGATTCAGCCAGCACGCAACAGTCTATGTGTCAGCAGCAACCTCTCTTACGAAAGAGATACCGAAGCTGGGCTTTCTTAAAGGAGTGTGGGAAAGGAAATGAGATGTGGGAAAAATTAGGGTTTTTTTCAGTCATTTTTATAGCCTGAACGTGGTTTATCTGAAATTTTGTGAACTTGATATGCTATTGTGTTAATGCATCAAGGCTGCAGAGTTCAAAAAGAGATGGTTTGTTTGAAATTATGGCACCAAAATGTGTTTCCACTTAGGATTTTACAAAACAAATGCTTTGGAGATTTGGAGAAGGGTACAGCGCAAAAAGAAAGAACTTTCAAATTTTAACATTCGGTTCTCTGTACTCAGAGGAATTCAGTCCCAGTTCACTATGACAATCACATCTGTCAAGCCCCTTTTGGATTCATCTCAATCTCGAAGGCAGCATTCAAAAATGCCCACAAGGGTTTTGTTCCTCTGAAAAAATGAACCTGCTTGGCTCCGGAGCTGTTTTTTAAAACATTGTTACTTTCTTGAAATGTTACTAGACCAAAATATTGTGTTGGCCAACATGTTTGTTCAAATTAAACCGAGTGAACTTTTTTGGCCAATCCAATATATTATGAACTCTATCTTGGACTCCCTTGTTCAAAAAATGTGAAACTATAGAATCGATCAGCTAACCAAATATATTATTTCCAAGTGGACGTTTGTGTATGAAGATCTTTTTTCCTACTTTATATTGAATGACCTGCATCAGATGAGGAACGTGTGCGATTGTATGTATGGGGGAGTGTTTTGTTGGGGTTAATATTTTCTGCTTTCCCTGGACCTGGATGAACAGGATTCATTCGTTCTTTACTACCCCCATGCCATCTGCAGAGGGATGAGACCTGTCAGAATGTTCGAGAGGGAGAGGTGACCAGGGTACTTGCGAACTTTGAAAAAGTCAGTTCTGCTAAGGATATACACCTGTACTTTTCAGAGTTACTCCCCCTTCACTGTTAAGCTTCAAAAGACTGAAAGATAAACACACAAACAGTAACTTTTTATAGGGACAGGGGCCTACTAAGTTGCTTGTTGTGTCTGACTCTTTGCGATCCTGTGGACTGTAGCCCACCAGGCTCCTCTGTCCATGGGATTCTCCAGGCAAGAATACTAGAGTGGGTTGCCATGCCCTCCTCCAGGGGATCTTCCTGACCCAGGGATCGAACCCAAGTCTCTTGAGTCTCTTGCATTCACAGGTGGGTTCTTTACCACCAGTGCCACATGGGAAGCCTCTTTATAGGGATAAATTTCCTCAAATGTGTTGTTTGCATATGATCTTCAGAATTTTGGCATATTAAAATACCCTATTACTTACTTGATCCTTGTTAACAAATTTGATTTTTTTTAAAGAAAACTTAAATCTATTTTGTTAAGGGGAGATTTCTTTCACTATCATTCATAGATGCACTACTCACACATATATTTCTATATTTCTATTTTTATATATGTCATGATCTAGAAATATTTAATAATAATATGTATATATTGTATTTACATGTAATATATATTTTTCTGAAACATTACATATTAAGTATATAAATGCTCTAGAAAAAATGTTTTTGATCTGAAAGTATATACTATGGGAAACATTGTTTTCAAGTTATCGGAAAGCAGCTTTTGAAAAGAAAAAGTTGAAAAGTTTCGGTGAGGAAGCCCACGGGATCCTGCGTGTGGGGGGCCTCTCACTGATGCCTTCCTTTTTTTTTGCTTGATGGCTCCCTTTCCTTGTTTTTTCCCTCTGTCATGATTTTTTCCATCATTCCTGCCAACAACCGTGTTTTCCCTTCTATCCCTTACCTCACAGAGGCTATATATAATCTGTTTCCCCGCAAAAAACCATGACACATTCACATTCCCAAAGGAGAGTAAACAGACTACTATACCAAAATCTTGTTTCGCTGTTGAGAACAGGATCCCCAAATCCTACTAGATGTCCAGTCTTTTGTGATATTGTGTGTTGGTTACACATGGCCATCAACACATTGGAAATGTGAAGCCATATTTTTCAATTATACTTAGGACTCTCTTTTAATTACTCACTGCAATAATACATTAAGGCACATTTAGACAATGAGAGAAAGTATATCTTGTTAACAACAATGCCAACAGAAATTAAAGCTATCTTTTATCACTGGGAAATTAATCTTCCATTTCACCTCATTTGAGTACCTAGAAAGCTAGAGATGGACTTGGAAATATGGCAGTTCTCAGATACTAATACAGAAAAATTAAAAGTGAGTATCATTTATTCCCTTTAGGTTTCTTAGTTTAGCTAGAAAATAGCTTCACAATAAAATGGAAAATTTTTTGTTTTGATTTGTTTTTACGATGAAGATTATACCTAAAAGTTACGTCAAAAACAAGCAGTTTTAAAGCGTTTTAAACTTCAGTTTTAAACTTGATGTTTATTTTGTTTAGCAAGCTTGCTGACACTGATGATTTTATGCATGATAGAGGAGGTTTTAGTAAGATACAATGATCCTATTTTAAATAAACCCTAAATAAAATAATCTGCTCATCCAAAAATCCTTATTCAGGCTGAAGACAACAGACTCCACCCAGGCAGGTCCTCAGTCTCCTCATTTGTAAAAGGAGTGGGTTCAATGAAGGGGTTCTCCAATTCCCTTCTAGCTCTAAAAGTTTATAATTCTGAGCTCCTATATTTTTCAAAGATATCAAATATTATATGTTAGTGTTGATCAGATTACTAAAGAAGCAAACATGAAACATCAGAAAAAATATGTACCTATTAATTCATTAATAAATGAAATACATTAAATATTTGTATAGTCACAATTTTCTGCCTTAAAGTGATTTCAAGTCCAGTGACTGACTCAATTAATTGTCATTTTAAAATCTGTAATAAAAAATGATAACTATTCAATGGTGTCACCGAAATTGCGTTCTACAAACAAAAAATTAATGAGCTAAATTGTAGCCACCTTGTATGTTTTATTTCAGGGTTTGAGTCCAGTCTGAGACAGAGATACATATGGCTGCCTCCCTGTAAACTTTAAAAAAACCATTGCAACTGTGTCTCTTTCTGACTTAAGGCTTCAATGTTAATATGCTATTTTATATGCTCCTTAAACTGAAAAATGTCTACATAAAATACAAACTATAAGTCTAAGCAGGTTATCCTGAACAAAGGCTGAGAGGGAAATAAGAAATGTCATTATTTTGGCTGATAAAGGGCAGATGAGTTGATGGATTTAGCCCAGGCTTGGGGTGGGGTAAAGGCAGGGGTAGGGTTTGTAGGAGTCCCCTAATCCAAGCTGGGGTCTTGTATTTGCACTTTGGAGGTTATTTTTAAACAAGATTAAATATATGGTTATTCTATTTATTTTGTGCCATAAGCATTAATTTGTTATATATGATCATTTAAAATTCACTAAAGTTTACAGAAACTGATGTTGCCATTTCTTCCTCCTTCTTAAAATGTATTCAAAAGCCTAAAGAAACAGAAGTGACTTGATTATGACTCTTATTGGTTTCTGGATGTTTACATATTGGTGACCACCAGAATCCAAGTTCAAAGGAGGTTGGATGCTTGACTGTCTTACTCACCAGAGTAAGTGTCTAGAACAGTCCCTGGCACACATAGACACTTGAACAAAATTTGAGTAATAAGTGAACGAATAAAAAGAATGCATACACTTTTGAATTCATATTTGCAGAATGTCCATATTCTTCCTCTCTCTCTCAGGCTTTGGGAAAACCTGCAGAGATTACCTGAGAAACAGTGTAATCTTTTCAGTCTTTCTATAGCTGCTGCTGCTGCTGCTAAGTCGCTTCAGTAGTGTCCGACTCTGTGCGACCCCATAGACGGCAGCCCACCAGGCTCCTCTATCCCTGGGATTTTCCAGGCAAGAACACTGAAGTGGGTTGCCATTTCCTTCTCCAATGAATGAAAGTGAAAAGTGAAAGTGAAGTCGCTAAGTCATGTCCAACTCTTTGCGACCCCATGGACTGCAGCCTACCAGGCTCCTCCATCCATGGGATTTTCCAGGCCAGAGTACAGGAGTGGGGTGCCATTGCCTTCCCTGATCTCTCTATAGAATGTCCCTCAAATTGGGCTCTGATATGACTGTGAAAACCAGCAAAAAGTGAAACAGCAAATCCAGGAAAGCAGGCAGTAGCAATAAAAAGCCCAAATAAATGAGGAAGCATTTTTTTTCCTCAACTTGACCAGTGAATTCTCAAACTCTCTCCCACTCAAGGATGTTTATATTGGGCAGAAAAAAAAAATGACAGACTGAAGGAATAAATGAATGAGATTGAGGAAAACTATTTTATCTCCTCTTTGAAAATGTGATAATTATAGTAATAATGGCTAAATACGTGTAAGGTGCTTATTTTATGTCAGGATCTATTCCAAGAGTTTTATATATATCAACTCAAGTGGTTCTCACAACTGCCCTGAAAGATAGACTCTATTTCTGCTTCTGTTTTTCAGGTTAAGAAACTGAGGTACAGAGAGGTTGAGTGACTTGACACTTAGGCGTGGAGTCAGGAGTCAAAATCAGCAGGAGCTACAGAGTTCAGACTCCTGACTGCTCTGAACTACTCCTTCTGAGACTCAGGAAAGACATATCTTGAGCTTTCTTTAACCCAATGTTCCCAATCTTATGTGACCAAGACATACCAGTCAATATGTCTAGAGCAAAACATGGCAAACACTGAAGCAGAAAATTTATTTGGTTCCTTACAAGTCAAAATGTTGTAATAGGAGGGACGTCCCTGGTGGTCCAGTGGTTAAGACTCTGTGCTCCCAATGCAGGGTCACAGGTTTGATCCCTGGTCAGGGAACTAAGATTCTGTAGGCCATGTGGCATGAGGGAAAAAAAAAAACCAGAAAAAAATGTTGAAATACGAAAATGAGCTATGATCATAAGTGTTCTCCTAATTTCAGGAGGAAGTGAATATGGATTGAGTTTAAATTCTCCTCCTTCCCCTGCCATGTAACTCGCTTATCAAACAAGGGAAGGAGGCTAGATAGTCTTTGCCATTTCTTAAAAAATAAAACTTAGCTTCTTTGATTGCTATTCATGAGATACAAACCAAATAGAACTATTCCAAAACTGCATCGCTGGCAAAACAACATGACTGATCAAACCATGAAGTTCATGATGAAAGAATACTAAGAAATGTTTAGTTCTTCAAAGTAATTGAAACCTGGGCTTTCCCGTGTAATCATGAGCCATTCGAACTGCCAGAGTCCTTCTCACAGCCACCAAGAGGGATCTAAATGGGCCCCACTGCAAAAAGGCGAATGTAGAACACTGCCTGTTTACACATACCTGCATAAGTGGGAGAAGTAGGTTTGACTGGGTAAGGCTGTATTTTTTTAGGAGTCTATGGGAGATGCGCTTGTCCCTTGAGAGGCACTCAGTCCAGGTCTGTCACACAGAACAGAAGCTTCGAGCATTTTTAGCTTCTTTTGAATTCCTATTCCCATCCACTAAGATCAAATTTAAGGTAGGGAGGGGTGGCAGGCAGGAACGATGGAAAAGTATGTTCCACAGGCAGAAGAAGGAGCTGCCAAGTCACTCCCTATTCACGCTCAGTCATCTGAGACAAACATCAATTCCAGCTTTGTCCTAAATGAGAGCTTTGGCCAAGCAAATTCCTCTTGTAACACATGGACAGTTTTGGTTGACTTTATCATTACTCACTGCTGGATGGGACATGAGTCAATATGCTCTCGGAAGGAAAGGGCTTGGTGAGCTGAGGCTGTCCAGGTTTTCCTTGGAAGTTTTTATTTATTTATTTATTTTGCTTTTTATTAAAATTCTGATTCTTGCTGACTACAGACCAGATAGTATCAGAATCCAGAATGTTGGTCCCCTTTGTAATCCTCAGCATACGAACTGTAGTGCTAATCCTACTATTTTAAATAACAAGTAGAGAAAAACTGGTTTTTAATTATTTCACTACTAAGCTTTAACCTTTATTTTACTAAATATCACTTTTAATGTTATAAGTTGACATAACTTTCGAGCAAAGGAAATCTCTTATGTTGATGGCTGTAAGGAATCACACGCACATCCATTCTCATAGTCTTCCAAAATTAAAGGTACAACATGCAATATGAGATATATCATTGGAATCCTTAGTGGAATCCTCAAATGGTTCAATGGATGGCTTGAATTAATAAAAACATAGGGAAATTATTCTTTAAAACCATGAATTCACAACTACAAAGCTTATTTTTGCTTTGCTATTATTAATACAATAAGAGGTTTGACTTTGACCTTGGAATCATAAACGTGGAAAACATTAACAGTATTATATTGACATGTTCTGAACCTCTCTTTTTCTGTATGAAACGGAGGCTTCTGATAAGTTTGGTGGAGTCACTGTGGCACCAAATAAAACTAAACAGTTCATACAGACTAAGATCAAGGAGGTCTAGTGAACCAAAAGATTCCAGCTCCCCGATAAAAGGAGATCTGTTTGAAACCACTGGCAATTATTAATGTTTTAAGACTGTAATTTAAGAAATCATACTTTGTTAGAATAAATGTTAACCTTTTGGAAAGTCTGTCCTCTAAAATAAGCTATATGGCAGGGTTTTCAAAGACATTTCAGACACATGTTGATAAAAATGTCTTCATATTATTAATCTAGCTTTTTCTCTTTAGCCATGATAATTTTAAACTGTCTAAGAGATAATTAGAAGGCAACAATTGTCTTTAATGTAGTACGTGTCCCCCATAGTAAAATAAGACATCTTTTAAGATGTTATGATTTTTTTTCCCTAGAAGTAGTTAATACTTAAGGATGGGTTTTGACAATGTAGAGTAAAATGAGATTTTTGTCCTCCAGTTTGTTGGTTCGTGTCCTCCAGGGTAATAGAGTGGCAGTGGGTTGCAGGCTTGGAGTTTTGCGAGGCTGCTCTGTAACTCGGCGACAGGAAAACGACATGCAGTGCCGTCTTTCCCTTCTTTTCAACTTAAAGAGGCCAATAGCCATGAATCAGGTTTGGGATGGAGCATATTCTGGAGAAAGTATATAACAAAGAGAAACATCTAGGAAGTAATTGTCACTGGTCATCTGGTCATGATATCTCAAGCAAGTATTCAATACTAGCTTTCCCCAAATAGGATAACAGGCTAGAGGCTTGGCTTGAAGTCTGTCATAGCCTGAAAAGAGCTTGCATGAATCCAAGTGCCTGCAAGTATTGCTCGCCACACCTCAGTGATTCTTTAGACATCATGTTTTCTTAGCCTTCTTGCAGAAATTACCACGCTGGGAAAGCTGGAAGGAGAAACTACATCTCTGAAGATAATTTTTGTCAGAGAAAAGGCAAAAAACAATTGTGAGTTTTAATCCTTTCCAACCTGATCAAAACTATATGCAATTTTACGATAAACTGTAGTGATGTGTACAAATTATCAAAATGGGCTTTTAAACCTCTTTGGTCTTTAATCACGTGACAGAGGCAGCACTCCATTAGTAAAAGATGAGGGCAGAATCCATTTTTTTAGCTGAAAATGTTGGTAAATGTTGGTTTCTTAACAGTTAAGTTAGCTGTCTCAAAATAACAACAAAAAAAAGCAGTTTGGATTGATCTCCTCATTCTCAAAAAGAATGTGTTTTCATCCTGAATGTGTGCATATTTATGGTAACTGACATGTTCTATTGATTAATTTGGCTTCCCAGATGGCTCAGTAGTAAAGAATCCCCCTGCAATGCAGGAGACATGGGTTTGATCCCTAGGTTGGGAAAATCTCCTGGAGGAGGAAATGACAACCAACTCCACTATTCTTACCTGGAGAATTCCATGGACAGAGGAGCCTGGCAGGCTACAATCCATGGGGTCACAAAGAGCGGAACACAATTAAGCAACTGAGCACGCACGTACACACGCATTAACTTGACAACTATTAATGGGCCTCATGTTACCTCATGTTACTGACCCCTTTTGAAATCCCTTAAATGGAGATATTTTAAAAAATCTTGAGTTACAGTTGATGTCAGTTCTTGGTGTCCTTTAGAACAGCTCTAGCATATTCAAAAGACTGTTTCTCCATTTACTTTTGGTTTAAACCACTGGCATTCAATTTACGTAGGGAACACCTTATAGTTAAGGTTAGGCTGTGCAACACAGAACAAAATGAGATATTTATCTTCCAGATCATCAGTTAGTCTCCTCTGCATCAGTAGTCTTTAAGCTTGACTCACAAATCTCCTTAGTCTATGTATAAGTATAGAAAATGTTAAATTTTTAAAGGGGTTTTGAATAATGTTTGGTTTCATTAGTTAAAAACCTTTAAACATTTAAAATTTTGTTTATACATTTAATATATTACATTTTAATTTTAAGTATCTGAACCTCAGTAATCTGAACTACAGATAATCCAATATATACTTATTCAGGTATATATATTTAGTACATTATAGAGCCAGTGACACTAAAGTTCTCTTAAATGATCCAATATTATATACTAATTTAGTAAGATTTCATTTAAAAGACTCAAGTTAAAATAAAATGAGCAATTACCCTAAACTGAAGGGTGTCCAGGATGAAGTACTTTTCATTTTAAAACAGAGATAGTCTTGAGTAAATAGGACAAGTTGGTCACTCTAAGTAAAAGTCACAATGACCATTTTAAATTGGAATTATAAGAATGTCATTTCAAATAGGCCAAATACATAAAATAACAAATGTGAATGACCCCCTTTGTAGCCCACAAACATCAATATTTTAATTTTAACCATTGTAATCCTTTATATACTTAATTCTAAATCTTCCCACCCAGAGTTAAAAGACTCTTACCACTGAGGGAAGCTTGCTGCCATCCCAAGGTCACTTATGAATGGAGATTTTGGTCTGAAAGGGGACTGGAATTTTATTAAGACTCTAATGAGTCTCAACTGAATCTTATTTTATGGTTGAAATATCATGGGCTTCAAATCATAAAAGTGAGTTCAATATTACTAATCATTACTTAGTCGCCCAGTTGTGTCCAACTCTGCAACCCCATGGACTGTAGCCCAACAGGCTCCTCTGTCCATGGGATTTCCCAGATAAGAATACTGGAATGGGTTGCCATTTCCTCCTCCAGGGGATCTTCTCGACTCAGGGATCGAACCTGCATCTCCTGTGTCTCCTGCATTGCAGGCGGATTCTTTTCCTGCTGAGTCATTGGGGAAACCCAATGCAAATAAAAACCACAGTAAGATATACTTTACATCCACTAGGGTGGCTAGTGTCAAACCAAACAGACAGAAAATCACAAGTGCTGGCAAGAATGAGGAAGAAATTGGAACACTTGAACACTGTTGGTAGGAATGTGAAATGGTGCAGCCACTATGAAAAACAGTATGGAAGTTCCTCAACAAAATTAAAATGGAAGTACTACAAGATCCAGCAATTTCACTTCTGTGTATATACATAAAATAATTGAAAGCAAGGACTCCAAGAGATATTTGAATGCTTGTATTCATGACAATATTATTCATAATAACCAAAAACTAGAAGCAACCCATGTGTCCACTGACAGATGAATGGATAAATAAAACGTGGTATATGTACACAATGGAATAGAACTGCCATACAACCCTGCAATCCCACTGCTGGGCATACACACCAAGGACACCAGAATTGAAAGAGATACGAGTACCCTAATGTTCATCACAGCACTGTTTACAACAGCTAGGACATGGAAGCAACCTAGATGTCCATCGGCAGGCGAATGGATAAGAAAGCTGTGGTACATATACACAATGGACTATTACTCAGCTATTAAAAAGAATGCATTTGAATCAGTTCTAATGAGGTGGTTGAAACTGGAGTCTATTATACAGAGTGAAGTAAGTCAGAAAAACACCAGTACAGTATATTAACACATATGTATGGAATTTAGAAAGATGGTAACGATGACCCTATATGCAAGACAGCAAAAGAGACACAGATGTAAAGAACAGACTTTTGGACTCTGTGGGAGAAGGCGAGGGTGGGATGATTTGAGAGACTATCATTAAAACATGTATATTACCATATGTGAAATAGATCGCCAGTCCAGGTTCAATGCATGAGACAGGGCGCTCAGGGGGTGTACTGGGATGACCCTGAGGGATGGTATGCGGAGAGAGGTGGGAGGGGGGTTCAGGATGGGGGACATATGTACACCCATGGCTGATTCATGTCAATGTATGGCAAAAACCACTACAATATAGTAAAGTAATTAGCCTCCAATTATAATAAATACATTAATTTTTTAAAAAACACGGGATATGTGTACAATGAAATATTATTCAGTTTTAAAAAGGAAGAAAGTTTTGATCCATGCCTCAACATGAATGAAACTTGAGGACATTATGCTAGGTGAAATAAGCCAGTCACAAAAAGGACAAATATTATATGAGTTTACCTATGTGAGCTACCCAGAAGAGTCAAATTCATAGAGACAGAAAGTATGAATGGTGGCTTCCAAGAGATGAGAGTGTAGGGGGATAGGAAGCTGACATTTATTGGGTATAGAGAGTTTCAGTTTTATAAGATAAAAAGTGTTTTGGAGATTAGCTTCTTAACAATGCTAATGCGCTTAAGATTATTGAACTGTACAATTAAAAATGGTTGCTATTGTAAATTTTATGTTGTGTATATGTTACCACAATTAAAATGTATTTTTAGTTATGTTCCGAATGAAAAAGTTAGATAACAACCAGCATTGATGAGGATATGTAGAAATAAGAAACCTCATGTACAGTTAATGAGAAAGTAAAATGGTGCAACCACTTTGAAAAACAGCCTGGCAGTTCCTCAAATGACTAAATGTAGAGTTATCATATAAAGATATGTCAATGGAAACTTCCAAAACTGAAAGGCAAAGAGCAAAAACACTGAAAAAGGTGGAACAGGGTGAACAACTACAGAAAACATAATATATGCATAATGGGAATACTAAAAACAGAAGAGAGAAAGGAACAGAAGAAACTTTGAAAGCAATAATCACTATGGATTTCCCTAAATTAATGTCAGAAACCAAATCACAGATCCAGGAAGCTTAGAGAATACCAAGGAGGATAAATGCCCAAAGTACTACATCTTGGCACATGCTATTCTAACTGCAGAAAACCAAAGATTAAAAAAAAAAAAAACACATAAAGCCAGAAGAAAAATGGAGTACTGACACATATATAGATGAACCTTGAAAACGTCATGCTAAGAGAAAGAAGTCAGTCACAAAAAGCCACGTATCATATGATTCTATTCGTATGAAAGTCTGGAACAGGAAAAATTTACAGAGACAGAAAGTAGATTAGTGGTTGCTTAGGGCTGGGTGGGGAGTAGAATTTTGGGGAGGATAGCGAGCTGATAGCTAAAGGTGCAAGATTTCTTTCTGAGATAAAATTGTTCTAAAATTGACTGTGGTGATGGTTACATATATCTGCAAATAAATTAAGAACCACTGAATTGTATATTTTAAATGAATGAATTGTATCATAAAGGAATTATACATCAAAAAGGCTCTGAAAAATATTTTTTAAATGTGAAAGTCATTGGTCTCAGTTCACACTGCCTACTTCTTTGTCTACTCACAGAAATCCGAAACTCTTGCCCAAGTTGAGCCCTTGACTAGATTTTCCTTTCTTTGGCTCTTATGAGATTTATACACATATTCCAAAATCCTAAAGACCTCTGGATCCAATGAGAGCCTTTGCTATATGAATGCATTTTCTATCTAATCTGATAGAATCTTGTATTCTGTCTTATTTCTAGGACCATACAACACTTGAGGATATTTAAAATGATACCCAAAGAATTCTGGAGAGGTCATGTAGCTAGTCACCAGCACACATAAGACCATTCTGCTGCCAAATGTGATCTTGGTGATACTACAACTCTTCCAATGTGCTTTTCTGTGACCAAAGGATAATTTACAAATAATAATAACTCTCTGAATCACCAATCTGCCAAATTTATAAAGTTTACCATCACCCACATTATTCAAAATTTGAAATATTTGCCTATCATAGAGTTTACATAAATTAGTAACAGAGCAGATGATTTCTAGTTTTAACAAGAATGTTAAGTCTATCAAAAGCTAGAGATCATAGGGTGATTTAGTCTTGTGAATATTCTTAATATTTGGAAAAGGAACCAAAATTTTCAGCAACTATTGGTAAAGGAATCAATGAAGGCAGGTGACTTTTAATATATATAAATGTAGTTCATACTGCTAAGTGGGCTGACTTGTATCCCCAACAAATTCTTACGGTGAAGCCCTAACCCCTAGTTTGACCATATTTAGAGATGGGATGTCTAAGGAAGTCATTAAGGCAAAATAAGATTGTAAGGAAGGAGTCCTAATCTAACAGGACTGAGTGATAGTTGCTCAGTCGTGTCTGACTCTTTGGGAATCTAACAGGACTAGGGTCCTTATAAAAAAAAGGAAGAGACCTCGGAACATTCACACAGTGAGGAAAGGCCATGTGAGGTCACTGAGAAGGCAGACGCCTGAAAGCCAGGAAGAAAGGTCTCACAAGAAACCAAGACCATCAGGACCTTGATTTTCAGATTTCTAGCCATCAGAACTACAAGAAAATAAATTTCTGTTAAACCACCCAGTTGCTGGCTTTGTGTTATGGCAGTCCAAGTAGACTAACACAAGTTTAAAAAATTTTTATACATTTCTTTTTTTCTATTTTGGTGGACACGTTAGCCTGTTTTAGATCATCTCACTGACTTCCTGTCACACAGCAGCATCAACTTGTTACGTTTATTAACTAGAAGACAAAATGTCATTTACAATGTGAAAGTTCCCGTATCTTCCTAGTTATCTGTTTGTTTTGGTCTTAACACTTTTTCATCTTTTCACATTCTTTAAAGATTTGTTACCAGGTTACTCTTTCTTGTGTGATTATTTATTCACGGTTAATGTATTAATACTGTAAATTTGGGGTTCTTCTGATCACAGTAACTATTACAGCCCCCTCTTCACATCTTCACTTTGTTCCCGCATATGGACATGCGGTCCCCATATTTTCTCATATGGCTCAAGTGTCAAGAGTTTATCAAAGTTTGAGCTTTAGTTCCGGTTTAGCTTTGTTGTATTTTTTTTTCCTCTTCGGCCGTTTGCAGCGGATCTGTCAGTGTAGCTCAGTTATAGGTCTTTTCATGTGTTTAATATTTGAAACATTGGGTACTTCTCAAAAGCTTAAAACACATGTAAAATGTTCATGCGGCCTGATGAATAGAGAATTAAGAGTAGAGAAGGTTAGACTGAAAATATGTTTTAAAAAAAAAGTATCCCATTGATTATAAATCATCAAGACAGTCAATACAATAACATTTGTAATTTGACACACACAAAATATTTTTCTTCCCGAAATTCAGACGACTACAGTAAAACCTATGATATTCTGGTTTGGCTCACCACTGCAGTTGCATAAAAACTAAAGGCAAATGAAAGCTTTGAAAGCAAAAATTTTTCCTAAAGGTATGGCAACCAGCAACCATGCTTCATGGTTACCGATGATATTCGACAAAGTTAATAGAAATGATTTAATTTTCAGCAAATCGCTCATTTGACAAATTGGTTTTCCAGCAAGTTGATTTTCTCCTCTCCCTCTCTGAATGTGTGTGTACCATAAATGCGCATCCACACAAAAGTTTAAGCAGTAAGGTAAATGCATTCAGTGAGTTTTTTACTGCGTTATCATCTTCACGGCTGAAACAGAAGGAAACATCTCTGTCAAATAACATGATACATTGTCATCTGAAGAGACGGCCTTCAAGTTGGGAATGTTTTTAAGCTTAACGGAGGTTACTAGTGACAAATCTAATCTCAATGGAAACATTTTTCTGTGTGTTATGTACTAACTAGAAAGATCGCTTTATTCAGCTGGACATTTTAAAGCACTTAGTAAAACAGCTACTTGACATTTAACATTCTTTCCTCTTGAAAACAAATTTATCTTTATAAAGGGTTCGAAGTGATAAATATACTGAATGGAAATGAATACTTCACGTGGTTATCCACCCAGCACCGTTAATGGGAAATAAATAGATGTTTTAAATATTTGCTCCTAGAGGTCTCTTCTTGAACTTAAGCATAAGTTATCTAAACAGTTGAAAAAAGATTTATAGTTATGAAGAGGCCTGTATGTCAAGGAAAGTTTTATGATATGTTCCATAATAAATTAGCAATAAATGGATACAGGTGACTGTGGAATTTATGACCTTTAATGCTTTAATACTGCACTAAAGAAAAACTAATTATCAAGGTCCTAAAGGGTAATATAAGAATACCATCTACAAATTGTCAAATTAAGCCGTTAGTGCTATGTATTCGAGATAGTTTTAATGTGGCTCAGTGAGACAGAAACAGATAAATACAAAAAAACAATACCTCAACATCATCAAGCAGTAAAACAGCAACTGTCAGGCTTTCTAGCTGAAGCTAAAGAATCACTTCTAAAATTTGTTTCTTCTGCTTAAAAATAATCATTCTTCTAGCACTTTAGTGAAGGGCTATGTCATACCGAAAAAAAATGACAAATTTCTCTAGATTCTCTCATAGCATTTCTTGCCCATTTCCCCCTCAAGTGCCCCGTGAAGATGTTTGAACTCAAGAGGTCCCAGAAAAAGTTGTCTGACGAAAAAAAATCAAATTTCAGCGACTTGCAGTTTTTAGAACTGTCCTTTCCATAAGAAATTTCAATTAAAGCACCCGTTGTGGTGAAGCATCTTCACTTTCATCCTTAGTTTTTCACAAGAGAAAAAAAGAACTCACCCTTTTCTTCCTAATTTGAACCTCACCAGGAGGTAGATGAGTTTATTTCCTAGAGGGAAGAGGCTATTGTAAAAGTAGGCCTTTAAAGCGATCTTCCAGCTTCCAATCTCTCACCCTTTTAATCCATTCTCCACACTAACACCAGAATGGTCTTTATTTTTAGGGGGAAAAATGTGATTATATCACATCTCTGCTTAAAATCCTTGGCCAGGCTCCGACTGTTTAGCCCAGGCTAAGGCTGGGGTGCTTTTGTGGTTCTGTCCCACCTGTGTCTCTGGATTCACTGCCTCCGGGGAGGCTCTGGTCCCCTGCGATGGGCTGGCCTGTGATGTTAAGTATTCTCAACCTTTGTTTCTGTTGCTTGAACAACCTTTCTCTTTATTCTTCCTTTTTTTCCAAGGACCAGCTCAAACAGCACTTCACATGTCCTGTCATAAGTATAACAGTCGTCCATTGAGCATCCATCGCTTTCTCATTGATTTCATGTCATCGGCTCCTTTACCTTGCATTATGGTTAATTGTCTAGGTGCCTGTCTTATGACTCAAATGAAAATCGTAGAAGGCAAAAACCTTCTCTTGCATCTTTT
Source organism: Okapia johnstoni (assembly GCA_024291935.2). Lineage (NCBI taxonomy): Eukaryota > Metazoa > Chordata > Mammalia > Artiodactyla > Giraffidae > Okapia > Okapia johnstoni. The sequence continues at coordinate 75,452,534 of CM044318.1, read as the reverse complement.
CATCTAAGTCTGCTGCTGCTGCTAAGTCGCTTCAGTCGTGTCTGACTCTGTGCGAACCCATAGACGGTAGCCCACCAGGCTACCCCGTCCCTGGGATTCTCCAGGCAAGAATACTGGAGTGGGTTGCCATTTCCTTCTCCAATGCATGAAAGTGAAAAGTGAAAGTGAAGTCGCTCAGTGGTGTCCAACTCCTAGCGACCCCATGGACTGCAGCCTACTAGGCTTCTCCGTCCATGGGATTTTCCAGGCTAGAGTACTGGAGTGGGTTGCCATTGCCTTCTCCACATCTAAGTCTAGAGGAGTATAATAGTGTTCAATAAAGGTTTATTGAATTAAAAAACTGGGGAAAGGGAATTGAAAGCAGAGAGGTGATGCAAGATGGATTACGAGTCTGAGACATGGGTAAGTAAAACTTTCTTGCTCATAGGTCCAGAGTTAAGAGGAAGTCTTCAATAGAAACCCAAGTGAGCCTTTGCCCATGTTTCATCATTTCTTTAAGAGGTTACTAAATAACAGCATAGAAAAGAATACACATAATCTGAGATTGAAAGATGGAAAAAATTAGTAAAGAAATACTTATAATAACAAGGGAAACAAGAAGGTAAAGTCTCTCAGTCTGGGAGACTGCTGTATCACAGGGAAAGGGACTTAAAACTAGAATTGGAAGGCTGAAATGGAATCTCACTGTGCTCTGTGACCTGATGGAAACTGTTTTTGTCTTACCTTGTGTCCACTTCTGTGAAAACAGAGATAATAATGGATACTTCCCAATGTTTTCAGGTGGACTAAAGGAGATAATATAAATAAAATGATGGTAGTAATACATACTGTTTATTAAAGATCGGCTACATGAGAGACTTTGTGTTTTATATACATTATATTTAATTTCATTTTGAAAAATGTACAATGTTTTTGTAACTACCCTATTGTTCATTTAGACATTAGCTGGTGTTGCTTTCCAAACAGTCACGAGAAGTTTGACTTTAGATTTTGCGATATCAGATTTTTAGTGGACAGACCTGCTCACCGAGTCATTTGTCTTTACCTTAGACAAAAACATTCCACAAATGTTTCTAGTGTGTGCAAGTGGCTGAAGTCCAGCATTTTAACCATGTGCTTCCTTGAAAACAAGCCCAGCTCTTTGTGAAAGAGGCAAGGATGCGTGTCATTTCCATGTTTCTGTGTGTCTCTCCTTTGTCCCCAATGACTGCAGTGTTTGTGCCCCAGAGCCTACTGTGACTGTCCCAAGAATTCCATATGTGGTGCTGAAAAATGACTCTTATCCTCCCCTTAACGACAAATGATCCAGAGAAACTGCTGAAACTAATTCACCCCATCATAAACAGTAAGTGTCTGCTTAAATCTTTCTGGGTGGATATTCTACTTTTAAAGAAGTGTACAAATAAATGAATCTATTTAGTCAAGAATTCTTCATTTAGACTAATCCAGAGGCAAATGCATTTAACTTTCAGGGCCCTTCATTTGCTTGATTCACCTTCTAAATGACTATTTACCCAAATCATTTATGTTTAAGCCCCACAAAACTTGGAATGACCCCCAACAATTCCTGTCTAAAAGGTTCCAGCACAATTCTTCTTGGCTTATGGTTTTGCCACTGGGGTTGGCTAATTTCCTTCTCAAAAAATTTTCCATGACCTCTCATTCACTGCCTTTCCCCTGAACTCTGATTCACCATCCATGCCTTGGGTAAATCTAAGGTTGGGCAAAGCAGTAAGCACATTACCAGAGACTCCAATATTATACTGGCTCTCTGTGGCTCAAAGTGCACCCTCGAATTCCAACTCTCAGAAAGTTCTGCCCCTCATCTCTTTAGTTTAAATGGATATAGTTATGATCTCTCTATGCTGATAAAATAAATTATTTAAAATGTGTAATGTAAAGGGGTATCCAATAATGTTTCATTGTGGTGATGGAATGGTTCTGTATTGGATAGTATTGGTGGTTGCACGAACCTATATATGCAATATTACACTACACATCAAAAAAGCACATGTAAAAACTGATAAAATTTGAATAGGGCCTGTAGTTTAGTTAACAGCATTGTACCAATGTCAGTTTCCTGAGCTACTATGGTTATATAAAGTGTTATATATGGTATGATCATTGGGGAAATATAGGTGAAAGATATACGAGAACCCAACAATTTTTTCAACTTCTTGTGATTCTTACATTATTTCAGAATAAAAAGTTAAAAATATATATGCATTATTTCTAAACTCATCTGAATAATCTTTTTGAGTTTGGAGTTTAGTGAGCATTACTGGTAGTGACCACCTTTAAGATACACCCATTCTTACCCTCTGCCCAAAATGGAAAAATGAAGTAACAAAGAGTGTAGAAAAGTCTCAGTTTTCAACAGCACCTTGTTTTAACATATATTCCAATGCAGAATAAAAAGCCTGGATTTCGTTTACACATCTGACTTTCTCTAAGTGCCACAAAGGTAGACAGCAGGTTTGGGGGAGACCTGCTGTGATCCTGTTCTCCACCTATCACTAATCACAATCGAGGGTCCAGAAACTATCGGAAGGCTGATGTGCAATGAGCAGATCTTATCCAAAGTTGTTTAAATAAGATGCTTTCATTGAGTGGGAGGTTAGAATAGCTCAGGGATTTCAAAATACACAGACTGTGCTAGTACAACATGGAAATTTCAGCTGTCTAGTGCTGAGTGAGGAAAGCAAGGAAAGTAAAGTACACAAGTCATTTTAAAGCAGACATATCCCCTTGGGAGGACGACCAATCTTTTATCCTGACACTATAACCTTTGAATTTTGTTTGTGCTTGCTGAACATTACTAATAAACCCCATTTTGTTTTTATACTGTATTTTATGAAATGGTAATAGAAGATAATTGTTTTATACTTCTTGGCAAAATAAAAACTGGCAATGCTGTCACCCAGCTTCTAATTTCCCCAGTATGTGGAATCTGCACATCCAAGAGCCCCTGGATTAAATGTGTTTAAAGTATCTTTAATATTTAATTGGTACTCATACACTTAGTCATTTATTTTGCCTATTATTGTCAAAGCATCATTACAGGAATTATGGGATTCTGTTCTTTAGAAACCAAAGATAAGATAGGTGCAGAAATACTAACAATAATAATAATGCGAGGCGGAAACTGAAAAGTGCTATGTAAAGTTTGGGAAATGAGCTGGAAGTTTATTCTGACACCTATAAACACAGGCAAAGCTGGAAACGGTGAGACCTAAAATGTCAAGTGACATGAAATTTGTTGGCTAGATCTTTTGGGCAGAAAGGGAGCCTCATCAAGATTGACAAGAGTGAAGGCTGAAGAAAAGCAAAGGCTGTTAAACTTGAAATAAACATGCACTACACAAGAGCAAGTTTAAAGGGGCTCAAACATGAACCAGAGCATGTGTCTTAGGGGAACCCTCATAGTACAGAGGAAATGAAGTCATTTATTTCTGTACCCTAAGCAGTTTAGCAGTCACACTTTTTTAACATGCTGAATCTGAAGTCTCCTTGGACTGCAAGGAGATCAAATCAGTCAATCCTAAAGGAAATCAATCCTGAATATTCATTGGAAGGACTGATGCTGAAGTTGAAACTCCAATACTTTGGCCACCTGACTTGAAGAGCTGAGTCATTGGAAAGGACCCTGATGCTGGGAAAGATTGAAGATAGGAGAAGGGGATGACAAAGGATGAGATGATTGGATGGCATCACTGAATCAATGGGCATGAGTTTGAGCAAGCTCCAGGAGATGGTGAAGGACAGGGAAGCCTGGCGTGCTGCAGTCCATGGGGTCGCAAAGAGCCACACATGACTGAGCAACTGAACAACAACAACGAATCTGAAAATAAATTGAGTCTGACCACAGAATTATTTGATATTAGATTTTTTTTAAAGCTAAATCCTTAAAGCTAGTAAACTAAAAAAAAGAAAGAAAGACAGTATCTCAAAATATAGACTTTTATACATGATGAAGAAAATGGAGAAGCAAGCAAGAAAGAAAAGGAAAATGTGAAAGGAATGACAAATCAGGAAAGTTACCACTGTGAGCAGTAGGGGGCTGGTGAGGGAGCAGAGGAAGGCTGGTGTTGGAAGAGAGTTAGAAATTCCTCCACTAAACACAAGGTTTTGTTTTCTCACTTCTTATTGTCACTTACAGCTTTGTTCACGAAACATATAAATATCTGTGAATCTGAAAGCTCCACTGCGGTGGTTTTAATGTCTACATAGGTGAACTAGTGGGCTTCTCAGGTGGTTCAATTGTTATAGAATCTGCCTGCAATGCAGGAGACGTGGGTTGATCCCTGGGTGGGGAAAATCCCCTAGAGGAGGAAATGGCAACCTACTCCAATATTCTTGTCTGCAAATCCCATGGACAGAGGAGCCTGGTGGTCACAAAGTGTTGGAGACAACTGAAGCAACTGAGCACGCACGCAGGTGAACGATCACTAATCAGACTCATCATTAATTTTATCCAACTTACTCAACTTATTTCCAGGAATTTTAAAACTTAGTCTAACAGTTTCCCCTAGTTTCTAGGCTTCCTCTAGTACATTAACAGTATATTACAATTTTGAAACTACAGTATAAGGGCTAGGAAAACACAACCATTTTCTATTTCATAAAGCATTATACTTTACCACATAACTTTCTAGAATGATTGTGTACAGTGCCAAAGAACTGATAATTCAATTCTCTAGTCCTTACTACTTGTTTTCCCTAAAGATATCTGGGTGTATTTCAAATGTGGGTGCTACATTAGCTACCTACTGCTGTGTAACAAACTACTACAAACCCAGCAACTTAAAGAAATAAATGTTTATTATTTTAAAGTTTCTGTGGTTCAGAAGTCTGGCCTAGCATAGTTGGATCCTCTGCTAAGAGTGTAACAAGGCTACAGTCAAAGTACTGGTAGGTTGTGATCTCATCTGGAGATTCAGCTGAGGAAGATTCTGTTTCCATGTTCATTCTGGTGGTTGACGGAACTCATTTCTTGGTGCTGTATGACTGAAGCCCTTAGTCCCTAGAGGCTGTCCATGCTACCGGCCATATGAACTCCATACACTTCACAACATGGAAGCTTAATTCTTCAAGAGTGGCATGAGACTCAGAGCTTGAAAGACAGTCATATAATGCAATATAATAGAAGTCACATCCAGTCACATCCTGTTACCCTGCCATATTCTGTCAGAAGTAAGCCACAGGTCCTGCCCACACTCCAAGGCAGAGAATTATACAAGAATGTGAACATCAGAAGGCAGGGTTCACTGGGGGTCACCTTAGGGTTTACCTGCCATAGGTGTTAAACTAAACTTTTCATATTTTGACATATTTTTACATTGACATGGCTTAAAAGATGGGCTTCCCTGGTACCTCAGCTGGTAAAGAATCCACCTGCAATGTGGGAGACCTGAGTTCGATCCCTAGGTAGGGAAGATTCCCCTGGAGGAGGGCATGGCAACCCACTCCAGTGTTCTTGCCTGGAGAATCCGCGTGGACAGAGGAGCCTGGTGCACTACAGTCCATGGGGCCACAAAGAGTTGGACACAAATGAGCGACTGAGCACAGCACAGCACCTTAAAATGTGAAAATGATAATGTAGAACAGTGTCTTTAATAGGGAAACAGTTAAGGTCAAGAGAAAAACTTTAAAAGGCACACTTTGCACACTCTAAACTTAACTCTTAGCACACTCAGAATATAAAATTATTTAACTAATAACTAATATGGAACTGGATAGATATATGTTAGGTAACTGATTTCTTGAAATGTTTAAGTATTAGCAATAGTTTTACATGCTCCAAAATGTATCCAGAAATAAAGTAAAAAAAAAAAAGAAAAGCAACATATTAGTAGAAAATATTTGCAGCAAATTTAACAGAGAGAAAATTAAATCCAAAATACATAAAAACTTCAACAAATCTCTGCAGAAAAATACAAAATCCCGAAGAAAGATGGACAAAATACAAATAAGCAATTCACAAAGAAGATATATAGTAAATCAATAAATGTTAAATTGTCCTTGTATTTAAGCAAGTTATCAAAACAATAATAAAATATAAATGTTCATTCACACAATTGGAAAGATTAAAAAAAAAAGATTTGCAATCTCAAGGGCTTTTAAGGAGGTGAGAAAACAGACACTCATACATTTTATTGAAAAGATAAGGTTTTTGGAAGGCTGTTTAGAAAACCAATAAAATTTTAAAAAGGCTTACTATTTGAAACAGCAATTTCATTTCTGGGAAACTATCCTAAAGAAATACTCCCACTTTTCCAAAAGCAATTCACAAGGATATTCATCGTAGAATTTTATAACAATAAAATACTGAAAATAACAATAATATGCTATAAGAGAGAACTGATTCCTGCTAGATTCATGCTATGAAATCCTATGAGACCAATAAAATTCAAAAATCTGACTTTTATGTACTTGCCTAAAAAGAGCTCAATGACATATGGAGTTAAAAAAAAAACAACTGAGGTATTTTGTATATATTTTGTTGTGGTTTAGTCACTAAGTCATGTCTGACTCTTCGCCACTCCACGGACTACAGCACGCCAGGCTCCCCTTTCCTTCCCTGTCTTCCAGAGTTTGCTCAAATTCACGTCCATTGAGTCGGTAATGCTATCGAACCATCTAATCCTCTGCCTCCTCTCTCTTTTTGTCTTTAATCTTTCCCAGCATCAGGGTCTTTTCCAATGAGTTGGCTCTTTGTATCAGGTGGCCAAATTACTGGAGCTTCAGCTTCAGCAACAGTCATTCCAATGAATATTCAGGGTTGATTTAGGATTGATTGGTTTGATCTCCTTGCAGTCCAGGGGACTCTCAAGAGTCTTATCCAGCATGACAATTTGAAAGCATCAGTTCTTTAGCACTCAGCCTTCTTTATGGACAAACTTTCACATCCATACATGACTACTGGAAAAACCATAGCTTTGACTATACGGACTTTTGTTGGCAAAATGATATATTTGCTTTTTAATACTCTAAGTTTGTCGGAGAAGGCAATGGCAACCCACTCCGGTACTCTTGCCTGGAAAATCCCAGGGACAGAGGAGCCTGGTGGGCTGCCGTCTATGGGGTCGCACAGAGTCGGACACGACTGATACGACTTAGCAGCAGCAGCAGCTAAGTTTGTCAGATGGGCTGATCTTTTGTATATAAACAAGATATATAGAGAGATATATGTACATATATATATGAAACACACAGAAGGGAACTGAAGGAACGTACATCCAACTCTTGACCCCCTTTGAGTGAGACTTGAGTGATCAGAGACTCTCGTCGCTTGTTTTGTGTCATTTGATTTATTCCATGTGCACTATGAATGCACAATAAAAGTAGAAATAAATGAAGTGCTACCACATTCTAAATGGAAAAAGCACTTTAATAACTAAACATTTTAAGCTAAGTACCTAAGTTTATGTCCTTCCTTGCAAACTTCTTGCTGAGTCAGCTAATTTTCCAGCATATAAATGATAAACAAGAGATCTGAAATTAAGGGTAACCACCTATCTATCTGGGCTTCCCCAGTGGCTCAACTGTAAAAAAAATCAGCCTGCAAGGCAGAAACAGGAGACACAGGTTCGACCCTTGGGTCAGGAAGATCCCCTGGAGGATGAAATGGCAACCCACTCCAATATTTTTGCCTGGAGAATCCCATGGACAGTGGAGGCTGGTAGGCTACAGTCCATAGGGTCACAAAGAGTCGGACATGACTGAGCGACTTAGCATATGCTAGTACTAAAATTTGTAAGTTTTCCCCTTGAAAAGACTTTTGAGAGCCCCTTGGTTGGCAAGGAGATAAAATCAGCCAAGCCTAAAGGAAATAACCTTGAATATTCATTGGAATGACTGTTGCTGAAGCTGAAGCTCGAATACTTTGGCCACCTGATGCAAAGAGTCGACTCATTGGAAAAGACCCTGATGATGGGAAAGATTGAAGGCAAAAGGAGAAAAGGGCAGCAGAGGATGAGAATGTTAAATAATATCACTGACTCAATGGACATGTATCTAAGAAAACTCCAGGAGATAGTGAAGGACAAGGGAGCCTGGCATGCTGCAGTCCTTGGGGTCGCAAAGAGTCAGACATGACTTGGTGACTGAACAACAACAACAACCCCTTGAGAACATTTAGTTTTCAGAAGCCGTGAAAAGACTAAACAAGTATGGGAAAATAGCAAGAATACATAATAAAAATAACAATATTAAAGAAGACCTGTGTCACTCACATAGCTCTAGAATTTTGGGATCATCTGTAAAGCTATTCTTGCCAGTGTTCAGCTTCTCCATCTAAAAGGTTCAGTAGCTCCGTTTTCTTAGCAAAATGATAACAATCCATAAAGTGTTCTGATCTATTTCGTCACATGACCTCATGCCACTTTTTACTGATATGAATGTTTGTTGCCATAGTCAGTGCATTCTATTATGATACCAGCTTGTAAGCAATAATTTTATAAAGGTTAATGCAGCTTCTTTTACATCAAGAAAGCAACTAAAGAGCTTAAAAATTAAAGCAAAAATAAAAAACATCTGGTTTGGGGTCTTTGCACTTGATCGGGTGAATTTGGGTATAAATTATACTTAGACCTGAAGGTAGTCATTTTCCATTTTTACTTTATGATTACCTCAAGTCAGTGTCGTGTCTTGTAAAAACATACCTGCACTGCAGTTCTTCCATGAACTCTATGAAATAAAACACATCTTTCTGGCTCAGTGAAGTTCAGAAAATCTGGGTCTTTGCTCCTATAAATGTATCATATTGCATTCACTGGCTAATAAAGTCTCAAAGAACAAGATTGCCCTCCTTCTCACAACTTGATCCTTTACAAATTTACAAATGTAATGCTTTAACCTGCTTGAACTCAACTCTGGCTCCCTGAGGGAAGACGCTAACCAAGTGAAGGTGTCTGTTCTGGGTTAGCTGGGCCTGGGCTCCCAGCAGCCGCATCGGGAGGGGGCAGCCGTGAGCCCAAAGGGTACAGCTGGCCTCCGCTAGAGGTGTGTGTCGCCTGAGCTAATGAGGTTAATTAACCAAGGTCAGAGCAAGGAGAAAAAGGAGAGGGTGGGCAATGAGAAGGCAAAACACGGGGATCAGGTACAAGAAGTTTGGTCACAGGACAAGCGCAGGACCTGTTATCAAGTCGGAGGCCGACTCCCTGAAAACCAAACAGAGATAAAAGCTGAGGAACAGGTGACATTCTTCAGGATCAAGGTGTTTTTTCCCTCCTAGCCCACAAATGCTTCGAGAAAAAATTTCTCTGCAAAGCTTCTGTATCTAGACAATGGCAGTCATCTTACCTGAAAAGCCTTTGCGACATTCATGTGGCCTCTGGAGGGTCTTGTGAGAAAAGGCCCTTACCCAAAGCCCACCCAGAGCAAGTCATTTTAGTTTCTTTTTTTGGTTAAAAGGGTATCATTTGAAATGAGAGGCTCCAAAGAAGAAACCATAATGACCCTGTAGGCAGTAACTTGAACGTGGCCTTGTCTAAAAAGGGCAATTTCTTTACCAAACCGTGAAATGTTTTGTCTGTACAACTCCAAGCATTTTGAACTCAGAGCAGTAAAACAATGAGTTTGTACGGGAAGTAGAGGGTAGGTGGAGAGATGTAAAAGCCAAAGAAGAGACAAGAAGTAAGAAGCAGGGAGAGAGAGGGTGAATGTGTTTTCTCTCCGAAGCAGGGGAGTATGTTTCACCTGTCAGATAAAAACAGCCTGTTTCTGCATCAAATTACCCTCACGAAAGAATGGATTTTTTTTTTCTGAATTCCCTGCATGTTTGTCGCTAAGTCTGATCACTTAACAAAATAGATAATTAAAGCTGTTTGCTAAGTGACTCCAACAATTGCTTCAGTGTCTACACTGCCACAAAAATGCAACCCATTTATTTTCTAGGTAATTTGAAATCAAAGCTTTTGGATCTAAAAGAATTGCCCGGTTTTCCATTCTGCTCTGCTGGTTGAGCTTCACTGGAAACAGAACAAATGGTTTCTCAGAGTCTGAAATGCACATGGCCCCTTTGTTTTGAAGTTTTTAACTGGGTGGACGCACTATCTGTTCCTCGTGGTTAAGGACCACTTCTAACTACCTCGCTGCCTCCTCAGAGAAGAAGCAGTGCGTGAGCACCATTAAAACGCTGACAGGAAAATCTGTGTCACTAAACTTCAAAATAAACCATGAAGAGCACTCAGTGACCTCTGGCCCACGTGCTGGTTTCCTTCATCTTTTAACAATTCAAAATCTTACGGAAAGCAATCTTACTTTTCCTGCAAATGGTTGGATCTCTTACTTTTCCTGCAAATGGTTGGACCTCCGGCTGCCCCTCGCTGACATCGACCCTCCAGAAACAACGTGGCATAAGGTCCCAGACTGCGTGTTTTTTAATTCAGGTAAAAAAAAAACCAACTTATATGGATCTTTGTGGCAACCCTAAACAGTAAAAGCTCAACCAGAAGGTCTGAAGGTAGCCTGTGGAGGTGAGGAAGGGCAGGTAAGGAGCATCGAAAGGCTACAGCTTCTGAAGAATGTTCTTGGGGTAAGAAGTACCTCCACCACCACCACCCACTCCAGTGCGCGCACGCGCGCGCGCACACACACACACACACACACACACACACACATTTTTCCATCCTCACCCCACTTCCTATTGGTTCAGTTCAGTTTAGTCGCTCAGTTGTGTCCGACTTTTTGCGACCCCATGAACCGCAGCAGGCCAGACCTCCCTGTCCATCACCAACTCCCGGAGTCTACCCAAACTCAGGTCCATTGAGTCGGTGATGCCGTCCAACCATCTCATCCTCTATCGTCCCCTTCTCCTCCCGCCTTCAATCTTTCCCAGCATCAGGGTCTTTTCCAATGAGTCAGCTCTTCACATCAGGTGGCCAAAGTATTGGAGTTTCAGCTTCAACATCAGTCCTATAACAGGGTTTATTTTGCTTGTTTTGTTTAGCATATTTGGGGGACAACCTCCACCATATCAAGAGTTGCTCTCTTGGTCCCACAGGGCAGGGGCTGAAGCGACCATGTTTGATTAACATATGGAGAACAAAATCCACCCTGTGTTTTGGAGCTGAAATGCCAGTTGGTCTTTGTTTTACAAATGTGTCTGAGTTTTACCTTTATTTCTGATGCCAATGAGACACCATGACTATTTTTTTAAGATTTTGAATGTAAGAGAAAAACTTCCCAGTGAAAAATTTGTTTACAGTGGTAATGTGCTTGCCTGAACATTTTGGGAAATATTTGCTTATTCTTCACAACAAATATTTGGCAGAGCAACTGTGTTTTAAATAGTAGCTACAACCCTGTAGTGGAGATATGATTACCCAAGGAGTGGTAAACATTTCAAGTCCATTCAATGTAGCATTGCGTTCCTAGTCTATGCTTGCATGCACGGTAAGTCACTTCAGTCATGTTGGACTCTTTGCGACCCTATGGACTGTAGCCCACCAGGCTCCTCTATCCATGGGATTCTCCAGGCAAGAATACTGGAGTGGGTTGCCATGTCCTCCTCCAGGGAATCTTCCCGACCCAGGGATTGAACCCACGTCTCTTTTGTTTCCTGCATTGGCACGCGGGTTCTTTACCACCAGTGTCACCTGGAAAGCCCAATCTATGCTCAGCACCCTATAAGTGCTGGAAGATACCAAAGAAGTATAAGAAGCAGCTTCAGCTTTCTGCAATGTTATTAAAAAGAAAAGACAGAAATAAGGGACTATGCAAGAGAGCATATAAGGACGTTCCCACATGTGACCTGCCGAGGACATATTCTTGTTTTAAGCACTAAAAGAAACAAAAAAAAAGTTATAATGTAGCTCTGCTAAGAAAAATGGCTTAGCTCTACCTTCATTAGAGATAGTATGGTACAATGGGGGGCGGGGGGTGGGGAAGAAAGACTTTTAAGGTCGGAGACTTCCAATCCAGGTAATCAGTGGGGGTAGGAGGGGAGGGGACAAATATCTCAGCCATAGGGTTCTTAACACAGACCTGGATTTGAATCCTGACTCTTCCACTGTTTCATTTTGTGATGTTGGACAACTTTAGATTGTAATTGCAAATGAGGATAATGATAAAGTATAACTGATCTACTTCAAAGTCTCAACGGAGTAGGGCATACACATGAAATGGATTTATGCTAATCCAACCATTGCTTTTAACATTATTTTGGGAAAGTTTCTCTTCCTCATTGGAAAGCTTGTAATTTCTTATCCCTTTAATAAGCCAGGGAAAATGTCCTGTCCCTGTGTTAAATATTACTGAGATCAAGCAAAATCACTTGGCTGTTTGGTCCAGGAAAGACTTGTTTTGGGAGATCACACCATAAACCCATTGTGAAAGACAAGAGTAAACAAAATAGCTTACTGATCAAGACTAGCTACTTGCTCATTCCGAGATAGGAGCCTTTATTTTCACTTAGCCAAAGCTGATATGTCAAAAACAGCCTGCCCTTACCCAGTGACCCCTACTCCTGCCTTGCAACACCTGCCCCAATGTCACCAGCCCAGACCCTTAGGCCCTCTCCCAACTGCCCCGCTTTGAGGCACCCCTTTGAGAGTTTGTCAAGGTGGTATTCTCTCTTGGTAGCTCAGACGGTAAAGAATCTGCCTGCAATATGGGAGACCCAGGTTCGACCCCTGGGTTGGGAAGATTCCCCTGGAGCAACTCTCTCCAGCACGCTTGTCTGTTCTCTTATTGCAGCAGGTTTAATAAACTTCTCTTGGCTTGATCAATAGGTTTTCTGGTGGCTTTTAAAGAAATTAATGGCCAGCACACCCCTTCAGAATAACTTCAGCAGCTCTCATAATATTCTGGCCACTCTGGAATTAAAACACAAGCCCATCTGATCTAGTTTATAAAGTCCAATTTACATCTTCTTCAAAGCACACACCCAACTTTACCTCACCCAGCTGTGTGGCTTAAGGAACCGGGGAGTGAGAGGTGGGTTGGGCTTCCTTTAGATGATCTTATTTGCAAAGCAGAGATAGAGACACAGATGTAGAGAACAAACTTATGGACACCAAGGGGGAAAGGGTCCTGGGGTGGGGAGGAATTCGGAGATTAGGACTGACACCTACACACTATTGATACTATGCATAAAATAGGTAACTAATGAGTACATGCCATATAGTACAGGGAACTCTACTTAATGTCCTTCCTTCTAAATGGGAGTGAGGCAAGAGGGGAGGGGACATGGCTTGAGATGACCCTTCCCCCTTGGAAGGACTAACACCTCTGGGAGAAGGAAGGTAACTAACTGGTCACTAGCTGGTTGCATGGAGAGGTTTTTCTCACGTTGCTGTTCTGGCTGGTTCCATGTGTCCCTACATCCACCAACGTGGTGGCCCCCATGCAGATGGTGCTCATGGCTTTCTCTGGGCACAGTCTGCATCATGCTGGCCCCTCCATCACTGATGTCCTTCTCCAAGAAGACAATCTTCTCCATCATACCTGCCTCCCAAAATCTTTCTTGGTGCACTGCCCCCTCTCATAAACTTTCTGCTTCTTCATGTGGAGCCACGGAACTACCAAGAAAATGAGAATGAAACAACATTGTAGTGAGAATTAAACACACTTTTAAAATATGTGGCCCACAGACAATGACTAGAAGTCTTCTTTCTTCCTTATCATGTGATGCATTGTGAAGGGTGGTACTACCTTTGTAATTAAGAATGAAATATGAGAATATTATATAAATTTACCATTTTCGAGTATATAAGAAAAGGTTCATAAGCATTTAGACTTCAAAACAAAACACTAACCTACATTGATTTTCTCAAAGTACAAACTAATGCAAATTTACCATCAAGTATTTAAAAATTCTTGTCCAGACCAATAAGGAAGAAAATTCTGATGCCAGATTGACATTCCATTTTGACTTATGCCAGAGTGACACTCTATTTTGACTTTTTGTTGCTGTTCCCTTTTGATAAATAATCTCTAATTCCATGTCTTAAAAATCAATACTTTGTTGTTGATGTGGTTAGACTCTATTCAAGGTGTGAAATTAGTATGTGCCAACACAAAAGGAGGATTGCTCTCTCAATAACACTTTCCCCAACATGTCCTAAAGACTATTGGTATTTGGGGAAGAGCCAAAAGAGCAGAGTGAGAAATATTTATAGCATATGAGTGTAATAAAAAATGTAATCATGAACAAACAATACATTAAACTGGTAGGACATAGTCTACATTAGATCACAGGAATGAATATCAAAACTACAGGCGATATTTTTGAAAAAACAACCAGCAGTGAAAAATTTATTTATAATGCAAACCAGACACTCCAAAATAATTTGTGGTTTACTTAATTCTTACCGTTCATCCTATATTCTTTTGAATAAGCTGAAGGAAGGCACCCGAGTAACTACCTCAGCTGTTTTTGATTTTGATTCTGAATTTTCAGTGAGATGAAAACTCTGGTCTCTACAACAAAAAGAGATAGCATGTCATTTTCAGAAATTAAGATTTTTTTCCTCATTATAGATACATATTAAAAAGAAATGCATGACAATAAATTACTATATTTCCAAATTGTCTCATTATTTCTAGGCAAATAATAATTACGTATAAATTCTGAATAAAAGCATATCACATTGCATCTTATGCATTCTGCAATGTGCACTCATAGAAAATCATTAGAGTAACAAAACCAGCTGTATGTAATAGAAAGCAAATGATTTACAATGTTACTATGAGAAACTACTTTATTTCGTATTATCATAAAAAGAGCAGAACTGAATATTTGCATGACAAATAGAAGAATCCAGGAAATTCCAAATGCAACTCAGTTTTTTTTTAAAGGTATTAATGCTGGGAGGTGATTTGAAAGCTTTCTACTCTAGAGAATATTAGCAATTATAATTTGCAGTCATTATTAGTTTAACAATTGAAAGAAAAAATCTACAAACATTAATAGAATATAGAAATAAATACTTGGAATAATACGTGCTTCGATCATACAACACTGACATGACAAGAGCACATATTTAGTGATTTTGAACACTTAATTTCATTTAAGCTGAGAGGTAAAATGATTTTTGTTCTTAAATGAAGCTTGACCCTGAAATTTGAACCACAGCAAAAGTCTTTAAGGTCTGTATTTTAATGTTTTATATGTCATTCACTGTAGCTGCCTACAATAGCCTAGTCCAAGAGGATTGGCCCTGCCTATATCCCTAATAAAGTGGAAATCCTATACAGACTGTGGGGCCCACCAGCTCTCTCCTTCCATCAAGCCACAGCCACAGGAATAGAGTCAGAGCTACTCTGATATGCCCTGCCTCAAGAAAAGTTGACTTGGACCTATGAGATGCTTAACATCACCAAACTAGAGAAAGTGTGAGAATACAGATATTCATGGGCTTCCCTGGTGGCTCAGACGGTAAAGAATCTGCCTGCAATGCAGGAGACCGGGGTTTGATCCCTGGGTCAGGAAGATCCCCTGGAGAAGGAAATGGCAACCCACTCCAGTATTCTTGCCTGGAGAATTCCATGGACAGAGGAGCCTGGTGGGCTAAGAGTCGCAAAGAGTTGGACATGACTGAGTGACACACACACACACACACACACACACACACAGATATTCATCCCTGAAGTCCAAGCTCCAAGTCCCCTGTTTGAGCTACCAAATAAGAGTTCTGTTACTAATCATGCTTTTCAGAGACACATCTAGTATAAGGCTATTTAACAACTTTTGTGGTGGAAGCCATGGGTGGATATAAAACATATTTTAAATATAAATGAAAAATACACTAAATGAGTCCTGGAAATTAGACTTGGTTTATATTTTCATTACTAATCATCGTATGGCACAATGACATTAACCTGTAATACACCCAATGTTACAAAAGAGTAAGCCATTGTTCTGAACCTTGGTCTTCCTTTAAGATGTCTTTGTTTCCTACATTTGAGTGTTGAATTTTATATAAAGAAGGAAAGCTATAAGTGATTAACTGTACCATATGTTGCTAATGAGCCTAAGATGAGCACTGAAAATTGACCCTGGCAACATGTATGTGTAGAGTGGGAAAGACAAAAATCTGATTGGAGAAGATAGGAGAAAGAAAGAGCAAGCTGTGACAAGTCTTTCAGGAAGTTTTTCTCCAAAAAGAAACAGAAAAGTGGGGTAGTAGCTGGAGGGGACACAAGGTCAAATGAGCCATTGCTGTTGTTTCATTTGTTTTTTTTTGCAAAAATGTTTTTTATTGTGGTAAAAGTCACATAATATAAAACATACTCTTTTAACCATAGTAACTGTACAGTTCAGCGGCACTAAGTACATTCACACTGTTTGGCCACTATCATCATCCATCTCCTGAATTTTTCACTTTCCTAAACTGAAACTCGGTCCTGTCCCCAATCGCCCTCCCACCCCAACCCCTGGTGTATACCAATATACTTTCCGAGCCATTGTTGTTTTAATATGAGAGGTATTAGAGAATATGCATATTGCTGAGACTTGATCCAGTAGAGATGAAAATAGCTGAGGATGCAAGAGGGAGAAAGAATAACGAAAGATGCAAAACCTTGAGAAGACAAGGGGTGAGATGCAACCCCTTCAATCCCTGGGTTGGGATGATCCCTTGGAGGAGGAAATGGCAACTCACTCCAGTATTCTTGCCTGGAGAATCCCATGGACAGAGGAACCCAGCAGGCTACAGTCCATAGGGTCCCAAAGAGTCGGACACAACTGAGCAACTGAGCACACCATCATTGTCAGTTCCTGGTCTTTGGTCCATGTGCTCCAAACCTTTCCAATCATGACTTGGATGATCATTTAGGTCTACCGGTGATTTCTTAGTCATTTTCTCAACTCTCTAGAGAAGATAAAATTCTCAAGAGATTTTCTGGTGCCTCTCTGATAACAAGAGGTTCAGGGAGTTACCTCGGATCTTTTCTGTCTAGAGGCCACCTGACCTGATGTTCTCCTGCTACGCTGCTGCTCCGAGGCAGCATGGTGCAAGGGATTGGGGAGCTCTAGTACCTGGCTCATTTTCAAGGACCTTTCTGGAAAACAGGATACAAGTGATAACTACTTTTGGTCTGGAAGTTTTATCAACAATATGCCCAATACTCA
This sequence comes from Okapia johnstoni, assembly GCA_024291935.2. Classification (NCBI taxonomy): domain Eukaryota; kingdom Metazoa; phylum Chordata; class Mammalia; order Artiodactyla; family Giraffidae; genus Okapia; species Okapia johnstoni. Next base: position 75,435,457 of record CM044318.1, on the reverse strand, counting down.
TGCTCAACAAGGGAGAGAAGAGAAATGTCACAGAGGCATTAAAAAATATCCAACAAGCTTGACCCTCTGTGCAGGTATTCTTATTTTTTTCCCCTTCTCCCTGACCAGTAAAATCTTTGTCCAGTCTAATTCTTTCACCAATTGCATTCTTCCAACATTTGTTATTTACTGCATAAACCATGGCTTTTGTTACCTCTTCCCTTACTGGTTACTTTGACATGGCAAAGTTGATGCTGGACCTTAGCACTGTAAGCCTGGCTCTTCTAGCTACTGCCTCAAACTAGGAGGTAAGTCTCAGGGGACTCTGTATAACTAAGAATGAGAAGCATGGAAGATGTTATCAATGTATTATCAACCCTACAGCCACAAGGGTCTGTTAAGGTGTGTTTTTCCAAGAGGGTATGGGAGTTTTCATTCCACAATACATTTATATTTAGTCTGTCCAAATACAGTGTATTGTGTCAATATATTTGACCCATCACATACATTTATCTATGTGGCTAAGTTATTTATTCATTACTTTATAAATTTAATTGAGTTGAACTTAATTTGAATGATGGTAAGGTAGAATTTTCTTGGTTCTCAATCTGTCCAACTCATCTAACTATTGATGCTAAAATGCTAGTAGGCACACAAGTATGAAATTTCATATTTATCAAATTCTTTACAGTTTACAGCATGCTTTCCCATACACTACTGCAGTTTACTCTGTCAAATGTCTAATAAACATAATTAGTAGATTAAGGTGGTATGTGAACCTTAGTCTTCTGAATGAAAACCCAACAATTTCCCACCATTGGGTTATGAAAGCAGAAGTGATGTCAAAAGTGACTTTTTTCCCAATGGATGGGTTCACTAATGCATGTTGATCCCTCTGCAATTTATGCATACCTTTCTTTTGGCTATGCCAAGAGGGCTGCGGAGATCTTAGTTCCTGGACCAGAGATCAAACTCACATCCCTTGCAGTGGAAATACAGAGGTCTTAACCACTGGACCGCCAGGGAAATCTCATCTCATGCAGTTTACGGATGCCAAACACCACAGTAAAGGCTGCTGCTTCAGAGAGTATGTCAGGTGTTGCAAGATAGATTCTTTTGCTTGCCTCTGTGCTTTCACTAACGCAGTGTTAGGCTCTGGGATTGTGTCAAGGATGCTATGATAATGCTTAAAACCAATTGAAGTACAAGAGTTGTTCTAAGGATATGAAGAGTCTGGTTTCCAAGTGTTCTGTCTCATCCTGATGTGAGCAGTGCCTGAGAGGACAGTCTCCCTTACAACCTTCCTTCTTCTTTGTGATGGGATAGGAAAAAACAGCGGTGACTGATGTTTATGTTGGTTGTAGCTTTATCTCTTTCAAATTAAATGAGTATGTGATGTTAAAGAATTTAGCATAAGGTAAGCAATAAGTAAATAGTGGCTATTATTATTATCAATATAGAGATGCATGAGTGCTCAGTCACACAGTCGTGTCCAACTCTTTGCAACCCTATGGACTTTAGCCCACCAGGTTCCTCTGTCCATGGGATTTTCCAGGCAAGAATACTGGAGTGGGTTGCCATTTCCTTCTCCAGGGGATATTCCTGACCCAGGGGTCGAACCCACATCTCCTACATTACAGGCAGAATCTTTACCAATGAGCCACTGGGGAGACCCTAATATAGAGATAACATAATTAAAATTAGAGTGGTATGTGGAAGTTTGAAAACACTGATCACTGAATGTTTATGTTACTAGATGTACCAAAGGATGCCATGCTTTTGTTTTTAAATTGATCACAATTCTAAGTAAAAATCTAATATATTAAAATACTATCTGGTATATGATCTATTAAGTTTCTAATTTAGCTACTTGTAGAGAAAGAAGTTACATGATTTAGAGAGTCTTCATTATTTTTCTGCAACTCAAAATCTAATTAAGTTGTTAAAATGATGCTTTTAAAAGTTAATGTTAAATGAAGCTCTGAAATAGTAAGGAGTTATTTTATTTTTATTTGGAAAAAGTGTCTGATAACATTGGGTTTGCCTTGCAACTAAAGTAACTCAGAGTCTCCACTGGCGTATTCTCACGCACTGAGCTAGTGAGGCACCTCCTGCAGCTGCGTATGCGTGTGCTAAGTCGCTTCAGTTGTGTCCGACTCTTTGTGACCCTATGGACTGTAGTCCACCAGGCTCCTCTATGGGATTGCCCAGGCAAGAATACTGGAGTGGGTTGCCATGCCCTCCTCCAGGGGATCTTCTAACCGAGGGATCGAACCCACATCTCCTAAGACTCCTGCATTGCAGGTAGATTCTTTATTGCCGAGCCAACTCATGGGGAGTTCCCACCAGCTGCAGCTCCAGATCCTTAACTCCTTGGTGAAGAATAGCCCAGAATAACTGTGCTGCTGGCTGTTGCCTTCAGATATGAGGAAAACTGTTGCAAAGAGAAGTGGAATTACACCACCAACCCAACAGCAATGAACATCTTTTGAGCACTTCCTGTGTGCCATCTCCTCCCTGAACTTTACCTGAACCCTCATTTCATCCTCCCAACAACTCCTTTTGCAGATGAGGAAGCCTAAATTTAGAGAGTTTACATAATTTTCCAAAGTTCACACTGGTAGTTAGCGCCCAGGGGACAAAACCTTTCCTGGGATGGACACGCAATGAAAGCTGAGTGAACATTTCTATCTGAGTGTCTGTATGCCAGGAACTTTGGAGAAAATCTTGCTTTAGAAAATGTTGCAGCCCTTGATTCCTGAGATGTCTCATGCTCCAGACTTCGAGTTTACAAAGCTGGTTTGTCCCATTCCTTTCCAGTGTTCAAATGTATATAAGGAAAGAGAAACAAAAACCCTTGAGATCACAAAGATGATTTAGCCAAAACTAGAGCTTAGAAATTCAAACAATGTACTTCGTAGTTTGGACAGGAGTTGTTTCTTTTTTTTGTTTTAACTTCCTTAATTTTTTTTTTAAATTTATTTTTAATTGGAGGATAACTGCTTTACAATGTTGTGTTGGTTTCTGCCCTACATCAACATGAATCAGCCATGGGTATATATACGGCCCCTCCCTCTTGAAACTCTCTCCCACCTCTCACCCCATTCCAGCCCTCTAGGTTGTCACAGAGCAGTGGATTGAGCTCCTTGCCTCATTCAGCAAATTCCTATTGGCTATCTAGTTTACATATGGTAATGTATATGTTTCAATGCTACTCTCTCAATAAACGTCCTTAATTTTTATTAAGGCCCAGGTTACAAGAGCACAGTTATCGGTACAAATTACACAATCTAAATACCTTATCCTTCTGGATAAGCCTGATCAACAACCAAAGTAAAAGGTTGATGTGAGTCTACTGGGAAGCAGTTCTAGATAATCTGAGATCCAAGTTTGGAAGTAGAAGAAATTTACAGACTGCTATTTTACTAAAGAAGAATTTAAGTTGCTTAAGGTCATACACACCATTGGTTGGCTGAGCCAGGGGGCCCCTCTCCATTCAGTGCCCCTTCCATCATCGCCTCACCTCCTGGAAGCAAATATTGCTTTCAAGTCTCCATCGCCAGACTAACCTTGTGCGGTGCTTAGTTGTATCTGACTCTTTGCGAACCCATGGACTCTCCTCTGTCTATGGGGATTCCCCAGGCAAGAACACTGGAGTGGGTTGCTATGCCCTCCTCCAGGGGATCTTCAGAATCCAACCCAGGGATCCAACCCAGTTCTCCTGGATTGCAGGCAGATTCTTTACCGTCTGAGCCACCAGGGAAGCCCTGTCAAACTAAGTCTGATGCTTAATTTTGGTTACATAGATCATCAGCGATCATTTCAATGATGAGAAAATGATTATAATTCAGGTTCAAAACCGTCTGTCCCTGAATCATAAACTGTAAGTGCTTGGAAGGTGACCTAATCCAGACCATATAAAAGATAAGCACCCGGTTCTAAGCCCAAACTACCTTTATTATCAGACATTCAGATGGACTAAAATACTGTTCAGGCTGACTGAGAACTGCTTAGCAGAAACAGTTTGAAATCTGACCTTGGGACAAGAAGTGTTGGGTCTGTCTCTCAAAATGCAACACTTTTCACCCGGTTTTATATCAAACACACAAAATATAACACTACTTTGTCCTCTACTTTGTTTTGTGTAGTTTAAATAAGTAGAAAGGGAGAAAGGGCGCTAGATCTCATGCAGGGGGAGAAAATTATCCCACCAAATGTTTTTGCCAGATGCTTACCAGTTTAATGCTCTCCAAAGGAACATATATGTTAGTTTCAGAAGTATTGTAATTCTAATCCTTTATTTGCTTTTTAAAACCCTCCATCTTGGATTTGAACTGGTCATGAAAAAATATCATCAGCTGTTTACAAAGTACAAGGATGATAAGTTTATGTTAGTCTGATAAACATTTCTTTCAGCAATAATCAATATGATCCAGTCCTTGTTAACCTCCACATAAATCCAGAAAAGTAAGCATGTTCTGGAAGATTTCAGCAAGGCTCCTGACAATGAGACAATTACAACTTGAAGACAAATACCTGTGTATTTGCAAAATCTTCCCAACCCATGCATTGAACCTGGGTCTCCTATGTTGCAGGCTGATTCTTAACCATTTGAGCCACCAGAGAAATCTGAAGGTGTTAGTCACTCAGTTGACTTTGTTGAGGGAACAAAAATTGCATAACATAATAGTATGATACTATGAAGAGGAAATTTTAAAAAACATCTGTATAAAATATTTTTACATACAAATATATATCCTGGTCCACAAATTCTTACCCTTCTCAGAATGTCTTCATAGTCTGAAAAACCTGTAATATGAATAGAAGTTATGTTTATTGCTATAAATGAAAAGTTTAAGGCTTTTCAAAATCCCTTCCACTTTTATGTAATTTCTTTCAAATCTTGAGTTGTTAGTGTCAATTTCCTCATGCAGGGTCTATAAACACAAGTTATATTTACTTCCTTTCTGTAATGATCATTTTCATTTGGGAGAGAGAGATCTTTTTCTGCTAAATTAGAAGATCCTTTATTAATAAATTACATAAAAAAGGGAATCTGCTTTAGTATACCAAGCAAATTCAATTAGACAGTGATAATACAATTTGCTTCCTTGTGTTCTGGATGGACTACTTAGAATTATTAAATGATAGAGATGCTTTAAGTGGTTCCTGTTAAAGACTCTCACTTTACAAATGAATAAACAGAGGTCCAAAGAAGGAAAATGACATCCCTAAAGATATGAAACTAGTAATAGGCAGCCCTGGGATTAAGACCCAGGCTGTTGAGTAGAGCAATTTCAACTACACACCACACTGCTTCTCCTGCATCACAAACTGTGTCCTACACTGCACAATCCCAGAGACAAATTAATTGGTGACGAAAACAAGACAATCACCAAAAACCCCAATCCTAGTTTATAGCAATTATAATTTCAAATCAGTTTGGCAAGTTACTTTTCAACTGATTATGTAGAGATTATCTACGTACGAATCTCTAACATGATTCTGAGTTTTGCCATATAGTGTATGTGTACAAGGGCTTCCCAGGTGGCACTAGTGGTAAAGAACCTGCTTGCCAATGCAGGAGACATAAGAGAAGTGGGTTCAAACCCTGGGTCAGGAAGATCCCCTGGAGGAGGCATGACAACCCATTCCAGTATTCTTGCCTGGAGAATTCCATGGACAGAAGAGACTGGTAAGCTACAGTCCGTAGGGTCACAAAGTGTGGGATACAACTGAAGAGACTTAGCACGCACCCATATGTGTATAAATTTTATATACATTTGAGTTGTATATATATTTGAAGCATGTGTGTGTGTGCATATATCTGAAGACTATAATGATACATCAGGAAAGCTTGTGGCCGTGTGTCTCTGAACTTCCATATGAAAAACAATATCTGTTACATAATCTATATGTTATGCAATGTATATGTGGGCTATTTAAAAACTAAGAGCACTATAACTGTCCTACAATAGATATTTAAGTCTCAATTTTAAAGATGTTGATGCCCAAAGAGGGGGGTAGGGATCTTTGATGATGAAGTTGAGCGTAAGTCTGCTTGTGGGATTTTATTAAAGCTGCAGCATTAGTAAATATTTTCATCTGTGAAATCCTCCACTACTGGAGAGTATTATTTGTACTTTCTGAACAAATAGTTTTTATTCATTGCAGCAGTATTGTTAACAGTTAGAAATTTCACCGTTTTCCTCTTTTATAATATGTTGTTTTCCCAAACCCTTAATTTTGGAATTTCACCAAACATTTCTGGACATATCATTAGTCATACGATAACTTTAAAAAGTGACTCTCGTCCATTCATAAGGTATGTTGTCCTTACAACATATGCAATCCTTTTTCCCTGTCTAAACTATGGTTCATGTATATCTTTCAATTAGTAAAAAGAACCTTTAAACTGTAAGACAATAAACATTTTGTAGAACCACTTTCATCTCAGATCTTGCATAATTACCATTATATTTCACAATGAGCCAACCATATATTTGACCCAACTGACATGTTTTTACTCTTAATACAAATAATCAAAAAAGAAAAAAAAATCTTTCTTATGGGAAATCACTTTTACAAATGCAATTAAAGACTATTTTTCATTCATTTTGATTTGCTTATTTATTTGCTTCCTCTGGGGCAAAAATAAACTATTTTCTTATTACGGCTCAGAACATTGTCATAATTTGTGAACTTGCCAGACAGTAAAACTGAACAATTTTGTCTCTAGCCAAGTTTTGGGAAAACTCAAAAGAAACTTAGGTGCAACAGGAAGAGATGTTAGTAATTCCAGTTGTTCAGCTGTTGCCTTTAGAGTATTCCCTGAATTGTGTTAGAGCGTGTTACTGCATTGCTGTGAACCATAACTGCCAACTTCCACCCTAGAGATGGCTATATTTCAGATGAATGAAATGATACTTGTAAACAAGTTTGTAATCATTCATAAAGCTTTCCAAATAATTTAAGCTCTTCAGAAACACACATTCACTATTGTAATCAGTTGCCTATTGCTTACTTAATTACAGCTTTTAATAGAGAGGAAGACTTTTAAAAATGCAATTTATAGTAATTCTAAACTTAAATTTATTTTTATGATGTTTGTTTTGCTTTTGTAAGTTTCAGGTGTCAATTGACTTCTCCCTGGACAACCTGGTTGAAATTCCACCCTTGACTATTCCAATGCACTCTTTAAAAATTCCTCAGAATATTTTTCTTTAAGGCTAACAACTTCAACTTAGCAGCAGTAGCAGCAGCAACAACTGCCCACTCTGGAATCCAGATGCTATATTTACAGTATGATGATTTTGTTCTGCTTTCCACACGTGGCTTTTTCTTAGACTGTCTCTCAGAGATGGAAAATTCTACCTCTTTTTCAGATTTTAACTTTCATCAGAATGACCTGAAACCAGGTCTTTTCATCCTAGATGACTCAAGATGATTCAAGATTTATCTGTAGTTTGGTTCCCTGAATATCTTGGTGGTAAATTAATCTAGGGCTGCCCATGGACGGAGGAGGAGCCTGGTAGGCTGCAGTCCATGGGGTCTCCAAGAGTCGGACACGACTGAGCGACTTCACTTTCCCTTTTCACTTTTGTGCATTGGAGAAGGAAATGGCAACCCACTCCAGTGTTTTTGCCTGGAGAATCCCAGGCCGTCTATGGGGTCGCACAGAGTCGGACATGACCGAAGCAACTTAGCAGCAGCAGCAGCTCTGGTGGCTCAGTGGTAAAGAATTCGCCTGCCAGTGCAGGAGACAAGGATTTGATCCCTAGGTCAGGAAGATCCCCTAGAGAAGAAAATGGCAACCCACTCAGGTATTCTTGCCTGGAAAATCCCACAAACAGAGCCTGGCAGCCCACAGGTCATGAGTTTGCCAAGAGTCAGACAAGACTTAGCGACTAAACACCAATAAATTAATCTAATATCTCTTTTTAGATTGCCTCCTTCATGGAAAACTCACACCAGTTGCTGCACATAAGCAGTACTAAGAAAATCATGATTTCCAATAAATGAAATCTATAGATGTCAGCAAGTGTCAGTGGGTCCCTGAAAGAACGCGCTGGAACATGAGTAGGCTTTGAGATTTGTGGTGTTGTTCTTTAGGCTCAGGGCTTCCCTGGTGGCTCAGTTGGTAAAGAACCCACCTGCAATGCGGGAGACCTGGGTTCAATCCCTGGGTTGGGAAGATACCCTGGAGAAGGGAAAGGCTACCCACTGCAGTATTCTGACCTGGAGAATTCCCGGGAGGAAAGTCCATGGGGTCACAAAGAGTCAGACACTTTCACTTTCTTTGGGCTCAAGTGAGTACCTTCTTTCTGCAAGATTTAAATAATATATAATGTTATCCCCTCTCCCCCCAAGGTTTTTCAGCTGTATGATTGTTCTTCTGACACAAATGTATTGGACTCTCCCAAATCTCCACTCAAAAATATTTAATGAAAAGACCTTGTTTCTTAAAGAGTTTTAAGTTCTGCAGCTATTATCCATGGGGACACTGAGGGGGGAAAAAAAAACAAAACATGGAGAATACAATGTTCTTCTCAAGTAGGAATGTTTTAAACCTCATCTGAAAATAATAAACATAATACTTTACACTTTTGTAGTCATTTAGAGTTGGAAATGTGTATGCACTTCTAGCATACGGTTTTACTCTCAAAATTAGTCTTGTAAATGAAGAAAGGCACTGAGTTATTCAACAACTGTCTATTGCCTGCTGAGCACTCTGAAGGGATGATCCACGATACATAGGGCAATCGAGAGATTTGACTTTCCTTGGGAAGATAAGACATAAATAGAAGTAAATACAATAAATTGTAGCCTGCCAGGCTCCTCTGTCCACAGAATTCTCTAGACAAGAATACTGGAGTGGGTAGCCAGCCATTCCTTTCTCCAGAGGATCTTCTTGACTCAGGGACCAAACCCGCGTCTCCTGTGTTGCAGGCAGATTCTTTACCGTTTGAGCCACCAGGGAAGAATACAGTAAGTGTACTATATAAATATCTCCTGTAATAGAGAAATAGAGGGACAAAGGCAGGCTTAGAATTATGTTCCATACGATGCCAGGAAATGTCCATGAATTATCTCTTAATACCTTCCTAACTCTGTAGTAGCAATCTTCTGGACAATTTATGGACAAGGAAATCCAGGCTCTCAGAATCTAAGTTCTTTGTCTCAGGAAGCTAAGTGCTCATCATGAGCTCTGGACAGGAATTTCTGGCAGTCATGACATCAAACAAGGCTCCTGACTCATCAGTTATTACCTACCCTTCTCCCGCTAGGTCAGAACGGTTTTGGAAAAAATGCAGTATTAGCACGTCTCCATTTTTTTTCTCTTAACACAGTACTGGTGTCCATCAGGCATTGCCCTCAGGGCAGGTAAGGAACTTGTCATCCCCCCTTGGTGAAGGAGGTTGTTTGCTTTTCTTAGCTGACTTCGTTGAATATGACCAGAATCACCTCTGGGTTTGGCTTCTGAAGTTAGACAGACTACCAGACTGAGTACCCGGGAGGTCCTTGGACGTTGAGTCCATAGAGTCTCAGGTACGACGGAGACGTGTTTTGCTTGTGAAGAAACCGAGGTTCAGGCAGGGGAAATGACCTGATCAGGGTCATACAGTCTGATGTTGGCAGACGTGGCATCAGAACCAGGTCTCCGGACTCCAGCCCAGTGCCTCCCGGGATATAATTAATTAACCCCCGTGTTACTTTGGAATCTTTTATCTGCTTGCCTCTACTGTCACTTGAGTTGGAGATGTCATTCCAGTCAATCAACAGCCTTCTCTCTTCAAAAAGAGAAAAGCGGATAAGCGGGGTGGGAAAAAGTATGTTTTTGGCCTATGAGGGTGACTGATTCATTTCACCACCATTCATCCGATGCCCGCTCGGTGCCAGATACTGGGCATCCAGGGTACAGCAAAGACCGCTTCCAAAGATCGAAAATGGGTCTCTCCCAAGACCGGGAAGGATCCGCGCCTTGGCTGCCTCCTCTCGGATCGGTCTTCCGGAGGTTTCTCGCCCCACCCCACCTCCCAACTGCCAGCCCCTGCAGGTCTCCACGTCCCCTGCGCCCAGCGCAGTGCCAAGCCCTAAGCTGGTGCGAACCAGCAGGAGGAACACTCAATATACCAGCGCAGAGCTCTCCCGGGCTCCCGCGAGGCACGCCCCCGGTCACCAAGGCAACCGGGGAGGTGCTGACCCTTGACCCCGGGGCCCCGCCCGGCCCCGCCCCGCGCATTCCCGAGATCAACATGGAGAAGGCCAACCCGGAAGTGCCGCCGCCGCCGCCGCCCGCTCGGTGCTAGGAGCCGCCGGCCCGGCGAGGTCGAGCCGCGCGCCCGCCGCCCTGCAGCCCGCCGCCCGCCCCGCGGTCCTCTCGCGCCGAGGCAGCCGGGGCCCCCCGCCCCAGGTCTCACTCGACTCCCCCCACCCCCCACACACCCCGCCCCGGGCGATCGGCCCCCGCCCCCACGCCCGCCCGAGAGGAGGAGCCGAGGCGCGGGGGAGGAGGAGGGAGAGCTTTGCTAGAGGGAGCGAGGCCGCGCGAGCCGGCGGCGGTTCGTATTACCGGGGTTGGGAGGAGGAGCCCGGCCGGACCCGCGCGGACTCGCGCAGGGCGAGCGGGAGGTGCGGAGGAGGCGGGGAGGGGGGCGGCCCGGTGGCGAAGAGGCCGGCGGGAGGCCGGCGGGAGGCCGAGGCTGAGAAGTGGGGCGTGGGGGCGCACTCCTTTTCTCCGCCGCCCTCCGCCGGGGCCTTGGCGACCGGGCCTCCGCTGCCCGGCAGGCCCGGGAGCCGCCCGCCGCTGCCGAGGGCCCGTCCCGGGGCGAGGAGGGGCGTGGAGGTGCGGACGCGAGGCCTGGACGGCGCGGCCAGGTGATGCTGGGCCCCTGTGCTTCTCCAGAGGAAAGGGGACCCCCCACCCCCCCCACCACCGCAGATCCGCCGAGCCCCCAGGCTGCCCCAGCCAGGCGTTTGGACCTCAGCCCTACAGGGAGTCGGGCAACTGTGAGTTTGCCTGCCTCCGTTAAGTGCCCTTAGGATGCAGTGATCCAGGCATCAGGCTCTCCCTGCGGGAGGGGCTCTTCCTGCGCTGGTGAACTCGGTGCAGAGAAAAGGGACAGAATGATGCTCTCCGAGCAAGCCCAAAAGTGGTTTCCGACCCACGTGCAGGTCACCGTGCTCCAAGCCAAAGATCTTAAGCCAAAAGGCAAAAGTGGCACCAATGACACATACACTATAATTCAGCTGGGAAAGGAAAAGTACTCCACCTCTGTAGCTGAGAAAACCCTTGAGCCAGTCTGGAAGGAAGAGGCCTCTTTTGAGCTACCTGGGCTGCTAATGCAGGGGAATCCAGAGAAATACATCCTTTTCCTCATAGTTATGCACAGGTCCCTGGTGGGTCTGGATAAGTTTTTAGGGCAGGTGGCCATCAATCTCAATGACATCTTTGAGGACAAACAAAGAAGGAAAACAGAGTAAGTTATGTAATTTGTTTTGAATTGGGGGGAGCTTAACTATTTGAGTGGATTTTCGGTTCTTGAAAATTATTTGTCTACGTGGGGCATTGGTTTTTGGACTGAAATATGACCCAGTTTTAAGCACCGTGTTTGCATAAATCTGAAGTAAAAATAGCCCTTGTGAAGACACATTTTTTTAAGTGGAGTCTCTAATGATCCATTACCCTGGTTTGAGGTAAACGTCTTCAATAATTGAATATTATGCGCAGGATTTTAAGTAAATTAACATTGTTTCACTGCTTATAAGAGGACTGGGCCGTGGTGTTGTTGATCAATTTAAATTATTACAGTCTTTAAACATTACAATTTTCAGAAAATGGAACATCAGAAAAGTAAATCTGCCAATATGCCCTCTTCTATACACACACACACACACACACACACACACATATTATTTTGTAGTTGAACTCTGAAGCTGTCAAGTGGTGAATTACCAAATTTGAACTCAATATTTTATTTCAGCATCATAAACACAGTTGGCTTTTATTTTAGCTCAGATTTCAGGGTCAGTACATCTTGGTGGAGTCTAAAGCTATTAAAAGAAAAAAGTTTTAAAAGTATGTACAGACATCCTTCCTCATTCTTGAACACAGTTACTTCAAAGTTAGTTCTGCAAAGCCAGTGTGTTTAGACCGAATGAAATGCTATCAGATTGGAAACAGTGATTAAATTCTTGTGATGAAATGACATGTTCAGTAAAAACATGGACTTTTTAATATGACTTCCAAACTTGGGTTATATTCTAATTTAAAAAACCATAAGTTAAAACTAGGGTATTATGTCTTAAATTGAAAAATAGTATGTTTTCTGAGATTGTGATACCCGTTTCTTAAACTTATAATTACTCTGGAAGAATGTTTAAAGTGGATGGAATTAATGGGAGAAAAATATAGGTTGAATTTATAAGGGGACGTCACATTTCAAAAATAGCTTTGCTGTTATAACTGATATTTATTTACACTTTTAAAAACTTTCTTGAAGATCATGTTATTTTCTTATATTTTAAAACAACCATGTCATGTTTTTTCTCTACATACCTTCCTGTAGACTTCTCTTGATTGAAATTTTTACTTTTATTGAAAAAATGTTTTTTTAATCAGGTCTTTACCTAAGGACCTAAAGGTTTAATATATGTAAGGTAAAAGGGTAGAGAGAGATAAGTAATACTAGGAATGCCAGAGGAAACTGAAGAGATGAAAATATTTTAGAAGGAGAGAAAACGGTTTAAATAAAGTGTAAAGTTGAATATATATCAGTGATTTTAATAATACTGGTTGATAACTATGAAGTAGCATTCAGTTACCTCTTAGGAGTTCTTCATCAAATTTAAACTGAAAAATGGATAATCACTGATGAATTTATTTCAGATTGCCAATTTTGGATGACCTTACTAAACAATATTTAAAAGTGTTTTGAATGTAAACTTAAAAGTTTATTGCATCTTCAAATTTGATACTACATTTGCAGTACTTTTAGTGTTAATGAATGATATACTACAGGCCTTCTCTGAGATAGAAATGTTCCAAGTGAAAGTAGGCCCGACTATGAACCCAGGGATTCTGAAGATGGAATACACTTTTAAAGTTTCTTCTTGTTTTACTCCTTATCTTTGGCAGCATCACAGTTACAATAAGTGGCTATAAGCAATACACTGATACCGTTGTCTCCCTACAGAAATTCTCTGTTGGCTACTAAAAAAAATGAATTAGAATTTTTGGGGAGAAGAAGGCGTTTAAATGTTATCAACAGTGCTTGTGATGTTATTGCATTCAAAGTGATTTTTTCATGTTATTAAATCCCTAATATTTTCTTTGTGGATAAATGGAGACCACATATTTGATGAGATCTCTTTATTCGTAATATTTCTAGTTTTTTAATATAGTTAATAGCTTCCTTTTGCACCACAGCTATACATATGGCCCAGTAAGAGACAGACTTGAGCCGCCTGCTTATTGCAAGAAAGATATTTAATATTCTTCACATTGCTGGGCCTTGTCAGCATATTCCTAAGTGCTTTTTAGAAAACGGGTATGGGTGATGAAGGCGACCAGCTGATTTGGAAGTCCTATGGAACTGCTGGGTGTGACACTTTCTACTCTTGACACTAAAGACAAGTATTTACAGCTTGTTTTCCATGATAAGCAAAGAAGTATGCTGGCTAAATGTATCACTTGATTTATTTTTATACCTTGAAATTAAAAGCTTTTTTTCTTCTTTCAAGGAGAGGGATAAAGGGCCTGAGCCAGAACACTTTCATGAGTGGGGCCTAGAAAGAGAACTTTTCCATATTTCCTGTTTTAATGGGTGTCTGGGTTGGTTCGGGCACAAGGTTTAAGGAAACAATATGGTACTTAATAATAGAATAGTAAAATTGTTCATGCTGTTACGTCATATCGATTGATTTTTTTTTTTAACAGCCGAAGTGGGCGATGTTGATTTTTTTGTTTGTTTGTTTTTAATGCTCATGAAAAGTAATAACCATCCGAGTCTCTAAGTTAGGTATAACTCAAACACATGCATGTTTTAGGACTTGTGTGTGCGGCTGTGCGGTGCACCTGCATCCTGGCCTCTGGCACTCTTCCTGCCAATCTTGTCCCATTTCTGACCACACAGCACCAATTGCTTGGGAATAGCTCCCACATGTGTGGTGGTTTTTGAACATGGACCTGTGCCCACTCAAAAATTGAACAGAGGCCATATACAGTTTAAATCCAGCACTCCAGAGGTGAAAAAATAAAATCAGCGTTAATCCACTAAGCTTCAAATGCTATGTCTTCCTTTTATCTTTTTTGAAGCCAGGGAAAACAAGTGCTCTCTCTGGAATGACTCTTGAAGGTCTCATTAATACTTCCCTCTTATATCACTTTCCAAACAAAGCAGTTAGAGTTATTTGTCACGCCTATATTTTGAGTTGGTATATTTGTTAAAGTTCTTTGCAGTTGGGTCTTTGGGGTTTTTTTGTGTGTGTTTTACTTTTTTTGGCCAAGGAGGATGGAAAATACTGTATTTAGAGTTTACATTCAAACACTGACTTGCTTTTATCCATTAAAGCTTACCTAAGTCTTCAGCTTTTCTTAACCAGAGAACAAAATGGTGCAACGTACACAAAGACGTACACAGAGTTGTTAGTATTGTTGTTTTAAGAATATAGCTCTAGAAATGAAAATTCAGTAAACATTTATTTAGCGCAAGGAAAATTGCCTTCAAGAAGCTTACACTCCAGCAAGACAAAACCTACGTTGCCCTTGTTATTGGCTCTTGAGTCTTCTGATTAAATACAGTGTCCTGTGATATACCTGGTATGCGTTTAACCTTATTAACATATATGTGGTTCATTAAATACGAAATAACTACTATTTTCATGCAGCTGTGACTGGTCAGCTTTGTCTGTTTTCCTTGTTGACTCCAGTCTGACATTAAGAAGCTACTTATTCTCTGTGCCTGAGTTTCCTCTTCTGTGAAATAAGGATTTTGGACTAAATGATTTATTTGGTCTCTTTTCTAAAATTCTGTTATCGATTTTTTTCCCCTCAGATTTGCTATGCTTTGTTACATACACGGATCTGACATGCTTGGTGTTTTTGTTTGGTTCTGTTTTGTTTGGGGATTTGACGGGGTGGGAGCACATTTTCTTGCAAAGTGGATTCACCTATTTTCTGAATAACCTGCAGTACTAACAGAGCATTTCTCACGGGTCATCCATCAGGATTCCCCCCCATCCTGAAAATGCTCTGTTTTCCAAGATTGTGAGTTAATAATCGGGCATGTGACCTTGCTTTGTTTTCAGGCTTTGTGAGTGTTCAGCTTTGTGGTGCTGAAGGTTCTCTGGTCCACAGAGTTCATTGCTGTCATTTTTCGTTTCTAGTCTCTGAGTCTTCACATTTCACCATTTGCCTCAGATAAAGGATTTTCTCTGTTTAGGGTCTCAGGTTAATGCTTTCTGTTATAAGATTTTCTGTTTTTTAAAAGTTGCTTGTTTGATGCAGCTAGATCTTAACTGATTCAATTGAAAATATTTCGCTTGCGTGTTACTTTCTAAGATGTAGCTGGTGTATATATATATATATATATATACACACACACGTACATATTATGTGCCAGTTTTCTTTTGCGTGGAAAGACCTTTGAAACTAGTGTTCCACTTGATAGTAACTGTAGCTTCTGGTGTATTCTGTAAAATTAGATCTGAGTTATTTAAGAAAATTTAACACTTGCAGAACTGTATTTAAATAATGACCTGTCTGCAGGAATGGATATTATTCTTCATTGTTTAAGTAATATGAAAACATTGTGGGAACTCTCATCTCTGCTGGAGTTTGTAGTTTTTTTGGCTGTTTGCCCTATAAACTGACCATTTATGACAACAACAACTGGAGAAGTTCTCATGGATAAAAAATACTGTAAATAAACCGAAATAAATTTTGCATTTTACACATCATTTGAAAATGGGCAGTGTAATTCCCTGAAGTGACTAAAAGCATAAGATTTGGGTCCAGTTAAAATATGTTTTATTTGGCATTGTCACAGTAGCAAGTTATTGAAACAGATTCTAAGAGGAAGCATTTAAGCTTTCTTTTTTTCTTCAAAAATACTTTACAAGATTTATTACCATTTGTCACTTCTTGCATTTTTGCTTATTTTGCATATTTTATTCAGGAAGAGGCTTTGACCAATTTTGTATAAATCTAAATTACATTGTGGGCTTCCCCATTGGCTCAGCGGTAAAGAATCTGCCTGCCATGTAGAAGCTGCAGGAGACACAGGTTCGATCCCTGAGTGGGGAAGATCCCCTGGAGAAGGGCATGGCAAGCTACTCCAGTGTTCTTGCCTGGATAATTCCATGGACAGAGGAGCCTGGCGGGCAACAGTCCATAGCGTGGCAAAGAGTCAGACACGACTGAAGTGACTTAGCACACACGCACACAATTTACATCATGAGCAATTTTCATGATGAACAAACTGTAGGGAGTAGTCTCCCATGTTAACAACATTTTTTTAATAGCTTTTACAGAAGAACTGTTTTGGGACAGAGGCTGAATATTATTTTATTAAAAGTTTGGTTATTTATTATTTTATGGTGCTCAAAAATAGTATGTATTGATGAATTATTTCAGGGTCTCTACCTCAGGGTCTTTTAATGCTAAAAAATATTCTTCAGCCACGAGCCACATGTGCACTAGATGGGAACATAATAGCTGTGATTGGTGAGAAATTTTGATGCGTGATTTTCAAATCATGAAAGAAAAAGTTGTCTAAATAGCTTTTCAAAAAAGACCGATTCCTTCTGTATGTGATACGTGGCAGAGACCTCCCTGTTTTTTTAAATGAAGCCATGAATAAAACCAGAAGCCCTCTGGCTGACAGTTTCTCCTTCAGTGCTTAGATTGCCTTCATGTAGAGTAACTTTACCTAAAAAGCTATTTGTATACAACAGAGCTCGATAATCCTCTCTTCATTACATATTACAACCCAGTTTTTCCTTCTCTTTAAGGTGGTTTAGATTAGAATCCAAACAAGGAAAAAGAGCCAAAAACAGGGGTGAGATAAAGGTCAATATTCAATTTATGAGGAACAATATGACAGCAAGTATGTTTGACTTATCAATGAAGGACAAAACAAGATCTCCTTTTGCAAAATTAAAAGATAAGATGAAAGGTAGAAAAAATGATGGGACATTTTCTGATACATCTTCTGCAATCATTCCAAGTTCTCACATGCCTGATGCCAATACTGAATTTTCAAGTAGTGAAATACAGATGAAATCTAAACCAAAAAAGCCTTTCCTTTTGGGTCCTCAGCGACTCTCTTCAGCACATTCAATGTCTGATTTAACTGGAGCCCACGTATGCTCGGAGAAGCTGAAGTCTGGCACCGTTGCTCAAACGCATCTTCTTGGCCGCCAGATAGATTCCTTTGGAGCAGTTCCGGAAAGTGGTAAGTGATGTATGCATTCTTTCTAGTTGATCCCCCGTGATCTGAACTACCTTCTTAATTTTTAAAGTTTGACTTCTAAAGTTAGAGAATAAAAATTGAGGTTTCTTGCTAGTATTTTCTAAATTAGTCAGCAGATATTTATTGAGTACCTACTATACTCAAAATTGGTAAGTCTAAAGACAGAGCTTGTCTGCATTCAATACTGTATTTATAGAATTAGATAATAAAAGTGAATCTTGGTCTCTTTTCATGGCCTGGCTGCTTTTTTTTTTTTTTTTTAACTGTCATTTCTCCTGCCTCAGAAGCCTGAAACATAAATGAATATTCCATTTCATCAGAATTTTCCTAGAAAAGAATCTTATTGTTCAGAAATAAGAAAGTAAATTTAATACTACTGATGAAAAAACAATGAGAATTTATGTAGCACTATAATGCTGAGCAGAACCTTTAGTTTTAACATTATATTTGTTTATGTGATTGTTTCATTCTGAGCTGAGTAAATTACTAATTGTCTAGCAAGATACTAATTGTTATTAGCCTACATACTGCTGTAGCTTAGCATTTTAAGATTGTTTTCCTTGATTATTTTAAAAGGTTAATATCTTTAAATAGCTAATTGCTCTCATTCTAAAAGCAGCAGTATGCACACAGGATGTGTCAAATAGTGTGATATAATGTGTCACTGATTATGTAGTAACTACAAAATTGTTTGCAGGAAGTCTCAAATCTCCACACAGAAGAACATTAAGCTTTGATACTTCTAAAATGAACCAACCTGACAGCAGTGTGGATGAAGGTGAATCGTCTTTCGGAAGACAAAATGACCCATTTACAAATGTGACTGCTTCATTACCCCAAAAATTTGCAACACTGCCAAGGAAGAAAAATCCATTTGAAGAAAGCAGTGAATCATGGGACAGCAGCGTGAATTTATTTTCAAAATCAATTGAAGTAAGAAAAGAAAACAAGAGAGAAAAAAGGGAGAAAGTCAGCCTCTTTGAAAGAGTGACTGGAAAAAAAGATAGAAGATCTGATAAACTTAACAATGGGGGAGCCGATAGCCCTTGTGACTTGAAATCACCTAATGCATTTAGTGAACATCGGCAGGACTATTTTGATTATGAATCAACTAATCCGTTTACAACAAAATTCAGGGCTTCAAATATAATGCCATCTTCAAGGTAAGCTTAAATGTGGGGGAAGTTGTGCTATTTTGGAAAATATTATACTTGAAAGTATCAAATATCCTTTTTAAATTCCTTTCATTTTACTTGAGAAAAATGCTAATCTTGTTTTTATAATTAATTTTGGAGCCAGGCAGTGTGTACATCTTTGGAACTGAACTTTTTATCTTAGAAGGATAAAAGATTCTTAATCCCCACCACATTATATTTCTTTCTACTTAATGCTGGCCAGAAACTTATGAAGAAAACTATGTAGCATTTGACGAGGTGTGGTGAGAGGGGATCACCAGTGGGTGCAAATTCAAGCCAGAAATCTTAAATGATGAGTTGGGTTTCTAGATGTTATTTTTCATCAATTGGTTGTAGACCAATAGCAGCCTATGGACTATTCTTTAAGAAATACTGGCTTAAGTTAAGTACTAATAGTTTTTGTTGAGAGTGTTAGTTCTCAGTTGTGTCCAACTTTTTGTGACCCCTTGGACTTTAAGTCTGTCAGGTTTCTGTATCCTTGGAAGCCCATGGTTTTCATAATAGGTGTTGACTGTCCTTATTAAGGGCTTCCCAGGTGACACTAGTGGTAAAGAATCTGCCTGCCAGTGCAGGAGACTGAAGAGATGTGGGTTCAATCCCTGGGTCTGGAAGATACCCTGGAGGAGGGCATGACAACCCACTCAAGCATTCTTGCCTGGAAAATTATGTGAACAGAGGAGCCTGGCAGGCTACTGCCAATAAGGTCACAAAGAGTTGAACATGACTGAAGCTACTTAGCATGCACAAACATCCTTATTAAATGGCTATCTGGAGTAATGTTTTTTGGAATCCAGTGAACCTTGGGGGTGCTATAAATACATCACAGAGTATCTGTAATGATGACTTATAGAAATAATCTATCATGATAAGGTTTAGATTGTCAAAATCCTTGAGTTTTCAGTTATGTTAATAGTACTTTTCTAATTCCTTAGTATAGGAACTGTATGGCTTAAGTAAGACGATGCATTTTGCAGAAATGAATGGTGGAATAGTTGATTAAGGAAACCTCAAGCAAAAAATAAGATGAATCTATTGGAGTCTTATGCAGTTATCACAGAGGAGCATGATAGACTGTTGGCTGTGGAACATAGATGTTCTTTCCCGAGCAAAAACGTGTGGTGGTCAGACTCCAGTGAGAAACCTGGCTCAGTGGCTCTGTGACCTCTCTCAACTTCCGCATTTCTGTCTTTGAAATAAGGAAAAGGAGACATTCTCAGTAGGATTGGGGGACGATTAATGATAAAGTACATGGTGTAAAGCCAGGCCCCAGGTGGGGAAGCCATAAACAGTGGTTACTGTTATGTTTATATAGTGCCTTGTGATATTTTGTTCAAGAACGTTGCTTTGTTTCGTCCCACTATAAACAGAAAATAGTACTAATAATCGCCCTTTTAGGCTTGTGATCTCCTGCCTGTCTTCTGATCTCTTAAAACATGCGTTTAGAGTTTTCCAGGGAAAGCTAGTATTTCTTTTGTCTTCTTTTATCAAAATAAGTGGGTATTCACTGTAGCTTTGGAAAGTATTGTTCAGTTTTCTTTATAGACTATACTTCAAAGAAATATGTTTTTATCATATGGTATTAATATTTTATTGAGAAGTCCATGGTTTTGATATGCTATTCTCAAATATTTCATTTTGGTATTTTACATACTGTACTTCACATACTGCGTTAAGAAACTACAGAGGTAAATAGAAATGTAGTTGCTTTTTTCCCCCTCCTTAACTAAACTGTTTTTGAACAAAGTTATTGCCAAGAACTATCTGAGATAACTTAGAGACTGGATAATTTACATAATTTTAGAGTCAAAGAAAAGCAAAAACAGTGGGACTTGGTAGGAAAATGATTTTTAAATTATGGCAGTATGTGGAAAAATAGGTGTCCTCAAATTTTTGATTGCCTTATACTTGGCTCTTTACATGAACTTAAAAATTAATGTTTTAAAAATGAGTGTCATTTTGCCAGATTGAGGCTTTGTTTGGGGTTACTTCAATATTAATGCTGTTGCTATCAAAATTAGAGTTGTAATCCTAAATGAAATCAACCCTGAATATTCAGTGGAAGAACTGATGCTGAAGCTCCAATACTTTGGCCACCTGATGTGAAGAGCTGACTATTGGAAAAGACTCAGATGGCTGGGAAAGATTGAGGGCAGGAGGAGAAGGGTCAACAGAGGATGAGATGGTTCAGTGGCATCATCGACTCAATGGACAAACTCTGAGAGATAGTTACGGACAGGGAAGCCTGTTATGCTGCAGTCCATGGGATCGCAAGAGTCGGACACAACTGGTGACTGAACAACAGTAAGATGATATTTGTGTAAAATGATTGCAAGCAGTGAAAAAACAATAGATTTTTTAGTTTTTAAAATTTTCTCTTCTTCATATTCATAAGATATCAACTATGAAGACAAAAACATCTGTAGATTCCTGCGAAGTTACTCTTCCTTTTTATGTCACAAGCCATCTTCGTGGTAAATGGAAAACATTTGCAGTAAAGGGGTTTGTTGTTGTTTCGTCACCAAGTCGTGTCCAATTCTTTGTGACCCCGTGGACTTAGCCTGCCACGCTCCTCTGTCCTCGCCTAACTCCTGGAGTTCCTCAAATTCATGTCCATCGGGTCGGTGATGCTATCTAATCATCTCACCCTCTGCCGCCCCCTTCTTTTGCTTCAGTCTTTCCCAGCATCAGGGTCTTTTCCATTGTGTCCGGTCTTTTCCAGTGAGTCAGCTCTTTGCATCAGGTGGCCAAAGTATTGGAGCTTCAGTGTCAGCATCAGCCCTTCCAGGGAATATTCAGGACTGATTTCCTTTAGGATTGACTGGTTTGATCTCCTTGCAGTTCAAGGGACTCTAAAGGGTCTTCTCCAGCATCACAATTCAAAAGCATCAATTCTTCAGCACTCAGACATCTTTATGGACCAGCTGTCACATTGTACATGACTACTGAAAAAATCAGTTTTGAATGTACGGACCTTTGTCAGCAAAGTGATGTCTCTTTTTAATACACTATCTAGGTTTGTCATAGCTTCCCTTCCAAGGAGCTTCTTTTAGAGGTAAATTAATAGAAGGATTGACAATAAATAGATCTAGGAAGAGAGTGCAGTTTGAATTTTTGGAAAGCAGCTTTGTCTCAAGTGGAGTTAGAAAGGATATAGTTGAGATAGTTTGGTCTTTTCATATTTTTCCTTCCAGTAGCGTTCCTCAGTTATATGGGACATTTTCGATTTCTTACCTTAACGTCTAAACCAAACGCACTTTTGAAATTATAGACTCGCATCATTAGGACACATGGTGTGAATTTTTTTTTTCCAGTAATGCTAAATAGATCTTATTTACAGAGTCTTCTGGACTCCTGTGACCAGTGTCTGTGAGAATGCTGAACAAAGTGAAGGGTGAAATATGTAGGTGTGGAACTGAATTTTGTTCTTTGAGTAAACTGGTTCCCTGTGATGTGCAGATACATGGGAACCGTATTGTTACCCTCTGGCTGAATAATGTGTGTGATCACGACTGGAGAATTTTCCTTATGCCAAAAAAGTTGTACTAAGGAACACTTTCTTGAAAGTTAGAGTTTTTATTTGCTTGTAAGTAAAGTCGAGCTGACAAAATCACGTAGTAATCACAGAAGTTACTGCATTTTGCTTCTGTTCTTGGAATAGATTCCATAGTCTTACGTAAAACTGAGAGAGGAAATGAGCTAGCTTTTTGTTGGGTTACTTCAACAAAGAGAAGGGCTCTTTGAAATCCCTTTTCTTGAAGTTGCTAATTCTCAGTCTCCTTCCTCTTACCTACCCCCACTGCTCTGACCAGAAGTAACTGTTCTTGTGCTGCAGCCTGGTCTTCCCTAGGTCTTCCTTTCTGTGGGCATCTCCCTGTTCACTAATCTGACCACTTTACCCCTCTCACCTCCATGAACAACATGATGACAGAGCCTGCATTTCATTCATCTTTTAACCCTTAATCTCCAGCATAATAGTAGGTAGCAGGTATTGGCAAGCAGTTTTTGAATAAATGAATGTGGTGTGGCAGGTGGATTTCCTAAAATACTCCTATCATCCCCTCATTCCCTTAGCCCCCTGCTTCTAGCTCAGTGTGGGCTGTGGAGGTCTTTCTGATAGACCAGCAGCAGATCCATAAAGGCAAATGTGTGCATTTTTATATACAACTAAACAGGATTCCACTCCAGTATTTTGCCTGGGAAATCCCATGGACATCGGGCTACAGTCCATGGGGTCGCAAAAGAGTCAGACACGACTTAGTGACTAAACAGCAACAACAAAAGATGATTGGAAATCTAAATGAGTCTTAAAGGACTACGAAAATGCAATATTCATATTCTGACTGGCACATTTCTGAAGTTTGTTAAGAATTCTGTATTATAATAGTTAGGGTAGATTACCAGCTGCAATAAACAACCTTAGATCTCATTGGCTTGGTCCAGTTAAAGTTGATCCCTCCTTATCATGACACGTGAGTGCTTTGTTCCATGCTGTTTCTTGGCTCCACACGGTTGCTCAGGAACCAGGCTCCTTCCTTGTAATACTGCTGTTTAATGTGCGTCCCCCAAGGCTGTGCAGCAGAGAAAAAGGGTGGAGGATCATGTGGATGTCTTTATGTGCCAGGCGTGGCAGTGGTAGCCACTACTTGTTCCGCTGGTGTTCCACTGGGCAGTGTTCAATCAATCATGTCCTAGTCTGAGTGCAACCAGTTAAGAAACATGGTTTAGCTGCAGACCCAGAGAAAACTACTGGGTTTGAGTGCACAGTAGTGTGTGTGTCCTGGATGCCAGCTCTAACAAGTCTGGATAACATTCTAACACTTGGTGTGCTGTAGAAGTCCTACTATACATGTATGTGAAAGTGTAGCTGGAATTCTTATAGTTTTCAGAAGAATGTTTTATCAGTTTACTGTTGGTGTTGAGTTGTTTATGTTTTAAAAGTATTGCTCCTCCTGTTTTTAATTACAAATCACAGGTGGTTTAGCAGCATCAGTATCAGTTAATGTTACATGATTAACCCTACAGTTAAATAATCAAAAAAATAGTGATTTTTTTTTTTTACATCAGCAGTATTTAACTTTCCAAAAACCAATATTCCTGAATGTTATACCATTTTCAATAATTTGTTCATGACTAATTCTTCAACACTGGGCTATTTTCCCTCTGAAAAGTGGAAATAGGTGGGTATGTTCACCAAAGCAGATTTGCTTTTTTTTTTTTTTTAGAACAGAGTCACAGCTAGACTGTTCTCTTAGGTGGGGACAGGTGACCAAGTTCTGGCTTACTGAAGACTTAGTGGAAAAGAAGAATGGTCTGCCCCTCCATATCCCTGGGTTCTTTGCATCCATGGAATAGAGCAATCTCGGGTCAAAAATATTTGGGGGGAAAAATTCTAGAAAGTTCCAGAAAGTAAAACTTGAACTTGCTGCTTGCTGGCAGCCATTTACACAGTATTTACATTATATTTACAACTATTCAGGTAGCACTTACTTTGTGTTGGGTGTTATAAGTAATCTAGAGATGATTTAAAGTATACAGGAAGGATGTGTGTAGGTTACATGCAAATACTAGGCATTTTTATATGAGGGGCTTGAACATCTAGAGAGCTGAGTAATCTGGGGTCTTAGAACCGATACTCTGCAGGTACCGGGGAGTGAATGTATACCAGTTTTAGGGCTAGTCCATGAAAACCTCCTATACAGCCCTCCATATTCCTGAGCTTTCACCATACCCTGGACAGAAGGTTGGCAAACTAGGCTTGTGGGCCAAATCTGGCTTGCTGCCTGTTTTTTGGAAATAAGGTTTTATTGGAATGCAGCTTGCCCATTTGTTTATGGCTGCTTTTGTCCTGTAATGGTAGAGTTGAGTAGTTATGGCAGAGACTGTATGACCCACAAAGCCAAAAATATTTATTACTTGACCTTTTACACAGATAATTTGCTAACCTGTACTAACTGGGTGGAGGTCTTTGGATAGCCATAGACAGGGTCCCTGAATGCATGTGGAAGGCCACTTCATCAACAACAATAACTGCTGAACCTTGTCGTGAATAATAAATTTTCAGGATATTAAATTACTGTGATGTTTGCATTTATGTATTATAGCACGTAGCATCGTTATTTAGCATTTAGGCCATAATGCCTCTTGTTCTGTTTAAGAAAGCCTAATTCAAAACACTTTCAGAGTCACTGGTTTGCAACACCAAAAACGTCTGTTTTTGATTGTCAAGGATTATTGTGTTTTAGGCTTTTCTTAACTATTCAGCTTTTCTTTTAGTATACTTTACCTTTCTGTTCCAAGTGGGTTCATTTCCTTATTGCACCTCTCTACCCTGAGGTCCCTGTAAGCCTGGCCAGTTCCGTTCCTTGGCTCAGCTGTGAAATGCACTCTTCACTAATCTCTGAGTGTCCTCCGACTATCCTTGATGTTGAAAACTCTTTAATCCTATCTTGATTGATAACAGTGTTCCCTTCTGTGGAATTCTGCTGATATAGAACGTAATTGCCGAACAATGTTTATTCTGTCTTGGTTTTAGTTCTCCCAACTAACCTGTGTAAACTACCGAACAGTTGTGCTGTATCTTCTTTTGTGGGTGCCTGCAGCACCCAGGGGCTTCCCAAATGGCTCAGTGGTAAAGAATCCACCTGCCAGTGCAGGAGATGCAGGTTTGATCCCTGGATCGGGAAGATGCCCTGGAGAAGGAAATGGCAACCCACTCCAGTATTCTTGCCTGGAAAACCTCAGGGACAGAGGAGCCTGCGGGCAACAGTCCATGGGGGCACAGAGAGACACAACTGAGCACATGCACGCAGCACCTGGACCACTGCATGTCCTCAGTGCTGATCATCAGGGGCACCTGGGTTTGGTTTGGTTTGTTTTGTTTTGTTTTTTTTTAAATCTCAGTTGAGTCCTACTGCAAGGCTAAATTAGAATCTTCAGTGGGTAAGCCCGGAAATAAAAGTCAATGTTAAAAAAAAAAGACTTCCTGCTGATTCTCAGGCTTAAAAATTTTTGATCTAAATTACATCATCTATTTCATAGAAGTTCAGTAAGTACTTATATATGAACAGGAATCAGGAGTTGTGCTGCTAAACTCATAGTTGAAGAGACAGTTTAGTCATATTAGCTTTGTCTGCGGGGCCCTAAGTAAGTAGAGGGATCAATGAGGAGATCAGCTTGACTAAAACAGGGATGTGGAGAGGAGTATATATTTGGTCGAATGGCTGCTGCTGCTGCTAAGTCACCTCAGTCATGTCCAACTCTGTGTGACCCCATAGATAGCAGCCCAGCAGGCTCAGCCGTCCCTGGGATTCTCCAGGCAAGAACACTGGAGTGGGTTGCCATTTCCTTCTCCAATTCATGAAAGTGAAAAGTGAAAGTGAAGTTGCTCAGTCGTGTCCGACTCTTCTCGACCCCATGGACTGCAGCCCACCAGGCTCCTCCGTCCGTGGGAATCTCCAGGCAAGAGTACTGGAGTGGGGTGCCATTGCCTTCTCCGGGTCGAATGGCTAAGAAACAACTAAATTATAGTAGGCATTGAAGATCAAGCAGAAATGTCTGACTGTTGAGTATTTATGGCATCTGTGGATGGATTGTTTTTTAGGATTCAGGTGACACCTAGGCATCAGTCGTGATGAACAACATTTAAAAAACATGCTTGTGTTTGTACGCTACCTGTAAGAAATTGAAGAGACCCTCCATTTGTGATGTGTATTCTTCTGAGGTTCCAGTTTAGGACTGAAGAACTCCTGGCTAAGGGAAGTCATTCATACAAGGAAAAAATTTGTAGTGTATGTCTTATTCTGAAATTTTAAAAAAATATATAGTCAAGAACATAAGCCTACTCTGTAGGATGAGCTAATGCTGTTTGAGGGTAGAGGCAGCTCATCGAAGTGCAAGACCTTATGGGAGATATTTTTACCAGAGAATTTTGGTTTGGGAACATCCTTCTATTTAAGACCTGCACAAAGCACCTGCTTTCCTTTCATTATTTTCTGCCTTATTGTAGTTGTGAAAACCACGTAAACAAACTCTTAGTTGTGCTATGACAACTTAATGGTATATTGTATAATAACATTCCTAGTGTCTTTGACTTTATTATAACACTACAATGTGTGTATGCCTGTGTTTCCCTTTGCAGTATTTGCTGTGGAAGAATCTGTCCACTTCTTAACTCTGAACTTAAGCCAGTTATTTTTTCAGTCAGTGCATAGTGTCTGAGGTCAAGATCTCATATTTATCACATGTACTTTACAATTTTACATGATCGTATCAGTTCAGTTCAGTTGCTCAGTTGTGTCCAACTCTTTGCGACCCCATGGACTGGAGCATGCCCGGCCTCCTTGTCCATCACTGACTCCCGGAGTTTACTCAAACTCATGTCCATTGAGTCGGTGATGCCATCCAACCATCTCATCCTCTGTCGTCCCCTTCTCCTCCCACCTTCGATCTTTCCCAGCATCAGGGTCTTTTCCAGTATCTTTGATGATTGTAACATGCTTTTCTTAGAAGCTGCAAAAAAAAAAAAGAGTTACCTAGAATATATATTTAAATGTGTTTCTAATTTTCACAGCAAAAATCACCATAGGCTTTTGAGCATGTAACGATTATTAGGAAGTTGTATAATATGTCTGTTAAAAAATAGACTTATGTATTTATTTTTCAAAGTTAGAGTAAACAAATGATCCTAAAGAAAAGACCCTATTCATAGTTTTAAAGCCATTGTTTTTATAATGTCCTTACAACATTTTTTTTTTTCTGATTTAAATTTAAAGCACAGTCTTTGGTTTATTAAACCTCCCCCCACATAAGGTTTATTTTAATAGCAGTGTTTACTTTTTGTCCATATTTGTCTAATGTTAAAGATAATCTGCCTGTTATTCATGGCAGCCTATAAATCTTTTTTACACAGCTGACAATTTGTAGCTTCATTTATGAGACAGAAAACAAAAACTTTTGAGATGATTTTTAGAGCCATTAATCCATTAGTGCCCAGGGATTTACAGAATGTATCTAATGAAAGGATGACTGGGAACGTGAAATATGCGATGTGATTAGTTCCCTTAACACTAACTAGAACTTTTATGCTTAACTCCCCAGATACGACTTGAAACTTTTTTACCCTTTGTCATCCTAATACTCATTATAATAGCTCTCATTAATTGGTACATCTCCCAATGGGTTAATTTGAAGATACCAACCATGCTATCCTTTTGCTAACTTACTAATGCAAATTGATATTTATAGACTTCAAAATTGAAAACAAAAAAAGCCCTAACAGAAAAGAACAAACTTTGCTAAGTTATTATTATTTTGAGCTGAGAGATTGAGATACACAGAGAAGCTGTTGAGAAAAGAAAACAAGCCAAAAAAAAAAAATCCACAAAAACTACTGTAGGCTAATAAACTGATGTGAAAATTTCTCAATTTACAGCACTTGACAGGTGCTAAAAGAAAAGCATCTTTAATTTTAATGTGTTGTTAGGACCTCTTTAGAGAGACTGTACAAGTTATTAACAAGGTCCTCTGAGACAGGAGACGGGTAATTAACAAGACCTATGGAGATATAGTTTAGGTAATTAACGAGCTCTTAGGCACTGGACACAGGATAACACATAGCGAGTCCAATAGTTAAAGAGAACAGGTTGTTATGATCAAATACAAGATGTAGAATGTAAGTCTTCTTGATGTTTCTGGTAGGAAAATATTAAGATTATATTCCAGTGACCTTAATGCACTAATTTTTATAAATCAATATGTAAATTTTTTGCTTTAAGATAGAGTTTGAGAGGATTTTTTTTTGTAAAATCAACAAGCGCAAAGAAGCTTGTTACATGTAGATTAATAATCATCATCAATTGCTGTTAATGAACTTTGAGAACAATACATTGGAAAGACATAACTTCTGTGATCCGTACTGTGAGCTGTGCTTAGTCGCTCATTCGTGTCTGACTTTTTGCAACCCCATGGACTGTAGCCTGCCAGGCTCTAAATTTAGACTTTTATTGTGTTTATTTTTCACCTATGGGCTGTTGACTAAAACTGCCTGTTCCAAATGGGCAGTCCACTTTCTCTGACCGCTTTAAAACAGTCAGGATCTAGGCCAGAGAAGACTGTCCTTCATCAGTTTGCTTTTTACATAATACACAAGGGTCCCTCCCATCATACTGTTAGGGAACCTTTAAGTCTGAGACTAGATAGTCTCAATTTCAGATAGTTGATCTAATTATTTCCTGTGTAAATTTGAAATTGTTGAGGTATGAGTTGAGATCTGGTTCAGAAAACTTGCAGTCTGCAAGCCTTTATTAAAACATGTTACACTAAAGATTAAGGATATGAAGAAAGCTCTTGCAGGTCTTCTAATTCATTCCAATGCTTCCTCAATGTGTCTGCTCCAGTCCATCAGGATGACTTTCTCCGAATTTCAGATCTGAAAATCAAATGATGTTTTCAGTTTTCATTATTTTTGGATGAATAAGATAAAACTATGTCTCGTGCTGGGATATAGGAGGAGCCTGGTGGGCTACAGTCCATGGGGTTCTCAAGAGTCGGACACGACTGAGCAACTACACTTTCGCTTTCATATTTGCTATATATAAGGATAGCAGAAGTTATTAAGATACAAATCCTGCTCTAAGAGCTCATCAAAACAGGCACATAAAAATTAGGTCTAAATTCCATGCTAAAGACTAGACACTGTATCAGCATTGGGGTACTATGAAAGATTTTTTAATTGGGTTGTGATATGAACAGAGTAATATCTTAGGTATTCTGTGGTATGGGGATTTCCTGGGGCCAGGAGTGGCAGCAGGGAGGAGGCCTTGGAGCAAGAGAACAAGTTAGGAAGTTACCATGATTGTTGAGGTGAGAGTTTGATAAAGGTCACTTGGCAGTGAGGATGGAAAGAAGGGAACATCTCTGAGATACATTTCTGGACTAACATAGATGGGATATGACCATTCTGCGTGTGTGTGTGTAGGGGAGGGATGTTGGGGGACTGGTAAAGGAGAAAAAACGAGGAGGATTATTTCAGTGATGTGTCTTTAATCAGTGTCTTAAATCTGATGAATCACAGTGCTGTAAAAACTGTTTTGTAGCAGTGTTAGATCTTTAGTCTTTGAATCAAACTTGGCATTTCAGTCTTGATGAAGAGGTTTGAGTTTTCTGTGTTTTTAATGTGATGCTGTCTTGTTTATTTTAGAATTTTGTTTTTAGAGAATAGGAATTACGTATTTTGAGTTATTGGAGACAAGGAAGTTAGTATTAATCTAATAACAGTTCATGAGAGTTTGTTTTTGAAACCTGGAAAATACTTCGGCTTCTTTGAACACAAGAATGCACATTTCTATAACTGCTTATGGACTGAATGCATTTAAAGTGTATTCACCTTAACACTGTAATTACTACATGTATTTCTCTCCAGTGGCTTTGGCTTTACCAAATCTTGCCCCCTTTGGATCCCTTTTGTCAGGTTCTCACTAAGAGAATAACTTCTCTTTCTTTTATGCTTTTCCCTTCTTTGTGCACCACTTTTGTAGGCCTCCTGCTTCGATGTTTAGAGCATTTCTTTTTGGACTACTTTGTCCACATCACCTGTGGTTACCCTTCGTAATAATAAAGCTTTAATTTTTAAATACAGGTGCTATTTCTATATATTTAACATGTGGTGGTAGTGTTAACTTTGGCCAGAGTGTTTTAAATAGCTGCTGGTGGTAGAAATTAAAGCAATTAATTTGATTTGTAAATCATCTTCCTTATATGCATTTAGCTAGTTTCTAAGAATATTAGGATTCAGACATTCGACATTTGTCTCCTTGAACTTATATTTTAAAGATAAATTATTTATCTTTGATTTGATATGCTAAATACAATTCAGTATTATATAACAGGCTTCCCAGGTGGCTCAGTGGAAAAGAATCTGCCTGACAATGCAGGAGACGCAGGAGATGCTGGTTTGATCATCCTGAGTGGGGAAGATCCCCTGGAGGAGGAAATGGCAACCCACTGCACTATTCTTGCCTGGACAATTACATGGACAGAGGAGCTTGGTGGGCTGCAGTCCATGGGGTCGCAAAGAGTCCAGCATGACAGTAGACTGATGAGCATGTGCACATGCACACACATCATATGCTGCTGCTAAGTCGCTTCAGTCGTGTCCGACTCTGTGCGACCCCATAGACGGCAGTCCACCAGGCTCCCCTGTCCCTGGGATTCTCCAGGCAAGAACACTGGAGTGGGTTGCCATTTCCTTCTCCAGTGCATGAAAGTGAAAAGGGAGAGTGAAGTCGCTCAGTCGTGTCCGACTTTTCACGACCCCATGGACTGTAGCCCACCAGGCTCCTCCATCCATGGGATTTTTGAAGCAAGAATACTGGAGTGGGGTGCCATTGCCTTCTCCACACACATCATATAACAGATAATAATTATAATGCAAATATATAGAATTAATGTAAATATTAGAGTACAGTATTATGTAACTACTTTAAATATAGTATACAACAAATAAAAATGTTTTATGTATTTTATATATTTATTTTAAGCTTAGATATCTTTCTGACAAAAGTGCTAATACGACTTAATAGCAATTACATGGATCAGTTTACCCAGAATAAAACTTAATTCAGATTGCCAATTTTTAAAGGTCATTTCAACAAACGTGTTTGTAAAACTGTGATGGGTGAAGATGAGATTGATAGGTTACAAGTAGCCTCCTAAGCTAGGGAGAGGGACGTGTAAGCAGTGACCAGTAATCTAGGCCGAGTGAACTGTGTTGAATACGGTTTGTTATGAGAAGGGAGAGGAAGAGCTTGCTAGAGATTGGGAAGTGCTTCCTCAAGGAAGAGGCCTTTGAACTTCTGTTCTTGATTTTTCACCTTGGGGGAATGAGTAGACAGAGTAGTTTTTAGTACATAGCAAGAAAGCTTATTTTAAAAATTACGAGATGCATTTTGAAAGAATGTTTTATAACAGTGACTATATACTGTTTTATCTTTAATTGTCTGCTAACTACTCGGTAATTTTACCATTGCTTTTCCAGTTGGAGTCGTAGTCTCCGTCTGTCATTCTCTGCCTGGTAGGTTCCTGAGGAAGTGTGTTTGCTCCTTTAGGCTTCCAGGAGCCAATTAGTGAGTGCCCTGCAGCAGCTCTGCGTTAAGGATAACAGCCTCTTTGTTATGGAGCCTGGTGTGGGAATGGGGATATTCAGGTTAATCACATGTTTTGTTTACTTGAGGTGTACAATATATTGTTTCATGTAGATTTTTTTCACTTTCAAAGAAATTAAATTCCCGAAATAAAAATGGAGATCATACCAGATATAACTTCATGTTTGATTCAGAAGATATATTTGATTAACTACTTCTACCAGGGGATTTTTCAGTGTTATGTAAAAGTATAAATATAGTCATAGTAGAATATCCTAAAGCCAGTATAGGATAGGTATCAAGAATTCAGGTTTAGGACTCAGGTCTGGATTTGAGTCTGTTGAATAGCTGTCTGACCTTACTTATCCTTTCTAAGCCTCATTGTAAAATGAGATAACAGCCTTGGTGTTGTGGAAGAAATTACATGATGTAAGGCACCATAAAATGCTAAAGGTAGGTTTGCCACATGGTAAAGCTAGAAATGGTAGCTCTTGCTATGGCCTTACTACAAAGCATCTATAGAATCAGTAACAATTGCTTTAAATAAGTTAAATTATTTACAAGTAACTATATTCTCAGCTTTAAAAATCATAAATCATAAATAAAAGAACTTAGGGGCTCATGTTTTTCACTGACTGATAAAGAACATACATTTGGTAAAAAGCGATAGACATAAAAATTCTTTTCAATGTGTATGTTCAGTAATAATCTTTGATGAAATAAACTGTATACCACATTGAAATTAAGTAAAAGTATTCTCTATTTAAGTAGAAAATTTATGACTTTGAAGGCAGTGTATAATCCTGTGTTCAGAAATTGTTACATAACACTAATAAGAACAGTGCAGGGTAAATTTCTAAGCTGTGGCTTTACCTTAAAGCTTGATGAGTTTTTCTAAACTCACATGACTGAGTTCAAATTAAATTGTTCAAAGCTGTCTCAGTAAGAAGGGTAACTGCTGCTTACGGAAAACTCCTCAAAGTTTGAGTCTGCTTTGGGGAAAGGGTCCCTGCCTTAGGAAATTCACACAGGTAGTAGTGTATCCCTTCTAACCAAATAAGTGGGTACTTGTCTTGTAAATGTTATTTTCTTTTAAAAGTTCTTGTTTGGGAGAAGAGGCTAGAGAGTGTGTTTTTACATGGAACAGTAATTTTTTTTCTGGCGAAATTGCACGATTTCATAGTCCTGGAAAACCAGCTCTTAACTTGCCAAGACTTCTTAAGGCTGGGCTTTTTGGCCTAAGGTGTAGCATAGCCAGAAATCTGCCAGTCACTCCAGCAGCTCTGCTTCCAAGGAGGCTGCATACCCAGAGCCTGGCATTTGTGTCCCCCTGTGGAGGGGCCCCAGGAAGTCTGGTGGCCTGGCGTACCTCTTCTTGAAAGCTCTGCAGAGATGATGGTTTAAGGAAGCAAGTGCTTTCCGGCCACAGCCCCTTGCAGCATGTTCTTGAACACTGGAGGCCGTCCTGGTGACCAGAGGGTGCCAAGGCTCCTTTTCCAGAACTTTGATTTCCTGGTGGCTCAGATGGTCAAGAATCTGCCTGCAATGCAGGAGACCCCAGGTTTGATCCCTGGGTTGGGAAGATCTGGAGAAGGAAATGGCAACCCACTCCAGTATTCTTGCCTGGGTAGTCCCATAGACAGAGGATCCTAGTGGGCTACATACAGTCCATAGAGTTGAAAAGAGTCAGACGCGACTGAGCAGCTAATACTTTCACTTTGCTTTTGGCTTTGTCCTGGGTGCAAAGCCAGCTTGTCATACTTTTGGCCAAGGGCATTGTGGGCCAACTTGCTTTTGTCCCTTCCTTCATGGAAGAGTTACCTCTGCCCAGATTGTCTTCAGCCCCTCAGAAGAGAAGCTTATCAAGGCTGGGTTGGCCTTGATCACAGAGGGAGCCTGTGCTGGGTCTGGCCCTGTGAAGGTCCCCGGTGCCTTGTTCTCATCACTCCTGCCCGGTTTCACTATTGGGCTTCCAGAGTAAACAGAACTTGTTTCCTACCCGCTCCCCATACCCTCAAAAAGACTCCAGTGAATATATAGCAGACAGTGGGCCACGGTCTACTCAGAGCAACAGGATAATCACAACACAACTTCCCAGAGTGACAAGGTTCCTAAAAATTTAAGGAGAAAATATTTTTTTTGTATTAAGACAAACATGATTATGGTATGGAGTAAAATGTAAAAATATACCTGAATTTTTAAGTTAACTTTGAGATGTCAAGGCAATTCTGTGCTTGTTGTCAGATTTATTCTCATGCATCAGGCAGAGTACTAAAGAGAACAAAGTTTGAGAAACTTAGTTTTAAAGAAATGGAGAACTCTCGGAGTTCATAGGGCTTGTGTTTGGAAATTGGTAAATTGATTGACTATTTTTTTTATTTTGTTTTCTGCTATTCAGTTTAACTACATATTATTTATAACTAATTCTTTTTTCACCAGGAAAAAACAGTAAGTTAAACTTGATCAAACATGATATTCTTGATGAAACATGCCTTAATTTCATGGATATCCTTCAGTCCTCAATGTTTTAGGACTTCTTCAATAACATAGTGATTACCATATCACGATAGAGAAGCAGCTAGGTCTGAGTTTGTTGTCCATGTTCTGTGGTGTCACTGACCACAATTTCTTGATCATCTTGCCTGCGAGATCTCATAAAAGATACCCGGTGAGAATAAGTAAATTACTGTTAATCCCCATGGACATTTATGTGTTAGGTTCTGTTTTGCCATCCAGGTATCAGTGTGCATGCCCAGTCCCAGGAGAGATAATGGAGTATTTTCATCTCTAGTATCATTAATTTGATTTGGTACTCACTTCCCCCAACTCTCCCTTCAAAAGAAAGTAAAAAAGCAGTATTGAGTTGCACCTTGACGCTTAGGCCCTGTTTGCATGTGTAATAGACATAATTGAAATGTGCCGAAGGTTTTGTTTTTTAGTGGAATCTCTCTACCAGCACTTCATTTTTAAAGGCTTTTATAAAAGGAATTGTTAACATTTCTTTGAACTCCTTTAACATTGAACCTCTATAAATTGTTTTCAGGATTTAACAGAGAATTTTCAGTTTAATCTGTATTGTGATCAAATACCCAAAGTGGTAAACCTGGTTGGTAAACTGGATAAACTGGCTGGTGGAATGGATTTTATTAGAAGTCACCAGTTTGAAAATTATTTCAATTCATACTGGCAGTTTTAAGTATCAGAGTAATTCTATCTTAAAAAGAATGACATTCCCCCCCACCCCCCCACCCCCAGTAATACGCTGTCAGGTCTAGATCAAAGTGATCTTCGTTATTGAGAAAATTGATTTCCTCTGCTCTTTGGGGACTTGATTATTTCCTGTTGAAGCCTTTATTGATCAACTGTTTATTTACTCAGTCAATTATTAGCTCAGTTTTTATTAAGCACTGGCTATTAATTTATTCAACATACATTTGTTAAGCATCTGCCATACCCTAGGTACTATGTCAGATGTTTGGACTGAAAAGGTTGAGATGTTGTTCCTTTCTTCAAGCAGCCTGTAGTAGAAAGGAGTAGGGAGTTCAGGGATTAAGATAGATACCCAAAATGCAGACTTAAAAAACAATTATTTATAGAGCAGTTTGAGATCACAACAGAATTTGAGCAGAAGGTACAGAGATTTCCCATATACATCCTACCATCACACAGATGTAGCTTCTTCCATTATCAACATTCCCCACCAGAGTGGTACATTTGTTAAAATTGAGGGACCTACACTGACACATCAGAACTATACATAGCCCATGGTTTACATTAGGGTTCATTCTTGGTGTGGTATATTCTGTGGCTTTTGACAAATGTGTAATGATATGCCTCCATCTTTATAGTATCATATAGAATGTTACAGTGATACGCCTCCATCTTTATAGTATCATATGGAGTATTTCCACTGCTCTAAGAATCTTTTGTGCTCTGCCTATTGACTGGTCCCTCCTCCCAGACCCCTGGAAACTACTGATCTTTTTGCTGTTTCCATAGTTTTTGCCTTTTCCAGAAGGTCACATAGTCAGAATTGTACAGTCTGTAGCTTTTTCAGATTGGCTGCTATCATTTAGTGACATGCTTTTAAGGTTCCTCCACGTTCTTTCCTTGACTTGAGAGTTTATTTTATTTTATTTTTTTAGCACCAGGTAATATTCCATTGTCTGGATGTACCAGTTTATCCACTTAGCTACTGGAGGACATCTTGAGTGTCTCCCAAGTTTTGGCAGTTGGGAATAAAGTTTCTGTAAGCATTTGTGTGCAGGTTTTTGTGTGGGCATACTTTGCAGCTCCTGTGGATAGATACCGTGGAGCGCAGTGGCTGGATTGTATGGTAAATGCTCCTGTTGCTCCACACCTTTGTCCGAATTAGGTGGTGTCATTGCTGTCAGTGTTGCAGATTTTGGCTGTTCGAGTAGGTGTGTGATGATATCTCATTGTTTTCATTTGTTTTTCCTCAGTAGCATATGTAGCACATCTCCTTATGACTAATGCCATCTGTATGTCTTCTTTGATGAGATCTGTTGAAATCTTTGGCCTGTTTTTAAATTGGATTATTATTGTTGACTTTTAAGAGTTCTTTGTATATTTTGATAACAGTCCTTTATCAGATATATCTTTTTCATATATCTTCTCCCAGTCTGTTACTTGTCTTTTCATTCTATTAACAGTGGGTTTTTTTGTACAGCAGAAGTTTTCAATTTTAATGAAGTTCAACTTGTAAATTCTTTCTTTCTTCATGGATCATGCCTTGTGTAGTATCTAAAAAATGATTACCATACCCAAGATCATTTACATTTTCTCTGTGTTA
The DNA here is from genome assembly GCA_024291935.2 of Okapia johnstoni. NCBI lineage: Eukaryota > Metazoa > Chordata > Mammalia > Artiodactyla > Giraffidae > Okapia > Okapia johnstoni. The sequence goes on along the minus strand of CM044318.1, from coordinate 75,398,856 downwards.
TCTTTTAGGAGTTTTGTAGTTTTGTGCTTTACATTTGGGTCTGTGATTGATTCTGAGTTAATTTTTATGAAGGATGTAAGGTCTGTATCTAGGTTCATACGCTTTACATTAGATTTAGCACTTTGTCATAAAAAAAAAGTTCCATTTTAAATCTCTTCTAATCCTAATTTTTTGAAATAGGTAATGAAACTTTTGTTTCCTAATTAAAAATGAAGTACGAAATGTAGAGCAATTTAATAGGTTGTACCTGGGTGCTCAGTGGTGGGCAGTAAGTTTGAAAAGATATAATTAAGCACAATAGGTTTTGAAAGCCAGGCTAAGAAATTTTGTTATTGTCCTGGAGGAGGTGGGAGGCCAGTTTTTTGAAAGAAGGATGACGAGGTTAGACTTGAGCTTTAGAATGTCCTACCCACGCCTGTGGCATAGCTAGATGGGATGGAGGGAGAGTGGTAGAGCCTGAGAGGAGGCTGTCACTGTGGTCCAGGCTGTTCTGGTGTAGGTGGTCATGTGGTCCCATGAGCAGAAGGGTAACCAACATTGAAACTGAGTAGCAAGGAAACAGTGAGAGATCCCCGCCCAGAAGCTGAGTGGAGAGAACCTGGCAGCTTACTGATGAGGCATGCAAGCTGGAGGCTGGAGTCAGGGGTGCCTCTGAGGCTTCACCTTTTTGTACCAGAAGAGGAAAGTCAGACAGAACTGATAGAAGAGTCAAGGTAATGATTGGCTTGGGACAACTTTGAGGTGCAAGTAATATACCCAGTCTGAGACTGAACAGACTTTTGTAAAGGAGGTATTGTTGCAAAGGATAAAGCAATTGTGGTTGAAGATTAAAGATGTAGCCGTTATCAGTTGATATAGTGGTGGCAGCTGAAGTAGTGGGAAGATATGAAATCAGCAAGGTAGAGTGGAAAAAGAAGTTTGAAAGCAGAACCTTAAGAAATAGCTAGTGTCTCCCACCTAGGGCGGAATGAGGAAGATGACAGGTAATCAGAAACATAGGAGAAAATTTAGGCCATCACAGATCTTAGAGAGAATACTCTTCAGAGAGAACTGAGAGGTTAAAGAGAATGAGGCTATTGCCTTAAATAAAAATGATTTGTTGTTAACCTTCATAAAAGTGGCAGTGAGGATGGGTAGTGAGGATGTGTTTCAGGTTATAAAATTGAGTCAGTAAAGTAACAGAGACAGTGGGAGGGACTTGGGAGGGGTTAGAGATCGGCAAAATAAAAGTGGGGAAACATCTGAGGGATGATGGGCTGTAAGTATGCTCTGGTGAGAGGGGTGAGTAAAGACAGACAGATTAGGAAACAATTGGGATGTTAGTGAGGGTCCACCAAGCAGATCCAATAGGAGCAAGGGAGTGGGAGAATCCGAAGGTGAGATGGATCAGACGGATTTCGACTATGAGATCTTACTGTGGGAGCCTGTATTCCAGTGTATTGATTCCTGTTCCTTGGGAAACATGTTTAAAGGAATTCTATTCATGAAAATATGTTATAAATTGGAAGGCAGCATAATAATGTATAGTAGTAGTATTCAAATCCCAGTCACTTCAGTTATACCATTTCAGGACTACAATTTGGTTTTCTTTCTTTCTCTCCTATTTTAAATTATTGAGCGAACAGTGTATGGCATTTATTGTATATTCTTACATCAGTTAAATTCCTAGCAGGAAATAGATGACACACTCAGAGTGAATAATTGAAGAAAGTTGAATGAAGAGATCACATATGGAGGGCCGGCTGGCGTTAGGACCCCAAGGAAGGGGTATTATAGCTCTAGGGACCTGCTGTGTCTGGAAGGGACTGCCACACATAGGTGTGAAGGAACAGCTGTGGCTGTTTGTACAGAAGCTGCTGACAAAGCTGTAGTGCCATGGGGCTGAGAAGGTGGTAGGCTGGGACTGGGGCGCTGAAGTAAGTACTGTCTCCCCATCTTTCTGTCCTCCAGTCTCTTGCAAGTATCTCCCAGTGGTCAAGCACAACTGGAAACCAGTGAGCAGAGGGGCCCAGGTGATGTACTTTCCAGCGATCAGCCATCTGGGGTGCAGAGATGGGCAGAATGGAGCGGGGGAGTTGGGAGGGGACAGACAGAGAAGTTCAGTACCTATTAATTTTCAGCCTTTGTTCTGTCTGTAAGAATGTCTAGGTCTTGCACTTTTCTCAGTCGTTCTGATTGGAAGAATGCTCAGGAATTGGGTTGGCTGCCTTGAGACCTGCCTCTCTGAGCTCCGGGTGGAACCCTGTGTAGGAGGTGCAGTTTGTGACTAAGAGCTTGGATGGTGACCTTTGGCTGTTTTTCTCTGAATCCTGACTCTGCCATTTAGTAACTGTGTTACCTTGAGCATTGTTGTTCCCTTGACTTTTGTTCTGTAATGTTCAAGGATTAAGTGGGGGTAGCATGTAAAGTGCTCACCAGGGTACCTGGTATTATGGTTAAAGTCCAGTAATATCAGTTGCGACTTGACCAGTGTCATTACTTCCTGCCCTTTCTTCTCTGTAAAGGGCATATTTTACTTTTCCTTTTTTCACACTCATTAAAGGTTTTGTATTATAATTCTCAGTTTACACCCCTCCCCCAGAACTACATCTCTCCTGCAAATGAAGCTCCAGGTCTGCAGAGCCCCCTCTGTCAACTAAACAGGAAGGTCAATATTAGGGTACCCTCCCTTGAAGAGAATTAATGTCAGGGGTTCTGCAGTAGTAAAGTTGTACTTACTTCCTGTACACTGTAAGGAATTAAATGGTGTTTTTAAGAAAGTTACTCCTCTACTGCCCTTTCTCTGTTTGCTCTCCCTCCCAGACAAGCAGAACACCTCCTGAATTTTGCAGATAATTTGAATTCCCTTCTTAAATACAAAATGGGTCAAGTTGTAGGCTAAAATGGACTTAGCTTTATAATTCCAGAGAAACACATCTTGGAAAGATGTATAATGGAAGATGTAATAATACTTGTTTTTAAATGCCTTCAAAAGAGCTTCGAGTGTTGTTATATGACTTCTGCTTGAAAGATATAAAATCCTAGAGCCAGGAATTTATAGTTTGTATTGTCATATACTGACAAGGCAGCGAGTTAATCAGTTTTAGTAGATCTTTGTTCTTCTGTGGGTTTTTTTTTTTTTTTTTGTCTTGATAAACTTTTTCACTGTTAACCATATCTCCCCTTTCTTAGGTGTTCTCACTCCAAAAGAGAACAAAAGGAGTTTTAAAAAGAGAAAAAGGACAAAGAAGAAAACTCAGGTCACTGCCAGATGCCTCAGTGATTTCTGCGGTTTTATCACTTTATAAGCGTTGGTTTGCTTTTCTGGCTTATCTGTGGGAAGCTGGTCCATAGCAGAAACTGAAGGACAGTTTTAAGTTTCACTGATCTACTTACTCCATATTTATCCTAACTTCAAAGTAAATTTATGTGATGTTATTGAAGAGATACTAATGATCTCTTGAAATATATTTGAGTACTGTTAATTAAAAATTCTTTAAAATTTGAGAATACCACAAGGTAAAAAAATAAGCTTTTATTAAACTTAAAAACCTCAGTGTTAACTTAATGCATTTTATTAGTTTAAAATATTTTTTAAAATATGAATTTAAAAATATTTTTATCAATCTAAAGGTACTTTAAAATCTCCTGCTGCCACCAGACTCTTTTAGTCCTGATTTTGAAAAATAATTTTCTTGAATTGTAAAGTTTAAATTTGTGTAAGGCCTTTTCAGTATGAGCATGTCTGTTTATTTTTATACCTGATTTAAAAAACATTTTCCTTAATCTGTCAACAACTCAGTTGAGCAGTCAGCCTATATTCCTCAGTATCTTGTCTGACACAAGGACAGCAGTCCAAGGGGAAAGGTATCACAAATTGGTGCCACACGTCGATAAATAGAGACATTTTATTTCTCCCCAAGCTAATTCAATCCAGTTCAGTTAACTCTTTTTTCCCCCCCTTAAGGACAGATCAAAAAAGGCAGCTGTGAATGACTGGGTTGGTCATGTGTTTGACACGTCAGTTTGTGAATATAAAGCCGACCACAGGGGACGGGTTCTGCCTTTGGATTTCAGACAATGGCCAGTCCCAGAGCTCTGGCCTCAAGTCCCAGAGCTCTGGCCTCAGATGGCTGCCTGGGCTGCGAGTGTGGGCGCACTCAGGTTACACACAGGTACAATGGTGAAGACCAGGGCTCTCTGCGCTCCACACCTCCTTCCCTTCCAGTTGTGACCATTCTTGACAATTCACAGACCATTTGCAGGTTGTCTCTGAGTTTCACTTTCATCCCATAGGCTAAAGCCGTTGGATCGTCCATACTATTAGCTTTGTGATTTTGATAAAAATTTTTGTCCTAAATGTCTTGTTCCTTTAAAACTCTTATTAACAATAAGTATAATATGAGCATTTCTATTTCTTAGTTTAATAATGCATTCCTGAAACAGGTAATGAGATTTATACAGCTGTAGTATTGTTTATTCTTTAAGGATGTGGTGGGATCGATGTAGTCCGCCAGGCTCCTCTCTCCGTGGAATTCTCCAGGCAAGAATACTGGAGTGGGTTGCCATTCCCTTCTCCAGGGGATCTTCCTGACCCAGGGATCGAACCCTGGTCTCCTGCATTGTAGGCAAACTGTTTACCATCTGAGCCACCAGGGAAACCCCTGTGAAACATCTAGTAGCATTTATGAAAGACTAAATTTGTCACAAGTGTCCTACTGCTCTGTGGATCAGCTCCAGAGGCCTCATCTCCTACATGACTACCCTTCAGGGGCTCCCTCCCACCCTGCTGCGTATGTGCCGGTCTCCTTGGTGTCCTGCAGTAGCAGACGGCATAGGTCCTCCCTGTCCTCTTTCTCTGGCCTGCCAAGCCTATCTTTCATGTAGTGTTAAGTCCTACTTTTTCCTGGGCTTAGACTCTCCTTGGCTAATTTGCTGCACTAGAATGCTCCCTTCCTCTGGGTGGTCTAGGAATTTAACTCAGGAGTGCTCTCTTCCCCCTGCAGGGGCACATGTCCTGTGTGCTTACTCAAAACATTGGATTACTGCTCATGCCCTGTGTGTTCAGGGCTTCAGCGGTGCAGCCGGTGCTCACTAAGTGGATCCATGAGCAGAAAACAGAGCTAGGACTGTGTCACTTCCACCACTCACCTCCTGTACCACCTCCCAGAAGCTGCCTAACCTCTCTGCGACTCATTTCCTTCTTTTGAAAATGAAGATCATACCTACCTTAAGGGTTATGGAGCTGAAATGAGTTAATTTTGGTTAAAGTGCTTATTAGCACAGTGTCTGGCACAGTATAAGCGATAAGCAAATATTCATCCAATAAAATAATTTACTGGGCACGTGCTGTCTGCTAGCCACCGGTGCTGAGTGTTTTACCCGGGATCATCTCATTTGATCTTCCCAGGAGTCCTACATGGGATGTCAGCATTCCTTCTGTTAGCATTCCCGTTTTACAGATGAGGGAACCCAGACACACCCAAAGGCAAGTGTGTAGAGGGAAGAACCAGGATTTGAGTTCACACCACCACCTCTCTGCCTGTCGCCACTGTGGTGTGCTGTCAGACTGAGAGTCCATCAGTTTGTCCTCGAGAGTATCACAGTCGAATGGAGAGAACCACCGCAGAATGTGTTTCTTGACCCATTAGAGAACAGCACACTGAGATAACGGGCAAGGAGAGATTAGTCCCTTGGTCCCTGATGTTGACCTCCTTGGACCGAAAACCGGGGAGGATGGGAACCGTGTGTGTTATCAGCTGCTCCCGAGGCACTGTAGGCCTAGGGGTACCACATGATAATGTATGTTGGATTTGTTTTTGTTTTCTTCTAAGCCACTCTTTTGTCAGACTTTTGAGGCTTTGCCGGTACAGTGACTCTAGTCTGGGACCACAAAGAACACCATAAAGACGGTGAGGTACAGGGAATGGGAAAATGTGTCAGCCAAACTGGCCTGTAAATGGTGCATCATCCGTATTTAAAACATGTCTCAATCTTCCCTACCATGTCACCAAGCTCTACTGAGATGCCAAATTTATCCACAGGAGTTCTAGGTAGAAGAGGTCAGCCACCAGTTCTGGTAGCTACTGCCACAAACCTTTCATCATAACGAATGAAACCTTGGGTATGTGAGAAACTGTCTTAAAGTGGTCGTGCATGCACACATGCCCTGTGGATTTATAGCGTGGGACGTGTACTTGTGAAAAGAGATACTTTTCAGTGTGAAAAGAGATATTTTTCGGTGTCCAGACTTTTCATGCATGCAGTCAAAAGTTTTCAAAGTAAATTTCTTCAAAGGATTCCAGTTACTTGCACAGATAATGAAAAAAATATATATATATATATATCTTTTACAGTGAAGTCTTTTTTGGGGGATTGTGGGGATTAAAAATGTTCCTAGGACATTAATGCTTTGTAGAGGTTCTGATGGCTAATAGTCATTAAGTGCCGGGTAAAAATTAAACTTAAATAGCAGCGATGAAATATTGACTCAGCAGATGGCTTTGAAGTTGAGCTTCTTTTTGGTTGCAGTCCCCTTCCTAATGGACACGTGTTAAAGAGGAAAATGATTATAACATTCAGCTGTGATGTTTTCGTCCTCTGCATGGAAGAAATCCATTTTGTTTTGGTCCGTCTGGGTATTTAAATTTTGAAGACTTAAAAATCCATTAATGACAGAAATGGTTCACACAGCCCTGAATTCATTCTCCTTGATAGGAAAATGTTTAAAGGTTAATTTTTCTAACACCTATAGGAATAATTGTTTTCAAAGATGGCTTCAACTCTTTCATTTGTACACACTTCCCACCCTAAATTTATTTAAGTCTCCTTAGTTTTATCTCAGAAGGCCTAAGGTGCGTGTGTATTGAATAATATTACAGACTTTAATTTTATAAAGTAGCTCATTAGGTAAATTTGCTTGTATTTAAACATGTTTAGAAACTACGTATTTAAAGATACAATTCTTCAATTCTAGTATTAACTGAAGGGTTTTCCCTCAAAGTTTAAAAGTATAGACTGTTGCATAAATCTTGTTTTTCTTTTACATCCTGGATTAAATGTCACTCACCCAGGTGGTGTAGGAGTTTAGAAATTGTTGTTGTGGTGCTGGTTGAAGTGTTCTGCTTTTATGTTTCCTCCCACATGGACCGTGATACGCTTTTAACATTTATGCTTGTCTTTTATTGCTTAGTTTTCACGTGAATCCGACAAGTCATGAGGACCTCAGGAAGATTCCGGTAAGTTGTATCGAGGGTTTGAGAATTACCAAACCCCAAGCCACACACTGTCTTTCTGTCTGAGCACATTTTTAAAAAGGCCTCCATCTCCGTGAATCCCTCTGTTACCTACAGATTATGGTTTAGTGTGATAATCTGCAGAGAGAGAAGAAACACAAAATATACCATAGGGTGTGACTTTGGTATGATCTATGGAAGTATAAGCAAACAGTTTTAGCTAAAATTGAAGTTCATTTAGAATATACAGATTTTGTTTGCAGGCTCTTTAAATGTGAATAAGAAAGCTTATGTCAAAGTCAACATTATAATAGTTATGAAATAAGAGTATGTGGAGAAAACTAGCATTTTGTTGTTGTTGTAGTTATGACTAAGATTGAAGGAAAAATAAAACTGCTTGTTAGTATTTAACAATAGGGAAAGCTTCCTGGCAAGAGATCCATTTAACCAGGAAAGTGTGTTTGAAAGAACCTGTAGGACGTTTACTTTCTAAGTCAGAATGAAACCAAATATGTTAACAGACTTGGTAGCGACCTGCTAAATTAACTCGCATATTTTGCAAGGATTACTCAGATATTTTAACTTCATTTCATTGTTATTTCAAGTTCAGTTTTCAGTCTCTGTTCAGAGGTTCAGTAACATCTTCAGTCAATTCTAAATACTATATTAAACCTAGAGAATAAGTTACTTTATAAAATATGGGCACATGTCTTGGTAGGAAGCTACATTCTCACTAAGTAACAGAAATAGAGCCTTTATTCCAAGAGGCTGATGTATGCTGTTTGAACCATCTGTCCTTAATGTGTGTGATCCAGATGTATAATAAGAATTTTTCAAAGCAGTAACATATCACAATTTTCTGTGATGTGATAGGCCTAGAAGAAACCATGGTGTTGTGTAAACCACTCTAAACATAGTTGTCTTTAAAATGGTAGAAAACATTATAGAAGCAGAGGACTTTGTACTGTGTTTCTGCTGTTTTATGTAAATGATTTGTATGTTTTGATGTTTCATAAATACTCAAGTCTTTATATTATGGCAGTCTGACAAGAAACGTCAGAATATATGAAGTCAGCCTTTGATCAGATAGTAAAATGAATTCTATCAGGCAGTTACTTAATCTCAAACAAAATGCAACATCAAAAAATCGATTTAATGTGCAGCTATTGTTTATTAAGTAACCTTAATTACAACTTCTGTGTGCTTGTAAATGTACTTTTCCAAATCTTGTAATTTATTGCTGCAAAAGCATCCTTAGAATTCTTTAAAGAAATAAAATGTGAAAATTGTTTTAGTTAAGGGATTTAAAGGTGATAAAAGAATCCTTGATGTGTGATTATTTTTCTCTGGAATACTAACTATTCTAAATGACAGTTAAAGGATTACTAGGTGTTGTTAATTTACTGCAAGATACAATTAAGAGGAGAAAGCTCATCCTCCTACTGATCGTTATTGAAAAAAAGTATTTGAACAAGTTTTATGTTGAAGATTATAAGATGTTTGAAGTAATTTACATTAAGTTCTCCAATAATAGCCATCCACTAAGTTATATTTTTTCCCCCTTCTGGACGTAGTATTTTGTAATTAAGTTTGTATGTCTTGTATGCTAGTGCCAACACCTGTCTGTGAAAGCACAGTGTTTAAACAGGAGCAGTAGCCAGTTGAAAGGGCAGTGTGAGCTCTTTAAGGCCTAATTAAGAACTGAAAGGGAGATGAAGGGAGTAGGACAAAAGATGTGAAAGTAGCTGAGATGATATTCCCAGAGCAAAGTTCCTCATTAGAACAATAATGAGATGATCAGAGAATGCCAAGCCTTCATCTTATCTCTCTCTCTCTCCTCTAGTTGCCTTGGATGTCAGTTAGTACCCCACCAATATTTGGTTACCAGGACAACCTTTCTTTAAATCTTCAGTTATTTTGAGTTTTGATAATTTGCTTTTGTTGAAATTTAAATATTGTAAAAAATATACATTTCCTAGTTTAAAAGGCTAGACTATGATTAAAGTAAAAATAGATCACTAGTAATTCTCAAAGTCGTTTGCACAACTGTTATTTAAAATTCCAGTTAGAAAGCTTCATGCAGTAATTCTTTTCTCTCACCCAGTACTTATTTTCTTATATCTGCGTATGGAAAATTTTAACAGAGGTCCGGTAGGAATAAAAAGGATTGGTTACGAAAGAGGAATAGAGGAGAAAAATTTACATTAAATTTCAATAGAAGAAGACATCTTAAAAACATATGTGCAATCTATATGAAGTGCTAGAGGAAAAATATTGAGTATTTAGGAGTCCCGTGTTAAGTTTTTTGAGTCTTTACCAGTTTGGAGATTTCTCAATTTTAGCTTTTCCAAAAATAGTATTGAAAGGATCTTTTGAAAAAATAATTCATTTTTATATTTGCCTGAGAGTTCTTAAGCAAAATAATTTTTGAAACTAGAACGTATTTTTTATTTCCTATTGTATGTATTAATCTTTATTTTATTTGGAATTATATCAAAAACAAAGATAGTTGTATTTATTGAGTATATTTAGTCAATTAAGAATCTTATGCTTAAAATTAGGTTTACATGATTTTCAAATATGAGGTAAATCTGGAGCTAGGCATAAAACTATTTTTAATTATTTTATATTATTTCCCAGAACATAGTTTATAGTACATGTGTTTCTAAGATTTTTTTCTTTTTTTGCATAGAAACTTGATACAGAAATTTGGGGTAAAATTTTCACATAAAAGGACAAATGGAAAATTTATTGAAAAGCTCAGAAGTGTATTTCCAACAAATCTTATTTTCCCATGATTATTAGATGATTATGAAGAGAAAAATAAGCCAGTTAATGGATTTGTATATTCTAGATTATGGCTGTAAAGTGTTGAACAATATTGTGGGATAATAATTGATTATTTTGAGAGATTAAATTTTAGATTGACTTGTATCATGGCATTGATGTAAGTTACTTATGTCAAAATAGAAGAATGTTCTGATATTTTTAATCCCCATTGTAGAGAAATCTTTAAAAATTATTTTAGCTACATTCTCTGGTAGTGCTGGTGTAGTGTCAAATGTAACAATATAAATGATTTTCTAAGTGTGTTATCACTGAATTAACTTGGAGAAATCAGTTCATAAATGTATAATTTGATTAAGAGAGGCTCAATCTGACTCTATTAGTATGTTAAATTAAGAAAAAAAGTAAAACAATCAGTTGATAATGAATCTCATTTAGTTTAATTTCATTAATCCCTGCAGTTCTCAGAAGAACTGCTATTTTTCAGTAAATGTTGTATTAGAAAAATGAAATCACATTAGTTGGACATTATTATTTTTTTTTAAATGCAGTTCAGAAAAATCACTTTGTAGACCAGGAGATGTTAGAGTTGAAAGGTAACTTGGAGAACATCTCATTTATCAGAGAAGGAAAAGTGAGACCTATGTGGGTTTCTGCCTCAAATTTGTACAGAATTACTTCGGTTAAAGTAAGAAAGTAGCTTATTTTCAATTAATGTTTTAAATATACTTAGCTCTATGGTATTTCTTACCTTTTTTTCAGAAACGTGCTTAATATAATAAATGTCAATAAGAATATGTTTAGAAAATTATAACTTTTATATCTCTAGACTACTTATGACCAATTAAATAAACTTACAAATATGTGTGTGTCCTTACTCTAACAAAAGGTTAATTGCTCTGAAAGAAAAGAAACTAAAAAGTAAACCAGCATATCTCCAGAATTGTCCTTTAGTTATAGTAAAACAATTTCAAAACATTTTGAAATGTTTGGGGGACAAAGATAGCACAGCTCATAAAGTTGTATCTGTACCAGTTTCTAATGGTAAAATATGTTATTTTTAATATGTCTAACAGAATTTAAACTTACTTTCTTTTAGTATCCTTTCTATTCTGTTAATCTAGTAGAGGCTCTTATTAACTTTTGTCTGTACTATTTAAGTGGGGGCTTCTTAAGTGGCGGGGTGTTATCCACCTGCCAATGCAGGAGACTCGAGTTCAGTCTCTGGCTTGGGAAGATCTCCTGGGGTAGGAAAATGGCAACCCACTCCAGGAATCTTGCCTGGAATATTCCATGGACAGAGGAGCCTGGCGGCCTACAGGCCATGGGGTCACAAAGAATCAGAACAACTGAGGATGCATGCACCACATACTATTAAATAACTTTGTAACTAATCATGATCCCTCCAAATGGCCTTACCCACTGCTATACCATTTTGCTAGAACTTAGCTTTCCTCATCTTGCCTCTCTTCGGAAACCTTCAGTAGGCTCTGTTTCCCATAGCACTAAGTCTGATAGCATTAGACATCCTTGATGGCCTGTTTGGAACCCACCATTTCAGCCTCTCCTCTCTGCCCTGTCCTGAACCTTCTTTCCTAGCCGTACTCTGCTGATCACCTTTATTGACCACTGGGCCTTGGGCTTTGTTTCCTCCTTTGAACAAGCAGAGCCCACTGCTTGAGATGCTCATACGCATTTGTACCTTCCAGAATCTTTGAAGGTCTAGTGCAAGCTATGTCTTCTCTGAAACACCTGAGGGATTCTGTGGCTTGGAGGAGTTTTCCACCCAGAATATTTTTTTGCCTTTATCCTAGCTAGAGGAGGGAGTGTGCTTGGCTAACACAAACATCATATTGCTTATGCCTTTATGTGTTCTGGATTATGCCTTTGGTGCAGCACAGCCACAAGGTCTGGGGGAAAAGGATGAAAAGTTACACTCTGACTTTACTGATGAAAGCGCCTGGATGCATAGCAGATTAAAATAGATCCTGAAAATGAATACCAATCTAATTTCTATGACAAAAAAAAAAGACCTGTCTATATTTATTAGTCCTGGTTCTCAATCCTCTACTGAATAGATTAGATACTGTTAGTCCTTAAGAGCAAGGTCAGTTTCCTCAGGATTTTAGTGTATTTTCTTTAAAGTCAGAAGGAAATGTTTGGAAAGAAAGTGATGAACACCAATTCCAGTTGTTGAATGTAGTGATAGAACTATATATAAAATGCCATAAAGATTGCTCCTTTACATTTTGCATAATGAAAAATCTCAATATTACACGCTTTAAATAGATGATGATACAGTGCCTTTTTGATTAAGTTCCTGAGAAATATTTTCTATTAATATTAGGATGCTTTATAATAAACATTAATCAGTGCCTTTTTGGCTTATATTTTACCTTTGTGTTAAAAGAATTTTCGCCAACAGAATGAGATTAAACAAAATAAGTGAAATGGGAGACAGTGCAGATATACTAATCTTGTTAGCATGATAGTAGCGGAACTCTGAGTTTCCTGAAAACCAGGGCAAAAAGGGAAATAAATTGTACAGGTATTAGTACTAGGAGGAGAAAAATAGACTAGTTTCTCAGAGGAGGAAAAGGTCTATTTGCTTATAAGTTAAAATAGTAGTTATTCCCATGGAGCTTCTTGCAAGGGTTGCCCATGGATTTATTATTACTGTATACTATTATTACATAGTAATATTATTATATAATAGTATATAATAGTTCTGAATGCCAGCAACATTTCATAACAAATTGGAGAAGCAGAGTTGATAATGCTGTTTCTTGTAACCATCTTCAATAAAAAGGCAAAAGCATAACATTAAACTCTAGTTCGGTGGAAGCAATTCCATGAGGACTAAATTAATGTCCAAAGGTCTAGTTTTCAGTAGCTTCTTACAGTTGATTCTTACAGATCTTTTGGTTTCGTCGTCTTAAATTATATTTATTATAGAACATTTTATCTGTTAATCTAATCTTAAATTATATGGTCCATTTCTTAACACTAGGACATTTGTCCACAGTGTAAAAAGTAGTTTTAGAAGAATTTAGAGTTGTAATCAAGGCGTGGGTACATCTGCTCTAGGCCTTTCCTGAGAACTGTCTAGCCACTCTGTGAACTGTCGCACAGGTTCTCGCCAAGGATAGAGATGAGGGTTTGAAAAAAGCTGAAGTTCAAAATAGTTCGTAATCTGCCCCTGATACTCTGTCGAAGTGACCGTCTTCATCCTGTTCTAGGAGAGCAACCCCTTTGATGCCACCGCAGGCTATCGTGGTCTGACCTACGAGGAGGTTCTGCAGGAGCTGGTGAAACACAAAGAGCTGCTGAGGAGGAAGGACTCGCACATCCGCGAGCTGGAGGACTACATCGACAACCTCCTCGTCAGAGTGATGGAGGAGACGCCCAGCATTCTCAGAGTGCCGTACGAGCCGTCCAGGAAGGCGGGCAAATTCTCCAACAGTTAACAAGCCAGTGGTACTGCATTTATAGTCGGGGGTGGGGGGGTGGGGAGTGAGGAAAAAGGAAGAAAGAGGACGAAAAATACAAGAAAAGCTTGTTATTGAAAGAGAGACCACGCTAATCAGGTTTCATTACATACTCTCCTTCATTGTGAAAAATTGTTTTACCTGTAAACATTAGCAGGGACTATCAAGAGTGACCTTTGAAGTGAGCTCAATAATTTAAACCTTTAAAGTGAAAATGGGCCAGAGTCTCGTGAATAAGCCGTTCCTTAGGATTCACTCAGGTGCTGGTGCTGGCCCACTAATCTCCCTTAGGCCTAGAAGTATCTTTGGAAGTACATGACGTATTCCTCAGGAACAGGTTTCTCATAAAGCAAAATTGAAATTGTGGTTGGTTTCTCAGAAGTCAATTTGTAGACATTTAGCTGCAGGAGTACTGATCATTATAAACACTACTAAAAAAAAAAAAGGTTCATATTTTATATACATATATGTGTACATGAATATCTAGATGTTCATGTATCTTTGTATGTAAAATACGTGCATATACCTCATATATACGTGTGTTTTTAGAACATTTAAAAACAACTGGTTGCCTCTATAGGATACCAATTAGGGTTTCTTAATCTGGAAATATATGTGTGCTCTATCAATGCAAAACAAATCAGCATTGCTATTAATACTCTAAATGGTTTGTTACAGAGAATCTGCTTCAAATCACTCTTGACTATATGAACCTTGGTTTCAAAATAAGCTGCTACTATATATTATTCTACCATCAGATCCTTTCTCTTTTTCCAAAGTAATGACCCACAATCCCTTTTTAAAGAATGTTGTATTTTAGGAAGCTTCATTAACTTCACAACAGCATGAGTTTTTTTAGTTAGTTTTTTGTCTTAATATCTGAGCTTTGTTTGAGCTGTAAGCAGAAGATAAGCAAATGTGATTTGTTTTGTTGAGATTTGAATAATATTGGGAAGTTGTATCTGAAGATAATTTGGGGGGGACTAGGTGATCATTCTGATGCCTGATAACCCAGAGCAATGAGCAAATTCTAGGAATGATGGATTAGGCTTGGTTTCAAGTTACATAAATAATGGAACAGATGGTTGCATTTGTGTTCTGAACCACAATAAGATTTACTAAAGGAGAGGTGAGTTCTTAGATCTTTACTAGGATGACAATTTATACTGTTCTACATACTTAAAACCCTTTAAAAATAAATCAGTATCAGAAAACTGTATGTCAACTTTTTTTAAAGTCTGCTCCCCCAAAATGTTGACTACTTCCATGAATTTTCTTTATCTGTTTGTACAAAATTCGTCTTTAAAGTGAAAAACAGTGATACAAAAATATTACTAATCAACTGCTGCTTATTTTTTAACTTTAAAAGTCTGAAATACATACTGCGTAATACTGAAATCTGTTTCTTCTAAGGAAATTTACAATGAAAAGTTCACCTGTATACGGAGACATACATTCCCCAATCTTTTACCAAATGCATTTTTGTCTAATATTTGTCTCTACTAAGACTTCATTGAGAGTTAAATAACAAAGCACATGTAATTGTTTTCCCCAGTTTAATATTTTGAATCAGATAATACTTGGTCAAGTTTATATTCATAAGCTAAAATTCCTTATTGTTTGCATTTTTCTGAGTTGCTTTTGTTTTCCTATGAGAGCACAAATTTTGAAATTCTGAAAAAAAATCCCAAATGTTAATACAAAGAAATTTTAATATGAGGAAATAGAGAAGGAAAAATAGTTCTTACCAACTTATTCCTTCACTTCTCAATTTCTGTAGTAAACCTCACAGTCTGGTATAAAATTTTATTTTCTCAGTTGAGGTCTTAGTAGTTCTCATTTTTTAACATGGTGCCATTTTTAGTTAACATTTGTTAAATGTTGCACAATTCTTAGTTTTTCTATTGTTAGTATAATCGAGGCTCTTCTTACACTTTTAAAAGTATTAGAATCTATGTGTTTTCAGTATTATGACATTATCTGCAGATATTTTAATATGCTTTTGCCAAATTTACTTTCTAGAGAATGACCCACGATACCAATGTTATACTGGGGATATGTTTTATGTAAACAAAGCTCATGAAAAAGTATGATTCAGGGACTACTATTTTTTTAATGAGGAAATTCATTTTTAAGGAGAGAATCTTGGCCTGTGTGAAAACTGTTAAGGATTAGACTTATCCTTGGTGAATGATTTGGCTATAACTGCATCAATGTTTTTATCTTTTATTCTGAGACAAGAACTGTATTGAAAACTGAATCTGCATTTATCACTGCCTGAAATCTTCTTTTCTGATGTTTATGAACTTACTTTCATTCATGACCTAGAGTCAGACTTACTCTGTATTTTCATTATCAATTCGTCAATATAATGAACAAAAAGTAAAAATGAGTTGCTAAGTAAACATATCAGTGTTTCCTGTTTGTGAGTGGAAGTGCAAGTGGAGTAGTATTAATTTCTAGCATTGTAGAAAAAAGGCCAAAAGATCACATTGGTTTATTTTTCCAAACTGTAACTTTTAAGTATTATAATGGTATGTTTTGTTAGTAACTTAGACATGGAAATAAGACATATGTATTCATTAATGCACAACACAATAGACTTATAGACAGAGATTACTTCTGCTTTTATGCTTAAAAAAGGCATGCTCAAAAATATTTCCACAAAAAAGAGGATTTTTTTTTAATTGCAGCGTTTGTGATAGTCTCAAACCTGTCTTAAGCTAACACAGTTCTGTTATGTAATTAAAAATGTCTCTGCTAATATTTTTTAAATAGTGTAGTTATACAACCAGCTCCCCTCCAAGTTCTAAAATTCAGCTTCAAAGTACTGAACATACCCTCCTACGACTTAGGCTTCAAGTTCATTTATTGAATACCAGGGAGTAAAATCTTAGAATTGTATATAACATAACATGTCACTCGTTCACAACTCTTTTTTAAGTGTCGCTTTTTACTGCTGTGTTCTGCATGGAGCCTAGTTCTGCCATCCTCCCATGAATGTAGTAGTATCCTTAGATTATACGTAACTATGTCTGCTGCTTTTAACAGCAAATGAAGATTTTGTTGTAATTTTCCAGCTGTGAAAATGTTGCCCTGTATTTAAAGGGGTTTCATGAATGGACACCTAAAGTAAAACTCAGCTCGTTAGTGACAGACTTGCTTTCTTCTCATCCTTCACCAACTCCTCGTAAGAGTGCTTATTCTTCAGCAAAGAGATCTCAAAAAAAAAAAGAAAAAAATTGCTGCCTTTAATATGTCTATTAATTGTTACACTAGAGCTTTTATTTTCTTCTGTAGCTTTTTAGAAAAAGCAGCCTACCCTGGATTTGCAAAACAAGGTGAAACTTCCTGATGTCTGTGTGCTCATATGTCTTATAGATACAGTTGGTGTCACTCGTGTATGTAAGTGAAATACAAAGCATGCTCATTTCCTCTATCTCTTTGAAGTAGAAGGAAAAGGATCGCAGTGCTGCTGGCTCATGATTGTAGATGGAAGGGTCTGTCAGCCCACACCGAAAGCCCCCATTTTCACAGATTTATAACTTTAATAATCCAGATGCACTCATTGGAAGTATTTAATATGCAATAGGTAGCACCTTAACTAATTAATCTGCATATGAAGGGTTTTCTGATGTATTTAATAAGAAGTATAGAAGCTCTTCAAGCATTAAACTAGAGTTGACGTTTTATTTCATTTATTTTCCATGTCAAAAAATCCACTCTTACAATGGAACCGAAGTCTGTAACAAACGATACATTGGGCTTATAATCTTAGATCTTCTAGGTGGTTTGTATTTTGAGGTACCAAAAAAATGCTGCAGATCTAGAAATGTATATATTTAGCAGGTATTTGAAAGATAAGCATTATTTATAACTGAGGAGTATTACAATTACTAAGGAAAATGCTCTAGTAACTTGTATACATTTTTGCAGGTACAAACTCAAAAGTATGTAAGCATTACATAATGTGACAGTTGTGTAATTTATGTAATCTGATGCATGAATCAGAATTTTTATATAATATATGATTATTTGTTTATTATAGTTGATTAAAGTGTTTAATCTTAATCTGGTTGTCATAATTTCTTAATGTAGATAGTACAGCATGAATATGCATTTGTCCATGAGCCCTCCTTGTCTTCTAAAAATGCAGTACTTGGATGCCTTATCATTTGATGAGTCGCAGCAAGGATTCTATAATACCTGCAGACTCATTTCACTATGAAAATAGTTTTGAAAAGTCATTGAGAGAGTGGCTTGTACCTCAGCGTGGACACCGTTTAGTAGCCCTTCATATATAAATATGTCATCCCCTCACAGGGACAGAACTTGACGATTTGGTGGAAAATACATCTTGAGTGTTTGTATAGAGCCTGAGACCTGTACTGAGTGCTTTCTCTTTATGCATTATCTCATTTATTCTTCACAACAGCCTTCTAAGGTAAGGACTGTACAAGCTTTCAGAGGAAATCAAAGATGATTAACGGAATATCTACTTCTGAAACTCAACAGTAGACTAGAGTTGGCAGTCCCATAGCATTTATCACCACTGTTAATGGTCTAGTTCTTGGCAAAGACCACTAACTCCTGCCCACTTCCAGCCCTCTCAGCCTGCGGTGTGGTATACAACACCTCCGTCCCAGCTGCCGTCCCAGCTGCTGTCCGAGGCAGCAGGAGTCGAAGGGCGTGGGATGGTGGTGGGTGTGGCAGTGTGTTAAGTGGTTGTATTCTAGATGAGACGTGCTCCACACATTGTAGTTGTGAAGGTAAGGAATACACACTTGGAACAAGGAAGTTCTCTGCAGACAGAATACCTTCCTCACCCCTAATTGTCTTCAGTTTTAGAGGTCCATTTAATGTATCTCATCACCTCCTCTAGTATTTCTCTAGGTCGTTCCCCTTTCTGCCTGTCCCTAGCACTCACATTTATTTTCCTTAGTCTACTGAGACAGAGATATTTGGGGTAATTTGGGAGTAGAGTGTTGCTATTCTGTTCAAGTGGCTATTTTCCATATAGGTTTCCTCTATCGCAGTGCCTCGGAAATGTTTTTGTTCAGCTTTTCAAGTAATAAGCTTGTAGGATGCCTAGCATTCTACATTTCCCCCTAAATGATTTTACATGATAACACAAATGTCATATTTTCACATTTTTATGATTGTACAAATGTTTACCAGCCACGTTCTTCAGTTCAGTCACTCAGTCGTGTCCAACTCTTTGCGACCTCATGAATCACAGCACGCCAGGCCTCCCTGTCCATCACCAACTCCCGGAGTTTACCCAAACCCATGTCCATCGAGTCAGTGATGCCATCGAACCATCTCATCCTCTGTCATCCCCTTCTCCTGCCCCCAATCCTTCCCAGCATCAGGGTCTTTTCCAATGAGGCAACTCTTCGCATGAGGTGGCCAAAGTATTGAAGTTTCAGCTTCAACATCAGTCTTTCCAATGAACACCCAGGACTGATCTCCTTTAGGATGGACTGGTTGGATCTCCTTGCAGTCCAAGGGACTCTCAAGAGTCTTCTCCAACACCACAATTCAAAAGCATCAGTTCTGCGGTGCTCAGCTTTCTTCACTGTCCAACTCTCACATCCATACATGACCACTGGAAAAACCATAGCCTTGACTAGACGGACCTTTGTTGGCAAAGTAATGTCTCTGCTTTTCAATATGCTATCTAGGTTGGTCATAACCTTCCTTCCAAGGAGCAAGCGTCTTTTAATTTCATGGCTGCAGTCACCATCAGCAGTGATTTTGGAGCCCCCAAAAATGAAATCTGACACTGTTTCCACTGTTTCCCCATCTATTTCCTATGAAGTGATGGGACCAGATGCCATGATCTTAGTTTTCTGAACGTTGAGCTTTAAGCCAACTTTTTCACTCTCCTCTTTCACTTTCATCAAGAGGCTGTTTAGTTCTTCACTTTCTGCCATAAGGGTGGTGTCATCTGCGTATCCGAGGTTATTGATATTTCTCCCGGCAATCTTGATTCCAGCTTGTGTTTCTTCCAGCCCAGCGTTTCTCATGCCACGTTCTTATATACCTATAATTACATGAACTAGAAGTGTTTGATTCTGTTCTTATACCCCTTAAATTTGATTCTTGAAATTTCAAGGGTTTCATCATGTGTTAGACATACTCAAAAGCTGAAATGTATGCTAGGAAGCTTGAAATCAAATTTCTCTTTCAGAGGTATTCAGTGGTGTGTTGTCAAGTGTGAGATATGGTCCACTTTTTTAATAATATTAGAACCAAAGTTTGAAAATGATTTAAAAAAAACTGGAGGAGAGGAAAGATGGTCACTATTACAATGTCACATTCTCTTGTGCTCTGGTGAATGACAGAGAATTGCATGAGACAGAGATTATGGTTATTTATGGTTCCAAGCAAACTTTTTCATTTATACCACAACCTTGGTGCAGGGGTTGTAAACCGAAATGTTTATAGAGCCGGATAGGTGCGGTGGAGGAGAAGGCAGGCCAGGGGCAGGAGAGGAGGGGTTGCTGGGGACAGTGGCAGTGTGGGAAAGCTGAACTGCTCAGCCCCAGCTCATGGTGGCCAGATAGAAATGAACGTGAGGCCAGGGTTGCTAAACCTGATCATCTCAGTGACTGACAATACAGATTTTTATGTGAAATATGATGTCTAAATGTTAGTAACTGGTTCTTAAAAAAAAGTGCGAGCCGTTAGTACACAGTCTCTTCCTAAGTGAATCTCTATTCTTTTTTTTTAATTTAAAAAAGTATTTTTAACCACACCAGCATGAGTGAAGTCTTAGCTCCCCTACCTGGAATTGAACTGGTGCCCCTTGCATTAGAAGCACAGAGTCTTAACCACTGGACCTCCAGGGAAGTCTGGTGAGTCCCTATTTCTGATGTACCACTATCATTATCATCTTCAGAACAGTGCACAGTATACTTATTTACTTCACGCACAGATGATCTTGTGTTTAATTAAAACCTGACTTGGCCAAGGGGCATGCAGGGCCCGTGTGATGTGGAGCCACAGCTCAAGACTCTTGGGCGGGAGGCGAGAGGGTATAGGGAGTAACTCTGAATGACTGTAAAGAAGTTTCAGTTATGTAAGATGAGTCAGTTCTAGAGATCTGCTGTGCAGCATGGTGCCTACAGTTAACAATACTGTATTGTGCACGTAAAATCTGTTAAGAGGGTAGAGCTCATGTGAGATGTTCTTACAGCAATAAAGAAAAAGCCTTTCTCAGGTGCACCTGCCCCTGAGCCTGGCAGTACAGGTAATCTGACTGACAGTCCACGGGCTGCTGCTCTGGTGATTAGAGCCTTCCAGAATGTTACCTAGGAGCTGACACACACCCCTTTATGGTTAACTATGACTTTTCAATGTCATTTATGATGGTCTTGCCTTTTGGTAAAAACTAAGTATCCCAACGGTCAGTTGAGCACATAATACTGTCCTGTGTTAAGGTCATATCACATATGGTGTGTGACAGCTTCCAGTCATCTGAAGTCAGTGTGGTGGTGTGTGATGTGTTTTGGGGATGTAAAATAAATTTTTCTGTTTAAATACAGTGGTCCTTGATTCCATAGTCTCTTTGATTTTGTACATCAGCCGTTTAAAATTCTACTGTACTTTTAAAGGAGTTGGCCAGCCAGATCTGGAAAGCTGGTTGGTGAGATCACTGGTTCTCAAAGTGGTGTCCCCAGAGCAGCAACAGCAGTAGCACCTGGGAACTTGGAAGAATTCAGAGTCTCAGGCCCAACTCCAGACCCACTTCATTAGAAACTCCGAGGACAGGACCTAGAAAGCTCTATTAACAAGAACTGCAGGTGGTTCAAATGCATCTTTAAATCAGTACCACTGAGATAGAGACCCACTCCCTTTTTTCTTAGTTTAATGTAGTTTAGAGAATTTTTTTTTTTTTTTTTTTAACTTGAAGCAACTTTCCTTGCCAGTCCTGAATTTATTTATGAACATGTTTTGGTTGGCTTTCTTTTTTTTTCCCCTAGTTTTTTGATGATATGAATATTTTGTGTTTTGAAGAAACTTGTTTGACAAAACTTCATATAGCTAGACTGCTTATAAGATATGCAAAATACATTATGCAGAATAGATGCATAGTTAATACTGCTGATGCTTCTAAATGATTGGTGTACAGTAAGATTCGCTGTTGTGATAGGGAAGGCAAAAATGCACACAGGCCTTAATGTGAAACTGCCAGAATGCCTTTCTTTGTTCTGATGTGGTGGCCAAGCTTGATTCAGGAGGGCATCCTTCTCAGCCTCACTGAGGTTTGGAAAAGTGAGATCCAAGATGTTAATGTAGAAAGGAAACAGAATGCAGCCACATATGGAAAGCTGTAGAATAAAGTTTTTGCATGTATGTGTGAAATTGGGCAGTGAACCTTGATACAAGTGAAGCCAACTTGTGACCTGAAGGTGAGAGGTTTTATTTAACAGGAACTTTGTAACTTTGCTAGTTATAATCATTTTGTCAAATCGTTCATAAAGAGCTTACATTATTTTCACAATCAAAACTGAGTCGAGTTCTCATTTCTGGGGAAATCGAGAATGAAATGTAAGAGTCTTGTTAGATCTTGCATCAGATTCTGGAAACGCTGGATGATTAGGAAAAGACCATTACGTACTAGGTTGAAAATAACAATTTAAAATAAGCGTAGTGTGAGAGAGGAGGGCTCCCAGGTGGCTCAGTGGTAAACAATCTGCCTGCAATGCAGGAGACCCAGGTTCAATCCCTGGGTTGGGAAGATCCCCTGGAGAAGGGAACGGCTACCCACTCCAGTATTCCTCCCTGGAGAATTTCATGGACAGAGGAGCCTGGGGGGAGCTACAGTTCACTGGGTCACAAAAGTCAGTCACAACTGAGTGACTAACACTTTCTTTCACACATGAGAGAGAAACATTCAACAGCAGAATATTTCATTGGTTTTTATCCCTCAGTGGAATAATGCCTAGCAAGTTAAGAGTGTAAAATGGATTCAAAGACATCTGTACACTGGCAAAAGTTATTGGGTTTTTTGGTCTTTGTTTCAATCATCACACAAACCCTCAGTGGAAACTCCAGTGCCAACCATTAGATTAGTCTCTTGCAGAAAAGGAACTAGAGAGCATAGGTCATTAAAATCACAGCTGATTATTCTGAATTCTTAACGTGAACCTGTGCTTTCAACTTCTTTCAGCAAAATTTTGCTAAAGTTGGACAAATGGTAACAAATTGACTTATGAATTTCATTTCCTTTCCTAGTTAGGAAAGAGGCATTAATGAGGGGGAAATGCAGAGAAACCTGGGAATTGGATGGAGAAAGCGGGAGTAGGCCAGGCTCATAGGAAAACTAGTTGCCAACCTCAGATTAATTTAGATTATAATCTGAGACCATATAGGACTAGCACTTCTTCTACAAAATAATTCATTTGTCATAAACGGTTGACTGATCCAATGGCAGTATTGAATGTTTTATGTTTACATTTAAAGATTTTTTTATTAATATACTGTTACTGAACATCTTTCATGATTTTATAAACTGTAAAATATTTTAATCCTTGACTCATTTGTTTACCAAGAGCTTCACTTAATGTTATATATGTAGCACTTGAAGCCATCTGTTAGGAATACTTAAAAATAATATATGCACACTGTGAAGATACGTACAGCAAATAAAGCAGAAAACACCTGAAATATTCAGGAAGAGTTTGTGAAGACAATCCTTGTATTTTAATTAAAAAAAAAAAAAGTCTGAAATTTAGCAGGAAGTCTTTCCAAAAATGAAGCTCTTTTCTTATTCTGGGCAAATTACTTTGCTGAGTGGCATTCTCAATTCTCAGTTCAGTAGCTCGGTCGTGTCTGACTCTTTGCAACCCCATGGACTACAGGATGCCAGGCTTCCCTGTCCATCAACAACTCCTGGAGCTTGCTCAAACTCAAGTCCATCGAGTCAGTAATGCCATCCAACCATCTCATCCTCTGTCATCCCCTTCTCTTGCCTTCAATCTTTCCCAGCATCAGGGTCTTTTCCAGTGAGTCAGTTCTTTTCATCAGGTGGCCAAAGCATTGGAGCTTCAGCTTCAGCATCAGTCTTTCTAATGAATATTCAGGACTAATTTCCTTTAGGATTGACTGGTTTGATCTCCTTGCAGTCCAAGGGACTCTCAAGAGTCTTCTTCAGCACCACAGTTCAAAAGCGTCAGTTCTTTTGTGCTCAGTTTTCATTATAGTCCAACTCTCATATCCATACATGACTACTGGAAAAACCATAGCTTTGACTAGACGGACCTTTGTCGGCCATGTCTCTGCTTTTTAATATACTATCTAGCCTGGTCATAGCTTTTCTTCCAAGGAGCAAGCATCTTTTAATTTAATGGCTGCAGTCACCACCTGCAGTGATTTTGAAGCCCAAGAAAATAAAGTGTCTCTGTTTCCATTGTTTCCCCATCTATTTGCCATGAAGTGATGGGACTGGATGGCATGATCTTAGTTTTTTGAATGTTGAGTTTTAAGCCAGCTTTTTCACTCTCCTCTTTCATCAAGTGAATCAATGCTGAGGCATTTTCATCAGTGCTGAATGGCATTAAGATGTCACTTTGACTTTAAGTGAATAGATTTTAAATAAAAATATTGGCATTAGTACTAATTAGAATTGTGCTTCTGTGTGTTCTTCACTGAAGTATGAGAGGTTACCGCAGAGTACCGGCGGGGAACCAGGACAAGCAGGCTGCTTTGTGAAGTGGACCAGAGAGGAAAACTGTGACTGGGACAACCTGGGTGTCTTGGGGTCATCCCTGGAGGACAGGTTTGGGAGGAGCATCAGGTTAAATTTGGTAGCCTTGGAAACAATGAGCTGAGTGCAGGGGAATCCTAAACCTTGGAGGAAACTTTAATCCGGTTGGAGGTTGAAGCTATTTGTTTCTTTCCTCTGAATTGGTGAAGGATGGAGGGAGGTTGGCACCATGGGTGGGTCTCCCCAGAGCAAGGGAGCTTGTGAAAGATTGAAAGCTTTTCTCAGCCACTCAGCTGCCTGTAGACACCTGGATTCTTAGTCAACCTACCTGTTAGCCAGGAGTGGTTCTAAGGAGGTTCGCTCACTCCAGGAGGCTTGTTGTTATTTAAGGGTCACACAACCTGATGAACTATCTAGCCTAGACACTTGTCATGATGCTGCTTGCCTGTAAAATGTGCCAGAATGGTATCTATATGGGACAAAATTTAGTCCCCCCCCGCCCCCCATGCCACAGGAGTGCCTTGCCAATGGTAAATCTTAATTCTGGTGCTCACTCTTCAGCCCTGCCTTCTCTGCTTTCAACTCTTACGTTCTAATGTCTAAACCAGATGTCCTCAAAATTAAACCTTCTCTTTGTTTAGTGACTGATATCTTTTGGTGTCTCAATAGTAGGAGTGACCTCACTCGTGTGTGTCCCCCAAACACAATTGTCAAAGCCTTAATAAGACCACAGCAATGGACCACATCTTAATTTCTGATTAACTATGGCATAGAACTCACTATTTTTAGATACTAGCTTATTTCCACCTTTTGTCTGATCCTTACTCTTTCAACATGATTTCAGACACCTAGGTATTTATTATTATCCACCTAAAGTAGGTTGGGACTATCCCTTCTGTTGATTTCCACAAACTGGCTAATCATTTTATTTATTTTTTAGTTTGATGCATGCTTTAATTAAAAAGCATGTTGTCATGTCCTGCAGTAGAAAATACATCTGCTCACACATGAAAGAATGTTTCTTTAAAAAAGCGTGATTTTCAGTTCTTTCAATAACAATACTTTTTCCATGTGTTCTCGCTGAGCATGACCATTATGTAGTATAGTCGATCATCTTACAAGTGCCTTTTATTTGTCTGTGCATTAAATTCTTCCTATTTGCAGAAGAAATCGTGTTAAATAGGCTTTACCTACATTTCTCTTCCATTTGGCAATCACTAGTGGTTGGCTTTCCTGAGTAACTAAATGAATTTCAGAAAGCATATCTAAATGGTAAATTTATTCCCACCTATATTATTTTAATATCCATATTTCTTTGTACTGACTCATTTATTTCATTGTTTTGAATTGTATGTATCTTTGTGCTGTGCTGTGCTTAGCTGCTCGTGTCCAACTCTTTTGACCCTGTGGACTGCAGCCTGCCAGGCTCCTCTGTCCATGGGGATTCTCCAGGCAAGAATACTGAAGTGGGTTGCCATGCCCTCCTCCAGGAGATCTTCTCAACCCAGGGATCGAACCCAGGTCTCCCGCATTGCAGGCGGATTCTTTACTGTCTGAGTGGGTAGTCTCTCCCTTCTCCAGGGGATCTTCCCGACCGAGGAATTGAACTGGGGTCTTTTGCATTGCAGGTGGATTCTTTACCAGCTGAGCTACCAGGGAAGCTCATATCTTTGTAAATCACCTCAAACCTCTTGTGGGATGAGACATCATATGAATGATTTTTTTTTTTCTGACATTTCTTCTACTGCATGCAAAGTGCTCTATCTGAGCTTTGCTGACCTCCAGCAATGCGCAGTCTTATGCATTTATTTGTCTGTGTTTTTAAGTCTACTAGTAATTTAAAAAATATATACAAGGAATTCCTGGCAAAGAGTTTGAGCCTCTAGCCATTGGAGCCCTGACATTGATGTAGCACAGTGCCTGGTATTTAGTTGGTACTCAATAAATATTTTTTGAGTGAGTTGCTCAGTCAGTCAGTTGTGTCCGACTCTTGCGACCCCATGGACTGTAGCCTACGAATTCCTCCATCCATGGAATTTTCCAGGCAAGAGGACTGGAGTGGGTTGCCATTTCCTTCTCCAGGGGATCTTCCTGACCCAGGGATCGAACCCTGATCTCCCGCATTGCAAACAGGTGCTTTTACCATCTGAGCCACCAGGGAATGTGATCAGATGATTTTTTAAGGTCCATATGGTTGTTATGAATATCTGTTATAAACAGTGCTCCAGGAGATGTTATCTCCTAAGGAAGCCAGGTCCTTTGAAATGAATAAAAGCAAGGGTTTTTAACAAGCAGTGGAAGTTGAATCTAGAGGAGAAATGGTTACTACCAAAACCTTGACAGTGTAAACTGGGAACAGGCAGAAATAAATGTTCATTTTAAATTACAGGCAGTCTACCAAAATGTAAGAAGCAGCTTCTTCAGTCCTTCCCTGACTTTAGTAAGAGCTTGTCATCAACCACTCTCGCTGTTTGTTTGCTTGTGTACACTCCCTGCTTATCTGTATGCAAGCCCAACAGAACCAAATGGCTGCTCACCTTTGCTGCCAGCTCCCACGTACAGGTCATGTGTCACGTTCCAAGTCCTGAGTAAGAAGAGCCTGTTAGAGGAGGAAGGGGAGGGAGGAGCCAAGTGGCTAGTGCTTTGAAATATGGTATAAGAAGATTTTACTGTTTTGTTGTATATGATTTGGATGGCAGCATGCTGAGATTTTAATTATCTGTACTTTAAAATACTGCAACCATGGCTATTATAAAAACACTTTCCATTGTCCTTGATGAAAGGAGGAGCTCCCATTCTCATTTGGCTTATATTTGTAATTAATGAGAAAGAAAGAAACCTTGAGTGGTCCCTAATTGAAACAGGGAGTACATCGGTCCACTTCTGTTTAGGAGACTTATGGAAACTTGAGATATAAAAACAGTTTTCTTAATTATATCATGATGCAAAAATGAGCAAATTATTTCGATGAGAACACCAAGCAAGATAGGCTTTTCTGATTGAAGTGCTTTCTTTAATATACATGCCTCTCATTGAATAGTCAGGAAAAATGAGTCAAGAATAAAACCTCAGTGTAGCACAGAAAATAGATTTCATCTTGAGTGTTTAATTGCTCCATCAACAGTTGCTGCTGTGTCAAGAAAGTTGGTGAGTCCTACATCTGGACTCTCCCATCCACCCATTGATCCATCCTTCCTTCCATCCTTCTACTCAACCAACTGAATATCTGCCATGTGCAAAGGACTGTTCTAAATGGTAACATAGAGGTGAGCAAGATGGACAAGTGGAAATAAGATTCTGTTCCATCAATGATGTCTACCTAGGGCTCGTGAAGTCCATAGGCCCTCCCTCCCCCCATTTTTTAAGGAGCATTTTTGAATCTTTTTAAGGCCTATTCAAGTTGAAGCAGCCTGCAAAGTACTCTCAAGTTTATTTTAGCAGCACCAACTGATTGCGCTTGAATATTACCTTCTTGTGAGGGTAGAATTCAAGTCATCTGACAAATACAGATCCTAGGCAGTGAGTTAACAGTAGAGGTATCTGGTAACATAAAGAACTAATGATGAGCTCATGTGCAATTTTTCCATGACTCTCGTTGTTAACCTGTGAGATTAGTTTTTTTTTTAATGTAGTTGAAACTTGGAAGGTATCCCAAGCAAGACTGGAACAAACAAAAACACAGAATAATCTCTAGTAACGGACCAATTCTTGGGTAATTAAAGGTAATGATGCAAATAGTCTATGTTATCCTTTTCTGCATTGCAGAGAATTCATTTTCCTTCTCTACTTGGACTGCAGCCTTATTGCTAAGAAATGAAAGATGAATGGGAGTAAATTTCATTTAAGAAAACTTCATCAACATTTATGACACATGAATTTTTGGTTTGGAGAAAAAATAAGTACCATCTGCTGAATGGATTTAGAATTGTATATAAAAGGAATTTTTTTGCCAGTAGCTTCTAAATTGAATAAACTAACTGAAAAATTTTCATACCCAGGATCTAATGAGTCTGATTTAGCCTTTTAATTGAGAATAATTACCTTCAAAAGATGAAAAACAAACATCAAAGCAATGGGAAAGAGGTGGGTCAGTCAGTAAATAGACTTAAGGCAACTGAATTCCATTTGGAAAAAAATGCAACCTCAAATCCATACCTCATTCTTTATACCAAAATTAATTCTATATGGATTAAAATTTTAAACATAAAATATGAGATGTCTCAAAACAGTGTGAGAGTTTTTTTCTGTCTTGTTTAGTTTCTAGTGGACATGGCCTCTGTATTCAAGTCACAATATCTAAAGCTATAAAGGAAAAGATAGAAAAGATAGATGTATTTGACCACAGATGAATTTTAAAACATTTGAACAACACCAAAAAATCCAACAAACAAAATCAGAAGGCAAGAAAAGGAGGGGAATACATTGCAGCACAAATGACAGACAGGTTTTGATTTTTCTATAATATAAAAAGCCTTCATATGCCGATAAGAAAAAGACCATTCGGAATACTCAGAAGGCAGGCAGAAGAAAAATCCAAATAGCCTATGAACATCTGCAAATTAGAAAAGACAAGGAAGATGCCATGTTTCACCTGTCAGGTGACTCAGCTGTGTTAAAGCACAGGCTTGCCAAGAGAAGGGGACGTGGATACTGGGTTATCTGAGGTATAACTTGAAACAAACTCTTTGAAGGGCAATTTTATCAATATCTATAAGTATCTTAAATGCACATCCCTTTTGATGTCCAGCAATTTTATTCCAGGAATTTATTTTACAAATATCCTGGAAAGTGTATACCAACATGAATTTTTCAGGATGTTGACTGCAACACTCTTGATAATGACAAAATACTAGAAATTGGCTGCTAGTCAAACACTTTATGGTGCCCAAAGGAATACTATGCAGCAAGTAAAAAGCATGAGATCCTTGTATAAGCTGATGTGCCAAAATACCCAATTGCTTTGTGAAGTGGTAAGAAAAAAGCAACAGAAAAGTATAGAGAGCACTAGTAATCTGCATTTTAAAATATATATGGGTATGTATGCATATGTAGGAACATTTCTGGAAGAATATTGAGATGGTGGTTACTTCTGGAGAATACAATTGGGTTTGCATAGGAGATGGATAGTTTCTCATAAATCCTTTTTGATTTTAGTTTTCTGTGCATGTGCCATTTTCAGATTAAATAAGATACATCATTTGATTAATTTAGGAATATTTGACTATTAACCTGATTTTAGACTTTAGCCACCCTTATATAATTTGGCAGTCTGTATCAGAGCCCCAGATAAACCATTGCCCTGCTGAAGTGAGTGGTTCACCATCTGGTCAAGAAGAGGAGTCAGACTCCTCCAGTTGCAAAGCCACCAACTGTCTCACTCTCACATCTGGCATCCAGAACACATGGGGCCCTTCCTGTCAAAGCACAGAATCCCTGTGACCCAGGCTCTCCGTGAAGATTAATGCTGCTTTTGCTGGAGAACCACAGGAAGATGCTGCTCATCATGTTTCTTATGATACATTTCTGGTAGAATTCAGTCCAGTAATCTCTTTTTTAATTTTCTATAGGAGTTGGACTGTGAAGTTCTAGAACTGCCTTTCTTTACCATGTTGCTTTCTTTGCCTGAAATTTTAGCATCAAAATCAGTGTTCCATTCATAGCTGGCTTTTTAATAACTATTTTAAAGATCTGCTTGTGACTAAGATAATTATTGAAAAATTTTTTGGTTTTTGGTGAAACCATGACATCAATGTAAGTTGTAAAGAAATGAACAGGCTTAATGCTACTCTGACTAGAATCTTTTCTGTCCTGTAGGTGAGATGAAACCTTTAAGGTGTGTTTTCCTTCAGGGAAAGATGGTATCTCCTGCACAGGATTCTTGCCAAAGATAATTTAATTTTAATCTGATCATGATAAAGCAATCAGACAAATCCATAACATGGTTTATTCTAGTCAGTTATCTTTTAAAACCTCAGTGTCATGAAAAATAGACAACAACAAAAAACTTGCTCCAAATTAAAACCTGCTCCTGAAATAAAACCAAATGTATTGGACCATATGACTGCCCAAATATTAGATTCTGAATTAGGAAAGAAAGGCCGAAAAGAAGATATTTGAGGGACAATTGAGAAAATTAAATATGAACTATATATTAAATAAAATTAATGTTAATTTTCCCAGGTATATTGACGGTTATGGCCTATTATTAGGAGATGCATGTTAAAAAATTTGGAAATGAAGCATTTTGGTGTTTGCAACTTATTTTCAAATGACAGGGAAAATGTTACAGTTAGACAGCTGAAAGTAAATGTAGTAAGATGCTGACAATTGTAAACCTAAGTGAAGGATATATGAGTAAAAAGTACATTTTTCTTTCAACTCTTCCAAGAGAGTTTGAAATTTTTCAATGAAAAAACGATGGAGACAAAAAATCTAATTTGACTTTCATAAAATTATACTGTATGAGAAACATTCACAGGCATAAAGAACAGACTAGTGTTTGTCAAGGCAGAGGGCGGGAGGAGAGGGGATAGAATGTGAGTTTGGGGTTAGCAGACTCAAAACTATTATATATATAGAATGGATAAACAACAAAGTCCTGCTGTATAGTACAGGGAACTATGTTCAATCTATCCCTTGATAAGTCATAATGGAAAAGAATATAAAAGAATGTATATGTATCAGTTCAGTCGCTCAGTCGTGTCCGACTCTTTGCGACCCCATGAATCGCAGCACACCAGGCCTCTCTGTCCATCACCAACTCCCGAGTCTACCCAAACCCATGTCCATCAAGTCGGTGATGCCATCCAACCATCTCATCCTCTGTTGTCCCCTTCTCCTCCTGCCCCCAATCCTACCCAGCATTAGGGTCTTTTCCAATGAGTCAACTCTTCGCATGAGGTATACATATACAAAACTAAATCATTTTGCTGTACAGTAGAAATTTATACATTGTAAATCAACGATACCTCAATTTTTAAAAAATCATAGTGTTTGTAAACAGATAGTTATAGCCAAAAAAAAAAAAAAAAAGAGGAAAAAGGACATTTTTAGATTAGGCTCCTGTACTTTGTGCCATCTCCTGACCTGACATTTATTCCTTATTATTCCCAGGTGAGGACATTCTCTTAGTAACATCTCTGTCCTTCCTAGTTCCTTTGACCTCTCTTGACTGACGGCAGACTGCCTGGTGGGCAGTGCCCGCCCCTCCGTGGCCTCCATTTCTGCCCTCCGGTTTCTGCCAGTCTCCTTGACCTGCCTCCTTTACACCTCATCCCGCTGGAGAGTGTTTCCATCAGGGTCCCAGGTGGCTTGTTTTTCTCAACCTTTGCCCCGGCCCCCCTTGGCTCCCCAGGTGTCTCTGCTTTCAGACCCCTCTCCCTCCCCCTGCCTTTGTCTAATTAAACTGAAGCGGTGCCACCTGGTCAAGCCTTCCTTCCTGGGCCTCTTTGGGTGGGTTTTTCCTTTTCCCCCCTCGGGGGCTGTCATGAATTTCTTGTCAGCATCCTTGGCCTTTCCCACCCTCCTCTCCCCTGAGTTGGCTCTGTGGCTTCCCCAGGTGTCCAGTTCTTAGTTGTGATGGAAGGTGCTGATGGCCTTTTCAGAAATCAGAAGGACCCAACTGGGACTGCCCTGTGCCTTTCCAGACAGAGATTCCAAACAGGAGTGCCTGGTGGATGTTTGTAATCAGTCTGATCCCTGGAGCTGGGGCACACGTGTGTATGTGTGTGTGTGTGTGTGTGTGTGTGTGTGTGTGTGTGTGTGTGTGTGTAAATGGTGTCTTTGCCTCTTCTTCCCTGTGTGTGTGTGTGTGTGTGTGTGTGTGTGTAAATGGTGTCTTTGCCTCTTCTTCCCTGGGGGCCCTCCCGCCCTTTCTCACCTTGGTGTTGACCTTGTCACTTTCACACTTTGAAATTTAATACCAAAACTTTCCTATCATTCTGCTGGAATCCCCAGGATCCCCAAAACAACACCCCAAACAAATAAATCTTAAAGAGTCAAGGCTAATTTAATGACTTACATTCTGGGTCCATTAAAGCAAGGAAGCACACTTAGGGATCATCTCTTACCTGTATTTCACAGATTTGAGTTCTGATCTGGCCAGTGGGGTTGGATTTTAGTATAAAGTGTACTGTGAAGAGAAATAAAAGCTGGAAAATGTGAGGACCAAGGGACAGCCATGCTCTGGACCAGAATGTGCAATCCACAATTTACTGCTGACCTTGGTGAAATTCTTCAGCACTAAACACAGAATACAGGTAACAGGGTATCAGTCACACTGCCTTCTTCTCTTGACTCTTGGCTATTCTTCCTGGAAGTTCCCTACAGTTGAGAAGCAGAGATGATGAAAGATGGATGGAGGATATGAAAAATTGAGTTCTAGCTCTGACCTGGTCACTGATGAGTTCTGTAATTTTGTTCGAGTTCCTAACCTTGATTGCTTCTGTTTCCCCATTTCATAAATTGAGGATGTGGGTTGGAGGGCTAGTAGGTTTGATGATCCCCCAGCTCTAAAACTGCACATCTGAAGTTTTACATTCTTTGCCTCTATTTTTCACAAAATGCCTTTTAAACATCCAGAGTAGCTGGATGTAATTCGAGTAGCTCAATTTTGAGCAATCAATCCTGATCTGAACCCGGGGCTAAGATGATACAAAAGGAACTGTGTGAAAATTAAAGACCACAGTGTGGGGGAGACACCTGCAGAGCATAGACACCCAGGTGTCTTCCTTACTGATCTGAACCTCAGGGGAGCCACTCTGCAAAAAATGTAGCCACTCTGCAAAAAATGTCCTTGGATGCCCATGCCTGCATGTCTGCATTCTATACCACAGAGCCCGCCCTGGTGTCATCACCTCTCCTTAAGTGTTCAACAATGGTGACTTTGATCTGAGCCGGAAATCCCAAATCAAAGTGATCATTTGTTTAATATTTGTCACAATCCGGAAATTCTAAAACCCAAAACAGAGTAGAAAACACTATAACAAGGATTCTTCTTCCGAGCTAATTAAGGTCATTAAGAACATTGTCCTGATTCAAGTAGCTATACTTAGAATTACTGAGTTTCCCTAGCAACGGCTTAGAGAAAGAGTAGACTAAGTCATAATACAGAACCGAAGTAAAATGAAAATACATAGATGAAAGTATGACCAAGCAATTCCTTTGACAATAACATGATTCAATCTAAATAGAAGGCAGATTTAAAAAATGGATCTAAAGAATGAGATGAATTTTAAATTTGGAGGGGTATTTGCTAATACATATTCCAGTTACCACAATAAGAATAGAGTAGTGAAGCCCATATAGTTTTAAAATCACAAATCCCCGTGGCTCCGGTCTGGTCTGTGGGGTCTCAAAAAGAGTTAGTCTTTAGCTACTAGACAACAACTAAGCATTCACTTCCATAAGCGTATGTCTCTATTTGTTGTTTAGCCGCCAAGTTGTGTTTGACTCTTTTTGAGACCCCATGGACTGCAGCCCTCTAGGCCCTTCTGTCCATGAGATTTCCCAGGCAAGAATACTGGAGTAGGTTGCTGTTTTCTTCTCCAGGGGATCTTTCCAACCCAGGGATCAAACGCAAGTCACCTGCATTGGCGGGTGGATTCCTTACCACTGAGCCACCTGGAAAGCCTGTATGTCTCTGTAAAGGGGTAACAATTCCCACTCTGCTTCCAGAAGGATAAAAGCCTTTGAAAAACTTCCAGCTTCTCTCCACCCCATCCCCTGGCAAAAATGGGCATGACTTACCTGATTGCGGGTTTGGGAAAGGAGTCGCACCTCCTTGGCTCCAGCGAGTTTCTTGGGGGGGGGGGGCAGTGAACTTACAGGCTCCCAGTTGTAGGGGGACCTCCAGTTGGCCAGAGCTGAGTGGCCAACTCCATCTAATTCAGGGTGAGGGATTCAGAAGTCCACTCTGTATTCACAATGCTGCCATGCCCTCTAATTTAGCTTTATCTTGAACAGAGCTGGTATTTTTGTCTCCAGCTGTCTGACTCTTCTGTGGATCTCAGGTAGGGAGGAAGGAGATGTTATTTATTGTGGTGGCTGCAATTTCAGTAAGTTACCTCCTGGCAGACGGGCTCATTTCCAGGAACTGAGTCTATAAAGAAGGCTAAGTCTTGGTCTCTGTCCTGAGAAATCTAGAGTCTAGGATTACCAAAGTCAATTTCATTAGTTTTAATTGTGACCAGGGTCTTTCTTCATTCTTTTTTTTTTTTTTTTAATCTCTTTGGGTGTTATCATTCTGTCCTATAAATAAGTAAATAGCGGTTGTGTTTCTAATGTGAATTATGGTTCAGCTATTTTGGTCCTCTTTGTATTACTGTTGGGTTTTAACAGCTCACATAGAACAAATTCGATTGTGTTTATATTTAAACCTTCTTAACAAAGGAAACAGCAGGATTAGATTTAATAAAAACAGGAGCAGCATTCTGAATGTGTTTAAACAAGTTTTCTCCACTGATAAATAGAACTATTGAGTATCATTTTCAACTAGGCTGACAAGAAAAAGTCATCAGTTCTCCTGAAGAATTTGTACAATGCTTCAGGCAAGTTACAGCTGGATCCTCTTAAAGAAATCAATCTTTCCTAGAAAATGACTCATGAGACCATTTAAATCTATGAAGCTTTTCAGTAAATTTATTCAATTAAAAGGATTTTCAATATTTTAGAAAATATTAAATTACCCATAATATTCTCGCAATGGCAGAATGGAAAACAAAACACAGCAAACACCCAAAAGCCTAGCTCCAGAACTGACAGCCTATGTGTCAGCAATCCCCCTCCAGCTTTCAGACAAGTCTCGTGTAGATTGATGCAAGTTACTTTGCTGCGCTAATGCTGACAAATTTACTTATCATTCATGATGATCACTCCTGCTGCTTTAGGGAAAAAATGTTTTTAAGTACCAAACTATTGGGGGATATATTATGCCACACAAAAAGGAGAAAAAAAAAAAAAAGCAACTTCTACAATTGATGCAAGACTCTGGTTACTTTGGGACTGTGACTTTTTTTTTAAGTCACTTGTAAAAGTTCATTTTAGAGACTATGCTTTGGACTTCTACTCATGTAACTTTCATTATTCTTTGAATTTGACAAAACATCATAGTAGAAAGTATGTCTTATTATTCCCACCCAAGAAGTACATTCTAGTGGTTGGAATACTGAACTGAATAGATGGGGGAATGCAATGGCTAGAAAGGCAGTTCTCATCCATCCCTCCTTGGCAGTAGGTGGAATTCACCATTTCAGAGGTACAGTCAGATTTTGACTTTGCCTTTTGTTATGCGGTGAGTCAACTATAAAGTAGGGAGAATCACCTACCTTTCGGGTCTGAGGATGAACATGGAATTTTAAGTCTGTTGAGGTTCCCAAGATAAATTGTTTATGTTAATTCTGGAAGTACCCACTGGACTCAGAGCAATAAAGTTTCATTTTCCATTAAGCTGGGAAGAAGTTGGATGATGCCAAGTGTTGGTGAGGATGTAGGAATATATTCACCTTCCTACCCTGCCTGTGAGACTGAAAGGCAGGACGGTGCACAGTAAGCCTGCATATCTTGCTCTTGTTCAGTCACTAAATTGTGTCCAACTCTGTGACCCCATAGACTACAACACACCAGCCTTCCCTGTCGTTCACTATCTCCTGGAGTTTGCTCAAATTCATGTCCATTGAGTTGGTGATGCTATCTAATCATCTCATTTTCTGCCACCCTCTTCTCCTTTTGCCTTCAGTTTTTCCTAACATCAGAGTCTTTTCCAATGAGTCGGCTCTTCGCATCAGGTGGCCAAAGTATTGCAATTTCAGCTTCAGCGTCAGTCCTTCCAATGAATATTCAGGGTTGATTTCCTTTAGGATTGACTGATTTGATCTCCTTGCTGTCCAAGGGACTCTCAAGAGTCTTCTCCAGCACCACAATTTGAAAGCATCAATTCTTTTTTTTTTTTTTTTTTTTTATTTTTTTTTATTTTAGTTGGGGGCTAATTACTTTACAATATTGTAGTAGTTTTTGCCATACATCAACATGAATCAGCCATGGA
This sequence comes from Okapia johnstoni, assembly GCA_024291935.2. Classification (NCBI taxonomy): domain Eukaryota; kingdom Metazoa; phylum Chordata; class Mammalia; order Artiodactyla; family Giraffidae; genus Okapia; species Okapia johnstoni. The sequence goes on along the minus strand of CM044318.1, from coordinate 75,362,613 downwards.
TTCACATGTGCTCCCCCTCCCAAACCCTCCTCCCACCTCCCTCCCCCTCCCATCCCTCTGTGTCATCCCAACGCTCCATCCCTGAGCATCCATCCCATGCATAGAACATGGAATGGTGTTCTGCTTCACATATGACAATATACATGTTTCAATGTTATTGTCCCAGAACGTCCAACCCTCACCTTCTCCCTCAGAGTCCACAGGACTGTTCTATGCATCTGTGTCTCTTATTCTGTCTCACATATAGGGTTACCATTACCATCTTTTCAAATTCCATATACATGCATTAGTATACTGTATTGGTGCTTTTCTTTCTGGCTCACTTCACTCTGTATAATGGGCTCCAGTTTCATCCATCTCAATAGAACGGATTCAAATGTATTCTTTTTAATGGCTGAGTAATATTCCATTGTGTATATGTACCACAGCTTCCTTATCCATTCGTCTGCCGATGGACATCTAGGTTGCTTCCATGTCCTGGCTATTGTAAACAGTGCTGCGATGAACATTGGGGTACACGCATCTCTTTCAATTCTGGTTTCCTCGGTGTATATGCCTAGCAGTGGGATTGCTGGGTCATATGGCAGTTCTATTCCCAGTTTTTTAAGGAATCTCCACACTGTTCTCCATAGTGGCTGTACTAGTTTGCATTCCCACCAACAGTGTAAGAGGGTTCCCTTTTCTCCACACCCTCTCCAGCATTTATTGCTTGTAGACTTTTGGATAGCAGCCATTCTGACTGGTGTGTAATGGTACCTCATTGTGGTTTTGATTTGCATTTCTCTAATAATGAGTGATGTTGAGCATCTTTTCATGTGTTTGTTAGCCATCTGTATGTCTTCTTTGGAGAAATGTCTGTTTAGTTCTTTGGCCCATTTTTTGATTGGGTCGTTTTATTTTTCTGGAATTCAGCTGCAGGAGTTGCTTGTATATTTTTGAGATTAATTGTTTGTCTGTTGCTTCGTTTGCTATTATTTTCTCCCATTCTGAAGGCTGTCTTTTCACCTTGCTTATAGTTTCCTTTGTTGTGCAAAAGCTTTTAATTTTAATTAGGTCCCATTTGTTTATTTTTGTTTTTATTTCAATATTCTGGGGGGTGGGTCATGGAGGATCCTGCTGTGATTTATGTCTGTTTTGCCTATGTTTTCCTCTAGGAGTTTTATAGTTTCTGGTCTTACGTTTAGATCTTTAATCCATTTTGAGTTTATTTTTGTGTATGGTGTTAGGAAGTGTTCTAGTTTCATTCTTTTACAAGTGGTTGACCAGTTTTCCCAGCACCACTTGTTGAAGAGACTGTCTTTTCTCCATTGTATACTCTTGCCTCCTTTGTCGAAGATAAGGTGCCCATAGGTGCGTGGGTTTATCTCTGGGCTTTCTATTTTGTTCCATTGATCTATATTTCTATCCTTGTGCCAGTACCACACTGTCTTGATGACTGTGGCTTTGTAGTAGAGCTTGAAGTCAGGCAGGTTGATTCCTCCAGTTCCATTCTTCTTTCTCAAGATTGCTTTGGCTATTCGAGGTTTCTTATACTTCCATACAAATTGTGAAATGATTTGTTCTAGTTCTGTGAAAAATACCATTGGTAGCTTGATAGGGATTGCATTGAATCTATAGATTTGAAAGCATCAATTCTTTGGCTCTCAGCCTTCTTAACAGTCCATCTCTCACATCCATACATGACTACTGGGAAACCATAGCTTTGACTATACAGACCCTTGTCAGCAAAGTGATGTCTTTGCTTTTTAATACACTGTCTAGGTTTGTCATAGCTTTCCTTCCAAGGAGCATGCATCTTTTAATTTCATGGCTGCAAGTACTGTCTGCAGTGATTTTGGAGCCCAAGAAAATAAAATATGTCACAGCTTCCACTTTGTCCCTTACTATTTGCCATGAAGGAATGGGACCAGATGCCATGATGTTAGTTTTTTGAATGTTGAGTTTTAAGCCAGCTTTTCCACTCTCTTCTTTCACCCTCAACAAGAGGCTTTTTAGTTATGACTCAGCAATTCTGCCTTTCAGGGTGTATTCCAAGCAGATGCTCACACAGGTTTCTCACAATACTGGTACAAGGACATTTACTGCAGCATTTTTCTCATAGTGGGACTATGAAACAACTGGGGAAAGTGGGTATGGGGGTGGGAGGACTGCAGATGCTATGCAGCAGTTGGGAATAACAGAATAGATATTTGCACTGTAACACGGATCAACTTGAAAAACATAGTCCTGATAAAAAGCAAGGCACAGAGTAAGATCTATATAATAGCACTATTTATTTAAATCAGCAGTATTTACATGCAAACCAGTATGCATTTTACAAGAATACATACAAACAAAAGTTTTGAGTCATTTGGAGGGACTGGATGTGGTAGCAGTGGGCAGTGGGAGCAGGAAATAAAAAATAAACAATATAATTTAAAAGTACGAAATGGGGGGTCACACATGGAACAATAAATAATGTATGGCGTAGTGGTGTACGATTAACTGAGAGTGATGAACTCAGACCATTGCATTTCAAGTACTGCCCCTCCCCTAACTATAGTGCGTGCGCACGCGCGTGCGCACGCACACACACACACACACACACACACACACACACACACACATACACCACACACACAGGATTCCAAGCTGGTGACAGATGGGTCAAATCAGGCCCTCAGTTATATTTTGTTTGGCCTATGCAATACATGCAAAATGGTTTGAATTAGTTGCCAAGATTTAAAAATCCAGCTTTTCAACTACTTTTAGAAGATCTAGCCAGCTTGGGCTGAAGGTCTCAACACCCAGCTGTGCCTGGTAACTGCGCTATCTAAAATAAGCATGTGCAGCCCTCATCCCACCCCGTCTCTGACAGGATGAGGGTCAGCTCGCGCTTAGCTGGCATTTTGTGCTAAATCAGACGCTGCTCCCATTTTGTTTTCTACCTGGGCCTTGAATTGGTGCTGACTGACACAGACATCAGCTGCCCACCCCATCCACTCTCCTGCCACATCCTCGCAGAAGTTTGGTTCAATCAGACCAAATAAACGCAAATAATTTTAAAATGTCAAAAGTTGCTACAAGGGAAAAAGTTCAAAATAATAATTCCAGGACTTCCCTCATGCTTCCACTCCTGGGGACATGGGTTCGATCCCTGGTCAGGGAACTAAGATCCTGTGTGCAGCAGTGCCAAACAAAAGAAAGAAAAATAATAGTTCCGTGCCCTTTTTGCACACTGCAGAGCTCTCCTTTGGCTAGAGACCTCTTCTATTTCTTTCTTCTGAAATGTATCTCCACGTGTCTCCATTAAACGTATAGTGTATTCCATCGGATCATGATTTTTAGGCATTTTTCTATTAGTTTTCTCCTGTGCAAGATGAGATTAAGTTTATCTCATACTTACTCCCATTCTCCTCCCTCCCGTCCACCTATCCTCAAAATACAAGTATACCACAATTTTAGGTTAAATCCTGATTCAATGTTTTAATTAGGATTATTCTGTAAATCTTAGATTAGTGGGTCCTGGAGTCACACTTCTGGGTTCAAAACCAGTTCTGCCCCTCTGTGGCTATGTGAGCTGGGCAGTAGCATATTTCCTCTTTCACAGCCTCACAGAGCCTGATAGTTGTAATGAGACTTGAGTGAATTAGCATATATATGTAAAGTGCATAGGACATAGTTGGCTCTTTCTTTTTTTAACTCATTTTGACAGTCTCGTTTTGACAGGCTCTCTTTTAAGTGGAATGTTTAGATCATTAACATTTAGGGGCTTCCCTGGTGGTTCAGCTGCCAATGCAGTAGACATGGATTTGATCCCTGATCCGGCAAGATCCCAAGTGACTTGGAGCAACTAAGCCCAAGTACCACAACTACTAGAGCCTGTGCTCTAGAGTCTAGGAGCCAAAGCTATTGAGCCTGCATCCCCTAGAGCCCGTGCTCCGCAGCAAGAGAAACTACCGCGAGAAGCCCACCCACCGAAACTAGAGAGTAACCCCCACTTGCCACAGCTAGAGAAAACCCCTTGCAGCCATGCTGCTAAGTCACTGCAGTCGTGTCCAACTCTGTGCGACCCCATAGACATCAGCCTACCAGGCTCCGCCGTCCCTGGGATTCTCCAGGCAGGAACACTGGAGTGGGTTGCCATTTCCTTCTCCAGTGCATGAAAGTGAAAAGTGAAAGTGAAGTCACTCAGTCGTGTCTGACTCTGAGCGATCCCATGGACTGCAGCCTACCAGGCTCCTCCATCCATGGGATTTTCCAGGCAAGAGTACTGGAGTGGGGTGCCATCGCCTTCTCCGCTTGCAGCCATGAAGACCCAGCAAAAATAAATAAATAAATAATTTTAAAAAATAACCAACAAAGCCACAAAAATAATATTTTAAAAAAAATTAAAGTTTAATGTAAATAGCAGTATGCTTGAAATTAGGTCTATTATTTTCTACTTTATTTGTTCTCTAATTGTCACCTTCCCCTTTTTTACTTCAGTTTCCCCCTGTCTTCTTTTGATTTACTTAAATATTTTTGAGAATTCCCTTTTGTCTATTAACTCTACCTATAACTCTGCATTTTTTTAAATGATTGCTTTAAAGATTACAAATCCATTTTTTATTTGTTGCAGTCTACTGAGAGTTACTATTGTGCAGTTACATATAAACTATGGAAATCTTACTTACAGAGAACTTTGTCTATTAGTTTCTACCTAACTGCTAACATGCAAGCTATAATGTTCATGTTTTATATTTATATACATTATAAACTGCAATATTATATTCTGCTTTTTAAATTCATATATATTTTAAGGAAAGGAAGCAAAAAAATAACTTTACTACTTTTAATGTTTTGTGTTTCTTCCTAAGGACCCAACTTTCCTTCTAATATGTCCATTTCTCTTGACGAACTTTCTATAGGATTATTACAAGTACTTTGAAACAAGTACGAAATGGTTGCGTACAATATTGTCATAGATCCTTTTTTTGTTTTTAATAAATTTATTTATTTTAGTTGGGGGCTAATTACTTTACAATATTGTAGTGGTTTTTGCCATACATTGACATGAATCAGCCATGGGTTTACATGTGTTCCCCATCCTGAACCCCCATCCCACCTCCCTCCCTATCCCATCCCTCTGGGTCATCCCATTGCCCCAGCCCTGAGCATTTGTCTCATGCATCGAACCTGGAATGGTGTTCTGTTTCACATATGATAATATACATGCTTCAATGCTATTCTCTCAGAACGTCCCACCCTCACCTTCTCCCTCAGAGTCCATAAGACTGTTCTATGCATCTGTGTCTCTTATTCTGTCTCGCATATAGGGTTATCGTTACCATCTTTCAAATTCCATATATATGCATTAGTATACTGTATTGGTGCTTTTCTTTCTGGCTCACTTCACTGTGTATAATGGGCTCCAGTTTCATCCATCTCAATAGAACTGATTCAAATGTATTCTTTTTAATGGCTGAGTAATATTCCATTGTGTGTATGTACCACAGCTTCCTTATCCATTCGTCTGCTGATGGACATCTAGGTTGCTTCCATGTCCATCTAGGCTATTATAAACAGTGCTGTGATGAACACTGGGGTACACGTGTCTCCTTCAATTCTGGTTTCCTTGGTGTATATGCCCAGCAGTGGGATTGCTGGGTCATATGACAGTTCTACTCCCAGTTTTTTAAGGAATCTCCACACTGTTCTCCATAGTGGCTGTACTAGTTTGCATTCCCACCAACAGTGTAAGAGGGTTCCCTTTTCTCCACACCCTCTCCAGCATTTATTGCTTGTAGACTTTTGGATAGCAGCCATTCTGACTGGCGTGAAATGGTACCTCATTGTGGTTTTGATTTGCATTTCTCTAATAATGAGTGATGTTGAGCATCTTTTCATGTGTTTGTTAGCCATCTGTATGTCTTCTTTGGAGAAATGTCTGTTTAGTTCTTTGGCCCACTTTTTGATTGGGTTGTTTATTTTTCTGGAATTCAGCTGCAGGAGTTGCTTGTATATTTTTGAGATTAATTGTTTGTCCGTTGCTTCATTTGCTATTATTTTCTCCCATTCTCAAGGCTGTCTTTTCATGTTGCTTATAGTTCCCTTTGTTGTGCAAAAGCTTTTAATTTTAATTAGGTCCCATTTGTTTATTTTTGCGTTTATTTCCAATATTCTGGGAGGTGAGTCATGGAGGATCCTGCTGTGATTTATGTCGGAGAGTGTTTTGCCTATGTTTTCCTCTAGGAGTTTTATAGTTTCTGGTCTTATGTTTAGATCTTTAATCCATTTTGAGTTTATTTTTGTGTATGGTGTTAGAATCTAGCTTCATTCTTTTACAAGTGGTTGACCAGTTTCCCCAGCACCACTTGTTAAAGAGATTGTCTTTTCTCCATTGTATATTCTTGCCTCCTTTGTGGAAGATAAAGTGTCCATAGGTGCGTGGATTTATCTCTGGGCTTTCTATTTTGTTCCATTGGTCTATATTTCTGTCTTTGTGCCAGTACCATACTGTCTTGATGACTGTGGCTTTGTAGTAGAGCCTGAAGTCAGGCAAGTTTATTCCTCCAGTTCCATTCTTCTTTCTCAAGATTGCTTTGGCTATTCGAGTTTTTTTATATTTCCATACAAATTTTGAAATTATTTGTTCAAGTTCTGTGAAAAATACCATTGGTAGCTTGATAGAGATTGCATTGTATCTATAGATTGCTTTGGGTAGTGTACTCATTTTCACTATATTAATTCTTCCAATCCATGAACACGTTATATTTCTCCATCTGTTTGTGTCCTCTTTGATTTCTTTCATCAATGTTTTATAGTTTTCTATATATAAGTCTTTTGTTTCTTTAGGTAGATATATTCCTAAGTATTTTATTCTTTTTGTTGCAATGGTGAATGGTATTGTTTCCTTAATTTCTCTTTCTGTTTTCTCATTATTGGAGTATAGGAACGCAAGGGATTTCTGTGTGTTAATTTTATATCCTGCAAATTTACTATATTCATTGATTAGCTCTAGTAATTTTCTGGTAGAATCTTTAGGGTTTTCTATGTAGAGGATCATGTCATCTGCAAACAGTGAGAGTTTTACTTCTTCTTTTCCTATCTGGATTCCTTTTATTTCTTTTTCCGCTCTGATTGTTGTGGCCAAAATTTCCAGAACTATGTTGAATAGAAGTGGTGAAAGTGGGCACCCTTGCCTTGTTCCTGACTTTAGGGGAAATGCTTTCAATTTTTCACCACTGAGGATAATACTTGCTGTGGGTTTGTCATATATAGCTTTTATTATGTTGAAGTATGTTCCTTCTATTCCTGCTTTCTGTAGGGTTTTTATCATAAATGGATGTTGAATTTTGTCAAAGGCTTTTTCTGCATCTATTGAGATAATCATATGGTTTTTATCTTTCAATTTGTTAATGTGGTGAATTACATTGGTTGATTTGCGGATGTTAAAGAAACCTTGCATTCCTGGGATAAAGCCCACTTGGTCATGATGTATGATCTTTTTAATATGATGTTGGATTCTGTTTGCTAGAATTTTGTTAAGGATTTTTGCATCTATGTTCATCAGTGATATTGGCCTGTAGTTTTCTTTTTTTGTGGCATCTTTGTCTGGTTTTGGAATTAGGGTGATGGTGGCCTCATAGAATGAGTTTGGAAGTTTACCATCTTCTGCAATTTTCTGGAAGAGTTTGAGTAGCATAGGTGTTAGCTCTTCTCTAAATTTTTGGTAGAATTCCGCTGTGAAGCCGTCTGGTCCTGGGCTTTTGTTTGCTGGAAGATTTCTGATTATAGTTTCGATTTCCGTGCTTGTGATGGGTCTGTTAAGATCTTCTATTTCTTCCTGGTTCAGTTTTGGAAAGTTATACTTTTCTAAGAATTTGTCCATTGCTTCCAAGTTGTCCATTTTATTGGCTTATAGCTGTTGGTAGTAGTCTCTTATGATCCTTTGTATTTCTGTGTAGTCTGTTGTGATCTCTCCATTTTCATTTCTAATTTTGTTGATCTGATTCTTCTCCCTTTGTTTCTTGATGAGTCTGGCTAATGGCTTCTCAATTTTGTTTATCTTCTCGAAAAACCAGCTTTTGGTTTTGTTGATTTTTGCTATGGTCTCTTTTGTTTCTTTTGCATTTATTTCTGCCCTGATTTGTAAGATTTCTTTCCTTCTACTAACCCTGGGGTTCTTCATTTCTTCCTTCTCTAGTTGCTTTAGGTGTAGAGTTAGTTTATTTATTTGATTTTTTTCTTGTTGCTTGAGGTACGCCTGTATTGCTATGAACCTTCCCCTTAGCATTGCTTTTACAGTGTCCCATAGGTTTTGGGTTGTTGTGTTTTCATTTTCATTCATTTCTTGTCATAGATCCTTGAGAGTAAATCCTTGATGAATCTGTTCTTTAGAGTAAACTTATAATTTTCTATATTTTTGACCTTACTATTTTCTTAGTCAAAAGCTACTTTGCTTTGCCAGTTTTATTAATGCTTCATAGATTACCCATATTTGTGAGCAGAAGCATTTCTAGGATTGTACAGTCATTTGTGAAGCAAATGTCTGTAGACCCACTACGTGGATCAGGCATGCTACTGGACTTTGAGGATTTACTGGTAGAAATGAGAGCAAAGTCCTTGTTCTCATGGGGCTTCCAGTGTGGGGCTGTGGAGTCTGGCATTGAGCAATCAGATAACTGGGTAAGTGGTTATAAGTTGTAGTACATTTGGAAAGGAAAAGAATGAACCTCTGTAAGTCAGTAAAGTCAGAGAATCTACTTAAGACCAGGGTTCTGGAAGGGCTTCCCTGGGGTGGTGGCCTCTATGTGGGTCCTAAAGATGGAAGACAGCCCATTGATGCGAGAAGGACAGACAGAACAGCACATGCAAAGGCTTGGAGCAGAAAAAGAGTTTAACAAATCCTTTTATTCAGTGCTTTGGGTGGGGTGAAGGCAATTGGTTGAGACTCTTAAAGACAGCCACTTGGAGAGGAGGAGCTCACACCCCCACCTTTCTTCCCAGGTTGCCCTTGGTAACTGCATTTGTCACTCAAAGTCATTCTTGATCTTCTCATGCCTGGATCTCATTGGGGTAATCCCAGCGGGAAGAGGGGAAAGGTATGGTTTGAAGGGACAGTGGATTTGACTTGGCCCCGTGCCTTTCTAGGGAACTGTTGTTGTTTAGTCACTAAGTTGTGTCCAACTCTTTTGCCACCATCTGACTGCAGCCTATCAGGCTCCTCTGTCCATGGGATTTTCCAGGCAACAATACTGGAATGGGTTGCCATTTCCTCCTCCAGGGGACCTTCCTGACCCAGAGATGGAACCCTACTGTCTTGTATTGGCAAGCGGATTCTTTACCACTTAGCCACCAGGGAAGCCTTCCTAGGGAATATCTACTTTGAAAAATCACTCCTAAAATGAGAGATGCTTTTTTTAGATGGTGCTGCAATATACTGCTGTTGGTTGCTATTCAGTGAAGCAAAGTAACCCCAAAGGCTCATCAAAGGCCATGAAGACATGAGGTTTGGTTCTGCCAACCTGCTTGGTGGTGGGCAAGACTGGCCATATCTTGCAATGAACCCTTCCTTCCAAGTGACCTTGGGCAAATTCCTCCTTAAAGATAAGTTGTCGTCAGTGCACATTAGCCAGGCCCCTGGGTGGGTTTCACAGAACCCATTTCTAGACCACAGAGACAACCCCAACAACCTCACATCCATCAGCAACAGATACGGACATTTCAGAGACAAATGTCAAAGTATTTGATAGGAAATTCTAAGTTGTCAGTACTCAGTGAAACCTATCTTTTGTTCTGTCTTAAAAACCACAGTAAAATAGGCCAGGAATTTAGCCAGTTTTCTTTATTTTTGTTTGTAGGTATGCAAACAGGCGCCAGCCACCCCTGGGAAATTGATGTCATTGAACAGCTGTGCTCACCTTCCTTTTAAAAATAAGTAAGCAAATCAAATCCTGAAAGCAAAACTCTTCCCCAGGTTATCTCTTCTATCTCTCAGCACCCTCCTTTGCTGAACTTTCCTTTGGATGTGACAAGTTACATTTATCAGGGTCTCAGTGGGGCTTTTATTCATGCAGGTTTTATTATTTATTTGACTTTTGCTTTTCTTCTGACTCTCTACTTTTCCAAAGTTTCTCTGTAATCTTTGCTTTGGCCCCAGCATTGCAAGCTTCCTTCTGATTCCCCCTTGCCTGGGATTACTCCATGTTTTCTATTTTATTGAGATCAGTCTTTACTTCTCTTTCCTCCTGAACTTCTGACCTGAATTGTCTGCTCTTATGGATTTTCCTTTATGCACCTCTTTCTCCTTTGTTTTCCTCCTATTTTATTTTTCTCGACAGTTTCGCTGTTTGGAAAAGCATCAAGGCTGTGTTAGCATTACTCAACACCTAGTCTAAGAACCTGCCTGCAATGCAGGAGACATGGGTTCATTCCCTGGGTTGGGAAGATCCTCTGGAGGAGGGCATGGCAACCCACTCCGGTGTTCCAGACAATCCCCATGGACAGAGGAGCCCGGTAGGCTACAGTCCACAGGGTCGAAAAGATTTGGACACGACTGAAGTGACTTAGCATGCAAGGTCTAATTACTGAGTGAAATGATTATGATTCCATGCTCTCCTGCTTTGGTCTGTGACCTGTATTTTCAGCAAAGTGCAAACCTTCCATATTTCCTGGGTAGAAGTTTTTTAAAGGAGATGCTAACCCTTCAGCTAAAATAATACTCATTTATTCATTTGTTGAATATTTATTGAGCTGCTATTATATGCTAGGCACTGTGGTAATTATTGAGCATAAACTAATGAACAATAATATAAAATAATGAGTAATGAAAATAGGGACTTCCCTGATAGTTCAGTTGGTAAAGAATCTGCCTGCAACACAGGAGACCCTGGGTCGGAGAAGGGATAGGCTACCCACCCCAGTATTCTTGGGCTTCTCTTATGGCTCGGCTGGTAAAGAATCCACCTGCAATGTGGGAGACCTGGGTTCGATCCCTGGGTTGGGAAGATCCCCTGGAGAAGGGTAAGCCTACCCACTCCAGTATTCTGGCCTGGAGAATTCCATGGACTGTATAGTCCATGGGGTTGCAAAGAGTCCGACATGACTGAGTGACTTTCACTTTCACTTTCAAGCTCCTAAGGAGCTTAGCTCACAATTGATTCAGTCTGTTTGGTGGTGCCATGTACACACTGGACTTCAAATACATCAGCCACTTGTGTACATTTGGGGAAGTGTTGAGCACGTGGTGCCCTGCTTTAGTGTCATGAACTCCTGGGGTGGTGAGTAGTGTGGAGTCTCCTGGGACAGAAACTGATCCCCCTGGACCTAAGCCTGACCAAAGGACTGAAGTACAGTGAAACTATAGGCCAGTGGCCAGTGGTTATGGAGTCTGGCATCAAAAGACCTGGGTTCAAGCCCAGGATCCCCTACTAACTAGTTGAATGACCTTGAACTTGTGACTTACATTCTCTAAACCTCGCTTCCCCACAGTGTTTTCTGTGTGATGTGAGCACCTTTACAGTTAACGTGCTTAGTTTAGAGCCTAGCACAGAGTCTGTGTCCCATGACTGACGGCCTTTATTATCTTCTTTTATCATTAATTGAATTACTGAGGGAAGTTGGGTAGTTGGGTAGCCCCCCCAAAATTCGAGTAGAAGTGATGAGCCATGGAAATTCTGAATGTTGGAGAAGCCAGCACAGTGGGCTCTGTAGCTAGACAGCATGGATTTGATTCCTGACTCTGATGGTTATTAAGCTGTGTGACCTTGAGCAGTCACTGAGTTTCTCAGAGCTTCAGTTTCCTCATCTTTAAAATGGAGCAATTAGTCATTGTGAGAATGAAATATATGTGATACACTTTGAAGAGGGCCTGAGATGCAGTCTTTGTAAATGTCAGCTACTGGTGTGGCTGGGACACAGTTGATGGGAGGCAGGGGTGTGAAGACCAAGTCAGAGGAAGATAGGATGGGCTGTAGCCCCCAAGAAACTGGGGCAGGAAACTTGTTAGAGTTTCTAATGGTGATGGTTTGGTTTTTCCCATTCCGTCTTGCTCCTTCTTCTCTAAAATTCTAAAATTACAAACAGTGAAATTTACCTTGAGAGCCATGAGGCAGAGACTGACAGCCTTCTGGAGCAGTCTGCCCCTGCAGATGACGGAGTGTGCAGCCATGCAGAGGAGAAAGGGGTAAAGTGTCTGGGGTGGGAAGCAGGAGGACACAGGGAGGGAGCAGGTTCGCCCCCAGTGGACCACTGAACACAAGGTATGGAGCAGGAACCAGGGATCAAGGACCTTTTAGTATGTGTTGAGGGTGGTAGATGTAACAAGTAAGAGAAGGGGAACAGGAAAGGACTGGTGGCCATAGGGTCTCAAATTTCATGTGCATAAGTTTGGAGAAAAGGCTGACGTTGAGGTTAGACCTTCACCAGGAGAGCTAACCACTCGCAGCATAGAATCCTTACTGCATGATGCTACCTTGGTCAGTTCTCCATGTTGATGCCTTCTTGACCATCCATTTTCTGTCTGGGGTTTCCTATGATTCTAGGGAAGCTGATCCCAACTTCCTACCCCAAGGTGGAGCTCATGACACAGGTGAAGTCAGTTCAGTTCAGTCGCTCAGTCGTGTCTGACTCTTTGTGACCCCAAGGACTGCAGCACGCCAGTCCTCCCTGTCCATCACCAACTCCCAGAGTTTACTCAAACATGTTCATTGAGTTGGTGATGCCATCCAACCATCTCATCCTCTGTCATCCCTTTCTCCTGGGACCTGCAATCTTTCCCAGCATCAGGGTCTTTTCAAATGAGTCAGTTCTTTGCACCAGTCAGTCACACCTATTTTCATCCCCTACTCTCCCTCCTGTGACTGGTTCTGAAGAAGACCTAAGCTGGTTCAATAAGGTAATCTCAAGTCTTTGGTTCTAGAATAAATAAATAAGGGAAATAAAAGTGTATGTTTACATGAAAACCTGTACATGTACATAGCAACTTTATTTGTAATTTCTGAAACTGGAAACAACCCTGATATCCTTTAACAGGTGAATGGTTAGAAAATGCTAGTACATCCATATGCTGGCCCACTGCTCAGCAATAAAAAGAATGGACTGATACACTCAATAACCTGGACAAATCTCCATATAGTTATACTGAGTGACAGAAGCCAGTCTTGAAAGTTTCCATACTGTTGGAGCGTATTTATATTCTTACAATGACAAAGTTATCTACGCGAAAGAAACCTTAAAATGTTTGGTAAGCAAACGGCACCTTTCTTTGCTTTCATAAGTAAGTCCACCTCTTTTGTTTTTGCTGATGGGAGTTGGAAGGGTATAGATAGACATCTGTAATTATTCCATCATTTTATTGGAGGCCCACCCCAACATCTTAAACATCAGTCATTTGTTCATCATCTTATTTATAAAGCATTTATTAAACATGATACAGTTGGGCCCCATATTTCTCACTATGGATAGACGGGCTAACAAGACTGACATGGTCTTTGCTTCACACGGCTTACAAGCCCGCAGATTTCTGTCTTTCCCCAGAATCCTAGATAAACTCATTGTATACGGTAGACAATCAACATAATAGCTTGGTAATGAGATTACACCACCTGTATTTCTGCTTATCCTTCCATGGTAGTCATACTCTGTTCCAAGTGCGTTAAATCTCAGAACTATCTCCTATGTCCCACCTTGATCCCATTGATTAAACCGCACATAGAATGTCTCAGGGATTTAATCACTGTGCTGTGATGTCAACACATCTGGAGGTCCAAGTTTTTCATTTGTTTTAAAGCCAACAGAACAGCTGAGCTCAGTGTACCCAGAGAAAGTGCCAGAAGATATATTCCATCCACCTGAAGTCCTGTTGTGGCAGTTTAACGATCTTCTGACATTAAGGAGGTTTTCCCTAAGAGGTGGTAATGATACGCCTGATGAAACTGACATTGCTTAGAACTCATGTCCCCAACAGTGTCAGCCATGAAAAATGAGAGGGGACAGCATGACTGAACAACCAAGTTCAGTGGCATTTAGCCAGACCACTTGTAGATTTTGCTGCTGAGTGTTTGAATCCAACTTTGGGAGTGTGTGGCCAGTGGAAGGCATGCTGACTGTAGCTGTAACTTTGGCTTCTTTCTGTCACAAACTTGGAGGAAAATTACCTACCCATAATATCGAATTTTACCTACATAATTTCTTCTACAAGCTCTCTGGGCTTGCTTTGTGTTTTTCATGCTTCTTAATTTCACTGAGCCAGAACCATAGGATTGGGGCTAAAGTAGATGATGTTTCTGAAGGAAACAGACCACTTATTGGTCCCAGGTGGCCCTGAAGCTTTTGATCCTAATATAACCATTTTTAAAGCAATGCCTGGGACTTGTAAAATTGGTCATTTTATTACAAAAATACATTATTCTTTTGGTTAGAAAATGCCCTCCTTGGGAGCTGCCACCTGATTGGTTGACAATGCAGTCAACTTTTGCAGTCATTTTCTAATCGAGTAATATATCAGGTTTTTAAAACATTTTGCTTGTGTGAGCTAGGGAGAGGAAAATCATTCTTTACATATAGTAAGATACAACTCAGCACACTTGGACAAGAAAATTACTCAACAAAGCCACAGTTTTATTTTAAATGGCATTGAAACAGAAATCCACTAGTCATAAATTATTATAACAATGGTGCCAATGCTTTGCAATTATCTCACCATCTCTCTTGCTACTCATAATGGTTGTATGGGATGGCTGGGGCAAGAGTCATTGTGCCTGCTGGTCAGAAGAAGAAAATAAAGCTCATGCAACAGAAGTGATTAGGTTTTATGTGGCTAGAGAGAGAGGTGGGTCTAGAATTGATGACTTACGTTCCAATGATGTTGTTTCTAGACCATGTGTTCTGGGCTCTTCTCAAATCCAACAATATTCTAATGCTGGGAGCATCTTAAGAGAAATCTTATGACCCAAGGGTTCATAGATGAATTGGTCTCTTCCTTGAAAAGGTAAGGCATTAGGTGATGATACAGGCAAGAAAGAAGCAAAATGGAAAATAAGAAGACCCTTTCGTTTGCTTTTTTCTATTCTTTATTTGTTTTGTTGGCCGATGAGAAGGTGATCGAACTTGGAGACACCAGGAATACAGCCTATTACCTGTTATTTTGCTTATGAAGGACGAACTTTTTTTAGTGACCAACCCCACTTTATCATCACCTTTTCCAGTGGAAATAATTCTGTTAAGAGCCATCCTTCTCTGTGAGTGCACCTTTATGGAGCGGACCAGAGGGAAAAGTAATTGAATTTAATAAAAGCTGTTCTCGATATAAAGCCACAGGGAAATACATTTAACTTCAAAGCCAAGATGCATGGTTCCTAAATATAATTAATTGCCTGGCTGTTTCTTCCATCAAATCTCAATTTGACAGTAAAGAAATGAATTCTTTGGCATTTTTTGTTTTGTTTTGTTTTATAGCAACATGAATTCTCCATTGAGATAGACTGATAAAAGTCATTCTCAGAAATGTCACTCTTTAGATTTATCCAAGTTGCCATGTCTGTAGCTCCTCGCTACATCTGTTAAGGAGAGCTGAAAACAGGATTAGATAATCTTAACAGAATTGTCAAAAGGTAACTTTCTGCTCCTTAACCTCCTCCCCATCCCCCTCCTTTTTAAAAAACTTTCTTTCATAAGAAAAATAATCTTCAGAGAAAATTCTTCTCTAAGCAACCCCATCAAGAAGATACTTCTATTTTTGGTGCCCTTGTTTGTAACCGCTAAGGATTAGCTCAACGCAGATTTAAAAGTTAGGAAGTTTGCTCAGGAGGGTCTGGTAGAATGCCTCTAACTCAGCAGATTAAGAAGGAATGAGTGTATGTATATATATCAATGCTACTCTCCCAATCCATCCCACTCCCTTCTTCTCCCACCAGGTCCACATGTCCATTCTCTACATCTGGATCTCTATTCCTGCCCTGCAAATAGGTTCATCTGTAGCATTTTTCTAGATTTCATATATATGTGTTAATATACAATATAGTGGAACGCTACTGTATAGCACAGGGAGCTCAGCTCAGTTCTCTGTGGTGACCTAGATGGGTGGGATCAGGGTGGGTGGGAGGGAAGGAGGCTCAAGAGGGAGAGGATGTATGTGTACATACAGCTGATTGATGCTTTTGAACTGTGGTGTCGAAGAAGACTCTTGGACGCAAGGAGATCAAACCAGTCAATCCTAAAGGAAACCAACCCTGAATATTCATTGGAAGGACTGATGCTGAAGCTGAAGCTCCAATACTTTGGCTGCCTGATATGAAGAGCTGACTCATTGGAAAAGACCCTGATGCTGGGAAAGGTTGAAGGCACGAGGAGAAGAAGGACAGAGGATGAGATGGTTGGATGGCATCACTGATTCAATGCACATGAGTTTAAGCAAACTCCAGGAAATAGTGAAGGACAGGGAAGTCTGGCAGGCTGCAGTCCATGGGGTTGCAAAGAGTCAGACATAACTGAGCGACTGAACAACAACAAAGAGCTGATTCACTTTGTTGTACAGCAAAAATTAACACAATATTGTAAAACAATTATACCCTAACAAAAGAGAAAGAAAGAGTAAGCATAAGGTCTTCTCAGGGAGGGCAGAACTCATGGGCTACAGCATCCTTGCTGGAGGGACTTCGGACTTGCATGGAGCATCACTCTTCTCTGGCTTAGAGCTCCTTTCCAGCTGACAGATAATTGTTATCTAAGGACAGATTCCTCTGCCCTCTCCTACCTCTTACGCCTTCTTCATTCCATGAAGCTCTATAAGTAGATCTAAGATGGAGAAAGTTGTTGCAAAAACTGAGGCTAGATAAGACTTCTGCCCCAAATTCTTTTCCACAAAGAAAAAGCACAGGACATCCTAGATGAAACTGAATGGGAAGTTGACCAAAGCAACATCTGAATCTTTGGTATTGCAAGTCGTTATGAGAAAATTTTTCACCAAGAGGCAGCTTCCCACTAAATTGCATTCATTTGGGAATATCTTTAGAAAAATAATGAACATTTGAAAAGAAGAGACAGTAATATATGCATGAACACATGTATTTTAAAAATTAATGATGTCAAATTTCCAATAAAATTTGGAATAAAAAGGTTATATGCATGAAAATATCAACTACAGGGTTCCATGACTGCAAAACACTAAAATCACATAAATCTCAAAAAAAAGTGTTGCTTAGATAAACTATAGTATGTTTACGTGGTAATATAATAATGTAGTTATTAAAATGTAAGCTGCAAAAGGTGGAAGGAAAATGGAAAAGTATTTACAGTACAATCTAAAATTTAAAAACATGGGTATGTATATATGTAACTACAATTATGTAAAAAAGGTTAAGGGCAAGGACAAGAAGTGACTATATAAAGAGGAAAATATTTATGTGGGATTACAGGGGGCTTAGAAATTTCTACATTTTATTTCATGGCATGATACATATATATGATGAAAAAACATAGTAGAAAAGTCAAAGCTGCCACTAAGCATTTATAAACTTCTCCTCAAGAACTTTTAACCTTGTGTGCCCTCCATCCATTGGTGACCATTGGATTTTCCTCTGCCCAGAGCAGAGGAGGGGCTGAGTGTGACTGGAAAAGCATTCCTTCCTCAATCTTCCCTGTGACCCAAACAGACCCTTTGATTTCCCTCCATTCACAGCTCTGCATTCTCAGAATTACCTGATCCTCAGCTGGCCAGGTGGACCAGCAGTTGGACTGGGCCTCCTTCAGGTTTTATGAAGAACAAGGCTATCTGAATGGCCTGAGAAGACCGAATGCTTTCCGATGACTAAGTTCCCATAAGGAGAAAATGATGATGAGCAATTAGGAACTTGGGGACTGCTGATCACTGAGATTGGCTCATCGACCCACCTTCCCTAAAAGCAGCTTCCAGATAACATTTCTAGAATGCTACTGGGAGTGGGCTGGCAGGGCCCCTTAGGAGGCTGTCTCTCAGCCTGGAAGTCAGTGTATCCTGGGTATGAACCTCCCACAACATAGCCTGGAAAGGACTGGCCTCTCTAAGTCTAAATAGAGAATTAGTCTTCTGAGGGTGGCCCATGTCACCTGGCAGTAACAGGAGGAGGAAGCTGACATGGTCCTTAGACCCATGTGCTGGGTGAGTGGACCTCATGCAATATGGAAGGGGACCACGTGATCTGACCTATGTCTACTTGCCCACTCTCGCCCCTTTCTAACTGCCCTCCACCCCCATTGGGCTTCGTTCAGTGTACCCAAAGTGCCAGATACTTGTCCATCTCACAGATTTGAGTCTTCTCTTTCCAATTCTGGGCTTCCCTAGTAGCTCAGATGGTAAAGAATCTGCCTGCAATGCAAGAGACTTGGGTTTGATCACTGGGT
Organism: Okapia johnstoni; assembly: GCA_024291935.2. Taxonomy (NCBI): domain Eukaryota; kingdom Metazoa; phylum Chordata; class Mammalia; order Artiodactyla; family Giraffidae; genus Okapia; species Okapia johnstoni. The sequence goes on along the minus strand of CM044318.1, from coordinate 75,344,271 downwards.
CAGAAGATCCCCTGGAGAAGGGAATGGCAACCCACTCCAGTATTCTTGCCTGGAAAATTCCATAGGCAGAGGAGCCTGATGAGCTATAGTCCATGGGGTTGCACAGAGTCAGACACAACTGAGAGACTAACACTTACCAGTTCTAGGAAGATCCTTTCCCCTTTTATCTTCTGTAAGTCCTGCTTCTTTTCATCCTTCTTAACTTGAAGAACCATCATAGAGAAGACTTTATCTACCCTCTATTTAAAATGAGTTATTCCCTAATTTAATCATTCTCTATTTCGGCTTCTTTGTTTCTTTCCATGCTCTTGGTCAGAGAAGGTGTAATTTTTATTTACTGGTTTTGCATATTTGTTTTTTCCTTGTCTTTCTGGTTAGACTGTAATTTTCCTGAGGTTAGAGATGATGGTTGTCTTGTTGACCATTTCATACCAGCAACCAGAGTAGTGCTTGACACAGAGTAGGATCTCAATAAATATTTGCCAAGTGAATGAGTGAGTGAATGCTCAGATGGGAGGTGAACCACTATACCATTTTCTAAACAGCCCCTCTCTCTCAGCACCTGGCCTTGCCACATTCCAGCACCGCTCACAGCTAGTGAATGGAGGCTGAACTTGCTGTTTTCTGAGTCTGAAGACAGTCCAGACACCCCAAGAGAGCCTGCTCCCATCCTGAGACCTCAGAAGGGAAGTGACACAGACTTGCTGTCCAGCAGCTTATTGTTGGACCAAGTAATTCTTGGGTCCCCTGCCAGTCTAGAGTAGGGGAGGGAGAAATGCTAGGGTGACCTTGGCGATTGGAAGAAAGATTTTGTCATCATTACTAAATGACATAAAAATGCTTGAACTAGTGGGTGTCAAAATAGGGAATGCCCACACAGTGTGAGTTCACATCGGTACCCCAGTGGACACTTGAAGACAGTGTAGCTGTGAATAAGTCAAGGTTTATGTGCAGGATGGGGCCCTGGAGAATCACTGCTTGTCTCTCTAGTGTCCAGGGAAGATGCTGTGGGTGGAAGATAGGGAAGAAAAATTCTAGCACAGGACTTTTTATTGATTTTATCTCTGGCTTAGGGCTTCCTGCATGCCCATTAAGCTCTACCCTGGTAAGAGGTGCAGTCATCATGTTTCTTTAAGACTTTTAATTCAAAGTCTCATTCCCTTGCTTATATAAGTTTTTTGAGAAAGACTAAAAAGTCTCTGCCGGAAATTATTCATATTTTTTAAAAATGTGAGCTTTGTGTCATTGTGCTCTTGTGACTTGAGATCAAGGCAGAAATAACATTTAAATGAACATCTCTTGTCAGTAAATAGCCCAAAACCTGAAGGAATCCCACCTCCTAATTTCTAGTCCAGTCTGTCTTCTGAGTAGTATTAATATTCTGAAAGGTGGCAGCTTTATTCATTTTCTAGTTTTCCATTCTTACACACCAATAGCCAAAAACTCTCCTTAAAAAATGATCATGCCATAATTTGTTTAAGTATTTCCTTATTGGAATGTTCTAGTTGCTTCCACTTTTACTTCTATAAATGTTGTAAGGAGAATCCTTGTACGTATACATGTTTGTTCTCCTAGGAAATTCTTGGTTTCCAAGAATCGAATGCAATGGGAAACATTTAAATATTTCATTATAAAATATAGCATACACATGTGTAAATATAATAAACATATACAATTAAAAAATAATTATGAAATTAACACCTGTGTGCCCACTACCCAACTCAGACACTAGGATGTTACCAACACATATGAAGTTCTCTTTCTCTCAGACTATACCCTCTCCCTGACCACTGATCTTGTCCTGGTCTCTCTCTCCAAAGATAATCACTATCGTGACTTTGTGACTGGTGTCCCATTACTTAAAATTTAACCACTCATGTATGCATTCGCTAAAATATACATATATGCATATTTTTGTTTTTGCATGTTTTGACCTGCATAAAGTGGAGCTACACCCTACATACGCTTCTGTGGCATGCTTTTATGCACTTACTATGTTTCTAGAATTTATGCACATGGGTGCATGTCATTATTTTTCATTGCTGCATACTATTCCTTTGACTATATCACTGTTTATCGATTTTACTGTTCTTGGGATTTCAACATTTTCTAATTCTTGCTCCACAAACAATTCTGCCACAGACATTTTATCCAGGTCTTCTGGTGTACACATACAAGTGTTTCTCTAGGAGTGAAATTTGGGTTGTGTTGATTTCTTCTGTACAACAATGTGAATCAGCGAATGTGAGTCAGGTGAACAGAGGTGGATGAAACTAGAGTCTGTTATACAGAGTGAAGTAAGTCAGAAAGAGTAAAACAAATATTGTGTATTAATGCATATATATATATATATATATATATATATATATATATATATATATATGAAATCTAGAAAAATGGTACTGATGAACCTATTTGAAGTGCAGGAATAGAGATGCAGATGTAGAGGCACAACGTTTTGATCAACCTTTGGGAGCAACACTGAGGAAGCACATATTTACCAAGTTCCTCAAGTGTATCAATGCAGGAGACCCCAGTTTGATTCCTGGGTAGCGAAGATCCCCTGGAGAAAGGATAGGCTACAGTATTCTTGGGCTTCCCTGGTGACTCAGCTGGTTAAGAATCCACCTGCAATGCAGGAGACCTGGGTTCGATCCCTGGGTTGGGAAGATCCCCTGGAGAAGGGACAGGCTACCCACTCCAGTATTCTGGCCTGGAGAATTCCATGGACTGTATAGTCCATGCGGTTGAAAAGAGCTGGATACAACTGAGCAACTTTCACTTCAAGTGTATCAAATAAATTGTCAGGCAAGTCACAGGTAGCACTTTGTAATCTCATGTAATTGCTATGGCTACCCTTTGGCATAGAGTGTCTAGTCCCCATTGCAGGTGGGTAAACTGAGGGTCATAGAGATTGAGAAATTTGTTCAAGGTAACTGGCGTAGATGGTAAAGGTGGGGTTTCCATCTTGCCTCATTATTCTCCTCGTAGGTGATAATACCTGGCATGTGATTGGTGTTCAGAAAATATTTGTAAATAAACATAGGAAGGAAAAAGTATGGAGGACTGTGCTTAAAGGCAGAACAAAAGAAAACCCAGACACTGACAGGCTCAAGAATCCAGCATGAATTTATCTGAGAGCTGCAACTCCCTCCTAAGCCTGGACCTGATCCTTGTAGCAGTGCTAAAGAGCAGGTTGAAAGTTGCCGGCGTGTCTGTGCTGGAGGGAATGAACAGAACTCCACAGAGCCACCTGTCTTGGGTGAATCATCGTGTTCCTGACCTTCAGGATGACCTAGAGTGAAGCAGCAGGTGGCTGAGCAGATGGTGTCCTCTGTTGAGACAAGGCTCGGGCCATTCCGTGCTTGCTCAGGAAGCCCCCAGATGTAAGGTCGGCCCCCTGTTTTTCACTGCAGGATTTCAAAGAGACTTATAAAGAGGAATCTCTAATCCACGCAAGCCCCGGGGAAGAGGCCATCTTCTCTCCAGGTGAGGAGGGGCTGGTTCACTGTGGAAGCTGTAAATCAGGGGACTGGGTACCCCAGGCCAGCCCGGTGATCCTCAGGACTTAAGAGCCCCAATAAGGGCCTGCAGTCCAGCTGCAGCCCTCGTCACAGTGTGATTCTGGGCCTCGCCTGAGGTCTTTGGAAGCTGGGAATGAGGCCCAGCCTCTGGGCCCAGGTGTCCCCACCCTTTTGGTGCCTGAAAATCCATCCCTAAGGATTGCTATCCTTCCTCAGAGCTCAACACCCAGCTCCCACAGCCAATTAGGAAAAAAACCAAGGGAACAAACAAAGGAAGGCTATTGCAAAAAAATTATGGAAGGAGTTGTGGAAAGGAACAGTAATTCCTCTAAAAGAATTGGACTAATTTTAAAACACGGATTTATGGTAAGGGCTCCATGATCATCATACATTACTGCTTGAAAGAAAAAGAGCATTCATTAATAATAAATATGTGTTTATAAATATGTGTGTATATATATATAGGGCTTCCCTGGTATCTCAGACAGTAAAGAATCTGCCTGCAATGCAGGAGGCCAGGGTTTGATCCTTGGGTGGGGATACATATTTTGTAACACATGATTTTAAAAATGTCATGCCTTTATTCTTGGCCAAGGTAAATTCTAGACTTTACCAAGGTAAAGTCTACCTTGACTTCCTTAGGTTATACCGTGTTGTTCTTGTCACCTTCACATGTGAATGGGTATTACAATAAATTGTGGAAAATTCTGAAAGAGATGGGAATACCAGACCATTTGACCTGTCTCTTGAGAAACCTGTGTGCAGGTCAGGAAGCAACAGTTAGAACTGGACATGGAACAACAGACTGGTTCCAAATAAGAAAAGGAGTACGTCAAGGCTGTATACTGTCCCCCTGCTTATTTAACTTATATGCAGAGTACATCATGAGAAACGCTGGGCTGGAGGAAGCACAAGCTGGAATCAAGATTGCCAGGAGAAATATCAATAACCTCAGATATGCAGATAACACCACCCTTAAGGCAGAAAGTGAAGAAGAACTAAAAAGCCTCTTGATGAAAGTGGAAGAGGAGAGTGAAAAAGTTGGCTTAAAGCTCAACATTCAGAAAACTAAGATCATGGCATCTGGTGTCATCACTTCATGGGAAACAGATGGGGAAACAGTGTCGGACTTTATTTTGGGGGGCTCCAAAATCACTGCTGATGGTGATTGCAGCCATGAAATTAAAAGACGCTTACTCCTTGGAAGGAAAGTTATGACCAACCTAGATAGCATATTGAAAAGCAGAGACATTACTTTGCCAACAAAGGTCCATCTAGTCAAGGTGACGGTTTTTCCAGTAGTCGTGTATAGATGTGAGAGTTGGACTGTGAAGAAAGCTGAGCACCGAAGAATTGATGCTTTTGAACTGTGGTGTTGGAAAAGACTCTTGAGAATCCCTTGGACTGCAAGAAGATCCAACCAGTCCATCCTAAAAGAAATTAGTCCTGGGTGTTCATTGGAAGGACTGATGTTGAAGCTGAAACTCCAATACTTTGGCCACCTGATGCAAAGAGTTGACTCATTGGAAAAGACCCTGATGCTGGGAAGGATTGGGAGCAGGAGGAAAAGGGGACGACAGAGGATGAGATGGCTGGATGGCATCACTGACTCGATGGACATGGGTTTGGGTAGACTCCGGGAGTTGGTGATGGACAGGGAGGCCTGGGGTGCTGCTTTTCATGGGGTCGCAAAGAGTCGGACACGACTGAGAGACTGAACTGAACTGAATTGATGTAGTATAGTTTAGTATTTATATATACTATTTTGTATTTACTATACTTACATAAAATATATAATAGCTTTATATATTTTATGTTCTGTGTTTTAATATATGTTATTATATTTATATATTTTATATCATGTAAATATGCAATTATACAATTACCTTTATAATTTATACATAAATTTAAGATACAGATATAAATTACTCTACATTATATATACTTTTATAGGTTTCCCTTGTAGCTCAGTTGATCAAGAATATGCCTGCAATGCAGGACAGGAGACCTTGGTTCAATTCCTGGGTCAGGAAGTTCCTCTGGAGAAAGAAATGGCAACCCACTCCTGTATTTTTGCCTGGAAAATCCCAAGGACAGAGGAGCCTGGTAGGCTACAGATCCATGGGGTCTCAAGAGTTGCACATGACTCAGTGACTAAATAGCAACAACAAATTTATTTATAAGTATATAAATAGAATATTAAAATTTTAAATATTTTTATGCATATTTAAATATGTATCAGTGTATACTGTGAATGAGCGCACCTTGGCATATAAAGGGGGAATGACGCGATCAGTGTCAACACAGCTCCCATGAAAACAAAGGTGGGTGATTAAAAGTAAGTGTGGGTTTCCCCCTCCTGCTGTGAGATAATAGCAAATCTCCCAGACAGCCCAGGTACAGCCTCTGAGCTCGCCTGACTGCATATCAGTCTTAGGAGCCTCGTAAAGCTGCAGGCTTGTTAATCCAGAAGCTTGTACAGATGGACTAACTGAAGCTTTAGTCATTATACTTAATTGGGCGAGTGGCCCTCAGAGCTGTCTATAAACTGTGTGTTCACAGTGAGGTAATTAATAACGCCACTTCCTTTCGGGAGACATATCATTAGCCATTATTTCTAGAAACATGACATTGATCTCTTTATTCAGAGAGGTAATTGCAGGTTTCTGAAAAGAGTGTATGGTTTACCCAACAATTCCCCACAAATGACATCATCTCTGAATAGTAAAACCCACAAAATCTGTCATTTTGAATCCATAGTTGGGATTTTGTTCCCTAGGTGAAAAAAAGAAGATTCTGGGGAAAAAAAACATAATAAACTATTCTGGTATGGAAATAAGATTGAAAGATAAGATTTGTTTTTTTAGATGGTAATGCTTTCTTTATCAGGCTGGTTGAGGGGTTAAGTTTGTGCCTGTCAGGATTAGAGCAAGAAGTGAAATAAGGTAATGATAAAAATCTTTAAAGGTTTATAACTGTCTTTAGATAATAGTTTTCTTATTGTGTCTTACAACATGCTCACGGATGAATTAATCTTAACATGTAAAAGCCATGCATTCAAAAATCCAACTGAACATTTAAAGGAGGTAAGAAAATGCAACACAGCACAACATTTTGCATTGATTGGATTCCACACAGTAGAGAAAGAACTATAGGAGAATCTCAGAATTACTTTTGCCCAAGCCTGTTGCTGACTAAATCATCAACAACCCTACTGTCAGTGTCCAGGTTAAATTGAAAAAAAAACAAAAGAATTAAGTTGCCACATTTCACTTTTTTAGGGACTTAATGGGGTAGAGGTAGGATTGAGGAGAAACAAGACCTTTATTCATTTTGGATTCTTTTCTTGCCAGTTTCAAATCCTTGCCTGGTTTTTAGAACAACCTGAGTCCCTTTGAGAAAGAAGAGTTTAGCAAATTACAAGGTAGCTTATTTAAGGGGCTTCCCTGGTAGCTCAGTGGTAAAGAACCTTTCTGCCTGTGTAGGAGACACAGGTTTGATCCCTGATCTAGGAAGATCCCTTTGGAGAACGAAAAGGCAACCCGCTCCAGTCTTCTTGCTTGGGAAATCCCATTGATAGAGGCACCTGGTGGGATCACAAAGAGATCGCAAAGGGTTGATATGACTTAGCAACTAAACAACAACAACAAAAGCTTATTTAAATCAGCTGCAAGATAATCTTCTTCCAAAGTCTTCTGTCAATTTTACCCAGTGAACCTTTCAAATGTTGATAATTTTTTCAAACCATGATTTTCCCAAAGCATCTTTCTTTTTATAAACTTGCTCAGCACCAAGTTCTCTGCTTTTTCAGATCTAATTCCAAATGGAAATCCTAAACCGCTGGTTTTGCCATACATCAGCATTTTTCAAGGATACTAAAGGGAACATCAAACGTGCAAAGTACTGCAAATAAATATGGAACATGGTACATTTTCTCTTCTTCTTTTGCAAACTGCTGTGTATATTGGAATATTAAAAGCCCTGAGAAGGCCTGTAGTGAAGGAAGCTCCTGAGCTTTGTTTATCTGGAGGATGTTTTTCAAGCTTTCTATCCTTTTAATTTTTCTGTTCTTTTAAAATGTTTGTAATGACGGGTTAAAGGAAAAACGGTTTTATTTCTTTCCCCCCATAATACCCATTAATATCCTGCAGAGTTAGTATTTCTTAAAACCCCATAGGACACATTGTTCTCAGTGACTCCATTTAAGCTATTTGTTGAGTTTCTGTTCTTTTCAAATAAACATGAGACTCACCTGAATGTGGATTTACTGATTAAATATGAAAAGTTTAAATTTGGAAACCATTGAACATCACAGGTATGAATTTATTTCTCAGATATAAACTAATTTTCATTTTTCATCAAAGCTAGTTAAGATGGTATTGACAAAACTGGATTTTCACTCAGCCTAAAAATAAAAATGATGTTTTTCATTAAACAGTTTTAATCAGCACAACATTTATGTTCCCAGAAATAAATTCAAAATTTTAAGAGAAACTTAGTAAAAGAAAATCTCTCTTAAATCTTAGGTTCAAATACATGATAAAATTAAAAATGATGTTCAAATGCTGCAATAATTATTTTAAAGATAATCATAAAATGGCATTTAATGTCTCAATACCAAATGGATAGATTTTGGATTGAAAAATTTGGCATTTTAGGGTTTGGAGAATTGAAGAGGGTATTTACAGCTTTTGGGTCTTAAAGATATAATCTCTTGATGAATTTGGTTAACATTATTAAAAGCTACATCTTAAATATCTATACTTTATTTAATATATGAAGTTTATTAGCACGGTTGTCTGTTGGATTTTATTTTTAACCTGGCAGGAGCATATGCATTTTAATCTAAATTTAATCTAAATGCTCAAATTTATCTTCAAATGCTTTACTGAGCTAATTATGCAGACATATCTTGCTAATGCAGCAAGCAACTCTATCCAAGATGTACTTTGGATGTCTAATTATTCATAAGATTTAAAAATCCTTTGATTAAAACAAATCACTCCCATTGAGAATCAAACCATCTATTTCCCTCTCCCAAATTCATCTTGACACATCCTTGTTCATTATATTTGCCACCAGTAGGAATTTTCCCAGGGGAATGGGAGCACCCTGGGATGGAGGCCTGGGGATAAGTGCCATGAAGGTTTCTCTGAAGGGCATCCTTCTAGGGTTTATTAATTTTAGAGATATTAAAATGTACTGATTAACCTAATACTTTCCTAATGTTTTGGATTATTTTATGTGTGACAGATAAACAATGAAAAGTCTTCTAAGGGGTATTTAAGTTAAGCAAATAAATTCTGGCTACGTCAAGTTAGTGGATCAAGATGTTTTTGTCTTTCCTGCCTTGGCAGGTCTGATAAAATCAGAAACTTCTCAACCTCTTTGGATTTTTAAGTAGGAAAGAAAGACCAGATTTAGGTCTGGATGCCTCTCCCTGGGCCCACTGAACTCCAACCAAGCGGCTGTGGATTGCAGAAACAAGAGTTTCTTTGTCATCTTCATTAATCAAACTCACCAAGCCAGATGAATGGGAGGCATTTTTTAAAGTAAAATAATTCACTAGAATTTGGATGTGTTTCTCTTTAATTAGTTTGATGAGCCCCAAGTCTGAGAACTTGTCAAACACCTGGCATTAACCCTGTGCTGCTGACCTAGGGAAAGGCAAAGGGATGGGCAGGGGGAATGAGCTGAATGGGAGGCCTTTTCGGCACAGCCTGTGCTCCAGATGAAAAGAATCATTACCACAATGATACTTCTAATTATACTGTCATTAGGATATGTCTTCAGTTTGCTGGGGGGCTGAGAGCCTTGCCTTTAGACAACATGATCCAGGAGACGGGGAAAGCGGGGAGGCCTGGAAGGCACTTAACCCTTTCACTAGATGCTCACAAGTTAAGTCCTCACATCGTGGAACCCAAGAGTTTTCTTCCCACCTGGCCCATAAAATGTGTCCAGACAAGTGACACATGAGTTTCTGTAAGAAAAAAGACCAGGGAGGGGCTCTTGGGACAGCCACCATGACCCACATCACACATGCCAATGCAATTCCATGCTCTTATGTCCCAAAGTTCCACTCAAGGTCAGCTGGTGGATATCTTGCTGACTGTGGAGTGTTTAATATCAATCTAACCACCTCTGCAACACTATAACAAATGACCCAGCAATTGTACTTTAGTATTCCTAATTCTAGTGTGTTTACAAAAGCAAAACTGGGTACTGCAGAGTTAAGGGTGTAGGGCAGTGCGTCTGTCCACGGAAGAGTGCAGCTCCTTGCAGGAAGGTATGGGCTTTGGCGTTTGATGGGCCTGGATCTGAATCCCAGCCTCTTAACTTGCTGCATCTTTGGCCTTCAGTAGATGAGAAGTTTCTAAGCAGATTTCCTCATCTGTAAAACGGGGATACATTATAGAACCTACCTCACAGGGCTATTTGGAGGAATACGTGACAATTCATATACACTGCTAAATGGTACTTAGGAAATGTGTAGCAAACACTTAAGAGGATGATTATGAAGCGGTAGTTCTAAAAAATTTTCTGAAAGTGAATGTACATTCTCCTGAAGTGATCACTCTATCAGAAGTCCTGATAGCCTTATGGTAATGAAATCTACTGATGGATTTCCTATTTCTGATGATAAAGGCTAAGTGACCTTCTGCAGATTTCAGTTGCAAAAGACCTAAAGAAGACTGGTTAGTGAACTGGATTCTTTAGTTTCTAAGTCTGCTTTGAATACCACAAGCTCCTGAAAACCGTTTTGGAATAGGTACCCAGTAAGACATATTTTCCTAATAAGATAATATGCTTTATGATGGTGACATTTGGATAGTGAGAATGATATTGTTAGGAAGACTCTTTGAATATTTGGGAGGGACTTTATTCTTCAGGATAATGAACCACAATGCCCCAAATGGGGTCATGGATTTTAGCATGAATAAATCCAATCCTGCTGCTATCTTTTAAAAATGGTGTCTGCCTCCAGTCTTCAGCTGGAGCTAAGATTCCCAAAAACATTTCAGTTCATATATTTTTCATACATATAAATGGATTTAATGCATAGGATGAGAATTTGAACTCTTGGGAAGAAAAGCACTATTTATATTGAAAGTATTCTCATATTTTATTGCTATTTTTCTTAGAATAGCAAACATATATATGTTTGTATTAAACATAGTCTAGAGAAACCACAATTTAAGCTATTTCAAAATAAATCATTCTTGAATTTCACACTTAGAGAGTATGGATTTTTCATGATACTTAATCAGAAGTGTATTCTGGAAGGATTTATTTTACTGACAAGTACCACTAAAGATCCACTATGGTGAGTGGTTTGGGGCTAGTACAAAGCAACCATGAAAGGGAGTGAGTGTTATTAGAGGGACACACACACACACACACACACACACACACTATCTCTCTCTATATATATATATGCAAATTTTATGCAAAATACTTGTATGCAAAAGTATGTTTATATATATATATCTCAGACAGTTGTATAACTATATTTGTACACATTCCAGATAATTACTGACCACTAAAAAAATATATTCAGTGTTTTTGTCATATATTTCTAACTCAGTAATGGGAGTTTCATTGGTGAAATTATTATTTTATTTAAGTCCTTACTATGATTATTTTAAAGTTTATGCATCTTGAGGGTTTTGGTATCACAGTAAAGTCAAATTATTGTGAACTCTGAAGGATCACTAAGTCCAGAAGCTAGTTAATTTCTATAGCCATTGTAAAGATGACATTGTATTGTTATGAATTTTAATTAAAATGACAGACTTTGTTTAATCCTTTTATTAAAAAAGCTCCCTACAAGGCAAGTAAAAAGTTTGCTCAAGAAAGCAGTTAATTTTTTAGATGTTTTAATGTTTTTTCTGTTCAAATCTCATAAACAGAGCCCTCCATCAGTCCATTTTTTCCTTAGAAGGCAGTTTTCCACCTATTTGGTATAAAAAATAGAGCCTGGAATTTGCTTTAAGTATAATTAAGGCCCTAAAATGTATGGTTGCTCCCTGAAAACTATATCTACGAGCTCTCTTGCAATACAAGTTAATTAACTGGATTTAGATATTTGCAAGATGATATATTTAATGGGATTACTGCTCATATAATGTTCTCAGTGACTGATTTGCAATCTAAGCTCACAGAACTGAGTGCTGAATTTCCAGCTCTTTGAGAGTTAATGTTGTGTTAAAGAAAAGTACAATTTGAACCTCATTGTTCATGAATAGGTGAGTTATTCTCGTGAAATGGAGCTGGGCCCTACAAGGGCTGCAGTGGGCAGATGCGTGATCAGGAGCTCGGAAACCATTGCATTCCAGCCACTGCCCCAGGTAGCTGGATCCCCACACCTGAACTCCTGACAAGTTCAAGGCAATTGTGTGTCCATCAAAATATAATGGCCCATTATTCACCGTCTGTCTCCCAAGTGGGATCAATTAGATGCTCCTGCTCCACAAGCTTAAAGATAAACACTTATGTTTTGGTTGGTTGAGAGTTAAAATGAAACCATACATAACCATTCTGCATCCTTAGACCTGACCATTGTGAGCTCTGAATGTTCTAAATCCACCTTTCAATGCAGTCACTCAAAATATTTGTGATGATTTTAGCAGACTAGGTGGAAAGGTAAGGAATAATTTGCTCTGAAGGAAGATCAGTAGAAAAATGTCAGCCTTCCAAAAAAAAAAATCTTTTCCTAGTCTTGTCTGCCTTTGTCTTACTCTCTTTTTTTTGTTAAGCAAATATATTTCTGTCCATCAGTTTGGGCTCCCTCTAATGTTATAGCTTCAGTCACTGAACATGATAGCACTAATGAATGTAATTTAAATCTTTCTGATCAGTGGACTACATAAAAATAGCATTTTAACTAAAATGTTGAAACTTTTATTAAATGTATAAATATTAGCTCAGTCAAATGACTCAAGAGAAAATGTAAATCCTCCCTTGGTTGGAAGGCTACATCATAACGCATCCAGTTTTTCGTTTTTATTGAAATTTCGTGTGTGAACTGTCCTTTGTATTTGACCTAATGAGATCATTTCCAGAGATCCAGAAGCATAGTCCGTGCCTTGTGTCCCAGCTTCTCGATCACCACTGAACTCTCTCAAGCCCAAGTCTGACTTTAAAAGGAAGTGTCTTTCCATAATATAGACATGACAGTTTCCCTCTGTTTTTCGCCAAGTAACTCCTCAGGGTGAGCTGTTAGGCAAAAATGAAAGTATCATTTGAATACGGGGGGAAAATTCAGAAACTTGAATCACCGGTGTGAAGACTGAGTCAGCACAGGGATCATTTAATCTAAGTTCGCTTTATGGATAAGAAGGCTGTAATCCAAAGAGGTCAGGTTCTTTGCTGGATGGTCCAGGCTAAAGGGGAGGCGTATGAAGAAGGGAAGGAGTCTGACTTCTACTCTTCTTTCTTCTCTACAATGTAGAAGAAGCTCACGGGCATGCACTCATACAGTCCCCTTCTGTAAACCTGCTTTTTTTGTTGTTGTTCAGTTGCTAAGTCATGTCCAGCTCTTTGTGACCCCCATGGACTCTAGCACGCCAGGCTCCATGGCATTCTCCCAGCGAGAATAGTGTAGTGGGTTGCCATTTCCTTTTCAGGGGGAACTTCCTAAACCAGAGATCGAAACCATGTCTTCTGCATTGGCAGGCGGATTCTTTACCCCTGAGCCACCAGGGAAGCCTGCTAAACTAGACACCTGTAAATGGGGGACATAGGGCTTAGCACATACCCCAGCAGTCCTGCAGAGACTTGGGATCTTGATCCGAGGGCTTCTAACTTGTTAGGGTACACACCCACCCCGTACCCCTCTATCCCTCCTGCTTGTCTTCTAATTTGTCCAGCAGCTTAGGGATTTCCTAAGCCCCGTGAGCCTTCGTTCTCAATCTGCCTTAGCTGAGACATCGCCGCTTTTCTATATTTTCATGTGTTTTAACTTTGGAGGTTCACGGAGAGAACTATTTTCCTACCTTATTGAACTTTTCCGAAGTCAAGGGAGTTGGATTCAACCTCCCAGCCCTTTTCACCTCATTAACCTCTACCCTTCCTACAGATCTCGGCTCATTCTCAAGCCTTTCCTGACCTTCACAACCAGGTCAATCCCACCAGGGCAGGTTTCCATCACATCATGCATTTTTCTGTGCAGCACTTAACATAATTGGAATTTTATATGTGTTTGTGTGCTACTCCTAATATAACTTTTTATTTTGCAATAGTTATGACTGACAAGAATTTGGAAAATCTGTGTTGAGAATTCTTGCCTACTCTTCACCCAGGTTCCCTGCTAACATCAATGATAATATCAGATATAAGGCAGTATATTGTCAAAGCTGGAACTTGACATGTATGGGGTGTGTGTGTGTTTGCACGCATGTTCAGTTGCATCTGACTGTTTGCAGCAGCATGGACTGTAGCCTGCCATGCTCCTCTGTCCATGTGGTGGTTTAGTCTCTAAGTCGTGTCCAACTCTTGTGACCCCATGGACTGTAGCCTGCCAGGCTCCTCTGTCCATGGGATTCTCCAGGCAAGAACACTGAAGTGGATTGCCATTTCCTTCTCCAGGGGATCTTCCCAACACAGGAATCGAACCTGGGTCTCCTGCACTGGAGGCAGATTCTTTACCGACTGAGCTACAAGGGAAGTCCCATGGGGTGCAATACTATTCATTCAGGTAAAAATCTTACTCAGATTTCAAGAGTCTTCTCAAGAGTATTGTATTTGCATGCATGTGTTCTAAGTTGCTTCAGTCATGTCTGACTTTTTGCCACCCTATGGACTGTAGCCCTTCATGCACCTCTGTCCATGAAGATTCTACAGACAAGAATACTGGAGTAGGTTGCCATGCCCTCCTCCAGGGCATCTTCCCCACCCGGGGATCAAACCCATGTCTCTTACATCTCCTGTATCGGCAGGCAGGTTCTTTACCACTAGTGCTACCTGAGAAGCCCACTATGTGTGTGTAGATTTATGAAATTTTAGAAATTAGAAGCTCCTGCTACAATGCTACAATCAGGATACAGAACTATTCCTTCATCACAAAGAAACTCCCTTGATTCCTGCACCCTTTCTCCAGCTCTAACCCCTGTTAACCACTGATCCACCCATTCTCTATAACTGTAGTGTTACAACTTTGGGAATGGATTCATACAGCCTGTAACTCTTTAAGAATGGCTTTTAACCCTCAGCATAATCCATCCTAGTTGTTTGTGTTGATCAATCATTTGATGCCTTTTACTACTGAGTCATATTCCTTGATATGGATGCGCCATCATTTATTTATCCATTCACCTATTCATGGATATTTGGGTTGTATCCAAGTTGGGATTGTTACTATAAAGCTTCTATAAACATTAGTATAGTGGTTTTTGCATAAACATACATTTTCATTTCTCTTGAATAAATAACCAGGAGGGTGACTGATAGGGTGTATGTTGTGTGTATGTTTATAAGAAACTATTGAACTGTTTTCTAGAGAGGCTGTTCCTTGTTACATCCCCACCAGCAATATAGGAGGTATCATCTAGTTGTTTCACATTGTCATCGGCACTTGGTATCAACAGAGGTTTTTTTTTTAATTTTAGCAATTCTAATAGGTGTGGAGTGGTGTCTCATTATCTCTCTATTTTATGTACATAACTTTAATGGCTGATGGTGTTGGACACCTTTCTATGTGCTCATTTGCATTTATCTATCCTCTTCGGCGAAGCACTCTGTACAAATCTTGCCCATTTCCTAATCGGGTTGTTTGTTTTCTTCTGTTGAATCCAGAGTGTCCTCTACATATTCTGAAACAAGTCCTCTGTCAAATCTGTGATGTGCAGATATTTTATTCCACTCTGAAATGTATCATTTTTGTCTTCAGAGGGTGTTGTGCAGAGCAAAAGTTCTTAATTTTGGCTAAGTCGAATTTATTTTTTCTTTTATGGATCATGCCTTGTACAATCCATATGGCTGAGAGATCAAAGTCTAAGGAAATTTTGCTTAATCCTCAGTCACAAAATCCCCAGATGATTCCGATCTGGTTGAAGCATCAAGCATTGGGCCAGCTTAGGGTCCTTTCTTATGTGAATATCTATGATGCTAGTGTCAGGGTTCAAAGACAGCCCTAAGAATCCTTTAGTTCATTGCAACAAACAGAGAGTGAGGGCCTCCTAAATGCAAAGCATCATTAGCTACAAAGATGACATTGTCTTTGCAAATGTACGGTCAAGTAGGAGTGGGATCTCCAGTGGATAAATGGCTCTAATAAGGGTGGGATCAAGGAAGGGCTCTACTGGCGAAGAAGGCAAAGGTCACATCTGTGAGGGGGGAATTAGGAAGTCTGCGTAGACCAGTGGGATTTGAGAACACATAGGAAGATTTCAGCAGGCAGAAGCTGGGAGTGGAGAGGAGACTTCTGGTGAAAAGGACAACGTAAACACAACTTGCACATGGAAAGTACACAGTGTGTTCGAAACAACACAAAACATTCAGTTTCCAAGTGAAATAGAAGGGGAACGATGATGGGAACATGGTTTTAAGAGCACGTTATGAAGACTTTGAAAGACAAGCAGAAGTCTTTCTACTCAGTATTCTAGTAATAGATGGAACCCACTGGGGATTTGGGGCCAGAAGATGGATTAGATATACTTTGAACTTGGGAATATATAGCTGTGATTCTTAGACTGGGGCAGGGAGAGAATGCTGGCTGCTATGACAGCCCAAGCAAGCAGGCTGTTCTTGGCTACTTGTGTGTGGTGGGTACTAACTCATTACAACTTCATGGGAAAAAGGAAGAATAGTAAACAGGACCTGGGAATTGAATGTCCTACGAAGTACCTGAATGAAACATGTCTTTCGTGAAATAGACTTGTATTTGTCCAACATGTCAGTTGTCCGAGCAAGATTTTGAGCAACAAGGAAAATAATGTAAGCTTAAAGTCCTGTAACAGCTTGCGTGTGTGCTCGCACGTACTCAGTCACTTCAGTCATTGCTGACTCTTTGTGACCCCATGGCCTGTAGCCCACCAGGCTCCTCTGGCCGTGGGATTTTGTAGGCAAGAATACTGGAGTGGGTTGCCATGCCCTCCTCCAGGGAATCTTCCCGATCCAGGGATCGAATCCACATCTCCTGCATTGCAGGCAGATTCTTTACCCACTGAGCCACCTGGGAAGCCCCATGATATAGCTTACTTGACAAAAGAAAAAAAAATGGGCAAAGGATGGAGAAAGAGATTGGCTCACCATCCCAAGACCATTAGTTACACAGTGTATCCCAGCTATGCAAAAAGCCTCCAAGAGCTGTGTGTAGAAGAGCTAACTCCACTGCCCCAAGCTTTCAAAACCAGGACATAATAGCATCTCTAAAAACTGAAGGAGTTCATACTTGGGTTGAGACCAAATTCTGTTTAGCAGAAAGGTGTGCTACACATACACTGTAAAAAGCATGATCCCTCCTGGTGATCTTGGAAAAAGTGGTAGTTATCCATGAGAACCACAACATGACACACATCAAGTTCAACCTAAGCCAAGGTCATTGGGTACAGAATCTTTCCCATGACATGAAATCTAGGAAATTACTGAATTCCAAAGGCAAAATTCTGACTTTAGTTTCTCAAAAAAATAAAAAGGAAATGAAGGAAGGAAGAGAGGAAGGGTGGGAGGGAGGAAGGAAGAAAGAAAGAGAAAAGAAAAGAAAACCCCTTAGGCTCACACATTTCCATAAATTGCACCTATACTCTCCCAATGTTCAAATGCTGAGAGATGTCTTTAAGAAAGAGTATGGAGTTATTCATCTTGTTACTCATGGGAATTCAATCTCACCATTTGTTGACAGAGGCTCTCATGACTGCACACGTCCAGGGGGCAGTGTCTATGCTCTCTGGCCTCTTTCACTTTAGACTTCAAGCAAATTTCATATCTTAATTTCAAAGATCCTAAAATATTAGTTCCCATATAATTTTTTTTTTCTCCAAAATCTTATACCACTGAGCCTTCTCAGCTGTTAGAAACATGTCAACACTCCTCATCAGCCAAGATGAACATTCCTAGTCTCACTTTTAAAGAACCAGGAGAGAGGAAACCACTCTGGGACTTTTTGGAAATCAACGCACGTGGAACAAAATAACCCATTAAAATTCGACACAATACCCTGGCTTCCTAGTAGTCCCTTTTGAAAAGAGAAATGGGCATTGGTTACACAAAGATAAGGCCAAGATGCTTAACAGCAGGTAACTGAGATGCTCTGTAGCAAGTGGAAGGAGGAAGCGGGGGCCCAGCAGAGACGACTTCAGCCTTTGCCAGGGGAAGCATGTCACGTCCATCCTGTGTGCACCCTGGCTTGTCTCTCTGTCTTCATCAATTTCAACAGACTCTCTAGTGTCCTTGTGAATTTGTATCCTGAGATGTCAAGCAAAGAGTCCTTCTGTGTATTAATGAGCAAGTGGTCAGCTCATTTCTGCAAGCAAATACTTAAAAAAAAAAATAGCACTAGCAAGGCTCAGCCTGTGCCTGAAGCAAGCACGCGTTAACTCCTTCAGAGAGGGGACTGAAAAGCTTACATTCAGGATACATTAATCTGAAAACAAGCGTACTTTTGTGTCTGTGGAGGATTCGTTTCATTGCCATCAATTTAGTACATCGATAGACGGAGATTCTAGCTTCCCTATCGGGTTGCCCTCAGAGCTGAGACTGCTCCCTGGGCCACGTCGAATGAAACTCTGTATCCTCTCTGATTTCTCCCCATCATCAGGCACACTCTCGTTTCCCTTTCCTTCAGTGACCTGCTCTTAATTTCTTGGGAGGAAAAATGACCTCCTTGTAATATGAAGAGTTATTCAGTCCCGCTGATGGTATGTTAACAGGGGGAAAAGGAACATACACATGACACTTCCTAATCACAACAAAAAGCATTTTGCCTTTTTGCACCAACACCTCATAGTGTTGTATCACAGACTTTGGCGCTCTAGGGGTGACATCTAGGCACTTGTGAGCCCCTAGCCCTTTTCCCCTGTGTTGTGATGTTTCTCAAGGGGCTACCATGATTTGAGCTAAATTCTACTGATGTTGGAAAAAAGAGACTTTTTTTGCCACATCTACTCTTTGAGTGATCAGAACTGCATGGATATCCAGGAGGCTGGGGTGAGATGTTTTGTTCATTTTCTTTGTTTTAATGTTTTTGTCATCTTAGTGGTTAGATGAGTTGGAAGTATCTACAAATGAATAGATACTTATTCATTAGTATCTATGAAGTAGATCTAGAAGCAGTGGCAAGAATACACAGAAGAACTATACAAAAAAGATCTTAATGACCTAGATAGCCACAATGGTGTGATCACTCACTTAGAGCCAGATATCCTAGAGTGCAAAGTCAAGTGGGCCTTAGGAAGCATCACTATGAACAAAGCTAGTAGAGGTGATGGAATTCCAGCTGAGCTATTTCAAATCCTAAAAGATGATACTGTGAAAGTGCTGCACTAAACATGCCAGCAAATTTGGAAAACTCAGCAGTGGCCACAGGACTGGAAAAGGTCAGTTTTCATTCCAATCCCAAAGAAGGGCAATGCCAAAGAATGCTCAAACTACTGCACAATTGCACTCATCTCACACGCTAGTAAAGTAATGCTCAAAATTCTCCAAGCCAGGCTTCAGCAATACATGAACTGTGAACTTCCAGATGTTCAAGCTGGATTTAGAAAAGGCAGAGGAACCGGAGATCAAATTGTCAACATCCGTTGGATGGTCAAGAAAACAAGAGAATTCCAGAAAAACATCTACTCTGCTTCATTGGCTACGCTAAAGCCTTTGACTGTGTAGATCACAACAAACTGTGGAAAATTCTTAAAGAGACGGGAATACAAGACCACCTTATCTGCCTCCTGAGAAATCTGGATGCAGGTCAAGAAGCAACGGTTAGAACAGGATATGAAACAACAGACTGGTTCCAAATTGGAAGAGGAGTACGTCAAGGCTGTATATTGTCACCCTGCTTATTTAACTTATATGCAAAGTTCAGTTCCATTCAGTCACTCAGTCGTATCTGACTCTTTGTGACCCCATGGACTGCAGCACGCCAGTCTTCCCTGTCCATCACCAACTCCAGGAGCTTGCTCAAACTTATATCCATCGAATCAGCGATGCTATCCAACCATCTCATATGCAGAGTACACCATGAGAAATGCCAGGCTGGATGAAGCACATGCTGGAATCAAGATTGCCAGGAGAAATATCAATAAACTCAGATATGCAGATGACAAAACCTCATGGCAGAAAATGAAGAGGACCTAAAGAGCCTCTTGATGAAGGTGAAAAAAGAGAGTGAAAAAGCTGGCTTAAAATTCAACATTCAAAAAATGAAGATCAAGGCACCTGGTCCCATCACTCCATGCAAAAAATGGGGAAACAATGGAAACAGTGACCGACTTTATGTTCTTTGGCTCCAAAATAGCTGCAGATGGTGACTGCAGCCACGAAATTAAAAGACACTTGATCCTTGGAAGAAAGCTATGACAAACCTAGACAAACGTATTAAAAAGCAGATATATTACTTTGCCTACAAAAGTGTGTATAGTCAAACCTATGGTTTTCCCAGTAGTCTTGTACAGATGTGAGAGTCTTTATGGTCCAAGAAGGCTGAGCACTAAAGAACTGATGCTTTCAAACTGTTGTGTTGGAGAAGATTCTTGATAGTCCCTTGGACTGCAAGGAGATCAAACCAGTCAATCCTAAAGGAAATCAACCCTGAATATTCATTGAAAGGACTGATGCTAAAGCTGAAGCTCCAGTACTTTGGCCACCTGATTCAAAGAGCTGACTTATTGGAAACGATTCTGATGCTGTGAAAGATTGAAAGCAGGAGAAGGGGATGATAGAGGACAAGATGGTTGGATGGCATGACCGACTCGATGAACATGAGTTTGAGCAAACTCTGGGAAATAGTGGACAGGGAAACTTGGTGTGCTGCAGTTCATGGGGTCTCGAAGAGTTGGACACAATTGACTGAACAACAGCAAATGAATTGCTATCTTTTACATGTGCAATACTTAGAGAGTCATATGCTTCAAATGTTTATTTGCTAATTACAATTCCAAAACAGTAATGTTAATGGATTGAGGCATTTCCCTGGGGCAATATGGAATGAGACACTTTGCCTATATTCTAATGTGAGTGAGAGTCCAACATGTCAGAGGTGACAAGAGTTAAGAAGCTTTGGTGACCTGCTCAGACAACGCAGCGCATTCATGGCCATGGAGGCAGCTCCAAAGCCACATCTTTCCCACAGCATGAAGCCAAGGGTGAACATTGAACACTTCAACAGATCTTCATCATCCAGGTAGTTGTCAAGCTTGTGATTCAAAAAGAGGGAGTAAAAGTCATTGGTTTTCCTTCTGTTGAGGTTTTTGGTTTTGTTAAAAAAAATAAAAATGAAAGAACAATAACTTGAAGGGGCTACAGTTTTAAGTTCCAGGTCTGCGTTTTAAATGACTTCCAAAATTATTCCTATTTCCAGATTCTAGTTTGGCAAAACCCAGATAACCCAACCAAAGGTAAGCTTATCAATGTAGAATGTGGGTGTGTCACAAAACACTTCTCCCCTTTATTCTTGGAAGATGTGCACCTCAGAGGCTAGAGATGTCATCAGTTGACAAATTGAAACGGACCCTTAGCCATATTGAATCCAACCATTTCCCCCAGAAGGGAAGCTAAGGTTCAAGTTCACTGACCGGAGTAGGATTTGGGTACCCTTTCTGCCTTTTGTTGCGGGATTGTTTGGGGACCACTCAAGACAAGAGTCTTGACTTCCTCTCACTGTCCCTTGACTGGCCCCTTCCTTCCCTTGCCTTGCTCTCTGATGTCCTTGGTCTGACCCTTGCTGATCACTATCTCAAAATTACTTTCCTTCTTGACAAACGCCCCAGGGTGACCCCACGGGGAGGAAAGTCCTTCCCCTCTAGCACAGCAGCCTGCTGTCTCAGCTCTGAACACTGAATTTTAAAAGCGCTTTGCAAGTCTTGTTGAGTTAATCACTGTAATCCTAGGGAATAGAGGTCACTATTAATTTCCCATTTTCACTCCTTGAGTGAGGAAATCCAGAAGCCAAAGGTTCCAGGGTTTCCCAGGATCATTGGGCACTTTCCTCCCCCAGGAGGAGAGGCTGAGGAGGAGCATGGCTCTCTGCCCTCTGCTACTGGATTCTGGGTCTCCCCTGGGGTGTGCTCACACCTGTCCCCTGGTGAATGAGGAAGGGACCAGAGGAGAATCCTCTTTCCTACCACTGCTCCAGGGACTTCCTGGGCTTTTGTTCATTCATTTAACAAATATTTGCCAAGTGTCTTCCAAGTAGCAGCCTTGGATAAGTGCTGGGGATATAATAGGAAAACAAACAGACATGTTCATTATCCTCATGTGTTCTATAAAACGCCTCTCAGAATTTTGTCCATTTATTCTTTCATTAATTCTAGTCCTTCAATTTACTTCCAAGTGACTGTGGGAGCACCTAATCTTTGATTTTCAGAGAGCTGAAGGAGAGAGGAAGTCCCTTTATGTTTTCACACACATACCCTCTAGTCATGGGATGAATTTTAAGCATCAGAAAGGAATCCTCTCTGTTCCTCACCAAAATAATTTTTCCTGATTGTGATGGGCTAAATGTTTATGTCCTCTCAAAACATATATGTTGAACCCCAGCATGATGGTGTTTGGAGGTACAGTTTTGGGAATGATTAGGTCGTGAGGGTGGAGCCCTCATGAGTAGGATTAGTGCCCTTGTAAAAGGGACCCCAGACAGCTCCCTTGCCCCTTTTGCCAAATGAGAACACAGTGAGAAGACCTTCTATGAATGAGGGAGTGGGCTCTTACCAGACACCAAATCTATCTATGGCTTCACTTGGCCTTCCAGCTCCCAGAACTGTGAGAAATAAAACTTCTGTTGTTATAATCTACCCAATCTATAGTCTTATGTTACAGCAGCCTGAATGAACTGGGACATTGACCTTCCTAATCTGGAGGGCATAGGCAGTCTTGCAGTTACGTCCCATGGCAGGTTTGCATGTGCACTCATTCCCTTCCTGGAAAAACTTCCTGCCATTTAGTTTAATCCACCCAATGTTGAGTGCCTTCTGTATGCAAGTCAGCTCTGTAAAAGGCATCCTGCTGCTTACGTCCCAGCATGGTGTTAAAAGAACTTCCCAAGGAACTCAACCTCCAAGTTGACCTGACTCTTGCAGTTAGCTGCAGCTCATGAAATGACGAGGGTGCAATAAAGTCCAGTTTATCCCAAGCATCTTTCTAATGGGTGCATAATTCAGTGACTAATACAAAATATGGTTCCACCTAATGTTTGTGGTGAAGCTACTCATGGGTTTCCCTGCTAATTCACTACCATAAAAATTGTGATAATTTTAAGCTCCCTTTAACATTAATTATGACTTGCAAGAGCATGGCTAAAAGTTTGCAGTGTGAAATATGGCCCTTGAGCAAGCAGGAACTACAGTCAGTCAGCTTTGCCTTGAAGTCCCCATGGGTGATAACTGTGAAATATTCCATTTCTCTGGCAGGTCTAATTTGGGGTGTATGTTACACAGAGGTGCATTTTTAAAAATAACAACTTCTACTCTATATTAAAGGCTTAATAGCTTTTACTAGTCTTTGAATTCAGTCTTCACATGCAATTTAAAACCCAGTAATAAGTTTAATAAGGTACATATTAGAAATCAGGTTTTTTCATACTGTAAATGCACATGAACTCATATAAACCAACAGATACTGTGTTTCAGGCTCTTTCTCCAGCTTCAATATTTGGTTGGAAAGAGAGAACAAGGGTTATCCATCTTCCTCTAGTAAACTTTCCCTGGGAGCAGGCTCTAAGTCCAGGGCTGGGGTGGGAGGATGAAGATGTGATGAAGTTGCCCTCTAACAACCCAGAGGAGTCTGGCAGGTGGACAGATCATGGGCATATCATGAAAAGCACCAGGCTGGGGAAGCACTTTCACTTTCCCAGCGTGAAGGTGACATAGGTGTCTTTTTCTAATTAGCGAAGCAGTTCTGCCTCATGGTCAAATCTGGATCAAGACAGGTGTTGCACTGTATGAGCCATGTTAACTCAGTCAAGTTAATGATCTTTTCTGAGCCTCTGTCCCCCATTGAAAACTGAGGGCAATGGTAGTTACTGATGTCATTGTGAGGCTCCAATGTGTTACTAGATGTGAATCATCTAGAACACACAGGAAACCCTCTTCCCCCCATGTTTGGTTTGCATTTTGACACAGAGCACAACAAATGCGCACTCATTGAAATCAAGGGGAAGAGTTCAGGAAAAGAAGAGGGTAAATAACAAAAATTACCTGCACTCCTGCCACACTGAGATAGTCTTATTTTGGTGGCCATACTTCCACTCATCATTTATTGAAGAGAAACATTCCTCCAAATATATTTTTTGTAAATAGATATTCAGTTCATTTCAGTCACTCAGTTGTGTCTGACTCTTTGTGACCCCATGAATCGCAGCACACCAGGCCTCCCTGTTCATCACCAACTCCCAGAGTTTACCCAAACTCATGTCCATCTAGTCGGCGATGCCATCCAGCCATCTCATCCTCTGTTGTCCCCTTCTCCTCCTGCCCCCAATCCTTCCCAGCATCAGGATCTTTTCCAATGAGTCAACTCTTTGCATGAGGTGGCCAAAGTATTGGAGTTTCAGCTTCAACATCAGTCTTTCCAATGAACACCCAGGACTGATCTCCTTTGGGATGGACTGGTTGGATCTCCTTGAAGTCCAAGGGACTCTCAAGAGTCTTCTCCAACACCACAGTTCAAAAGCATCAATTCTTCGGCGCTCAGCTTTCTTCATAGTCCAACTCTCATTCCCCATCTATTTCCCATAAAGTGATGGGACCAGATGCCATGATCTTAATTTTCTGAATGTTGAGCTTTAAGCCAACTTTTTCACTCTCCTCTTTCACTTTCATCAAGAGACTTTTTAATTCCTCTTCACTTTCTGCCATAAGGGTGGTGTCATCTGCATATCTGAGGTTACTGACATTTCTCCCAGCAATCTTGATTCCAGCTTGTGCTTCTTCCAGCCCAGCGTTTCTCATGATGTACTCTGCATAAGTTAAATAAGCAGGGGGACAATATACAGCCTTGACGTACTCCTTTTCCTATTTGGAACCACTCTGTTGTTCCATATCCAGTTCTAACTGTTGCTTCCTGACCTGCATACAGGTTTCTCAAGAGGCAGATCTGGTGGTCTGGTATTCCCATCTCTTTCAGAATTTTCCACAGTTTATTGTGATTCACACAGTGCTTTTAAAAAGCTGTAATCTTTTAAAAAATCCTCATTTCTGGTTTACTTTCCTCTCTTTTCCAAGCCTCCTGCCTACCCTGATCCTAGGATGTTAAAGCAAACATTGATGTGCAGCCTTCTGCATCTTTTTTTTAATTTTAATTTTTTATTTTTTGATGCTTCAATAATTGACTCATTGGGAAGGAAGAAATCCAACTCAGTCTCAAAAGATGAACAGGGTATAGAAGATAGAAAAGAGGGCACAACATCTCAGGTAAGGCATATAGCGTGGTCACAGGTCAGGTAGGTGTAAAAGTTCATGGTGTATGAGGAAACAGTAAGCTTTTCTTACTGCTTAAGTCTAGAGTTGTAGCAGCAGCTTAAGATGGGTGTTGCGAGTAGATGAGACCACACGCGTAGCAGTGAGGGGCCATGTTTGGGAGCTTTTATGTTGTCTAGCAGGATATGGGCAAACATTAGACTTTAAACCAATTTCATCCCATGAATATTTAGAGATCACTCTAGTAGCAGGTGGTAGATAGTTGATTTAATTTGCCAGAGCAATTGAAGCTGCAAATCAAGGAGACCAAGTGGGATGGTCAAGGTGGAGACATGGGGTCATTTCAGAAGAAAGGCCGCAGGACTGGTTGACCAATGTCAAGACTGTGACCATCTTGAGCAATATTGAGTGGGGGCTCTCACTCAATATGGAAAGATGGAATCTCACATGAGAAACTAGTGATGGCTGAAGAGGAGTCAAGAATGGATACTGATGCTGAGTCATTGCCAAGTTGCTATGCCATTGCCTGGGGCAATTGCCTAGAGCAGCAGATACCACCTGTGGCCTTTAGCCCCACCACTTTGGAAGAGTCTCCACACATTCTAAAGGATTACCCTGATCTCACATTTATGAAGTAAGATCTGTTACATGAGGGACTATCTTTTATAGCTCTGTGCTTTTGGCAATGAACATACATCTCAAATTCCCAAGAAGAAAGCTGTGGTTCTATTATGAAATTAATTTTCCACTGACCTAGGTCCAGAAGGCTGTTTGAAAGATAAGTGTTGATTGATGGGCCTATGAAGACTTCTATCCAGCTTTCTAAAGTACAAAATCTGTAAATCTGCAAGTAGAAACAGAGTCTTTCTGGAAAAAATATTAATTCTGTACCTTGGTGTTACCGGGTGATTGCTTTTCAACACCTGGGAGGACTTTTAAATGAACAATTCCTATTTATATCTTCCCCTAAATAGCGTTGGAACTCCCAGCCATCTTATAAAAGTTTGAAACAGGCCTGTGTTGCCGGGGTCATAACTTGATTAATCATACAGAAAGCGCAAGCCCAGGCATATTACAATTATAGAGGGATCATGTCTCAAATGAGCCAAGCACCTGAAATGAGTGAATGTCTAAATCCCAGGGGTGATTCTGAAAACAGAAATGCAAGGAATGAATCCAGAGGACAATATTGAAATCAATGGCAGGAGGTGAGTTTAAGAAAGAATTGAAAAATGAGACATGAGAATAGAATGATCGAGGCAGGACCCTGAGGACATGTTTCCATAGCAGCAGGCAACTCAGAGGAGAGGTAGGAGGGAGAACAGAGTAGAAATACCCAGCATCAGGCTCTGGGAAAGTGAAAACTGAAAGAGAGCTTGGAGGTGTTGAATGAACCCTTTCTCCTCCTCGTCTGACAAACAAGGAAACCCAACGATCAATCCTGAAAAGCAATGCAAAGCTCACTTCCGGGGTCTGCTTTCTGTTCACCACACCATGCTTCTTGGAGCCTCAGCTCAGTTCTTGTTATGCTTGCCCAAGAGAACAGCTGGAGTGTTATATGCACACAGATTCCATCTCCATCTACCACAAACACTGACACGAGACTAGAGGTACTGTGGGATACTGAGGCACAGATCCGGAATTCAAGGGAAAAGATACATCTTTCTAGACATAAGCAGGAGGTTTTTGCTTTGCTGTGTTGTTTTATAAACTGGTTTAGGGAGGTGTGTGAGTGTGTAGAACCTCCCATAGTGGGCAAAATGGCAGTTACACCCCCAAAATGCCCACATCCCCATCCTCAAAAACCTGGAATATGATACCTCAACATGGCGAAAGGGACTTTGCAGACACGATTAAAGTCAAGAAGGTTAAGATGAGATTATTGTGGATTACCCACTGGGGCCAAATCTAACCCCGTGAGTCCTTTTTTTCTTTTTTCAAATATTTTTTGTTAATTGTCGTAACAATTATCTCATCAACCTTAAAAACAGAGAAGCTTCTTCACTCCTGAGAACCAGAGAGAGAAAGTCTGAGAAAGATTTGGCCCAACATCACTGGCTTTGGGGACTTCCCAGGCAGTTCAGTGGTTAAGACTTCACCTTCCAATGCAGGAGTGAAGGTTCAATCCCTGGTTGAGGAACTAAGATCCCACAAGGGATTTGCCACATGGCCAAAAAAGCTGAACACAGACAACAGAAGCAATGTTGTAACAGATTCAATAAAGCCTTTACAAATGGTCCACATGAAAGAAAATCTTATAAAAAAAAAAAAAGAAAACAGTACTGGCTTTGAAAATGGAGGAAGAGGACACAAGCCAAGGAGTGCAGGAAGTCTCTAGAAATTGGAAAAGGCAAGAAAGCAGATTCTCCCCAGAGCTTCTATAAGAAACAGAGACCTGCCAACACCTTTTATCTTGTAGGACTCTGACCTCCAGAACTGTAAGATAATCAATTTGTGTTGTTTATGCCACTGAGATTGTGCTAATTGGTTGCAGCATCCATAGAAAACCCTCACCAAGCTAGTGAAGAGAGAAGTCTGCCGAGATGAGAACAACACCAAGAGTAGAATGAATCAGAGTTCTGCTGAGATTCACCTTAAGATTTGTCTTAGTCAGTTCAGGTTGCTATAACAAAATATCGTAGACAAACACAACAGGTATTTATTTCTCATAGTCACAACAGACATTTATTTCTCATAGTCCAGACTGTCTGGAGTCTGGCAAATCCATAGGTGCCAGCTGATTCAGTTCCTGGCAAGAGCCCTCTTCCTGGTTTGCAGATGGCCACATTTTCACTGTTTCTTCACATGGTAGAGAGAGATAGAACTCTGATCTCTTCCTCTTCTCATAAGGACACAAATTCCATGATGAGGCCCCACCTTCATGACCTCATCTAAGCCTAAATGTCTCCTAAAGACCCTGTCTCCAAATACCACCATACTGGGACTTAGGGCTTCAATATATGAATTTGGGAGGAGGACACAAGCATTCTGTCCACAGCAAGATTTTTGAAATATTGATGGGCAAAAATGAAAAGCAAAACAAAATACAATGTTTACTTAAATCTGTAAGCAGGTTAATTTTCCTCAGAGGTAGACATTAAATGTTGACTACAACTGATGGTCTAAAAATCTCACTGAGACATGCTTGTTTACACAGAATGGGTGTACTTTTAACTTACTGCTTGTTCTTGGGGACACGTGTGTATCCTGGGCAAGCTCATAGGCTATAGTATCTGTAATCATGCAGTGCTTCATGAAGGGGCTGGTCATCGTGACGATAAGAGGATCAAGAGAAGAAACTGAATCTGACCTGATGAAGTTCCATCTGGGTTGTCCTGTGGGTAGTTATGTTCATCAGAGTAAACAATATCTGCTAACTAACACAACCCTGAATTTCAGTAGCATAAGTCAACATAGATCAATTTCTTGTTTATAAAACAATCATGCAGTTAACCAGATGTCAGTTTGGCAGTTGATATTCTACAAGATGATTCAGTACTCCTTCCTTCTTGTGACTCTGTCTTTTTCTAGGGCCTTGGAGGACCTCATGTCCAGGCAGTCAACTGGGAAAGATGGTGGAGAAGACATGTTGTTGTTTTTAGTCGCTAAGTCGTGTCCAGTTCTTTGAGACCCCACGGACTGCAGCCTGCCAAGTTCCTCTGTCCACAGGATTCTCCAGGGAAGAATACTGGAATGGGTTGCCATTTCCTTCCCCAGGTGGTCTTCCCAACCCAGGGATCAAACCTGCATCTCTTGTGTCTCTTGAATTGTCAGGCGGATTCTTTACCACTATGCCACCTGGGAAGACATACCTGCTCCTTAACCACTGTGGTTCCAAAGGGACATGTTACTTCCACTCTCACTCCACTGGTGACCATCAGTCCTGTTGTCTTACCTAGGTAGAAGGGAACTGGGGACGTGTCTCTGCACTAAGGAAGAAGAAATAGAAACCTTTGGGGGAACAGCCAGCAGCCTCGGCCATAGTGTTCAACACAGTTGTAAGGGTCAATAGTTTAGACTGGGACATGTACTGACAATGTACATTATGTTCTAATAAGACTGTCCAACTTGGAGTGTGCTTTTTCCATGAGGTAATGACTATTCACACTCTCAGTCACCCTGAAAGAGGCTGCTCCTGGGAGAAGAAGGGAAGATGGGAGAAGTGGCTTCAGACCAAAGAGACAGAAAAACATATTTCTCCCTCTGGACTTCCCTGGTTGGGTCTTGATGAAGATACAGATGTGAGTTTGATCTAGTGGCTTAAGAGAGAGGCTGCTGCCAAGTGAACAGATTAGGAGTTAAGCAAGATAACGTCCTTCAGGTAGCCCGGGGATTTGGTCTGCACTTGTGAGTTTTGAGGGCGCCCCTATGCAGGCTGGTTAGAGCTGTGTTTCCATTGTTTTCTCTGAACTATCCATGAAGTCATATTAAAAGTTGGGAACTCTACTCAATACTCTGTAATGGGAAAAGAATCTAGGAAAGAGTGGATATATGTATATTATAACAGATTCACTTTTCTACACAACTGAAACTAACTCAACATTGTAAGTCAGTTACGCTCCAATAACAATTTTTAAAAATATAAATATTCAGGAGAAAATGTTGTGAAATGGTGGTAGTTCTGCTGTGGAAACTAAAGGAAGGGTCTGTATTAGGGGCTGAATTGTGCTCCTGCAAAACTGACATGTCCTAAGCCCCAGCATCTCAGAATGTGACCTTATTTGAAAATAGGGTTTTTAAAGAGGGAAGTTAAAATGAGGTCCCTAAGGTTGAACCCCTAAACCACTCAGACTGGTGTCCTTATAAGAAGAGGAGATAGGGAAACAGACATACCCAGAAGAAGACCATGGAAGACTATATGGACTGGAGAAGACACAAGAAAACAAGACATCCACAAGCCAAGGAGAGAGACCTCAGGAAAAACCAACCCTGTGACACTTTGATCTTGGACTTCTAGGCTCCAGGATTGTGGGGAAAAAAAGTTCTGTTGTCTGAGCTACCCAGTCTTTGGTGCTTTATAACCAGCAACCCTCAGAAATGAATACATCCTGGTTCATATTTGAGGCAGAATGGAGAAGAGGAGGGCAGAGCACATTCCCCAGGGCCATTGTGCGGCTGTTAGGGGCAATCATGGGCAGGGGCAGGTGACACTCGGGGAGCAGAGACAATGTCAAATAGCGAAGGAACGGCAAAGTGTTGGACCTGAAGGCAGGTAAACATGATGGACCTTATTTTGAGAACATATCTAACTTGTGTCACTTCCTGGGAACTGAGTTCTCCCATGGCCTAGTGAAGTTGCAGTCTTCATAGTATGTCATATTAGTGGACATACTTATGCCCACTTTGAGAAGTTCCAAGCTGGTGAAGCCAAGCCTCATGTGGATAGCAAGAGAATGAATGTGCTTAGGCTTCAAGGAAACATACAGTGTCCTTTGAAATCTCAACCCCTCCTCTTCCTATCTGTGTGTCCTTATCTTAGCCTCCATGAACTTGGCTTTTTCATCTGTAATTTGTTAATAGTAACAGCTATTGCTTGGATCTAATATAATTAAATAATATAATACATAATATATATATATTATATATTATATATATTAAAAATAATATAATATAATGTTGATAGTATTATATTAATGTGATATAATTGTATAATGTTAACTATATAATTATGATTAATTATATAATGTAATTAATATATTAATTATAAATATATATAATTATATAATATAATATAAATTAATTATACTGTCATTTGACTTACATGCAATGATGCAAGGCTCTTAGTACTAGGTTTGGTGTATACTATGTGCTCAATAAATGACAGTTGTGTTTATTATAGAAAAACACTCACAGATGGGAGGAACATGGTCCTTGAGCCCTGTTGAGCAGAATAGAGTTATACAAAGGACGCTGGCCATTTGTGTACTGGGGAGAAATTTCGCCAGCTCTTAAATTTGACCCCAACTGGACTCCCTGTGGGATGAAAGTGACTTCAGAAAGGGAGGGGACAGCAGAGCCATACAGAGGTCCATGGTTCCCTTCTGTCTCAAATATTAATCCTGCTCCAGGTCCAAATTCAGGCACCTTCATGCACCCAGCCATGTGCCAGTGCTACCTGGAATTCTGTCCCTCATGACTTTCATCATTTCTGAAGGAGGCCCTAAGTGTCTGAGCGTAAGTGTGCTAGCCACTACCAGAAAGAGGATTCTCAGAGCCAGGTCACAGAAGGAGAGCTGCCCAGCATGGTTAGCTGTGTCTGTTGCATCTGCTGCGTCTGGAGGCACAGTGGTCTGCAGGAGCCCAGGGTGTATTGCGGGGAGGGGATAGTGTTGAGCCTCTGAATGTAGAACATTCAGCCATATTCAGTTTCTTGGTTGAGTGCCCTGTCATCTCCTCCCGCTATCTCAACCCTCAAGGCTTTCAGCGTTGGTGCCTTTTACTCTTTAGACAGATGGCGTTTTGGAAACTTTCAAAACATTTGGACCAGGATCCCCGTCATGCACACTGAGCTAGTCTGGGGTTGATTAGGCACAGGCAGCTGCACCTCCGGATGCCACCAGGATCACAACACTCTCTTATGAAACCGGACTTTTAAAGAGCTGGAGTCAAGTGGCAAAGTCAGTGGCTGTCAACAGCCTCAGTCCTGAGTGAGCACGGTTTACTGTGGGGGGCGAGGGGGACAGCTCTGAGCAGTCTCAGATGGCCCTGTCTGGGATTGGAGGAGCAGGTGGATGGAGGAGAAGAGCCAGGAGGACAGGGAAGAGGAGGCCAACACCTGGGTCTGCGGTGCTAAGTCACCCATCTTGTTATCCCGATTCTGACCTTGCGCCCTCTCTGCTGTTTCAGCATCTGTCTTTTTCCCAGAGTCCCTGACTTGGTTATCCGCTCAGACTCCTTAAGACTGGGACCCTCCCTCATTCTTTTTCAAGCTATGCTCCTGAATTTTCACCCCAGATTGGCGGGGTGGTAGATCAAATTAGTCCTGAAGTATCTAGTTGGTTTCCAGTCGAGAACCACATGTGGCCACCTCATAGACACATCGCAAACATCCTACCTCATCGACTCTGAGAGTGGGTATCATTTTTGTCTTCTTTCTATAGATGGGCAAACTGAGGCTTAGAGACTCTAAATTACTTAACTAAAGTCACACAGCCCACAAGTGATGGAGATTCAAATGAAGGACCATTTGAATCCAAAGCCTGTTTGTTTTTTTTTTCTTAAACCACCGTGGCCCTTCATTCTGAAAGGGGAAACCATAGGATCCTTGGAGGAAGAATTTCAGGAAATTTGACACGTGTGCACGTGTGTGCATGTGGTGTGTGTTATGCACCTATATGTTTAGGAACAGAAAGGAGAAACTAGGAAATGAAGCTGGGAAAATAAGGATGACACTGAGGAGGGTATTTAATGTAAGGTGGAAGAGTTTGAATCTTATTCTGAGGGAGATGCCTGCAGAAGAGGAAGGGCTAAAGCCTTGGAAGGAGACTAGGGATCTTTGCTTCAGGAGGGATCTGCTGTTGAGCTTCTCAAGGCTGGACTGAAGGTGGTGAGGGGAGGCCATGAGTCTCCAAGGTAGGAGTCCACCAAGACCCTTAGGGGCTGCTTGTTAACCTAACAACACACTTCATCAGCCAATATTCTCTCTCCAGGTGCTAATGTCCACTCTTCCCCTGGATTGTCGATTGCTTGACAGCAGAAACTGCCTCTTACTTTTTCAAATCCCCCACAAAACCCAGGATAACGCTGAGCACACAGCAGGAGCCCAATGAACGCGTCAGGAGCCCAATGAACGCGTCTTGTCAAAATCATGCATGTGTTAATTGTTCTTCCCTTATGAGCAAATTATAAGCAGTTTCCCTACATATACATGTTACATATGAATCCTGAGAGGAAGAAGGTGATAAATCTTTTCCTAAGGACTTATTTCCCTTTGTGCACACATATTTCTTAACCTTTTAGCAAATGTATACTAAGTAGGCCTGAAAATCCCCCAGTCCTCAAAATAAGAAATACCAGAGTTTTGCTGACAAGTCTTATTTGGCTTTTGTTTAGATTTCATTGTTTTTTTTTTCTCTGTCTAATACTATATAAAGAGGTTCAAAAAATGCCATTAAAAAGCCAGTGAGATCTTGGCACCGTATCTCAATTCTGTTGCTTTCAGTAGAATTTTATATCAAAAACATACTGCTGAATTATTGTGTAATTGCCAAATTCCAGAATCTGCTTATTATCTCTAAATTTTAAACACTGAGATTCAACTTACTGGGGACTTTGTTATCTCAAACACATTTAGAAAGAAATTATTGAGTTTATCCTATTGATTAATTAATTCAAACTTACTTATAGCCCAAAACATCCTCTCAAGAATTTGAGGGCTTATGGCAAAAACACCTATCATGAACTGGTAACCTAAATGTCAAATTTAAAAATCAGAACCAAGGAAAGTAAAAATTGAAATGGGAAGTCAAACCCAGGAGAAAAACTGAATACAAAAATCTGGGTGCCTAGAGAATATCAGAGAACATTACAAAATAGCAGCCCTTGGGATAAACCCAACTGAAGTTGCATTTTGTTTGTTCTGTACAGAGTTAAAAAGAAGCTTTTTAGCCTGTTTCACAAATCAGTGGGAGGAGAGACTGTCACAGAGAAAAAGGGATATAAGAACTGTAACTATCAAATGCAATGTGTGGACATTGTCTAGCCCAGCTATTTGGATTTAGAAATTTTGAATATTCATTGACTTAGAGGATATTAAGGAATTATCGCTCATTTTGTTAGGTATGCTAATGGAATACATGCCAGTAAAGTCATATCTGAGATTTGCTTTAAAATACATGAGCAAAAATTTTAAAAATTAAATGGAATAGGTAAGTAAGATTAGTAAAATGCTGATTATTTTTAAATCTGAATGATGCATGTAGGAGGGTTTATTATATCTCTCTACTTTTGTATATGTTTCAAATTTTCCATAGTGAATATCAAAAAAGTTAAACTATTCTTGTCTTGAGGTGGGTTATGTGCTTCTTAGTTTGATATAGTCTCCACCTGCCACCCATCTTACCCTGCACCCCTGTTACCACAGACTCAGATTCACATTTAATTACCTGCCGGGTTTACCTTTTTACATGAATTACGATTCCTAAAGTCAGATTGAAAAGGGACCGGTCAGTTGTTGATGATGAATAAACATCTCAGTTCCTCAACTGGGAAGAATTTAACTAGCACTTGCATGCTCATTCGCTTCAGTCGTGTCTGACTCTTTGTGACCTCAAGGACTGCAGCCTGCCAGGCTCCTCTGTCCATGGGATTATCCCAGCAAGAACACTAGAGTGGGCTGCCATGCCCTCCTCTAGGGGATCTTCCCTACCCAGGGATTGTTTCCTGCATTTCCTGCATTGGCAAGTGGATTCTTTACCACTGAGACACCTGGAAAGCCCTAACTAGCACTTAACAGTAAACAAAAATTCTTCCCAGAAGCATCATGGAGAACCAGAGTAACGCAGACAGAGTCCTACACAGCAGTCTTTCTTGAACAGCTGCAGAGGGACCAGACCCCACCTCCATCTATGGGCACCAGTGACCCCACAGTTCCGGGAGGGTTCCGACCCACAAGCCTCACTAAGAGCCGCACTCGTCTACTCCAGCACCCTCAGCAAGGATCAGTAGGCATTGGCCACAATGCATTTCAGAAAAGCATTTCTGCAGGGCCCCAAAGCAATAGGATTTGGGCATGCAGATTTTTGATGGACTGGCTGGATCTAGAGACAAAATGTCGAATATGGGAGAGTCAAGAAGACTGAGCAGAAGGCACATACATTCTTCAAACAACCCTTGGTACATATCACTCATTGTGGAGTGAATCGTTGACCTCCAGAAAGATAAGTGCACATCCTGGCCCTGGTACCTGGCTCCTCTATCCACAGCATTTTCCAGGCAAGAATACTGGAGTGCGTTGCCATTTCCTACTCCAGGGGATCTTCCTGAGGTAGGGATCGAACTTGAGTCACTTGCGTCTCCTGCATTGGCAGGTGGATTCTTAACCTCTTTACTTCATCTCTTTTTTGGCTTTCCTTCCCATTTAGGTTACCACAGAGCACTGAGTAGAGTTCCCTTTGCTATACAGTAGGTTCTCATTAGCCATCTGTCTTATACATGGCATCAATAGTGTATATATTAATATGTCATTCCCAATGTCCCAATTCATCCCACCTCCCCTACCTCCACCCTGCTTTGTATCTGTATGCTTGTTTTCTACATCTGCGTTTCTGTTTCTGCTTTGCAAATAAGATCATCTATACCATTTTTTCTGGGCTTCCCTGGTGGCTCAGCTGGTAAAGAATCTGCCTGGAATGAGGGAGACCTGGGTTTGATGCCTGGGTTGGGAAGATCCCTTGGAGAAGGGAACAGCTACCCACTCCAGTATTCTGGCCTGGAGAATTCTACAGACAGTATATCCATGGGATCGCAAAGAGCTGGACATGACTGAGTGACTTTCTCTTTCTCTTTCACTCGATTTTTCTAGATTCCACATATGTACATGTGTGCTAAGTTGCTTCAGTCATGTCCAATTCTTTGTGGCCCTATGGACTCTAGCCTGCCAGGCTCCTCTGTCCATGGCATTTTCCAGGCAAGGATACTGGAGTGGGTTTCCATGCCTTCCTCCAGAGGATCTTCCCAACCCAGGGATCAAACACACATCTCTTACATCTCCTGCATTGGCAGACAGGTTCTTTACCACTAGCGCCACCTGGGAAGCCCTCTAGATTCCACATAAATGCTTTAATATGCAAGATTTGTTTTCTCTTTCTGATTTACTTCACCCTGTATGACCGTCTCTAGGTCCATCCACATCTCTACAAATGACCCAATTTTGTTGCTTTTTTATGGATGAGTAATATTCCTTTGTGTGTGTATATATCACACTTTCTTTATCCATTCCTCTGTTGGTGAGCATTTAGGTTGCTTCCATGTGCTAGCTATTGTGAATAGTGCTAAAATGAACATTGGGTTACATGTTTCCTTTGGAATTATGGTTTTCTCAGAGTATATATGCCCAGTAGTGGGATTGCTGGGTCATATGGTAGCCCTATTTTTAGGTTTTTAAGGAACCTCCATACTGCTTCCCACAGTGGCTATATGAGCTTAAATTCCCACCAAGAGTGTAGGAGGGTTCCCTTTTCTCCATATCCTCTCCAGCATTTACTCACTGTAGACTTTTTAATAATGGCCATTCTGGAGGATGTGAGGTGATACCTCATTGTATTTAAAATTCAGATTCCAGTGAGTCTCTCTAAAGACTGATTCAGAGACCTTTAGAGGAGCTGTAGGATCTGTGACTTCCCAAAGGCTCCAGGCAATGCTGATAGAGGTGGCTGAGGGTGTGGCGCTCTAGATTCAGGTGAACGGTTGAGCTAGAAATGTTTGTTCCTGGACAGACAATCTGTTATCACTTTTTAAAGAGACAACTCCCTATTTTACATCATTTTCTAATGGACAGACCAAGTGTACTAAAATGTATAAAATAATAACGACACTAATTCCATTCTCTGAAGAAAATGTGGGGCTTGTGCAGTTTTACTTTTTCAAATAAAAATTCCTTAAGGTCTGTAAAAATGTCAGTCAGCAAAAGAAAAGAATGGAGCAGGCAAGGAAGGGTTTGGCTTTTTTTTCTTTTTTTCAAAAAATCTGTCACTTAGCAACAACATATGTATGGCTGACAGTTGGAGTCATCTTTGAGTTGGCAACATCGAATTGTTAGGAAGTTTAAATTTGTGTTTTACCATTGTTAGCGGTGTTTTAGCAAATCATGGAAGGTACAATATGTGCGTTCTGCTGTTTTGTAAGGGAGACATTTTAAGTCAGAAATATTTGACTGTAAACATATTTTGCACTGAACCCAATTTTCCTTCTACATAGAAGAAAAACCAAAGCTTACCTAAACACACCCAGAAACCTAGTTAATCACTGCTATAGGATTAAGCCAGAAATGTTCTTCAAAAATAGTTTATGAAAGTTTTAATTACACACACAATCATAAAATGTTCAGTAATTGCTGCATATTGATTCCATGTTTTTTTCTGGAAATGCGAAAACTATTTCAATATACACAGAATCAATAAACATAATTAAAATATGAGCTCATCAAAACAGTAATTAAATGTACTTAACAGCTTTTGTGGCTTTTCCCCATATGGTTACTGTGGGAGTGTGAATCTGGCGCGTGAGATAAATGTAACAAAATAAAGTGAAAGCTTCATAAAAGATTACTGTCGTATCATAATATAATAAGACCCAGCTCTGCAGCAAGTCGCACTAAATAAAAAAGTTGACAAAAGGAGTGGTGTATGCAATTATACATTTTGGGGCTGTTTTCTATTTATATGAGATTAACACTATCATGGTCTATATTCAGAGGGAACACTGAAATCCTCCAACATGAAAGGAATGGGGGGGAAAGTGCCCTGAATTTTTAATATGACAATTCTCCTTTTAGGATATTGCTGGAAAAGAGTTTGATCCTTGCCGCCCTGCTTCCGGCTCTAGGCTGGTCTGCCTCCCAGGGGCAAAGTCACCTGACTCCCAAAGCCTTGGACCCTATGGTTCTCAGACTTAGCACTTGTGAAGATGGTTTTCATCCTTTCTACCATTCATGTTAGCAAGCCTGGGCAAGGGAAGGGAAAGGTTATTTATTTGTTTATTAATTTTTTTGACCACGGTGCTTGGCATGAGGGATCTTAGTTCCCTGACCAGGGATCGAACCTATGTCCCCTACACTGCAGTTCAGAATCTTAACCACTGGACCACCAGGGAAGTCTCTGTAAAGGTTATTGAAGTTGGACTCTTGCCTTCCAGGAGCGTACAGACCAGGTGTCTGGAAATAGTGCTGAATCACCAGGTAAGGACAAGAGATCTGTCTTTGGGTGGACAGATTCTGAGACAAGGATGTGACTGCCAGGGATTTATAAGAGAGTCCAGCCTAGGAAGCATGATCAGGGAAGGGGAAGTCACACAGGGAGAGAGGAAGCTGGTGAGGGTGCATGACCAATGAACAGGCCACGTCGGGGCAGTTAGTTTTCCATTTTCCTGGGAACAGTGACAGTGTAGACCATCTCTGAGCTGCCTCACCTGAGGAGAGAGCAAGTCTGGCATTTATCCTCTAACCCCACATCTGGATTTGCCTGGAGGTTATTCTCTAAACTTTGATCCCTTGGTCATCTGGTTCAGAGAGAGCTCCCAAGAGGCAGAGTCTTTAGTGAAAGTGAAAGTGTTAGTCATTCAGTCGTGTCTGACTCTTTGTGACTCCATGGACTGTAGCCCGCCAGGCTTCTCTGTCCATGTAATTGTCCAGGCAAGAATACTGGAGTAGGTAGCCATTCCCTTCTCCAGGGGATCTTCCCTGCTCAGGGACTGAACCCAGTTCTCCTGCATTGCAAGCAGCCACCAGGGAAGCCCTAGAGTCTTCAGGACTTACAATCAAGTGCTATTGACTCAGACAAGACTGGTCAGGGCTGAGGTCACAGGTGGGAATCTGGGTCTTCTACCATCCCATCTATGGTAGGCAAAATCCTCCAAAAATTGTCCACATCCTAATTCCTGGAATCTGTGAATGTTACCACATATGGCAAAAATGTTGCACATGTGATTAAATCAAGGCTCTTGAAGATATTATCCTAGATTGTCTGTGGTGGTGGTGGTTTAGTCGCTAATACATGTCTGACTCTTTGCAACGCTATGGACTGTAGCCCACCAGGCTCCTCTGTTCATGGGATTCTTCAGGCAAGAATACTGGAGTGGGTTGGCCATTTCCTTCTCCAGGGGATCTTCCCAACCCAGGGATTGAACCCAGGTCTCTTGCATTGCAGATTCTTTACTGACTAAGGACACTTCTGAGTGTCCTTATAGGGGAGGCAGAGGGAGATTTTGAACAGAAGAGGACAGGGCAATGTGACCTCAGAGGCAGAGCTTGGAGGGATGTGGTCACAAACCAAGGAGTGCTGGCAGTCAGAAGCTGAAAGAGTCAAAGAATGAACTCTCTCCCTGAGCCTCTATAGGGAGTGCTGAGGCAAGCTGGGACCTGGGACCTGGGACCTGGGAGCCTTTATTGCAGTGCTCATATCTAGAGAAACATCTCCAGCTATAAATACAAAGAAACTATAAGGAGGCTAAAAATAACTACACACGTTCTGTTGGGACAAATTATGGACAACAAGGTACAAAAAGGCCAAAAACCATCTGCCACTTCTGAGGTGCCAGGAGCAAAAGCAGGGTACTGGGCATGATCCCTGCACACAGCACCACAAGGGGGTGGGCAGACTGCTGAAGCCACCCCCTCTGGCCCAACCCACTGATCAGCCCCTACCCTCACCCTATTCAGGAACCAGCTCATCCTTCCATGGGGAGTGAGCAAGGGCACCTTTACTAGTTCTCTCTCCCTCAGGCTGCAGCTAGGGACTCACAAAGTCTTGCCAAAATTTCTCATCTGGCCTCTTCTCAATTACTGTTGGTGAAGAGCCCACAAATCCAGGTCAAATAACAGTTTGTCCAGCATCTTGAGTTTGTCCCAGAAACACTGATTTTGAACTTGCAGCCTCCAGAACCAGAAGAGAATACATTTCTGCTGTTCTAAACCACCAAGTTTATGGTTATTTGTTACAGTGGCCACAGGGAACTCATGGAGGGTCCTCGGAAGAAAAGATTCTTTCAAAGAAGAGTGTCCTTTGGTAGACAGGGAAGAAACAGAGCCAGGGAGCTTGTGGGGGCGATCTCATCTGCAAGTGATGTCACTTCAACCCCACCCCCACTTCCTCTTTCCTTCCTCGGCCATTTCCCTATGTTCCATGAAATCTTCTGCAGATTTTTTTTTTCTCAGTAGTTTCTTCTGCACCTGATGGTTGGAACTGCTCTGTCCTTAGCTAAAATTCTTGTTCTGCATTTTCCTGTATCTTGTACATGGAAGATTAGATTCAAGAGTGGTCTTTTGGTCTTTCTCTTGATTTTCTGGAAGCTTCCTACTGGTACACTTGGAAGTGCCCTCCATGTGCTCCCTTCCACCCCGGGCTCACTTGTAGTAGAATTTCACTTGGGGTCCAATTAGTATGATCACCTGGCTTTGAACCTATCCATGACGTCTCTACTGTACAGAGAAAACACACTGTATTGCCTACAAAGAGGCCAGAGTTAGACTTGGCTCTTAAAGTTGAAGAACTACCTCACCTCTGAAAATTCAGGGAGACGAAGGAAGGAAAAGGCTTGAAGAAAATAAACTCTAAAACTTCTTGATTGCTTTGGACTTGGGACACAGATGGGAGTTCCTCTCATGCCAAAAAATCTATCAAATGGCACCAGCTGTGGGGTAAAGAAAGTCTAAAAGAATCACACATTGCCATTCACAGGAGGAGCTGTAGGAAGGAGGGAGGAAAAAGTTTTGCAGATCAGTTGATTTCTCAGTGAGTCATGTGGCCAGATGCAAAGCCCAAGACTACATCTGCAGGCATACTGTAACTAGTATTAATATTCATGCGGAGACTATCAAGAAAGCTGTTTCCTCTGCATTTTTAGCAGTATGGTAAGTCTGGAGGAAAGTCATTTCTTTTGTGTTAAAGGAGTTTATGCTGCATTACTTTCAAGCTTCATGAGGATTAATTTTAAAAGAGCACAGGGAGTGAAAATATTAGGCCTATGCAAGGGTAATATTCCAAATATTACACAATCAGCAAGGCCGGAACTGGCCAATCAGAGCAGGTGCTGTGCCCAGGTGTTAACCTTTTATTTGCTGGATCATGGGGAATCTGGGGATTTGTGGAGAATGCTGGGGTGGCTGGAGGTGGTGGGGGCTATTTGGGGACTCGGGGGGTGACTGCTTGTAGCATGGCCATCCCAGTGTGTGCCAGCTAAATGTGGGCCCTCACCATACAACATGTAAAAATGTCAGTGTTAGTCACTCACTCTTTGCAACTCCATGGACTATAGCCCACCAGGCTCCCAGTAGTTTTGCCTGGAGAATTCCATGGATAGAGGGCCCTAGTGGGCCACAGTCCACAGGGTCGCAGAGTCTAACTTGACTGAGCGACTTTCACTAAAAATGCCAAGCTTTCCTCTAACCTCTTCTTAACAAGGGAAGTAAAAACACATGCTAGAGATTCGTTAACCTAATGCATGTTCTTTGAGCCCTACTGTGTGTCAGGCATCATGCTAAGAGCTAGAAACACAAAGATGTTGTCAACAAAGAACTAGTGGGAAAGTGTAATTATCTGTTTGCTATGTCCAAGTGCACATTCTATTTGGGTCTTGAGTAGTCTCAAGCGATGAAAAGTCTAATGCCAACTGCCTTGTGTAAAACAGAAAAAGGGAGATTTGTTGACTCAAATGACAGACATGTTGAGGAATGCATATTACTGGGCACAGGGGACTGGGTGTGTGTCTCTGTGTGTCTGTGTGTGTTTTCCCACTTTGCCTCCTTTGGCTGACATCTTGTTTGAGTTCCTCTGAAAGGAGACTCTGAGACAAGGACTGAAGTTCAAGTAATTTATCTGGAAGGGGACCCCAGAAGAGGAAGTGAGGGAGTGGGAAAGAGATGGATAAAGGAGGAGAGCCCATGTGCATTTCTGTAAAAAGCTGAACACGTCCTGCTGGGGGCCCTCTGAAGAACCACATAGAATTCAGAAAAAAGTGAGTTGCTAAGTTGTGTCCAACTCTTTGTGACCCCATGGACTGAAGCCCGCCAGCCCCCTCTGTCCATGGAATTCTCCAGATAAGAATACTGGAGTGGGTAGCCGTTCCCTTCTTCAGGGCATCCTCCCAACCCAGGGATCGAACCCATGTCTCCCTCATTGCAGGTAGATTCTTTACCATCTGAGCCACCAGGGAAGCCCAAATTTTCCACTATGGAGGACGGGCGAGGCTAGGACACTTAGCCTTAGATCCCCACCTCCCACTGGTTGAGAGCTGCTCCAATGAGGCATTAGGAGCCCCTTGCTTCTGGATTGTGTCTGCTTGTGCCTGGATGGCCTTCCAGGACACACCTGACATGGGACCCCACAACAGGGTGTGAAGACCCACTCCTCCTCTACTAGAAACAGGTGGGCCAAGGAGACATGGCACCTGCAGCACAAGTGTCCCCTCACCTGGGCTTTCCTCAGTGGTGGCTCCAGTCCATGTGGCAGGGCGAGGTTCCCGTCACATTGTGACCTGGTAGGAACTGGAGATCTGGAAATCAGCAGGAAGCCCAGGTGAGCCAAGCCCCCTCTCACTGGCATCCACAGAACTCAATTAGAGTAGAAAATGAACTCAGAGCTCCTACGTGATCATTTCAGAAGGTCACCTAATCTTAAATTTAAAGTCATCCCCCAAACTAAGTTCAAGATTTGCTTCACTCTATCTTAAATGTGGGCAAAATTCTGTGGACCTGTACTGATTGTCTACGTATACCTTGAGAGCACCAACGAATTCCCTCAAGCTTGAGGTGAGCCAAATTTGGGACTCAAGGAATAGTGGTTGGGGTTTCTTTCTATAATCAGTTAACTATAAACCAACTTAACTTGAAAACTCTGAAGTCAACCTCCTGGTAGCCCCTTCACAAAATCCTTGCTGTGCTGCATTTGTGTTCCCATAATATTGTATTGTAAGGTTTAAATGTCACATCAGGCTGGAACAGTTGTTATATATCAGGAAAGAACGAAGTGAAAATTGCCAGGTTTTGCCTCTCATGGAAGTTTCATTTGTTTGTTTGGGCTACCTGCCTGATATCAAGGTAAAATGTAACTCTTCCATACTGGTCCAATTTTAATGTCAACCTTCCTGGCGGTGAAGGTCCCTGTGGGACCTCAGCCACCTCCACTGGACTGTATCCTAACCATTGAGCAACACAGCTCTAGTAACCTTTAGATCCCTGGCCCAGGAATCCCTGAGGCTGTTTTTTCCTCGAGTTCCTGGCAAAGTCAACCAATATACGTGGTGACAATCATGCTGATCGATATACTTTTTTCTTCACAAGTTTTTGGTTTTTTGTGAGGGGAAATAGGATTGTTGGTCAGAATTCAAGGAGTGTTGCTTTTGGCTCGAGTGATCTTAACAGTTGTCTCAACTCCTCACTGCATTAGGTCTCTGTGGACAAAACCTGCTGATATTCTTCAGGCCTTTAAGGTCAAAAGAATTGCCTTCTGCCTCTTAGCCTGGTGGGCCCGATTATGTTTGAAAAATAGATTTTCCAGGTGGACTGCTAGTCGCAGAGCCTCCCTGGTGGTGTAAGGGACATTTAAGCTATGTTTTACCCACTGCCAAGAGCCAATAACAGAGCTCAGGGTTTTTTTTTTCTCCCCCTCCCGTGGGAGAAGGTGGTAAGTCCACAAGAGTGGTGGCTGATTATGCATTAGGGCATTCCTGCAACCATATGTGGAATGACACTCTTCTTTCATTGCAAAGTCATTCAAGGTGGAGGGTACTTGCTCTAAAAACTCTCAAATTAATCTCTTGGTACCAATACCCTTTCAAATTTGTTTCTGGACTTTTATTAACTTTTACTTCAAACGTAATAGTCTAAGGGCTATGAAAACCCAGAGAGAAACTTGAGTGAACACCTACTATATCTTGAAGTGGTTATAATTTATATCCTGTGAGGAATGGCTTGCTGAAAGTGCATATTCATTTCCATTTCTAGGTTGGCTTTTTGGCTGATCTAATTCTTTATCACCATTTAGCTTATGAAACACCTATTGGTGCAGGCTGGAGTGACCTTTTGCATTCCTACTGACAGTTGATAGATAGATATGCATAAATTAGGATATGGAAATTTCTTTTTTGAAAATCAGTGGCTTTTAACCCTTCTGAGGGTTAAGAAACTGATTAAAATATATAATCTTTATTTAGAAAATTTTACCAAGTCTTTTTATGGTATTTATTGACATTTTAGGTAGTACTTTAGTTCAATATAATGTTGGTTAATGCATTCTCCTTTGTTATCTACTGCTTTCTACTAGTAAATAGAGCAGTCAATAACTATCTTATCCTTGTGCCCTGATAAGCCTTAAGGATGATGTCACAGAAGAGATTATTTATGGCCATTTTATAAGTCATTCATTTATTAATACTTAAGTGGTTAATAGAATATGCTCTGAAATTATTCCACTGGATTTTGTATCCTGATGACTCTACTTACTGTATATGTGGGCTTTCCTGATAACTCAGTTGGTAAAGAATCCACCTGCAATACAGGAGACCCTGGTTCGATTCCTGGGTTGGGAAGACCCACTGGAGAAGGGATAGGCTACCCACTCCAGTATTCTAGGGCTTCCCTTGTGGCTCAGTTGGTAAAGAATCTGCCTGCAATGTGGGAGATCTGGGTTCAATCCTTGGGTTGGGAAGATCCCCTGGAGAAGGGAAAGTCTATTCACTGCAGTATTCTGGCCTGGAGAACTCCATGGACTACACTGTCCTTGGGGTCGCAAAAAGTC
This sequence comes from Okapia johnstoni, assembly GCA_024291935.2. Taxonomy (NCBI): domain Eukaryota; kingdom Metazoa; phylum Chordata; class Mammalia; order Artiodactyla; family Giraffidae; genus Okapia; species Okapia johnstoni. Next base: position 75,299,733 of record CM044318.1, on the reverse strand, counting down.
AGACACGACTGAGCGACTTTAACTTTCACCGTATATGTAACTTGGAGCAAGTTACTTCTCCTTTCTAAGCCTTGTTTTCCTAATCTGTGAACAAGAATAATAGCAGTACCTGCCTTACAGTTATGAGGACTAAATGATAGCATGATTGAGAGCAGAGAACAGTGTCCGGCACATAGACAATGCTAGATAAGTCTTAGCTCTTCTAATTATTTAAAAGTTATTTTGAGTGTTGTTTGGCCTCCCTGTTGGCTCAGATGGTGAAGAATCTGACTGCAATGAGGAAGATCTGGATTTGATCCCTGGATCAAGAAGATCCCCTGGAGAAAGGAATGGCTACCCACTCCTATATTCTCGCCTGGAGAATTCCATGGACAGAGAGAGGAGCCGGGCGGGCTACAGTCCATGGGGTCCACAAAGAGTCAGACATGATTGAGTAACTAACACTTTCACTTTCACTTTAGTGTTATTATTATTATAGTGTGCCACATGCTGTTTGAGGCTCTAGGGATACAATGATAAACAAGACACAAACTTATTAATTAAACAAATATATTTTAATCCCCTAATTGAGGTCCTAAGCTCTGGAGACACAGTACTGAGTCAAAGAGAGCCCCTCTTCCTCCCTGCAACCTAGCTGAGTAGACAGAGAATAAACACATCAGCAAAAATATGAGTGATGAAGGTAAGAGGGAGAAATAGGCTAACAGATGGAGAGTGAAGAGTGGAGGAAACTTAGGCTTCTCTGCTGTGGTAACATTTGAGCAGAAGTGGCGGGGGGCGGGCACTGTGTGAGTATCTGGGAGAAGAGTTTCCTAGATGGGGGGATAGGACAAGCAAAGTGCAAAGCTCTAAACACCAAATGCAATGGTACTGGGAGCTCAGTAATAAAGGGAGGTGTCAGGGGAAGAGGCAAAAAAAGAGAGAAATCAAGGATGTCATCTAAAGTTTTAACTTGAGCCACTTGTGAATTGTGAGGTCGTTTACCCATTGGGCAAGATGTGAGCTAGTGAGTAGATTTGAACTGGGAGTCATCAAGAGTTTATTTTGCATATGTTCCGTTTGAGATACCTGTTATACCCTCAAGTGCATATACCCATTAGGAGGATGACTGTATCCATCTAGAGCTTAGGGGAAAGGAAGAGGCAGGAAAGATAAATGTAGGAATAATCAGTATAGAGCCAGCATTTGAAGTCAGTGGCTAGATGAGATCAGTTTAGGTCGTCGAACAGAACCTTGGGGTCCTTCAGCATCTACAGATTGAACAGACGAGAAGCCAGGGGAGGAGACAAAGGGGTTTAGAGAAGTGGGAGGAAAGCCTGGAGGATATGATATCTTGGAGCTCTGGAGAAGAAAATCTTTCAAGAAGAAAGGTGGAACGTGTCACCTGTTTGCTCCTGAGAGGTCAAGAAAGATGAGAACAAAACAGTATTGGATTTGGAAAAATGGTGGCCCACTGGTGATCTTAGATGCTGGGAATGACAGAAGATAAAGGAGGGGGATGGAGACCCAACTTCGATCCCTTCTCGGGGAAGCTTAGCTGTAAAAGGAGGAAAGATATGAAGAAATAATGTTGAGAAATCTATGAAAATTGACAGAAGCTGGTAAGAGGGTAAAGAGACGTGACTTATGATGCAGGAGAGGTCAGAGCTGCCAGCCTAGGAAAACTGTGGACAGTTGCCACAGTGCTTAACGAAGGGACCCATATTCCCATGCACGTCTTCAGGCTGAGAATGTAGTTGGAACTCCAGACAGTGCTTGTGAAATTAAGGACATCTGGGATATGGACGGCCTTAAAGAGAATAGGATTCCTGTGGGATGGGCAAAAAATGGAACAATGAAAATGGATATTCTAAGTATGTAGGACAAGGCATATGGCATAGCACTCTTATTATCTCTGTATCACTAATGATTTTAAGACCCAGAAAAATAAGGGAAGTTATCAGATATTATAAGAGCACAGCTGTTGTACATTAACAAGAAAAATGACAATTTTTAAAATTCCTTCTTTGTGTGATTTCATAGCTTTATTTAATCATTAACCCTATATAGATCTTCCTTAACTTACAATGGAGTTTCAGTCACAAAGTCGTGTTTGACTCTTTGCAACCCCATGAACTGCAGCCACCAGGCTCATCTGCCTCCGCTCTCTCCCAGAGTTTACTCAAATTCATGTCCATTGAATCAGTGATGTTATCTAACCATCTCATCCTCTGACACCCCTTTATCCTTTTGCCTTCAGTCTTTCCCAGCATCAGGGTCTTTTCCAATGAGTCAGCTCTTCGCATTAGGTGGCTAAAGTATTGGAGCTTTAGCGTTAGCATCAGTCCTTCCAGTGAATATTCAGGGTTGATTTCCTTTAGGATTGACTGGTTTGATCTCCTTGCATTTCAAGGATTTACTTCCCAATAAAACCATCTTAAATTGAAAATATTGTAAACGAAAAATGCATTTAATACATGTAACCTACCAAACATCACAGATTAGCCCAGTCTACCCTTAATGTGCTCATATTTACATTAACCTACATGCATGCTCAGTCAACTTGTGTCTGACTCTTTGCAACCCCATGGACTCTATAGCCCACCAGGCTCCTCTGTCCACGGAATTTCTCAGGCAAGAATACTGGAGTTTATTGCCATTTTCTTCTCCAGGAGATCTTCCTGACTCAGGGATTGAACCCACGTCTCTTGTGTCTGCTGCATTGGCAGGCAGATTCTTTACCACTGTGCCAAGTGGGAAGCCCTTCCACTAGCGTACAATTGGGCAAAATCATCTAAATTATTTTATAATAAAGTGCTGAACATTTCATGTAATTTATGGAATACTGTACAGGTACAGAATGGTAATAAGGGTATCAGTTTTTCATCCTCATGACTGCGAGGCTGACTGGGAGTTGTGACCCGCTGACACAGCCCAGCATCATGGGAGGATATCATATAGCACATCACTAGAAAAAATTCAGCATTTGAAGTGTGATACCTACTGACTGTGTATAGCTTTATCACCATGATAAAGTGAAAAAATAGTTGTTGAACCACTGTAAGTCAAGGACTGTCTGTACCTTTGAAGTATACTACCGTGGTAGAGTGTTGACAGCAGTGCTGTTGGAGTCAGAACATAGACCTGAGTATGAATCCTGGATCTGTCAGTGAGTATCCAGAGTTCTGGGCACTTTTAAGCGCCTCAGTTTCCTCATCTGTACGATGGAAGTACCACTACTAGCTTACAGAGGGCGGCCAACAAGAAAAGGCCCAAGCGACCTGTGTGTGAGCCATCAGTATCTTATGTTGAAGGAGCCCATCAGAGCGTCAGCTAGCTTTCCAGGATAAAAAGTGAAAACAGTAGCAAATCAAGATGAATCTGATGCTAGTTTCCTTCTGCCACACTTAAGGTAGCAAGATTTGTATTAGCGTCTGCCATTTTTATGTTCATGTACAGGAACTCTCAACTTCATTAATTTGTAAGGATCCAAAACAAGATAAGATCCTACTTTCCCCAGTAAAATCTCCCAAAAGATGCCCACAGCACTTTGAATTCTTATAGCTCAGACGAGCCACTATCAAGCCCCCACATTTCTATTCCCACCAGTTGTGATGACCAAGAATCAACCATGCGTGTTCCCAAACCTATTTATGCTAGTTGTGCTGGCAACTATTGATGCAAATATTATATGCTTATTATTTACATAACTATTTATGTAGCATGATGAAAGATTTGATGATGACAAGTTGCTACGATAAATTGCTATCAAATGAGGTGTATGTAAAACACACATAAAAGCCTGGGGGAAGAGCAAAAATGTGGAAAAATTGCTTTCTAAAAGGTCTCATTCTGCCTTAAAGAAACCAAAACTGGGACTTCTGGATGATGCATTATGGGTGGTTTTGAAAGAAAGACAGCTTAGAACTCTGATCAGCAGACCCTGACACAAAGAAAGGGTCTTGGCACAACATCAAAAGAGTGGCAAGTGAATGAACATCCATATGTTTTAGGTTAAAATTAAATCTTTAAGGTATGTATGTATCACATTTTATGATTCACTGCTTTAATTAACTTTTCCAGTTGACTTGCCAACTGGCAGTTCCAACTTCACTGGGTAACAGTGAAACTGTAATGTTTATTTTTCAGTCACTATGAATGTACACTTATTGTTTAAACCACTGTAAAAATTGAAAATGTATAAATAAAAAAATAAAACTTAACTAATCCAATCAAATACCAGCAATAATTTAATATAGTTCCTTCTAGTCATTTTTTTTTAAAATATATTTTTTGAAATAAAATTGTTACTGTGATATTTATTTTTTGTCTTCTGTTTTTTCATGAACTATTTTATCACAAGCATTCCCCATCTTAATATTCACCTGTACACTATTTTAGGGCTTCCCTGATGGCTCAGTGGTAAAGAGTCTGCCTGCCAGTGCTAGAGATGGTAGGTTCCATGCCTGGGTCAAGAAAGTCCCCTGGAGAAGGGAATGGCAACCCACTCCAACATTCTGGCCTGGAAAATCCCAAGGGCAGAGGAGTCTGGAGGGCTACAGTCCACACAGTTGTAAAGAGTCGGACTCAACTAAGCAACTGAGCACAGAGCACAACACTATCTTATTTATTTCTTTTAAAAATTTTGGAATATTAATAACATTTCTAGTAAAAATGATATTCATCTGTTAACTTCAAACAATACAAAAATTATATAGAAAAAGCAAATCATCATGAAGCCAATGACTTAGAAACAGCCAATGTTAAATTTTTATTGACATTTTCCTAGATTTCATTTTTCATAAATATATAGATAAAAGGATATATGGATATGTTGCATATTATTTCTAAAGAAATGGCTTATATTGTAATTATTTTAAATTTACTGAAAAGTTGCAAAGATACCACACCCTCATCCAAACTCTCCTCCTATTAATATTTTATATTACCATGGTAGGTTTGTTACATCTAAGAAATTAACATCAGTAAATTACTATTATCTAAACTCCAAGATTTAGATTTTACCAGTTTTTCCACTATTGTCCTTTTTTTTTATTACAATGCAAGGTACCATCTTGGGTTTAGCATACAATAGAAAATTTTTTCCTCTTTTTAAGAGAAAAACTGAATAAAGCAATCTTAAACTACTTAAACTACTGTAAGAGTTTGTTTCCTAAATGACCACTCTGAATTTTAAAATGTGCTGTGTGCTAAGCCACCTCAGTCTTGTCCGATTCTTTGCAAGCCTCATGGACTGTAGCCTGCCAGGTTCCTCTGTCCATGGGATTCTCCAGGCAAGAATACTGGAGTGGGTTGCCCTGCCCTCCTCCAGGGGATCTTCCCAACCCAGGGATCAAACCCATGTCTCTTATGTCTTCTGCATTGTCAGGCAGGTTCTTTACCACTAGCGCCACCTGGGAAGCCCAAATTTTAAAATAAGTATTATGAAAAAACTAAGAGGTTGGAGTCATTAAGTTTTTAATTACACAATTTATTCTTCTACTAAAAAGATAAAATTACTTCTTTTATATTTCTTACTATCTCTCATCCCAACACCCACCCCTAGTTTCATTGCTTTTGTAGCTTTGCAGACTTTTTCCAGATGAATAATGTGTACATTCTGTTCTGCAATTAAATTCTCACGTTAGATCTTGGACCATATTTAGTTGGATTCATGACTCATCACTAGTCTTTTCAGCCACAACTTCCTCTTGCTTAAATTCCGTATTTCATTCACCTCTTGGTTGGCTGGTTCCCTCTGTAAGAAATTCTTTTGAAAATGGGTTATGGATGCTATATTTCACTATTTTTTCATGTTTGAGAATATCTACATGTGACTTTTTATATTCAAACAATCAATTGTCTTGTCTTAATGTTTTAGAAAATCATTTTGGTTTCCTTAGAATCTTGTAAAAATTCTACATCACCTTCTGACACGGAAAATTTATAACATGTCCAAGACCAACCTCATGGTTTCCTTTGCTGGTGGCTTGTGTTTACTCCCTGACAGTTTGAAGAATTCTTTATTCCTTAGGGAATATAGTCAATAATATCGTAATAACTTTGTATGGTGACAGATAGCAACTAGACCTACTGTAGTGATCATTTTGCAATTTATGCAAATATCAGATCACTATGTCATATATCTGAAATGAATATAATCTTGTAAGTCAACTATACCTCAATAAAAAATACATTCTAAAAAATTCCTTCCTCTTGAGTTTACTATTTGAACCAAGACACATCTCCACGTGGACTCCACTATCCATTTTTCTCTGGAACATAGTGAGTAGATCTACTTCTGCCTTTCAGAGATTTTTGGTTTTCACTATTACGCCTCAAAAGCACTTTTCCTGTTCTTTTGGAGTATCACTTCAGGGAAACCAATTAATTATCCTTACATTGGATTATCCTCATCTTCCATCTTCTTTTACGTTGCTTTACTCTGCTTTTACTTTCGTGTTCACTATGATGATCTCAAGAATTTCTCCATTCCAGTCATCTGATTTCTATTTGCATCTATTCTTTTCCTTGCTAATCAAGAATTTCTCCATTCCAGTCATCTGATTTCTATTTGCATCTATTCTTTTCCTTGCTAACTTCAACGTATTGTGGTGTTCTTGTTTCAGTTATCAGTGTTTCAATTGTTGCACTATTCTTTTTCTTCTCACTCTGTTATTTTATCATCCATTTTGCTGTTTTGCCTTATTGATTTTCTAAGGTTTTCTACACTATAGAACAATCTCCTGGAATAATTCATTCTGTTTCTTAAATTGTTTTCATCCAGCCTGAATTTCTCATCTATCTTTTGCTTCCTCTTTTTCTTTCCATTTCCTTCTTTCTTTCATTCTTCCCTCCTTTCTTTCTTTCAGTGTAAAAAGATTCCCACCTGAATTAACACATCCATCACTTCACATACTTAGCTTTTTTCTTTGGTGATAACATTTGATTTCTACTCTCTTCAGTCAGTTCAGTTCAGTCGCTCAGTCGTGTCTGACTCTTTGCGACCCCATGAACCGCAGCGCTCCAGGCCTCCCTGTCCATCACCAACTCCCAGAGTCCATCCAAACCCATGTCCATTGAGTCGGTGATGCCATCCAACCATCTCATCCTCTGCCATCCCCTTCTCCTCCTGCCCTCAATCTTTCCCAGCCTCAGGGTCTTTTTCAATGAGTCAGCTCTTAGCATCAGGTGGCCAAAGTATTGGAGTTTCAGCTTCAACATCAGTCCTTCCAATGAACACCCAGGACTGATCTCCTTTAGGATGGACTGGTTGGCTCTCCTTGCAGTCCATGGGACTTGCAAGAGTCTTCTCCAACACCACAGTTCAAAAGCATCAATTCTTTGGCGCTCAGCTTTCTTTATAGTCCAACTCTCACATCCATACATGACCACTGCCACATTTAGTAGTTTATGACATGAATTTATAGGTTTTTCTCTGTTTAGTAACTACTGATGAACTTTTATCCTCTTATAGAAACTAATTGTGTACATTTCACTAGGTGCTGGGTTGAATATACTCTAACAATTTAACTTTAATTCTCTACTGTTATCCTACAGCTTGTCAATGTTTTCTTGTGAATCATCAACATTTATTTAACAATCATCCTTTTTTTTGGCCATTTAAGTATTTCCTCAATTTTCTGCTATAATAAATAACACCACTATAAACATCCTTGATAATAAATTTTTCTTCACATATTAAATTATTCCCTTCTGGTGGATTTCTAAAGAGAAGTTACTGAGTCAAAAGGCATAGACCTATTTTTTAAGATTCTTCATCCAAGTTGCCAATTTGCTTTCTGTATTTGTTATATTTCAAAATATAGTGCAAAGAGCTAATGTTCAAAGTCTGAAAAACGAATTTCTTGCAATGGGTTTCAGAAGAAGTAGAAACAAATTAACTTAAGAAATAAAGATAACCATTCATTTGAAAACGTACGTTAACAAGGACGAGTATGGTTTTGCAGCCAAAACGGTATGAAAGCTGTGATCAACGAGGACAGCTGAGAGCAGATCTAAAACCTGATGAGAAGATGAATCCCCATTCAGCGAGGTGGAATGTGGACCAGAGTCACCAAGAAGGAAATTGGGTTGAGGGGGTGGTGTCAAAAATCACTCCAAGTTTACATGTTAATTGCATCTATAAAAAGTACTTAGGGATAGCACTTCTTTTTTTTCCGGCATCTGCTGCAACAAAAAAATAGTTTATTTTTACTCAAATTTTCTCCCCCATAAAGAAAAATCAACAAAGTATTATCATGTTTCTTAAATACAACTGAACTCATCTTATTAGGGAAAAGTGAAGAAGGATGTGTCATCTTATTAGAAATGACATGATGTATATGCAGCCATATGTTTTCAAAGGGTTTTCTGTCAGTGTTAATCAAAACTCCTCCAAATTTATGAACCTCCAGAGCAGCATGTCAACCATATGGGACCATATGGGAAATATCTCCCCTTCAATATTGCGAATTAGAATTAATAATAAACATAACATAGTGAACCTAAATGAGAAAAACATATCAATGTTGAATCTCAGAAAAGTAGAAACTTACAAAAAAATTCCCCTGGGTGTTAATTTTGTTAGCATTCTGTCTAATATCTCGTTCACACTGCTCTAGGTTTTTCACTCTGCCTGCTCATTTATTGGACAGAGAATTGGTTGCAACCTATTTCATGATTGCTACTAAAGTATCAAATAATCAGTAACTCATATTTCCCCCCTTTGCTTTGCATTTTGTGGGAAAACAGAAAACTTGGACTGTAAAGAAACCAGGAAGAATATCCCTGTTATTATTTAGTGTCTAAAATCTGACCATTGAGATCTTTCCCAATCTGCATCCATGGCCTTCCCACATCAAATTATTATTACTTATATATTACTACATTACTAATTCTTCACTACATTACTCTATTAATTACTACCTTCCTACATTAATTGCTATATTGTTAATTTAATATTATATATTACAAATCACTATTATTATAATACTATTATCTTATTTGCCTAGCAGTCACCATCTCTTTTCTGTTATTTCAGGAAATAATATTGTTTTAGGATCTGTGTTATGTAACTTAGACTGATTTCTAACATTGACTGGATGTGGGCATGTGTTAGGGTATCATCAGGCAAGCAAGTTCTTTTTAGTTGGAGGAAACAATTTTGATTCTCGCACATGGATCTTAAATATGAACTTTCAGAAGACTGGGGGGAGGTGGTGGTCATAATTGGGAACAGGCTGAAAATGAGCCAGAAATGTACAGCTGTTGACCATAAACTTACTACAATGGGCAGGGGCTAGGAACTAGAACAGGGGCAGGGAAAGAGGGGCTAATCTCTCTTTATAGTATTTTCTCTATTGTTCAGAGAAGGATTTGAGTGAGGACAAAGATGTTGATAGTGATGATGATTTTGCTGATGATGATACTGTCTATTTTGAGTCATCATAATACTAAGAAAATACACAAATATTATAATAATTTTAGAAACAGTGTGGCATAACATGCTAATTATGGAATCAAGATTGCTGGGAGAAAAATCAATAACCTCAGATATGCAGATGACACCACTCTTCTGGCAGAAAGTGAAGAGGAACTAAAGGACTCTTAATGAAAGTGAAAGAGAAGAGTGAAAAAGCTGGCTTAAAATTCAACTTTCAAAAAACGAAGATCATGGCATCTGGTCCCATCACTTCATGGCAGATAGATGGGGAAACAATGGAAACAGTGACAGACTTTATTTTCTTGGGCTCCAAAATCACTGCAGATGGTGACTGCAGCCATGAAATTAAAAGACGCTTGCTCCTTGGAAGAAAAGCTATGACCACCCCAGACAGCATATTAAAAAGCAGAGACATTACTTTGCCAACAAAAGTCTGTCTCTTCAAGGCTATGGCTTTTCCAAAGGTCATGTATGGATGTGAGAGTTGGACTATAAAGAAAGCTGAGCACCGAAGAATTGATGCTTTTGAACTGTGGTATTGGAGAAGACTCTTGAGAGTCCCTTGGACTGCAAGGAGATCTAACCAGTCCATCCCAAAGGAGATCAGTCCTGTGTGTTCATTGGAAGGACTGATGTTGAAGCTGAAACTCCAATACTTTGGCCATGTGATGTAAAGAACTGACTCATTGGAAAAGACCCTGATGCTGGGAAAGACTGAAGGCAGGAGGAGAAGAGGATGAAAGAGCATGAGATGGTTGGATGGCATCACTGACTTGGACATAGTTTGAGCGAGCTCTGGGGGTTGATAATGGACAGGGAAGCCCGCCGTGCTGCAGTCCATGGGGTCAAAAAGAGCTGGACACGACTGAGCAACTGAACTGATACACATGCTAAAATGATGCCTGGTGAGCCAGCCCTTCTATAATCCCTTCACATTGAATTTGGTTGGATCTGTCATTTGCTCCTGGTCCACAGAATATGGCAAAAGTGAAAGGACTTACCAGATGTAATGAAAGTTCAAAAACAGACTGATTTTAAGTCAATGACAAACAAGGTTGTCCTGGGTGGGCCTGACTTCATCAGGTGAAAGACTCAGAAGAGATTCTCCTCCTGGCCATGAAGAAGTCAGCTGCCATATTGTGGAAGGTTCTGTGAAGAGGCCATATGGCAATACACTGCCATGGCCTCTAGGAACTGACAGCAGCCTTGGGATGAGAGCCAACAAGAAATGAGGACATCAGTCTTACAGTAGCAAGGAACCTAACTCTGCCAACAGCACATGGGCTTCGAGGAGGTCTCTGAGGTCCACCAAGCAAAACAGCTTAGTCAACATTTTGATCACATTTTTTTGAAATCCTGAGCACAAGACCCAGATGGCTGAGCCACAGAAACCGTGAAATAATAAATGTATGTTGTTTTAAGCCTCTACATTGGTAGCAATTTGTTACATAGCAATAGATACCTTCCCTTGTAGCTTAGTTGGCAAAGAGGCTGCCTGCAATGCAGGAGACCCGGGTTAGATTCCTGGGTCAGGAAGATCCCCTGGAGAAGGAAATGGCAACCCACTACAGCATTCTTGCCTAGAGAATCCCATGGACAGAGGAGCCTGGCAGGTTATAGTCTGTGGGGTCACAAGAGTCAGACACGACTGAGCGACTTAGCACATAGCACACAAAGGACCAAATAATATAAAAGTCTTATCTGGGGATTTGATCATGGATTTGGGATTACTCATTAGAAAGCTGAGGTATAATTCTTTCTTCAACATTACTTATACACATAAAACTTTTATAGGAAGAGAATTAATTATTTTCCAAGACCACAGATGATAAAACAAAAAGGTATCTTCATTAATTTTTTTTTCAGAGACTCATCTCAGAGACTCTGGTTTAACTGATTTCAGGTACTATTTGGGCATCAGTGTTTGTCAAAGTTGCCCAGGAGATTCTAATGTGCTGTGCTGGGTTGTCAGCTTCTTCACGGGAAGAAATATGCTCCTCCACAGTTGATTGCAAACAGTACTAAAGTCTGTACTCTGTGGGCAAAGTGTCTTAAGTCAAAGTGGACTTCAGAAATGCTTATTCAATAGCTAAGTGAATGGGGAGAGAATGCCAGGCTTGCCAGGACTGGTATGCCAGGCATACCAGATCATAAAGATCTGGTGTGATATGTGAAAGGAAGCAACCTAGAGAAATTCTGATGGGAGGTCCAGGGGCTATTGAATAAACTTGAAGGAATGGGGTTGCTCAGTTCCTCCTTGGTAAAGTCTTGATTCCAGATCAAGCTACTCTCCTCAAGCCTACCTGAGTCCCATCTAAGTAGTTAGGGTATTCTTGTCCTTCCTTTGGCCTCCATATTTGGCCTAGCATGTTTTATTTTTTGTTGTTAATCATTTCTTCTCCATATTCTTTCTGTTCTTTAGAAAAATTTACTTAGCCAAAAGCCTTCCTGGCTAAAATAAATGATATCTAAAGAGAAAAAAAATCCTGAACCATAGGAGATGTCATTCAGTAGCTGGAAGTATATTTGGGAATTGTCTCTGAGTTTGTAGAAGGTTGCAAGGAAGATCTTAGACTAACTGGCAATACATACTTTGTAATAAGTGATTGGCACAGTGGACTAGAAGATCTGCGCATAAAGAACAAGTAAGTCTCCATCTTAAAGAACTGGGTAAGTCAGGATAAGCCAGGTTTTGCTGCAGTAACAAACAGTTCTAACATCTCAATGACTTAAAAAAAATAAAGACAGGTTTATTTCTAGCTAATGTTCCATAGTTGTCTCAGTATGAGTGGTTGGGGCCTTTCCTGTGTGTCATTCTCAGAGACTGGTTGATGGAACCTCAGTCATGTTGGGTTTTGCCGGTCAGTGTCGGATGGAAAGGGGAGGGGCAGACCACTGGCTCTTAAAGGCTTCTGCCAGGAAATTACACACGTCACTTCCACTCACATTTGATTGGCCAAGGCAAGTCATGAGACTTCAAAGGTCAAAAAGTGCAATTCTATCCTATACCTATACTGAGGAAGAGAATCAGACATTTTGGAGAAGTAGCACTAATAAATACCTCAAGGATTTAGCCCAGAGTTTCTCTGAGGCCCCAGACTTCTACAATACTTCCAGAGGTCTATGAATCCACACTGGCTAAAAGCACTGTCTAAAGATCCCCAGTTACTATATATTGGACAAATGTTGTTCTATTTAGAATAGCTATAGAAGTGTTTTACTGAACTTCAAATTACTGTTGAACTCTAATTTTTATTCTTGATGTATTACTTTTCAAAGAACTTGCATTAAAATTACAACTAAAGTTATGATGAGGAAGGTTTTGAAGTTAAAAAAAATGTCCTTGTGTTTGAGAAGGTCAGGAGTCATGAAATTAACTATTTACCTGACTCATTGCCATAAGTCAGCCAGATGGTTTTCTTTCACAATTCAGGTTGCATGATTATGCTGAAATAAGTGTTTCATGAATATGGAAGGAGTTGATTGAGACATACACTCTACCTCTAATCCATCTATTACTGTTGCTACTATATAAACTATGCATGGTAGTTTCATTCATCAAATTCTCCACAGCTTCCAGAATATATCTGAATATACAGTTGCCTGTGAAATGGCAATGTAGTAGAGGCACTAAAACTCTAGATTTTGAACAAATAGGCAATTTTTCATGTATTTTTAAGCTGAAATCAGTTGTAGATAAGTAGCTAATATTCCTACATTTTTGTGATCAACTTGGTAAAAATTCATTTGAATTAAGAAGTTAACTACTTTCTGAATGTCCACCTGTAATTCATGGTTCCTGCTAGGCAGGAGTGGGAATCAAGAACCTTTGTTCTTGAATCTTTTGAGAGATATTCTATCATGTTATTTTCTTTCTGCTTTTGAATTCACCCTGCTGCCAGTTCCTTTCGCTGGTGCTGGTTGAAAAGGTGTGGCATAAAACCAGCATGTTTTGAGGGGACACTCCCTCTGCACCTGCTCTTTTCTTCTGATAAAGACTGGCCACAAAGGAACTGAGTGCGAGGAGGAGAATTCTCAGTGCTCTCCCCTACTCACCCTTTCCTCGGTCTCTGGAATTTTCTTACACTATTGGTTATGCCATATGATATCCTGCAGAACTCCTTCACTCATGAGAATTTTCCCTAGGCTTGGAACCCAGCATCCACCTGCAAACTGCCCGATGATTCAAAAACAGTGCTCTTCTCTCGGATGGCTATGTACAGTTTTGAAAAATTCTGCCCTGAATCTAGAAAGAGAGAGCAATCCCATGAAATTGGCATCTTTTAATAATTCCTGCATCAGACGAAAATGCACAGTTTCCAGATACAACTGGATACGCCACAAAGAGAAAAATAAACTGGAAAACATCTTAAGCCCTCCTCTGCAGGTGTGTTGGCAAAAATTTCCACACAACTTTCGCATGATTCCTGGTACTGAAAGAAAAAAATGTTTACACTGACAGCTCTTGAAGAGAGAAGAGTGATATTAAGGAATATCCTCTGTTTTTTTTTTCACTTAGTTTTTGTTTTATTGTAAAAGTGACCTAAAAGTTGTAAACATACTCAACAAATACAAAAAATAATAAAAGGAAAATGCATCCCCCAGTAATCTCATTACTCAAAGATAACTATTAACATTTGCTGTATATTTTTCAAAACTTTTTCTATGCATTAAAAAAACATGCATTGTAACTCAAACTTTAGTATGCTGAATTCTGTGTTTAAGGTGCAAGCTTTATAGCTGTTGATTCAGCTTTAGTTTATTATTCTCATACTCTATTGACTTTTAATGAACTTCATCAGACAAGGACCAAGAATGGGATGTTAAAAATATCCAATTCAAAAATCAGTCTATCAATTTTGTATTGTATTCTAATAGGGTGTGTTCTGTGTATTTTAATTTTTAATACTTAAATGTACACAAACTGATATACTTAATTGTACATTGTAGATTTTTAAAAATCTTGAAGGTATTTTGCATAATATGAAGACTTTAAAATTATTTTTCTTGTCTCTCTAGTACAAGAAGATTATTTGGAGGAAAAAATAGAATTCAGAAGATATGAAGATATTAAGAACTGTGACTTTTGCCAACATACAATGACCTCTTTCAGCTCAACTGAAATTTTATTGTTGTTGCTTGAATTGGACTTTGAGGCTAAAACTTCTACCCTTGATTTATTTTATTTTATATTTGCTTGCTAGTTTTGCTCTTTTGCTTATTTTTAAACAAACTGTAGGATGTTTTGGTTTTGTTTCAGGGTAGGGAGGATAGTAGGAAGAGAGATGGATTTTGTTTTTTTAACCCAATTAAGGGCTTCATCTTTCATAAAGGTGTTAAGCATTCATTTTTACTGATTTGAGTTGCATAATATGCTACCTACATCTCTGATTATGCTTGTTTTTAAACTTATTTTTGCTCTAACTTTGCTCTGTGGACCAGATCTGGCTAGTCTTTTTTCCTCTAGGCAGGGATTTTTAATGTTGGCTCTCAGACCCCCTTGAACATCAGGTTTCTAAAGATTTCCTGAGATAGGGCAAAACTCATGTGTGTGTGTGTTTGTGGGGAGAAGATCTACACTTCTCCTTACCTTTTCCTCCCCTCAAACCACCAGTACATTCCCTCTTGACTTTGACCTGCTGAGAAAATAGAAGTCATCAGAAGAGAATGTACCCCACCCTCACCACCTAATCTGCCAACCTACCTGTTTGGGTCCCACTGATCTGAAGGTTGTGGAAGAGGAAGGAGCCTCTGTTTGAGAAGCTCCGGGAGAATGGATCCTCAGGGTGAGAAAGTGAAGGATGTCTGGGAAGACGTGGTGGATGCAGAAGGCTGCGGAAGCTGGCCCACTCTGAGTCTGGGGGGCACACAGAAAAGTGGGTGGGGGCCGAGGGGGCGGGAGGTGATGATGTCAGCCAGGGTGGGTACTGGACCCTCCAGGATGAGGTTTTAGGGGATGAAGGGAAACCTAGGAGCCAAAGAGGTGAAAAAGGCCCCGGGGAAGATGATCCCTACAGCTTCCAGGGCAGATGATAGCAGCCCAGCTGAGATGCTGGCATGGGAGGAGGAGCAGTGTGGGCAGCAGCTCACGGCCAACTCAGGTACAAAGACCAATGGAGGGAGGTCTTTTAAATAAGTTTTTTAAATTAAAAACACAGCCCCTCTCCTAACTCGACCATCTCAAGAGAGCTAATCCCTTGATTTGGAAGAAAACAAAACAAAACCTTTCACAGGTGTACAGTTTCCATGTTACAGGGAAGTACACTGATTGTTCTAAAATACTTAAACATTAGATCTATCACTTGAAGCACCTCTTCTGCACCTCTATGTAGCTTTCGAAATTCAGTACAGCAGGAAACCTCAGTTAGGTGGATGAGCCATAGTTTCCTGAAATGTTCCCAAACACAGGACCCTTGTCTTGTTTGGCATCATGAGATGGAGCTGACCAAACCTGCCTGAGCGCACAGTCTCTCAGCCGTCAGGAATGATCCTGAAAAGCAACCACTTCAGCTACATCCTGCTGCTGCCCTCCGAGTGCCAGCTCTGCTCCAAGACTGACCTGGCACTGTCACCCCCTCACCGGACACATGGACATGCGGGGCAGTCTGCTCAGTTGCTCAGGACCTGCTTGACCATCTGTGGTGGAGCGGGGGTGAGACAGGGCTCAAAGGTCTGGCGTCTGCTGGGGAAAGCAGGTCCCGTGAGCTGAGATGTTCCCAAATCCAGCAATAGCGTACGCAGAGTGCCAGGCAGGCAGGGACGCATGGAGGCTACCCTGGTGTGTGATGCAGCTGAAAACGAAAGCACACAAAGTGGCACTTGGACCATGTCATTTGCAAAAAAAAAAAAAAATATGTTTTTATTTATTTTATTTTATTTTTTGGTTGTACCATGCACCTTGTGGGATCTTAGTTCCCTGACCAGGGATGGAATCCAGTCTCTTGGCAGTGAAAGCTGAGAATCTTAACCGCTGGACCACCAGGGAACTCCCTGGAAAAATTTTAAAAGCATTTAGAAAAGAGTATCTCCAGATTAATTCATTTTGTTCTTTTTTAATCACTAGTGAGAGGAACCATTTTTCTCATTTACTTTTTCTGGATGTCCATTAAGTTTCATGGAAATTCATTCATTCTTCATCTTGGAATCCCTGGTATCTAGTAGAATGCCTGGTACATACTGGATGCTGGACAAATATCTGCTGAATGGATTGAATGAAGGTCAAGGAAACACTGATGGAGTGGCAGAGCCTGTCCCTGCCAAGTTCCAGAGCTCTGTACCCCTGCTCGCTGGGCAAGGGTTCCTTGATCCCCTTTAGGCAGATGAACTTCATTTTGCCCCAGGTTCTAACTTAGCAAGTCCCCATCTCCACTCCAGTCTCTCCCTACCTACTTCCTAGTACAGTAGTTGGATGATAGGAGTAGCCTCCAAGTGTGCCCACCTGCCCCAGCCCCTCCTCACTCCGCATCCTCCCCTTCTCTGTGTCATCTTCCTAAAGCGCTATTGCATTGTTCCAAAGTCTTTCCTGATTCTCCATCAGCTGCAGGAAAGACCCTAAATCCATAGTTTTTCATAAAGGGCTCTTTACAACCCATCTTACTTCCCTTCTTGGGTTTCTTACCAAATCACTGCCCTGGTCCCTCGCCCCCAGTCCTTTGCCCCATGCACCCCCCACACGAGAAAAGCTCCATGGTGCCTGAACACCGTGCGCTTGCACTGTTTTGCCTTGTTCAGGGATCCCTTCTGTGTGGAATGTTTCTGCTGGCCTTGCCCAGTGACATAAAGATAGAATATTTCTCTGAACTGTTTTTTTTATCTCCTCAATTCCATTCCAGCCTCGGCCCCATAGAATGAATGGGTTCTTCATACCAATCTCCTGAGCCTTTATATGTCCTTTCTCCCCCACCACTCTCCTCTGTGTGTGTGTGTGTGTGTCTGTCTGAGAACTAGAGATAAATAGGTAAAGAATTCCTCTTTGCAGCACTAGGGCCAAGTTCAGTGCTTGGAACACAGTTGTCACTGAGGCTGGTGTGATTTTGTAGTTAAATGTCATCTCTCTGGGTCACGATTTCACCTGTTGCAATACTTACTGGCATTTTTCATCAATGTCTGTGTTCTCTTCTTCCACCTACTTCAGGGTGAGCAAAAAAACAAATGCCAAGTCAAGCCTTTCCCATGTATTAGGCCTAACTTGTACTTTCACAAAGAAGAAAATCTCTCGATTCTGTCTTTGAGTGCCACATGACCTCTCAGGAAAAACGAGGCCACTGTGTGGCAGAAGTCAGGAAGGCTTAACGCGGTCTGAATGCCAACCAGGCTATCTGCGTTCACAATCAGACCTGCCATCCCCACACACAGGACGATGTTGGTTTGACCTCAGCAGAAATCAGATCTGCTCTACATGGTGATGATGATAGCAAACATATGGAATTGATTAAATGAATAAATAACCCTACTTAGTTTTGCATAAGAATATGTGGTACCCAGGTCAAAGATAATCCCTAATTTTTCTATGCATAATAGATTCCAAAGTGTAAACATCACCAGTAGCCTGAACCAAACTAGATGCTTTAAGTCAACAGTCAAAGGTGTGATTGTAAACTCGGAAATATTGACAGTGTTTGTGAATATCACTTCTCTAAATTAGGTGAGAGGTCTGCAGCTGATGTGGGTGCCTAATTTATCTGAAATCTCAGTGTTGAGTCTTGGTCAGCCTCAGAAATTTGATCACAGCCTGCTTTCTACTTCTCAGCTGTAGATAATTTTCTAGATTTTTCATCTGCTCTCTTTTGATTTAAAAATGTCTCATAACATCGAAATCCACCAGAAACTAGTCATTCCCTGCTAAAATGTCTTATTTTTCTCCTATGAAGCCACAAACATTTAAAGTTTGTTAATGTCTCAAGGTGATACCTGCCTGTGGAAGTCTTATCAATTTTATTTCATTCTTTTATTTTGAAAAGTTTTAAGAGGCATTCACTCAGTGACTGCCGGCTGTGAGTCATTGGGTCCTTTCTTTCTGTCTGAACTGGCTAGTTCTGGGCCTTAGGAACCAGAGCCAGGGTGGTTGGGGTGTGCGAGGATGAGAAGTTCTGAGTAACAAGCCATGAAAGGCAGGCAACCAGGGAAGGCATGGTGTCAAAACAGATGGAGAGTCACTGGCCAGAGGGGTCAGCATTAGGAGGGCAGGTGGTGAGACTCAGCAAGATTCCCTATGGTGGTTAAATAGTGTCCCCTCTCCCTCCCAAAAGACACATCCTGGTCCTAATCCCAGGTCCCTGTGAGTGGGACTTTATTTGGAAATAGGATCTTTACAGATGTAATTATGTGAAGGATCTCAGAATGAGATCACCCTGGATCTGGGTGGACCCTAAATCCAATGACTGGTGTCATTAAGAGAAGGAAGAGGCAGATCAGAGACACAGAGACTTGGGACTTCCTTGGTGGTCCAGTGGTTAAAATTCCACACTTCCAATACAGAGGGGCGTGTTCCATCCTTGATCAGCGAGCTAAGATCCCGCATGACTCTTGGTCAAAAAACCAAAAAGCATAAAACAGAAACAATATTGTAACAAATTCAATAAAGACTTTTAAAATGGTCCACATCAAAAATATCTTTAAAAAGAGAGAGAGAGACAGAGACTCAGAAGGGAAGGCTACTGAAGACAGAAGCAAAGATTGGAATGACATGTCTACAAGCCAAGGGACGTCAGGGTTGCTCACAGCCACCAGAAACTAGAGGAGAGGCATGAAACAGATTATCCCTCAGAGGGTCCAGAGAGAATAACCCTGCTGACACCTTCATTTCCAACTTCTGGCTTTCAGGAGAGTGAGAGAATAAAGTCACCAAATTTTTGATAATTTGTCACAGCAGTCGTGGGACACGAAGACACTCCCCCACATACATACACACTTTCCATGCACAGAATTCTCCAAAATTGTAAGCTACATGAGGGCAAGGGTTTGGTCTTGCTCCCTCTGCATGTCTAGTCCTAGAGTAGTGGCCAGCATTTAGCAAGTGCCCAGTCGATATTAGCTGAATGAATGAATCAAATCTCTTGTTCCTGCCTCTCTCTAAAACAGATTAGAACCTTAGTAGTAGACAAAGATAGGTCAATCATTTAGCACAGACGCTGATCATCTTGAGTACAATGAGCCTTTAGAGAAGGTTAAGTAAGCTTTTATCATATTTATTTATGTAAATCAGTAAAGGAAAACTATTCTGCTTTATTTCAGCTCAGGTACAACGCTAGAGGCAGATAAAATAGGTTCATGATTTGAATCATTCAATTTTCTTTCCATCAACAAGTATTTCTTAAGCACTCAAACAGTGGTAAGCTTTATCCTGAAAGTAAGGATCCAAGGTACAAATAGGAATCTAGGGAACTTTCAGCCTAATGGAAGAGGAAATAGCACTTAATCAAACAGCATACTAGTCAGTCATTGCAAATACAGTAAGAGTGATGGAAGAAAGTACTGTATACTCTGTCCACAGGTCGCTTGATGAATGTGTGTCCCTGCAAATAGCCCTCAAGGTCTATGGGGCAAGGGCCATTTCTCCTTTTGCTCACCTCTGTTTTCCTCGTGCTTAGCTCAGTTCAGGGTCCAGATATGTTTTGTTAATTAAGTAAATGAATAGTATTGCTCTATCATCTAGAATCCCAGTCACAGTACTTTTACCCCCCTTCCAACTGACTTGAACTACAGGAAGAGGAATGCATCTTTCTACAACAACCAGAGACAAAGAATAAATCAGCATCCCACATGGCCAAAAGTCAATGCAAAGCCACAGACAGTTTGTTCTCAAGGACATGGAAGACTTCATGTAGTAAAAGGAAACTTCACCCGAGGAGTTGGACCATAAAGAAGGCTGAGGGCTAAAGAAGTGATACTTTTGAATTGTGGTGCTGGAGGAGACTCCTGAGAGTCCCTCGGACTACCAGGAGATCAAACCAGTCAATCCTAAAGGAAATCAACTCTGAATATTCATCGAAAGGACTGATGTTGAGCCTGAAGCTCCAATAGTTTGGCCACCTGATGTGAAGAGCAGACTCATTGAAAAAGACCCTGATCCTGGGAAAGATTGAGGGCAGGAAGCGAAGGGGGTGGCAGAAGATGAGGTAGTTAGATAGTATCACTGACCCAATGGATGTGAATTTGAGCAAACTCTGGGAGATAGTGAAGAACAGGGGAGCCTGGCATTCTGCAATCCATGTAGTCGCAAAGAGTCAGACACAGCTTAGTGACTGGACAACAACAACAACATCTGAGGAACCACCAGCATCCTGCCAGGCCATCTGCTTTGGCAACTTCAGGCACCTGTCCAAACATGTGGCAACTAAACAGAGCTTATGTCTACTGTCA
This sequence comes from Okapia johnstoni, assembly GCA_024291935.2. Lineage (NCBI taxonomy): Eukaryota > Metazoa > Chordata > Mammalia > Artiodactyla > Giraffidae > Okapia > Okapia johnstoni. Next base: position 75,278,948 of record CM044318.1, on the reverse strand, counting down.
CCATCACTGTGGGCTGGATGGCATTTGCCAGCCAAAAGACAAGAGCCATCAAGGCAAAGTTTTGATTAGGTACGCTTTTTAAAGTGTTTATTGTTTCTGGTTTTGGTACTACTAGTCCAAGATTGTATGTAGGTAGTTATCAATCAACTGATGCCCTCACGAGGCACCTACTAAATGTAAGGTATGGCGCTCAAGCCAGAGGAAAACACAGAAGCAGGAGCTGGGATTTCTGTCCTCAGGTTAGCTTCTACCTGGGACACATTTACATCTCTGCTCACAGTATCCATTCTCTCTTCTCCTTTCATGATGTCACTCCTCCCCCACCCTTCAGTCCACGTGCTTCTGGTGGATCTGACTCCACCCCCTGCTCAGGATTGGAACACGTGGCTTAGATCAGCCTGATGAGTGCAGCATATTGTCCTATCCATGATCAAGGAGCTTTTGAGTGAGAGTGAGGTACCCAGATCTTTCTGTCTCCTACTGCATAGGAAGCTGAAATGTTGGAGCCCTGGGAACCACTGGCAGTCACCTTACATCCATGTGGGACTGCAGAAAGAAATCAACACCAAAGATATTGATCTAAGGAATATATACTATATACTTAGTTGCTCAGTCGTATCTGACTCTTAGAGACCCCATGGACTGTAGCCCATCAGGATCCTCTGTCCATAGGATTTCCCAGGCAAGAACACTAGAGTGGGTTGCCATTTCCTTCCCCAGGGTATCTTCCTGGCCAAGGGATCGAACCTGTGGCTCCTGCCACATCTCCTGCATTGCAAGCAGATTCTTTAACCACTGAGCCACTGGGGAAGCCCTGAACTCAGGAACGGAAAGAGGGAAACTGGATCTCAGACACAGCATTTGAACTCTGGATTAAGACTTGCCTAAAATCAGAACCCACCCCTCCACGCCCAGATTCTTTCAGTGACAAGAACCAACAAATTATTTCCTTCTTTTCTTTTTTTCTTAAGTCAGTTTGGTTTGTATTTTCTGTCACTTGCCATCAAAAGAGTCTTACCTGACACAGAGACAATATGAAAAGGGTGTTAGCAATAAATGCCAAAGGTCAGATAGTATGTCCAGTGTGGGCTACAGATGGAGGTGGCAGAAAAAGAATGTCCTGGGCTCAGTGGGGTGAGCTCGTGAGTAGAAGAGTGTGGCCAAGAGACTCCTAGAGGGCAGAGGTGGGAAACAATCTGAGGGAGGCTGATGTCAGTCCATTGACTAGCTGAACAATGAGTTTGGAATTTAACCTGTGGCCCTTGGATCTTTTGTGCTGAGTAATGAACTGTGAGGAGGAAATTGATCCTAAGGATCATCAATTTTGTCAATCAGTTCTCCACACAATTAGGAGAGAGAGACAGATAGGCTTGAAAGGCAACTTAATGCTTTGTTTGTTTACCCATCCTTCATGGAGGCTTTTAGCACATTAGAGGATACTTTACATTGTGCTGTTCTCTTTGGTGACAGAACACAAACACAACAAGTGGCCCTCACCTTGCCCAGGAGGGCAGAGTCAGGTGACTCTACCATTAGCTCTCAGGAAGACCACGGCAGCCTGTCAATAACCGCCTAGGCCGCTTCGGGGGAGGTTGGGCCTGATGGTCAACCACTAGGCTGGCTCTGGATAAACCTTAGTCTTGAAAATGCATCCGAGACAAGGTGATGGTAATCTGGGAAGCCATCCAGGCCAGAGTGTCCTAAGTCTAGTAACTAAAGAATCCTTAAATAAGAGCTCAATTTCACTTTCCTAGAGGAGTACAGAGGGTGTACTTTAGACATTTGACTATGGCTCAAATACATTCTATTAAAACCAGGCCTGCAACTGGTTTCTAGCATATTCCTAAGTGAGTCCACTATCACTACGGAGTCCTGCTCATAAATTGGGGACAGAAGTGGAAAAGTCAAAGGGAATGTTTTTATTCCCTTTTAATAGATGTATAGACTCTCTGACTCCAGCCTTGCGGTGATTATCTTTAAACAGCAATTAATTCCAATGTTATAAAACATATAGTAAACAACTCCTTTTCTACATAGCTTTCATTTTAATATACCATTACAAATAGTGAGAAAAAGGCCTTCTCGAAGATAAAATTCCAAAGGAGGAAGAAATTATTTCAGAGGGACTGTCTAAAATTTTGTAGGGTTTTAAGGATAACATGAGACTCAAAGTGGTATTATGTGAAAAAAAATGCCGAAACATCTGTTATGTTAAGTATAACAACAACAAAACCAAAATAAATCTCTAGTGAAGAAAAAGCTCATAATAGATGATTGTGGGGCTTCTTCTGCCTTCTTGCAAGAGAAACTGACAAAAGCACTGCGGTGGGAACAAGATGGGCCAAAGTAACAATATATGAATGAAGCAATGCCAGCTTACAAGGTCTGCTCGCTCAGTTCTCTTGTGCTTGGCACATTTGTGCAAAGTTCTAAGTCACAAAAGCCACCTCCCAAGGAAACCAGCTGTCAGTCACATACAACTTTGTTCTGTCTTGTTTTCTTCATTGTTTTCAATAGAAGTGTTTTTCTATTAAGAAAAGTGTGATTTGATTAGTGACAAAAAGTCACACACACACACACACACACACACACACACGTGTTGTCAAGTCAGTTTCTTTCCATTCATTTTAATGCGTAGCCATGCCATTCGAGATGAAAAGACTTTAGTCTAATCTGGCTAGATATTAAGAAATAAACAGACGAAATGCTAAAATCATAGCAAGTGTTCAAAGTCCAGATTGGCTCAATCTGACTTAGAAAGTTTTTGAATAATTTTCTAACTACAGCTAATACAAGCAAACTTCCATATCCTCAGGAAATAAAACCCTGTTCTGGTTGAATCTGAAAAATCTGAGCAGCATGTAATGCATTTAGAATTTTTGTGCAAATTTAAAAGATTGGAGGTCTAAATTGGTCTAAACAGTAACAGCCTGGTGGAGTCTTTACATCTTGAAATCAAAAGCTTCTTAAATAGTTGGTTAGCTAGCATCAAACATCTCCAAGTCAAATGTGATGATGTGTTGTTTTGCCACTTTTAAGGTAGTCTGTCCCTTTTGGAACAGAGTAGCTAAAATGTCAAAAATCTAGTAAATTTAAATAAGAGATTTTTCTACAAGATCTTCAAACAACTCTGTCATATATTGTGAAAAGGAAGAGTCATAATGGGTTCTATGCCCTTGGCCTCAAATATTCTAAAGATCTAATCCTTGCTGATCTCAAGTCACTGGTGCCCTGGCTCACTACCCTTCAGACAGAACGACCTTTTATTAGTTTCTTTTAAGCATCAATTTTTCCTACCACTCCTTCTGTCTGGAATGTTCCTTCCCTTTCCACTCTTTGCAAGGCTAGATTCCTCTCATCAGATTTCAGGTTGTCATCTCCTTTGGTAGACCTCTGTTGCATATGCCTCCTGAGCATTTCTCTCCACTTCCTTTCATAGCAAAGTTCAAATTTTCCTTTGAAATCAGCCTGTCCCACATTTAGTCAATGAGATTCTGTATGAAGAGGGCAAACCCTTTCCTGGAGGTTTCAAGGTATTAAACCTAGCTCTGGCCACAGTGATTGGTTCTGACATGTGACTCAAGATTGACCAATGAGGATCAACCTCTGAAGTCTTTCTAGAGCCAATGAGATAGCGGTGGCTCAGCTGGTAAAGAATCCACCTTCAGTGTGGAAGACCTGGGTTCGATCCCTTGGTTGGGAAGATCCCCTGGAGAAAGGAAAGTCTACCCACTCCAGTATTCTGGCCTGGAGAATTCCATGGACTGTATAGTCCATGGGGTCGCAAAGAGTCAGACACGGCTGAGCAACTTCCTTCCTTCCTTCCATCCACTGGGTCTGGTAAGAGGGTACCTGAGCTTGTGATGCCTGTCTCTGACAGTACAAAGCTACTGTCTCAGGACAGGAAACTGAGGAAGGGTGAGGTGAGAAACAGAAAGGAGTAGAAAAGCCAGGTCCCGCCCAGTGACATGGATTAAGGGCTCCAGTGCAGCATGATTTCTTTCTTTTTTATCTTCATTCCTTCTTCCTTTTTTTGCTTTAAATGGCTTGAGTTCATTATTTCTCACTTACAAACCAAAACATATGGACTACGATCTTCCTCAAGGAGGATACCTCTACTTTCAGGATACAGATCAACTGCTTGCCCGCTTCTCATTTTTTTTCCATTACTGGGCTTTTAAATCAAAATTTGCTCTGATTTTGTAGTTTATGATTTTTTTTCAATCTTCTGACATTTTCTTTCAATCTTCTGCATTAGTCTGAAATGCAAAACTGAGGAAGGCATTTTATCTCTAGGCACTAGGAAGAACATGAGCAGGGTCATGGTCAGATATATGCTTTGTGCAGAAAAAAAAAGTACAAAAACAATAAGATTATTAAAAGCAAGATATTAATAAGTCTTAGAAGTCTGTATCTGCAGCTTCTATAAATGAAGACAGTAACATAAGTTAATACCAATATCTTTATCACAGAAGTGGAACCTTGAATTTCAAACCTTTTTGTGGAGCTCAAACACTCTATCAGTGGTGAACAGTTTCAGTGGTGGCAGTTATACTGGATAGTCCAACAAATGAGCCTTAGGAGTTGGTGTATAAATGGATTTCTAATAATTCTCTGGTGGTCTACTGAATTGCAGGCCTTATTTAGTTTGGTATTTGGTTAGATAACTCATTGAGTGAGTCAGGAGGCAGGGAGGATCCCATGAAAACAGCCATGAGTTTTCCATGTCATCAAGTTGGGAATATTTAGGGGGGAGCTGAGATTTTAGAAACCATATAAATGCTGTTGTTGGTGGAGATCTTACAGGGTGCCAAGAGGGACTGGGGAATTCTCAGCCTCCTGTGCTCTATTAGGGGCTTCCCCAGTGGCTCAGTGGTAAAGAATTCGCTTGCAATGCAGGAGACACAGGAGACCCAGGTTCAATCCCTGAGTCAGAAAGATCCCCTGGAGAAGGGAATGGCTACCCACTTCAGTACTCTTGTCTGGAGAATCCCATGGACAGAGGAATCTGGAGGGCTACAGTCCATGGGGTCACAAAGAGCTGGATACAACTGAAGTGACTTAGCAGACACATAGTTCTCTGTTAGAGGGGGTTGGGAATTTGCTTAACATTGACCTATCTCCATCTCCACCCTCACCACTTGGGAGGGATGGATGAACTGAATAGTCTCACTTCTGTCTTTCTGGGTGAAATATTAATTCAGGATTCTAACACTTTGGTACACATCAGAATAATCTGGGAACAGGCCAGCTTCCTCTTAGAAGCCTACCCCCACTCCCTACCTGGTTTAATGCTCTGTTTACACTGTTTTTAAATTCTAATAATTTTTTGAATAAGAGGCTCCAATTTTTCATTTTGTATTGGGGCACACAAATTATGTATTTGGTCCTGCCTGGGGGAGGAGAAAGAAAGCTGAGCACCAAAGAATTGATGCTTTTGAACTGTGGTGTTGGAGAAGACTCTTGAGAGTCCCTTGGACTGCAAGGAGATCCAACCCAGTCAATCCTAAAGGAAAGCAGTCCTGAATATTGATTGGAAAGACTGATGCTGAAGCTGAAACTCCAATACTTTGGCCATCTGATGAGAAGAACTGACTCATTGGAAAAGATCCTGATGCTGGGAAAGATTGAAGGCAGGAGCAGAAGGGGAAGACAGAGGATGAGATGGTTGGATGGCATCACCGACTCAATGGACATGAGTTTGAGCAAGCTCCGGGAGTCGGTGATGGACAGGGAGGCCTGGTGTGCTGCAGTCCACGGGATCACAAGAGTCAGACACGACTGAGAGACTGAACTGAATTGAACTGAGGGAGGAGAACATATGGAAATGCAGATTCCCAGGCCTTCCCCCAAAACATCTGACTCAGAGGGTCTTGGATAGGTCTTAGAATTATCATTGCTAGCACAGAGTATAAGTCAGCACCCTTTGGAACATTGCTAACTATACCCAGGGAATTTCAAAAAGTTGTCTGAAGAAAAGCTAAGATTTGAGAGTGCAGAAAAGGCAGGCTTCAGCATTTTCAAAAAACAGGCCAGGCCTTCATTTCCAGGGTCCCCTGAACACACCTTCTTTCTGCCTCAGCTCTGTCATTTCTCTAAGGATCAATGCAGTGCTTATAAACCCTTAGATCTCTAGATTTTCAAGAGATCCCTTCTAGAGAAACTCAAAAGTGCCAAGATTGCTGTCATCTGTTGTCCAAAATGAAGGGCTTAAGTGTGCCTAAATCCTTGGGCTAAATGAATCCCATGGTGAATAAGAGCAACAGCTAATATAAAAGAACAGTCCTTTCCAGACCCCTTCTTTAGCAGGCTTCACTAATCACGGCCCCAGACACCACTAATCAATCACACCATGCATTTCCACACAGCCCCAGTGTGGCCCTAGACCACACTCTCATTCCAGGCAGCCCCCACCAATGAACTAGACTTGACAATGCTGGTGAAAACCATTTCCCAGGTATATCAATTGGGACCAAGAATGGGGAACTAAGGCTAAGTGAGTATAAATGAGTTACTTTTTTTTTCCCCAGGTAAATGAGAACCATTAAAAGGGTCACTCCTTTTGAGGATAAATTTACTTACCAGCCGCCTGTGTTGAAAATAAACAGAAACCCAACACTTTCAGGGGAATGATACTATCACTGTCCCTCCTTCCCTTGGGGTAGGTAAAACTGGGGGCCTCTAAGTAACTTGACCACATTAGATAGGAAAAGTACTGGGTAATTTCCATTAACATAGTTAGCTGAGTTTAACCAATTGTATGAGGGAACCTCTCTGCATTTGGATGGGTTTGGGGGGCTTCTCCTTTTAGCTAAATTCATTAACTACCATGCTTCTAGAGGGAAGTGAGAAATTTGCATCCTTATTAAGCCCGCGGTAGTACTGCCTCACCTCTGAGATCAGGATCTCATTAAGACACAACAGCACATCTTGAGAACTGTCTCACCAAACTTCCATTCCTCTGAACTTGGCTTTTGGTTCAAAAATGTCACACGTACTAAAACTCACTTGAAAGTATATTAAATTCCAAGCCCCTGCAGTTGGTTAGAGAGGGGGATGTATACGAGCTGGCCGATTCTGGGATCCAGAGTTCAGCTTCCAACCACGGAGTTATTGAGCACTTCATCAGGGTACAAGCGATTTCTCTCAAACACAAGTGGATCCAGTCACTTCTTTACAACATGTTGGGAGATGGGGGCAGGGGTAGGGGGCGAGGCTGCAGTCAATCCAGCCTTTCCAGAGGCATCCTTGGAGCTTTATAGCTTTTGCAGTGATGGTGTTTGAAATGGAAAAGCAGTTCCTCCAAACAAGCAAACAACGGCAAAAATCCCTTTGTTGCTTTCTATAATGTCCTACATATGTCTACAGTGTTCTAAAGATTACAAAGCTTTGCATCCAAGATGTGCATTGTGTTAAGAGCAAAGTTGGAGGGATGGTGACAGGGACAAAGACACATGAGCAACAGAGTATGGTAAGTTTCAGGCAGGAAGTTGCTCAAGCTGTGAAATCCATCACCTAGACAGTGTTTAACTTTAGAAGAAAGAGGAGATATTTCCCCCAAACAGCTGCACCAAAAACCCCTGTGATATATGCATATGCAAATGTATAGAGGAAGGTCTGGAAGGGAACAGAGTACCCCTTACCCCCACCCCCACTAACTCACAAATATAAAAGTGGCCATCTTGAGCGTGGGGACCCGGGTTAGGAATGACACTCAATGAGAGGCCTTTTCATGCTTTCATTTTTCTCAAGGACTCAGGTATGAGTTAAGGAGAAGGTGGTGGCAGAGGATGAGATGGTTAGATATCATCACCAACTTCATGGACATGAATTTGAGCAAACTCCAGGAGATAGCAAAGGACAGGGAAGCCTGGCATGCTGCAGTCCACGGGGTCGCAAGGAGTGGAACACGACTTAGCGACTGAACAAAGAGTTGTGAAATTAAAAAATCACTTTCAAAAAATATTTACTGTGATCTTCAGATAGACATTTCATATCAAAAGCTTTCCTTTACCCAGTGTCATGCTGGGTTTTACAGAAAATTTTAAAAGATATAGTGCCTACAATTTACAACATGTGACAAAGATGAGCCAGTGTGCTGGGTTCCAGATGGTTGGATGTTATAAAGGCAGCTTGCCAACCAAGCAGTCACTTGAACTCTGGTCTCTTAAGCTGTGCAGGTGCCTGGTGGAGAAGGAGAGAGAAGGAGGCTGATGGAGCTGGTGGAGGGGTTTAGGGGTTCTAGATGCAGCTGTGGCAGCAGCTGGAATCAAAGACCCCACTCTGAGAGTCTTGGCAGGACTTGATGAGGGTCTGTGTCTGGCAGCAGGAGAGAACCGAGGAAATGATAGATGGAAGGATGGGAGAAATGTGTCCACAGAGCTGTCTGGGGGTGACTCAGGGATGATGCTCTGGCTTTAAGTTGAGGACACCTGGAAACCTGGTAATGCCATCAATATCACCATGTGAGAAAGGAGCTTTGGGGAGTTGAAGGGAAGGAGAAGCCAGTGAGAAAACCAAGAGGTAACAGCAAGGGTGTTTTCAAATTGTGGTGTTGGTGAAGACTCTTGAGAGTCCCTTGGGCTGCAAGGAGATCAAACCAGTCCATCCTAAAGGAAATCTGTCCTGAATATTCATTGGAAGGACTGATGCTGAAGCTGAAGCTCCGATATTTGGCCACCTGATGTGAAGAGCTGACTCATTGGAAAAGAACCTGATGCCGGGAAAGACTGAGGGTAAGAGGAGAAGGGGGCAACAGAGGATGAGATGGTTGGATGGCATCACTGACTCAATGGACATGAGTTTGAGCAAGCTCCGGGAGATGGTGATGGACAAGGAAGCCTGGCGTGCTGCAGTCCATGGGGTCGCAGAGTCAGACACGACTGAGCGACTTTCCTTTCACTTTCAAACCCATGCTAAGTGTCTGCTGCAGTAACTCAGAGTGTAGAATACTAATACTGACTTTATTCCCCACAGCTTATGGTGTGCTGTGCTGTGCTTGGTCACTCAGCTGTGTCCAATTCTTTGTGACCTCATGGACTGTGCCCCTCCTGGCTCCTCTGTCCATGGGGATTCTCCAGGCAAGAATACTGGAATGGGTTCCCATTCCCTCCTCCAGGGGATCTTCCTGACTCAGGGATAGAACCTAGGTCTCCCATATCGCAGGCAGAACAGTTTATGGTGTTTATTCCTCAAAACCATGATGGTATTAGCCTTCTCAAAAGTCACCAGAATTTCCTACTAGAGCGGGGCTTCAGTCTCGTGTGAAAATAAGCTGTTGATTGGCTGGGGGTGGATAGGAATATAAATATTATACTTGAACATGCATATATAATATTTATATCAGCACCAAACAGGTTAATCATATGTAGCCATAAGAAATCTATGTAATTTCCTCTCCATGAAGTAATACAATCGCATTATCTTCAGAATTACTCAGATTTCCTCATTAGATGCCATTTACAGCTAGGAAAGGAAAATAGAAGAAATCAGGTAAAATGCAGATATCTGACATTTTTGCTCATTCAACAGACCAGTGAAATCTCTGCAAGCTCATTCAGATATTTTACTCTCATGAAATCAATGGAACTCATTGCTCAGGCTGTCATGTCTGCAGGTTATGTCTGTATTTAAGAGGCTTAAATATTTATCAGTATTTTTATTGAGTCATTTAAAAATTGGCTTCTGCTGTTGTATATCTTTCAGAGGAGAGCTGCCCATCCCCCCCAAAAATGGGGATATGCTCCCATTTCATCCTTTGCCCCCTCTCCACCCTGACCCTCACCGAGAAGTATGTGTTCCTGAAGAAAAAGCCTCAAGGATGTAAAATACGCAATTGTATTATCTCTGAAGATAAACATGAGGGGGCATGCAATAAAAACTGTGCTCAAAACCCATGGTAAAGCTGCTAAAAGAGGATTACTCTTTCTCTTTTTTCTCTCAGGCAGAATGATTCTAATTGTGAAGATAGCTCTGTTTTCATATACATTTATGTTTTGTAAGCCTTTGGTAAATAGGATATTATTAGAAATAATTTAATGTACATGGGGCAATGAAAATAGATTAGCACCTCTCTTACTCAGCCATCGCTGAATTTAATGTAAAGATCATGGTGATATTGTAGAGCTTCATCTTGGTGTGTGAGCACATATGTGCTCTTAAGGTTGAAATATTAATAAAAGGTCTAGAGCAAAATAATATAGCATAATAAAAAGAGCTGACAGCTCTTCAATGCCTACTATGTTCCAGGTGCTGTATGAGATTTTAAAATCCATTATCTTGTTATATATCACAGTTGTTTGAAAGTATGTGTTATCCCTCTCTCTCTCTAACAGATGAGTCAACCAAGACTTAGAATGGTTAACTGACCTGCCCAAGATCACCCAGCTGGTGAGTGTCAAAGCTAAGATTCAATTCTAGGTCTAGGTACCAAAGGTTAAAGTCCATGCTCTTTCTATTCCATTTCCTGGTGCTTTTCCATTGTAAAGAGGAATTTCCAAAGCACCCATGGGCTTCTTACCCCTTGCATTTGATTATCTTACATTTCCAGATGTTTCCAGTAGGAATATCCTCAAAACACACATGTCCTTTGGTCAATGCTTTTGGACCACCCTCCCCAGAGTTTGTTCAACAAGGCGCCTTCACCATCAAAATGTTCTCAATCTTGAGCTGACTAAACAGGCCAAGTCATCACTGGGTAGGGAAGGGTAGAGACGTCATCCTCACAGCTGTTCCCAGATGCTCTTTACCCAGTTCTACTCAGCTTTCATGGTCACCTTCATCAATAGTGACCATCTGATTCTTTCTGCTTACTCCAGAAGGAATAGAATGTGTCCAATTTCAATTGCTGTTTATTTTTCCTAGACTTGAGCATATTTGTAAATAAATGCACTTAAGAACGTACCAATAGGCAACAAAAAAAAAAAACTGTCTTTTGCTACCTTTGCTTAGTGATCAAAAATGCCTAACTAGACCTTCACTCTTGCCAAGCCAGTTTTGAATATATTTACAAGGATATGAATGCCCATTATTTCACTTAAATATAGATTATGAATACTGACAAATACTTTTATTCAAAGATTTTGATCACTTGGAGATTATATTTCATCCTAGGACTCAACCTTCTTCAACTTCCACAACTTTCAAACATACGTTCCCACAAAACCAGAGTTTCATAAAAATGTACTAAATAACCTTAAAGCCCTTTATGAATAATTATGAGTTTTTACGTTTTTGTGAATCTGCATATTAATTCTGTCTCATAAATAAAACATGAGCAAAAATCCAGCATGCCGAGTGTCAGGGGGATAGAAGATGAGAAGGAAGGATAATTATCAGTTTAATGTGGAAATATACTTAACCTAAAAGATTACCTCCAAAACTGGTGACATCCTAAGTATATATAATGCACAAGGATGTTTTCATTTAAATAAAAAGGGGGAAAGATTTACAATGAGTCTCTGCCATGTTCACAGCTCTCTCGGCAGCTTGTGGTTGGAAAGGCAATTGTCAGAATTTTTATTTGGTTGGGATTAGTCATTCTCACATATTTAGTTTTTTTCTTCCCTGAACACTGTGGGTTTCAATGCCATATAATTCACATTCTCGTATTTGGTGTGTATTCCTTGTCATTCATCTGTAACTATAGATTTTCTTAGGGGACTAATAATGAAAGGCCACTGGCAACTAAATTGACTGCACTTTATCCACTCTCAGACCTTGTGCATCTAAAGGGCAGAAGGAAACAGAGCTGGTGCCCAGATGACTCCTAATCACTTGTGCTCAAAGTTCCTGGGGTGGTAGCCTATAGGCAAATATTGTGGGATCCATGAATATCTCTTCTAGAATAAGATGCTCCTGGATGCCACAATCACACCTTTAGCCAATTTTCAAATAAGAAAGAAGATGACTAACCCAAGGCTCTGTGGGCATACCAGGCCTCTCTGATCGTGAAAACTTGTCTGTTTAAGGTACCCGGCTCTGAAATGCATTTCCCTGAAGCTCCAAAATTTGCCATGTTTATAAATGTCATCTGAGAAGACCTCAAAATTTTCTACAACTTTTACCAATCACACTGCCTCCATGCTTCAGACTAGCTTATCAGCTTAGCAGATTGTCACCAGAGGAGACCTCTCTCTCCAGACTCCAAGCCACCTTCCCCAGGATGTCTGATTGCCAGACTCATGTGGGGTGGGAATGGACTTTGCCAAGGGAATTTTGCAACTTACTTGGTTAAAAACAGTGTCAAAGACTTGGTGAAAGCTTTAGAAGGTCAAGCTGAGTCATGATAATGGTACCACTAGTGTTGCTCACTCAGTCATGTCGAACTCTTCGCAGCCCCATGGACTGTAGCCCACCAGGCCCCTCTGTCCATGGAATTCTCCAGGCAAGAATACTGGAGTGGGTAACCATTCCCTTCTCCAGGGAATCTTCCTGACCCAGGGGTTGAACCTGGATCTCCTGCATTGCAAGCAGATTCTTTACCACAGAACCACCAGGGAAGGTCCCATAATGGTACTATGGATCCCCATTTTTATTTTTTAAATGTTCTTTTCTAAAATAACTTCTACTTAAATCTTTTCCCCCCATTTCCTGATTTCCACAGAGCTGTCTGAAGCAGATGCTAGGAATGCCTTATTGTAGATGGAGACACTGAGGCAGGTTTCCCCAAAGCCATAGAAGTTGATTGAGTTTCAAGGGCTCAAATGGTGTGCAATTACTAACACTCTACAACTAGCCTAGCCAGCTTTCTTTTCTCTTTCAATTTTTCCTCTCTCTTCCTCTCCTATTTTTTCTGTCCCATTTGCCCAATTTTAAGGAGTTGGGATGCATAAAAGATTGTGGAAATAATAGTTTAAAATATAATAACACAGACTAGTAACTCAATCGCACTAACTCTGCCTACTCCTATCAGTAAAACCTGCTCTTTGCTTGGTTGCACAACCAACACAGAATCAATACAGAAATCAATATCCATAGGGAACTTCTCTCAAGAAGCCAACAGATTGGTGAGCTAGTGTTAATGTTCAATAAAATATACTTAAGTTTGGCAAAAGGAGCCTAGGATTTGACCTCATTTCCAAATAGATTCTAATCCCACCACAGTTCTATATTTCCTGAGCACTGAGGGCTTGTTCTTTAATCTCTTGGAACCCCAGTTTCCTTATCTGTAAAATGGGGATGCCTGGAGGAGAGTTACGGGGATTAGAAATGAAGTAAGCCATGACCTAGGAGTAGCTGTATCTCTCTGATGGTTACTTATGCTAGAGTTTCCTGGTGAAAGACCTTCTCCTGGAAATAGGGGTAGCTTCATCGTTCAACTCATTTCTTTTTGAAGGCCTTCAAGTTCCCGGCCCTGTGCTTGGTGCGAGAGGTTCAAAGTAAAATTAGGTAAGATTCCCAGCCTCTATGAGCTCAGAGGGCAGCCAAGGAGACAGAGAGACATGTAACCATCAGAAGTCAATGCCCTGCTGGTTTAATCCCAGTAAGGATGGGGATCTGAATTCTTCTTTAGGGACACGGGACAATCTGTGAAGAAGATAGTACTTTAAACAGAGTCTTGAAGCTTGAGCAGGACTTTCCCAGGAGGGAGAAGAGGAGAGGACAATCCAGCAGAGAAAAGAGACCATCGAGGTCGTGGGAGTGCAAAGGTCCCTGCGTTCTGGAAGGAGCACCCAGCACCCTGTCATTCACTAGACATGTACCGAGGCTCTATTGAGAACCAAGCACTCTCCATCTTCCGGGAATGGCAGTGACAGCAAGGGCCCTGCTCTCCGGGAGCTTACAGACCGGTGGGGATGCAGACAGTGAACAACAACCAGAAAACAGAAGAAGACAGGTCATGAACTGATGCTGGCAGATGGGGTGGAAGTGATCAGGGGCTGCTTCAAGTGTCCGTCCAATCTGTAAAGGTGACATTTAAGCTGAGACCTACCTGAAAGGGCAGCAGGGGCCACGAGAAGATCCAAAATAGAGGATTCCAGGAAGAAGGAGCAGCTACTCCAAAGGCCTGAAGCCCGTCTACAGAACGCAAAGAAAGGTAAATATCTTCCCCTCTTTTGACACTGGGTTCAGGAAAAATTCCATAAAGAAGAAGAAGAAAAGGTACCACTAACTGATCCTGAAATGTAAAAGAGGTTAGAAGTTTTCAATTTTGGAAAACCACCTTTCCAGAAACTCCTTACAAATGTCAAGCAACAACTAATAATTTTGACTACCAAGATTTCCTCTTTTTCACAGGTCCTCTCACATTAAAAAGCAAGAAACTGCTTGTCATTAAACTTGAAAGTTCATAGAATGCATAAATTCGAACTACTCATATGTCCAATAGGTTCTAGTCATTGAAAAAATAAACAGGTACCAGTGAGATGGGTCTAGATACTGTCCAAACTCAGAGAATTGATAATTCTTTTGAATTTCATGATAACCATTCTCTACTTTTTGTTCTTAAGCCAGACTTTAGAGTGGATTGATCATGGCAATGCTAGGTCTCTTCCATGAGTGAGCCAACTCAGTGTATTAGTAAAAAGGAAGGTTCTTAAAGATCTGAGCTGAGAGAATTTAGAATTTTAATGGAGAGTCTTCCTCATCCAGGTTAAGGGGATGGTATCAAGTAAAGAAGAATGTGTCTTCATAAAAACTTTTTAAACATTTATGCTCTTGCTTATAAGTCTGTCACTTAATTATAATTAATAAATGATACAATAAGTAGTAAAATTCCTTCTTTGGTCTACATCGTTGACCTCGTTGCTCAAACCCCCTTATTGAATCCACATTTTATTGACAACGCACAAATCAGATTTGGGATGATTTCTCTACTTGTATTCTAAAACAAATCTTTGAGGATGAGACTTTTGGTTTCTGCAGCCAACATTTGAAAACTCTAATAGATTGCCAAGGGTATCTATGTCAGGATGAACAAAAAAGCAAAATTTTGGTAATATGCTTGCCATTGTCACATTAAAACAAAATCCAAAATGCATCCCAGAACTTAACAGAATCAGCAGATATTATGCTTCATTTGGAAGGGCCTGGGACTGTATTATTTTTCCCCTCCTAAATCATTGTATTTTCTGTTAAACCTTGTAGTTAACAGCTTAAGACAATTCTGCCAGGTGTAGGACTTACATGAATGCCTGGACTTTATGTCACAAACTCAGCTGCAGTTTAAATTATTAGGTAAACTCTCTTCACGGAGCTCCCACTCTTGAAAATCCACAACAAAAATAGTAGGCCAGCTGCCCACACTACAAGGAGAGACCCTCATTCGATGTCATTTGCATCCCATTAACCACCAAGCAGTGGGTCAGTCATTGCCTGTCAGGCATTCAACTCATTCTTTTTGTGTTAATTAGCAAAGAACTAAGGAGTTAATGAAGATCTTTATGATCTGCAGTGACTCGTCTGGTTGTTTTGGAGGAATCGCGGGGATGGACCACTTGGGCTCACCCTTCTCGGATCCTCTGAGCAGAGCTGGAGGAAGGCTGCCAAGGGAACCCTTGGAGGGGCGCTCTCAGGGGCCTTTGGCATGGTGGGCTTTGTTAGCTCAAGATTAGAAGGAGTTAATTGCTTCAAGATTGCTGGGAGATTAGGTTACTGGGTGGGATGTGTCTATGTGAGCATATGTCAGCGCTAGTTAGAAGATAGGAGATGCTTATTTTAATAAACTTATGAAAAGAAGAATTAATTTGTCATTACATTGGAAATCTTATTTTATTAACTTAATTTGAAAATGTAAAGCTGCCTGAAACGCTGGTTTTTCACTCACTTTCCTTCTGAATATGTATGACTCACAGATTCGCTGATGTGCAACACTGTTCATTCAGAATTTTTTTTTCTGGAGGATATTTTTTTTTTTGCTGATGGCATCTGGCTCTGGGGGAGTGGGATGGTTACAGTGACCTCTGGGTTCTCCTCTTGTGGTGGGTGGAACATGGCCTCTCAGCCCATTGGCAGTCCTGTCAAGGGAAGAGAATCTGCTTCTATCTATCCTGCTTCTTCCCCTCTAAGCGCTGGTTGTATACAAATGATATCCGTGCTCTGTGACCACAAAAGACAGTGGGGAAGAGGGTGTAGGCAGGAACTGTAGGGATCAATCTCTGAACTAAAGCCATCAAAGATGTTTCCTTTTTTAAGCTTTCTATTTTGTATTGGGAGATAATTTTGGTAAAGAATTTGCCTACAATGCAGGAGACCCAAGTTCGATTGCTGGGTCGGGAAGATCCCCTGGAGAAGGAAATGGCAACCCACTCCAGTATTCTTGCTTGAAAAATTCCATGGACAGAGGAGCCTTGTGGGTGACAGTAGTCTGGTGGGTGACAGTACCCTGGTGAGCCACTGGTGGGTAAGTGAGCTGACTGTAGCTCTCCAGGCTCCTCTGTCCATGCGATTCCCCAGGCAAGAACACTGGAGTGGATTGCCGTGCCCTCATCCAGGAGGTCTTCCAGACCCAGGGATCAAACCTGGGTCTCTTACATCTCCTACATTGGTGGGTGGGTTCTTTACCATTAGCGCCACCTGGAAAGTTCCAAACAGCTTCTACCTAGACGCTAGTACCATGAACCACCCACCTCTCTGCATCCGGGGAAGCTCAGAAGTTTCAGTCAAGTACAAGAGAGATGGCACTTTGCAGAGGGGACTGTACTTGGACTAGATCTTGCCTCTCTCTCCCCCTGGATTAACGCTGCTCTGGGTGAGCTACATGGGGTTGCTGAAACCTACGTGACTGGTGTGTTACAACTCAGACCCAAACTGGGCGTTGACTGATGTCAAAACTGCCTTTTCTTATACTTCATATTGGTCATATATTTAAAACTTCCAATTATCTGTTTAGCCTGCAGTCAGAAGGTTAGCAGAAGCAAGAGACAAGTTTTCTACATTACATAAAAATGTAAGCAGGAAAGGAAAAGTAATAAGACAGCTGCACGTCAACTGACAGCAGCTCACTGGAGGCTCTGCGGCAAGACAATGCTGGCTCCTCACTTGAAAATGAATCCACCCCGGGAAGCAAGTGTGGAAATTGTGAACCATCCTCTTTTTTTTAGTTAGAGGACAGGTCTCCTTGAATTAAAATGTTCTGGTTATATTTAATCACTTTTCTGTGCAACAACTGGACCTAGATGTGGTTCATGAGATTCACTGACTTGTCAGGATACACAAAACAATCAGTGAGAGGTCAGGAGCCAGAGGCTGAAGGCAGGTAGGATGCTATTCACCACCTGAGCTCTCCTAGGAAAGAGAATTGACTTCCAAAATATCATTTATTTCCTTATTTCTTGACCTTTGCTGAAAAGGCAGAGCCCAAAGGAGATTATAAAAGGCTAAAAATAAATGATGCATGTGTTTATTTATAACAAACAGTCATCGCTGAAGTGTGAGGCAGGTCCAGGCAAAGTTACATTCCCTTCCAAGGTATATCTATTTTTTTTTAACTGTACTCTTTTGCTAAAATTGTGGTGGAAATATTGTTCCCAATTTTCTTGGGAAAAATTTGCTGTTTCCCAATTCTCTCCCCTAAAAATAAACCTTTTAGTCCAAATATGCTATGGATGACTATTTTCTGAGAATTATGTCTACCATCTTAAGAGAACTCACTCAGTTATTCAGAAACATATTTTCTGCCCAAAACACATGCAGGGTTCTGGGGACATAGAGTTGGCAAAGATGATCTGTGCTGTTGAGGAATCACAGCCCCAAGGGGCATGGAAGACAAACAGAAAAATTCATCCAACAATTCAGTAAGTGTTTGTTAAATGACTTCTATGTGCCCAGGACTGGATGGGCAATTACAGGAGTGCGGTGGATAGAGTGTGCTGGGAGGTCTGGTCATTGTTAAGAGCAGCCCAGAGAAGGAAGGAAGGGAGGGAGTGAGATGCAGGTGGCGATCGACTCGCGTTCATGATAAGCAGAAATTGACCAGGTGAAGGGGAGAGACAGGAATTCTGGCTAGCAGAAACAAAAGGACAAAACTAAGAAGCAGTTTAGATTCAAGGCAACTTTTTATCTGATTCAGACAGAGACCAAGCTCTGTACCTCCGATTTCTCAAACACTCTATTGTCATTCTGTATACCATCCTTGGGGCTCCCCAGGTAGCAAAAAGAACCCACCTACCGATGCAGGAGACAGACACAACTGAGCGACTGAGCACACATACCATCCTTTGGCCATGGCTGTCGGAACGGGGAGGCTCACTTCATCCCCACTAAGGGCTGCCCGTGAAGGCTGCCTGCCTGCCTTGTGGCTCCTGAGGGCAGCAGCTGTCCTTTGCTGTAGCCCTGATCCAATGGCCCAGGGTCCCCTGTCCTCATGTGATGAGCAGGACCATTCTGCATTTCTCTTAGGGTCTGAGCTAAAAGTAGATGTTCTTTCCATTTAGAAAAGTATGGATATTGTGTTGTTTTCCATGGAGAACCAGTAGCTATGCCCTGAGCTGCCCACCCTCCAACCCACCGCAGGAACTCGGGGTGGGTTGGAAATTGCTTTGTGAATAGCTCAAATGATGGTGATGTGACTTTCTAAAAAAGTCTATTAAAGTGCTTATTCTAATAGAGATACAATCTACATTCAAATTGTTTCTGTCTATAACCCAATTTACACAAAAACTGTTAGATTTTCTCCAAATTTGGATGATATATAAAGGATAGACTGGCTGAAAATACAGGCCATGAGGTATACAAAAAAATTTTCTGCGTCCCGGAGGGCAGAGTTATCTTCCAGGCCCCTGAAACTGACATAAAAGTCAGGGCACCTGGATGACCCATAGAGACATGTCAGACACCCACAGATGTCATGGTCAGAAAATCAACAGGATTTCCAAATGTGAGCTACAAAAGGAAGGCCAGAAAGACACATGCTCCATGAGTGTTGTTTCATTGTTTCTCATAAGGGCAACCCTATGTAGCAGGCTCCAGGGTGCTGGATTTATGTATATATTTAGTGGTGGTCGATGGTTCTCATAAGCAACACAGGGGAGTGGGGAAGACAGCTGGTGATGATTATAAGTTTTTACTGTGAAGATGACATTTTCAGCTTCCACTGCAAAAAGCAATGTTGGCTCTTGCAGGTGCACAGCTGAATGTTCTGGATTTTGAGATGCGATCACCGGAAGATTGTGTCAGGTCTTCCCCCAACCCTCATTTTCTTGTCTTACTACCATGACCGCAAACAGCGATCCCTACCACCCTCGGCCATCTTCGATTCTTAAGGCTAGCAGTATTAAATACATCTCTCCCATCCCAAAATCAGATATAAAGTCATGGAAATGAGATAAAAATCTCACCTCCCATTGAAGCAACATGCCAGAAACTCAGAACGGATGGTCCAGATTCAGAGGTAGGCTTATTATTCATGACAACTGCCTAGCAGCACCATGAATGGGTAATGAGGGCACCATTATCAGGAGGGTTAAAGCCCGAAGCCCTGGGACAGTTATCATATACAGTATTGTGTTTATGACACTGTAACCTCACCCACCTCTCAGAAGAGGACGAAAAAGCAGGGCTTCCAATGTTGCTTCTGTTGCAATTCCATCTCTCTCAGCAATACTTTGGCCACCTGATGCAGAAAGCTGACTCCTTGGAAAAAACCCTGATGCGGGGAAAGATTGAGGACAGGAGGAGAAGGGGGCGGCAGAGGATGAGATGGTTGGATGGCATCACCGACTCAATGGACACGAGTTTGAGCAAACTCTGGGAGACAGTGAAGGCAGGGAAGCCTGGTGTGCTGCAGTCCATGGGGTCACAAAGAGTCGGACACGACTGAGCGACTGAACAACAACAACAGCAACAGCAACACCCTGGCCTGAGCTGGTCATTGAAGAAGCAATGAAAGGCAGCAAGAAGGAAGTAGAGACCAAAGCCACCAAGACACTGCCAAGCGAGCTTTAGTAAAACCAGACTGTTCGTGTTCTATGAACTTAATGGCATAAAGAACATGCAGTAAAAATAATTTGCATTCTCTGATTATATATGTTAGATCCCTAAATATCTTGATCATGTAATTTCACTAAAGATATCCTGATGTGGATCTGTGTATGATTTACATAAATGAGGCATTTGCATAAATTAAATTAACAAATATAAATACACGCTTACAAAATGCTGATACCGCTTAACTATTCTCATAAAAATAAATTATGAGGAATGACATATGATAGGCTGTGTGGTTTCTGGGCAATCATCGCGTGCCCCTGATACATTCTTGGCACTTCGATACCAGAGGAAGGAAAAAACTCCAATTCTAGCATTTCTAAGGGCGGGGTTCTCCCAGAGAATCTACAGAACAGACGTTTGGAAGGAGATGTTGTTTAAAGTGACTGAAAAACCTGGTTTAGTGCCATGACAAAGCACATGGGCACTGGAGGCAGACAGCGTCAGTTTAATCCTGACTCTACTGTTACCTCCCAGGTAGTTTAGGACAAGTCACCTAATATACACCTCAGCTTTCTCATCTGTAAACTTGGGATGGTACCAGTGCTGACCTCAAAAGGAGGTCATGAGTTAAGGAACAGGGAGGGACTTAGAACAGTACCTGGCATGTGGAAAGTGCACAGTGAATATTAGCTCTATTAGTATTATTGTGATGCCAACACTCAGCATGTTGGAAGAATAATTTCCCAAGGTGACATATCTACTCTATCTCTTGACCACTGATGCTCACAAATTTTCCAGATCTTTGGAGCCATGGGATGAGAGAAGAAAAATTGCCAAGGATCATCCCTTTGACCGATATTCAAATCATCCTGAACTGGGCTGCTGGAGTGACTCTGCAGGGTGAGTTCTCCTGAAGCAACTGCAGATTTGTACTTGCTCTAAGATATGAACCCCAAATGATTGGCATTGTATTCAGAAACCCCAGTAGACTGGTGGGTATGGCTGGTGGATCACACAGAAAGGACCATTGCTCGTGGTGGGTACCACACCCCACCCCAGTTCTGATCAGACCAGGGAGGGGGTGAGAGGAAACAAGAGAACTTAATTCCATTTAAATTTCTGCTCCTTGTGCACAGTCTAGCTCAGTCATTGTCACAACAGCAACCACAGGTGCTGCATCTTCATTCAGTGGCCGCTAATGATGTCAACGTCAGGAGCTGGACAGTGAACCCCACAGGCTTTTCTAGAATTACAGCCAATTGCACCTATGAGTTACCTCTTCCTCCTTTGCTGATACCCATGGGAATGATTTAATGATTACTAAAGTGAAAGTCGCTCAGTAGTGTCCAACTCTTTGCAACCCTATGGACTAGTCCATGGGATTCTCCAGGCCAGAATACTGGAGTAGGTAGCCATTCTCTTCTCCAGGGCATCTTCCCATTCCAGAAATTGAACCCAGGTCTCCCACATTGCAGGTGGATTCTTTATCAGCTCAGCACCAAGGAAGCCCAGTGATTACTAAGTCAGAGGGAATTATTATATTTCTCATCTCTAACTTAAGCTATATTTTATTTAATTTTTAAAAACTGATGATCAGAAATCAAATTATTCAGTGTCTTTGCTTTTGAGGTCACTGGAGAAAATAGTCTATTTTCCAGTGAAATTCAGATTTTTCCTATGAGCCTGCATGCGTGTGCCTGCTAAGTCACTTCAGTCATTTCCGACTCTGTGTGACCCCATGGACTGTAGCCTGCCAGGCTCTTCTGTCCATGGAATTCTCCAGGCAAGAAGACTGGAGTGGGTTGCCATGCTCCTCTACAGGGGCTCTTACGAACCCATGGGGATTGAATCCATGTCTCTTCCATCTACCTGCAATAGCAGTTGGATTCTTTACCACTAGTGCCACCCTATGAGCCTAGACCAAGCCAAATAAATGTTCTGTCCATTAGACACTCTCCAATCCAATAGCATCTCCAGAAGTTTATAAAGTAACCTCCAACCTCTCTCTAGGAATTTTCTCCCCATTTGAGACCAGTTCCCACAGTGGCCTCGCTGGTGATTAGAGCAGGGTTTGGTGCAGCTTTGTGGGGCCATAATGCCAGCTGTGGGGTCTGAGGGCACCAGAAAGCCCTCTGCCCTGGGATGATCACACCTGCTTTGAAATTTTGCCTCTCACTGGGTCTGGCTGACTACCCCGGAAGGCAGTGTACATGTTTCTGAGGTCAGGGTAATAATTACCATAATAGCAGCTATCAGTAACCCAGCCCCTTCTGCGGGTCAGGCCACATGCTTTACATATGCTGTCTCAACCACCCTGAGAGGCAGCTTTACAAATTTAGCAGTAGTAGTGATGAGATCTCAATGCTGGGATATCAGAGTGAGGTCCCATTCCTGGAAACACACCAGTAGTGTAGATGGTAAAGTTTCCAACTCATTGGGCCTACTGATGTCCATCCACACTGACGCTTAGTGTCTGGGAAGGGATCTCATCATTTCCATCCTTCCCAAGGCCATCCTTATAACCTGATGCCCTGTTGCTACTGCTGCTGCTAAGCTCCTTCAGTCGTGTCCGATTCTGTGCGACCCCATAGACGGCAGCCCACCAGGCTCCGTCGTCCCTGGGATTCTCCAGGCAAGAACACTGGAGTGGGTTGCCATTGCCTTCTCTGAACCTGATGCCCTATCTGCCCTGTAATCTCCGTCTGACTCCATCATGGCGCTCTTGACTAAGAACTCCTTCTGTAGCTTCTCCTCCAGCTGCTCTGGGCCTCAGCTCTCACATCTGTTGGATGGGAAAACTGAACTCTGATCGCATCTTCAGAGGGTCATTGCACAGATCAAATGAGATGATGAGTGTGAAACACACCAGCACCCGTGTTGGTCACTGGTAGTATGTTTCCACTGGGATGGATGTGCTACAGATTTGTGAATCTGAGCAACCATTTATTTGAAACTTATACCTTGGAAGTAAGTACCAAAATATTGAGACTATTGTTTGAACTCTAATTCTGTATTTCCAGTCCTAACATTGCTCTTAAGTGCCAGACTCACCTGCAAGCTGGACTGGTCCATGCATGAAATGAACAACATCAGGTGAAGACTCATTATGAAGGTGCACTGGCTGAAGTGGCCACTGGGGCCAGGGTGGGAGATGACAGCTCCCTCTTTCCCCTCTTCCAGTCCAGGACCAAGCTCAGGGGACTTCTCGAAGATGTAAACCTTTTGCTCACAGCATATGCAAGTCCCAGCCTAATAAGAAGCTCTAGATGACTCCCAGATACGCTAAGCTCCCATCAGAGCAGCATTTCTTAATAAGTTGTCCACCAACCACTTACATCGGAATCTCCTTATTACAGTAGCAGATGCCTAAGTCCATGGTATCCAAACCTGAGAGTGGACCTGAGGATCTACATATAATAAGCTTCCTAGATGACCTTTGCATTCTAAAGATTGATAACCAAAACATGAGAATCACCACTCTCTGCTCCTTTATACTGTTTCATAATAAACAGTGATTTTTTTACTAAGCATTTAAGAGAAAAGGTAAATGGTGTTTCAATTCATTTTTACAGTTTGCAGCATAAACTGTGGGACTTGAACTGTGGGTAATAGGAAATCTGAGGGCTTTGAGAAAAGAGGCTCATTATAAAAATTTTTTCTTTATAGCTATTGTTCTAATAGTTTTGCTGCCTTTGTTCCTAAGAGGAAATTTTCTTAAAGGAGCCCACAATGTTTACATTTATTCATTCATTCATTCACTTTGTTACGTATTACACGGTAATGAAATAGATGAGCAAGACATAATCCCTTTAAAAAAAAGTTGTGATCTAGTCAAGAAGATAGATGATTAAATTAAGAAAACCAATGCAATATCCTGAGTATAGGCTCAGATTCTTCCTTTCAATTCCCTGCCACTTAGCTGAGTCATTCTAATTTTAACGTGGGACTCTGGAAGTGCGGCTGCTTTTTACCAATAATGACTTGAAATAGATTCCTTCAATTTGCCTGATTCAACACAATGCTACAAACAGAGTCTGTCCCTTATCCAAATAGTTTCCTTGAATTATTCAACGTAGTGTGTGCCAACCATTTTGGCACTGGGCACTCCAGCTGAAAGCAGACCTTGTGTTGTGAAGATTACAACAGAGAAGCAGTAAGAGGACTTGGTGGATGGGCTGCTGGGCATGTGGCTGAGCTGACAAGCGGAGATGAAGCTTCTTGAAAGAACTCAGAGGGTAGGACCGGGGAGGAAGGAGAAATCTAATGGAAGGGAGAAAAAAAGACAAGAACAGGGGGAAAGTTGTGGGGGGAGGGGGGAGTGCAGAGATATTCGAGAAGTAGAAAGCGGTTCCTGAAGATGGGCCAAGCTGGTCACCCACAGGTGGGGCTGTCCCTCCTGCCACCTCTCCCCCACCCCTCACTGTGGTTCATCCCCGTGTTCCCAGGATAGTCTGTCCATGACAATGCCAACGGTTGACAGCAAGCCGGAATGGGATGGGATGGATGCTCCCCTTCCCTCTCCCTGTGACATCCATCAGAAGGGGCTAGCTTTTGAGCACTGAGAGAGGGGGGGAAAATAAGCAGAAGTAATTTATTCGGGATCTTTGAGAGGATAATAGCCAATTATTTGTTTATAACACTGGTTAAATTTTCATTAGGCAGATTAATGGAATATCATGCACTGTCAACATTGGACTGAGGGGTGGTCTGTAAGAGATAAACGGGCAAACAGGCTCTGTGTCTCTCTGAGTAAATTAGTTTTTGCTTTCCTGTTTTTCATATGAAAATGGGAAAGGTGGGCAAGGTGGTGCATTTTAAAACAGGTCTCGAGATGGGCCAAATTGGTTAAATATGAAAGCAATCCTGGTAATAAATACATTATAATAACTTAGCATCATGGCCATCATTTTTGATTTCATGAAAGTCTGGGATAATGTCAATTTTTAACCTGCTCTCTTAATACACATTTTTCTCTCCCTGAACTCAAATGTGCCTTGCTATGAGGTGAAACCATATTACTTGGGGGGCCTGATTTGTCTGTATAACATGCTCAGAATTACAGCTGGTAAGTGCAAGAGACGCCGGTTCTCCTGTGAGTTCCCGCATTGTCATCTGAGTGCTGTTATCAGGATCAGGATTCCCCGAGCTCCACAAGCCAGGAGAGTTGCTTATCACACTGCAAGTAGACTGAGAGGTGCATACTCCATGGGTTACTGGATGCTGAATCTCTGGTCCACAGTTGGGGTGGCTTCTTAATCTTTATATTATTCTATGTAAGAATCAGTGGATCCAACTTCAGAATCAAATTTCTTAGCAAATTTGGAAGTCACACACACACACACACACACACACACACTGAATTGGACCGTTTCATTAACAATTGATGTTCTGCAGTTAAAAAGAAAAAGTACTTGGCAATTGTTTAATTGAATTAACATTGGAGAATCATTAAGTTCTCTTACGGAGAAGGCAACAAAGAATTTTCATTTGCAGCTCAACTCTGGATTTTAAAAATAATGTCATTACTTAGAAAGAAGAGTATAGGGTGCAATTTTTTTCTTAAAAAATGACAGGGTGGTAAGGAAAGTTATAGAAAGAGGTGGAAGGAAAGAAGAAAGGAAGGAAGGAGGGGAGGAAGGAAATAAAGAAGGAAGAAGGGAGGGAAGGAGGGAAGGGAGGTAGGGGGAGAGGGAGGGAGGGAGGGGGAGGGGGAAGGAGGAAGGGAGGGAGGGGGAGAGGAGGGGAAAGGAGGGAGGGGGAGAGGAGGGGGAAGGAGGGAGGGGGAGAGGAGGGGAAAGGAGGGAGGGGGAGAGGAGGGGGAAGGAGGGAGGGGGAGAGGAGGGGGAAGGAGAGAGGGAGGGGGAGAGGGAATAGGGAGGGAGAGAGGAGGAAGGGAGGGAGGGGGAGGAGGAAGGAGAGAGGGAGGGGGGAGAGGGAAGAGGGAGGGAGAGAGGAGGAAGGGAGGGAGGGGGAGGGGGAGGGGGGAAGGAGGGAGGGGGAGAGAAGGGGAGAGGGAAGAGGGAGGGGGAGAGGAGGAAGGGAGGAGGAGAGGGAGAGGAGGGGGGAGAGGAGGGAGGGAGGGGGAGAGGGAGGAAGATAAAATGGGGGGAGAGAGGGAGGAAAGGGCATTTGCAGGGCTGTGGAAAATCAAATAAATGAAACCTGTTGTTCTTTTCGTAAAATGCCAAAATTTGCCGCAAATATGTCTAGTAAAATTTCTTTCAAACATTGAGGCACTACTGCTAGTTTCTGCAAACCATTTTACTGGTCTATATATTGATTTCTCTTTGAAGTAATTCTACGCCACAAACGAATTCCCAGCATGAACTGTTTATATAAATACTTTTGCTTTCTCAAAAAAGCTTTCCCGGCCAAAGACACGTGGCTGTAGCTCACCCTTGTCAGTAGTCTGAGAGGCCCATTCCCAGGTCCCATGACTAGGTCGTCCTTACTGGACATGACAGTGGTTGGGGAGGGGGTGCTGGGGGTGGGGGTGGGGAGCTGGAAAATATGGAGAACAAGGGCCGCCAGCTCTGCCTTTCCTTCTTCTGAGTCACACGTCTCTGCATCTTCAGGACAGTAACAGAGCGGGGATTGGATGAGCAGTCGTCAGGCTGACAGAGAGCTGGGGTGGCTGGTGTGCTTGGGCAACCAGGGCCCTCTAGGGAAAGCTGGGGCTCCCACCCATGCTTCTGAGCCATTTGAGCCTTTTCTAAGCCATGGGTTCCAGCTCAGAGAACAGCAAGGGCATGTGTGTTGCTTGTGGGTAAATTGCTCTGAGATGGGGAGAGGAATGGATGGAAGGTCACATTTGTGAACAGACTCTGAAGTGGCCTGAGCCCTTTCATGACTGCCAGCCAGGGTAATGGCCTTTCAAAGTCTTTAGGGACAACTTATTTCTTTAATATCCAGCATGGATGTATTGCCTATTAACCTCCTTGCCGGGGCATCGAGGACATAAATGCCTCCACAGTTGGGCAGCTTTGGGCAGGAATATTACAGCCTTCAGGAGGATTTCAGTTGGAGGGGAAGGTGGACAGGGGACCATTTCAAATCTCTGGGCACTTAGCACAAGCCTAGGACAACTGCCTTTGGCTACAGCATCCCTGAATCTCTGTTCTCACGGCCAGCTCTGCAAGGGGCCCTGTAGGAAGGCCCTTTGGCCATCCAAGAACTAAAATCCCTTCTGCTGGAGGATCTGGAGGTGATGGTAGTAGTTTAGACTCTACATCATGTCCAACTCTTGCGACCCCATGGACCCAACAGGCTCCTCTGTCCATGGGATTTCCCAGGCAAGAGTACTGGAGTGGGTTGCCTTGACCTTCTCCAGAAGATCCAGAGACCCACCCAGTGCAGACTTTGGCTGCTGTGACTAGTGTTCAAGGGATAGTTGCAGAGAGGAAAGCAATGCTGGATTTCCTGAATTTGAAATATGAAAGATATTCTCCAGGTTATTACATCCTTTTAGTGAAGGCAATTCACATTCTTTTGGTGGTTTATCCTACTTATAATGATCAAATCCTAGAATCAGAACTGCTAATGCAAACCACTTTTATAGCTGTAATTGGATCTGAGGCCAATGCAACCACGAAGTGGCCTAAGACTCCCTGGCAATGCTCAATCAGGATATGATATCGCTTATGAAAGTGATCTCTCACTATTGATACTTCTCCTGAGAGCAACACAAATTAGAGACATACTTGAGTAGTTCCGAGGCCTTGCTGCCAGACAACATGAGAGCAGGCCCTGTTAAAGCGGGGATTCTCAAGCATGGCATGAGGCACATTTCACTGTGGTCATTTAATGGAAACCCTCTGAAAGTCCTCTGCTGGGTCTGAGGGTAAAAGAAGTCCTAACATTTAGGGAACCACATGAAATGTGCTTCTTAAGAAAATTCGAGAACTGATAATGCTAATGACATCTGAAAGCAGACTTTGGGGGACTCTGGGATACTTGGTCACAAAGTGAAAACACATGGACTTCCCCATTGCTCAAAGCCTATATGCGCGCGTGCGCACACACACATACACCCACACACCCACACGTACTCCACACCCAGGGACTGGCGGATGATCTCTGAGTGGGCAGAGATCTGAGTCCTATCCAGGGATGGCTTCAGCTCCTAAATGCCAATCTAAGTAGCAGGTGTGAATCTCAGTCCACACATTTGAGGGTGCAAAGAAACAAAATTATTATATTGACTGTCTTTGTATTTCATATATTTTAAATACACCTCTTGTGGCTTCTAGATTCATCATAATTTCTGACTTTAGCACACTCCTGACTGACCTCTGCCCTCCCTCATGTCTGGAACTTGGTGTCCCTGCTGGGCTGAGTCTGTGGGTTCCTGGGGGCCCAGCCATCTCCCTGCAGAAGTCTCTGCTCACAGGGATGGCTGGGGGCATGGGGAAGCCCTGGTGAGTTGTCAAGTTCTTTGACACTTGATGAGTGAAAATGTATCATTTCCAGCCCTCCCGATGTGTCTCTGAGCGTGCAAAGGGCCTCGAGGAATCTTGGCGAGGGCACAAACCAGCCTGGCAGCTTTGATGAAGCCCCTGGAACACAAGGCTGAACAAAGGACACTGACTTTCATGTGATGCCTGGGAGGTGACACATGGGCTCTGGGAGCTTATATCTGTTCCCACATTCAGCCTCACAAAATCCTGTGCTGTGAGGAACCATTTCGCTTTCTTTTAACTTGTGCATTGTCTACTACCAGGTGTCTACATATCAACCACACGTCGTCCATGCTCGCAGAGCTTACTGTTGCATGGATGAGACACAGGGATAAAAAGCCCATCTCGATAAGGCAGACAAGTGCTGGAGAGGCATGAGCAAGGGAGATGGGGAAAGATCTAGAAGGACAGTGGGCTCAGAAAAGGATTCTGGTGGAAGTGACACTCTTCTTCCCACTCTCATTCTCACCTGTGGCCGAGAGAAGCTAAGCAGCATGTCCAAGGGCACAGATTAAAGAAGTCTGGAAAAGAAAGTGAAAACCTCCCCACAATGGCCTCTGCCAATCCCTTCCATGTGTATCTCCTAACTCCTAGAAAGAGTCCTCTTCCAGCTTGTTCCAACGCATGGACAGAGTCTGGGGGCAGGACCCAGGGAGGAGAAAGAGGTTCTAGGAGTGAAGAAAAAAAGCCTTGATGAGGAGAGGGAGCCAAAGAAGGACTGAAGCAGGGAAGGAACCCCAAGGTTTTAGAGGCCAGCTCACTTCTCAATTTGAAAATCAGGAAGAGGCTCAGGCTCCTGAAAACCAATTATTGGAACTGAAGTTCCACATGACACTTTAGACAAAATCGTATAA
Organism: Okapia johnstoni; assembly: GCA_024291935.2. NCBI lineage: Eukaryota > Metazoa > Chordata > Mammalia > Artiodactyla > Giraffidae > Okapia > Okapia johnstoni. The sequence continues at coordinate 75,249,769 of CM044318.1, read as the reverse complement.
ACAACAATGGCAAATCCTCTATGCTGTTTAGAAGTGGAACTGGAAAAAGGGAAAGATTAGCTTTAAACGGGATCGGCCTACACATGTATACTCTACATTTTTTTTTAAACTTCTTATTTTATATTAGAGTAGTGCAGGAGGCCTGGGTTCAATCCCTGGGTCAGGAAGATCACTTGGAGAAAGGAATGGCAACCCACTGCAGTATTCTTGCTTGGAGAATTCCATGGACAGAGGAGCCTGGCAGTCTATTGTTCATGGGGTTGCAAAGAGTTGGGCAGGACTTAGCAACGAACACGTAGCCAATTAACAATGTTGTGATAGTTTCAGGGGGCTTCCCCTGCTGGTGGCTCAGTGGTAAAGAATCTACCTATAATACAGGAGATGCAGATTCAATCCCTGGGTCAGGAAGATCCCATGGAGGAGGAAATGGCAACCCACTCCAGTATTCTTGCCTGAAAAATCCCAAGGACAGTGGAGCCTGGCAGGCTACAGTTCAAATGGCCGCAAAGATTCAGTGGATAGCAAAGGGACTCAGTCATACATATAAATGTATCTATTCTCCCCCAAACTCCCCTCCCATCCAGGCTGCCACATAACCTTGAGCAGAGTTCCCTGTGCTATACAGTAGGACCTCATTGGATATCCATTTTAAATATAGCAGTGTGTACACGTCCATCCCCAGTTCCCTAACTATCCCTTCCTCCCAGCAACCATAAGTTCATTCTCTAAGTCTGTGAGTCTGCTTTTCTTTTGTAAGTAAGTTCATTTGTATTATTTCTTTTTAGATTCCCTGTATAAGGGATGTCATACGATTTCTCCTTCTCTGATGATAATCTCTAGGTCCTTCTCTGTATGATAATCTCTAGGTCTTTCTATGTTCTGCATTGGTTTTATATTTTCTTAATTTAGGAATAATGCTGTGCTTATCAGAAAAATGTCAAGCAACAATGTGCTGTAAGGTCATCCAGATTCTCCTATATATATCATATCTTGGGCAAGAGAGCAGAAAACTTGACTTACACATATTTCAAACCCTGTCATCTGAATCACAGACAGCATGGACCTGCCGGTCTCAACCCCCATAGGTGATGTCATGGGGCTGATAATCTCCAAATTGCCTCTAATCCTATAATGGCTTCCAAACCACATTATTTTGCCACACATAACAACCCAATTACTAATACCACCATTTTCATGTATGCAAAGGACAGCTAGCTTTTCAGCCATTAGATGGATGCACAGCTACAAGTTAACTGGCAGTTTCAGTGCAACATGAGGAAACTGCCATTCTTACTACATTCCGAAAAAAACCGTAACCAAACAGCTATACTCAAAGCCCAGTGTCATCCAAGCCTGCTTGTCAGTCAGCAAGACAGGCCTGTCTGCAGGGCCCCTGGCTGTTTTCTGAAGTGAGAAAACCCTTCGTGGTGCTTTATTTTGTGAAGAGGCTAACGTGGACACACTCAGAGACATCAGAATTCTAAAGTGCACCCAGACTTTCTGCGCCAAGTTTTCCCAACTCTGCATTAGAATAGAGTAGAGGAGGGGAAACAAGGGCCTACTGTGTAGCACCTGGAACACTGCTCAATGTTATGTGGCAGCCTGGAGGGGAGTGGGGTTTGGGGGAGAATGGATCCATGGCTGTATGTGGCTGAGTCCCTTTGCTATTCACCTGAAATTATCACAGCATGGTTAATCAGCTGTGTGTGTGTGTGTGCTAAGTTGCTTCAATTGTGTCCGATTCTGTGCGAGCCCATGGATTGTATTCCGCCAGGCTCCTCTGTCCATGGGATTCTCCAAGGAAGAATACTGGAGTGGATTGCCATGCTCTTCTCTAGGGGATCTTCCTGACCCAGGGATCAAACCTGAGTCTCTTAGGACTCTAGCATTGACAGACGGGTTCTTTACCCTAGCACCACCTGGGAAGCCCAAAAAAACAGGTGTGGAAAATGCATGCATGCTCAGTCGTGTTCGACTCTTTCGATCCCATGGACTATAGCCCGCCAGGCTCCTCTATCCATGGGATTTCCCAGGCAAGAACACTGAAGTGGATTGTCATTTCCTTCTCCAGAGGATCTTCCACTCTCAGGGATCGAAACTTCGTCTCCTGTGTCTCCTATATTAGCAGGCAGGTTCTTTACCACTGAGCAACCTGTACTCCAATAAAAAATAAAGAGTTAAAAAAAAAAAGAATAGGAAGGGGGAATCTACAGTTTGTGTCATTTTGAGAACGGGATTATGTAGTTAGTCTCTGATGGGCCTTGCAGATCATCTAGTCTGGTCAAGACCCAGAGAGAAGGGAGGGCCCACATGTGGCCAGGTGGATCTCGGCCTCAACTCATGACTCTGACTTACAGCATCAACTAGAAAGCTGCCAAGACAGGTGGAGAGCCAGCAACCAAATTTTGAAAAGAAAGGAAAGGATCTTCAATAGGGGAATAGCTTCTCCAAATCCTCCTCCACCCCAGCGAGCATCCACTTGGCTTTCCCCAACCTCTCCTTGGTCTACCTGTTAGAATGAATAATATCCCAACTAATGCTCTGATATACTCTTCCTTTAGGCTTCATGGTTTTCCAAGCACTCTCCACTTTTCATTTTCATCTTGTCTCACCTTTTGTGTTTCTTCCACGCAGTTTTTCCTCTCGTTATTCCCAGGCTGGTCTGTCTACTCCTCTTGTCTCTGTGTGCGTCTAAGACTCTCAGTCGTGTCCGACTCTGTGTGACCCCACGGACTGTAGCCCACCAGGCTCCTCTGTCCATGGGATGCTCCAGGCAAGAATACAGGAGTAGGTTGCCGTGCCCTCCTCCAGGCGATCTTCCCTACCCAGGGATCAAACCCATGTCTCTTATTTCTCATGCATTGGCAGGTGGATTCTTTACCACTAGCACCCTACTCAGCCCCAAATATGGCACCTTTCACACATTACACTTCAAAAATATCCCTGGAAGATGGTCCCTCCCTAGGATCAGGGGCAATCTTTTACTTCCCTTTGTATTCCTACAATCCCTGGCACATAGGAGGCACTCAATAATACTTGTTGAATGAATGAATGGTTGAATATAAGAATGAATAGATAGATGATAGACACATAAGCAAAGGAACTGTTCTCACATTCCTGCCATGATTCATAGTCTAGGAGTTACCGCCTTTTCACAGCCATCTACTCTAGAACTTTCATCTTCTGAAAAAACTATCATAAGCCTAACACGAGACCGAAGGCTGTATATCTACTTTTTACCAACACATTCTTCTCCATTAGAAAAATCTGGTGGCCCTCTGGCTGCAATAAGTAGGTATGTTCTTTGCATAACGAATGGACAGAAATAGATTTGAAGAAATAGATTTAAACTAGACATGGACGGCCCCAGATGGATTTGTTTGGGGTGTGGAAGAACATCTTGAACTATTTTTCAAACATTCAGTTTCGGCAAAAACCAAAACATGTTTTGCCAATCACTTTCCCTTAATTTTAAGACCCATGGATTTCAAAGGAAATTTAATCTGAATGTTTCCACTTCATTTACCCCATCTCTTCAAAATATTCTCCTGAAAAAGTGAACTGATGTCCTAGAAGTTTAAAGGACCCTTTAATAGTTTGCTGGTTTCTTTGAAAGGACGAGCCACTTAACAATTTAGGATGGAATCAAAAACTCCTAAATCTTGAAATAAAAGAAAAAAACATAGTACAGACCAGTTCAGTTGAAGTTTGGATCAAGGAGGTGGACAGTGTGTTTTCCATGCTAAAACAAAGAAGAAATGGCTAAAGTTAAAAATTAATGGAAATATAATTGCTTAAAAAGTAGATAAATTCTACATGATCAATGGACAAAAATATAGCTAGAGATCATTACAGATATTGATTCATGTGTAATAGACTGAGTCATCTGTTCACTTTGGTTTATTTGTGATAGAGTTCGAGTGTGTTGTCAGTAACTCCTTAATCATAAGTGCACAAGACCATGGCAGAAATTTCATGATGAAGCTTGAAAAGGAAGGAAATAGCAGAACTGTGGGTGCCAGCTCCCTCTAAGCTCCTCCTAAAGTGTCAGTTACCCTCCTGCACATTATGCCATAACCCAATCATTAGTGACACTTGGGTGGGATTTGTCAACTATTTGCTTCCTGGTGTGTTTATGCAGGCTCAGATGGTCCCTGCAGACCTTACCTGACATCCTTTTGTTCCACCAGATCCTTCCACTGTGTCAGTTACAAGCCAGAAATAGCCTGGGCCCCTGGGGCATGTATCTAATTCATGGGAGTCACTAGGGGACATTTAGTTCACAGCAGAAATCCAGTCAACACCCTTGTTCCCCATAGTTAATATACCGTTTAACACCACTGTGGCCAAAGAAGAATTAGTCCATCTCTTGCAGACCACCCACACCACTAATAGCTAATAACTAACACATGGGGAGACCATAGCTAATGATATCCTTGGGTTCAGTGGTTCATTGTGTTTTTATTTCTTTTTCCCTTTCTTTATTAGCATGCACTCATTCAATTAACCATTGTTGAGCACCCATTGAATGCCAAGTGTTGTGCTGGACATTTCAAAGGAGACACAAAAATGAGGGAACTATAGCCACTGCTATCAAGAAGCACATAGGCTCATAGGATTAACTGTCATATTGGTGCATCCATTCATGCACTGCTGTAGCTTTTTGTTCATGCACGCTATGGTCAATGCAATTCATATTAAGGAAGGGTACATTTTAAATTAGGCACTTAAACATTTGGAGAGAAACCCAAATGGGGAGGCCATTGTGCCTCCCAAAGCAGTGAATTATTGTGAATTATCCTCCCAGAATCAATCAACATTGACATATTAGTGCACATAGGAGGCCTCAGCAGCAGATTCATGGCATAGATTTCACTTGGGGGTGAAATGAAAAACTGGAGACTACTCGTGAATACCTTCTGAAATACTGTGAGAGTTGGCAATCTGAAAAAGGCCAATAAAGAAAAGCATGAATTATAAACTCCTAAAGAAGCTGACTGAGGATACCGCCAAATGAGAACCAATAATAGAACGTTCCCCATCAATCAGCGCATCTGTCCTTAGACCAGAAGTCTTTGACTTTTAAGTTTGCCAATCCCAGTCCCGCCACATTAACTTGCCTCCCAAACAAAGATTCTAAGAACCACACGTTTTTAATTATACAAAGTAAAGGTTGATGAATGATTCATACAACTAATCTAAACTTGGGCCAGGTTAAAATAATACTGTGTAATAACTTATATTTATATAGCTCATAAGAGCACTTTTCTCCAGAGCTCAAAGTGGTTTTCAGATACTATCTCGTCTCTTCTCATAATATCCTTGTGAAGTAGACACGGTAAGGGTACCCTCACTTTCCTTCCACGGACAGGGCAATAAAGGGCCAGAAAATGTTAGTTCCAAGTCCAAGATCACACAGGATGGTAGACCAGAATCCACAACCGTATTTGTACTTAGAAAAGATGTCATCTCAAAAGTCTGGAAATGAAGGGACAGTGGCATTGATAAAGCGGGATTTCTTCATGATGACAGATGACCACATTAATGGTGGAAGTTGGGATACTGACAGCTTGAGGCCATAGTGTTCCCTTTGTCTTGGTGGCTTTGGGGGACATTGGAGGTACTCAGGGGTTTGAGGAACTAAAGATGTAAATTCTGAGTTAGAATCATGGCCCATCAGCTCCAAGATTCATCCCCTTGATGAGGTCGTGAATCAGCATGGCTGTTGTGGGCGACATCAGTGTCCTACCAAGCTCCCTAGGACCTTAACCCTTGAGTGTGCCAATGTCTGTACTTCTACTTAGGGGCCCACTCATAGATCCTAGAAGAGAGGGGTCTTGGCCACTTTAGGCAGGCTAGAAGTGCCTGCATATTAACTTCCCCCTGAATGGAGTAGGGTGTGAATGTCTGAGCTCCTTATCCTTTGAGTGAAATAACTGAGGCAGGACCCTAATGCTTCCCAGAGTCTCCTCTTGGGATTAAGCTTTGAATACTCACAGTGGTCATTGGCTGGGTCTTGAAAGTTACCTTCCCATCCCTGTCTCACCTCTCAACAGACAAGTTGCCCAGCATACTCATATCAGGGTCTGCTTCTGGGGAACTCAAGCCGTGACAATGATCCTCCCTCTCACCATGCTGGACATACTGGTGACTCACTGTGGAGCATCCATGGACCACGCCTCCATGACAAACTGTATCCATCCTTCTCTGAGGGTGTCAGCTCCCCAAGTTCCCTGCACACGTTGGGAAGAAGAGCACACTGCTAAGTCTAGGGCAGGACTTGAGCAAAGAGGAGTAAAAGTAGAAGTGTGCTCCAAAAAATCTGAAATTCATCTCAGACTCTTTCCTTTGATGTCTGGTCAGACTGTATCAGAAAGTTAGAAATGAGTGAACTTTTGAAAGCCATATTCTCATTCTTGAACATAATTTAAATTTTTCTCATTCCACCTATTGTATGGCCAATGGCACATGTGAGAAGTATAATACTGCTTGAATTTATTTTCTTGGATATGTCAACCTTATGCTGTACGTTTGCATCCATCTATAAGTGTGGTGAATATACTTGCCCCCTAGTGGCTTAGTTGGTATTTGCAGAATGTAAATTTCATTCATTCATTCACTTAGTAAATCAGTCAATCTATCGGTCAGTCTGATAGCTTTCCGGAGAGCTTGGTTGGTAAAGAATCCACCTGCAATGCAGGAGAGCCCGGTTCGATTCCTGGGTTGGGAAGATCCCCTGGAGAAGGGATAGGTTACCCAATCCAGTATTCTTGAGCTTCCCTTGTGGCTCAGCTGGTAAAGAATCCATCTGCAACGCATGAGACTTGGGTTTGATTCCTGGGTTGGGAAGATCCCCTGGAGAAGGGAAAGGCTACCCACTCCAGTATTCTAGCCTGGAGAATTCCACGGACTGTATAGTGCATAGGGCTGCAAAGATTCGGACACAACTGAGCAGCTTTTACACTCATATTCACATCAGCCAATCTGATAACGAGACAGGCTATACTGGACGTAGTGCTAGTACAGTCATTGTACTAGACATGGCACTAGGGGCTGGTGAAATAAACAGTTCCCAGCTTCATAGAGCTTATAATTTTGTGAAATAAATAGGTATAAAAGCAAATTAACACTAATAATCAAATAATTGAAAATTGTGAGAAATTTTCAATTCTCATGAGGGAAATAAATGCTATGTAAAAAAGCTGAAAGCAGGGATTGTTTAATTTGAGGACAAAGTCAGATAAAGCCTCACTAAGAAGTGACATATCAGCTGAAATCTCAAGGATAAGCAGTCAGGCAAAATGTGGAGAAGGGCAATCTTAGCAGAAGGAACAGCATATACAAAGGTCCTGAGGATGGAAAGAGTTCAAAACACATCTTCAGAGGAAGGATAGCCTTGTGATTTAGAGCATGCAATACAGATTCTGGCAGACTGGGCCCCCAAAGTCCTTCTTCTGTTGTTAGCTCCGAGACCTTAGCAAGAAACTTAACTTCTCTGTGCCTCATCTGTAAACTGGGGATTGCAATAACAGTAAGGATCTGGATAACAGTAATATACTGAAATAACAATAAGAAGCCCAGAATTTCACAAGGACTCAAAAATATTTTGGTTACTCATCAGAGCAAGTGGGCTGCATTGGCTGGCATAGAACTGGTCAAGTCTTAGGAGGCCAATTCCAACACATACACACTTTTCTTCTTCTCTCAGTTCTTCATTCAAGATAGTGGTCTTTAGAACTTCCCTGTTCAGAGTGTGGTCTGAGGATCAATGGCATCGCCATCACCTGGGAGCGTGTTAGAAATGCCGAACTTCAGGTCCCACCCTAGACCTCCTGAATCAGAGTCTGCATTTAACAAGCACCCTGGTGACTCTTCTGCACATTCAAGTTTGAGAAGAGCTACTCTAGAGGCTTCAACTGCCATGGTTGCTCAAGGTCAAAATGTCAATATTTCATGGCATTATAGAAACTGCTACCAGGTGACATCTCCTTCCTATTTTGGTCTCGACACTATCCCTTTGAACAAATACTTGGAGGCTAAGTGCCAAAGGAGAAAGAGATTCTCCTCCCTTTTATACAGGGATTGGAAGGCTGGAGACATGCTATCAGTTGGAAGATTTGGACCCAAAGTTGTAGAGTGGGCCAGGGAAAGATGGGGATGTAGGGAGAGAAAGGGGAATAGAATAGAGATTTTCTTTTTTTTTTAAACCCCCAACTTTTATTCCACCTCTCTCTAAAAATGTTTTTATAAAAAGTGACTCATTAAAACCTAATAATAATGAAATAAGTCACAGGAATGTAATGCACAGCACTGGGAATATAGCCAATATTTTATAATAACTTTCTGTGGTTTGTGAGCTGTGCTATACACCTGAAATAAATATCTTGTAAGTCAACAATAAATAAATACATAAAAATTTTAAAAGTGATCCAAGTGTCTCCCATCTCTCATCTTTGGTCACCACCAAAATGAAAATTCTCCCTACCCTCAACCATCTAAAACTTGTGATTGGCATCACTGTGTTGAAATGTAATCATACATTTGACTATGTCACTATGAAAAATTAAAATATTGATAAAAACTGGTAAGCATGTACACAAGCAAGATGGCTATATGGAACAAGACTGAAAAGTATAACTTTATTTTTTTTTAAGTCAGATTTTTTTTCTATGTTTTATAAATAGCCCATGATTTGGGGCTGCTTCTGATATTATTTACAACACAGAGAACAAAGCACAAAGGCTTATAAGCTGCTCGTATTATCTGAATATCAAGCAAGAGTTTTTAGCACCATTTCCTTCCTAAACATACAATTTAGATTTTGTCACATTTGTAATTACTTTGAACGTTTCACACACACGACACAAAGGATTCTGATGTGATGTTTCCTTTGATAGCCTATTATGTTCAACGTGAATTCTAAACCCAATCATGTTACCAAATAATACTGCACATTAGAGGTTTTCGTAGTTTATTTGCAAAATAAATAAATAAGCCCACAATAATCTCAAATGAAAACAAACCAAGGATGCATTCCTCATAAATTTACATTATGTTTGATCACTTTTGAGATAAGATTTAGGTACCCTAACTAGAGAGGATTGTCTGAAAAATAATTTATCAGTTGGACAGGCCAGTTTCTTCAATTTTTTTTAAAGAAAATATATGTATTTATTTGATTTTGACTGCACTGGGTCTTTGCTGCTGAGAAAGTCCACCACGCTCAGCAGCAAAGACCCAGTGCAGTCAAAATAAAATAAATAAATTTAAAAACAAATTGAAGAAACTGGTTGTGGTGCACAGGCTTAGTTGCCCGCAGCACATGGGATCTTCCAGGACCAAAGATAGAACCCGGGTACCCTGCATTGGCAGGTGAACTCTTAACCACTAGACCACCAGGGAAGTCCTCTTCAGTTTTTTGGGCACACATTTAAATAACATCTATGTGATGATGAATCTCTATCTGTGATTAAAGGACACTCATAGGAGGTGACTTAAAGGCTTCTATGAGGAGCTCTTGAGAAAGGATCCCTTCATTTCACTAGGAGATAAATTCAAATCTTGTTTCAGCAGAAGATAACAGGGGTTTTCAAGTTGTTTAAATATTGAGCACACTCTTCTCCCCTGACTTCAGGCTGGAGTCTTTTGAGGGTGGTGCAAAGAATGTGTGCATGGGGAGGAGGTCTGAAGTTTGAGAATTCATTCCTTCATTCAAACATGCATCATCATTCTGTTTAGGAGATTTATGGAAAAGGTGGGAACTCTATTAAAACTTAAAATATAATCTATACAATATTTTAAGAAACCTTTAAGAAATGATACACAGAAATAGGTATTAAGAAATTTCCTTCAAAGTCACACCACCCCATTCACACGACTACCTTTCTAATTGTTCATTCCTAAAAAGTAGTAACTGTTTGGCCAGGTTTGCAGTTTTGGGGGGTGTGCCCATAACTCTTCAAGGAGCAGGAGCGCATTCATCTTTGTTCCTTCATGTCTGGTTCTAAATGAATGTTCAGTGGATGTTTGTTGAATGAATGAATAAGTGAAAGCAGGAATGGATGGATGGGAGGAAAGAAGAACAGATGCCTAGACACTACACTGTCTCTCAGATTAGATTTGAACTGTGAAAGACAGAAGTGAAGGGGAAATAAAGCAGGATATTATTTTAGAATTATTTTTTGATGAAGATTTTTTTTTTTTGCAAGGTGCCCAACTTGGGTCCAAGCAAGGAGAACAGGCAGCTAGCTCATACTTAAAAGTCCTGAACTCCCAAATGGCTTTCAGGGAAGGGTTTTTAAAGGCAACCTTAGAGGTGAGGTTGTAGAATGTGAAATCAGCTTGTGAACATCCTTCTGATTGGTTGATGGTGAAGTAACAGGGTGATGTTTCAGGAATCTCAATTATCAACCTGGTTCCAACTGGTCTGGAGACTACACATTGGCAGTCAGCATGCAGTTAACTTAACTAACTCCTGTAGATTGAATTTTTTATTTCATGTAATAGAAACAGTTCAAACTAGCCAGGGAAGGGTGGTAATTATGGGCCACAGAAGTGAAGTCATGTAACTGTAGGTACATGACTGGATCAAGGTATTAGGATGACATATTTGGGGGCTTGGTTTTTTTGAGGGGGAGGGGGTTGATATTTTTCTTTCTTACCTCTGTTTCTCTCCATCTTGGCTTCGCTCTCAGGCAACTTCAGGTTTATGTAATCTTTGCAGCACCTGCTTTCAAAAGGAAAAAATATCATCTTGCTTTTGGTTCCTCTCTCCTTCTATTCCCCACATTCACTCCTCATTTCCATGCTGGGCATACACACAGATACACCATGATCCGTTAGAGGTGTGTCATAATGTTCAGAGAATAGGAAAACCTAAACTCATGTGCAATAACTTGCAAAAGAATTTTAAAATGTATTTCATAATCAGAATATAAGATTCTCTTATTTAATTAAAAGAGAAAATGTTTTATCTCAAGATAAAAAGACTGTTATTCCAATTTTGGAGAAATAAAAACAAATAATTTCACACTGTTATCCCTATCTTAGAGAAATAATGTTTTAATGGCAGTTGAAGCACAGAAATCCTAAGTAACTTACTTGCCTGAGGTCACATAGCTGTTACCTAGCAGAGTTAAGATGCTATCTAGTAGCTTTGAGACCTGCCTGGTTGAGCTGAGACGCAAACTGGGGAGGTCTGTCAGCAAAGCCAAAGTTTCTAGTATTTCTGCTTGGATGCTAAGCTTATTTCCTTCTCTGTAGAAATGGAAATAATAATAGCACCTACTTCTAGGGTTGTTAAGAGGATTTTGTGAATTAATACACAGAAAGTGCTTACACTGTTTCCTAGCACACAGTAAAAGAAAGAAAGAAAGTCGCTCAGTCATGTCTGACTCTTTGCAACCCCAGGGACTATACAGACCATGGAATTCTCCAGGCCAGAATACTGGAGTGGGTAGCCTTTCCCTTCTCCCGAGGATCTTTCCAACCCAGGGATCGAACCCAGGTCTCCCGCATTGCAGGATTCTTTACCAGCTGAGCCAAAAGGGAAGCCCACAGCTAGCACTCAGTAAAGGCCAGGAGTTCGTACTCTTAAAAATATTTCTGAGCTGAAGGCTTGAGGGGTTGGGGGTGGGGGTGGAGGAGAAAGCAGAAAACCAAGACTTAACTAATCAAGGGTTCCAGGTAGTAGGGTTAAAGCTTACTGATATTAGACTATGTAGAGCTGACAAATGTCAAACTTTCCTCTCTATGGTTTAATTATGCACAAGTTTAAGGCAGCTTTGGTGTTTATGATTTTTTACCCAGAGACTGAACCTCTGAGAGCAGACACGCGTAATTGGGGATTGCCTTTGCCAGCCAATCACAATGGCGATTTCCCTTACAGCTGAGTATAATTTTAATTCTGTTAAGGAAACTGTATTTCTTACAACAGAATTCCAAATGTTCTACTTGGTAGTTTAATAACTACAGAAAATAGACATGTAGGCTTCTTCAAGAAAACTTCAGATGCCTAAAGAATGTAGAATATTTGAACTTTGGACAAGTAACAGGATCGCACACAGATTCCTCCTGGAAGCAGTGCACCGCACTTTCTTTCCTGGCCCTGAGAAACGTGCTTGGGGGATTAACACCTGTTGCTTCTATCTAGTGAGAAACTTGCTTGATAGCTAGCAGTTAACTATCCACACAGTGAAAGAAAGTATTAGTCACTCAGTTGTGTCCAACTCTTCACAACCCCATAGACTGTAGCCCGCCAGGCTCCTCTATCCAAGGAATTGTCCAGGCAAGAATACTGGAGTGGGTTGCCACACCCTTCTCTGGGGGGTTTTCCTGAGCCAGGGATCAAACCTGGGTCCTGCATTGCAGGCAGATTCTTTACCATCTGAGCCACCAGGGAAGCCCCATGCAATGCACACCCACAACTAAAGCAAACCTTCACCAGAGCCTCCAGTTTTCCTTCCACCAGAGAATTTATTTCTAATGTCACCAAGTATCCTACTGGAAATGATAAATTAATTCCTGAGATGGAGACATAGAGGTCCCTGGCAATGCCAGGATTACAAAAAACTTTGGGGCATCCTTCTAAAGAGGGACACAAGCTGTTAACTGACACTGACATGTATTAGCAAAAAGGCCAAAGCAAGTGTCTTGCTTTGCTGATTCAGCACAAAGGAGAGGATATAAGCATTATGATAACAGGGCCATTCATGTTGCTACGGGCTATAGTTGTGTGTTCACACTTCCATAATAAACCTATTTTCAGGGGCTTATAATTCAACCGTAAAAATCGGCTCCATGCTCAAACTTGGCAGAACAAAATCTTAGACTCTGAGCAAAAATCCCTCCCTGACTTAAAATATTTTTTAAAGATCTGTTTTGGATGGAGTTTAAATTTACAAAGTGCCAAAAATATTAGGGATTTGAACAGCTCTTTTTCTTTAGTTGATACCTAGAGACAAATAATCCATTCTTATGTAAAGGATGCTCTGGGTTTTTTTTTTTTTTCATCAGTTTTGCCTGAAAGGTTGTCAAGTTGGAAAGAAGTTAAACACCAATCTGAAATGAATTAGAGAGCATTAGACAATAATTAAACTGAAATTAGAGCATCATTTATTCATCAAGTCACCACTAAGAAAAGAATGCAATCCTCGTAGATACCTTTAAAATATTTAGATATCTTAAACACCTTTGCAAGTCGGAGAGAATGATGGGATTGTTTCTGCTCAGAGGGGTTTGCTGATGACAGTGACTGAATTTTAAATGTGGCTGAGCCCTGGGGAGGGAGGTCGGGGGATGGAAAATGAAGCTAAGCTGCACTCCAAAAGCTGCCTTCCACTTGTGTGGACAAACGGAAGTGATGGCTGATTCCTGGGAAACTCTCCCATCTCCTTGGATAGCTTTGCTCCCAGAGTCCCCCAGGTCATGTGGGGCAAATTCAGCAGGTTGGTGAAATATCCCCTTACCTTTCTCCTAAGAAGTTACTGCCACAGGCAACTGGGGCTTGCCCCACTGCAGCCCTCTGAGAAATCACATAGAATGTACCTCAGAACTGTCTCTCCAAAGAAGGAAAGCCTGGACCATTCAGTCATTCAAAGAAATAACTTCCTCACTTTGATGCTGGGAAAGATTGAAGGCAAAAGGAGAAGGGGGTGGCAGAGGATGAAACAGTTAGATAGCATCACCGACTCAATGGACATGAATTTGAGCAAACTCTTGGAGACAGTGAAGAATAGGGGAACCTGGTGTGCTGCAGTCCATGGGGTTGCGAAGAGTCGGACAAGACTTAGGGACTGAACAATAACAACCCTTCTAGACTTCTGGGGCTTTAGAGAAGGCCTAATGACAGAAAGGAGAGGTGCAACAGCCTTTGAGGTTGTATAGGAACTGTCCACCACAGCTGCAGCTGAAGTCAGAGGTGGCCCGAGGGGCTGTGGCGAAGAGGGTGACTAGCTTGTCCCGGGCTGCCAGGACTTACCTAATTTTAGCACTGAAAGTGTCAAATCCTAAAACCCCTCAATTGCAAGAAAACTAGGAAACTTGGCACCCTAGTGATAAAGAAACCAACAGCAATCTGCTAAAGGGGGAGTAGAGCCCCAGGGCCGTGCTCTGGGACCATAAACACTTCTGCAACTGTTTTCTAACAAGGATGTGTCCACTTAGCTGCTGAGGCTTTTGTGAGCTGGGGAGAGCACTGAATTGCTAGGATAAAAGGTGATTCCACTGGAGGTGGGGAGGGGGCTCTTTTCTCATTCTCTCCTCTCTCCCCTACAACACTCAACCTCTAATGGAGATGAATGTCTGGTAGATACTAAGGACTATTGATTCAGAAGCAAAGCAAATTTCATTTTGCCCACATGTCTCCATTGGTCCTGCTCCTATCTTTCCATGGGCTCAATGGCTTCTCTTGTGGTGCCCCCTTGACCCCCACCCAAAGGCCTCAAGCTGCCACCAGGGCTCACACTGATCCTCACTCTGACCCAGGTCTGCACCCTCATCTTTCAGCCCTGCTTCTTCCTCCTTGCAGCCTTCCCGACTTGATCCCTCTGGAGGAACCGTGCCCATCAATGAAGGACAAGGGCACAGGGACAACTCGGGAGCCCAAGAGGCCTCCCAACCTACCCTGTAACCAGTCTTCTCTGTGGCGTTCTAGAAACTGTGGGCCTCCCCGCCCCCAGAGTCCCAGAGAGTGAGAGCTGGAGGAGGCCCTGGAGTACTTCCCAAGCCCCTTCTCTGTTCAAAAGGAGAAGCCGAGGCTTCGGAGAAAAACAGCTTGCCCTCAGCTTGCAGCCACCCTGCCTAACCACTGTGCCCTGTTTCTTTCCCCACTCTGATGCTGAATCCCAGAGAAACTCAGGGTTGATGAGGACTTGAGTCATCCGGGACCCGCTGCTCCAAGTGTGCTTCCCAGACCAGCAGGTGGGGCCTCACCGGAAAATGGTTAGAAAAGCCAGACTCTCCCTGAGACTCACCCCACTAAGAATCTGCATTTCAACAGCATGCCCAGGTGGCCTGTGTGCAGGGAAGTTTTGAGAAACCCTTGTCTGCTGGGGCTCTTGAGCTTTGACCCCGCCCCTGGGTGATTCCGTCATCTAGGAAACTTAAGAGAATATAGTTGCCTGAGTTTCATACAGGGTAGATGCAGCCATTGGTAGGAATGGCTTTAAAGCTCCCCCAGCGATTCTGTGTGCAGCAAAGTTAGAGAACTACTGGTTTGGTCCAACGCGGCCACCAATCTGCTTGAATCATGCCAGTGGCAACCTCACCACCCTGTGGATAGCCTCATCCATCTTGGGATACTTAGACACTCTCCCTCAAACAGAAGAAAGGGCTTCCCAGGTGGCACAGTGGTAAAGAATCCTCCTGCCAATGCAGAAGCTGCAGGAGATGTGGGTTCAATCCCTGGGTCAGAAAGATCCCCTGGAAGAGGAAATGGCAACCCACTCCTGTAGTCTTGCCTGGAGAATTCCACGGACAGAGACGTCTGGTGGGCTACAGTCCATGGGGTCGCCAAGAGTTGGACATAACTAAGCACACACATCTCAAATAGGAGAAAGGTCTTCCTTGGAGGTAATGTAACAGCCCAGGGTCCCTGCCTGACCTTTTGGTCACTTGCAATGGTCCATGTCCCAAGAGATCTAGTTGCTCACAAAGGGATGCACACGTAGCATGTGGGTGTGTGCACCTAGTTTATTTCACACTCAAGCCATGTGTCCCAAGGAGTGTCATATTGTATGAGGTTGACATATTCTTTCTGGTTGAGGTTACTATTGTTTTCTGGAAAGCAGTCTTTTCTAACTCCTAGATATCTGGAATGACGCTGTCTAGAAATAACAGTGAGGGAGGTGCTTTATGTATGGTTTTAAATTTAGGGCTGTTGATGGTTTCTTTGCTTTCAAAGATACTACTTAAAGTAGATGGATTTCCTAAGAGAACCTTTAAATATTTTCATGTAGAACCTTAAATCTTCTCATTATGTCACTTTGCTTTCCTGGTATCATTAATCATTAATATGATTATAGTTTTATGACTTATCTTGAAACTAACTCAAAGAAAAGCTTATATGCAGGAAAATACCTTCAGTGAATTTTCGTTTGAAAGTGAAAGAGGGTGCAAATAGCTTGTTCACCTCTCTCCTTCCCTGGGTCTTTCTTTGTTTTTTCCTTCTTGCAGTGGTTTGCTGGCTGTCTTTTCATCCTGTCACTTCGATGCTGAGCTGTGTGCCCTGTCAGTGGTGTGAGCTTAGAAAGAGAAGGCTGTCCCTTCTGCTGAGCTGAGAAAGTCCCCTCAGATGATTAACAGATGAGCACCAGAAAGTGTAGCATTTCAAAGCTGCCACGAAGTTGTGGAATATTTCACATTTTGGTGGATTCATCTGTTGAGCAGCCATTGTTCGCCTGGTGTGCGCCCCTTTGGGACATGTGCTTTTGGTTTGGTCTTTATTGGTTTTGTTCTTTATTTCCACTCTTTCTTTTACACAGGCACATAGGAAATCATGACTGAAATCATCTTCATAAAGCGGTGTGTGGTGTGAATTGAAACAACTTTTTCCTTTCTTCTGAGGAAGAGACGAGTCTAAAAACGGTTTGGGGCGATTGATCATCTCACCGCTGGTGTTGCTTTTGATAAACGTGCAGGGGAAGGTTGGGAAAAGAGTTCTGATTAAAGACCATCTTCCCTGACACTCTGTGAGGCTCCGGAAGATTCCAGGAAGTTTAAACCGTGGTAATATCCGCACAGCTGCCAGAAGGACCAAGTTGATAGATTTTTATCCAGTCATACATCCAAGGGAAACCTGCTCCTTTTCCTCCCTGCATTCAGAAATGTTTTAGGCCATGTGGAAACTAGAGTCTTTAAATGTATTCATTTATGCTGAGGTAGGCATTTGTTTTGATGGCTTCCACAGAAAAGTCCAAGCTCCTGAGGTATGTGGACATGACCTTACAAACAGCAAGCAGAGGAAAACGGTGGGATTTCTCCTAGGAACAAAGATATTACAGATAACATAGTAAGAGAGGTCCTTGATTATTGTTGTTTTTGGTTATTGCATCCAACTCTTTGCAACCCCATGGACTGTAGCCCTCCAGGTTTCTCTGTCCATGGGATTTCCCAGGCAAGAATACTGGAGTGGGTTGTCATTTGCTTCTCCAGGGGATCTTCCTGATCCAGGGATCGAACCTATGTCTTCTGCATTGCAGGTGAATTCACTATCGCTGAGCCACAAGGGAAGCCCCCCTGATTATAGTAAGAGGAATTAATAAAAGGAATATCCTAAATATCAGTGTGTGTATGAGAAAAAGTCTGGGTTGGGAGAGGTTATGCTCAATAAGAAGTATTGCCTCTTTTTTAAATTTCATAAGTAGGGTAATGACAGTCTCTCAACTAAATCAACATCCTGTATTGACTGACTCATTTGCCAGAAACAAGAAGTTTCTGTGCTGACCCTCAACCTCCATTCCACACACACCCTTACACACACACACACACACACACACACACACACACACACCCCATATATAAATTGTATGTTGCTGCTCATCAGATTGCCTGAAAACTCCCCTTTTGGCATTTTTCATGACCGCATCTACCTGCGTGCTGGGTTGTGAACATGTGCTACAGATTCTAAAGGCAGAGAGGCTATAGGGCAGGGTGGGCACAGGAAGAAGGAAAATGGGGGGAGGAATTTTACATGAAGCTCTGAAGGCCTCCCAGCTGGCGCAGTGGTGAAGAACCAGCCTGCCAATGCAGGAGACACAAGAGGCTGGGGTTCCATCCATGGATTGGGAAGATCCCCTGGAGGAGGAAATGACAACCCTTTCCAGTATTCTTGCCTGGGAAATCCCATGGAGAGAAGAACCTGGTGTGCTACAGTCCATGGGGTCGTAAAGAGTTGGACACAGCGGAGAGACTAAGCACAGCACATGTGATGGCTTTTATAAAGTAAAATGCAGTGCTTCATTGCCTCTATGTTTGTTGCTGGTTGGGGGCTCCCCCGGTGGCTCTTGCCTGCAATGCAGAAGGTGCAGGAGACTTGGGTGCAATCCCTGGGCTTGGAAGATCCCCTGGAGGAGGAAATGGCAGCCCACTCCAGTATTCTTGCCTGGAGAATTCCATGGATGGAGGACCCTCGCGGGCTACAATCCACGGAGGCACAAAGAGTTGGACACGACTGGTGACTGAGAACATGTTGTCAGATATTTAAACAGCTCCTTCCCCATCTTAGTCACCCCTCCTCAAATAAACAATTCTACTGAGTTGTAACACAAGCAGAAAACTGCACTAATCTTAAGTATACAGTGATGGTGTTTTACATAGGTGTACATGTGGTCATTACTCAGATTATGACTTAGAACATTTTCAGCCCAAAAATGATTCCTTCTTGGACTTCCTTGCTGGTCCAGTGGTTAAGACTCTGCACTTCAATTGCAGGGGACTCAGGTTTGATCCCTGGACAGGGAACTAAGATCCCACATGCTGTGCATACAAATAAATACATAACTTTTTTAAAAAAGGTTCCTTCAGGCCTCTTCATAGTCAATATTTATTCCCACCCAGAAGCAAAACGCTATTGTGACATCTATCACAACTATCTACCACTACAAATTGGTTTTGAAAGGACAAGATGTTAAATATATTACAGAGATATTTATTAATTAAAACAAATTAATAATAATGAGTATCATTAGAAATCATTTATTGATCCTTTACTATGTGTAGGCATTGGGAAAATTACTTTCTTACTTTATTTCAACATCATTGTTGACCAAAGAAAGTATCTTTCCCATTTAATAGATGAGAAAATTTCAGCTCAGAGAAATTATGTGATTTACCTAAGGTCACACAAATAGTAGGAGATAGAACCAAGATTTGAACGTGGATTTATTTCTTTAAAGCTTTAGTCCAAAGCTACTGTGCTGTATCATCAAGAAGGATTAGACTGGCTGAAGTTCAGATGGATGTTGAATAATATTCTATTAAGCCACAGATCTGAAATATTAAAAGTTATTTTAAAATTCTAGGTTAGATATGGATTAGCTTGAACCATATGAAATTATTGATATATGGTTGTTTTTAATCTGGAAAATGATAATTTCATATGATTTAATGTCATTCCTTAACTAACCATATTTTATCAAACTATATCACTAACCTCAATGAACTAAAATGCTTAACTTGAATAATTGCTATTCATTCATTTATTTATTCTTCTAAGAAATATATTTAACCCTCTTGTATATCACAAAATGCCAGATTGGATGACTTAAACAATAGAAATGCATTTCCCATCTTTCTGGAGGCAGGAAAGTGCAAGATCTATGTGCTTCTGTTCCTGGTGAGAACTCTCTTCCAGGCTTGTAGATGGCCACCCTCTCTCCATGTTCTCAAAGGGTAAAGAGAGAGAAAGAGTGAGAGCAAGCTCTTTGGTGTCTCTTCTTAAAGAAGATTAAAGCTATGAGATCAGAGCCCCGCCTCCACAAAGGCCCTATCTCCAAACACAGTTACATCTCAGAGACACTGTGTACTCAATTCCAGACCACCACAATAAAGCAAATGACTCCAGTGAAATCATTCCCTAGTGCATATAAAAGTTATGTTAACACTATACTCTAGTTTGTTAAGTGCTCAATAGCACTGTGTCTAAAAAAATGTAGAAGGACTTCCCTAGTGATCTAGTGGTTAAGAATCTGCCTGCCAATACAGGGGACATGGGTTTGATCCCTGAGCCAGGAAGGAAGACCCCACATGCTGCAGAGCAACTAAGCCCATGCACTGCAACTACTGAAGCCCACACACCCTGGAGCTTGTGCTCCACAAGAGGAGAAGCCACCGCAGTGAGAAGCCTGCCCATCAGGATGAAAAGTAGCCTCCACTCACCGCAACTAGAGAAAAATGCAGGAGCAGCAACAAAGACCCAGTGCACCCAAGAATAAATATAAATTAAAATAAACTGAATTTTTAAAAAAATTTTAAAATGTAGATACCTTAATTTAAAAAATATTTTATTTCTAAAACAAATGCTAACCATCATCTGATCCTTCAGAATCATGCTCTTTCTGCAGTAGTAACATCAAAGATCACTGATCACAGATCACCAGGACAATATAATCATAATGAAAAATCTGAACTATTATGAGAATTATCCAAATGTGACACAGAGGCACAAAGTGAGCAAACGCTGTTGGAAAATGGCACTGATAGACATGCTCAAGTCAGGGTTGCCGCAAACCTTCAATTTGTAAAAAAAAATGCAATACCTGCAAAGTGTAGTAAACCGAAGCACAATAACATTAGGCATGGGGTGGGTTAAGGGTTTGAAAATAATAATTCGGTGGGGAGGTGAGAATATAGAAACTCTGTGAGCTCTTGAAAAGTGGGAAAGACAAACCCATGCCCAGAATATGTTTCAGTCCTAACAAAGACAAATTGTCACCTCCTCCAGGGTGAAAGAGTTCCAATGTAATCAATTTATCACCAAAAGTCATGTTCTCTTTGCTCAAGGACTGGTCTCATTGCGGGTTTAGCATTGGTCTGCAGCTGGAAGCTCACACATTTAGCAGCGTCTGCAGGAGATGCATCAGCCATGGTGAAAGGGAACTACCTTGACTGCTCCATCCATGGACCTGTTGTGCAAGCACCAGGGTGCACAGGGCAGGGCCTGGCTGATACCACTTTCTGTGTGCTGTTTCGGGCCCCCTCTGCAAATGAACAGTGATGGTGGGCAATGATGTAGGTCACCTTGAACCCACTGCCTGGAATCTATCCACATCCACCTTCCTAGACCTCTTTGCCTCTGATCTAACCCTTTTAGA
This sequence comes from Okapia johnstoni, assembly GCA_024291935.2. Lineage (NCBI taxonomy): Eukaryota > Metazoa > Chordata > Mammalia > Artiodactyla > Giraffidae > Okapia > Okapia johnstoni. The sequence continues at coordinate 75,228,959 of CM044318.1, read as the reverse complement.
TCTGTGTCCAACCAGCCAGACCTTTCACCACTTCCCAGGAGTCTTGTTTATCCTTATGTCAGATCACATCTCCTGCCACACCAAGTTAATGACAAAGTTTAGGGTTTACTCCTTGAAGCTAGAAGGATTTCCCCTCCCAGTTTCCAGGGTCACTCATAAATGAATGTAGTGTGGCGACATTTATTTCTAACTTGCCACAACACACTGAACTGACCCATTTGTGAGCCCCAGACTGACTGGGTTTTTCTCCTCCATCAGTTGGCCATAGAGGACTTCTCATGTGGCCGTAAGGGTAGAGCTAGGGGTGAGGTAAGGGAGAGGAGAGGGAGCTGGGAAATTTGTATTTCATTTCCCATCAGTCTCCTAGAGAATATTAATTCACTGGCACATTGAGAAGGATGTCAACCTAGGAGCACTTCACTCAGGAGTCTGGATGGATGTGGACCAGAGCCACGGTACCTGCCACACTGGTGAAAACCAGTTACAAAAGGGAAGTGAAAAAATCCTATTCACCGTATTAACTAGGAATAAATTTAATAATAAAGGAATAGAGCCTATATAAAGAAAGCTATAAAATCTTATTGAAGATCTTAAAATAAAGGCCCAGAGAAATGGAGGAACATATCATGTTCCTAGTAAAGAAATCTTAATGCCGTAAAAGTATCAGTCCTCAAATTAACCTAGAAGTAAAACACAATTCATTTCGGTATCCCTATGCGTTTTGTGTGTTGAGGTGCTGGGGATGCTGGGAGTGCATGAAGCTATTTTAAAGCTCTTATATGTAAGTAATAACTATCTGGGAGTGACTAAGAGAAGTTTGAAAGAGGAACAATATTTGCAGGGGTTCCCCTACAACATTGTGAAACTCATTATATTATACTGCACCTATATGTGTGTGTGTATCATATACTACACTACACTATAATCTAAACAATATGCCACTGACACAGAAATACTAACAGATCAAGAACAAAACAGAGAATCAGAAATAGCTCACAGTCTATATGAGAATATAATACATGTAAAAGGTGGCTCTTTGATTCAATGTGAAGAGGGTAGTTTATAAACCAAATGAGGCAGAGAGAACTGGCTGGCTCTTGGGGTGGAGGTGAATGCTACATCTCAGACCTCACGTCATAAACAAAAATAAATTCCAGATGAAATATTCAAAAACTAGGAGTCTGGAGAAAGTTCAACACTTTCCACATGAGAAGCAGGCGCCCTGGTTTCTGTCCTTGGGGAGGAGTGACCTTGGAGCCTTGTTGCTCCAAGCCTGGACGCTCCACATCGCCTGAAAAACTGACAATCAGGAAGGTGACCACAGTGGGTGTTGTGTCCCAAAACGCTTTTCCAAAATGAGCCTGTCGCCACACTGGGACAATGCATCCTTTTATCCTCGCTTCCCCTGCAAGCCTTGAAAAGTTCTTTAATGTCTCCAGACCTCAATTTCCTCACTCGTAAAAGATTGTGAAGATTCGATGAGATAACAAGGGTAACATGCTAAAAAAGAGTTCCTGGCACAGAATAAGTGTCCAATAAATGCTATGATTACTGTCATTATTACCATTATGAGTATAGTCCTTATTTTCATCTGTCAAGGTATCATGTAAAACAAACTGGGCATTACCATAAAATATCCTCTGCAAAGTTCTGGACATCACCCGCTTCTCATCTAATCGTTTATGCACACCCACTGGGCTCTCAGAACTAGCTAAAGCAGCGGGTCACGGCCACGTCCACTGCCAGCCTCCTAGTTCTTATTATAGTTACTATTATTGTTCTGCCAGCTCTGTGACTCTTAACACCTGGCTATTTATTTCCCTTTATGGTTTTTTTCAAAGCCTGTTATCTCACTCTTCGTGAAAATCCAACCTAACTAGGTCTATTTGTACCCTATCATTTGACAATGTGTTTTTTTTTTTTTTTCCTGTTACAGAATTTTTCTCCACTAACTCGGAGGAGAGGTAAGAAACCGTGCCTGATTTGACCCCATCAAGTTCAACTAATCCACATATCACATTATTCTCTTTTAATTAGACTTCCCAACAGTTTTCCCAGTTCCAAGCTGAGGCTCCTCAGGGATCCATGAGATCTGAAAAAGATTTTCCATAAAGTAATCTTCGAAAAGCAGAAATCCTGAAACACATCCACTTTTGCCCTGTAACTGCGAAGTTTGCCCTAATGGGAGACCAGCTGTAGCCCTGCTACATCCCAGACTTCCCCAGGCCACATCGGAGCCGTCATTTCCAAGCCTGTTTAAGGTGGTGCCCAGGCTTATACTGAATTAGCAACTTGAGATGCTATCTCTTCACTTTTAAATGGATAATAGGCTTTCATCAGAGGAAGCTAATATTCATTAAACACCTACTGTGTGACTAGGCACTACAGTCCTCATATAAAGAACATTAGCTCAGTATTTGAACTTCCTCAATTTTTTTGAATTGTGCTTAGTTTAAGATTCACAAGAAGTTGCAAACTACAGCACAGAAAGTTCCTATGGACCTTTTGCCCAGCTTCCTCCAACCATCAAGTCTTCTGTAACCATGGCATATTGTCGAAACCAGGAAACTGACATTGGTATCATATATTAACCCAGATGCTGTCCTAGTCAAATTTCACCTGAACTGCTTTCATGTGAGTCTGGCTCCTCATTTGCAATTTGCAACTTTGGGAAGAAAACGAACATCTCCCTGCTTCAGCTCACTTAGCTGTAAAATGGAGACACTAATCATGCCTATATCACAGGATTATTATGAGGATTAAATAAGATTAGCTGTTATTATTTGTGAGTCCTTACAACAACCCTATGAGGTAAAGACTTGGGAGACTGTTTGCAAAACTGTCTACCATTACCCTCCTTCCTTGGAAACTTTGTGTTTCTTTCCATCAAGAGATGGAGTCCATTTCCCCACTCCTTGAATCTGGGTTTGGTGGTATGGGACTTGCTTTGGCCAGCTGAACACAGCAAGGTGATGACGTGCTGGTGTTGAGCCTATGTCTCAGCAGGGCTAATGTTCTTGCTCTTTTTCTCTCTGAACACTGCTTCTACCGTACGAACAACCCTAGGCTAGCTGATTTCATGAGGAAACACTTAACCGCTGTCACCCAGCAGCCACATCCCCGAGGCAGAGCTGCCCTGCTGACCTGCAGCTGATTGTAGAGATTTGAGAGTCCATCGGAGACCAGAGTAACTCAACAGAGCCCAGCCTCAGTTTCCAGCTCAAAGTGAGCTAAAGGGAGAGTTACTGCTTACCACTGAAAGTCAGGGGTCGTCATGCGGCTATAGATAACTGAAACAGATAGTATCATGAAATGTTAACAGTAATTACATTATTAGATCATGAGAAGTAATAAAATAATGAACATAATACATTTAGTGTCCAACCTGTGAGACACCCTCAATAAAAGTTCATTGCTGTAATTGTCGTTATTCACAGCACCCCATTCTACAAATGAGAAAACCAATACTTAGAAAAGCTTAGGAAGTTTGCCAGTAAGCATCTGAGCCTGGTTCAAACGCTGGTCTCATTCCAGAGCTGTGTGCTTTTCCCTGTGGGAAAATGTCTCTTTCTGTTTCCTCTGTCCTCACCCCATTGGGATGATGCTAAACTAATCCACCATAATTCAAATAGTGATGGATTGTAATATGGTCCTCACTCTTCCCGCTTATCTGTGAATCTGTAACAAACTTTTAAAAGGTGATAGTATGATGTTTAATATAGACACACAAAGAAAGATATTTGATATTTAAATTATTCATTTAAGAGGAAAACACTCAAATTAGAATTTTGAAGAACTGGTTCACATTTCAATGTAGGAACAAATGTCCCACAAAATCTCCACTAACATTATCTTTAGGATATTCTGGAATCCTGGGCAGAAGTCAACTGAATGTTGTTGAGAAAAAATTAGAGGAAATAGAATCTTAAAGGTCTCAGTCATCGTTGGTCTTACAATGTCATGATCCATTTTTGTTGTTGTTCAGATGAGGGTTGTGGGGTGAACCTGTGGACATGTGCTGACATCACATTAATGTAGATGAGAGAACAGGCTTGCAACAAAGGCTGTGGGAGAGAAAAGATATGAAGATGCTGTCATGGAGTGTCCCTCTACCAAGAAGCCAGACACAGTATGAGTGAGATGTTAGGGAAAAGAACACGGATGACTTGAATGTAGTAAGCTTTCATTTTACATTTTGATGAACAGTCAATGATTTTTAGACTGTCCTAGATCAAACCGTAGCTAAATGTAAAATGCACAGAGTTGGGTTCATCTTGATATTCCAATAGCGTAGCCATATTTATGGCCACTTTATAATTATCACCCCCACTCCCAGAGGAGTGATTAAGTGTGCCCCTTTATATACCACTTAAGTTTGTGTTCCATTGAAGAAACCAGAAGGCAAAAACCCACCTGATATACAAGTAGTCCTTCAGCCACATGAGAATTAGTGGAATTCTTCCCTATAGTGAATGAGAATGTCATGTATCAGGGAAGAAACTACTGGTAGTTCACTCAGTGTTCATCTTTTCCTTGTCACACTAACAAAACTAATTTTATTAGGGAGCAATCATGTGCCAAAATTAAAAAAAAAAAAGCTATTATCCCATCCTCCCCTACAGCTAGGAGTGACCATGCAACTGAGTTCATGAGAGTGGTATGTAAGCTAAAGTTATTAGGTGATGTTTTTGCTGCTTTTCTTCCTCTTTTTTCCTTCCTGGGATGTAGGTGTGATGGTTGGAGCTATAGCAGCCAGTTTGCAATTATTTAATAGCTGAGCCACTTGACTCTCAGCCCAAGTTTTCTCATTTAGTGATTGAGTAATCAATCTAACTTTCCTGTGTCTCAATTTCTCATTTGTAAAAATCAAGATAACAATAGTATCTGGTGGTTGATGAGGTTCTCCACATAAATGACCTTACGGAATGAGTGGATATAGTGAGTTTTGTCTAATGTACATTCTGCAGAAGTAGTAGGAGTAGATGTAATAATAGTAATAGGCACAATATTATTAGTAGTAACAATTATGATAATAAAGTGAGCTGAGGGTCAAACTAGAAAGCACTTAAAATGACGTTATGAGAAATTTTTCATTCCACGAAACAAATAATAATCTTAAGCAGGAGAGTGACATGACTGCTTCCAAGTTGTAAGAGTTATAAGCTTCCAAGTTAAAAAGTGTTACCTCCTCTCTGTTGCCAAAACCTACACTAGCCATTTCTACATATCGGTTAACCAAGCCAATGCCACTCCATGACAAAGAACTCCCAAATCTATAATTAAAAGAGAAAAATGAAGACAACAGAATAAACTATTCATAAGCGAACCTCATTTCATTTAAAGGATTGACATTTACTCTGAGATGATGTCTTTATAATTCTTATGCGTTTTCTTTTTGTCATTTTAAAAACTGTCCTTTCTTTTATTAAATGTTAAAGGGGAGTAAATATTATTCATAACAAAATAAGCAACAAACCTTATTGGTACCTTGGTTTTGTTTTACTCTGCAAGCCTAAGAATCACAACTCTGGGAAATAGGTTTAAATATCTCAGTGGATGTACTCCCCACCTTTCAGCCCCCGATTCCACAAATGAAAACAAAGCCGCCTCACTCAGTAGGTTCTACATCACGAGTCAGAACTCAGGAAGTGATCCCAGGCTGCGTACATGCATTATGATAAAAGGTAGACAGACATCATGTCAAGGTTAAATAGCATGCGGTGTCTGTTCACTATGTAACATGCTGGATTTTTTTTAAACAAATGACGATATATATGATTAACAATCCGAACTGGCCATTTACAAAAGAGTTTCTAGTCATGTACTAAATCAGTGCTCTCAGATTTTAGCATGCCTCAGAATCACCTGGATGGCTTGTTAAAACTGGGGTCATCAATCTCGCCCTTCGAGTGCTTGATTCACGAGGTTTGGAGTGGGGCCTGAGAAATTTGAGTTGCTTGCAAGTTGACAGGTAAAGTTGGTTGCCCTGGGACCACACTTTGAGAATCACCGCTCCAGCTAAAGAAAAATTGTGAGAGCAAATGTGAGTCACAAAGATATTTCTCACACAAGAAAAGTAATAGAATAAAAAGCATACATTTTTAGTTTCATTTGTCTATAGAGTATGTGTACCTCAGTGAATAAGTCACTTGAAAGGAATGACTGGCAACAATCTTATCAAATGATTTTATTAAAGCACTATCAGAGACTCCCCTGGTAGTCCAGTGGTTAAGAATTTGCCTTGCAGTGCAGGGACGTGGGTTTGATCCCTGGTCGGGGAACTAAGATTTAACATGATGCAACTAAGGCCTGATGCAGCTGAATAAATAAATAAATGAATATCTTTAAATAGCAGAGAATTCCTTGGTCGGAGGGAAATAAATGAATATCTTTAAATAGCAGAGAATTCCTTGGTCGGGGGGGGAATCTTAATGTTGGAACCAGATAAATCATTCCATAGTCAGTGGTCTCCTTCCAGGTCTGAAAATCACGTCATTCTGTATCTTCACACACATCTTTCTCTCGCTCCATTTGGACTTCGGATATGGAGAGCAACTCTGAGAAGATGCAGTCTCCCCAAAGGTTGGCTCTCTTCCTATCCTGCTGTCCAATGCCGACAACAGGCCCACTACATCTAGCAGAAGTAGAAAAAGAGAAAACACACAGTCCCACTCCAGGACACACCTGCAACCCACCGGACAGCCCACCAGCTTCCAAACAGTTCTTAGAGAAATTAGGCTATCTTTCATTAGCTATCTATCATGTGGCCTCCACCGGGCTGCAGGATATGAGGGCCATTTAATTAGGCCCTGCACCACTCTCTGGTGTGAAAAGGCTCTCAAACGCTTTGATTCCCCACTGCTTCGCAGCAGGAAGTTGTTGGCGATAATTGACATAGGATTTCCTTGTTAACCAGCAGCAGACATGCCGGATTAAAGCGACAGAGATCTCCAGAAGAAAGTGAAAGAGATAAGAAGCTCAGGAAGACTTCTGCTTATTTGGCACTTGAGGACGGAGAGGAAACAGCAATCACCCACTCAAGTGGCGACTCCCAAAGTGGAAGGGCATCCCCTTATCAGACCCATTTCAGCTTGGCTGATCAAAGATTGACTCCCCGTAAAATCACATAGGCCTGGGGTTTGTTAGTTTATTAAGCGGCAGGTTTTCAGAATTATCACAGGTTTAAAGATGGATTGCAGTTTATGTGAAGGGGGAGAGGATTATCGGGTTTTCATCTTAACAATTATAAAATATCACAGCTGAAAGCTTGCTTGCAAATGACATAATTTTCCACTGCCAACTAAACAGGTCATTGTGAGGCTGTGTGTAAGCGTTCTCCACAAGGGAGGAAATGCAGACAAATTAACTCTGGGGAGGAATGAAGACGGGGGCCTCCAAATGCCTTTTTCCATTTCGGAAGCCGGTGCGATCTCATTGTCCCCTGTGCGCTTCTATAGGTAATTATATTTAATTTCTTACTGGGGCCATTTAGGTCGGCTTGCATTCAAAGAGAGGGACAAGAAAAAGCAGCCCACTGAGATGGGTCTTTAAAAGCAGCTGTGATAAATGATACCGAAATAGATCCACATGAGGCGAGTGAAATGAAATGTCTGCTTTGGAGTAGAGACAATTATTGTATATCACTTAATAACTTAACCTTACAAGAGCACATGTGGCATTAATAAAGGGCTTGGAGCTGCAAAAGCATGTTATGGGACTTCCTTTTGACAACATATAGGTCCTGGAAGAGTGGGTCCGTGAGATGGTTTTGCATGTCTGCTCACCTGTGTACTTGACTATGGATCCAAACTTCAGATCAGACAAATACGTAATTACAAGTGCTTGCATCCTTCTAGTTTTTTAAATTTGCATTTACTATTGTTCAAGTTATCAGAGAAATGTGTACTGACGGTAGAAAATCGAGAAAATCAAGCAAAATATTAAGAATGAATAAAAATAATTCTCCCCATCCAGGGCTAAGAACCAGAAAAATCCTGCAGGTTTTGTTGTTACCTATACACAAGTATGTAATATCTTGGAACATCAGGCTTACTGCTTACAATTTTTTTTTTTAATCCATAGTTTATTTAACAATAGACCACGAATTTTTCCTATACTGTGCTGTTCTGTGCTTAGTCGCTCAGTCATGTCCAACTCTGTGACCCCATGGTCTGTAGCCCCCCGGGCTCCTCTGTCCATGGAATTCTCCAGACAAGAATACTGGAGCTAGTTGCCATGCCCTCCTCGAATTTTCCCTATATTTAGTAACTATTATTTGAAGGTTTGGTTTTGAATCGTGATGTTGTGCTTGATAACATAATCTACTTGGCTCAATAGTTGGACATTCAGATTGGCATCAGTTTTTTGCTATTATCAACAAAACTGAAATGACTAGTTTTGAACAGAAATCCACATGTTGTACTGCTCCCTCGGTAGAATCAGAAGTAGAATTTCTGGCTCAAAGGGCATGGTCACTTTTAAGGACACCGATACCTACTCAAATCTGCAGATTTTCAACAGAGCTTGAAAATAAGTGTCCTGGTGTTGAAGTCAGAAGCATTTTATGTCATCCACCCTGAAGAGAGAGCAAGTAACAGCAACTGTTTCATCAAAAGAAGATCACTCATTCTGTCTGCATCACTTGGGTCCTTTTGTGCTGACAACCTTTTGTTGTTAAGCTCTGTGACAGACTATGACAATAACCAGTGACTCAATAATCAAGTTAATGGGGCCAAACTCTGAAGATAATCATGTCAATGTTAACGACTTAAACATCGAACACATCTTTTATCCAAGAAGTTCAAGTTCCTCCAAGAGCACCAATTCATTATCATTCACAAGTGCAGACGGAATTGGTTGAGAAAACAACAAAAACAAAACCCTTTAAAAACAAACTGAAAGGAAAGCAGTGGGAGGAAGGAGGAAAAACTGATTCTGGACCAGGGTTTTTTTTTTTTTAACAAAATAACCCTCAGGGCTTGATCTACTATAGAAAAGAAGTGGGGGGGTTTTGACTTTTTTTTTCCATTGTAATTGTTCTATTTTGCTGCTGAAGGACTGGAGCCAATCAGCCAACAACTCTTTGAGACTATCTTGCAAACGATAAAGTAAACATCATCTTTACTTTCTGCATCCTTGACAGCAGTCTCGTTTAAGTGGGGTTTCCAGTACAAAAGTCCAGTTGTTTCTCATCTGAGGGATAGTTAGTGTGCAGAAGATTGAGATGATCTGGGGTGTTATGCTGTTCCTGAATTAAAGAAAGTGGTCTGCCTGGGCAGAAGTTTATGTTATGTGGCTGTAGGACTTTTTTGTGTAATTTACTTATGAAGAAGATGAAAAAATGATGCTTTTGGTTGACTTTAAGTTCTTTGGAAAATACACACATCTATGAAAAACAGATAATTTTGCCTAGATGTCTGTTTATGAAAGATAATATTTTTACATATGATCTATGGAAAAAATACTTTTAATTGACCTCTACTTCTTCTTAAGGTGTACATTTATCTGTGAAATTATTTTTATAAAACTCAATTCAGACATTGTTTGTCTGGTAAGATAATGTATTATAAGCAACATCTAACAGTATTTTGAAGCCACTTACATTTCTCCATCTATGAGCAAAGATGGAAAATGGTTATTCACCTTTCAGCACCAGAGACTAAACCTCACTATATTGTAATCACATTGAGCCCAAACACAGGGTACCACATTGTCAAAAATTAGCCTGTTTCTGCCTGGGGTAAAATAAACAAGCATAAGTCTACTTTATCCCAAATTTTCTTTTCCTGTCCTTTTCATCTTGGGTAATGTCTATTTTGTAAGGCAAAATGCAATGAAGTTGCTTTCTACAAGGTAACCTAGGGAACTGAGACATTTATAAATCCTGCTGCTATAGTGGTAACTCCGACTTTCAACACTTTAACCCATTTGAAGGGCTGAAGAGTAACCGGCCTCCTTGTCCCCCAGTCCTGCTGATGGGAGAGACTTAGAAATCATTTCAGCAGCCAGGGCTGCTTTGCTCAGAGAAACATCTGTCCAGGGGAGGAAGCAGGGAGTATCACCGACTGAAATAAAAATCAGCAGAAACATCACCTTCTCGATCTGGTCCCCAAGATTGCCTTGGGGAGGATGGTCCCTGGGACCCCTGGTAATTTAGGGTGCAGAAATCGGAGACAAATGGAGCTTGCTGTAATCGTTTTCTCATTACCATCTTGGGAAATTTCCAGCAAAGGTCTGGGAGAATAATACAATGCCCCTGACACTAGTAATACAGTCTGACTCGCAATGCAGCTTTCACAGTGCCGTAGAGGAGAATGAAAAATCTAAGCTTGAGCCTAAGACCGTATCTGTAAAGGACACGCACAGAGAATGTCAGGGAGCTCTTTCTAAATAGCACTGGTCAATTCTGCTTTTCAAATTAGGAAAAGTTTTTATTTCTAAGTTATACACAGGGGAACCCCAATTTTCAACCACTTATAACTTTCCTTTGGGGCCCAACAAAGCAAGATTTGTTTTACAAATTCTCTCATCAGGGAGGGCCTACAGATTGATTTTATTTTATTATTAAATTGCACACCCTTCATTCATGAGATAAGGGACATTAATTTACATATAATATATGTCATATGGCATATATAATAGAATGACATGTTATAATGATAATATAGCAAAAGAAAAAGAAAATGTGTGTATTTTAGAAATTGTCATTTCTGAATTTTTTGAGTCCTTCTGTAGAAGATATCCTGTATGAAGATTCCTCTGCAAGGTTGCTGGAATTTCTCCAGCAGACCAAGCCAAGACAGCTTTCTCAAAAGGGAGCTGATTTCTTAACACCGGTAATGAAAGTCACTCACATATATCAATGGCTTCCTGTGTTATGTCAGGCGCAGTTTTAAGTGTTTTGCGTCTATGATCTCATTTAATTATCATACCACTCTATGTTTGAAAACAAATTTCTCTAACTGAAAGGCTTCATTTATACATTTGTTTAGAAATTGGGAGTCGGTGTCTACCATTTGTCAGGCACTGCGCCTGAGTGTTGAGGATTTGAAGATGAAAAAAAAAAAAAAAACCAAACCCTGAGCACATGTGTGAAAAACAGCGCCTGAGACAGGAAAGCACAACGGAGCTAATCTGAAGGAGGCGGGACACTGAGCTTAAGCACTAGCTTCTGACTCCCGGGGACTTGGAGTGGAATCCCAGCTCTGTCACTCAGGGCTGGGGGCCTCTGGCAAGCTCTGCAACTTCTCTGAGCCACGGTTACCGGGTCCATCAGTGACAGTAATGCTACCGTGCTACGGGCTGTTGCAAGAACTAAGAGAAGCCAACAGGTCAAGCACGCAGCAACCAGCTGACATCTAGTCTGAACTTTAATAAATAGCATTACCTACTCATCATTATTATTTTATTTTTAATAAAATAAAAAAGTTTATTTTTAATAAAAATAAGATTATTATTATTTTTCGTTGTTATTATTGACTTTTATTATCATTATTTTTTTCATTATTTCTATTACTGTTAGTGCTGTAACGATTTAGTAAAGTATGACGAAATTACCAAAAACATTTCCAGAACCGGAAGCTTCCACCTCTAACATCAATACTTTGTCACTGATCTTACCAGATTTTCTGGAGGTTCCCACGGATGCAGGTCCCCTCTGATATGCGATCACAGCTTCTTCGGTCTGTAGAGAGAGGAACCTCCAGCTCTCTCACTCAGGAAGGAACACTTTCTTTCTGAGACAGTTTCTTTTTAACCGTTTAGTTGTTTCAAAACCTGACCTGTCTTAAAATGTCCTTTCCGTACAGAGTGATGCAGACGCTAGGAAACACTTGTGAATGAGTTTATTTAGCAAAATTAAAAGTTGACAATCCTATGTGGAGGAACCTCCACCCCAAACTTTTAAAAATAATTTTGAGGCTGTTTTTGGTGTTTAAAATAAATAAGTATTGCCATACATTGACATGAATCCACCATGGGTGTACATGTTTTCCCCTTCCAGAACCCCCCCTCACCTCCCTCCCCATCTCATCCCTACAACATTTTAAAGTTAAAAAATAAACTAATTGTAAATAAATAAATAAGTAAAAATTGTAAAAAATGATTTTCTTGCTTCATGAAGTCTGGGATCCCCTGGTTCCTACAAAGTATTCTTTCCAGCAAAGCCTAAAGTCAACGCTCTTCCCAGAAAAAAAAAATGTGGTTGTTTTGGTCTGTTTTTATTTTTTCAGTGGCAAATCAGACTTTTGTAATGTCTTTTTCTGAGGCAATGTGGCTTTGAATTGAGGATTCATTTTTCTAAGGGATGCATCTGCTTTTAATGACTTAAATGCTGGGATAGAACAGATATATCTTTCTGGTCTGGCTTTTCTTAAATAACCAAAAGTCTTCATGATAAAGACAGCAACCATCTAATAGAGAAATAAGTCTAAGACAAAGTGCTGTGGCTGCATGGTGTCGCCTCCCTGACAACCTATAAATGGACCATATTGATGAAGTGAATGGGATTCTCTCTGGTCATTTTCAACCAGAAACTAATAACCCCCGTCATGATATCAGGCATGCAATAACCTCGGTTAAAACTAGGTTCATCAAATAAATCACTCAGGAATTTTTCTATTTCTTTCTCTGGACACATTGCACATCTGTTCAGTGAAAGGAGAAAAGAAGCAATATTTCTTTGATCAGGCTTTTTTTTTTTTTAATATTCTTGTATCTGTCCCCAGGGATGCTATCTTTTCAAGTGGGTGCAGATAGTACATCACTTTCTAATGAATGTAGAGAATTTATGAATTTAAGCTATAAAACTAAATATGAAGGATTTGAGTTCATCTCAATCTATATTTTACATTGTCATGAGAAAATAAACCGGACCACAAAGCTGTATTGTGCCCTGTTCACTAAATCTCCTGATCTCTCATAACCTTTCCAATGTGTTCCATTTGTGGCCACATGTGCGAGGGGATACAAACAGATGATCGCTTTGTACTATTTTCCCCAATATGTTTAAATACATGTAACGCTTTTCAGACCCTCTGAGCCGCGGACAGCGAGTGCTTGGCCAAAGCATCAGACATCAGCCTCAGCTAATATTGTCATATGTTAACATCTTACTGACTCTGTTAATATTTTCTAGGTATTGGATGAACTTTGAATTTTTTGAATGGACATGGTTGTCATCCTGTGTCTTGAAGATCTTAAGAGTCCTAGGTCAGCCCCTCGAGTCTTAAGGAATTATGGAGAGAAGATGATGTCTTTTCTGCTTGTGAAACAGGAAACAGCAGAAGCTGGACAACTAGGAAAGCTAAGATTTCCTGAATGTGGAATAAACAGTGAATGAAAAGGCAGAGCCTCTGGTTCCTTGAATCTGTATGGAGAGGAGACCAGTATGGGAAAGCGGGCACAGGAAAAGGAGCAGGTGGATCTAAGTTCAAATCCCAGCTCTGCCACCTGCCAGCTATGTGGCAGGACAATTATGTAAACCTTGAGTTCCTTATTAGTGAATCTGGGATAATGGTATAGATCTCACAGAATTTCGTAAGGAATTAAATAAGTTAGGGTTTAGAAGAAGACATTGGGCATCTTGCCTGCTCTGTGGTAAGTTCTCAGTGAATCTAAGTTCTCTTTCTTTTCCTGTGTTTGAGGCTCAGCCTTGCAAGCTATGTGACCCTGAGCTAGATATTTAACTTTGCTTCCTCCTCTACAAAAATAGAGATTATTATAAAATATATCTTATAATGTTGTTATGAATGGGATCTCAGGTATAAACACCTGGAATGATGCCTGAATTACCGTAGGTATTACTTCCTGTTATTTATTTATTATTTACTGTTATTTGTGACTGTTCCTTTTTAAAAAATTCTTACCATTATTTCTATGATTTCAATCACCATTATTTTTCCTCTTCTTGATTTTTATTGGGCTTCTGTTTCTTCATCTGGAAAATGAGGGGTTTGGACGTGGTAATGTATCCATCTCTTCTAGATCTGAGCTGTTATGACCAAATATGTGAAATAACGTTTGTAAGAGCCAACTTACCATCTATGAATTGTCATGCAATGGAAGTTCAAAGTTTTGTAATCTGCATTTCCTGCCAAGGCTTTCTCCTCAAAAGAGTAGCAATAGTCATCATTTATTGAGTGCTCACTACATGCCTGGCATGCTTATTTTTCTAATAATTTTTTTTCAGTTTGGAATAATTATAGATGTACAGAAAGGTTGAAAAGAGAGGACAAAGTTCCTACTTGCCCTTCACCATGTTTCATTTCTGCAAAGGTTAACATCTTACATCACCATGACATACTTGTCTAAACAAAGAGACCAACGTTGATATATTACCATTAACTAAGCTCCAGATACTATTGGAATTCTGCCATTTTCTCATAAATGTCCTTTTTCCTGTTCCGGAAAAATGGTGACCATTTATCAATCTTTTCTTGTTTTTTATAACCTTGACAGTTCAGAGAAGTACTGATCAGGTGTTTTTTAAATTAATAACGAATTAATTAATTTTGGCTGTGCACGCAAGCTTTCTCTAGTTGGGGTGAATGGGGGCTACTCTCTAGTTGCAGCGTGTGGGCTTCTTATTTAAGTGGCTTCTCTTGCTACAGAGCATGAGCTCCAGAGTATGTAGGTTTCAGTAGTTGCAGCTCCAGGGCTCTAGAGCGTGCAAGCTTCAATAGTTGTGGTTTGTGGTCTTAGTTGCTCCAGCTTGTGGGATCTTCACTGACCAGGGATTGAACCTGTGTCTCCTGCATTGACAGGAGGATTCTTAACCACTGGACCACCAGGGAAGTCTTGGTCAGGTGTTTTGCAAAATGTCTCTCAATTTGGGTTTGTCTGATATTCTTTTCATGATTAGGCGATGATTTGGAGGAAATATCGTACAAAGGTGAAATGCCCCTCTTATGACAACATAGGATATCCATGTGACATCTTGAGCAATGTTACTTGGCATACTTTTAATGGGGTAGCCACTGTACACATCTGTCACAAGTTTGTCCTTTCCATAACTGAGGCATAGTTGAATGGTTTTCAGCTTCGATAATTATTATGAATAAAGCTTCTAGAAACATTCTCACACAGGTTTTTGTGTGAATATAAGTTTTTCTTTCACTTGAGTAAATACGTAAGAATAGGATTGTTGAGTCATATGTCTAGTGTATAATTAATAAGAAACTGCCAGCCTGTTTGCCAAAGTTATTGTATTGTTTTGCGTTTCACTAGCATTGTATGAGAGTTCTAATTCTCCACATTCTCTGCCAGCATCTAGCATTTTCAGATTTAAAAAAAAATAGCCATTCTAATTAATACGTTGTGGTTTCTAAATTATTGTTTTAATTTGCATTTCCCTAATGGCTAATGATTCTGAGCATTTTTCACAAACTTATTTGCACTGTATATCTTCTTTGGTAAAGACTTTTATTCAAATACTTTGCCCATTTCCTAAGAAATGTTTTTCATCTTCTCATTATTGAGGTTTGAGAGTTCTTTTTAAGAATTATTGATATTAATACAAGTCCTTTATTAGATGTGTGCTTTGCAAATATTTTTTTCCTAATGTGTGGTGGGTTTTGTCTTTGTTTTTTAATTCTCTTCACTGTCTTTTGAAGGGTAGGTCTTAAGTTTGTTAAGGTCAAGTTTATCATATTTTTTCTTTTATGGATCAAGATTTTGGTTTTGAAATATTCGCTACCCAATGTCACAAAGATATGCTTGTTATATCTTCTAAAAGTCTTTACATTTTATATTTAGATCAGTGATTCATTCTGAGTCAGTTTTTGTAGAAAGTGTGAGGTATGTATTGTGGTTGACTTTCACCGTATACAGGAACTGTTCCCTGAAGAGACCATCCTCTTTCCATCAAATTGCCTTTGAACCTTTGTCAAAAATCAATTAATCATGTGTGTGTGGATCTGTTCCTGCACTCTGTATCTTGTTCTATCGATCGATATCTCTGTCATTTGTCTCTCATAATTTTTATCTTATTTTGTTCTGTTTTGTTTGCATCTGGAACTGTCTCACCGGCCCATTTGGGTAAAAACAAACGTTTCTTTAAACAAGAGGGTTTCCATTCATAAACCAGAAGCTACACATGAATATCCCTTCTATCACTCTTGACCAGAGAGAAAATTAGTCTAAGATTCAGTTAAACTAAACAATCTCACCACTGAAGTTCCAAAAAGACATTGATTAAAAAATAAATAAATAATGGTATCTTTGATGAGATAATCCCATGATGGAAAAGGTTAGCAATGGGGTGGAGCCACAGGGTGGGATCCAGAGTGACCGCTCCATCTGGCCTGCCTCCCCTGGTCCCTAAACGCCTGAAAAGTAGTGGATACATACATGTTCTCCCTCCAATATCACAGGACTGTTAGGACACTGACCCTGAGAATTAATGGTGATTCCATTAATGGAATTCCTTTTCTAACCATCAAGAAAAAGCCTGGATCAGGGCTTTGCAAAGATCGAGTATTGGAAAAAATACCCTCCAGGAACTTGAAATCTCTCTTTTTTGAATCATTATTATATTCAGGTAAGTGTACCCTAAATTTAAAAATTGGGACCAATCAATGTAAAATATTTTCAGTTGATCTGGTTGGACCATATAGAATCATCCAAGTTCATTATATATTTATGTTTTTAAAATAATATTTGTGTGTAGTTTTTTTCCACCACAAAGGTTCTGTTTATGCCTGAACAAAAACACTGCACACTTTTTTTTTTTAATGCAAGGAACTTGCTTGGGATAAATTCAAGAAGGCAATTTGGAATATAATCTCAGACTGCAAAATTCAGTTTGTGGCAGAGTTTTCACCCATCAGGCCCAGGGTAAGGGGGAAACTTATCAAAAGAAATAATACTTTCCAATAATCATTAGCTATTCAAACCTCTCCAGTTTGGACTGATACAAAAGAAAGGGCCATATTATCCTTCCATTCACATTTAGAGGAGCCCCGTTACAACATCCTTTCGCCTCATATGGACTTGGTTGTAGTGTGAGGCCAAGCGTGTTTTCTGAAATTTAAGCATTTTCAGTAAGAACCTGATATGACCCTGCTGAGCTGTTAGACACCTGTTCAGCCTGTCCCCCAACCCCAGAATGACAAAGGAGGGCTGTCAAACAAGAAGGCCTTGAATTAGTCCAACAGAACACACCTTTGTGGGGGCCCTTGGGGACTCTGGCTTAATGAATAAAAAGGAGTGATTTATAATTAGCCCAGCAATTGTGCCTGAATGGGTGTTTCCAAAGTGATTGAAATGTGTGCCTTAACCAAATTGCAAAGTGCCTATCATTCTAATTATATGTGGGGTTTTTTTCCCCCTGCTTGGAAAACCTATTTTCTATAGACAAAAGGCAAAAGGGTGAGAAACAGCTATTTCTTAAGAACCTACTATGTGGTCATCATGTTGCATTTGTGGCCTCATCTTAGCTTTGCAGAACTGCCCAGAAATAGGTAGCAAATTCCAAATGGGTGGGGTTAAAAAATGAGGCTTGCTGTATTTTTGTTTATTGCAGAGAAATGATGACATTCCCTAAAAGTTGTACTGTCTGTTAGGGTCACTATAGCCCATAGTAAGTACTGTACTGTGCTTGGTAGCTCAGTTGTGTCCGACTCTTTGTGACCCATGGACTGTAGCCCACCAGGCTCTTTTGTCCATGGGGATTCCCCAGGCAAGAATACTGGAGTGGGTTGCCATGCCCTCCTCCAGGGGATCTTCCCAACCTAGGGATCAAACACAGGTCTCCCGCATTGCAGGTGGACTCTTTACCATCTGAGCCACCAGAGAAACCCAAGAATACTTGAATGGGTAGCCTATCCCTTCTCCGGGGGATCTTCCCGAACCAGGAATTGGATCAGGGTCTCCTGTATTGCAGACCTATTCTTTACCAGCTGAGCTACCAGGAAAGCCCAATAAGTACTATTAAGTATTTAATGAACACACTCTGGAATTTCAGGATTGTAAGTCTCTATCCAAGTTAGGTAACCCAGTTACTCGCCCCATCCAGGGTGCTTGTCCTCTGATGGATGAAATCAGATATTTTTATGATATTCCTACTAAGATCTGGTCCAATGGGCTTAATAGCCCACAAATTTACCAAGTCAGTTCTGAGAAGCCAGAGAGAGGCAGAGGTGGAGACTGGTGAAGTTTGGTTCTTCCTGCCTATGAAAATGGTCCCTGTTCATAAATATTCATGTCCCCTCCCTACTTAAAATTCTGCCAGGACTGACCGTTCCCCCAACTTGGATGAAATGCAGACCCTTGACCATGGCATCCAAGGCCTTGCGTGATCTCACTTCTTCCTGCCTCTGCCTGGGTTCTCTTGGGTCCCCCCCCCCCCCCCAACACTCAGACCCCTCCCTGACCCCATGCCCTTGCTGCAGCCCTTTTGTCCCAACTTTTGGTCCTTTTCATCCCTTAATTTTTGGCTTAAATTTCCAAGAGTCCTTCCTTGATCATTTCCAGGAGATACCCTCTTGTTTGGTTCTGTTGTGCACCTACCTGTTTCTCTTATAGCATTTACTACTGTTTGTAATTATATAGTTACACATTTATACGGGCTTCCCAGGTGGTGCCTGACAGTGCAGGTTAGATGAAAGAGACATGGGTTCGATCCCTGGGTCAGGAAGATCCCCTGCAGGAGGGCACAGCAACCCATTCCAGTATTCTTGCCTGGAGAATCCCATGGGCAGAGGAGCCTGGCAGGCTACAGTCCATGGGATTGCAAAGAGTCTGACATGACTGAGTAACTAACACGCACAGGCCTTGCACCACTGCAGGCTCTGGCCACGAGACATTCTTTTCTATGACAGGAGCCCAGCACCTAGGACAGCTTATAGTTTCTGTCCAGTGGGATTGGAGAGTCTGGCCACCCAGATGCAGACCTGTGGACACTCGATGTCCTGCTTTCAGATATGAGGAGCTCTGGGCCCAGCCACAGGCCCACAGGCCTTTTGTTGTCCTCTCGCCGTAATCAGATGGTTAGCCAGGGAGCTGGCCATGCGGGCTAAGACTCAGGCTTGCTGCTGGCTGCCATAACCAGAATCCCCAAGGGAGGATGCCGCAGAAGCTGATTGAAACTCTGAGCCAGTCTAGGCAAAAAGGGGAAAGGAGTAGGTTTCAGGAAAAAGAGAATGAGGATAAGAAAGAGGAGGAGAGAAGGGCAGGAAAGAGAAGGGGGAAGACCACAGCTCCTACATGAGTGCTTTCTGAGTGCAACGCACCATGCCAGGAGCAGGTATCTCTAACTTCTTTACACTCCTCAATCCCCTCTGAGATAAGGGGACACTGAGGCTGATGGAAATGATGTAGATGCCTGAAGTCACCTAGTTTCTCAGTAGCAGAGCTGAGATCAGATTTTTTTAAGATAAGGGAATCATTTTAAAACAATTCCCTCTTGGCTGACAAGCTGGCATCTTCTGCATACAGAGGTCCGTTCCTCTTTGGTCTGTCTCTTACACACAGTCTTTTACAGAGCACAGAACCCACCCTATAAACCTAGAAGGTAGCTAAAGGGCAAAAATGTGCTGTAGCATTATAGAGGCCCGGTGAGGGAAACCAAGGCTGGGGTTCTTGCTATAGCACCCTCGCCTCCCTACTCCTGCCCAAGTGCTGACTACAGAAATGATAATGATGAATGATGTTGATCATGATGATAAGACTTGGATTAAATGAGTGTTAACTGTGTGCCAAGCCCTAGAACTGAGAGCTACTAGAATTGGCCTCCCTGGTGGCTCAGATGGTATATAATCTGCCTGCCATGTGGAAGACCCGTGTATGATCCCTAAGTTGGGAAGATCCCCTGGAGAAGGAAACGGCAACCCACTCCAATATTCTTGCCTGGAGAATTCCATGGATAGAGGATCCCGGTGGGCTACAGTCCATGGGGTCACAAAGAGACAGGCACAACTCAGCACCCAACATACTTTACAGATGCAGAAACTAAGACACAATGAATCACACAGATAGGAAGCTAGGAAGACTTAGGACCAGGGCCATCTGCCCCTAGTAAGAGCCCATAATCACTAACCCCACTCCTCCACTTTAAGGAAGAGTTGTTGAAAGGAAGACCCACGATATTTAAAATTGCTGGTTGTTGCCCAAATGTCACCTCTCTCCTGACCAGGAGCCTCCAAGTTTTGTATCCAGGAGCCAATGGTCCCAGGCCACATGCAAGCCCTGGAATAAGCTATCCCAAGTCTGTTATGCTTTAGGACCCAACTCAGTTGCCACCGGACCCTAGAAGCTTTCGCAGAGCCACCCTGCCCCCTCAGAATGAGCTCCTCTCTCCCCCGGGCCCAGAGCCAAGGGTGATGTGCTACATTCTACTCACACTTCTCTGTCCCTTCTTACTCCAGCACACCATGTCACTGAGAGCAGAGACCATGTTGTTTCCACTTAGCTATGTCCTGTCCCTCCTTGGCTCACAGCAAGTGCAAAGAAAATCACTTCCATCTGGATTAAGGAAGGGATTTGACATGGAACCCATTACAAAGAGGATGGCTGCCATTTTGCTGCCTAGCCACAGAACATTGTTCCTTTCTAACAGTGATGGGATCTGAGCATCCATAGGTGCCCAGGTGTCTCCTTCAGTCTCAGGCTATTTGTTTCTTCCTTGGGACCACGTGGTGCCAGTTATTGTTGTCGTTGTTCAGTCACTCAGTCATGTCTGACTCCCTGTGACCTCATGGACTGCAGCACGTCAGGCTTCCCTGTCCTTCACTATCTCGTGGAGTTTGCTCAAACTCATGTCTTTTGAGTTGGTGATGCCATACAACCATCTCATCCTCTGCCACCCTCTTCTCCTCCTGCCCTCAATCTTTCCCAGCATCAGGGTCTTTTCTAATGAGTCAGCATCAAAGTATTGGAGCTTTGGCTTTAGTATCAGTCCTTCCAATGAATATTCAGGGTTGATTTCCTTTAGGATTGACTGGTTGGATCTCCTTCCTGTCCACTAGACTTGACTTTCACTCTTCCCCTGCTCGGCTAGTTGACTTTGAATAGATCATTTGATTTCTGCTTCTCAGTTTTCTCATCTGCCAAGTAAGCATAGTGATGTGGTGAGGACTGAGCAGGAATAATGCTCAGCTGTTGGCATTTTGGATTTGCATATAGAGCCACACCCACCACCTCACCCCCCCGGGAAAACCCAGTGGCCTGGGTGGTGGCCACTCCCACTCAGGAAACTTGGCACGGTACACAATTTCCTCATTGCCCTGTGGTCCACGGCGATGGCTGTCCCCCGCCTCACCCACTCACACAGCCTGTACTATTCGGGCTTGGACTCCCAGACCAGGAGTGTGAGCTGCCCACCCATTCAGCAGCCACCCTGCCTGGCAGAGATGCTGATGCCAGCTCCAGGATGCATGACTTGGATGAAGAAGGCAGCCATCAAGTGTGACACACCTATGAGACTTCCCCCGGGGAATTTCCGAGAGTGAATCCCTAGATGACACTTTTTGTAGTGGGGAGCTGGGAAAGGGAGCTAAACGGCCAACCTACAAGACAAGGGGGTGAGGGGGGCAGAACTTTGTTCCTGGGTTACCTCTGACACCACCTCCTGTAGATCATTCTTGTCCTGAGCCTTTAGCAAGCTCCTCCTAAATGCCATGTACCAAGTAACACCCAGGAAATGGAGGGGGTGGGTGTGGAGAAACAGCTAAACAAATGAATCAGGTCAACAGGTAGGGGTGAATTCACTAACAGGGTGGGGAAGAGGCGAGATGTCAGATCAACGAATGGCTAATTCAGGTACGTATGTATATGTATATGCTCAGTCGTGTGTGAATCTTTGCAACCCCATGGACTGTAGCCCACCATGCTTGTCTGTCCATAGAATTTTCCAGGCAAGAATACTGGAGCTGATTGCCATTTCCTTCTCCAGGGGATCTTCCCAACCCAGGGATCTCTTGCGTCTTCTGCATTGGCAGGCTGATTCTTTACCAGCTGAGCCACTGGGAAATTCATGTAGAGAGAACAAGAAAAGCCAGGCCTTTGGTTGTTCCAGCATCCTGACCACCAGGTTTTGCCTCCCGCTAAGAGCAAGACACATGGAGTCAGACTCACCCAGGCTGAAACCCCTGCTCCACTGCTTACTAATTCTGCAGCCTGGACCAAGCACCTTAACTTCTCTGAGCCTCTGTGCTGACTTATAAAATGAGGACAGCAAGTACCTACAACAGCACGTGAGATCATGCAGGCAGCATGCCAGCACAAATGTTCAGTAAATGTGAGCTGTTGCGATGAAGAGGAGCCCGCCGGCCCTTGAATGCTCCAAGCAAACCAGGTGGGATGCATGCGGGAGACTCCACCAGCAAAGCTGGGTGACCCATCACAGCCCAAGGTGGAGGAACTTAGCTAGAAGAGCTGGAAGGAAGACTCCTGTACCTGCCAGGGGTCTGGAAGAGAAAGTCTTCCGGAGGTCAGATTTAAAATGATGAAGTGAGTGAGAAGACAAGCAGGGAGAAAACGGGGAGCTTCAGAAAGAAAATTGGGTTGGGTTGGGGGAAAGTGCAGTGCGTGGAGACAGGAGTGGACAGATGACGTGTGATAAGAAGATTATGAGCTGCTGAGCACTGGAGTGGGCAGTGAGGAGGGAGCCTGAGTTGAAGAAGAGAGGAGAACTTGGCTGCGATAACCAGATGGATCAAAGGTAATGACGTGCAAAGGGGAGAGCGGATGTGTGGGAGCAAGACAGAGAAACTGGAGCCGTGCCGGCCAGTGTGGCCCAGCCCAGGGGCCCAAGAACCAGGATACGACGTCCTGCAGACTCTGTGTGTGTGTGTGTGTGTGTGTGTGTACATGTGTGTGCATGTGTGCATGAATGCACACGTGCAGATTAACAAGAGCACGGGCACATATTGCGTACATCTGAGCAGTTCTATTCACCTAAAGGACCAAATTGCGTATAATCTCAAGTGTACAAGAGTAACATGTGCTATTGCACACAACTAATTTCAGTGCTGATAACATCAGTAACAATAAAAACTGCCATTACTCATCACTCATTATGTGCTAGCCACTCTTATAAACCTTGATGATCCCAATCTGCACAATGAGCTGGTGGAATTGGCACTATCATTCTCCCCATTTCAGAACTAGGAATTGAGGCTCAGAGAGGTTAAGTTACTTGCTGAAGGTCACACAGCCTCAAGAGGCAATGCCAGAATTCAACACTGTATCTGTCCGGCTAAATAGCTGCTACCATTGTTTAAAAAATCCCTGGTTATAAGCATACAAATTCTTTTCAGTTGATCCTCCCTCAAAATAATTTCTTATTTGAAAAGCAAGCAGAACTGGTGGAACACAAGAGACCTCCTGACTGGTCAGGGTTTGTAATTTCGGACCATGTTCAGAACATTCCAAAGGAGTCCCAAGGTCTGAAAGTGAATCAAGTCCATGTTTCATGCTGACATCCACAGACCATTCATTCAATGGCCAAGAGCAGCAGTCACGCCCAAGGCTGCTTTTCACCATTAAAGAGTCCACAACTCATTTGTGGGCCGAGGTCTACCTGCCTTGGCAGCTACTGGCAGTACAGGAATGTAACGCAAATGCAGTTCTCTGTGGGCGTGGCCTGCTTGCGGGCTCAGTTGTGTCTGACTCTGCAACCCCATGGACTGTAGCCCACTAGACTCTTCTGTCCATGGGATTTTTCAGGCAAAAATACTGGAGTGGGTTGCCATTTCCTCCTCTAGGGAATCTTCCCAACCCAGGATCAAACCCTCATCTCTTGTGTCTCCTGCATTGGCAGGCAGATTCTTTATCACTTGTGCCACCTGGGAATCCCAAATGGTCAGTATTTAAAAAGCAAAACAAAACAAAAACATTGCATTTTTCATGATGCAATGCTGCTGTTTCTGAAAGGGCATCAAAGAAGGATTTATTTTATGCCGGTGGCTGTATGAAGAGCTATTCCAAGCCCAGTGTTACACAGCAGGAAATTGTGTGAAGCAACCTGGGAAAAATCAGCTTTTCTAACCTGAATCAAATTCTGATTGTACCTGCTGATGGTAGACCTTTCTTTCACAAACTCTACCTCTATCAGTGTCTGTTTTTTTGTTTTTTGGGTTTTTTTGTTTTTTGACAAGTGGCAGGGAAGCTTGGCCATGTCCACAACTGTTTTTCTCGGTTAAAAGTGAGGCGTGGTCGGGTTGTATTCCCAAACCATAATGATCGCATCACTAGTGTTTGTCTGGCAACAGTTACAGTCAGCTGGTAATCCCATTCTGCCTTCCTTACTGTTTAGATGAGGCACTGTGTCTCACTTCTCACCTTCTCCTCTGGGTCTGATGACAAATTCTTAGAGATGCTAAGGGAGTAATCGGCATTTGGCAGTTTTGGGGGCAGAGCATCTGTGGTGCATTGGGCATGAGTTCTGGGGTGTGGCTTTGGGAAAACTGCCAACCAGGGATAATAAAGATGCCAAATTTTCAGGATCTTTGGCAGGGGCTGTATGAGACATCTATGTCAAGGGTCCATCAAACCCTGCACTAGTTGAGCAGTTAACAAATGCTATGATGTAAGTAATATTATAATTTGCTTCCTAACTGTGGTTCTGTGTGTGTGATTCTGTGTGTGTTGAAACTGTGTCTGACTAATAGTCTGCTGGTGTTTTGATTTCATCATTTTGTTATGTTTAGGGGACTTAGGGGGCGGGGTGCAAAGATGAATGGTACATGGGGTATTCCTTTTAACAAGGTCAATTCTGATCAAGGGAAAAAGTTGACAAATAGCTGTAAAACAAAATAATGAGGACATTACAGGATGGAACTGAAGTTCATGAGAAGGAAAGGTTACTTCTAGGCTAGGAAGTTAGGAAAGGCTTCCTAGAAGAGGGGGTCCTTGACTTGACCAGAAAGGGCAAACAATATTGCCATGAGTGGAGGCTGTAGTAAATGGAGAAATTCCAAGAGTGGAAATGACACGACTAAAGACACAGAGGCAAGAACACTCTACTCAGAGAAGTCCGTGGATTCTTCCTGTGAATAACTCGTCATAGAATCTGATTAGTTCTGTCTTTTCCTTGGGGTTTTTCTCAATACTGCTCTCTGATCGCCTGTGTTAGGATAAGTCTATCCTGTTATGTAACAAACAATCTCAGGAACTTAATACAATTAAGTTCTGTGTCTTGCTCCTATAACAGCCTGTTGCAGAGGGGTTATGCTCCACACAGACTTTTAGGATCCAAGACTTCTTTTGACTAGTGGCTTCAACATCCCCCAGCACCCAGAGTTCTCCACTGGACTGAATCTAGCTGGCCAATAAATGAAAAGAATATGTGGAGCCCACAGAGGAAATTTTAGGGGCCAGGCTAGAGGTGGAGACCTCATTTCAACCAATATTCCATTGGCCAGAACTCAGTCACATGACCCACTTAGCTGCAAGGGAGGCTGGAAAATGGAATCTTCCCATACATCCAGACAGAAAATAAAATAGGCTTTTTGAAATTAAATAGTACTGTCCCTGTCACAGTTTTCTAGATCTATAGATATTTTGGCAAGCAACTTGAAGAGGAGAATAAAGAATCTGCAGGTTAAGCATTCTTTTGTGTTTGCAAAGTGACTGCTATTTTATTCTCATGCTCAGAGAGAACCCTGGAATGTCTCACAGACCATCTATATACAAGCCCTGCACAGATTCACTGCATACTGTGCATCATTTGATATCATGAGAGGTAGCAGGACAGGTGCTAATTCCTCCATGTAACCACTGCGGAAGCCAAGGCAGGGGTGACACCCTGGTCTAGAGGCTCCTTTTTGCTGATGATCCAATCCTATCAGTTCCAGTGAGGAAATGAACTATGGGGGGAATTCTATCCCCTTCATGGCCTCTGACATTAGAGCCACAGCTCTCATGGGGACAAATTTGCCTCCGCCCCACCAGGAGACAATGGTCAAGGTGTGGGGACACTTTTGACATGACTGAGCATCCTTGCATAACAGGGGCATTTTTGGTTACATCTCGGGTAGGGGTGCTACTGCTACTGCCATCAGCTTGGGGGAAACCAAGGATGCTGCAAAGCCTTCTGCAAAGCACAGGACAGCTCCCATGACAAAGTATGGCCTGCTTCAAAAGGTTTCAATAACACCAAATTGAGAAACCCTGTTTTAAAAACCAAAAGAAGACCAGTGGCTGGAGGGCAGCTGGAGGATAATGGGGAAACCACATCCAGGGCTGGTGACTGACAAGGATGCGGGCAGCGCCCACCTGCTATGACAAAGCAGTCAGCAGTTTCTGCCAAACCACTTTGTCAAACTCCCACGTTTGACGTTTACAACTCCTATTGCCAAACCAAACATGTTAGTAAGCAAGGCAGACCTCTTTGACGATGTGCGTCCATAACCACAAGAAGCACTCAAGAGACGTCATGCAACGCACAGCTAAAAGGTCATCCAGCACATTCTAAACACTGTACAAAAGCACGGAGGGAAGACTGGGAAGGAATGATATCTTGCTGAGCACAGCAATGTCGGAAGGAGGAGACAGAGTTTTATTCTCTGGGCTGCCATGAGCTTTCCTGAATTTACAAAATCTCTAAAATTAGTTTGTATTATTTAAGTGCTCCGGTTTTTCGGGCATGTTGCATCTCCCAGATCTGGGATCAAACCTGTGTTGCTGGGATCAAACCTGTGTTGCAGATTCTTTGCCACTGAGCCGCCAGGGAAGCCCTATGTGGATCATTTTTAAAGACTTTATTGAACGTGTTAGAATATTGCTTCTGTTGTTTATGTTTTGTGTTTGGGGCCATGAGGCACGTGGGGATCTTAGCTCCCCTACCAGGAATTGAACCGGCACCCCCTGCATTGGAAGGCAAAATCTCAACCACTGGACCACCAGGAAAGTCCCTGATATTATTTTAAAGGTACAGAAAAGTTGCAAGAAACTCCCAGAAACTTCCAGAAACCCTGGACACAGGTTCACCAAACAATTACATCTGACCCTGTTTGTCCTCTCATTCCTTCTGTCCCTCCTCTCTCTCCCTCAGCTGTTGTATCTCCTGATCCCTAACTACATGAATGATACATTTATCAAAATCAGGAAATTCATTTCTTCTTATCTTTAACCTGGAATGGTTCCTTACCCTTTTTTGTGTTTCTTGACCTTGACAATTTTGGAGTTTATATGCTTGTTATTTTATTTATTAATTTTTTTTGTTTTTGCAGAATATCCCTCACTTGGGGTTTGCCTGATCTTTCCTCACGATTAGAGTCAGGTTATACATTTTTGGCAGGAATATCATGTAAGTGATATTATGTCCTTCTAAGAATGCATGCATTGGGTTTTGTTTTTTTTAATGTTTATTTAAATACATACTTGCATTTTCTGCCCCCCTCTTTTGAGGCATTTTTATGTTGTTGTTACTTTATTTTTATTTATCTATTTATTTTTAGGCCGCATGCAGGATTTTAATTCCCCCACCAGGGGTGGAAACTGTGGTCACTTTGTTGGGAGCGTGGAGTCTTAACCACTGGACCGCCAGGGAAGTCCTGATTAGATTTTAAATAAAAAGGAAAATGCTATGAAAAAGAAATGGCTTGAATAGTGAATATAGCCTCACCCCCAATCAGTTCCCACTCCCTGTCTCCTCCATGGCAGGAACTATGGCCATGTCTCATTCACCTGGATATTCTTTGCAGTGTTTAGTACTCATCTCTGTTACAGTTCATCTCACTCACTTGTCAGATCTTTCTGGAACACCTATGACTCAGCTCACTTTCCATTCTTTCATTTCACTTCATTCATGGGCCAAGCCTTTCTTGAACACAGGCTCTGGACAGAGCTTATGCTTAATTTGGATTATGTCCCCAGTACAGCAAGCAACTGAATGTTTCTGAATTGAATTACATACACTTTTGCTGCATATGAGCAAATGTGTGTAGCCATCCAGGGTGTTTTTCCCTGTTTAGTGGTTTCCCAACTGTTCTTTCCTACCTGTATCTCTGTGTTTATGACATTCAATCAAAATTCTCTGTCTTCCCAACTTGCCTCTTAGCAGCTTGAGGAGTGAAATCAAGTCAGGTCCATCTCCAGCTCCCAGGAGCCTGGCCTAAAACATCACATCAATGCTTCATATGCATTTCCAGAATAAAGAATATTTACATGACCAGCTGGGGCTTCCCAGGTGACACTAGTGGTAAATAACCTGCCTGCCACTGCAGGAGACTTAAGAGATGCAGATGGATTCCAGGGTCAAGAAGATCCCCAGAAGGAAATAGCAACCCACTCCAGTATTCCTGCCTGGAGAATCTCATGGACAAAGGAGCCTGGTGGGTTACAGTCCATGGAGTTGCAGAGTCAGACATAACTAAAATGACTTAGCATGCATGCACACACACATGCACATAACCAGCCAGTGTGACTTTTCCCTTTGAGAAAATTGACTAAGAATGCCCATTCTGTTTAACTAAGGATCCTTCATTTATGCTTATTAAGAAATCAAGAGCTACCTAAACACAGCAGTAATCCACAGTAGCTGTACACACACACACACACACACACACACACACACACACACACACATACCCCTGCTCTTTTGGTGGGTTTTGGAGTTACTATCAGTACAAAGTGTATTTCTGGTAGCTTATGGTGAATGATGTCAGATTCACAATCTCTGAAGAAGATTTAGCTCCAGGACCAGGGACTAGGCTTGATCACTCAAGAACTTTTGTGTAGCAGAGTTTTATTAAAGTGAAAAGGGACAGATTCTGACATAGATATCAGAAGGGGGACAGAGAGTGCCCCCACTCACCAGTCTTATCAAGGCCTTATATACTTTTGGGCTTCCCTGGTGGTTCAGATGGTAAAGCATCTGCCTGCAATGCGGGAGACCCGGGTTCAATCCCTGGGTCAGGAAGATCCCCTGGAGAAGGAAATGGCAACCCATTCCAGTACTCTTGCCCAGGAAATTCCATGGATGGAGGAGCCTGGTGAGCTACAGTCCATGGGGTCACAAAGAGTCAGACAGGACTTCACTGTTCATTATATACTTTTACCAGACCCACTCCCACAACATACACCTTAAATTAACAAGATTATAACTAACAATAGAAAGGTCTTACCAGACCCACTCCCACAACATATGTCTTAAGATAACAAGATTAGTCGGGAAACCTTCTTGTTATGGAGAAACATGTCCTCAAGGGAGATACATTGTTATATTGACTAAACAAAGCAATGTAGAAAAGAAACCTTTGTCTTTTTCTTCTTGAAAGCCCCAGGCCCTTTCTCCTCCACTAGGAACCTGGATTTCTTATCAACCTACCTAGGAACTGACTCTCTCATTTCTTCCATCAAAATGGTCTATTGTGCCCCCAAACTAGCTAATTCTGTGCTTCCAGTATCTCAGAAGTCGAGCATCAGATTGTGTTATTAACCCAAACTCATTTGAGAGCGGTAGCTAAGTTGCCACCCATGCTCAGAGCCCCACCATCTTCACTTTGTAACCACCAGTTGCCCTGGTAACTTTCTTTGCTTTTAACTCCAACACCATGAAAAGTAAATGAAAATGAGCCACTTTAAATTAAATATGAGAAACAATTACATTTTGACAGTTTAATTGCTTCCTCCCAGCCTAACTTTCTAAACAAGATACTGAACATATCAAGTATGCCAATTGTATTTTTAGATTCTTTTGCAATTAAGAAAGTACAAAGGAGATAAAATATTTGGTGGACTAAATGCTTCTTTCTTGAGGGAACTATATTAAGGAATGAATGCTGAGCCATCACATCATAGCAATTAGCTTTGAAACCATTGTGGACAGATGGAGACTCCTCCATGACACCACAATGCTATCCTTCACACTCTCTTTTCTGTTCTATGTTGCCCAGCCAATTGAGGGTCAAGAAATGCCTTATCCCATAAGGAGTGGGTAGATTCATTGCCCTATGGTCTGAGTGCCCCAAGGTGGCTCCAGGGATGGCATCACCTTTGCCCATCCAGGCAGAATTGCTGCTCACCTATCCTGGGAGGTGACTTCAGGTCTGAGAACTGTAGATGAGTCTGGAATATGATATATTGCTGTAAAAATTCCCCAAATCAATTCAAACTATTCAGTGGGGTGGGCTAGGTAAGATCCTAAATGGTACAATCTCAGTTGGTACCATCAAGATGGTATCGAAAAAGTCTACAAACAATGCTGGAGAGGGTGTGGAGGAAAGGGAACCCTCTCACACTGTTGGCGGGAATGCAAACTAGTACAGCCACTATGGAGAACAGTGTGGCGATTCCTTAAAAACCTGGAAATAGAACTGCCATACAACCCAGCAATCCCATTTCTGGGCATACACACAGAAGAAACCAGAACTGAAAGAGACACGTGTACCCCAATGTTCATCGCAGAACTGTTTACAATAGCTAGGACTTGGAAGGAACCTAGATGGCCATTGGTAGACAAATGGATAAGAAAGCTGTGGTATATATACACAATGGAATATTACTCAGCTATTAAAAAGAACACATTTGAATCAGTTCTAATGAGGTGGATGAAACAGGAGCCTATTATACAGAGTGAAGTAAGTCGGAAAGAAAAACACCAATACAGTATATTAATGCACATATATGGAATTTAGAATGATGGTAATGATGACCCTATATGTGAGACAGCAGAAGAGACACAGATATAAAGAACAGACTTTTGGACTCTGTGAGAGAAGGCGAGGGTGGGATGATTTGACAGAATAGCATTGAAACCTGTATATTATCATATGTGAAACAGATCACCAGTCCAGGTTTGATGAATGAGACAGGGCACTCAGGGCCGGTGCACTGGGACAACCCTGAGGGATGGGATGGGGAGGGAGGTAGGAGGGGGGTTAAGGATGGAGGGGCACATGTACACCAATGGCTGATTCATGTCAATGTATGGCAAAAAACACTACAATATTGTAAAGTAATTAGCCTCCAATTAAAATTAATTAATTAATTATTTTTAAAAGATAACATTGAAAAAAGACAAAAAGGATGTTCATCAAAGCATTAATTCCTGGATGGTGGGATGAACGATAAGCTTTACTTTCTCACCTTTTTCTTTTATAACCAACAAAAAGTAGAAGTTACACAAATCTCTACAGGGTAGGTTTGAAATAACCTGTCAGTTCAGTTCAGTCACTCAGTCATGTCCGACTCTTTGTGACCCCCATGGACTGCAGCACGCCAGGCTTCCCTATCCATCACCAACTGCTGGAACTTGCTCAGACTCATGTCCATCGAGTTAGTGATGCCATCCAACCATCTCATTCTCTGTCATCCCCTTCTCCTCCTGCCTTCTATCTTTCCCAGCATCAGGGTCTTTTCTAATGAGTCAGTTCTTCGCCTGTGGTTGAAACCAAATTCAGAATGATGACCACAGAACATCTATACATGATGGTACATATAATGGGCTGAACTGCATCTTGAGAGTACCATGGAGTGCAAGAAAATCAGACCAGTCAATCCTAAAGGAAATCAACTGTGAATGTTAATTGGAAGGACTGATGCTGAAGCTGAAGCTTCAACACTTTGGCCACCTGATGCAAAGAGTTGACTCATTGGAAAAGACCTGATGTTGGGAAAGATTGAAGGCAGGAGTAGAAGGGGGAAGCAGAGGATGAGATGGTTGGATGGCATCACTGACTCAATGGACATGAATTTGAGCAAACTCAGGGAGACAGTGGTGGACAGAGGAGCCTGGCATACTGCAGTCTATGAAGTTGCAAAGACTCAGATACAACTTAGTGACTGAACAACAGCAATACAACAACAACCTCCAAATCCTATGTTGAGGTCCTAACCCCTCAGTTCAGTTCTGTCACTCAGTCGTGTCCGACTCTTTGTGACCCCATGGACTGCAGCACACCAGGCCTCCCTATCATCCTGTCCTCCCTATCCTAACCCCCAGTACCTCAGAATATGACCCTATTTGGAGATAGGGTCCTTAAAGAGGTCATGGAGTTAAAAATGCAGTCATTGGGGTGGGTTGTTATCTATTATGACTGGAGTCCTTGTAAGATCAGGACACAGATGAACACAGAGGGAAGTGAACATGAAGACACAAGGAGATGATGGCCATCTGTGAGCAAAGGAAAGAGACCTCAGAAGAAGCCAGCCTTGCTGACACCTTGATCTTGGATGTCCAGCCTCCAGAACTGTGGGAAAATTAATTTCTGTTGTTTAATATGTCCACTGGGATCTTCACTGTTGGCAGCCCAGGCAGACGGATAGAGCACCATTAAGTTACAGTAATGATGATATGACCCAAGCAATTGCTCAAGGCCCAGCATGCAGAAGTGCCCTGCACTTGTCTCAGGGCTCTGCTGTCACATCTTAAAACTCTTTATAATTTCTGAATGAGCAACCCCATGTTTTCTTTTGCATTGGGCCAGAAAGTATTAAGTCAGCCCAGACTGTACCCATTGTTCTATGTATATCTCCAATCTTCAAGTTAGACCAAGTAGGTGCTCTCTTATTCACTAAGCATTTATTGAGCACCAGCTGTGTGCCAGGCACTTTGCTCCTAAACACAGAGAAAAATTAAACTCACATTTTATCCTCTAGGAAGCTGAACTGAAGAGAGGGAAAGGCTTGAAGACCAAAAGCTCAATGTCCATATGTGGAGGAGGGGAAGGGAGCACCATGGAAGATGTGTCCCCAATCCAGATGGCTTCACACCCCCCAAAGCCCATCCTAGAGATGATGAAATGGAGGCTGACCTGCCCATTTCAGCCAGCTGGTGAAGGACAGACTCAAACCCTGGTCTTAAGGTCTTCTTACCATGAGGCCTCACCACTCCCCAAAGTGCCATAAGTCACTTCCCATGTACTCAACTCACAGACCAAGAGGGCATGGAGCAGGTGTGTGGTATATCCACACCTGACGATTAGCCAGGCGG
The DNA here is from genome assembly GCA_024291935.2 of Okapia johnstoni. NCBI lineage: Eukaryota > Metazoa > Chordata > Mammalia > Artiodactyla > Giraffidae > Okapia > Okapia johnstoni. Next base: position 75,196,084 of record CM044318.1, on the reverse strand, counting down.
AAGGTATTTTGTGAAGTTATTTTGAAGGCTCATGCTTGCAGCATGGGGCTCATGAATCACATGAGGCCTCATGCCAGGCCTGTTGCTCCCAGGACAGGAGCTAGCTGTAGGGTAGAGAGCCTGAGACCAGGAGGCAGAGAGATCTAAAAGGGAATGACCCTGGATTAAATCATTTTAGAAACGATAGTGTCTGAGTCTGTTCCTGGGGCCACAAGGGCTTCCTTTATGGGGTAATGTCCACTCTCAACTGACTTTCGAAGTGTCTGCTCAATCATTTCTTTCCCACTGTTGGCAGAGTAACTGATACAAGAAATCTTTATGCTCAGAAATTATAAATGAAGACACTGTTGGGCTACAGTCTGCATTATTGGAAAATAGAAAGTCAATGGTTTTATTTCTATTAAATATAACATCCCTGTGTACTGTGATTCACTGCCACCCCCCATTCTGATAGATTTTGTTCAGTGTCTAAGAATGCTTTCCTCACATGGCTCAGAAAAGTTCTGCCACGTTAATAACCACATTATTTAAGATTCAAATATGGTTAAGAGATGGGTGGGCTTCCCCAGTGGCTCAGCAGTAAAGAATCCACCTGCAATGCAGGAGATGCAGGTTCGATCCCTGGGTCAGGAAGATCGCCTGGAGAAGGGAATGGCAACCCGCTCCAGTATTCTTGCCTGGGAAATCCCATGGACAGTGGAGCCTGGTGGGCTACAATCCGTGGGATCACAAAGAGTCGGACAGGACTGAGCATGAGCAAGAGATAGGTAAGATGAATTATTTTCCCAACTTTCAAGAAAGTGAAACATTGTCATCTATTAAAGCGGGGATAAAAAAAATACCCCATTCTTTTCTCTTGCACCAACCAGTCCTGGAATCAGCACTTCTTCTGTCAGATACGCAAAGGGTCTCAGGTCTCCTGCGGGCCAGTTCAACACCACTGTTTCTCAGCTAGCAGACGCACTCAGGCCTGTTAGCCTGCGTGCCCCACAGGCCATCAGGAAGCGGCACCAGACTCCATTATAACGTCTCTTAGCACTTTCCACACCTCCATGCCATGCTGGTGGGGTACCTGGCTGTACAAGAGGGGCCTGCAAATGGGATTAGAGACAGAACGTCACCTTGCCTGTCTCCTCCAGCCAAGCGAGGGAGGAGGCAGGTCGTGCTCAGCAACCAGCTGCATCTTTTGATTTTCTCAGAGGCCTTGTGCCAGGCCTGTTGCCCCCCCCCCCCCACAACCCCCCCCCCCCCACACACCCCCCACACACCCCACACACACACCCCACACACACACGACCAACCACACACACACACACACCACACAACCCCCCCCACCCACACCACACCACACAACCCCACCCCACCCCCCCCCCCACAACACCACAAACACCCCCCCCACACAACACACCCCACACCCCACCCCCAACACACACACCCAAACCCACACACACACACCCCACACACCACCCAACCACACCCCCACACCACACACACACCACACCACACCACCCCACCCACACAACACACACCCACACAACACCACACACACACACAAACCCCCCACACCACCACAACACAACCCAACACAAACAACCCCACAAACACACACACACACACACCCCCCCCACAAACACACACACACCAACACACACACACACCACACCCAAACCCACACACACACACACACACCACACACCCACAAACACACACACACACACACCACACACACACACCACACACCCACACACCACACACACACCCCACACACACACACACACCACACACACACCACACCCCACACACCCCCACACACAAACCACACACACCACACACACAAAACACACCACACACACAACCAAACACACAAAAAAACAACACACCCACACACAAACACAAACACACAAAACACAACACACCACACAACACAAACACACAAACCACACAACCACCACACCACAACACACACCCCACACACACCACACACACACACACACACCCACACACCCACACACACACACAAACACACACACACACACACCCACACACCACACACACACCACACAAACACACACACACACACACACACACACACCACACACACCACACCACACAACACACACACACACACACACACCACACACACACACACACACACACACACACACCACACACACCACACACACACCACACCACACCACACCACACACACCACACACCCCCACACACCCACACACACACACACCACACACACACACACAAAACACACACACCACACACACACCACCACACACACCACACACACACACACCACCACACACACACACACACACACACAACACACACACACACACACCACAAAAGACACAAACACACACACATGCTTTAGCTTTAGCTACTGCTCGGGGCACTAGAAGAAATACTGGGAAAGATAACAAAGAGTAACACAGAGCTTCAGGGAGGGTAGGCTCGCCTGCATAGTCTCAAAGTCATGTGGGTGACTGTGACCTTGACCAAGCAATGAACCTTCTCAGGTCAGCACCCCCTCCTGGAAAGGCAGGACACTTAGCGAATCTGTCTGCAGGATAGTGGGGTGGGGAGCGGGGGAAGGACTGGAGACCAGTACCTTCAGCCTGGCACTCACTACACCCTCGGGGGCCCTAAAACCATCATGTTCACACATTCAGCCCTAGGCCCTGAGGTAGAAATTGGCAGGCTCATAATAAGTGAGGCACAGACAGACAGAGTGACCAGCACGTTGTCTGCCTTAAAGACCAGGGAAGAACATTCGAGCTGAGTTCTGAAGAAATGAGAAGGAAGCAGCTTGCTGGGATCTGAGTCCCATTCTCCTCCAGAGGGTCTTTAGGGGCAAGACCTGGGGATCAAGGAGTGTGGGTCTTCCACGGGGTAGGCCCCCCATCCACCTGCCCTGGTGCCCATGTGGTCTTCTCTGAACTCCTATAATTGCCTCTGTTGGGTCCTTACCTCTGGGGTCTTGCAGATGTTTCCATGGGGACAGATTAAGGAGGCTGCGAGCATCCTGGGGCAGAGATCATATCCTGCCTATCCATCCCTCACAGGTTCACCATCTAAGAAACTTTGCTTCTTTCCCTTCCTTCCTTTCCTTCCTTTCTTTTAATTTGAGCCACTGGCCTGAGATTACTTCTGAAGAGCAGGCTCTGTGGAGGGGGGTGGGGGCAACACAGGCATACACGGTGCAGGCACTGCCACAGAAGGAAGCACCCAGAAGAGGCCACCTCAGTTTTGTGTAAAGCCAGCCTTTGTCATCTTTGCAAGTTCTGGAAAGCTCTGTCTGCTTCACCCTTGGGAGCCCTGCCCTCATTTCCGTCCACCTTTCAGACCCTCAAATGAAGCAGATGCTCTTCTGTCCTTTTGCACGTGCTCCTCTTTCTTCCCTTTAACGACTTCCTCCCAGCTCAAGTCCTTCAGAACATGGCTCCCTCCCCTGAGAAACCACCTGTGGTGCCCAACCCAAACAGGGCCCCCTCCTCAGCTCTATCCCTTAATGGTTCCTAGCCCAGTTTTTCCTCAGATACCTGTTTGTGGGAATACCTGATGAGGACTCACTTCTGACACCAACTCATCTTTACAACCCACGAAGGCAGTGCCTGGCCATTTGAGCCCTACCTTCCTCCTGGGACTCGGGACACAGTAGGTGCTGAATAAAGATTTGGTGTACAAGTGAATAAGCCTGATTGCCAACTGTAGTTTGGGGTCAAGTTATCAATTCTACCCTGAAGCCTAGGTTAGGGTTATGTGACCTACAAACATCCAGAAAGGAATGGGTCTGCTTTCTGTCTGCTCCAATGAGAGCCTCCACCCCTGTCCTTTGCCCCCAATTACAGGAGCCTCAGCTTCCACCACCCCTTTTAAGCTCCGGGGTATAATCAAATGGGGTTTTAACAATAGCCAAGGCCAGGAGACGTTCAGTTAAAATAAAATCCCCTCCCCCCCTTTCCCAAGAGGGAGCGTGATGGGCATTCACCTCCTTCGGGAACAGTCCACACCCATCTCCCTAGCCCCCAGGTACAGGCGTCACCAGAGCAGCCTGCCTGGGAGCTAAAAACCTGCTGTCCCCTCAGGGGAGGCTGGAGAAAGGGGCAGCCGCAGCGGGGTGGGGGCGGCCACAGGCAGTTTTCACATCTCAGGATCTGAAATGATTGCCTTTCTCTCCTCTCTCTGTGGGTGGGGAGGTGTGTTATGAGCTGGTGGCTTCAGGCTGGGCCTGGAGACGGGAAAGATGGCAGTTGTCAGGAGCAACTTAGCAAGTCCCTCTCACTCATCAAAACTGAGGCCAGATCCATCCACAGTCCATCCGCAGGTATTTATGCAGCCTGTCCCTTGATCAGCCTGTGCCAGGAGCTGCAAGGGGGCCACAAGTGGGCTGCCAAGCCAGGGAACCAGGGAGATGCCTGTTTGGCAGAGAAAAACGAGTGTAACAGCACTGATAAAAGAAAGGGGCAGAGCCAAGCCCGGCCCTCCATGGAGCCGGCTACAGAGCAGGCCCCCACTAGAGACCCCAGACTGACAACAGGAGAAGCCAAGGGCCTTCCAGAGAACCCCACTGGGGTGTCCTTTTCTCCACAACCACGGTACCAGGGACAAGGCCTGGCATCCAAAAAGGCCTGGGATCGCTTTCTCTAGCAACAAAATGTAAGGGAGAAATGCTGAGTCTGAGGTCAGATAGTGTGTTAGTTGCTCAGTCATGTCTGACTCTCTGCGACCCCGTGGACTATAGCTCGCCAGGCTCCTCTGTCCATTGGATTTCCCAGGCAAGAATACTGGAGTGAGCTGCCATTTCCTTCTCCAGGGGATCTTCCCAACCCAAGGATCGAGCCCCGGTCTCCTGCACTGCATACAGATTCTTTACCATTGAGGTCAGACAGGTCAGTGTTTAAATCCAAACGTGGTCAGTTGCTGAACAAGCCCGTTCTCTCTCTTAGCTTTATCTTGTTTCATCTTCCTTATCGTTCACATGGGTTAAACATTATATCTTTTATGAAGTCCTTGGGATAGCTATGGGTGAAGTTATGGATACGCTCCACATATTACCCTGGTGCATGCACCAATGTCTTTCTTCATGTAATGAAGAAAACGAATGTCCTGGGTAGAAAACATGGCCTTCAGTGGGGTTTCCCCACCCTGCAGACCTGCCTCTCTCTGAGCTAGAATTCATGCCAGTTTCCCATCACTCTCTTTGAGTCTGGAGTTCACACTAATTCCTATGAGAACTCAACTTGCCCTGCACATCTTCTTAGCTTGGATAGAAAAAGTACAGTCAATGATTAGCATGAGAACAGACAAGAAAAACTGAGCTTGAAAAAGTGCTTTAGAGCTGGCAGCATTTTGATGTATGGCCTCTCTTGACAGACGAGGACTCTTGTTGGAATGAAAAACACGAAACAGGTGGAAGTAAGTAAATAAAGGGTCCAGCAGTCCCGCCAGTCCAGGAGCATGCATCTGGCTTGAGGTGTCGCTGGGGGCTTGGGCCTTGCTCTGACAGCATGGTGCCAACAGCACTCAGCAGCCTATGGAAGTGCTGATGGGAAGGTGGGTAAATTTCATATTGTGATATTTATCACATATTATGTGATAAATATATATCATAAAATGTTATCAAAATTTCATAATATGATAAAATCACAAAATTACATCGTGATCTGCAGTAATCACCAGGCCCTAAAACTCCAGAGTGAAACCCAGTCATTGGAGCTGTTACATTGTCACAGTTTTGTTATGTATACTTTCCTCTTTATGAAGGATTTGGTATGACTTACCACAAAGACTATATATATATGCACATTATAGATAGGTATGTACATAGATACACATATCTATATACATGCATATATGTGCAACCATATATATATATATATAAACACACACATACATCCATATACAGTTCACAACCGGATCAAATAAATAGATGAAGAAACCCTGATGAAAAGAAAATACTTCTATTTTCTTGTAAATTCTGGTAAAAGTCAGATTAATCCAAGCACTAGGTCATAAAATCTGCAACAGTTGCCAGTTGCTACAGGTGGGATGGGGAAGTTTACACTCGAAGACATTCTTTTATTTTACCCCCAAATACTATCCTCGGAGCTGCCCAGACACACTTGTCGATACTGATATAACAAATCCCCCATGCTGGTGTCTCACCTCACATCACCGTTTTACATATAATTTATTTCCTGGCATGAAACCCACTGTACCTTTAGAGCTGTGGCCTTCATCATTTTTCACCTGGGAAATTTTTCCCAGATATCAGACATCTCTCAGGTCTAGGGAAGCCATCTGACTCAGCCTACTGAAGAAGAGCAGGCTGAGCTTCTTCGGAAATTTCAGAAATAGGCGAAGAGGTTTGCTCTATGAAATATGGTTGCTCAGATGTTCCTAATTCCATTGTGAGCTTACAGCCATGGGTGCCTTCATCTGCAACGTGGACAAGCATCATGCTTCCTCCAGATACTGGAAGGACACTACGCCATCATCTATAGGGAAGACAGCATATCAATAGACAAGCCACATTTTGCTTTCCTTGTAATGTGGGAACAAGATGACTTATTATTCCAACAGACTCTCAAAGAGAAGTTTACTATGAGGGACAACAGGAAACAAATTTGTTCAGTTATATCACTTAATAATGAATCCAAATTCAGCAGCTTCATTGTTTATTCAGTGGTATGGATGGGAGCTTCAGGGTTCACCCCACCTCTGGCATTTACTAGCTGCATGAAGTTGGGCAAACCTTAACCTCCCTGAGCTGAAAGTTTCTCACTTGTGAAATGGGCTAATACAAACACCCACATAATCAAGTTAGTGTGAGGATTAAATGAGAGAATGGATAAAAAGTGTTCAACGATTCCTAGCACTCAATAAAAGTTAGCTGCTAGTATTCATTATTAATTTCATGATGATGATAATGATGACAATATTTAAAGTTGTGGTTCTCAACTAGGGACAACTTTGCCTCGGAGTGGAATTTGCAATATCTGGAGACATTTTTGGTTGTCTTGTCCAGGAGGGAGGATGTTACTGGCATGTAGTGGGTAGAGGTCAGGATGCTGCTTAACATCTTCTAATACTCAGGACAGCCCCTAGCACAAAACAACCCCCCCTAAAGTGTCAATAATGCCAAGGCTGAGAAACCTTATTTTCAAGTATAAACATGTCTTGTTCACAATTAAATTCTTGCTTTCTAGGAATTCTATTAACATCAGCTAGAGAAACCACTCTTTAAAAAAGAAAAACAAAAAGGGAGGGAAATATCTTTGCCAATATGCTAACTGGCTATGTAATTTGATATAGTCTGCTCAAACCTCAGTGTTGTCATCTGTAAAATGGCCAGGTTGTACTGGTTGATCTCTAAGAGTCCTTCTGGCTCTGACCCTGTCTGTGATTCTAATTTTCAACAATCCTCTTCTGTGCACGAAGGAAGAGGGGCTGGGCAGAACCAGGCTACATTCGGGATAAATAACAGCACAACAGAATTCCTTTTGGAAATAAATCATCTTTTCATATAAAATCTTCTGAAGACCATTTCGAGAAGAGTAATAGATCTGCCAGTCCAACACCTGCAGGGTGGGTAATAATTTACTTAGCCCACTGACTTGGGGGCAGGTCCTGTTCTTGATAAATGACCCAATTAAGCATCTGTTAATCACAGCATTATCTCATCAGAAGGTGGAATACCTACTTCTCTCAAGCAGTTTCTCAGTGAGATAACATCACAAATTCCCCCAAGCAGTGAAGGGCATTTAACGGCACAGGGAAGAGTGATGTAGGGGGGGGAAAGGAGGGGCAATATTCCTCTCCAGGCCTTCGGCCCCCAGTGGTCGCTGGGAATATCCACTATGCCCCATCCCAGCCCTTCCCCCATCAACCTTCCTATAACCTCGGCTCCTGAACTCTCCTGTTCATCTGAGGCCTTGATAATAAAGCAACATCTGCAAAACCTACAAGAACTTTACTGCAGTTAATTGAGTAATTGAAGCAAGATGCAGGGAGAGGTGATCTATGGGCCTGGGTTGAGGGCTGAGAAGGGAGACAACGGATTTATTGCAAAGGCCGTGGGCGGCCTTGGGTCCAGGACCTGGTTCACGGGAAGTTTGAGGTCATGTGGGATTAAAATATCTTTAGAAACAAATGGAATAATTTGACTGCAGTATCAGGAACGCTGTGCCAGTTTATGCCAGGAAACCAGGTGTGATTTATTCACCATGCACCCAACACATTTTTTTGATATCTGCCTCATTAGTCTAAATTTATAGATTATTGAGCAGAGGATATGACTTGTCTGTGTCTGTCTATCTGTCTGATCCTGATGGTTACATGAAGCTCAACTTTTGCAGTTCAAGATAAGTAAAGTCATTCCTTAAAGGCCCTAGCACCCTAGAAACTACCCAGGTGGTAAGCAGGGCCACAGATATTTACAATCTAGTGGTTGTATTTTCTCAAAAAAAAAAAAAGGCTTAATAGAGCCAATATGCAATTGGTGGTAATATCATCTTGTAATTGAATAAATCCATAAATCTTTACATTTAAGCACAATTCACCACCTTGAAGTCATTGCGTACCATGTAATATATTTTCTAGCCTTGCAGATGCCAGATACACACATTATAGATACATAAAATCGCTCCTGTGAACGCCTGGCATCAGGTACGTCTGTGACTAGCCAGAGCACACACCCCCAGCAACCAGAGGATGGGCCTTTGGGAAGGTTATTGCTCCTTTTGTAGTTTCTCTGCTGCTTTATTAAATCCCAAATTCCTTACAAAACTGTACAATTTTAATAACTCAAATCCGCATGGATCATAAAGCTGTCTAAATAGACCTAGCACCCTGGGTATCAGACAGATCCGCGGGTGATGATGTCGCTGGACCTGATTAACCGGAACGGGTCAGCCGACAAGATTTTATTACAAGTGTCATTTAGATTTCTGACAGCTTTACAGGGCTTAATGGCTTTTTATTAAATACATTGTGTTCAAGGAAGCTGACAGTTGGGGATGCCTTGTAAATACAATGCAATGGAATTTCCTTAGAAGCTGGGTGAGAGAAAGCAGAAGGATGGTGGGACAACCCTCCTGGTCCCCAATTCCGAGGCTCAGGAGGCCCAGAGTTCACCATCTCCTGAGGCTAAAGATAAATGACCCCCCTGGCACCACCCCCACCAGCTCTCCAAACCCGACAGGTCTGCCCCAGGTTGACCCCAGAGGTTTACATGTGAAGCTCTCCAGAGAATCAAATTCCTTGGTCCACAGGGTGACCTGCTCCAGCCACCCACCCACCCCCAACTCCTCCCCTAAGCCAGGCATCCTCCTGGGAATCAGTGAGCCTGGCCTTCCTGAAATTCAAGTTCTCTGTGACCCTTAACTAAGTTCTGTTTGTTTCTGCCCAGCAGTTTGTTGGACCCATTTGGAAGCAAGATGGAGGAAGGACAGATGGACTTACCGTGTCCCCTGCCACGGCCTGCTCCAGGTGCTGGGCACTGTGCCTGGTGCTCTCAGTAAATTATCTCATCCAATCACATTGCCACCTGGCTGAGCAGGTGCTTTACTGAAGAAATGCTGGTCCAAGAGGAGGAAACAAATAAAGGGAGACAAGAAAGTAGCCTTGTGCTCTGGGGTATTTACTTCTCACCCAGTGATGGGAGGAGTTTCTAGTACCAGTTTTAAGGATGATGATGCCGAGGCTCACTTCCCCTACATCCATCAGTTCAGTCCAGTTGCTCAGTCGTGTCTGACTATTTGTGACCCCACGGACCAAAGCACGTCAGGCCTCCCTGTCCATCACCAGCTCCCAGAGCTTACTCAAACTTGTGTCCATCAAGTTGGTGATGCCATCCAAACACCTCATCCTCAATCGTCCCCTTCTCCTCCTGACTTCAATCTTTCCCAGAATCAGGGTCTTTTGAAATGAGTCAGTTCTTCGCATCAGGTGGCCAAAGTATTGGAGCTTCAGCTTCAACATCAGTCTTTCCAAAGAATATTCAGGACTGATTTCCCTTGGGATGGACTGGTTGGATCTCCTTGTAGTCCAAGGAACTCTCAAGAGTCTTCTCCAACACCACAGTTCAAAAGCATCAATTCTTTGGTGCTCAGCTTTCTTTATAGTCCAACTCTCACATCCATACATGACCACTGGAAAAACCATAGCCTTGACTAGACAGACCTTTGTTGGGAAAGCAATGTCTCTGCTTTTTAATATACTGTCTAGGTTGGTCATAACTTTTCTTTCAAGGAGAAAGTGTCTTTTAATTTCATGGCTGCAATCACCATCTTCAGTGATTTTGGAGCCCCCCAAAATAAAGTTTTCTTACTGTTTCCCCATCTATTTTTCCACTGTTTCCCCTCAGTTCTTCTTTGCTTTCTATTTGCCATGCATAAGTGATGTTTCTCCCCAGGATCCAGCTTGTGCCATGATCTTAGTTTTCTGAATGCTGAGGGTGACAATATACAGCCTTTTTAAGCCAAATTTTTTACTCTTCTTCTTTAGCTCAACTGGAATTCCATCCCCTCTACTAGCTTTGTTCCTAGTGATGCTTCCGAAGGCCCACTTGACTTCTCATTCCAGGATGTCTAGTTCTAGGTGAGTGATCACACCATCATGGTTATCTGGGTTGTAAAGACCTTTTTGTATACTTCTGTGTATTCTTGCCACCTCTTCTTCATATCTTCTGCTTCTGTTAGGTCCAAACCATTTCTTTCCTTTATTGTGCCCATCTTTGCATGAAATGTTCCCTTGGTATCTCTAATTTTCTTGAAGAGATCTCTAGTGTTTCCCATTCTATTGTTTTCCTCTATTTCTTTGCAATAAGGCTTTCTTATCTCTCCTTTCTATTCTTTGGAACTCTGCATTCAAATGGATATATCTTTCCTTTTCTCCTTTGCCTTTTGCTTCTTTTCTTTCCACAGCTATTTGTAAGGCCTCTTCAGACAACCATTTTGCCTTTTTACATTTCTTTTTCTTGGGGATGGTCTTGATCACTGCCTCCTGTACAATGTCATGAACCTCTATCCATAGTGCTTCAGGCACTCTGTCTACCAGATCTAATCCCTTGAATCTATTTGTCACTTCCACTGTATAATCATAAGGGATTTGATTTAGGTCATACCTGAATGGTCTAGTGGTTTTCCCTACTTTCTTCAATTTAACTCTGAATTTGGCAATTAGGAGTTAATGATCTGAGCCACAGTCAGTTCCCAGTCTTGTTTTTGCTGACTGTATAGAGCTTCTTCATCTTTGGCTGCAAAGAATATAATCAGTCTGATTTCAGTATTGATCATCTGGTGATGTCCATGTGTAGAGTCTTCTCTTGTGTTGTTGGAAGAGGATGTTTGCTATGCCCAGTGCGTTCTCTTGGCAGAACTCTATTAGCCATTGCCCTGCTTCATTCTGTCCTCCAAGGCCAAATTTGCCTATTATTCCAGGTATCTCTTGACTTCCTACTTTTGCATTCCAGTCCCATATAATGAAAAGGACATCTTTTGGGGGGTATTAGTTCTAGAAGGTCTTGTAAGTCTTCATAGAACCATTCAACTTCAGCTTCTTCAGCATTACTGGTCAGGGCATAGGCTTGGACTACTGTGATATTGAATGCTTTGCCTCGGAAACAAATAGAGATCATTCTGTCGTTCTTGACATTGCATTCAAGTACTGCATTTCAGACTCTTTTGTTGACTATGATGGCTACTCCATTTTTTCTAAGGGATTCTTGCCCACAGTAGTAGATATAATGGTCATCTGAGTTAAATTCACCCATTCCAGTCCATTTTAGTTCGCTGATTCCTAAAATGTCGATGTTCAGTATTGCAATCTCCTGTTTGACCACTTCCAATTTGCCTTGGTTCATGGACCTAACATTCTAGGTTCCTATGCAATATTGCTCTTTATAGCACTGGACTTTACTTCCTTCACCAGTCACATCCACAGCTGGGTATCGTTTTTGCTTTGGCTTCATCCCATCATTCTTTCTGGAGTTATTTCTCCACTGATCTTTAGTAGCATATTGGGCACCTACCGACCTGGGGAATTCATCTTTCAGTGTCCTATCTTTTTGCCTTTTTATACTGTTCATGGGGTTCTCAAGGCAAGAATACTGAAGTGGTTTGTCATTCCCTTCTCCAGTGGACCACATTTTGTCAGAACTCTCCACCATGATCCGTCCATCTTGGGTGGCCCTACACAGCATGGCTCATAGTTTCATTGAGTTAGACAAGGCTGTGGTCCATGTGATCAGATTGGTTAGTTTTCTATGATTGTGGTTTTCACTCTGACTTCCCCTACACCCATCACCCAGGTCAAGTGAGGGGCACAGTCACTTGTTACTGTAGGAATAGCCATCATTCATTGGGAGTTAAAGTGCTTTACATGCATGTCTCACTGAAAGCTTATAGCATCCCTATACATACTATGTTAGTATCATCCTTATCTCGCAGGGCGGGATCTAAGACCTTAAGAGGCTCAGTCACTCACTCAAGCTCACGTACGCAGTCAGTGCCATTCAGGATTCAAACCCTAGCAGGGTTCTGCCTTCCCCATCTCAAAGCTTATCAGGAAAGCATGTAAATCTTGTATGTCTGTGGATTATTTACTGCTTCCACAGCACTTTTGCAAAGTCATCTCATTAGATCTTCACAAGGTGGGAAGATAAATCATTATGACCCCTGTTTTACAGAGTGGATAGCTGAGGCTTGAAGAGGTGACACGTCCTGCCCAAGTCCCATGAGATTTACAAACTGTGAGTCCAGGGCTGACTCCAGTTGCTCTCCTCTCCTCTAAATTCAGGGCTTCACCACCTCCTGGTCCACCATGGAGGGGAGTATGCTAACGCTAAATGGACACAAGCAGGACTCTCAGGGTACATTCTGAGCACAAAAGATCAGCAGCCAGTGGCAGGTGAGAGTCAAGACTGACCTCAATTAACAAACACAATTGATCTTCATTATTTGTAGATTCTGTATTCACCTCCTGGCTAAAATTTATTTGTAACACCCAAATCAGTATTCACAGGTGCTTTTGTGGTCATGTGTAGACATGCGCAGAATGGAGAAAATTTTGAGACACCAGACTCATGTTCACAAATGTTCTTTTTGCAATATATTTAGTGCCATGTTTTTCATGTTTTTGTGCTTTTTGTTGGTGGTGATTTCTCTGTTTAAAAAAGTCCCCAAGCATGTTATTGTCTGTTACCCCCAAGCTCAAGAAGACTGTGATGTGCCTTATGGAGTGTTAAATAAGCTTCAGTCAAGCATGAGTTACAGTGTTTGTGGCTGTGAGTTCAATGTTAGCGAATCAACTGTATATACCAACTATATATACCCACTTGTTTTTATATGTGTCTTCCCAGGTGGCGCAGTGGTAAAGAATCCACCTGCCAACGCAGAAGACACAGGTTTGAACCTTGGGTTAGGAAGATCCCCTAGGGGAGGAAATCACAACCCACTCCAATATTCTTGCCGGGATAATCCCGTGGACAGAGGAGCCTGGTAGGCTGCAGTCCATGGGGTCGCGATGAGTCGGACGCAACTGAGCGACTTCACTTTCCCTTTTCACTTTCATGCACTGGAGAAGGAAATGGCAACCGACTCCAGTGTTCTTGCCTGGAGAATCCCAGGGACAGTGGAGCCTGGTGGGCTGCTGTCTATGGGGTCTCACAGAGTCGGACACGACTGAAGTGACTTAGCAGCAGCAGCAGCAGTACTTCTAAAGTTTCTTCTGTGCGCACAGGCCTCTGCTTGTTGCTCTTGGAGGGCAGAATGAAAAACCCAGTTCTTTCCTCCGAATCCTTTTCATCACCACAAGCAGAGAAGCCTGAAGTCTGGAACTGTCTGAACCAGCCTGAGATTAAGACAGAAACCTTGTGCATTTGAGCAGCAGAAAGACCCTCAAGGGTAGTGCTGTCGGTAGAAAAATGGCAAGAGTCCTACAGAATGTCATTAATAGCAGCCACATTTACAAAAAAAGTAAAAAGAAATAGACAAACTTCATTTTAATAATACTTTTTATTTAACCCGATATACGTAAAACATTATCATTTCAACATATAATCAATACAAAATATTAATGAAATGTTTTGCATTCTCTGATTTGCACTATCTTTCAATTCAGAGCATGTCTGACACTAAAGTTTCTTGACACTCACAATACATCTCAGTTAGGACAAGCCACATTCCAAGTGCTCAGTAGCCACATGGGACAAATGACTGTTGTTTGGACATGATTCTAAATGGCAAGATACGTCATCTCCAGCTGCATGCAAGAAAAAGAATCTGCCCACAGCAGGTATTCAGCAAACCCCTTTCATGAAGCTTGAATTTGGGAGAAGTGGTTGTGGATGCAGGTTTATAGAGGGTGGTCTTGGGCAAGTTACCTGACCTGTCCAAGGCTGGGTATCTATAAAGAGGGTGAAGACAACACCCCCACATTCTCTGAAGGAGGATAAAATGAGACAACATTGTACAGTGGAACCCTGGTAAACGCTGGCTGCCTCTACTACTGTATTTCTATTATTGTTGATGCAAACCCAGCGGTCTATGTCCAGCCAGTAGCTGTGATGGCTGCAGATCCACACGGTGCTCTGGGCAACACCCCAAGTCCTCCATCTCTAACAGTGCACAAGAAGGTGGAAGCACATGTTTGCCATTTCAGACCAAAGCAGCCAAACCAGAAACTCAGCAATATTCCAGGAGCCACCTCCAGGAGAATCAGGGGTTGGTCAGGAAATTACTCCCATTTAACATCGGCTGGGTCTCTGGGGACCCTGCTGTGCCCCCCAGCTTGGCAGCCATGCCACTGGGGTGGGTTTCATCATTTCTGAAGCCAGGTTTTGCTTAGAGTTGGCAAGAAGAGCCAAGTTGACAAATGGATCTTCTTCCATTCCCCCTGTGCCAAAGCCTGCAGGCATGGAGCAGGGCTACCCGGTCTCTCCTGGTCATCTGTTCACCGTTTCTGAGCTTGGGGGCTTGGTATTTTAGTGTTGCATGAGGGCCAGATTTCTCAAACCCCAACTGTGTGTGGATTCCATTTAAAGGAAAAAATAATTCAGAGATTCTGGAGAATTCCTCTTGAACCCCAATCTGAGATACAGCAAAATGAATGGCTTATTCTACAAAAGTATAGATTATCATTGCAACAGAGAAGATATGTTTAGATGTCTTGTTAATGATCTATTTTTTATATTATTGAAATAAAATATGATGTTTTAAAAGTTTTTGGGGGGACTTATGGCTTTCCCGAGACTATGTGTATAAACAATTTGAAAGTCACCGGATTAGGGAGAATGGCAGTGTGGGGGTCATTTGTGAAAGGCCAGGGCAGCCTGGAGGGATGGCCCACGACACCCTGTCCCATCCATCATGTCACCTCTCAGCCTCAGGGAATGGACACCTGGCCTGGGCCCCTGTGCCCACCCCCAGCCTTTAGGTGGCAACTAGGAGCTAATTCCCATGACACTAACCCTGCCTCCCTCGCTTGGCCAGCCAGCACCTGTCCTTTTCTCATCTGGGGGCAGGTAGAGTTTTTGTGTTTTATTTTTCTCCCAGCATAACTGTCACCTTTGGGTAAAAATCTCAATGGTGTTAGGTTAAATTTCAAACTTGGATATGTTGAAAATATCCCTTGTCCTGAAGTTGGAAAGTAGTCACCGCTTTTATGAAGAACAGATCTATCTCAAATGATGGCTCTGCTTATTGTTGTTGGACTGTTAACACATTTTTGCACTTCCAGACTGTCTCCTCTGCCTGAGGCCGCACCCCCCAGACACCCCTCAGAATGAGCCAGAAGCAAGTGAGCACCAACTCTGCTGCCAAGATTTTGGACATTCTGTTGAAGCCTCCCACCTTGATGTTCAGCTGAGGAAAATGTGGGTGGTATTAGTCATGAGGGAGTGACCAGGAGGGGTCAGTGAAATAAATAAGGTGCCTATCAGACCAGCACAGAATAGAGGCTAAGCCCATCCCCTTCGGCTTCCCAGGTGGTGCTGGTGTAAAGAACCGGCCTGTCTATACAGGAGACATAAAAGATGTGGGTTCGATTCCTGGGTTGGGAAGATCACCTGGAGGAGGGCATGGCAACCCACTCCAGTATTCTTGCCTGGAGAATCCCATGAACAGAGGAGCTAGTGGGCTACAGTCCATGGGGGTCACAGAGTCGGACACAACTGAAGCGACTTGGCGTGCATGCACACCTGCATCCTGCTTCACTGCTAGAACTTGCTGTGAAATCAGAAGTGGGCTCTCTCTCCTAGCCACCCCAGGAAAAAGCAGTCTGTTTGGATAAGGCATCATCCAGAGGAGGCTGTCAACTGTTCAGAGATGGTATCAGACTGCTCTCACTAGTGGCAGCTGAGTGATAAGCAGTATTCTCCCCCATTTCTCTTAGCTTCTCTGGGGTCAACATCCACCACCAGCTCTAGCTGGCAGCATGCTGTCACCCACATGCTGTTCCCAGGGCCACAGGAATCGCTGCAGAGCTGACAGTGGAAGCAGAGATGCAATGCCCTCATCTCCAGCCTCGATGGGCTCCTCCCATTCACCAGGCCTCCGACTGCGGGAGAAGTGGTTAGAGGGAGGGCTGGGTGCAGCAAACCTCTCTTCTCCTCTGCCTGCTTGATCTGCAGGAAGTGCTGTATTCAGTGCCTTGAAAAAGCAAGATAAGTGGCTTCATCTAAGTGAGCAGCACAGTCAGAGTGAAGGGGAGGATGTGCGGGAATCAGAACTGTGCTGCGCGAGCTGGCAGACAGTGCCTTGCTGTTCCACAGTCTGGTAAAGGGAACGGCTGGAGAAGATTGGATCACAAGTCCCCAACCCCCAGCCCTTCATGCTTTGACCCTGTCATATTTCCCCCACTATTCCATGTATCAGCCATGAGAATTGGCACCGATGATTTACTCTTCCTGAGCCTTAATGTTCCCATCAGTGAAAGTGGACATAAATAATGATGCCCACTTCTCAGGAATAGGGAGGAATTCAATGAACTAAGATGTGAAAACACACAACAGAGCCAGCACGTAGTAAGTAAAATGAAAGAAAGTGAAAGTCACTCAGTCGTATCTGACTCTTTGTGACCCCCATGGACCCATGGAATTCTCTAGGCCAGAACACTGGAGTAGGTAGTCTTTCCCTTCTCCAGGGGATCTTCCCAACCCAAGGATCAAACCCAGGTCTCCCACACTACAGGTGGAATTTTTTATCAGCTAAGCCACAAAGGAAGCCCAAGAATACTAGAGTGGGTAGCCTCTCCCCTCTCCAGCAGACCTTCCTGACCCAGGAATCAACCTGGGGTCTCCTGCATTGCAGGCAGATTCTCTACCAGCTGAGCTATCAGGGAAGTGTTCAATTAATTAAAAAAATAATTATGATTGATAGATGATGGCCACATTTAACACCATTTTTTGAAACAAAAGGCTGAGTCCCTTTGGGTATAGTGAGTATTTCTGCCAACCTCACCACACTCTATGAGGGGAAAAAATTAGCCTCCAACCCTCAGGTCAAGTCTCCTTGATGCTTGAACCAGGTTCCATAACACCAGGGCCACCTGCCACAGCTACCTGGCTGTGTACTAAATAAACCTACATGACTGTCCATGGCTGCCCTGGTCCTGCTCTTGCCCAATGTGTATCTAGAGTCCATGGGAAGTTATTTTCTCAATTTTCCGTCTTCAGAGTTATCCAACAGCCTAATTAAATCTTCCTCGACTTGAAAATAGAGCACCCCTCCTCCCATCAACCTCCAAGTCCTTTCTTCCCTCTGTCTCTCTATACCTCCCTAAGGGTCACCACCTCTGAGTAGGGGCTCAGTAGGTTCAGGCTCAGACAGATGCCAGGAGGCCCCCACCTTTAGTGATCCTGTTATCTCCGAGAGCCTGGTCTCCAAGGAGGATCTCGCCTCCAATCCCTTGCACCACATCTGCCCAAGTTAGTCTGTGTGTGTGTGTGTGTGTGTGTGTGTGTGTGTGTGTGTGTGTGCGTGTGCACGCACGCACGTGCACACTAATTGCTTAGTTGCTCATTAATGTCTGACTCTTGGCACTGTAGACTGCCAGGCTCCTCTGTCCATGGGATTTCCCAAGCAAGAGTACTAGACTGGGTTGTCATTTCCTTCTCCAGGGGATCTTCCTGACCCAGGGATTGAACTGGTGTTTCCTGTGTCTCTTGTACTGCAGACAGATTTTTCAGCCACTGAGCCATCTCGGGGAAGTCTCAAATTAGGATTTGTGAAACCCCAAATGCCCCCTGGGCAGCCTCCTTCTTAATGGCAGACTCCTCTCTGGCCTCCCCACTCTCATTCCTGCTCCTCTGCACCCCTCTTGCCACACTTGATCCTCTAGAACAGTGGTCCCCAACATTTTTGGCACCTGGGACCAGTTTCATAGAAGACAGTTTTCCACAGGCCTGGGGGAGGAAGGGGATGGTTTCAGGATTGTGCACTTTATTTCTATGATTATTACATCAGATCCACTTCAGATCATCAGGCATTAGATCCCAGAGGATGGGGACCCCTGCTCTAGACTATGAATCTACTCCAGTTACCCATCCCTTCTTCAAACCAATCAGTGACTGAAATTCCCAACTCCTTCCCAGGATGTAGAAGGTTTTTCTGAAATTGCCTTTGCTTTTCTGCCCAGCTAACTCCTATCCCAGCCTCAGGTCTCAGCTTAGGTGTCACCTCCTCTAGGAAGTCCTCCCTGATGCACCTCTCAAAGCTCCCACAGCTGCCTGTTCTTTTCCACCAAAGCATGTATTGAACCCTATGTACTGACACCCTGCCTCTTCAACTGTCTGAAATAAGTCAGTTCTCTCTGCTTCCCAGTGCCTATTGCAGAACTGAAAATTGTGCAAAATTAATGAGTTGATTGATTTGTGATGACTGCTTCTGGAGACTCTACCTAGGGCTCTCTCGGCATTGGGACCAGCAGTTCAGAGCTCCTCCAAGACACTGGGAGATGTTAGAACTCGCTGGCCTGTGACCCAGCAGAGGCCTGTGGTTTTACTGCTGATGGAAATTGGCCTGGCAGATCAAAGACAACAGCCCCTACAGTTCAGGTCGCCAGCAGCCAGCTATTGAAATATCAGTGAAATTGGTAATTCAAAATAAAGTGGGTTAATGATTGAGGGTCCATTTGCAAAACCTGGCCCACCAACACTCCTCTTCCAAACAGGGCCTTTCCTTTTCTGCCTTGGCTGGGAGCTTCCCAAACAGGAGTTCATTCAGCTCTTGCCATGCCCTGCCCCCACTCCACCCAGATTTTAAAAGGCCCTTGTTCTCAAAACTCTACACCATTCCTGTGTGATGTCTTAGAAAGCCTTAGCACCTGAGATCCCCTTTCAGAATTAAAAACTCACAAATTTGAACCAAGGGGGCAAAGTCCGGTGCAACTTCACACCTGTAACACATGAGTCACTTGATTAAGAAAATCAAGTTCAAAATTAAAATCAAGTTCCAAATGTTTTTCCTGTACTAAGAAGAAGCAGAGTTCCCACCGTGTCAGATAAGGGAGACCCCACCCAGAGCAGCCCCGCATGCAGAGCCTTCAGTGGGCTCAGACTTACAAGCGCTCTGATGACAAATGGAGAATCTGTGGGAGAAAAACGTCCTTCATGAAGGCTGCTCACCTTGCAGCCTAACCTTGCTGGGCCTGTGCACAGAGCCCAAGTCCAGAGAAGGCACAAGCTGACTGGTCCAGTCCAGCTCCTCCTCCTGACTGCCCAGATGAATGAGTCCAAGAAGGCTGACCTGGGCTAAGGATGCCCTCGGTTACAGAGACAAAAGGACAAGTGTAGCCCAGGAATCCCACCTTGGCTCCTCTGTTTTCTTCTATAAAACGGAGACAGTCTCCCCTTTCCTTTAGGTGAGGTGAGGATGCAATGAAATCATTTGCCTGGAGCAGGCAGCCGTGTGCCCAGCACTGCACCCTCTTTCAGCTCTCCTGAAAGCAAGGGGCTTGAGTTCTCAATGACTGTGACTCACACCATCACCCCAGGTCAATCTAGAAATGCCTTTTCCTGCCTTGCTGAAAAAGAGAAGAGCTGGAAAGAGGAGGAAGGTGGCTGCTTTGTCATCAGGTCTCAGGCAGAGGACACAGGAAGACAGGTTGAGATGGCTCCCTTCCCAGAGTGCTGCCTACGTGCCAGGTTCCTGCCTGGGGTTGGGTGGAGTGGCTGTGGGGGTGCTAGGGGCCAAGGAAGACCAGAGAACAGAAGGCCACCTCCATCATCCACCCCCATCCTTTCACCCAACTTTCCTTCATTTGTTATGAGAGAGAGATCCTGGGCTGCATATTAATAAAACAATGGAATTTTTATTTCTTTTTCTCATAAATTACATAATTCAAACCTTAAAACACCTTTAATGAACAGTGACTGGGCATGTGACACTTAATAAAACTGGGCTCAGGTCAGTTTCTGCTTGACAGGCTACCAGCCGAGAATGTGACTTACCAGTAAATGATTAAGAGGCGGGGATCTTTCCTGGGCTCTACTATTAAACACTTCAAAGGTTTCCAAAGTCAGATAAAATGAAAAGCAAATGTGTTTCACTGCCTCTCAAATGCCTCAAATGTTTTAGCAGGTGCAAGCAATGAAACCTTCCATGGTGACAGCATTTTAGGGTCTGCAAAGTGCACCCGGCTGAATTCTGGGAATTCTGGGCTGGCTTCATAAAAATTCATGATTTCCAAGGAGGAGAGAGGTTCGTCTTCAGAGCCCATCTACATATGTGGCCCAGAAGGAAAATGTCTCAGGGTCCTATGGGGTTGTGGGTCAACTTAACCCTTTCTGTTCCGGGAGAGACACATGCATAGAGTGCAGAACATCCTGGGAGGGGCAGCCTTGCACTGGTAAAACAGGAGGACACCTCTTTGGGTTGCTCTAGACTCTCCAAAAGTGCATTAATGGTCAACACAAATCCAAGGCCTCTTTTTCTGAGTATATTATTCTGTGATCTACGGATGCCCCAAAGATAGCAAGTCAGCCAACTTAGTACGTAGAGATGGCATTTTTGTTGTTTAGTCCCTCAGTCTGTCTGACTCTTTGCGATCCCATGGACTGTAGCCCACCAGGCTCCTCTGTCCATTGGATTTCCCAGGCAAGAATAATGGAGTGGGTTGTCATTTCCTTCCCCAGAGATGGCATGATTCTGTGCAATTAATTTAACCTCTCTGCACCCCAGTTCCCTCATCTCTGAGATGGGGATAACTGTAGCACCCACCTCACAGGGATTTTGTGAGGATGAAATGGGTTAACATCTTAGAAGCTCGTAGATCACATAGTAGAATTCAGTACATGTTCACCAACCTTATTGTCCCGTTAGGAAACATGAACGTGAAAAGTTAGCCATAGACAGCCTGGCCATTTGAGTTTTTCATTTAGAATTTGCTGTAACTTAGCTTTATAAGTCATGGTAATCTCTCACATAGACATATAATATTTTATAGTTTACAAAGGACGTTCTGAGACGTTACCTCATTCCAACCTCCCAACGGTTAAAGCTGGCAAGGCTGGGATGGATGATCATCCAAGGACCAGCAGTGGGTTTCCACCTCTGCTGTGGGTCCCTTGCGTAGAATTGGTCCCATCATTTGGACTGCCACACCCTGAGGGCACCCATCTGTGAAATGGGTACAGAGGAGCTCCCTGTGAATCACAGCACACACCATCCTCAGGAGCTGGCACCTCTACCATCTGCTCAGTTATCAGGACCACCGCACCTACTGTGCATTTTTTTCTTGTTCATGAAGGAATTCAAATGCTTTTACATATTATCTCAGTAATCTTGAAAGCACTTGTTTATGAGACCTCAGCTTTTATTCTTCCCTCTTATAATGAGGAAGGCAATGAAATGGCATTCCAAGAGTCAATGGAGGAGAACTCTTTAGTTCTTTCCTCAGGGAATAGCTGAACAAGTGATTGTTATCAGAGAACATTCTCCAGAGTTCCCAGCCATGCAGGATTACTCACCTCCCCCTCATCAACACCCACTACTTGGTACACATCTCTGAAAGATTTTGTAGACGTGTCACATAGACCCTTCCCCACATGGCTGGTACACCACGTGAACACAGTTATACACATTTCACTAACCAGCCACCCAACCCCCACCGGCTCTGCCCCTACCCTGGTCAGCACAGTTAGAGATTCCCTTCAACAAAATCACGGTGAGTGTTCAACTCAGACATCTCTCATCTCCTCCCCTTCAAAACCCGTGTTAGACCACACTTGGTCTCTACTCTCTGCCCTTGACACACACCAGCCTTAATCTAGGCATTTACACCTTTCTAACTATCCTATTTAAGGACATAATTTTAAGATGTATGTGCAGAGGTAATTACCAGGGTGTCCTTCAAGCCTTAGTATAATATTGAAAACGCAAAACATCTTAAGCGCCCAGCATTAATAAAATTTAGAGCATTCATCCTAGTTCGGCTGAAGAACAAGGCAGGTATTATTTACATGAGGTTGACAGTGATGTGAAAGAGGTTCATTGCATACATGAACAGAAATCCATGGGTCACGCTAAGTTACAAATAAGCATACTGTAATGCTCTGTGTCTAGACTGATCCCCTGTTTACTAGAAAAACAAACTTTATATTTTTTTTCCTCTTTATTAAAAGATATAAAGGCCTATTTTTAAAAGCCCATGAGGGGACACATAAGTTGGTTAAAAATGTTTACTGCTCAGTCACATGATTTCAATTTTTTATAATTTTTCTTTGATTTTATTCTCGGCACTGTAATTTCAGATTTCACATTTCGTTCGATTTTCTTTCTTTGGTCCATTCGTGTTTTCTGATTTCTCTATAAGAAATGATTTCTTCTGTTATATTTTTTAAATGTTCTTTTTAATTAAAAAAAACATACTTAGAGTTTCACAGCTGATCGTAGCTTTGGAATTCATCTAGTCTAATGACCTTAGTTTCCAGGTGGGTAAACTGAGGCCCAGAGAAGTGAAGTGCCTCCAAAAGGTCATCAAAGCTCTCTGGTGGCAGAGCCAGGTTCCCTCATTATTCCCGTTCTTTCCACGAAGTCCTGAGATGTCTCTGGGATTTTTATAAATATGGAGAAACTGTTTTCATAAAGTCACCTGCATGAAACCCCCTTCTCTCCCAGCAAAGCTCAGTATCTCTCGATTGGCTCAAAATCAAAGGTGCCCTTTACTGCTTCTGTCTCCACCCCTTTCCCCCAGGTCGTAATACCAATGGCATATATCACAGTGTAGGCGCCAGAACACCAGGCGAATGTTACTCCAGATTTCAGCACATTTTTCTGGTCCAAGTCTCCATTGTGTGTGCAGGACACACGGTGAGCTGTGAGACACAGCTCCACCCTCGGCTTGCCCCACCCCTTGGCTCATCCCAGTCTAGCTACGTGGTTAATAAACAACAGGGCCAAATGAATGGGTGGAGATTGTATCAGCCAGCTTCAAACAAAGATTTCTTTTTCTAAATCACCTTAAACCTTTGTGGTTTTTCCTTCTCATCCGTCATGACTCATTCTTGTGTCGAGACTAACATGGATGGTTGCTTATTCTGCTCAATTGCAGTGATTTTTTTTTTTTTCATCAAGGAAAAGAAACTCTAAGTGGAATCCCCCAGGGAGGCCACAGTTGTAGGTATGGGAAGGAGAGGCAGGCTGGTCATACTGATCTCCTGCCGAGGCCTCCGAAAGCAAGTTCAAGTTGGAGCCTTACTAGGGCTGATGCCTGCACCTTCCCGAACACTTCGCCTCCGCATAGGGGTCCCCAACCACCCAGCTCTCCGCACCAAATCCACTGGGCTCTTTGCAGATGGAGAGAATTACCCAAGATCACAAGGCTAGTGAAAGGCCTCTACCCCTACTTCGGTATTTTTCCTCCTATACCAGCCTCAGGGAGAATGTGAGAGCGGCCTGAGAGCCCTGTTGCTCTATCTGTAAGAGGCAGAAGGAACACTCTGAACCATTTAGAAATGAGGGTAGAAAAGTAAGACCATGAAAAGTGTCCCAGCCTCAGAAGCTCCTAGCTAAGGGTCTATATCACATGCATCATTTGTTTTCCTCCTTTAGTATTTTTTCCTTTTAAACCTTAAATCATACGGAAGTCTCAGAACTTTCATTCCTGGGAACCTATTCCATAGAAGGAAAAGCAATTACCTAAAAGATATCGATCTGCATGTAAACACATAAGGATGTTTAGCACAACATTGCTCATAGTAGCCAAGAATAAAAGCTAAACATTAAATGAATTTCCATCAATGGAAGAATGGCCAAATAAATCAGATGTATGCCCACTATGAGTGAATGAGAACCTCATTATGAGATTAGGGGGTGGGGTGGATTTCCATAGCATAGTGGTGAATGAGAAAAGCAAGAGGCAGTGGTGCCTTTCATAGATGCATCATCTTGTATGTGTCTATATTTATCTATGTATCATTATATCAGCACTGAAAAGGGTGTGTGTGTGTGTGTGTGTGTGTGTGTGTGTGTGCGCTCAGTCATGTCTGACTCTTTGCGACCCCCTGGACCCACCAGGGGCCCCCAGAGGGCCCACCAGGATCCTCTGTCCATGGAATAAGATTGGAATGGGTTACCATTTCCTACTCCAGAGGTTCTTCTCGACCCAGTCTCCTGCTTTGGCAGACTGATTTTTTACCACTGTGCCACCTGGGAAAGGGGTGTAGAAGGACAGAAAACAGATTACTAGCCTGAGCTGGAGGTGGGAGTGGGGGAATAAGAGGAGGAAAGCAAGTTTTTCAAAAGCCTACTCTCAAAATCAGCATTTTAATAAACTCTTAAATATACAAATTATTTGTGTGTGGGTGCTTATGACCTTGAAAAACTAAAGATTGAGATGGATTCAGATTCACTGACTCATAGGGCCATTAAGTATTCAAAGCAAACTAGGTTGAGAGAAATTTATTAAGTAGGATTCCACCTCCATAAGAACAACAAATAAAGCCCCTATTACTTTGCCACTGAGATCTGTGTAGTCAAAGATATGGTTTTTCCGGTAGTCATGTATGGATGTGACAGTTGGACAATAGAGAAAGCTGAGCCCCGAAGAACTGATTCTTTCAAACCGTGGAGTTGGAGAAGATTCTTGAGAGTCCCTTGGACTGCAAGGAGATCAAACCAGTCAATCCTAAAGGACATCAACCTGAATATTCATTGGAAGGACTGATGCTGAAACTGATGTGAAAAGCCAACTCATTGGAAAAGACCCTCATGCTGGGAAAGATAGAAGGCAAGAGGAGAAGGGGGCGACAGAGGATGAAATGATTGGATGGCATCACCAACTCGATGAACATGAGTTTGAGCAAGCTCTGGGAGATGGTGAAGGACAGGGAAGTCTGGCATGCTGCAGTCCATGGCGTTGCAAACAGTCGGACACAACTGAATGACTGAACAACAACAATAAAAGGGTATGTGCAGGCTTCCCTGGTGGCTCAGACAGTAAAGGATCTGCTAGCAAAGCAGGAGACTTGGTTTGATCCCTGGGTCATGGAAGACCCGAGGAGAAGGAAGTAGCTACCCATTCCAGTGTTCTTGCCTGAAGAATTCCATGGACAGAGGAGGCTGGTGGGCTACAGTCTGTGGGGTTGCAAACAGTTGGACAGGACTGAGAGACTAACACTTTCACTTTATTTCAGGGTGTTTGTGTATGTGAGAAGGAGGAGGAGAGACCGCAGACCCAGCATCACTGGACACTCAGGAGGTGGCTGGGATGCAGACAATTTTTCTTCCTGTACTTTATTCTTGTCTCACAAAATGCTTTTAAACTCTTAATTTTTGCATTCTAAAAAGTTATCAAATTGATGGTGCTTTCAGTGTTCCAACGTGCTTATTCTTTGGTGACTTTGAGTGAAATATTAAGTGATTCTTTGTTACCCAAACAGGTGGTATTCTGAGAGGATGGCTGTTGCTGAATGTGGCGAAGACCCAGTCCAGGCAACTGGGACCCCCTTCTCTGGCCGCCTGGTTGAAGGATTGTGGTGTCTCCTGTCAGAGGCTTGGGGAGGCCTGGACGCGGTGCTGGTGAAAATGCCTTCCTCATGCAAACCAGGGGTCCTCTGATGGGTAGACAAGGCTGGGGTGGCCCCTCCACCACTCTGGCCACCTGGGAACCAGGCTTTGAGGCTGTGGAAAGCCCAGTCTGAGGGGCCATCTCTGAGGAGGCAGGATTGGGAGTCCTGAGGGAGGGGCTTGTCTCCTCTTGTGGAGTTTTGGTCTCTGCCCGGTCTCCAAGGTTGTTGTAATTGTGTCATTTACTGAGCAGGTGAGAAAACAGGCAAAGGGCTGATGTTAATTTAATTTCTGATAAATTTTCACATGAAAGAAAAAGCCTGAGGTCGAATTCTCCAGACTCAACTCTAACAGATGTGGGAAAGGAGGCAGGCAGAGATCTGGCATCAGAGGGGAAGGGGCATGGCCTTCCCAGGTCTGCTGAGGGGGTGGGCCGTGGCCATAAGGTCAGAGGGCAGGCTGAGCGCTGTGCCCACGCCCAGGAATCCACGCAGCAGCCCCTCCAGCGGGCCCCACCTGGCACGCTCTGCCGCCTTCCCTGAAGAGTTTTCTCCTGGGCACTTACCACCTCCGACACCCTCTGTGTTTTCTTGTTTATGGTCAAGTGCCCTTTTCCAAACTGGAAGCCTCCTGAGGTCGTGGGTTCCATCTGTTTTGCTCCCTCCTTCATTCTCATTTTCTGGGACAGTGCACGTGGAACTCGCCCGTGGTTACTGAATAAACGAACACATCAACAGTGAAAAAAAGAAGACCAGAAATTCAGTGAAAACCTAAAAATGTAGCTCTTCAACAATGGGAACACGGAAGTAAGTAAAATGTAGTATATCTACTTGAAGGAATATTATACAGTCACCAAAAAGGGTTCATATCATGAAATGTACCCCGAACTGCTCACAGTCATTATCCCCGGGGGTAGTTTTAAAGGAGGGACTGTGTCTTTCCTTTTTCCTATTAGGTAATTCTGAAATAAATTTTACATTACTTTGTGTTTCATTTGTAAACAAAACAATAAAAATACGTTATTTAATGTAGGGAAAAGTTTGAAGGTTTTTGTAATGACATGGGAAAATAATTTTGAAACAGTGTTAAGCTAAAAAAAATTCAAAGTACAAACCTTTAGATGGAATAATTCTATAGATTTACATGTCCAGCAAAGTAAGAAGAAATTTTAGCAGGGCTTACCTCAGTTTGTTTCTTCTGCTTGGTACTTGTCTGTTTTCAAAATTACTTACAATAAGCATATAGTGAAGGGAAAAAAAAGATTTATTTAAAAATACAAATTTAACATAGCTGTATTTCACTATGAGAAATGTGATTATGTAGACATATAAGATGGGAAACAAGAAAATTTTAATTTTTAAAAAACTGTCTCTTCCCTGGTGGCTCAGTGGTGAAGAATTCACCTGCCAAGGCAGGAGACACAGGTTTGATCTCTACTCCAGGAAGATCCCACATGCTGCGGAAGAACTAAGTTTGTGCACAACTATTGAGCCTGTGCTCTGGAGCCGGCAAGCTACAACTACTGAAGCCCGTGCACCCTAAAGTTGGTGCTCCACAATGAAAGAAGCCAATGTACACCCAAGGCGGATTCATGTCAATATATAGCAAAACCAATACAATATTGTAAAGCTAAAAAATAGATAAATAAACTAATTAAAAAATGAAAATAAAAAAAAAGAAAGAAGCCAATGCAATGAGAAGCCCATTCACCTCAACTACAGCGTAACTTGCCACAACTAGGGAAAAGCCTGTGCAGCAGCAAAGACCCAGCACAGCCAAAAATAAAATAAATAAATAAATTTAAAAATAGATTAATTAATAAATAAAAAGGAAAAAACTATATATATATATATATATATATATATATATATATATATATATATATATATATAAAGCCTATCAAATCAGAATGAGACTCTGGTCTGCAGTGAAGACTGTACCTACAGTTCAGAAGAAAGAGATGTTCTTCAGGGTTTTCAGGAAGAGACAGATTCTATACCCCCGGTCAGAGGTCATCACAGTGATAAATCTCCTTTACTTCAAGTCAGCCTTCCTCAGGTCTAACTTAATTCCCTCCAGTTTCAAAAGAAAGCCCATCATTAGTCTTAATGGAAATGACTGGTGATGTGCTTACAAAGCCCTTGGCAGACTTGAAAGTGGGGAGCCATTAAGCCGTCCCCACCTCTCCACATCCTCTGTCCCTCTCTCCCTCCAAATGTTAAATACTTTTAGCTCCTTTAATCCTGCCTTTCAACACTTCCAAGCGATTATAAGCTCCCCTGGCCTCTTTCCAGGATCCCTGCATCTTTCTCCAAACAGGGTACCTGAAACAGAACTTGGGCATGGACTTGGCCAAAGCGAAGATGGCCGAGCAGTTTGCTTCTGGGGTCTTGCAAAGCCACCTCCTATCGATTTGTTCCCATGTCACCAGCTTAAGAGAACAGCACTTCACTGAAGTTGGACCGCTGTGAGCTTCTCAGGGCAGCCTGGCCTCTGGGGACTGCATTGGTGACCTCCTCATTAACCAGGCCTCCCGGCTCTGATTCCTGTGTCTCTTTGCCTTCTAGGGTTCAGTGTGGCTGCAGTCACATGGTCCCTTTCTCCCAGTGCTGTTTACTGCAGTCATCAGCCACTAAGTCTGCCCCAGGAGAAGACCTGGCCTTAGGCCGGGTGGCCGTTTTAAGCAGTATCTCCAGAGGTGCCACCCTGCTGGCCCAGGATGGTCAGACACATAGAGCAACTGTACCATAGCTGCCACTCTCCAGGACAGGATTGTCACTGACATTGATCGCCAGTCTGTCTGTGAATGGACAGGTGGGCACCATTCAAATGCCAAGCAGTTTATCTGGGAATCGTCAGTCTGAACCACACACACACACACACAAACATACACGCACACAGCTTGTTGTTGCATTCAAAAACAAATTTAAAACACCTTTATGGAGTTAACAGACTGTGAGAGGTTGGTTTTTTTTTAAATACAGTAAAATTAATTTGTAAAGGTTTCAAGATGTTAACAAATGACCAATGAGACTGTTTCATAATTGATTTAGAAAATTCATTAGGTACACAATATGGCTTTCTTATTAACTTACTTTAGCTGCCAGTTGAGCCTCTGTTGCACTTGAGTGGATCCAGGAAGAGGAATTCCTGTGGTCACCTGGATTGGAGCCTCACCCCAGGACCCCACCCTTTGCTTCGAGGCTTTGGGCCAGGACATTGCTCCAGGGATCAGGCTGAGTTGCCTTTCATGCCAGGGGAGTTGGGGGAGCGGTCTTCAAGAGACTCAGGGAGTCTCCTGTAAGTGCCACTTCCACCCATCTCATCTTCCCCAGAGGATCCTCCGTGACCTGCTGTAAGTCACCAGGATAGTGTTCTGATTTGACATCCTAAGCTTCGCTCTCTCCATAACTCCGTGGGCAGTGGGCAAAGGTGAAGGTGAGGCATCCACACTCCCAAAGTCCACCTCAGCTCTGGATGGGTTCGGGGCTGCCCTCAGCCTTCAACTCATCCCATATATCTCCATGACAACACCCCCTCATCCATCAACCCATCTATCTATCTGTGCATTCATTCATCTGAAACTAAGTGCTCACTAAATACCAGGCCCTTTGCTGGATACTAGAAATTTTACTCCTTATTTCTTTCTTTTCACTTGTTTCTTTCCTAAGAAGAGGACAGAAGCAGGAGTCCCAGTAGAAAATGGGCCACCTGCTGGCTGGGGACCAGTGACAGTCAGGACTTCCTATCCTTTGAAAAAATCCTGGGAGGTAAATCTGTAGGTTTCTTTGAGGTCCTGGGGGTGAACCCCCATTGCTCATCACGCTACATCCCCCACTACTACCACACTGTTTTATTTTTCTACATAGCACTTATTATCCTGGATGGGTTCCTCATGTATTTGGTTTTTCACTTATTGTCTCTCTCCACCCATCAAAATGTAAGCTGTAGAGATTTTGTTTTGTCCACTGCAACTTCCCTAGTGGCCAGATCAATGCCTAGCACATGGATGGCACTACTCAAAAGTGTTTGTTTTGGGTGGATGTATGGATGATGGATGGATGGATAGGTGGGTGGAAGGATGGCTAACAGACATGGTTCCTGCCCTTGTGGATTTTTTGGTTTTGTGAAGGAGTAAGTAAATAAGTAAGTGAAGTCACTCAGTCGAGTCCGACTCTGCGACCCCGTGGACTGTGGCCCACCAGGCTCCTCCATCCATGGGATTCTCCAGGCAAGAATACTGGAGTGGGTTGCCATTTACTTCTCCAGAGGATCTTCCCGATCTAGGGATCGAACCTGGGTCTCCCGCATTGCAGGCAGACGCTTTAACCTCCGAGCCACCAGGGAAGCCCCTGTGAAGGAGACTATGAATTAAAGAATCATGAAGGCTGACACCACATTTGCATTTTCACAGCTGTACCCTCAGCACCTAACAAAAGGTTGCACACGTAGTAGATGCTCAGTAAATATGTATCAAAAGAATTAACTTTTTAGGGAGATAAGAAATGCCTGAAGTGACCAGGAAAGAATTTAAAGGAATAAATCCCCTTATATTTATATAATGCTTTTCATTTACATGCCTTTTGCTGAACACAAAGGTAGATGTGAAAACTCTATAGAAACTAGAGATCTCCATACAAATAGTTAATCATCCTTGCCATGGTTCAGCTTACTCCCCCAGCATCCCAGGACAAGGATTTTATCCTCTGAGCATCACTACCCTCAGAGAGCGGCAGTGGCCTTCTGTATGTCACCTGGATAGTGTTCTGATCTGAGATCCTAAGCTTTGCTCTCTCCATAACTCTTCCAAAAACACATTGTCACCAAGTGCTTGGAGAAACTATGCGGGTTGATTAAATGTAGCCAGTGTTAAGTTCAAGTCCAAAGATCAAGCAGAAGAGCTAAGGAAACTTGCAAATGAATTGAGTTTATGATTTTGGTTCTTTTTTTTCAGCAGACTCTTCCATTTCTTCCTTTAGGAAAAAAAAATGCCTATTTAGAAAAGGGCAAGGGGTCTCCAGGAGGGAAGACCCTGAATGCCTTTAGGCTTTTCTCTGCCATCCCTGCCTTTTGGGTCCATGGTCACTGTGGAATTTAGTCAGTTCTGCATCTTTGCCACATCTGACCAAGCCAGGCTCACCTTGCCCATGGCTTTAAGGATCTGAGGAAGAGAACATGGGAGGTGGGTATGGTAATCCAGCCCTTGGGGAATTCCCAGCCCTGTTGGAGACAGAAAGCTCCTAGAACCACAAAGCAAGCCACCAGGCAAGGCCCAGAACCCTGTGATACTTAGAGTCAAAGGAAGCAGCTCCTGTCACACTGGACCCATCAGAGGGGCTGCCCAAGGAGGCAGAGTTGAGTCTGAGCTTTGCAATCCTTCCTTGGCCATGAGGAAGAACTCCTGGCCAGCATCAGAAACCCAGCTTAACCCAGCTTATGGGGGAACACAAGGGAGATTCTGGCTCAAGTCATTGAAAATTCCCTGGGTTAGTCTGGATCCAGCTCCTGAAGAATCTGCCTCTTCTTCTCAGCTATTTTGTCTGGAAGGCTGTCTGCTACAGTGGCCAGAGCCGCTCTAGGTTCACATCCTTCTAGTTCAGGTCCACTGTCAAGGGGTGTTGCTTTCTAGACGTCTCTAGCTGGAGTCCCAGAATTTGCTCTGACTGGTTCTGATGGAGCCCTGTTGAGACCAGAGGGAGGTGAAGGTCTGATTGGCCAGGACTGGTCACATGCCCACCCCCTGGAGCTTGTGGGTTGCAATCAGTTCCCTCCACCCCACCCAAACCCTGTGAACCGAGAACCCAGGAGGAAGTCTTGGCTTGGAGGCTCTGAGTGGAATAAAACGAGAACTAGTTACTCAGCAGGATAAAGCAAATGTTTGCCGTAGAGAGTTGTGATTATGACTCTGCTCTTTCAAATGAGAAAATTGGGGTGCAGAGAGATTAAGCAGCTTCCCCCAAGTCACACAGAGAACTGGGGAGAAACATTGTGCGTTGCTTAAACATCCTACTCTAAGTAGTACCCACGATGCTGGGTCACCTGCTTCTGTGTCCTGAAAACTCACCATTTGCATCTGCATTCTTGGGAAGGCTGGTTCTAAGAAGGATGTCTGTCAAAGCAGGCTTTCGTCTGGAAAACTATGTCATCTGCCCTGCGGGCTAAAGAGAATGCCACATCCTTCTCCATGAATAGAGCTGAGAGCCATCCTCTCCAGCCGCCACTCTTTTCTTTTTCTTTTTTCTCTCTTACTGACTTGGAACTGAAACATTATTGTAGTAACTATTTGTTTCAGGGAAAAAATTGTAATTGCTTCTAGATCTACTCACTGGTTTCAAGAGCACTTTAACCTTTAACTTTCTCAGTACAAAAGGAGGCTTGCTGGGCGGTAAATCTAACAAGACCATCATTTATCACTGGCAGAGTTCATTAGTCAATCGTAACAGTTTAATTATTAGCATTTTAATGCATGAGCATTTAACCAGACAGAACAACAAGCTCTGGCGTACAGAACAAGACTTCTTAAATAGAGCTGAATTAACCCGCACAATTGTTTGTATTGTGGTGTGTTATTAAAACAAGATGATTAAAATGCAAAAAACAAATAGGTCCATATATTTAGCCAACAAACCAGCATTTGACTTCACGGTGTTGAGCAGACGGGTGTTTTCTGTTTTTTGTTTTTTTCACTTGAATTCGGAATTTAAAATTTTTGTTTTATTTTTCCTGCCAAGTTATAGGTTAAAATGATACGAAGAGGATCTACTTTGGTGCACTTATTTGTGATGGGTGACTTTAATAAAAGAGAGACAGAATATGTAAGGAGAAAGCTTGCAAAAGTCAATGAGTGACTTGGCCTGGGCCCCATAGCCTTCAATTCTAGCTGCACAGAAGAATAACCTAGAGGGCTATTTTTTTTTTAATATGTATTTATTTATTTGGCTGTGTTGGGTCTCCACTGCAGCCAGCTCTCTAGTTGTGGTGCACAGGCTCTAGGGTGCACAGGCTCAGAAGTTGCAGTGCATGGGCCCAGTTGCCCCATGGCGTGTAGGATCTTAGTTCCCTGACCAGGGATCGAACTCGTGTCTCCTGCATTGGAAGGTGGACTGTTAACCTGTTGACCACTAGGAAAGTCCTCTAGAGAGTTTTTTAAACTGCTCTGTCCAATCTGCACCTCCAGAGAATCTGACATTCTGGTGGTCCAGAGTGATTTTTTTGTTTGTTGTTCAAATTCCCAGGCCATTCTAACATGCATCCAGGACTGGACACTGGGCTCTATCTCCACGAGACTTGGTGAATCACTAAGCTACATTTTTCAAATAAAAATAAGACTTTTCAATGTTCACAGCAACTTTATTCACAATAGCCAAAAGTATAAACCATCCAAATGTCCATCAGTGGATGAATGGATAAACAAATATGGTGTGGACAGCCAGTGTAATATGATGCAATCTTAAAAAGAAATGAAAACTTGATATATGCTACAACATAGATGACTCTTAAGACATTATATAAGTGAAAGTGTTATTCGCTCAGTCATGTCTGACTCTTTGTGACCCCATGGACTGTAGCCCGCTGGGCTCCTCTGTCCATGGGATTCTCTAGGCAAGAATACTGGCATGGGTAGCCATTCCTTTCTCCAGGGGATCTTCCCTAAGTGAAAGAAGCCACAAAAGGACAAATATTGCATAACTGCATTTATGTGAGGTTCCTGGAATAGTCAAATTCATAGAGGCAGAAAGTAGATTAGAGGTTACTAAGGTCTGGGAGAGGGGAGGGAATGGGAGATTATTGTTTACTGGGTATAGAGTTTTTATTTGAGATGATGAAAAAGTTATGGAGATAGATAATGGTGATAGTTGCACAATGTTGTAAATGTGCTTAATGCCACTGTGTTGTACACTTTAAAATGCTAAAAATGATACATTTTATATTATGTATATTTTACCAAAATTTAAAAGTGAAAAAACAAAGAATAAGCTTTGCCATTTTCACATGGTAGAATCAACGTGTGTTATGTGAGACTGTGGATAAAAGCCTTTTGTAAGCTTAAAACGATGTGCACATTTAAGGTGGTAGTCATATTCTTTAATTATTTGTTTTAATCATTTTGTTTTAATAAAAGGCTACAATATAAACAGCTGGGAAGGTTAATTAATAATGTCAAATCTAAATGAGTATAATTAATGTCACTCAGCAAAGGCCTTCACTAGACTCAAAACATATTTTCTCTTGGGGGTAATCATAGCCTGATTTTTCTAAACAGTTTCTCCTTTGGCTTGGAAGCAGGAACTATCAGGGAAAAGAGGAAGAAATGCAAAGTCCCACATTTTTCATTTGAGACTAGATATTCACAGCATAGTCTCACCTGTGGTCTGTAGAATCCTCATCCAGGCCTCTGGGAAGAGGAGGTCTGCAACGGCCTCACCTACAACAGACACTGGACAAATTGTAACACACAATAATCATAAAAACCAGCATTTACTGACTCTCCGCTAAATGCCAGGCTTCTGATGGAAGTATGGCTAGGGGTGGTTGGAAGGATGGATGGGCAAAGAAAAGGTAGGTGACTTCTCCTCATGACCAGTCAAGAACAAACTCAGAATCCCAAAGAATTTTCTATCAGTTCTTTACATTTAATTCAAGCCATGTAATTCAACTGAGAGAGTCTGTGGCTTGATTGGGATTTGGGCCTGATTCCTAGATAGTGAAGATGTCACTGGTCCCTCAGTGAATAGAGAGAATTCCCCTAGTTCCTCTCTCTGACCATCATTGTTGGGTTCTTTTAAACTCTTGTCTTCCCATCCTTACCCTTCATGCATCAATACCCTGTGAAAGGAAGAGGGCAAAATGGAGCATCCTCAGGATTGATTGTCTCTGAGCTTATGGAAAGGTCAGGCTGGAAAGAATAGTTCTTGTCCCTTTCTGCGCTAGAAGAGTTTATGACTTGTTCTCTGCCTTGAGGTATAACCTATGAAACATAGCAATTCCCCTCCTATTATTTATATGAAGAGAGTCTGAGGAGGAAACTCTCCCTCCATGCTTTATTTATTTTGATTCATTTAAATGGTACCTTGCTGATATTTCCTAAGGAATTTAATGCAGCTTGCAAATTGGATATATCATAACACGATAAAATGATTTAACTCAGAAAGAAAACAGGATGGATACAATGCAGGACAGAAAATACCAAAACCTGACACCATATGGGATAAAGAAAGGAATTTGGGTGGCCATGAGGAATTGACAAGCTGAGGAGGATCCACAAGAGTGGCAATGACCTTGACCTCTTCCCTGTCAGGTACCTGCCATTCTGGGTTTCCAGCTGTATCCACAGATACATGCTTTAACTATCAGATGAGCAGGGAAAATATCCACTAATATCCTCCCATGGAAACTAGCAGGGCTGACTAGAGCATGTGCCTGCAAGGAGAATCACCCCTCTTCTACTCTCTCTGGCCTGGGAGAATCTACAGCAGGCCAGATTCTCCTTAGACCGATTTTGGCTTTGGACTGACACGTAGCCTTATTAGTAGTACTGCTGCTGCTGCTGCTGCTAAGTCGCTTCAGTCATGTCTGACTCTGTGCAACCCCATAGATGGCAGCCCACCAGGCTCCGCCATCCCTGGGATTCTCCAGGCAAGAATACTGGAGTACAGCTTCTCACAAATCTACCATCTGGCACAGCTACTCATTTTGGCTGAGAGGTCTCCTAAAGCACACAGAACCAAGTCCCACCTGGATCTTAAGTTTATCTCGCTAACACCTCATCTCCCATCTATGTTTGGGCAACAGAACTTCCTGGAAAACTCTCCGAGGCGAACCAGCTACAAACTGAACCCAGTAGACAAAGTTAGGATTTCAGCAGCACATAGAGTGATTTTTAACTCCTCCTTTTCCATCTGCCAACTTTCTCAGGAATGTTTGCCTAGAAAGCGACAGTGGGAGGAATTGCTCTTTCTAGGAATCCTAACAACATTGACTGGCTATTTTTCTATATTGACTGAGTTTTGGGGTTACCCCGTATTCTCCAGGATGATACTGGCCCCTTAATCTTTGAAGTTCAGGTTCATGAAGTTGAGGAATGATTTTCCTATCTATGACGAAAAGTTCACATTTTTCAAGACCAGTATTTGCAAAGATCAAAACCTACAATGCCAGCCTCCCCAGATTCCATCTACTTTCAACAGGCTTCATTCATGAACCATTGGAACAGGGATTGTTCAGGGAGAATTCACTACTCTACCTTCAGGACTTAGGGGGATGACTGGAAAATACATAATAAAGATGTATGGAATAACAGAATCCAACTTAGTCCCAATTTCTCTTTTGGTAGAGCATCTTTACCAAAAGATTATGATGTGCTAAAAAAAAAAAAAAAAAAAAAGACAGGACCCTCTGAGGAATCAGAGAAAGTACTTTCCTAAGAAATAGGTACTGCAATAAACAGGAGAAGTTTTTAAGAATTATCTGATTTGTATTCTCAACACCGTATCAAGAGCAAGTAATAATTTAAAAAGACTCAGAGATCAAGAAATTCTATTAAGTGATGGGGAGCACAATTTCTGAATTGAAAGCAACAAGTAGCAATTTTTAAATACTTCTGAAGTTTTAAGTCAATGAAATACAAAATAAGGCCCAGAAATTTTCCCAGAATAAAAAGATGGACATTTTAAAAGGAAGAATTTTTTAAAATTATTCAATAGATTCAGTCATCATTTATCCAGAATGTCAATGTAGACAGCCAAAAAGATGGACATGGAAGATAAAATAATCTAACAAATAATAGAAGAAAATTTTATAAAACTAAGAAAAAAGAAGAAGAAATAAGTCTAAAGACTTATCTAAAGATACAAAAGGGACCCTGAAGATCAGAAAATATTAATGAAAATAGCCAATATATAGAAATATTCTGATAATTAGGTTTTAGTCTTAGGTAAAATACTATAATCCCAACCCGAGAAAGGGAAACCTGTCTGGCCTCAAAATTCTTCCCAGCAACACAAAACAAAAAGATTAAACAGCATTGGCCATTGAGGTGTTTAACTCCTTGGGGGAAAAAATAAGAAATAATATATAAAATTTAAAGTACTCAAATCATGAGTACACAGCTTAATGAATTTTCAAAAAGAAACACCCATATAATAAGTATCTAGTTAAGATCAGAATGTGACCATCAGCTCAGAACCCCCCATGCCCCAACAGCCACTCCATACCCCAAAGGGTAATCACTCTCCTGACTTCTAACACCATAGGTTCGTTTAGCCTATTTCATTAATAGAATTTTACATGTATAGATGGAGTCATTCAGTGTGGAGTCTTTTGTGTTTGGCTTCTTGTATTGAGCATTATGTTTCTACTTGTATTTGTGGTTTGTTCACTCTCATTGCCAAATAGTATTCCATTGTACGAATATGTTGCAATTCATCCATTCTACTACTGGTGGACATTTCATTAATGAAGGTTATCTTTTGGTGAACATATGTGTGAATTTCAGCTGAATGTGTACCACCAAATGGAAATGTTGCATCATAGGAAGACATGGGTTTAAAGTAAATAGATGTGGTCAAACCATTTTCTCAAGTGACTGTACCAAGAGTTCCAATTCTGCCATGTCCTTCCAACATGTAGTATGCTTGTCTTTAATTTCAGTCATTCTGGCAAGTGTGTAATTGTATCACATTGTGGTTTTAATTTGTATTTTCCTGATGACTAATAAAGTTAAGAAACTTTCTATATGTTTTTTGGCCACTTGAATATCCTCTTTTTGAAACATCTGTTCAAGTCTTTTACACATAATAGTCCTTTGTCTTAATTACTCCCGCTGTACCATGTCTTGATACCTGGCAGTATAAATCCACTTTTGCATTTCTTCTTCAAGATTGACTTGGCATTTCTTGGCCTTGAATGTCCAGATAAATTTTAGAATCAACTTGTTGAGTCCACAAAGGAGAAAGAAAGCTTTCTAGAATTTGGATGGGATGACATTTAATCTATAGAGGAATTTTGGGAGAATGCTATATTTACAACATAGAGTTTTCCAATCAATGAACATAGTCTATCCTTTCATTTACCCACGTCTTTTAAATTTTATTTCAGTAATATATTGTAGTTTTCAGAGCAGATATCTTGCACACCTTTTTAAAGAGCCATTCCTAGGTATGAGATATTTTTTAATGTGGCATTACTACAAGAATAGACAAATAGATCCGTGGAGGTTTTGTTCTACTTTGGAGTGTTGAAAATATTTTATACCTAAACCTAAGTGTTTATACAGATGTGTACAATTGTCAAAACTACTCTATTTGTACTCAATTAATGTATTTTATTCATTTTCTGTATTTCTTGCTTTACTACAACAAACAGGTATGAAAAAGAAAAATATGTAAAAGATATGGAAGATAATGCAAAACAGAAAAAATATACTACTAATATAAGATGTAAATTACAATAAGGTACAAAAATTTCTGACAAATTAACAAAGCTTTTCTCTTTTTGATAGTATCACCAGTATGATAACCATAAGGGTACAAGGAAGTAGGTAATTTTATGTACTATTAGTGGAAGGATAAATTGGTATAGCCTTGCTGGAG
This sequence comes from Okapia johnstoni, assembly GCA_024291935.2. Lineage (NCBI taxonomy): Eukaryota > Metazoa > Chordata > Mammalia > Artiodactyla > Giraffidae > Okapia > Okapia johnstoni. Next base: position 75,157,473 of record CM044318.1, on the reverse strand, counting down.
GGCACATTGGCAAAAGACCTAAAAATATGCATGCAAGTCCACTAGAAATTTATTTTTAAAATCTATCATGGATATAGCATTTACTCAGATACTCAGTCGTGTCTGATTCTTTGTGACCCCATGGACTATAGTCTGCCAGGCTCCTCTGACCATGGGATTCTCCTGGCAAGAATACTGGAGTGGGGTGACATTTCCTCCTCCAGGGGATCTTCCCAGCCCAGGGACTGAACCCACATCTCTTACATCGCCTGCACTGGCAGGCAGATTCCTTACTACTACTATCTGAGAAGCCCGGATATAGCATAAATTAGGCTATTAGGATATTCACCAAGCAAAAAAAGCTTATGATAATGAAATATTGAAATCTAGCTAATATTAGGGAATTAATAAACTATGATATAGAATGTCGAGATAGTATCACCTATTAAAAATTATGACACACACACAAAGTTAATGATGTAGGAAATATTCTCAATGCAGTATTCAACCAAGAAAATAGTCTGTAGTGGTGGTTATTCAAAAAGTTTCCAACTTAAGTTTTAAAGTTTAAATTTATATATCTCATCAGAAAAAAAAAATTGTAACCATGTGAGATGATGGATGTTAGCTAAACTTATTGTGGTTATCATTTCACAATATATAAACATATCAAATCATTGTGTTGTACACCTTAAATTTATACAATGTTATAAATCAATTAGATCTCAAGAAAACTGGAGAACTAACAGTTTATTATATATGAAGTTTACACTTCATATATAATAATATGCATATTATATATGAATTGTTATATATATATATAAAATTTTGTAAAAGGAATAGCAGGATATACAACTAAGTGTCAACAGTGACTATTTCTGTGAATTGAGCTTGTAGTGATATTTCCATTTCTTCTTGTGCCTTCACTTTTTGTGAATATTTAACAATGCACGTGTATTACTCTTATACTATTAAAAATAGTATTCTGGGACTTCCCTAATGGTCCAGTGGTTTAGACTTTGCCTTCCAATGCAGAGGATGTAGCTTCGATCCCTGGTCAGGGAGCTCAGATTCCATTTGCCTCAAGGCCGAAACATAGAATAGAAGCAATATTATAACAAATTCAGTAAGACTTTAAAAATATGGTATCCTAAGAAATTATAAGAGAAGAATAGTGTGTAAAATCATATTCTAATATATTTGAAGTTTTCAATGAATACGACTCTTTTCTTTCCAAGAAATAGAAATTTGACCAAAGAAAACTTTTATTTGTAGACATAGAAAAACACACCAATCTTTCATTGGGATCATGGATGATTTCTTTTCCTTCTTAATATCTATAGTTTTCAAGCTTTCTCCAGTAAATATATAGTAATTGCATAACCAGTAAAAAAATAAAATAACCACTGAAACTTAGAACCTGGACACAAATGTAGTTTCCTGTGTTTCTGGACTATGAACTTTCTGGGATACTACAGATATCTTGCAATGCTCTGGACACAAATACAGACTCACTCTCCTTACCCAAACAAGCTCAGTTCCAGTACCCATCCACAACCCTAGCGGCTTCCACACATGTAAGCTTCCCACTGAGACAGGCATTATTCTTAGAATTTTTACAGGTGAGGAAACTCCAACTAGATAGATAGCATGGTCACTCACTTAAAGAGGCTCAGGTAATATAAAGGGGAGGAGGGATTCGAACCCAGATCAACCCACTTTCAAAGCCTATGCCATTTTTACTACGTGGGTAACTTTTATTATCATATCACAACCAAGACCACCAGATTTGTTGTAAACTCTTAAACCACGGTACAAAGGGCTTCCTTCAAGGTAAATATGCCCCAGTTTGGAATGCACCAGCTTTATTGAAAAATATTACTGAAATCAAAGCATTTTGCACTACTTTATTCATTATTTTTATGGTACTCCAGGATTTTTGTGGGATTTGTTTTTCATTTCACTTCTGTAAGCCTGCCAATGCTTTAAAGCAGTATTTCAATTGAAGAAAAGAAAAATTTTTTTTTTTAAAGCAGAAACTCAACAATGTTTTCCATCCTTTTTTCATACAGTTTGGGGAAATTCTCCCCTCCTTCTCCGCCCCCACTCCGTGTCCCTCTTGCCTCATTCTCATAAAGTGCAAATATAATACTCAAGCTACTGTTTAAACATCCCCAAAGGTTCAAAGAAATTAAATCCGTGGTTGGCCAAGTTTTGAAATGTGAACTGTATCACTGGCAGTTGCACCTGAGAAGTCACAAATCACTCTGATGCAAAGGCCACAGAAGTGCACGCTCTGTAGTCCCTGAGAAGCCGGGGACCCCCTGCTCTGTGGCCTCAAAAGATGATGAAGGGGGACTTCCCTAGTGGTCCAAAAGGTGAGACTTTGCCTTCCAACGTAGGGGGTGCAGGTTCGATCCCTGGTCGGGGAGCTAGGATCCCACACGCCTCGTGGCCAAAAGAGCAAAAGGTAAAACAGAAGCAATATTGTAACAAAATCAATAAAGATGTAAAAAAAAAAAACAGATGATGAAGGGCTGCTGGGAGGTGTGAACTGGACCGGCGAAGCCACTCCAGTCTCTGAAATGAGAACAGCCTGCTGAACTCACACGTCCCTTTCATCTCACATACGTGTGTTTTCAACAGCCGCCAGACACTACTGGCCCTTGAGAAGCTTACCATCTAGGTTGGGCTCCAAGCAGATAGATTTTAGACAGCAAATTCCATTGTTTCTGTGGCGCAATCCTGCAATACTGTGGTTTCCAGCCGTGTTCCCTGGAACTCTGCGGATGGCTCAGAGGTGCCCCGGGGGAAGCTGCGAGGGGGAGGGCAGGCAGGGGGGAGGATTTTTCGCCCACAACCCCACCCCTCACTTCAACCGCAAGAGCTCCGCTCTGATCTGTTTCATGTACTTGGATTCCCCATCAGTTTTCTTTTGGATGACAGAAAATGTGGCTTGAAAGAGAAATTTTGAAAAGAATTCCTGCTTCACTGCATTGAGACACAGCAGGATGGGAAGAGAGGGTGTCACTGCTCGTTAGGACATTAAAAATGTGAAGGCATTTTCAATCTATAGGTGCCCAGAAAGGCCTTACTCAGTCTAAACTCCTCTCTTAACAGCTGAGGACACTGTTGACCAGAGCTAGAGAGAGAGACACTCGGGATCACAGAGACTTCTCAACAAATGCCACGGCAAAAGTTAAGAAGGATCAGAGTGGTTTTTCCATCCCAGAAAACTCAACCATAGGGTTTTATTAAGCAAATCACATTTCCAACATGCATTTATTAGTATTTCCTTCAGTCCTGCTTCTTTTCAAAACAGAAATAAGTCGGAGTAGAAACTTGAGAGCTGATACTATGATTGAATGTTGAAATTAACTTTGACCTTCCTGCCACTCGAGAAAAAAAAAAAATAGACGTCCATCTGTTCCATAGTTCTTATTGATGAGGAAACATCAATTCTTTTTAGTAGAGATGATCTCATGAAGAAATGTCCTTATATAAACTTACAGAGGGAAAGAGTTGTGCTCGTCTTTTGATGGAATGTACCAGTAAGTCTAAAGACAATGACTTTCCCACCTAGGATGACTCCTTCAGATGAAGTGTTAATGAGCAGACCCTTGCACTGCCATTATAAGTGAAATGGTGGGTTTTGAAAACTCTTGTTTTCTCTTATTTCGTTTCTCAGGGTTACATCTGTTAACCCAAGGTTTCCATTCTGTGTAGCTTGTATTTACAAGTAAGATTAACAAACTCTTAGAGGAGCAGAAGGGGAAAAAAAATATGCTTGGGGGTGGCACTGATTACTCCATATGCCGTTTCATGATATTATTTAATACTATTGATTTCCGCCATGCGCCACTCACTTCCGGTCCTCAGTGAAATCCACACTGGATCTCAGTGCGTCCTTTTCACACCACAACCCTTTAAAGTGGCTCCTGGTGCCATAGATACAGAAAACGGAGGACTAACGAGGATCAGAGGGCTTCCCTGCTGGTTCAGTGATGAGGAATCAGCCTGCCTGTGTTCAATCTCTGATCCAGGAAGATCCCCTGGAGAAGGAAATGGCAACCTGCTCCAGTATTCTTGCCTGGGAGATCCCCTTGGACAGAGGAGCCTGGCAGGCTACAGTCCACGGGGTCGCAAAGAGTCGGACACGACTTAGTGACTGAATAACAACATCGAGGCTCGAAAGCTTGCCCTGTTTACAAGGACCTTTGGTTAAATATTCCAGCCATCTGCTGTGAGTCAGGCATTCCAAGTCCCAACACATATGGATCAAGCCCCTGGCTTCAGTGACCTCCATCTTATGACCCGAGACAACCAGCGATCAACAAATAAAAAAGGACAATAAACAAACACAAACAAACAAGAAAATTGCAGACTGTATCTCAAGCTGGAAAGGAAACAAACCAGAGGAAGCAATGGAAAGTCAGAGGGAGTGGGAGGAGCAGGGTGCTTTCCATGAGTGATCAGGGAAGGCCTCACTGAGGAGGTGACCCTTCAGCTGCACCTGGAGGATGAGAAGCAACCAGGGGGCCAAGGCTCACATGGGACCAGCAGAGCCTGAGTCTTCATCGGGAGGTTCAGGAGGCCTCAGGCTGCCGCCTGCCCAGTTGCTCTGACAGCCCTGCAAAGTTGGCTTCAACTTCCATTGCACAGACACGCATGCCAGGGCTCAGAGAGGTTGAGTGACTTGATCAAGACCACGAAGCCAACAGCAGTGGAGCGATATTTTAATTCAGGACCATCTGGCCTAAACCTCTGCTCTTAGCATCGACCTCGTTTGATTTGACTCAATGAGTAACATCAGTTACCAGCTCTGGCAACTCAGTTTACACTGGGTCAGTTAATGACTCAGTCGTGGATCTATACTTTTTTATTCACAGTCAGTCTCATCCCAAAGCGAGTGTGAACCCCCAGGTTCTTTGTACTTGCGGGAGTTTTCCTTCACATACAGCCCTCTGCCCCGTTTGGATTGATGGTACAGAAACTCACGAGGATTCTTCCCAGGGTGCAGGTTCAGAATTCTTGAGAAATTCTCCCAGACAAGGGTGCCCAACGAGATGCTTAGGAACCATGTCACCCTCCACTGGGAACAACAGGAGGAGCCTCACAACACGTGTTCCCCAGGACGCTGTCATTCGATCTTCAAAAGGTCCCGCATGTACCTGGAAATTCCAGCCACCTTTTCCAGGTCAAAAATTAAACAAACAAACAAACAAAATCCCGCCCTCTCCTCTGGCGATGCAACAAATGTCCCTGGGGAGTCAGGCGCCCCCGTGTGCCCTGTTCCACCTCCCACCTCTGCTCGCCATCCGGTTGAACGCGGATGTCTGCATGGAGATGTCCCTCCACCCCTCCCAGCCCCGACTCGCACAGTCCAGAGTGGCAGGAAAAGCTCCTTCCCAGACCTGCTGGTTGATGAAATCCATTGCCATGACCTCAAAGAGGTGCAAGAAAATGGGTCACTCCCTGAGCTGCCAAGTCCGCTGAAAACAGGTACGTTACATCGTCGCCACCTGGGACCTGGCTTACTCACCCAGGTGTGCGATCGGGGGGCTCTTCTAGGTACTCTGCCAGCTGAAGAAAAGAGGCTGCCATTCAGGAAGTTCTTATTAGCCAAGAATAATAGCCATCACGTATTCAGTCTTCCAGGACGGCGAACTCTTCTCAACCCTTTACCGTATAGTCTCAGTAATTCTCACAAGAGCTCTGCTGAGGGGGCAGGTGGGTGTTGTCAAAGTCACTATTTTCCAGAAAGGAAACCAAGGCGCAGAACTCCTGTACCGCTTGTCTGAAGTCCCCAGGTAGAAAGGAACAGGGGCTGGATTCAAGCTTCTTACTGCTTACTGCGCCGGGTCTCATCCAAAGAGATGGCTGTGCAAAGTCATAAGAGCAGGGGTAGAGCCTGTTCTTCACGCAAAAATCAGAACCTGGTATCCAGCGGTCACTATGGATACGGACAATGCGGAAAGATGGAAATGGTGGAGATGATATAGCAGGTGGTTTTCAGATTCCGGTTTCACTTTCATGCATGCAAAAACCCAACCATATATTGCAAAAATAACAGGAGGCTGGACATGGGGAGCAGAGATTAGAGATGATGTTAAAAGTCTGCAGTTATGGGGTTAAACTAGCATTGACCTCTGACCTGTGCATGCCCCACCTCTGATTGCCACGTCATATGCAGGGTGACAGGATTCATTTCCTCAGACCCTCAGGGGACCTCAAGCCACATCCACCAGGTGATCTTAATGAATATTCAAAGGTAGAAATTGGTTATTCTGTAGGGGCAAGGCATTTTGTTGTCTGTTAGCTCTGAAGGAGATGAGGAGGGAAGAGGGAGGGAAAAGTGGAGAGACCTAGAGGCTCCCTCCTCACCCTACAACCCAGGCAATCAGGAGGCTGGAGAACCTGGGCTCTGTCTCTCCCCTGCTCACCACCAGCAGCAGAGGGAGGAAACAGGCCACACATTCTCTGGGAGGCACACACCTGGACACACATGGACATCAGCTTCGAGTCCACATGAAAACCACAGACCCCCGGGTGCAAAATAGGACTTTGGGAATGGTCCAGCTCAGAGCTTCCCAATAGGAATGGAATGTGGGCCACACATGGCATTTTACATTTCCTAATAGCCATAGTAAAAAATTAAATAAATTCATAAAAAGGAACAGGTGAAATTAATTTTCATATATGATTGAACCCAATATATCAAAATATTATCACCTCAGTATGCAATCAATATAAAAGTTATTGAGATATTTTACATTCTTTTTTTTTAATATACTATTTGGACTCAGCCATGTTGCAAATGCTTGCAATTGGCAAGTAGCCACCAGATAGGACAACATGGAGCACATTGGTCCATCTGGGTTGTCAAGTACCCTCCCCAGCAACCTCTCCCAATGAACCAACTAGCTCTTTCTACCCAAGAGTGGTCAAAGGGTAGCAATAATATCACCTATAGCAGGAGCCCCCAGTCTCCAGGACCTAATGCCTGATGTGGAACTGATGTAATAATATTAGAAATAAAGAGCACAATAAATGTAATGCCCTTGAATCACCCCAAAACCACCCTTCACCCAGTCTGTGGAAAAATCATCTTCCACAAAATCAGTCCCTGGTGCCGAAAAGGTTGGGGACCACTGACCTGAGCTCACTAGAAATGGGAAACCTCAGACCCCACCCAGAACTTATGTAAATCAGAAGTCAACTGTTAACACTCTCCCCAGGTAATTCTTTTGCACAAGAAACTAAGAAGCCAGTTGCCTCCTCTTAAATACTTCCAGTGGCAGGGGACTCACTAGCCCATCCCCAAGGAAGCCCATGTCATCTTTAACTGGTTCAAATTATTAGAAAAGCATTTATCCTTCCTCTATTGAGTACTCTCTAGGAACTGGACACTGTGCTCAGTCCATCACATAAATTTTCTCACTTACGCCCAGTACTGCTCAGCAAGATGAGGGCTAACTTTGGTTCTTTATATAGATGAAAAAACAGAGGCCCCACAAATCCAAATCACTTACCCCAGATCTCTCCGCTAGTCAGTCTGTCTCAGGACCTGTTTTCTTTTCCAGAGCTTTCTTTCTCACTACACCAGGGCCTCCCTGTACCCTCTGCCTGCTCACCTGCACTCTACCTAGAGGCAGTCTGGAGCTCAGGAGACTTTTCCATCCTCAAAGTAAAGGAAGCTCTTGTTGTACTCAAGAGAGTCTTCAGTACCATGGCTTTATATTTTTGTGGGTTTCATTTATCACTGTCTTCATTCCTTTTCATTCGATATTGCTTTTATTGTGTGAATAAGCTCTGTTGGTACCTACATAATCAGAATTTCCTTTCCTCTTCAAGGTTTAGAACAAGTATAGAAATGGGCAACTGAGCAAATAGGCAGAAATTAATAAAAGTCATATGATGTCATTAGATAGCTCAAAGGTTCCTGGTTTCCAATTACATAAGGTACACAGTTAGAGCAATTACGTAAAGTACACATATTTTGTGAGGGATCCCAATTATACAAGGTTCACAGATGGGCACTGCGCTAGAGAAGGTATTGAACTTGCCACAAAATACCACGAGGTAGCAAGCATGATGCAAGTGTGATCAGATAAGAAGTGGAGTGCAGTGAGCCGGCGGTGAAGAAGTTTTACTCCTTAACTATCATGGGTTGGTAAACCCTCCGAACTGGAAGAGCATTGCTTTTCATCGGTCTTTCCACTAATGGCCAGAGTTGCTTCCCACGTGGCACTAGTGGTAAAGAACCCACCTGCCAATGCAGGAGACATAAGAGACGCGAGTTTGATCCCTGGGTCAGGAAGATCCCCTGCAGAAGGGCACAGCAACCCTCCCCAGTATTCTTGCCTGGAGAATCCCATGGACAGAGGAGCCTTGTGGGCTACAGACCATAGCATCGCAAAGAGTCAAACACGACTGAAGTGACTTAGCATAGCATAGCACAGAACAGCTGACTGCACAATAGAGACTGAACACTGATATGAAACTTATGCTGTTGTTTTGGAATAAATTATATTCTGAATTCAAAAGAAAAGTCTTTTGTCTTAAATAATCATGGAAATCTTTGGAAGAGACACTGCAATTTAGGGGAAGGAATTTAACACTTTTTAAATGACTCTCATATTCTTCAACAGTCCAGGAAATCAAGAATCACTGTGTTTGAGAAAGAGTCAGGCATGGAACTAGTGTGTGTGTGCGTGGTTGGGGGGGACAGTGACAAATAAAAAGAGGAAGAGGGAATTAGAATCAAAGGATATCAAGTGGCATTAACCAGAGACCCTATACATCAAATCTATATAAATGAAACACTTTTCTGCCTGTCTGTTTTCACAGCACATGAAATGCCTGGCTGATTTTCTCCAAATTTAGAAAGTACATTGGGGTGGCCAAACAAGATAGCTGCTATATTGCACACACGACATTCACTTAGGGAGTTTCGAGGTATCCTGGAGAAATAGACAGTCATCCCCTTGAACAGCTGATAGTATCTATCAGTTGATTAAGAAATACATCAGGATGCCACAAACGGAGAAAATAAACAACAGTTTCAAACATGAGCCCTGATTTAGAGTCCTAATGGCAGACAATCTGAATTGCAGCCCATGATTTATGATTTAGATCCTCTGACATGGGCATTTCTACATGGCTGCAGGCATTGGTTGATTTAAAGATGGTTAATGATTGTCCAGGGGCTTCCCAGGTGGTGCAGGGGTAAAGAATCTGTCTGCCAATGCAGGAGACGCAAGAGATGCAGGTTTGATCCCTGGGTTTGGAAGATCCCCTGGCATAGGAAATGGCAACCCACTCCTGTATTCTTGCCTGGAAAATTCCACGGACAGAGGAGCATGGCAAACTACAGTCCATGGGGTTGCAAAGAGTGACTGAGTATGCATATATGCAGTAATTGTCCAGCACAGTCTGGGGACTACAACAAGGTGTGAAATATATCCCAGTACTGCCATTGGTGCCTTCGGAAGCAGCCCATACTCCACGGTCTCTGGTCTTCCTTTCCTTTGTCAAACAATCTGCATCCATGTAAGGTGTCCTTCTGCAAGACATGGGCCAGAGTCTCCAGGATAAGTGAGTTCCAGTCGGCAGGAAGCCGTGCATGGTTAATGTGCAACAGATTCTCTGGGATAGATTCAACCTTTGTCACCATGGCATCTTCAGGGCAGAGGACAACGCTTAGCCCCCAAGTGAGCATCCAGTACAAATCTGTCAGCTGACTTCAGTCCCATGTGCTGAAGCTCTCCATTTATAGCACAGTAATCACAGCAGCCGGAGAAGGCAATGGCAACCTGCTCCAGTACTCTTGCCTGGAAAATCCCATGGATGGAGGAGGGTGGTAGGCTGCAGTCCATGGGGTCGTGAAGAGTCGGACACGACTGAGTGACTTCACTTTCACTTTTCACCTTCATGTATTGGAGAAGGAAATGGCAACCCACCCCAGTGTTCTTGCCTGGAGAATCCCAGGGATGGGGGAGCCTGGTGGGCTGCTGTCTGTGGGATCACACAGAGTCAGACACGACTGAAGCGACTTAGCAGCAGCAGCAGCAGCAATCACAGCAGCTAACATCTATTAGAGGTTTATCTTATCCTAATCATCATGGCAAACACTCTACTGACATCACCCCATGGAACACTCCACCCAAGTGATGAGAATTTGGCCATTTCTATCTTGAAAGTGTGTTAGCTGCTCAGTCATGTTCTACTCTTTGCAACCCCATGGACTATAGCCTGCCAGGCTTCACTGTCCATGGAATTCTCCCAGCAAGAACACTAGAGTGGGGTGCTGTTCCCTTCTCCAGGGGATCTTCCTGACCCAAGGATCGAATCCAGCTCTCCCGCATTGCAGCCAGATTCTTTACTGACTGAGCCATCATCTTAGATACAAGGAAACCAAAGTGCCAGAAGATTCAGTTTCATGTTCAATGCCTCCTGCCAATAGGTGGCAGGACCAAGATTCAAACCCAGATCAGTCGACCTCCTTGTTCGGAATGACCTCACTCTAATGCTTCATTTTAATTTTCATCCTGGGCATCCGGAAGTCCACAGTAACCCCAAATGCTCCTTCTCAAGGAGAAGGAAGAGGGAGGTACTTCTGCAGTGGAAATTGTCATCTTGTGCACCTCCTTGCAGCAGCTTCATTCAAGGACCTGTGACTTCCCTCATTATGAAGTCTGAAAGTCATTTCAGGCGCTTGGGCCCTGCACTAAGCACCAGAGATGGATGCAAGTTTGTGGTTCTAGCTGTCCAAGAATCACAGGCTGGTTGGGTATCGGAGGAGTAGGGTGGAGTTGAAGAGACTTAGAATGTCAGTGCAACGTGGCATTGAGACAGACTTCTGAACACTGCCAAGCTGGCATTGCCAAGCTGGCACTGAACAGGGTGGGGACATTGCAGACCCCACCCTCCAGCAGCTTACAATCTGTCTGCCTCTCAACTGCCTAGACGCTGGGTAGTCTTGAACTCGATCGCAGGGTCAAGACCAAATGTGCTGGAGGCGTGCAAAGGGAGTGAGATCATTGCAAGTTGAGGTCATTGCCACCCTCTAGGAGATGAAAGCAAAAACAGCCCTGACAGATGCCCTGAGTGTCCCCATCACTTCTAAGTGTTTCCCTGGAGACAGATATTTAGGGGAGTTAGGATGGTAAAGGCTGCCATGGCCACATCTGTATAGCAGCCCTAGGCTAAGGATTCCTCATGGCTGCTTAAGATTCCATGGTCCCACAACAGTAAGAAAACCTCAGGAGAAGACCACCTCAGTCAAGGGTGCATGAGGCTGGACCCTGGTGAGTGGCCCTGGGGGTTGCTGAGGTTCAGTAAGGTTGAATGAGCATCTTGAACTTGACTCTGATTTTGAATAACATGAATAAACAACTTTAACACTCCGAAGGGTAACTTGTAGTAGAAATAGCCTGGAGCTCTTTCTCCAGGAGGACCACAAGGGCACACCCTCTTCTCAGAGCCCTGACCAAGGCCCAGGGGAGTTCTCCCAGCCTTCTCTGAAACAATTTTCCAAAGTGCTCTGTAATTAATCCCTCCCAGAAGAGATCCTCTTCTTGTCACTGAGAAGAGAAAAATAAAAGCATTCCTGCAACTGTTTTATACCTTGGGCAGGGCAGGTTCATTTCTAGCCATCTCCAATAAAGTACCATGATGTGGGTAATAATAGAGGCCCATATTTTACAAGACAGTCCATCAAGTTCCTTCAAGCATGCTGATCACTTTTAAAATGCAGAGGCAGAGTCACATAGAGTTTGCAGGAGACATTATTGCTATTAATAGAGCAATTTGGGCTTTTTTTTTCCCCCTGTGGAATTTCTGCAACAGAATTGCTGGTTTAGTCTTTATGGCATCTGGTATTTTGTTGTTGTTCAGTCGCTCAGTCATCTCTGACTGTTTGCAACCCCATGGACTGCAGTACGACAGGCATCCCTATTCTTCACGATCTTCCAGAGTTAGCTCAAGCTCATGTCCATTGAGTTGGTTATGCCATCCAACCATCTTATCCTCTGTTGTCCCCTTCTTCTCCTGCCTTCAATCTTTCCCAGCATCAGGTTCTTTTCCAATGAGTCTGGCTCTTTGCATTAGGTGGCCAAAATAAGGGTATGAAGCCCCTTAAGTATAAACTGTTTCTATACTCCACTGTTTCTTTCACTCACCAAATATTTATTGAGCACCTACTAAATGCAAGACACTCAGAGAAATGCTGGAGAAAACTGACTCTCCACTCTCATGGAGCTGGCATTCTTGTGGGGGGAAACAAACACAAATAAAATGATAAACGTTTGTTAAACATAATTTAGGATAGATGCTGAGCAAAGAATAGAAACAAGAAGTGACTAATATTAAGGGCAAGGTGTTTTATGGGCTCGGGCTCATGAAGGACCTCACTACAGAGAGAACTTTCATACTACATCTGAAAAAGAGCCACCCTTGCAAAGGGCAGGAGATCTTTCAAGCTTGGGGCAGATGGATCACAGTTGAATTGGAGAAGCTGAGAGAGAAACCATGGGACTGCAGTGTGATAAGTGAGAGGGAAGAGACTAGAGGTAGGGGGTAAGGGTGCACAAGCCAGGTGCACCCCTCTCTGAAGAAGGGTGGCCTGTCTTCTCCAATATTCTACCAGGCTTCACTGAACAACACAACACAACAGACCAGTGCCTGACTCCTCCCCCTCTCCCCTTCTTAGCACCCAGGAGCCCTATGCTGAGGCTTAAAAGGAAAGACCTGTGACACAGGGAGCCCAAAGCCAGTGCTCTGTGACAGCCTGGAGGGATAGGGTGGGTACAGAGGGGGGTTCAGGAGGGAGGGGACACACGTATGCCTTTGGCCGATTCATATTGATGTATGGCAAAAAGCATCACAATTCTGTAAAGTAATTATCCTCCAATTAAAATAAATAAAAAATAAGGAACACCCAACACACTCTGGCCACCTTCTGCTTTGTTCCAGCAGTTTCCGCAGCGAGGAAGAAGCAGACGCCCCGAACAGCGAGTGGGTGATGGTCCCCCAGCACACAGGTTCTCCCGCTCCATCGAGCCAGCCCAGGGTGGCTGCACTCAGTATGCTGCCACAGTCGTTGATAATAATTGTTGCATTAATTGGTGCTGTCCGGACCAGACAGCACGTAAAAGATCCCACTGTGTCCAATAATTAATGTTTTTCCCTCACTGCAAACGCCATTAATAAGGGGCTCTTCCAAGGAACGAGTAATTGGCTGGTGGGGCATCATTAGGGTATTTATAGATAAGCTTTGGTCTGGAGACGTAGAGGAAAGCTGATTATGTTTATTTAGACTCTATTATCTATCGCTAATGTGTTATCCTGCGTTCTGATCGTCCCCGTTCTCTGGGTCCTAATGATAGAGGGCACACTCGCAATGTGATTTCAATGACCTGCAGCCCCGCCTTCTCCCAGTCACTGGGGAGAGAAGGGGGCGGAGGGGGAGGCTATTCACAGGTTCTGCTAGCTCCCACTCATCCGCTGTGAACCTAGCCTTTCCGCCAAGAAATTTAGAGTCAGGCACTCGGAAGTACCAGGAAGACAGTTTCTCCTAATTAAACCTCAGAGGAGTGGAAGTTTCTTGGGTTTGTGATTATCTGAATGGGTTTTGAAAATGTAAATCTGGTCGGGGAAACGTTGCTTGGAAATATAGAGGGAGGGAAGAGGCAGCTTGGGTTTGAGACGCTCTCTCGGTGGTAAGGAGTGATAAGTAAGTCTCAGCGAATGAGCAAATCTGGCAGAAATACACATCTCACTAGACAAGCAGACCTGCTTACAAGTGCTCCCTGGACCCCGGGAAGGGGATCTAGGGGGATGCAGGGCTGACTTTTCTCCATGCCTTTGATCCATTTGTTCTGTGCTAGAATTTTCAGAAGAGATTTCTTACATTTCATGAAAAAGTATACGTATGTGCAACAGTGGGAATGGACTTGATGCCGCTGGACTCTATTGATACAGTTAAAAATTATTTAAACAAAAAATTTTATGGTATGCATGTTTTATCACAATAAAAACAATAACCAGGAGAAGAAACAGGACAATATATTTTAGAGGCAGAATATAAAAGCATAAGGAAGAATGAGGGTTTTAACTTTGCTACTGTAATGTATCTAACATTAGTTCTAGAAATAAATTGACTTCTAAATGATCCCCTCTGAGTATGCAATGATCAAGTTTATTTTGTAGAATCTTAACATTATGAATAATAATTCAGGGCAATTAATTTGTCAGTGAAATGAGCTGAATTTGACACAATTGTCGAGTGAACTCAATCTTACTCATTTTTACAATTTGCTCTTTCACTGGCTCTATGGACAGTTCCTTGTCCACTCCTGGCTGTAATCTCACATGGGCTCCCTAGCTTTCTCTGTGACTCTTGTAAATAAAGTGCCCAAGGCCATCAAATAAATTTTTTAAAGCATAGCTAAGTCCTTTTAAAATCTACTTTACATATAGTAGTGTGTATATTACTAGTAGAGTATTAGTGTGTATATAATCCTATACTCCTAATTTATTTCCCCCCCACCTTTTTTCCCCTTTGATAACCATGTTTGTTTTCTGCATAAGTCTGTTTCTGTCTTGTAAATAAGGGCATTTACTTTGTAGCACAGGCAACTACACCAATATCTTACAGTAAATTATAATCTGGAAAAGAATATATACAGATATGTATTATAAACTGAATTACTTGGCTGCATTACATCTGAAACTAACACAATATTATAAATTAACTATACTTCAATAAAGATTTTTTGAAGTGCAGCTAGATGTATGTGTGCAACTACACTATAAATTCATACGTAACACATATCACCCCCATTCCATCTCTCACAGCATTGGGCGGTGGGGGAAAAGTGGGGTCAGAAGTCTGGAACCTGGGGTCAAGCTCAGACTCTGCCCATGTCACATGGTCTGTAAGAGGTAGAAGGACACCTGACCTCGTCCGGCCTCAGTTTCCACACCTGTGAGATGAGGACCGGCTCATGCGCACTTGGTGGGGGCTTTCCTGGGAAGAAGTGAGATGATGTCTGTCAAGGCGCCCGCTGGGCCCTTGCAGAGATGAAACAGGCCCCTCAAGTATCCACCTCTCCCCATCTGCCCTGGTTTGTGTGAAAGAATCTGACACTCATGGGACATCTACAGGCCTCCTTGCCTTCTCCGTAAAGGACACACTCGGGATCCCTGACCTGCCTCTGGTTCTGAAATAAGCTCCCAGAAAGTTGACCTGTGCACAAATGTGTGATGTAACTTTGCAAATTAAGCATGTAATGCTTTTAGTAAAGCACTGCCCTTTCCTGGCCTGCTCCCCACCCCTGGGACCAGGTAATTTGTGGGCACATCTGTTGCAGGTGTTGGGGAATACTCTCGGAGATATTCTTAGATCTTGGCCAGGGTCAAAAGGTGGAGAAGCTGGCTCCTGGGACATAATGATGCCTGCAGCCTCAGTCAGGTGACAGGAGTGAGGCAGGTAGGGCTGCGGGCTGGGCTGGGCCTGGGCAGAATTAGTGGGTAGCTGGGCAAACAGGGAAGCCCCAAAGAACTGCTCTCAGGGGCAAAAAATGGAGGTGGGTAACCCCCAACTCAGAGCCTCCCAGGTGGCTCAGGAGTAAAGAATCTGCCTGCCAATGCAGGAGACGCAGGTTCAATCCCTGGGTTGGAAAGATCCCCTGGAGAAGGAAATGGCAACCCACTCCAGTATTCTTGCTTGGGGAATCCCCTGGGCAGTGGAGTCTGGAGGGCTACAGTCCATAGAGTCTCAAAAGATTTGGACACAACTTAGCGACTAAACAACAACCCCCAACTCAAACATACAGATATCTATTTATCAGATATCACTTACCAGATATTACCTGGTCCAGGAAAGCAACTTAACCCCTGTTGGCCTCAGCAATCTCAGTTTGTATGGGAGGCGTACAGACCTGCTTAGCTCATGGGCCGTGGTTGTTCTGGCTGGTAGCACTTTAATTTACAGAGTGCCTGCTGGGCAACCAGCATTGTGCCAGGTGCTGGAAGGAGAAGGATGGTAGATCAAAGAGAAAAAGAGGTGTAATCATCACCCTTGCCTGAAAGAACCCATCACTCTTCTTAAGATCTTGCCATGGCTCCTTGTTTTTCTCAGCATAAAATCCAAACCCTGTATTGAGAGGTACAGAAAACTTTGGGATCCAGTCCCAGGACTGGTCTCAGCCAATATTTTGTAATGCTCCTTTGATATCCTGATATAGAATTCAGTGGAAATAGTAATAGAATTTACCTACACACAAGATGTTTTAATCAATATATTAATATATTAATTTTCATATGGGAGGGAGATGTAATTCATATCAAACAAAAGATGCATTTCAACTGGAAAGTTCTCTGACACAACTTCACTATTCAACACAAGGACTTGTGTTTGTGTGTAAAATCATAGTGAATGTCACAACTAGAAACTCATACCTGATGACAGGGGTGCTGTTTTGGAGACTCAAATACCAAGAGTGATGTTGCCATGGGTGACATTTTCCCAACATGACAAGCACCACTTGGTAACATTCCAAACAAAACACAGAGCAATCATCCCTTGATTTATATAGTAGCTCCATTCCTAGAAAATTCAATGTATAATTAACACCATGCTAAAATTACTTTCTGTTTATGTAAATTAGAGAGTTATATCCAGACTCAGGTTATTAGAAATTGGCTTTTTACCTACATGAATATCTACCAGAACATTCTAAAGCCTGCAGGACCCAGGCCAGCCCATCTTTGTGTAGGACTCACCCTTGGTGCCTACTCATTACATATATGGCACTCCCCTCCCCCAACAAATGGCTTCCCAGGTGGGACGGTGGTAAAGAATCCACCTGCCAATGCAGGAGACACAAGAGATGCAGGTTCAATCCCAGGGTCGGGAAAATACCCTGGTATAGGAAATGGCAACCCACTCCAGCATTCTTTCCTGGGAAATCCCATGGACAGAGGAGCCTGGCAGGCTACAGTCCATGGGGTCACATAGAGTCAGACATGACTGAGCAAACATGCACTCCAACATCTATCCCAAATGAACTCAGGGCAATATCACCTTCTTTGGGAATCACAGATCTAACCCCTGCCTGCCTCTCCAACACTGATCTTCTCCTGCCCTCCTTCTGTTTACGAAGTTCTCGGCCACACATTATAGCTTTTCTCCTTTCCTCCAACACATCAAACAGCATTTTCACATGCTGTTCCCTCCACCAGGATGCTCGTGTCCAGCTGTCCACATGGCAACCTTCTCCTCCTTCATGTCTCCACTCATGTGACATTTCCAGGAGAGCAGCTCTCCCTAGCCACCCAGTCTACAAGAGCCCACCCCCCAGCCCAGCTAGTCTCAATTACCTCACCTTGCTCTGGCCCCTCAGGGCACACATCGCACTGTGAAGATCTTTTTCAGGTTGTGTTCCCCACCAGGGTCAGCACATTTCTCTGAAAGGGCCAGAGACCAAATATTTCAGGCTTTGCTGTCATATGGTCTTTGTTACCACAATTCAACTCTGCCCGTCTCGCTCAAAAGCAGAGTCCCACACAACATGTAAACAAATGGGTGTGGCTGTGCACCAATAAAACTTTATTTATAAAAACAGGCAGAGGCTGGATTTGTCCCCTGCCCGTTTTTGTAAATCAACAATCCGTGCACTGGACTATCACTCCTTGTCTGTCTGGTTTACTCTTGAATTCTTTCTGTCTAGCACAGTGTGGGGCACACATAAGAACTGAATGGAGGTATTTTGAAGAAATGAGTTTGTCCAGCTGGAATGAGGGACAACAGAAAACATGAAAAAGACCTACGTGTTTTGTTGTTCTTGTTATTTAGTCCTGTCTGACTCATGTGACACCATGGACTGTAGCCCACTAGGCTCCTCTGTCCATGGGATTTCCCCGGCAAAAATACTGAAGCAGGTTGCCATTTCCTCCTCCAGGGGATCTTCCCAACCCAGGGATCAAACCCATGTCTCCTGCATTGGCAGACGGATTCTTTACCATGGAGCCACCAGTGACTCACACCTATTATTAGCACCTATGTAATCAGGGAGGGCTTCCTGGAGAAAGTGACCCTGAGCAACAAATGAAAGAAAGATGGGATTTGGACCATGGTAGTAGTCATGGCACTCACTTGCTCAGTTCATTAATCCATTCCTTCATTTAGGGACATTTGTTCAGTGTCATATCAGCTGCTTATAAGACAAAAATGAATACAGTGCTCTCAGGGAAGGAAGAGATGTTGACCCCAGGGTCAGGACAGTCTGGGGATTTCAAAGATGCTGTGAACCAGTCACACTTCTGGGTGCCTTGTGCACAGATGAGACCAGGGTCACATCTAAGTTTGGCTCAGTAGTGCCCCGACTGGACCTTTATCCCACCAACCATCCACACCATCCAATCCCACTGTGAAATCAGTGTACCCATCGTCAGCATCTCCCCGAACCCCAAACCCCACATCACACGGCCCCAGCTCTCTGCCCGCCTCATCCTAAACACAGCCCATTTCTGCAGCCTCCATCACACAGCAGCATAATCACATGCTCTTTCCAGGCAGCGATGCCCTAATGGTGGGTCTTCAGATGGAGGCCAGGGGGGTGGTTTTGAACAGTGGTGCCCCTGGGCCATCAGATTTCCAGCCCCCAGGTGGTTTTAACTAACTGGGGAGGGATATTTCAGCAGCTGATGGGTACATTGAGAACTTGGTTGACAATTCTTTGATCTTTTAAGAAATTATATGAAATCCTTTTTTTCAAAAGAGTCAACATTATCTGTGCTCTTCCCTCTCGGCTGACTTCCCTCCAAAGTTCAAGAACTTTCACCTCCTGCAAACCTCATCTGTTCTCTTTTCTCTCTTGACTTTGGCTTCTCAGACATCCAGAACCAAATACATAGTAGCCCCAAAGCATGTGGACCCTAGTGGTGGACACGTTGCATAGTAAGTCTTCACTTGAATGGATTTTGCTGCCTATTTCTCTTCCCTGCGGATTTCCGGTTGAAATCCTCATCATCTGTGAAATGATGGTGGCTGCATATCTCTAGGCCAACTCAAATATTTCCATGGATGAGCCAGTTCCCTTTATGTACAAGTAATCATAATTTCAGAATGTTCTCTGTATATCCCCACCCCCTCTAACCCTGAACCTATTTTATTCATATTGAGCTTAATTATTTTGAAGTTTAGTTTAAACCACTCAATTTATTATTAGCATTTCAAAAATAATACATTTTCTACATGCTTCTGTGGGGTGAAGATAGATAAATGAATTTCTCAATCCAGAGTTGATGTTGTGCCATAAAAACAAACAAGGAAACATTCCCTATGGGAACTCTATACCATGCCCTTCTTCTTGTCTGAATCTCAGGTCTGTAGCCTTGGGGTGATCCTGATTTAATGTACCAGGTAGGGCAGCCCTGTAGCACTCCTGTAGGGAACACCCCAGGGAGAATTGGGGACCACAGCCTAGAAGCTACAAAGGGTCACACACACAAAAATCTCCCAGTGGAGTGATTAAGAGCCCAGCTTTGGGACAGAAAATTAAAGTGAAAGAAAGTAAAGTCGCTCAGTCATGTCCGACTCTTTGTGACCCCATGGACTGCAGCCCACCAGGCTCCTCTACCTTTGGGATTTTCCAGGCAAGAATACTGGAGTGGGTTGCCATTTCAGGCCCCTGATTCATCCTTCTGTTTGCTGGCCCATTCAATAAAGCAAGTGTTTTGGGGGGTCAGGTTCCTTGTCGAGCAGTGAGGAAACAGGATAGAGGAAAGGATAGAAAGTTTGTGGGCCCCTGGACCTACCCTTGGCGTGGGGGTGAGACCACAGCTATCAAGGGAGCTACCAAGTAAACAAGGTCATTCCAAATTGTGTTCATGTAACAATGCTGCGGGGAAGTGGTCATATTAAGAAAGGCCTCTCCAAGGAGGTGACATCTGAGCTACCATGAGAAGAACATTGGAAGCAAGTCAAGGAAAACAACAGCACAGTTCCAGAGCAGGAAAACGTGGCTTTGGAATGTGCAGGACTGCAGAGGGCAGTGGGGCTCCCTGCCTCCACCCAGGTTTCTGGGTGGACAGGCAGACCTCCCGATGCCTGGAAAACTGTCCAGCATCCCCACTGATGTGCCAGTGGGGACAGGACAATGTCACTCTCTCCATAAGAGAGAAGAACAAGAGGATGAAACACTGATCCTAACAGTGGGAGAATCAAAACAAAGAACAAAGAGGGAGGGAGGTTTAAAAAAAGCTGAGGATCCTCTTTTGCTAGGATAAACCAATGGCTCTCTTACAAGTGAGCACTGCTGGTTGTGAAACCCAGGGGGCTGTCTGTCAGCCCCTGTGATTCCAAGGGTCTAGAGACCCCAGGCCTCCCTGCCAGGACCAAGCCTGGTGACTCTGTGTCATTAACAATGGAGTTCAGAGGACCACCATGCTGTGCTGAGCATCACTGATGATCTTTTGATTAGCTGACAAACTAAAGCTCTCTCTTCTCTGCACCTGTCTTCAGATAACGCTGCTCTTGGCCCACCTTGAAGAGGGATGAATTCCCCCTCGAAAAGCAACAAGGGTTTCTTGCTCCACCAATGAGCCAGAGACACTCTTAGACCCTTCAGAAAAATAGTCACTCGTGCCAGCAATCTCGGGGCCTGCCGGCGACATCTAAACACCAAGATCTCGCAGCGAGAAGCAGGGAAGGCACAAAACTCTACCTCACCACCTTTTTAATGAGTAAGATCCTCTGGCTGCTGCCAGGGCCCTCAGAGACCAGCTATTAATGAGCGCTTAGAATAGATTGTGCCTGTTTTATACGTGTACGGTGGCCTGGGAGAGACACTTCAATTTCCATTTTACATCTGCTGCCATATTCAAGTATCTCCTTAAGGGTAGGAAAGCACTTGGCAAATTTTGTCTTTAAAGAGACATGTTCAAAGAGAGTGTTCCCTCCCCGCAGCCACATTCTATATGTGAGCACTTTTTCAATTTTCAAAGTATATATTTAGATTATGTATATGAGGATGTGAGCGGCGCCGGCAGGCAGCCAGGCCTCAGCTGCACACACAGCCCTTCCTGCCTCTTGGGGCTGTAGGGACAGGGGCTTCTGGTTTTGTCCTCAGAGTCATTGGCTTCACTCAGTGAGCTGGGGATGAGTGCAGGGGATGGGGACCACCTATGTCTTGTTCCTATTTATGGACCCTGGTCCTTGGTAGCAGGTGATGTGGGTTATGATGACTTGATGAGCTGAGATTCAGGAATGTGGGCTGGATCAAAGCGTGAGCCAGGTGGGGCCAGAAAGGAGGCGTGGCTGGCAGAGCCCACACAGGAGCAGGTGATGGAACTGGGTTCCTATGGCAAGTTTTCAAGGGGTCTTTGCAAAAGAGGAGGGCTTGAGGAGCAAGAAGGAGGAGGTGGAGATAAGAAGGGACTTCAGAAGACAGCAGAGGCTTGGAGGTCTCAGTGATGGCCCTGTTGTCACAAGAGGCTGTCGTCGGCAATGGGGAGGAAGTGTGAAGGGTGGGGGTGTACGAGGTGGGCTCGTGTTATGAGGGAAAGCACAGATCTTGCACCAACCAGCTGTCCTGGTCAGCTCTGCACACGTGCAAGCTTAGTTGCTAAGTCATGTCTGACTCTTGGCGACCCCGTGGACTATAGCCTGCCAGGCTCCTCTGTCCATGGGATTATCCTGGCAAGAATACTGGAGTGGGTTGCTACTTCCTCCCCCAGGGGATCTTCCCGACCCCGGGGGTCTCCTGCATTGGCAGGTGGATTCTTTACCATTTTATCACCTAGGAAGCCGCTAGTCAGTTTAGGCTGCTACAACAAAAGTGCCACAGACTGAGGGTTTAAACAACAGACGCTTAGTTTTCACAGTCCTGAAGCCTGGAAGTCCAAGATCAGGGTGCTGACATGGTCAGCGTGCAGTGACAGCTCTTTTCCTGGCTTGCAGACAGCCACCTTCTCACTGTGTCCTCACTCGGCAGAGAAAGAGAGAGCTCTGCAATCTTCATCCCCTTTTAAGGGCACCAATCCCTTTATAGGGCTCCATCCTCATGACCTCATCCCAACCTAATTAGCTCCCAAAGACCCACCTCCTAATATTAATACCATCATATCTGGGGTTAGAGTTGCAACATATTAATTGCAGGCAGCAGGGGGGAGTGAGAGGAAGGGAGAGACACACATTCAGTCCATAGCACCAGCTGTGTGATCCTGGGCAAGTTGCTTAGCCTCTCTGAGCCTCTCCTTGTCATTGGTCAAATGGGATCATAATCCCTCTCCCATATTCTCGTGTTGTGAGAATAACATGACCTGCCACATGTACAGAGCCTGGGACATGGTGGAGCTGACTCAGTGGTGTCTGTTTGTTTCTACAGCCCATTAATCATGTGACTCCTCCAGAAGAGGAAACTCATCCTCCAATCCAGCTCAGAAGACCCACAGAATAAATGTGTCATGAACAGCAGAAATCCAGAGAAATAAAACGTATTCGTATTTTGAAAGGGGACAATGAAGGATGAAAGCTGCTGACAGTGTGAATTACTGTTGATTTCATCATTGTTGCCATCCCCGAAACAAACAGCCCCAGAAAGCACAGTGGTTCCAACCCTAGGTCTGAGGCATCCCAGGGTGTTTCCAATTATCTCCACGTGTGTTAAACAAAACTGGACCAGAGCTAACCTGAGTTTTCTCTAATCAAAACGTCACTGTTCTCAGTCATCAGCACTTTGCAAGTAGGAGAGGTGCCACGGAATCGTGCCGTGGCAGGGTCTGCCTGCCGCTTCTTCCCTTACTCCTTGCTCACAAGCTCTATATTCTTGAGGTAGCGATATGTCCAGTTCAAGATTCTGCTTCCTGGTCTCTCACGGCTAAGTACAGCCACGTGACGAAGGTGTGGTCACTGAAACAAGAGAAACTCCCAGAGCAGGATCTCAGGGAAGGTTCTGAAAGGGAGAAGAGATGACAGGAGAAAGACCCCTTTGTTTTCCCTCTTCCTTCCTTCCTGCTGCCTGGAATGTGGGCTCAGCGACTGCAGAGGCAGCAGGCATCTTGAAACACCGAGGACGGAAGCCAAGTGTTGGGAATGGCAGAGCAAGAAGAGAGACACAGACTGGGCCCCACGTGATCACGAGGTCACCGCACCAGCCTACCCAGGACTTCTTGTACGTTAGAGGGGAAACCTTTATGCCTTTAAGTCACTGTTTTTGGAGTTTTCTGTTGGGTGCAATATATATCTAGTAACTAACATATATATTGAATTACTAGAGACTGCTCTGTATTCCTGGCTACTAACCTATGGTTGGCAGGAAATACAATTGGGGGTGGTATGTAAGGGGGCAGAACGTCCCAGTGCCAGGGGAGCATCCAACAGCATCTTCTCACTAGTGCCCACTGATCTTGGCTAGTTCTATCCCTGGGTGGTGACCCATCCCTCCCTGTTTTACATTCTAGAGACCGCCAACCTAAGCCAAAATCTGGTGCAGGTCAGGGTGCTGCTGCATGAAAAGAACATAAGTCTGCATGAGCCTTGGTTCAAGTCTTACCTCTGAATCTTCACAGCTGTGTCACTTTGGGCAAAACCACTTAATTCTTGAGCTTCAGCTTCCTTCTCTGAAAAATGGGAGTCCCAATAATGCCCACCACAAAGGGCTCCATGGATAATGTAAATCAAGTCCCTGAAATTCAGCCCTTAGGAATGACAGCTGTGATTATTACAGATTAGTTACACATTGATGTTATTATTTTCAGAGAGAGGTCTTGGGGCCATGGCACATTCTCCCCAGATCGTAAAGAATCCGCCTGCCAATGCTGGAAACGCAGGAGTCACAGGTTTGATCCCTGGGTCGGGAAGATCCCCTGGAGAAGGAAATGGCAACCCACTCCAGTCTTCTTGCCTGGGACATCCAGTGGACAGAGGAGTCTGGCGGGCTACAGTCCATGAGGTCGCAAAGAGTCGGATATGACTTATCACGCACGCATATGTATACACTTGTTCTCTTTCCCGGGCAAAGTGGAATCAGCTCTAATGCCATAAAGGTCAATCCTAACTGTCTGAGGACTGGCAGGAGGAGACCCAGCCCCCTGTCACTGGCTTTGCTGCTGTCTAGCTGTGTGATCTCAGGCTAGTCACCAACTCTTTCTGAGCTGCAATTTCCCAAGGATGCCAGACTCCATCTCTGAGACCCCTCCCAGCATCAAAGTGCAGTAACCCCAGGAACACAAGGGAGTCTGAGAACCAGGATCAGAATAGATAGTCCACGTGCTGCACTTCTATCTGTGCCAATTTTACACCCAGCCTACCCAGCCTCTCTCCACCAGTCATTCACAATGTTCTTACTTATTGAATTCCTATCATATCAAGGCCCTGATTCTGGAAGAAGTGTTATTTCTGCAGACGCTGAAGCTAGATCTCAGGACTCGGGCAAGGGGAGACTTGGGCACATCATTTGTCTCACTTTATGTAAACTTGATGTAAAAACTCAGACGTGCAAAGCCAATAAATTGGAAGGTTGCTGGTTTGTAAAAGAATCATAGAGAAGCATAAATAATCTTGCTCATCTCTCTCACTCACATGAATCGCCCACACAGTTGAGGGAAATGACATTATGCTTAGTCCTTAGCTACTGAGCTTGAGATTCTAACCACGTGTTTAAACATCTATCATTAATTCAACCCTCTCCATAAACTCCTACTAGGTAAGCACTCTCATCCTCATATTGCCAACAGGATAGAAAGACAGAGAAGTTATTATACATACTTAGCTTAAGTCAAGGTCAGGCAGACAATAAACAGTTGAACCAGGATGATAATCTAGATCTAATCTAGGTTGTCACCATAGCACCACATTCTTAAGGCCTGAAAGAGAAATAGCACAAAATGGGACGATGCCAGAAGAGAACTGGCTGGCTATGTGACCTGGGGACAGTTGAGGAATCTCTGTCTGTTTTCTCATGTAGCAGAAATGTGCAATGGATAGATCAGAGCCCCATTCTGCAGAGCGGCACCTGTTGGTACATCTCCAAGCTGCCAGGATGTCCCCACCCCACTGCATACTCAGTATGTATCAGGATTGCCAAAGGGAGAGCAGCTACCCATGGAAACAATGGCCTACTTGGGAACCTCCCACAGGACAGAAGGCTGGGGACCTTGACTTCACACATCTTCCCTGCCCATCTCCAGTTGCCTCCAGAACACCATGGGTGTCTCCACTGGGTCTCCAAACCCAGACAGGTCTGCCTGCAAACCTAAACGTGTAACACTTGGGCTCTGTGGAGTAGCTGGGCTCTCTGTTGTTGTTTAGTCACTAAATCGTATCAAACTCTTTGTGACCCCGTGGACTGTAGCCCGCCAGACTCCTCTGTCCATGCGATTTCCCAGGCAAGAATACTGGAATGAGTTGCCATTTCCTTTCCTGAGGGATCTTCCCGACCCAGGGATCGAACCTGCGTTTCCTGCATTGGCAGGCGGATTCTTTACCACTGAGCCACTCAGGAAGCAGGAGTCTTTGAGGCCTCTCTAAACATCTACCCCAACTCCTGCTCTATTTACAGACTCTCTCCACCCAGCAGTTTCTTTAGGGAGTGAGGGCCCCTCGATTGCACTAAGGTCGACCTACATCAGCCAGACAGTGCCAAATGATGTCACCATTCCATGTCATCCTATGAGACTTTCGCAAGAGACGGTGTTGCTATAAAAAAAATTTAACAAGCCAACAACTGACACTCGAACTCTTTTGGATCCACCAATGCATCTGATGCCCACGTATTGCCAAAAGCATTTATTGTCTCATAATTTGATTTACTTTTCTCTATGCTGCTCTCCATGTCTGCAAGTAGGGGCAAAATGGCTGATGTCTCCAGATGCCACGGAGGCTAATAAAGCTTGCTGTGCTCCCAGCATGCTCTCTGCTGTCAGAAACCGGCAATTAACTTAATAGGGTTCTTGAAATGGAGTCGATCCGGGAAATGCGGCATGTGTTGACACTCTCCCGCTGATCCAGGCAGCCTCCCACCATTGACTTGCCGGGTCTGTTTGCTATTTGAATTATTTAGGAGCTTGTTATGTGAATTAAAAAGCAGCACTTTGCAGCATTAAGTCTAATATTTTATGATCTTCAATTGATTAGGTGGGCTTTCAGGATTACATGGAAAGGTTAAGATAAAACACGCCTCAGACAGGCGGCTCTTGTCAGCCTGCTTTGCTTTTCAAAAACCTAGATGAAAACCCAAAAGGAGCCTGCCTCCTTTCTCACTTCCAAGCGAGTCTTCTGGAACCTGTTTCCAGACCATCAGAGGGCTTTGCCACCCAGAGGATACCAGGTGCCCTGGGTTTCCAGGACCCAAAGGAGGCTGGTCCCTCCTTTCTCTAGTTTTTCTTTTGTCTCTTTCTTGGAACAAAGATACCAGTGATGACATGATCCCAGAAGGGTGGCCTCCCAAGCCTGGGCCTGCAAAAGCAAAACCCTGCTGTTGGTTCCCAGCCACTCGCTTCGACTTGGATGGGCACCACTGTCGCACTTGCCTTTGGCCAAGGGTGTGTGTAGCCCACGCCCCATACAGCACCAAGCTTACAGAGTGCCAAGCTCCAGAGGACTTCCCCTGCCATGCATGCCCATTCACACTTTCCTGCCCTACCAGCTGCCACCATCCTTTCTCCTGGCTGATGACAACAGTGTTCTACTGGGATTTTCCCATCAGTCCCCATCCAATCCACCCTACACCGGGCAGCCTCATCTTTCTAAAACCCAGCTCTGGCTATGACACTCCCCTGCTCAAAACCCTTCAATGGCTCCTTCTGGCCTCACCAATCTGGCCTCAGGATCTCTTTTTAGCCTCATTTTCTATTGCTCCCATATGAACCAGCCAAACTGAGCCATTTATTATTCTAAAAAAAAAACAAAAAACACCCTCCATTTTCTCAGCTCTGAAGCTTTGCTTATAACACTCACTTGGTACATTAAGCTTCCTTTCTTTACCTAGTGAAAGTCCACTAGTCTCTGATGATGCAAAGAGTAAATAAATATACAATCAAGAGCTTCCTATGTGCCAAACACTTTGCATATTATTATTTAATCCTCTAAGGTGGGTGAAAAAGTGAAAGTGAAAGTCATTCAGTCATGTCCGGCTGTTTGCAACCCCATGAACTTAGTTCATGGAAATCTCTAGGCCAGAATACTGGAGTGGGTAGCCTTTCCCTTCTCCAGAGGATCTTCCCAACCCAGGGATCAAACCCAGGTCTCCCACATTGCAGGCAGATTCTTTACCAGCTGAGTCACAAGGGAAGCCCAAGAATACTGGAGTGGGTAGCCTATCCCTTCTCCAGGGAATCTTCCCAACCCAGGAATTGAACCGGGGTCTCCTGCATCACAGGCGGATTCTTTACCAACTGAGCTATGTGCCTTTACTATCTCCATTTTATACATGGCAAAATGGAGGTTCAGAGAAATTAAGTAATCTCCCCAAAGTCACTGAGCTAGCTGGAAATCAAATCCAGGCAGAGCAGGCTCATCCAATCCCACTTCCATGGGAAAGCCATCCCTGCCCCTCTTTGGGTGCTCTCTTTCTCCTCTGAGGTTTGTGGCTTCTATCCTTGCCAGGGCACTGATTTATCCAGGTTGTAGGTAGAGATATACAGCTCTCTTCTCGACCCAGGGCGCCAATTCCATGGGGTAGTCTGGGCCTCCCCTGTTCAAAAAAGGGCACAGGGTCAGACTTTGTGCATAATAGGTGTTGACTCAGCAGGCTGTCCACCTGACCACAGGCTGGCTCCCCACCCAAAGCCATGACCCCTGGAAGTGTATTTACCCAGTCCCCACTGAACTTTCCAAGTGGCAGAAGAGGCAGTGCAAGGTTCCGCATGAGTGAAAGTACAAGTTTGAAAGCAAGAGTGACTTGAATTTGAATCTGGGCACCACATTTTTAGCCATGAAACCTTGGGGAAAAGAGATCATTTGCCTCATTGCCTCACTGAGCCTTGGTTTTCCCACCTGTGAAATGGAAATAATAGTAGTTCCTACTCCATAAAGAAATGATCAAAATTAAATGAAATAATTCATCAAAAGCACTTATGATACACAGTTCCTAACTCAGGAAAAGTTAACAGGATGATCATGGAGCTAAAGAACAAGGAAGTCGGCTGAGGTAGAATAGATTACTCCTGCCCAGAACTCAGTCACATGAGGCCTCTAACCACAAAGGATGTTGGGAAATGTAGTCTTCCTGTGTACCCAGGAGGGAAGGAGAACTGGTTTGGAGAACACATCTCATAGCCTTGCAAGAACTTGTACAGAAGGGGAAAAATGGGACAGGGTATGAGGAAGAATGATAAGTACTGTTTGCTTTATGTGCGTTATTCACCTAATTCTCACCACTAACAACAGACTTTTTATTTTATATCCATTTTATAGAGAAGAAAACCGGAACTCAGAAAATGAAGTCACTTGCAAAGGATCACACAGTAGGGAGTGATGAGGCCCAAAATACACATCAGGACTGTCTCTTGTCAACATGGAGTTTTAAAGGCAACCCATTTTATAACTTTTGGATATTATGTATTTTGAGTGGGAAGGCAGATGTGAATGGAGAAGGTAATCTTGAGCTTGTATTTTGGGGTCGGCTAACATTTATTGACTGCTTACTCTGTACCCGATACCATTTAAAATGCTTTTCAGGAACAAATAATTAACTTCTCCCAGTAATTCTCTGAGCTACATTCAGCTATTATTCCAGCTTTATGAATGAGGAAATGAAAGCAAACCGGAGTCATGCAGTTTGCCCAAGACCCCATGGCTAGTAACTGGGGAAACCCGGACTCCATCCCCTGAGACCAAGCCAGTTCCATAGGCAAACCCTCCTTCCAGTGCCTGTACTGATTCAGCTGCAGCTGCCCTTGGCCACCCCACGAGTTCAAGGCAAACAGAGAATACATCTCCCTCATCTTCATGGCCCCACCTTGCAACTCAGACCTGTCCCCCACCCTAAGAAGTCACCGTTTAAGGGCGGATATGTGCCCAAGGGCAGGCTGACACATGAGTATAGTCACCAGCCACTTGTAAACTGGAAGCCCCATGGCAGAGCCCATATAAGGCAGGTGCTACAAGTCCAAGAGCAGCTGACATCCCCTTCACAACCCCAGTCAGTCCACCTGATAAAAGGAGATTTTTACCATCTCTAACCACTCTGTCATTTAAGCTAAAATATATTCAGCTCCTAGGACTAGAAGCAGGCCTGGAGTGAATGTGATGGGGAACCAAGGCAGCCTGGTCTGTATCGATACATGCCCCCCTCTTCCCCAGTCCTGCTAGATGCCACTTCACACAGGGTGAGCTCCTGGGGATGGAGAGACGTCTCTTTACCTTGGGCAGAGGTGTTGACACGAAGTCAAGGGGTTGACTTCAAGCTCTTACAAGAAAGCAGCAAGCTGGTGGGCAGGTGGGTGGAGGAGAGTGGGATCATCCCTCTAACACTCAACAGAGGTGTGTGGGTGGTAGACCCCCAAGACTGAGGAGAGGTGGGGACGTAAAAGTACCAAGGTCGAGAGAGGGGGACCCTCGGACAAAAGTGCAACTAAACCCGGAAGTCCAGAACCAGAAGCAAAGAGGGGCAGCCCCCTGTACCAGGTCTGTGCCAGGACCCTCCGGAGCAGAGAGGCCAGGACTGCAGTCAGCAGGATTTGGTTCAGAGCCCAGCTCCTCCATTCATTAGCCCTCAGTTTCTCGGCCTGTAAAATGGACACAATGTCATCTCACCTCATAGGGCTGCAGAAGGGCCCAGGGATGGGGCTCAGAAAGCACTGAGCACCTGGACTGGCATGAAGTTCTCCGAGGGTCATGGAGTACAGTCCTCTTAGAAATAAACAAACAAAAACGCAGCAGACAAGTCTCCAACCATCAAACCAGACACCTCATTCATAGCCGTCCATTTTACAGTTAAAATAATCACCTCTCCCTTTTTTGTGGCCCTACATCCTGATCTTGAAAGTAGCTCAGTCGCCTGGCCCCCTCCCAAGGCACCCAGCACAGGCCAGGCCCACAGGACCAAGTGTTTCTGAGGTCGGAGTTCGTACTTCACAGGGCTCTTCCTTGTCCATTCTTTTCATTACTCCTGGAAGCAGCTCTGAGAGGGGGAGAGAGCTGACCTCACGACCTCCACTTCACAGACAAGGTCATGGAGACTCCCCTGGGGTTTCCATTAGCAAGTAGCAGCTCTGGGCTCCAAGTTCAGGGTGTCTCTGGTGACACCAAAGGGGATCAGCACCCCCTTAACCATCTGAGGACAAGCACAGAATACCAGGACTGCTGGGCAGAGGTCTGACCCAGGGCAGGGCTACGAGTATGGGCCCTGGAGAGCGGCCCTTTGTGGATTCCAACCCCAGCTCTGCCACCTACTTGTCACGAGACCTTGGGATGAGTGGCTGGACTTCCCTGTGTCTTACCTATAAAATGGGGATGACATCATTTCCTATTTCCTAGGGTTCTGTGGGTGCTGTGAGATTTAAAGAGCTAATAATATCTGTAGAGCAATTAGAACAGGGCCTGATATATAGTAAGAACCATTATGAGTCACTACTGATTCCCTGTATGGGAAACCATACCCACCCACTTACCGTCTGTTTGCTTCTGATGCCCTGTGCCCCTGGACGGTCAAAGCTGCATCTTACCCATCTTGGAGACTAAGACAGAGGGGCAACGCAATGTGCTGGTTAGAAGGGCAGGCTCCGGTTCCAAGTTCAGACCCATCACTTCCTGGCTGGGTAACCTTGGCAAGTTCTATGTCTGCTCTGAGTCTGTTCCCGCCTGAATAAAAGAGGATAGTAATAGAACCTATTTCATCAAGATCTGAGTATTTCATTAAGTGATGTAACACACATGAGGCGCCTAGAACAGTTTCTGGCACATGAGCAGTACTAAACAAGTGTTAGCTATTATCGTACCTATGTCCCCAGCACCCATTACTGTGTCCGATCCAGCGGTGCTAAGAAACTAGTTTTGCACCCGTGAATGAGTTGAGTATTTATACTTCCTGTTCTCCAGATAGCCAGAGTCTTCTCCAAATTCTCTCCCAAAGATAGGACCCTAGGCCAGGAGTCGGCTACCAAGGATGGTCATCGTGTTCGGGACAGTCATTGTTTACAACGACCTCACTGAGTAAATATATAGCTTGAGATGAGGAGCCTGGCCAGACTTCCAGAAATACTCTGTCCCTGGCTCCACCCGGGACAAGGAAACACAGCGACCCGGTGATCCGAGCCCGTTGACTCATCTCCCCAACATGAGCAGAGCTGCTGAGGCAGCCCCACCTGGCCTCTGCTGGCCTCTCTGGCTCCTTCAGATGGTCTGGCAAGCCCAGCAGGAGCCAGGGTAAGGCAACTGGCTCCTGGGAGGAGAAAAAGCAGGTGTGAATCTGTGATGAATACCAAAAGAGGGCAGCCAAAGGAGCAGAAAAGCTCTGGCAGGGGAGCTTGGGGACAAAAGGCCAGGGCCACATGATGTAGTCATGGGGAGGGAGGGGTGGTCATCAGGCTGACACCAAAGGGCAGGTAGCATGAAGGTGGACATTGCTGTGCCATGGGGTGGAGGTCTACACGATCCCTGGGCCCAGGTTAGGGAGGAAATTCAGACCTTCCCTCTATCACCTCGCAGGATCAGGGAGCCATGGGGAGAACTTCAGCCTCACTGTCAAAACTGGTCAAAGCAGAAAGATGGTGACGTGGAGAAAAATCTCCAACTGTCTAGCACCCTTCCTGAGAACCTCAAAATCTTTAGAAACTTACTATTTTTTTTAATTTTGAAAATATGATTTCCAGGCCAATGATTTCACTTATAATCTTGAATGACAGGAATAGGAACTCAGCAATGAAGCTGTTCGACTACTTTGAGGTACAGGTGAGAAGAATACATCCATTCTCCAGGAATTTACTGTGCCCCTGCTGCAAGTAAGGCAGGCACTGATCAAGGTGCTGGGACCTGCAGAGAACAAGCCAAACTCGGTCCCCATTCTCATGGAACTTACATTTGGGGGAGGAGAGAGACAATAATGGCTAAGCAAATAGAGAAAAACATTCAGATAAGGATAATGACTAGGAAGGAAACAAAGAACTTTGTGACAGCGATGAGTCATGAAGGTCTCTCAGAGCTGGGGCTTGAATCGGAAGCTATGACAGGAGCAGAGTGAGAGCTGTGGCAGCAAGTTCAAAGACCCTGAGGCAGGGACTGGGTTATGGAGATCCAGGAAAAGGGAAGGTAGTCAAGTAAGCTGAGGTCAAGTAAGCCCTGATGACAGTTTTGGGCACTTCACTTTGTTTCAGGCACCATTCTAAGCACTTGACTAGTAGCTTATTAAATGCTCATACTGGAACCGAGAGCTTCCCTGGTGGCTCAGCGGCTAAGAATCCTCGTGCAATGCAGGAGCCACAGGAGACGTGGGTTTCATCCCTGGTTCGGGAAGGTCCCCTGGAGGAGGAAATGGCAACCCACTCTAGTATTCTTGCCTGGAAAAATCCCATGGAAAGAGGAGCCTGGAGGGCTACAGTCCACAAGGTGGCTAAGAGTCAGATTCGACTGAAGCGACTTAGCAAGGACCCTAGAAGGAAGGATTTCACTATTAACTCCCATTGCTGTGGAAACTGAGGCTAGAGGGGTCAAGTAACCCTCCAAAGTTCCGCACAGAAAACAGGGCAGGCAGGATTCCCTCCCTGGCACTGGGAATCCAAGCAAAAGCTAGAGGACACAGACCCTCTGGGCCTCAGAAAAGAGTTGCGATTTCGTTCAAGTACAATGAGAAGTGATCAGATCACACAACGTTCCTGGCCAGTGCAGTAATTACTGAGCACCTACTGCACTCAGGCAGGCTGCAGTCAGCCTAGGGTCGCAACCTGCAGCCCTCTCGGGCGACCCTGCCTTCCTGCTCTGCCCCTCGGGCCTCCCCCAGGGGCTCCCTCCCCACCCGGGCTTCGCAGATTTCTGGGTGAGAACTATCGCTCCGGCCTCCGGCCCTCGGACCCCGAAGCGCAGAGCCTAGCCAGCCCTCGCTGCCCGCAAACCCGGCTGGCAGCCCTGCCTCCCCTCCGCCTCTAGCTCGGGCCGTGCCTCCTCGGGAAGCCCTCCTCTGGAAGCCCTCCGGGGAGTCTCGGGGAGATCAGCGTGGCCCAGCTAACCCACAAACCGAGCGCCAGGACCACCAGTCCCCCTGGGGAACCCTTTCTGCCCTCCACTCGGCAGCGCGTGCCCAGCGCCATAAGCCCCTGGCGACCACGGTGACTGGGCGGGGGGCACCCGGCCGGTGACACGCACACGCTGACCCCTGCGGCCGCCTCGGGCCCCCGCGACCCCCGCGCCGAGACTCCGGAACGTTCCACCCCCGATCCTCGGGTACTTGAGGATTCCCAGTCTCACGGTGGCGCGGCCTGATTGGCAGGTCTCCCCCTGGCAGGGGTGGGGGCCGAGGGAGGGCTGTGGTGCACAATTGGTGTTTTTACTCCTGCCATCATTAATTCAACTATTGACAGAGAAAGCAGGGTCCGCCGCGGCTTTGTGTCACGCACTCACTGTAATTTACTTGAAAAGAATTAAATCACAATTACTTGCCACTCGTTTTGCATGAAACGAGCCGTAAGGAAGCCGCAATCGCAGAGTGCTTGCAAGGACAACAGCCCCATTGTTGCCACATTAGAACAATATTTCTCAATTTGAAACTTCAAAACATTCGAATTAGCGGCTTTGTTTGACGACGGTGGCCCACAGATAGGCAAGACTGACACCCCACCTCCGACTGCAGACATTACAGTTAACGAGCCTAATTTTCATTCATTTAAGTCGAGACCGATCTTTTAAAATCGTTGCATTAAAAATGTACCTCCCAAATGTTGGAAGGGAAAATGTAATCTTTTGTCTGTTACCTAGTCCAGTAGATAAATTATCTAAATGCCATGTAAATTCCTCTTGCTGCAGCAAAAATCAGAGCAAACTGTAATTAAGCCGCTTGAGATTTAAGTGTCCAGAGAAATCACACTAGTTCTCAAAGTTACTTCTGTTCTCATTTTCTCTCCTTTCAGATAAGGTCCTCAGGTAAACATGACTGATTAGCTTTTAAATCGAAGTGTTTAAAGTGTATTTAAAATATTCAATTCTGCAAAATTACATCACTGTTAACTGATGTGTTCAGCAAATTTGAAGCCAGGCTAGGTTTTTAACAACTTCTGTAAAAGTAAACTGCTGCTTTCAGTGAGCTGTAGTTTCCATTAACATTAATGGGTTTTCAGTAACAAAATGTAACTGTTCAATCAAGCTTGAATATTAGAAAGAACCCAGTTACTAATTTGAGAAAACTTCATCAACAGGGAAAAACTGCAAATTAAAAAATACAATTGTTAACATTGGGAACTGTGTTCGGGGAAAGTAATATGTCATAAGGCTTTATGGATAGAAGTGATCTATTTCATATCCACAAATCTATAAGTAAAGCTGAAAATGGAGGAAATGAAGGAGTAGAAAGAAAGCAGCGCTTTTAAAATCAGAAAGCAAAAAGCAAGGTAAAATGCGGATTTAGTGCCAGGAATAATTAAACTGCGGAGTAAGAAAATCCTGTAACCTAGGAAAGCAAGTCAGAGAAAGAATAAAAATACGTCTGCTATTGTTAATAGTGGACTTTCCTAATTTTAAAAAGTGTGATTTATTTTAAAAGTTTTTTAAGCGAAGGCTGCTGACTTTTTTTAAATGAATGTTTGTTTACTTTAAGGAAAAAATATCCTATTGTCTACTTTTTATTTTTTGAAATGAGTATGAAAATTAAAATGTTTAATTTTATATTCCATGACTTAAATTTTTTTAAGTAATTTTTCCTTTATTCTTTTAGGAGAGAATAAACGTTGGCTTCAGTAGAAAACAAATTACATGTGGAATAAACCCAGGACTCGACTCTGTTTTCATGACTGGGTTTTTTGAACCATAATCCATAATAGAGGTGGGGAGAAAGAGATTCATCGGGCAAATGAAACAAAGTCCCTGATCTGTATTACTATTCTGATATTACCTCGTATATGTCAGAAGATTTTTATGTTTCAAACATGTTTACGTGTGTGTGTCAAAGAGAGACAGAAGAAAGAGAAGAAGGGGAAGATAGAGACTGTGTAATATACAATATTTCGTTTTTAAAATCTCCTCTGGAGAGCAATGATCAAACATTTGCCCATAATATCCCCATGCCCATCACCTTGCGTGGGTACATCCTTGCCTTTGAAAACAGCAATAACGATTTAATTCCACCTTCTAACTTTCATTCTGAAGCCCCAGCAAGGAATAACTTTCATTCTGAAGCCCCAGCAAGGAAGAGGCAGTTTTGTGGTGAAGCAGATCCGCAGGACACCGGACGTCCTCTTCCATTTCAGGGTCCACTTCTCCTCTGAGAAGAGCCCAGCAGTCCAGCCAGTCATTCTCAAGGAGAGTCAGACCTACCTAGTGACTCACACTCTACAGATCCCTGATTCCTCAGACCCCATCTCTCCCTCCCAGCCTGCTGGAGGGTTGCTCCAATGCTGGGAGGTTGTATTGTCTGAGAATCCACCTGATCTTATCTGTAGCCTTTTTTCAAGAGGAAATTTGTGTTGCCTGTTTTGCTCAGAGGTTGAAACTTGTAATATATTAACTAATTGCTTGCATCGCTAACACATGTTCTCTTGTTGGTGTCATTCATTTATACTGTAACATGTTTTGACATTTTTAGATTGTCTCTTGGGACTCCTGGGCCTCTTAGCAGTTCCCTCCATGAAGAGTGTTTGCCTAATGATTACTGACTGACATCTCAATAACAAGCAATATAGGAGTTGGGTGCATCTATTGAAGAGTTCTGGGGTGTGTGCCTTGTGCACGCGTGTTTTAATTCATGGTCTGCTTTGTCAAGTCATGTGTGAGCCATAATTTAAGCTAATAATTACCAGACATGAATTCAATGAAACATTGGTGTCTACACTTAAAAAAAAATAGTCCTGAATTTTAATGCATTCAGAAAACGTTTGCCTAGGGCCAGGCTGGGTCCAACACGCATATGGAAGCACTTTAAAAGTGATAAATGATTTGGAATCTACCCTGTCTACTGGTGTGCTTCTCAGGAAAGAAAATTAGAGCTAACAGGTGTTAGATAGGGAATGCTGGGGCATTTTAATAGAATTGTCAAAATGTTGGTACCAGATGTTGACATTAATGCACACAACTCGGAACGTAATGCCGGGCCGCCATTTAAATGATTATTTGTTTAAATTTCAAGTACTCGGTAACTTCAAATGCATGTACCAAGTAATCTGCATGAACTTGTAATTACTACGTATTTATACGATATTTTCTATGTAATCACCAAGTTGTTACATGGTTATGTGAGCCTTGTAAATTATGGTGATAGCAGAAGACTAATCTCGCCCACACCATGTCAAAACACCCATGCGGAGCCGCTGGTCTCCACCTCAGTCAATTAATCGAAAGATCCAGAGTCTCTCCTTTAACGGAAACTGGCACGTTTGCCTGCAACAGAGTCCCAACTTTATCAGAAATATCAGGGAATTGAGATACTGGTGAGGTGGGCAGGAAGCAGTCTTCCTCACTCAGCTTTCGTACAAAGACTGATTGGCTTGGATGATTTGTTGCTGCTCGAGTTGAAAGGCAATTGGGAAAAAAATAATCTCTAGGCAAAATCCACCATCAGTTCTGCAAGCCGCCTTGTGCTGTGACGTGGGGAAGGTCCTAAAATAAATTCCAGTGTGAATTTCAAGAGCCTACCTGAGGCAGACTTGGTTTGTCATCTTTTTGAACCCAATTAAAGCAGAAGTAAAACCTTCAGCCTTTCCAGACTGGGGCATCTTGTCCCAAGTCTCCAAAAGTATTTTCACAAACTCCGTGTGTGTGTGTGTGTGTGTGTGTGTGCAGTCGTATACACACACACGTAAGCAAGTGATAGCTTGCTAATTTAATCTCTTCAAAAGCTACATTGGACCTTGTGGATGCTTTATTCAAAAGCAACCATCCAAAGAAGGACCTTTCTCCCTGCTTGCCTGGATGCTGAGGTCTGCTTTCCCTTGGCACAACAAAGGATGAGGGCATGTATACCCCCCTGGCCTTTCTGGGAGCTATAAGTGGCCATTCAGAGTAGAACAAGGGGGACAGAGAGGCTAAATCTGTACTGGATTCTATATTTCCACAGAGTCATAAGCTTTCCTCTTTTCTCAGCCCGACTTAGAACTAGGAAGAAACCAGGAGTCAACACTGGAAGGCCTGCCAAAGCCCTGCTATCCAGCTGACCCACACCCAGACCCTGGCCTGGCTCCCACACAGCTTGGACATAATGTCCCCAACACACTAAGGTTCAGCAACCAGTTGGCTCAGCTTCCTCAAACTCTGTCTCTTCAGAGGCTCATCCATCTAGAATTGCACTGTCCAATACAGTAACCACTAGCCACAAGTGGCTATGTAAATACTTAACTAAAATTAAAGACTCCATTTCTTGGTTGCACTGACCACATTTCAAGTATTCAATAGCCATGTGGGCTGGTGGCTACCATATTGGCAGGCAGATATACAATATGTTCAAGATAGTTGATCTAGAACTCTACAAATTCCTCTGCTATCTGTTCTGAGCTTTCCCTGCCCAGCGACACTGGCACAGAGGGCGTCAAAAGATGAAGCCAGAGCTTCTTCCCTGTGGCCAGTAATAGCCTGCCTTGCCTCCTCAGTAAGACCTCTTCTTACTATATCTGGCCTTTGAGGCAGAGCTGAGGTCAGACCCCAGGTTGAGTGTGTTACCCAGAGCTCAGCGGACACTCCATGGGATTCCTCCTGGGGAACAAAAGCCCCAGATCTCTCAGATCCCTGGAAGGTGTTTGACTCCATGGAGGCCAGAAGTGACACATGGTCAGTTCTGCTGGCCAAATTGGTATCTGCCTTCGCTGGTATAAACTTGGGATGTCACTCTGTCTTCCAGGCTAAGAAATGCCAGGGAGAAACTCTAATCATTTGTTATCTTTAATCATATATTCTATTATTTTCTACTTCACTGATATTGTATATAACTCATTATTGTGGCTGTTTTTCCAGTGCCTACCATATGCAAATCAGTGGTCTCTTTAGTCTTCACCAAGCCCTATGATGTACACTGTGATCCCATTTTACAGATGGGAAAACTGAGGCTGAATGGACTCACTGACTCCCCCCAAAACCACATGGCTAGTTAACAGTGGATCAGTATGGAAACCTCACCCCATCTCCACAGATAAAGGCCTATTCTTCAGCCTTGTGTGAACTGTCTCTGCCCCCAACAGGCAGCCAAGGAGCTAAGCAGAGTGCAATGGGCTTTTGCAGCTCCTTTCTTCAAGAGATAGAATTCATTTTGCAGAGTGAATTTCTGAATCAAGGTTGGCCTTGTGACTTGACCAATAAAATGTAGCAGAAACACCACCATGCCAAGTCTCAGAGTGGGTCTCAAGAGGCATTACACCCTTTCTTGCTGTCTGTCTCTCTTTCCTCTCCTCTCCCTCTCTCTCTCTCCATCACATACACACACAGACTCCTGCCATCACCACTTAAATAAGGCCAGGCTAGCCAGCTAGAAAAATGAGAAATAAATGTCCAAGATGTCCTAACAGCTACTATCTAGCCAATCTCAGGAAGCAAAACCATCTCACTGGCCTACAGCTGACCACAGATGCACAAGGAAGCATATTAAAAAGGAAGAACCGCCTGGCTGAGCCCAACCACATTTGCTGACCTACAGAATCATAGATAAATAGTGGCTGCTTAATTCGCTGTATATTTGGGGGTGGTTTATTTCACAGCAGGTTCTAACTATGGCACACCCTCCCGGCCAGATTGTTTTCTTCTTTAATTGACTGGTTATCTTTAAGGCTCTGTCAGAGCTTCTGCTGGAGACCCAGAAACCTATCAACCCACTGAGATTCAACAGCACTCCTCCTGTCACCAGTCCTGAACACCATGAAACATCCTTACTCAGTTCACAACTGACAGTTGAGAATTTTTATTTTAAAAAGTCTAACTCTGCAGTCATTGGGCGTAAGATTCATTCCCACTTTTGGTTCTAACTTTGGACCAAACCACAAAGTCTCCCACATCCACTGAGACTCTTGCTTTTATTTTCTTTCCTTTGATAGCCAGGCATCCAGAGGAAAATGTTTATCCCTCCCAAAGCCACCAGCAGCCTGCCAGGCTGAATGAGACTCCCCCAACTCATTTTCCATTTTCCCATTGGATCCATCGATTCCAGGCCTTCCCAAGCCTGGAGTGCAACTCATGTTGGACATCCCATAAGACCTTGTGTCTGGTACTGTATTGTAGAGTCCATAACATATACCATGCAGCTGAAAGTGAGATATTGGAAGCTAAGTTGTGGCCAAGCTGGGCTATTCCAGCAAACTCCACGGAGCCACAAGGAAATGTTTCATCATTCATGCTTTGGGTTTCACAGTTTTTCTCTATGGTCTCCTAGAATTCCTAAGCATTTTACATTTTGTATTCATTCATTGAGCAGATCTTAGTCACCTACTGTGTGCAAGCAAGATTTGGAGGGATAAAGAGAGGGAGGAAAAGAGACCTATGCTTGGAGAGAGCTCACTGATGGACAGAAATAAAAATGACAAAGATGATGATGGATGGAACAAAACGGGTGTCAGCAGAGAATAAAACAAGAAGAGCTGATATTTTCAAATAGTCAGCATCTTCCAAGTACACTTCCAATTTCTCTAATAGGCATTAATACTTTATTTAATCCTCACACCTCTCTTATCATGAAGACAGTATTATTAGTTCCTGTCCCATTTTATAGATGGGAAAACTGAGGCAGAGAGAGGTTGAATAATACAGACATGCCTCTACTGCATTCCTGAAAATATACGTGAGGATTAAGTGTATAGAAGTTGAGTAGCAGACTGGAGTGTTAGAAACGGAGCTCTCTTTCAACGACAGAAAACATAGCGATTATCTTGCACAAATGTTCTACAATTTATACTTGATTATTTAAATTTAAATATTTTATATCATTAGCATTTTTTATCAAAATGAGTAAAACCCTAAGGCATTAATTAAGTATGTATACATATAGACAAAAGCATGGCTAAAGTAATTTCTTACCCCAAATCTCTGCCCTCTCGGTTGGCCTGAAACGGTATTTATAAAGCAGAGTCAGTTTTTTTTTAATTAAAGCATGGTTGACTTACGATATTATATTAGTTGCAGTGTACAACAGAGTGATTTGATATTTTTATAGATTACACACCATACAAAGTTATTATAAAATATTGACTGTATTTGCTATACTGTACATTATATCCCTCTGACTTATTTTTAAAATAGCCAGTTTTAATTAGGTCAGAGAATTTTCTGAGGAGGCATTGCAGCAAAACCAGCTCTGAATGCAATTCTGAGCAGAGAAGCTGGGTGACTGGTGAGTCAAAGCAGAGCCCAGGAGTTGGTCATCCTGAATCTGAACAAGGGCTTCTCCCACCGTGGCTTGGTACCCTTGGGCTAATCACTTAACCTCTCTGAGTCTTAGTTCCTTAGCTTAGCATGGAATCTTTGATATTAACTTTCCAGACCTCCTGGACTTTTTGTCAGAATCAATTAGAACATGTTGTGAATGAGTTCTATGAACTATTAAGCATGTAGGCTCCAAGTCAGGCTTCTCTAAGTGTGGTCCGTGGACCCGTAGCATCAACATCACCTGGGAACCAGGGCAAATTCTCAGTCCCTAACCCTACTGAACCAGAATCTCTGAAGGCAGGGCCTGGGAATATCCTTTGACAATCCTTACCCATGGAAAAGTTTGAGAACTACCTCCTCAAGGGATGCTACTTCCCCAAGAGAGTCCCAGGTTACAGCTGTGAGAAACATCTAAGAATGCCCCTTTCATTCTCAAAAGTATCTCTGAGCAGGTGATAAATTGTACAGTCCTTACAAATGGCTCACATGAGCCTAAGCCTTTCTAAGAGAATCGCATTATGACCTTGGGGACTGGACTAGAAAAAAAAGAAGGAAGGAAGGAAGAGAGGGAGGAGGACAGGCCGACAGACTTTCTCCAGGATCTGCCTTTTGGGCAACTAGAAACAGCAAGAAATAGAGATCATGGACGCAGGCACAAGACCACAGCGACTCAGAGGATCTTGGCTGTTGGGGCCATTTCTATGTCAATAATCATGCTATCATCTATAAAGGCTATAAGTGAGTCCCTGGTCCCCTCACTGTCAGAGTGCCTGTGTGAATTCCACACATAGCACTCCATGCAACCACTTGTTTGCCAGACCTACTTAACTCATCCTCTTCATCCTGGAGATGAGCAAACTGAGGCCCAGATAATAACACCTCCGTGGCACACAGGGTATTTGCAGAGCTTGGAGTGCCTCACGGAGATAATTCTTCTTGGCCCTTTGCAACCATTGCTGTCTGAGAGTGAATCACATTGAATGGCTGGGCCTGCTGAGAAGGAAAGATAGGAACATTGAAACTTTCAGTGACACAAGCCTGAACCATCTTGGGGGAAGTAACCTTAACTGTAACCTAATCAGGCAGAGGTCACCCATTTTTCAGATGAATAAATGGAGGTGCAAAAAGATTAACTGGCTTGCCAAGTAGCGAGTCCCAGGTTACAGCTGTGAGAAACATCTCAAAGGTTAACTTGCTTGCCATAGTGGTTAAGGGAACCTAATCTGAACTTCCTGATGCCCCTTGATCCTTAATATTTGATTGGAAGCGTTGACTGCCTTTTTTAGACTTAAGGACTTTTGTTTGCTACTAGCCTGAAATTCTTAGTTTAGAGATTCATTCCTTCGGATGTGCAGAATAATTCAACTGGCAAGAGTCTTACCTGTGAGATTAGTGTCCTCATCTACAAGTGTGGTTATAAGTTGGCTTCTCACCAGCTTGGTCATAGCTACACACCTGTCCTTATATTCTTACTTAAAATTTAACTTTCAGTTGATTTGCTTTTTTATTAATAGTTTTAACACATTTATTTTAAAAGAACACATCATGTTACTATTGGAAAGGAGAAACCAACTTCACTTACCATAATTCATTATAACCCATATATAACTTTCAAAATATAAAATGTTCCTCAATGTAATAACTTCAACCAACTCACGTGCCACCCATATGGCACATAATGTGTATGGAAACATGATCACACATAGGAAGGTGAGGCTAGGAGAGGGCAGGGAAGGAGTTTCCATATCTGCACTGAGGTCGCACAGCACTTTCCGAGGAAATCTCAGGGTGTGAAGCGAGGGTTGGA
The DNA here is from genome assembly GCA_024291935.2 of Okapia johnstoni. Lineage (NCBI taxonomy): Eukaryota > Metazoa > Chordata > Mammalia > Artiodactyla > Giraffidae > Okapia > Okapia johnstoni. Next base: position 75,115,201 of record CM044318.1, on the reverse strand, counting down.
CATGACCTTGTTGAAGCCACTTCTGTTTCAAGCTCAGTTTCTTCAGCTCAAAAGTGAGACTGAATGTGATCATCCTTTCCTTCCCTGGAGGCTTGGGAGGACAATTCATTAGGATTGTAGCTGTTTCTGAGCTTTATAAACAGTGACACAGCACACAACTGAATGTTCACTGTCATTGTCTTCAGCTCTCCCCGCTTGTGAGGCTGCCAGTCCTGAGTAGATGCAGGTGTGCACAAAAGAGGGCACTGTTCCAGGAAACCTTGTCACACATGTATGACACTGAACCATGTAAACATGAAACAAAAACTGAGAAAGTGAAAATAAGAGCAGACCATCGGGAAGTTTCCCTAGTTTAAACGCTGAGCCTCCTAGCAGCAAAAGCAAAAAGGGAAAGATAGTCAATTATGAGGGAGGGAAGCAAAGCATTTCAGTTGCTCAGTGGACACAATTTCTTCCTAGTCTTAAATTAAAAAATTGCTTTCTCACTTAAAATGTAAGATGAGGATGCTAGGTGACAGGAAAAATTGCCTTATCTCAGAGCTATACATCCAGTCTCAGCAGCTGCTATAGATTCCAGGGCCCCTTCTGAATCTGCCAGTGCTCCCCAGCTGCTTTTGAATTCACACCTTCTCTCTGTTTCATTTTGTGACTATATCCACCATGTGCACAGTGGGAAGGGTGCTAATCTGGACACCCGAGAACTCCAGGTCAGATGTGGGGTCATGGGACCCCACACAAAGGTCCATCTAGTAAAGCTATGGCTTTTCCAGAAGTCATGAATGGATGTGAGAGTTGGAGCATAAAGAAAGCTGAGCACTGAAGAATTGGTGCTTTTGAACTGCCGAGCTGGAGAAGACTCTTGAGGGTCATTTGGACTGCAGGGAGATCAAACCAGTCCTGAAATATTCAATGGAAGGACTGATGCTAAAGCTGAAACTCCAATACTTTGGCCACCTGATGTGAAGAGCCAACTCATTGGAAAAGACCCTGATGCTGCGAAAGATTTAAGGCAGGAGGAAAAAGGAATGACAGAGGATGCAATGGCTGGATGGCATCACCGACTCAATGGACACGAGTTTGAGCAAGCTCAGGAAGTTGGTGATGGACAGGGAAGCCTAGCGTGCTGCAATCCATGGAGTTGCAAAGAATCAGACATGGCTGAGCAACTGAACCGACTTAGGCAAGTCAAAACCTCTCTGTGCCTGTTTCCTCCTCTGTAAAATAAGATGATATTGGTACCTACCCGATAGGCTTGCTTTGAGACTAGATGAATTAGTATATGAAAAGCATTTCTAGTAGTGCCTGGCACACTGATCATTGTTCTGTGTGTACACACGTGGCTATGTGTGTTTGTGCACGTGTATGTGCGCCTGCATGTGACTGTGGGTGTGTGCAGCCACTGAGAAAAGTTACAACAAAAAAAAATCCAAAGTGCTAAATGTCTTCTGGTGGTGGTTTGGGTTTTCTTCTTTATGCTTTTCTTTGCTTTTCAAGTGATTTTCTTTATTTTACTTTCCTCATCAGGGGAAAAGTGCTTTGTGTTTGACTTTTACCATCTGAAAAACCAGGATCCCAAACTTTGATCGACATATTTCCCAGGGTCACTGAGAGGTTCAAGGAGACATCGAATTCCAGGATTTATAAACTGTGAAGTGCTGTACACAGTTGGGGAATTGCCCATATAAGCACCCTGGAGCCTCGAAGCTCCAGCACTTTGGGGCACAGTCCCCCATGGTGGGTGCTATGGCTGTGTCTCCCTCACACCCCGGCCCTGAATCTGGGTTGAAGGCTGCCTCCGTCGGCGAGTCCTCTCTGAGTGCACCCCCAACCCCCGCCGCAAAGGCCTCTGGAGAAGGGAAAACACTTCCCCCTTCAACCATGAAATGCTCCTCTACCCTTCTGGCTTAAAAGCTGGATAGTCCTTTATCATTCCTTCTGTGGTGGAAAGACTATGTTTCCAGCACCCTCCCGCCCACACATACCTCCCATCTCTGCCACTATCAGGCCTCTGAATATTTTCCATTAAATTCAATGTTTTGTTTTGTTTTTTAATGCACAGGGATCTCCTTCCTTGGGTATTTATCCCACCATTTAGTGGGTATCTGGAGCCACCCCCCTTCTCCAGCTCACTGATCCCAATTCATATCCAGAAACGAAATTTACAAAAGCCAAGAGACCCAAGCAACCAAGAGACCTTTCCCACATTTTCCTCCTGAGATTATTTTTTTTTCTCTTTAAAACAAATTTGGCATCTTAAGCGAGATACCACCGTATATTTATGGGAGTTTAATAACTTCTTCCATTAATAACATAGACAAACTAATTTACCCAAACGTGTCTGTTTTAAACTCTGGGAACAAAGGGTGGGAGGAAGAAAATCAATCTTTCCTTTGTACTTGAGCCACTGACCCGTTAAAGCTTTGAAGATCATTTCTTTAAGAAATTGTGAGGAGTTATTTAACTACAAACAGCAGCTACCTTCCCATTCCAGCTGCGTAATCAAGCATAATAAATTAGAGTTTTTTTTTTAAAAAAAAAAGTTGACTCCTTTTCTTTTTTTTGTATAACTGAAAATCCTTAATAGCACTTTGACAAATCGGCGTCATGGCAGACATCAGGGAACTTCCCTTGCACTGGGGCTGGTTAAGCCAAGCTGAAGCCATCCAGAGACATTCCTGATCGGAGGATGTTGGGAGAAACCCAGGTTTTACCTTTGAAGCAGGGCTTGATAAAGTTCCTGACACTGGCAGGTGTGACCGATGCCCTGGGACCCAGCCACCCTGAGTGGGTGACAATTTCCGGCCTCCGCCCTGAACGCCCACCAGCCGAGGGACAGTCCACTGGGGAGGAGCGGCTTCGGCTGGCCCCCAGGAGCAGCCAGGCACCTCCTTCCCAGAGCTGGCCAGCATTCCTCCGTGCAAACTGTTCTGATCCACTGTGATAAAAATCAGTCTCCGTGGGTCTTGAAAGAGTCAAAGGCCCTTCTTAATCAAATGATCAACTGTTCATTTTGAAAGCTTGACTGGTTCAATTAAGATCACAGGCAGGGGACAGGCCGGTCATATTACCCTCCTTTCCAGCCAGCCTGGCCAGTCGCCGTCCCCAAAAGCCTACCTTTGACCAGCCCACTCCTGTGCCTGCCTGGAATGTTCCACCACCCTCTGATGAAATCTGACCACCCTTCAAGGCCTCATCCTGCTCCCACCTCCTCCCAGAAGCCTTCCCTGTGCCCACCAGCTGCCAGGGACCTGCCTTCCCTCTGAAATCTTGCAGCTTATTGTGTATCCTCCGTCGGGGTTTTATTGTGGTCTGTCTCAAGCTGCTCTTTACCACTTCCAAGCAATCAGACTGCAAGCTCCTTGAGGAGCCTGGCCATGGGACATGGCCTTCATGAACACACCCTGACCGCTGACTGAGGACGGACCTTTATAACCCCTGCGCGAGCCTGCAAACAGGCAGTCCTTGACGACCAAGGGTTGGCTTCCAAAAGTTCATTTGTGAGTCAGGCTGTTTGGAATTCAGAATGTGCTGTTTTATTTTTTTTCCCAAAATAACAAAGTCCTAAAATGATGCGATAACACTCTGGTGGAGACTGGGTCGCAGGCTAGCCCACAGAGTCCTATTTTGCCCGTAACATACCTGCAATACTATTCAACAGCCATGCTCCAATTAACAGTGTTAATCCACTGGGAGCCAAATAATTTTTTATGGGCCAGCCTGGGAACTTGATCCCATTATCCACTAAAGGGAAATGCTTTGGTGGGAAGCCCAGTCACCTCCCCAGCCTTCCTTCCATCTATCCAACGCCACAGTAGCTGGCAGGATACAGAAAAGAGGCAAACCTATGGACCTATTCTCCTTCTTCTTTCTTCTACTGATCAGGTCAGCCTGGTTGCCCTAAAACAAAAAGAGAGGAGGGAGACTTAGGGACTCCTAGTTGGCCAGAGATGCCCCTGTCAAAGCCAAATCTTTGCTGGATTCTGGCAGCAGGGGTGGGTGTGAGGGCTATAAGTTTAGGGACCCTGGCAGGCAGCACCTACATCTCAAGTCTGTGGAGAGCTGCCCTTCCAAGCACGCCCAAACCCAGCCCTCAGACGTGTTATCTCCGGAAGGCATTATTTCAATTGGGAGACACAGCAGACACCCGTGTGCTCTGACGTCACTCTCATGAGACTGTCATCTTTTTCCCCTCTGTCCCTGGCACAGGGCCAGGTGGCGCAGCACTTCCGCCCCAACCCCCGCCGCCGCCCAGCCTCCAAGCACAAGGTCAGATAGTGCTGGGACCCCCTGGGCTCCAATCCTACCAGTCTGTCTACACCTGGTAACTAGACAGGCTGAATGCCTATTTTTTAAAAGCAGTGGAACTTGAGATATAGCATTTTCAAGCTCCGCCCCCGACTCAGTTAATCCCACACAGCCCCCTGAAAGAAGTTCCTACTTTCAGAATTGATGCTTTCAAGGGCAATACCATGTATATGTCTCTTCTGATCAAGTGATCAATAAATTATGTTCACATTAGTGATTTTTCTAGAAACAACTCCATCCCAAATTTTAGACCCACCCTGTACTCGGTGCCTGTGACCCCAGAACACCTTTTCAACCGACACATTAACACCAGGGAGGCTGACCCTGGAAGGAAAGTCAAAAATGGTCTGAGACGATCGACTGTCGGGAAATCCTTAAAAGGAAGCTTTCAGAGACTCGTTACCTCCTCGCGTCACCACTTTGCAGACGCTGTGTTAGAACTCATTTAAAGCATTCAAGCATATAATCAAATTTCAGTAATGAGTTATTAATTAAGCAGGGGCAACCAATTCTCTACTAACTGCCTCATAAACAATCGACAGGAGATTTGTGAATTTTGACTTCCTGACACTATTAAACAAATCAATATTAGGTTTCAGACACAGCAATTCAGACAGTTTTCTCTGTTATTTGGCAGTCATCTGCCTGGAATACTAATGAAAGAATTAAGAGCTGGAGATTTTGCATGTGTTCCATCAAAAAGATCCTTATCTGTGGGGAATTGGGGCCTGATTTGCATGGAAGAAGTCTTTGCTTTTGTAGGTACAATTTTTCTCAATATGTCACTCATTAGTATTTATAAAAGCTCTGGGCAGTGGAACGTCCACCAGGCTTCAGAGCCAGCAGCCAAAGCCGTACTGGAGATAGCTCGGAACAAAGCAATTCATTTATTTATATATTTTGCAGACTGGTTAATTTATAGCTAACCTAACCCATGGAACACTTGGGTCTAAGAATACAGCCAAGCGTCTTACTCAGCTTTTATTTTTTTCTAAAGGTCTGTTTGTTCCAGTGTAGAAACAGCTAACTAAACCAGGAAGATGGAGTTTTGCAAAATCTGGGCAACCTCTGAGTAGCAAAATGTGGTCATCTCAGTTTACCCTTAACCTTCTCTCTTTCTGTCTCTTCTCTTTGTTTATTTCCCGTTAGTACTCATTTGACTCAACAACGGCGCTGTTAAAAATACCTTATAGAGACAATGACAGAGATTTACCTCTGTTTATCTAAGGAAGAAATAGAGCCCAGGCAGTAGCAGTGCTAAGGCGCTCTTATTCTTCCTCATGTTCCCCAGACCCAGAGTCAGGGATTTGTTCAAGGGGTCACTCGGCAGGTGTAATCCATTCCCTCTATGGCTTCCTGGTTTAGTCGGTCACAGAGGTGCCAATTAGGAATTGACCTGAAGTTTTAAGGATTGGGCTAACGTGTGGATAAGGACTCTTTTCAGAGTCAGAAGATCCCCTGCTTATCATATACTTATGTAAATTCCTTGCAGCACCTCTGATCAAAAAACCCACAACTATATGTCTGTGTGTGTGTACACATATACACACATGTATACATATATGCACACATAGTTTCTAATAGATATTTACATATTATGTACTTTTATGTATTGATGTATTTTGTATAGATATACGTACCCAGAGGGCTTCCCAGGTGGCACAGTGGTAAAGAATCTGCCTGCCAATAAGAGAGATACAAGAGATGTGGGTTGGATCCCAGGGTCAGGAAGATTCCTTGGAGAAGGAAATGGCAACCCACCCCAGTATTCTTGCCTGGAAAGTTCCGTGGACAGAGGAGCCTGGTGCTATTTTTCTTGTGGCTCAGCTGGTAAAGAATCTGCTTGCAATGCGGGAGACCCAGTTTCGATCCCTAAGTTGAGAATCCCCTGAAGAAGGAAATGGCAATCCACTTCAGTATTCTTGCCTAGAGAATTCCATGGGCAGAGGAACCTAGTAGGCTACTGTCCATGGGGTCACGACAAGTCGGACACGACTGAACGACTACACTTTCATAGAGGAGCCTGGTGGGCTACAGTCCATGGGGTCAAAAAGAGTCACAACTGAGCAACTGAGCACATGCACACATACATACCCAGAAATATATTTTTGAGAGAGTTGAGGTTTAATTTTTTTCAGATGCATTTGATTTTGTTGATTATCAAACAGTATTTTAGAACTATAATCTAAAGCCATACAAAAAAAAAAAAAAACGAAGATTGTTATATAACGCCAAAGCTGAGAAATCTTGTCAATGATTCTTATTCCCCGATACTTAGACCTCTAAGGAGTTCATTGACTAGCTTCGGAGGCCTCCAGAATTCTGCTGACATTGTCTGCCAAACTTGTTCTCTTTGAATATATGTACTTTTTTAAGATGTGGCTCAGGTGGTAAAGAATTTGCCTGCAATTCAGGAGACCCAAGCTCAATCCCTGAGTCAGAAAGATCCCCTGGAGAAGGAAATGGCAACCCACTCCAATATTCTTGCCTGGAGAATTCCATGGGCAGAGGAGCCTGGCAGGCTACATTCCAAGGGTTGCCAAGAGTCAGACATGACTGAGTGACTAACACTTCCACTTTTCACCACTCAAAATGAATTAAGAACCACTTTTTTACCCCTTTTGTAGATGGAAATCAGAGTGAACTGAGTGCTGTGATTTTCAAGATGATTACTGATGGTGGCTAAACTCCCACTCTAGACTTCTAGTCTTTCAGTCTTCACTGCCTGACATGCTGGAGTTGCTGTTTACCTATCAGTTAGGATTATAGTCAATTGTTAGTAACAAGAAACTAAAAATAATAGTGACTTAAATAGGAAGAAATGTTCTCTTCTTCCACATAAATAAGGTCCACAGATAAACAGTCCAGGACTAATATGACAGCACAGTGGTCCCAGGCTTCAGACATTCTATTGCCTCTGTTCTAACCATGAGGTCCCAGATGGCTGCCCCAGCTCCAGATATCACATCCTCAGCTCTGTAGTCAGCAAAAAAGGAGAAAGAGTAGAGTAGTAGAGAGGGCATGCCCTTCTTCTAAATATATTCTTCAGAGACCATCTTACATCTTAAAAAACAAAATTTACACGGCCCCACCTACAGGGGGAGGCTTGGAAATGAAGTTTTTATGGTAGATAGGGGAAACTGTGGGCTTCCCTAGTGGCTCAGCAGTAAAAATATCGGCCTGCTGTGCAGGAGACCCAGGAGACATGGGTTCAATTCCTGAGTTGAGAAAATCCCCTGGAGGAGGGCAGGGCAACCCCCTCCAGTAGTCTTGCCTGGAGAATCCCATGGACAGAGGAGCCTGGCGGGCTACAGTTCATGGAGTCGCAAAGAGTCAGACACAACTGAGCAACTGAGCTTTAGGGGAATTTGCCCACTGGAGGAAAACAAGTGGTGAGAGAAAGTACCCAGTGTCCCTCCCCAGCACAACCTGAAATCAACACAGATGGTGCCCAGAGGGACTCTGACCCATCTACTTCATGGAGCCGGAAGGCGAAAGTGTCATCATGCCTAAAGGGAGTGTCAGGTCAGAATGGACAGCATGTCAAAAATGGTCACCAGAGTTAACAGTGGTAGAAAGGACAGCCTGGTGTGGAAGGGGAGAGTTAAACAGAGAACCAAGAACTGCAGAAGAGAGAATGGGTGAAGTGGGAGGTGGTGAGGATGGGTTTCAGAGACAGATCAACATCCTAGCAGGTGCTCACATCAGGAGGTTTCTATAAAGGGGACATCACGGAGCAGATTTTGAGTTTAGTTCCCCTTTGATTAGCCTCGTTTTCTCATCCTCATATTCTGAGGTCTCCAAATTCAATTAGTGTAATAAAACAGTATCTCCTAGTGCATGAGTACTTTTAGTCTGAAATTACTATGAAAGTGAAAGTCACTCAGTTGTATCCAACTCTTTGTGACCCTATGGACTGTAGCGCACCAGGCTCCTCTGTCCATGGGATTCTCCAGGCAAGAATACTGGAGTGGGTTGCCATTCCCTCTCTAGGGGATCTTCCTGACCCCAGGATTGAACCCAGGTCTCCTGCATTGCAGGCAGATTCTTTACCAGCTGAGCTACCAGGGAAGCCCCAAATTACTATAGAGTGTAATAATTCATCAAATGAAAAATCCAGAGAAAATTCAGAAAGTATCTCTGCTCAGCATCAAGCTTATATCCCTTGCCTTGATGGAGCAACCTGGAAACATATCGTGTATTTTAAAATAAACTTGTTCAAAGCACTGGCCATATGCCAATGGACCAATCGACAACTGATCATTCAAGGTTGACAGCTGCAGTTCCATATACCTGGATAACACAATGTCAGTATTTGAGTATTATTTCTGGACAACAGAATCTCCTCCAGTCAGCTTAAGCAGAAAGGGACTGTTTTCAAGGAAAACTGAGTAGCTCACAGAACCTCCAGGGTTCTATTGGAGAACCAGATTTGGATTCTACAAGAAAGACTTAGCCAAGGGACCACTTCACTGGTAACCCAACCCATGAAACTGTTGTTCTATAAAACCCAGGGTTTCTGTAGTCCACTGATCAGAACCTATGGTACTGAACTAAGAGCTCCACAAACTCTACCAGAACCAGCTGCAAACACAGATACCTACACCCACTCACCAAGCACATCTGATCTTCCTACATGTGGCTACCATCTTCTATTGCTCGCTTCACTTCCAAGATTTGCATGACACATGGACAGAGCAGAATTTAAATCATATGCAAATTCCTAGCTGCAAGGAAATTGAGGAAATGTACTTTTGTTTTGTTTTCAGTTCTAGAGCATCTATTATACAAAAAGATACGCTAGAAGAGAGTTGGGATGAGTGATAAGTAAGCTGCTGGACAAAATCAGCCACAGTATTGCTGGTCATGATTTTCTATTTGGAGAAACTAACCCATACACTATGAGGCTCACAATACACTACAGAGTATCCATACTGAGTAATAACCTGACATTTGTAAACTTATTTAATTTTCATACAAATACCCTTGGCTAGATAGGTACCATCTTACCTGCAGATGAGAAATCTGAGACTTAAGAGATGTTAAGAAATTTTCTCAACATCATACAACTAGTGAATGGTAGAGCTGAGCTTTGTTCTCCTATGTCCTAGTCCCGCAGAAGAGTTACTACATTGAAAAGGTCACAGATGAAAAAATTTAGAAAACAACCCTCCCCCCCAAAAGAAGAAGACCTTACTAATTTCTCACTCCCTGACAACCCCTTTTCTTTTGCTGAATGGGTCATGATTTACTTGATAATCTGCCCAAGACAGGAAGGATTCATGGCCAGTAGTTCAATGTTAAAATAGGATTATGTGCCCAAGCAAAAGGAACATTTTAGAATAGCAGTGGCTCGCTTCAAAAACAGGAGGCCTGTTAACACTCAGGCTTAATTAAACTGATTTCTTGATAAATCCGCTATGACAGGGACCAACACCGCTAACTGTTAACATGCAAGTACTCTCAGGCTTTCTCTGGGGAGAGAGAGAAAAGGGTATTTTAAGAACTATTGTAGAAGTTCTTCCATAGATCTCCCTTTGTTGTTGTGATGATGTAAGTCAAATTTGGAATTCCTTTTGAGTTAGATTTGGCTGACGGATAGCACTTCTTTGAATACAACCCTAGATAGACTGGGTCACATAGGATCTAACTTATATTTGGGTTACACTCATTTTGAAAAACTCAGCCAATAAGACAGTGGCAGTTGGCTTATTTAGAGGGTCAAAATTTATGGATTTGGGGCTCTCAGGGAGTGGAGGGCAAACAAAAACCTTGGAAGAAATTTCTCCCTTCATTTATTCACCAAACATCGCATGTAGATTGGATATGGTATACGCTTCAAGCACATACACATGCACAACTATTTTTCTTCTTCTTTATTGAAAACATTTAATTTTACAAGTAAAACAACTAATTCTTTTTTTTTTTTTTTTTTTAGTTGGGGGCCAATCACTTTATAATATTGTAGTAGTTTTCGCCACACATTGACATGAATCAGCCATGGGTCCACACGTGCCCCCCATCCCGAACCCCCCTCCCACCTCCCTCCCCATCCCATCCCTCCGGGCCATCCCAATGCCCCAGCCCTGAGCACCCGTCCCATGCATAGAAGATGGAATGGTATTCTGTTTCACACATGACAATATACATGTTTCAGTGCTATTGTCCCAGAACGTCCCACCCTCACCTTCTCCCTCAGAGTCCATAAGACTGTTCTATGCATCTGTGTCTCTTATTCTGTCTCGCATATAGGGTTACCGTTACCATCTTTCAAATTCCATATATATGCATTAGTATACTGTATTGGTGTTTTTCTTTCTGGCTTACTTCACTCAAAACGACTAATTCTTGTTGCAGAAAGTTCAGAATTCAAGATCCCTTTACCATTTATTTCATTCAAAATGAATAAAATAGCATTTGTGTACCTACTATGCCCCAGACTTCATTCTAAGTGCTTTTCATGTATTACCTTACATTCTTCTTCAGACAACTCTAGAGATTGGTCCTAATATTTATCCGCATTTTCCAATGAGAAATCTGAGGTGAGGGAAGTTAAAAACCAGTCTGAGATGACGCACCCAACATGTTGTAAAACTTGAACCCAGGCTGCCTGGTTTCAGAGTCCATGCTCTTAACCACCACTATATGCCAATTTCTACCCAACGAACCTTTCAGGAAAAGACACTGTTACAACTTTTCTGTGATACCTGACAGATATTTTTCTTCATGTTTAGATTACAGACAAACCTATAAAAATATTTTTAAATTACCATGTGTTAGGTATGAACAGAGTGATTCTCAAAATGTAGTCTTCTGTCATCAGCATTATCTGGATACTTGTTAAAATGCAAATTTCCAGACTCCACCCTAGACCTACAGCATCAGCAAGTCTAGGTCTGGGGCCAGCCATCTGTGGCTTAACAAATCCTCCAGGTGATTCTAATACACCCTGACGCTTAAGAACCACTGTGTTAATGGTGTGCCCTAGACCGAGTCTTCCAAGAAGTAGACACCAAGGTAGGATGAAGCACGTGAGAACCTCATTAAGGGAAATTCCTCTGTGAGAGGATACAGGTTGAGAGTCATGCATTTCCCTTCTCCAGGGGATCTTCCCAACCCAGGGATTGAACCCAGGTCTCCCGCATTGCAGGTGGATTCTTTACCAACTGAGCCACAAGGGAAGCTTGAGAGTCAAGCAGGAAGAGAACAAAGGGGAAATAGGAGGAAGGCGGAGATAACCATCAGACTACAATGCAAGTCTGACCCTGAGGAAGGAAAGGGGAGAGAAGGTTAGGTGGGGGCTGTCTAGACTGATAGTGGAGAATCCTTGAGATCAAAGTTGGCCAATAGAGTAGTCCTATGTATCCCAGGAACAGGTTGGCTTTAGCTTTCTTCCCACATCCAGTCATTGTGGAGAGCAGCTCATGTGAAGCATGGCCTTGACTCAAACACAGAGATGGGTTTCAAAATGTGATAGCTAAGATCCTCAATCTGTGATACTACCTGGAAATGTATGAGGCTCGTTCTCAGGGCGGCCATGTAACAGCACAGGTGATGTTATCATTCTGCAGCTGATCACTTGTTTCACTTAACGACCCGTCTTAGAAATCTTGATTTTGAAATGTTGATCTGCTTACTCGTTTTAAAGGCTGCGTATTATTCCATTGTGTGACTATTCCATTGTTTGTGTAATTACCCCTTCATTGACAGCCATTTAACATATTTCCAATGTTTTTGTTGTTCCATACATTCCCTATTCCATAGGGTGGTGAAGAGTCAGACATGACTGAAGCGATGTAGCACAAACACGCGCAGTGTTTCAAGGTGGTGCTAGTGGTAAAGAACCTGCCTGCCAATGCAGGAGATGTGAGAGACAGGGGTTCAATTCCTGGGTCAGGAAGATCCCCTGGAGGAGGGCATGGCAACCCACTCCAGTATTCTTGCCTGGAGAATCCCATGGACAGAGGAGCCTGGCAGGCTATGGTCCATAGGGTCACAGAGAGTCATACACGACTGAAGCGACTTGGCATGCACACATGTGCGCATGCTCACACAGTGTGTCAAAGTTCATCTCATCTTGTACACTAGAATTACCAAGAAGTGAAGTTGCTTCATCCCAGTGTGTGTGTGTGTGTGTGTGCGTGCTGTATTTTAATAATCACTGCTACATTCTCCTCCAAACTAGCTGCATCAATTTATACTCCTGTGAACAGAAAATAGATAAAAGTAACCATTTCTCCACACCCCAGCCAATACGAGATAGTATCACTCTTAATTTTTGCCTATCTGATGAATGAAATGATGTCTTATTGTTGTTTTAATTTGCATTTCCCTGATTATTAGTAAGATTGATCATCTTTTCACTTACTTATGGGCCATTTGTGAATTTCCCTGGTGAATCACCTATTTATATCTGTATTGTTATCATTAATTTACATAGATGTGATGTATAAAATACAATAGTATTAAATTGGGAGTATCTTTTTATCATTTTGTTTTTATCAATACATTCTAAAAATATTGGGAATGTTTTCATGTTAAATGGATATATGTAACTAAAGCTATCAAGAAGGGGTGGATTCATGGGCTATGGACTCTGAAGAGCCCAATAAATACTGCCGAAGACAGAGGGGTTTGAACCCTGGCTCCCTAGGCGTGTCAGCAGTGTTTGCAGCAGGCTTCCACAGCCCTGCACAGGATGGGTCCCAGATGTGCACGCATGCCCGCCTCTTTGTGACCCCATGGACTGTAGCCCTCCAGGCTCCTGTGTCCAAGGGATTTTCCAGGCAAGAATACTGGAGTGGGTTGCCATGCCCTCCTGCAGAGAATCTTCCCAACCCAGGGATCGAAGTCAAGTCTCCTGTGGTTCCTGCATTGCAGATGGATTCTTTACCACTGAGCCACCAAGGAAGCCCCTCCAAGTAGTAGGTTGCTGCTGCTGCTAAGTCGCTTCAGTCATGTCCGACTCTGTGCGACCGCATGGACTGCAGCCTACCAGGCTCCTCCATCCATGGGATTTTCCAGGCAAGAGTACTGGAGTACTGGAGTACTTCTCCGAAGTGGAAGGGCATCAGCTAAAAACAATGTCATGTAGGCAGGCCTTCCTTCCCACCCCATCCTCAGCTGATGTCCTGCTAGATAATCAGATGACAAGGATTGAATGCCAGCTCTGCTCTGTACTGTCTGCACAAGCTCGGGCAAATCATGGAACCTCTCTGAGTCTCAACTTTCTCATCCACAAAATACAGATAACCATCCCCTCATAGAGGCGCTGTGAGAATCCACGTACACATGCAGCCGCCACCCCAGAGATGAACCATTAGATGCCCCAAGAACAGCTGCTATCATGACTGTACTATGTGCTACTCTTATCAATTACCATAAGAGAGAAAAACAGGTACAAATTCCTTCCCAGCCAGTTTACATCAGAAAGAAGGAGTCTATTTCCAGTTTTTTAAGGAATCTCCACACTGTTCTCCATAGTGGCTGTACTAGTTTGCATTCCCACCAACAGTGTAAGAGGACGTGAAACATGTATATTACCATATGTGAAATAGATGACCAGTCCAAGTTCAATGCATGAAACAGGGCACTCAAAACCGGTACAGTGGGACAACCGAGAGGGATGGGATGGGGAGGGAGGTGAGAGGGGGTTCGCGATGGGAGACACATGTACAGCCATGGCTGATTCATGTCAGTGTATGAAAAATCACCACAATATTGTAAAGTAATCAGCCTCTAATTAAAATAACTCAGCTCAGTTCAGTTCGGTCACTCAGTCGTGTCCGACTCTTTGTGACCCCATGGACTGCAGCACGCCAGGCCTCCCTGCCCATCACCAACTCTTAGAGTTTACTCAAATTCATGTCCATCGAGTCAGTGATGCCATCCAACCATCTCATCCTCTGTCATCCCCTTCTCCTTCTGCCTTCAATTTTTCCCAGCATCAGGGTCTTTTGCAGTGAGTCAGTTCTTCGCATCAGGTGGCCAGAGTATTGGCGTTTCAGCTTCATCATCAGTCCTTCCAATGAGTATTCAGGACTGATTTCCTTTAGGATTGACTCTTTATTTAAAACAAATAAATTAATTTAAAAAAGAAAAAAGAAAGAAGGTATCGTCAGCCCTGAACCTGGCACAAGGAACCTGGGCCTAAGATCTTCCCACAAGGCACCTCTCCAGCCCCTTCTGCAGGAACTCCCAGAGCAAAGCCTGAGACTCCCACTGGGTGTCGCCCCCTCTGGAAGCCTGTCACCCTCCCAGCACCCCAGTCAGGCCCCATTTGGCACTGACTTCTTTGTCTCTTGCTGCCTGCCTCAATCTTGTGACGCCAATTAACTTTAATGAAAGTTACATGGGAAAATTGTGGGGTGTAGACACACAAATATGTCTTTAGCAGGAAAACAAGGACAGCCTTAGAACCGTGGTGATTTCCAGGTGGAAAGAAATGTGGAGCTTTCTGTCTCCTCCGGGCAAAAGAGGATTTGCGAAACCTAAAGAAAATAACTCTCGAAGCAGAGGTTTGAACTGTGCCAAGTTTGTGACACGAAGGAAGCCGCTCCCCAAAAGGAAGTTCTGATTAAGACTGACAGCCTTGCTGCCACTCCCGGGGGAGGAGGGCAGGGGATGGGACGGCATGTCTCTTGGACAGGTAGCGGGCTCCACCCACTCACCACATGAGCCCGAGCGGGTCTGGGGGACACACCTGACTGCTGGTGATGGATTTCCCCCACTTTTATTTAATTACCCTAATTCCTCACATCTGGAGAGCCTTTCAGCATTTACAGCACACCCATTATCTTACTTTTGCTTCCTAGCCACCTCTTAGGGTAAGAATTGCTTTGGTCCCTGTTTTGTGCATGGGCAACAATGAACCGAGGAAAGGGTAGGTGATTCACCCAGTAATGAGATGACTAGAACGCAGGTACCCCGCTGCTTCCTGCAGCTTTCCCCATGAACACGTATGTCCTTCTTGCTTTCTCCCTCGCCCTCCTGGAAACTTACCTCCTGAGTGTGACTAGCAGAACTTACTGGGAGCAGTGAGAACAAATTCATAGGTTGCTCCATGTTCATCACTGCAGCTGCCATTGCCAAATCCTCATATCTTTATACCTAACGGACATCTCTAGGGTGCCTGAGCTTCCTCTAAAACTTCATCTTGAGAGGTACCTAGAGCAGGTGTCCCATCCTAAAAGGGGGCTTTGGCCTTGCAGATTAGCCACTTCCTGATCTTGTTCAAACATTTGTGGCTGGACTCTTATATTTTTCCCACCCCACCCTGCCCCACCAAAAGAACAAGAAAATATGTGCCCCGATTACATTATTATAACATTCAACTTAAAAGAATGCCTTTGAAATTATTAAATAATAGCTCCCAGTACTCAAGGGCAGGCACTATGTCAGGCCCTGTGCTTTACAGCTTAAGCACACTGTCTAACTTAGTCCTCTCCACAGCCAGCTGATGAAGCTATTTGTGGTAAGACAGCTAGTTATCCATCAGAGAGCAAGGCTCCTTCTTCCATAGTAAGAGAATGGTAGCTGAATACCTGGTTGCCCAGCTAAGGACTACATTTCCCAGGCTCCTTTACAACTAGTCTGGTCATGTGACTACATTTATATCAGTAGAATGTTATTGTAAGCTCTGTATTCAACTTTGGGGTCATCCTTTAACTCCAAAGGCAACCCTTTACTGTGATCTCCCTCTGTCTCTCTCTCTCTCTCTGTCTCTCTCTCTCTCATTCCCATTTCTGCATAATGATTTTGACCATGTGGATGAGGACAATGACCCTGAGAGGCAGGCCAGTATGGTAGATGGGGTCTTGGTCCTGGAATGACCACACAACTGGAATGAACACAACTGCACATTGACTGTGCAGTTCATGAAGAATCAGCCATTCATGCAGGACTGATAGATGAGAGGAAAATACACATATGTTTTTTGAGCCCTGTATTTCATCATCTCTTTGTTTCTCACTATAGCTTCATCTTTAACTGATGCAGTATTATTATGCCCATTTTACAGATGGGGAACTTAGGCTCATAAAGATTAAGTAACTTGCCCAAGTTT
This sequence comes from Okapia johnstoni, assembly GCA_024291935.2. NCBI lineage: Eukaryota > Metazoa > Chordata > Mammalia > Artiodactyla > Giraffidae > Okapia > Okapia johnstoni. The sequence continues at coordinate 75,098,832 of CM044318.1, read as the reverse complement.
ATACGAATACAAAGCAAGGATTCAAGCCCATGTGTGTTGGATTCCAAAACCTCTGCAAGATGATTCATTCATTCACTTACTCATCAAGGCTTTAACAACTATCTGTGTAATAGAAGCAAGAATCCCAGGGCTTTGCCTGTACAGGAGGATCGTAAATCCATGTGCTGCCTCCCTCCCTTCCACCCTCAAGAGAATGCCATGCTCAAGAGGCGAGTTGCCCTGAGATGCAGATGAGAGTTAATTTCAGAACTTCTTCCTGGTCTTTGTGTAGCCATAAGTGAGAAGATGGCTCTGAAGTGGGTGCCAGCACCTTCTACCGATGACTTTCAGAGGGCAGCCCAGGATGGCCAAAGAAGAATTAAAAGAGAGACAGAGACCACTGTAATTAATACTCTAATGGCTTTTCCCTTGGAGAGGAGTCTGTGAGGATGAGGTGGCATTTGGAGAATTGTCTTTCTCTTAGCATGGTCTACACTGTTTAGTCTCTGAGAATTCATATTTCTCATTAAAAGAGGTACAGGTGTATGTGTATATGTATGTTTGCTCATGTTCACATATCTGTGTGCCAATGTGGTTACATGTGTATATGGGTAAGTGGGTATGCTATCGTGTATGTATATATGTACGTGTGATGTCTATTATACTTTTGTTGTGGTTATGTAACAGTTGTGTGTGTGGGGGGGGGTTGCTCCTTTGCAGTTGTGTCTGTATTTGGAAATGAGAGTGGTGATCTACCAGTTGTTACTGGATGGCTAGGAAGAATCACCCCTGCTCACCTCCCCCTGTGAGAAACCTAGCTGACCTGCTTGGTGTGGCCAACCACCCCCCAAATGTCCCGCTGGTCTTCTCCCAAATGCACGCACACAAACACGAGCTCATCTCTTTTTTCTTTATTGAAATATAATTGATTTACAATGTTGTGTTAGTTTTAGGTGTACAGCAAAGTGATTAAACTATATATGTATATATATGTGTGTGCGTGTGTATGTGTATATATATATACATATATATATATATTCTTTTTAGGTTCTTTTCCATCATAAGTTATTACAAGATATTGAGCATAGTTCTCTTGTTATACAGTAGGTTCTTATTGGTTAACTTTATGTTTGTTTGCTTTTTTTCATGCTCACTTTTTTTAAAGCTTTGATCAAATCACTCAGTTTCTGGAAAGGAATTACAAAGATTACTGAAGCTCACAGACCAGCTGCTGAAAGGAGGGAGTGAATTCCAGGGTCAGGCCAATCCTCCAAGCCGAGCATGGAGCTTTCCCAGTGTGGGGTAGAGACTCACCTAGAAGATGTAAAGCAGGGGGCAGGCTCCAAGGAGGAGAGGGCCGCCTGGGCTAGGAGTCCAGACTCCCCATGGCTGGTTGATCTGGTCTTTGTGCTTTTCTTCCAGGGAGTGTGTGAGAGTCCTATGCACTGGGCAGTTTTGCATCTTCTGCTTCCGGTGTTGTCAGTCCTGTTGGTTACTGCCATCTCCCCAGGAAAGTCTGGCCTGGCTGTGCAGAAACAAGTGGCAACAGGGCCATACAAGCCTGTGTATCTTCTGCCCTCACTCCCACCCTTCAGAGGTGCCCCAGCCCCTCAACCTGCCCAGAGTACAAGCGGTGACCATCCCTAAGGTGCACAGAGGTCTTAAGGATGATGAACAAGGGCCAGAGAACACCCTGGAGAGGTAGACGGGAGACTAACTTTGAGCAGCCCCATGTGCCCTGTATGGAGGTAACTCACAACGGAGAGGCTAAGGTTGGGCTCCACCTACCCTGTTGCCGAGCCCGGGCCTTGGAGCATATGTATAGCTGAGAGAGGGTTTCCTGAGTCTGTAATGACTCCTATTATGCAAAAGGAACTTTAATATTTTCTCTTCTGTTCTATTTCATGTTTTGCCAGTGCTGTGAAAAACACCCAGCAAATTGGTTTTGGGATCCCCTGAAATTTCGTAATGAGTAGTTAGGAAAGTGCTTGCTGGAGTAAGTCAGGCAGGAGGCAGCAGCAGGCAGAGGAGCAGCTGTATCTTCATAGCTGAGGGGATGGGACCAGGGGGAGATAACTGAGATGCCTGAAGCTGACATTTAAAGAGGCACTCACTCTCAGGGTCGGCACCCAAGGGTAAGCACCTCCTCAAATTTTGTATCCCACCTACTTCTCTGGTCACATCCAGTCTCAGCCTTGTAACTAGGCACTTTCCCTGTGCCAGACTTTGTGCTAAGGGCTTGTGTGCACCATCACATTCCATCCTCCCAGCAGCCTCTCTTCTCACCAGGAAGACTGAACCAAGAAAGATACCCAGGGAATGTCAGTATGACGATTAGCAGCCCCCAGATCTGAGAGTCCCTTGGACAGCAAGGATATCAAACCAGTCAGTCCCAAAGGAAATCAACCCTGAATATACATTGGAAGGACTGATGTTGAAGGTGAAGCTCCAAAACTTTGGCCAACTGATGTGAATATCCAACTCATTGGAAAAGACCTTGATGCTGGGAAAGATTGAAGGCAAAAGGAGACGGGGTCAGCAGAGGTTAGAGAGCATCATCAACTCCATGGACATGAATTTGAGCAAACTCTGGGAGACAGTGAAGGACAGAGGAGCCTGGCGTGCTGCAATCCTTAGGGTCACAAAGAGTCAGACACGACTTAGCAACTGAACAACAATGAACAAGACATCTTGGGTGATTGATGACGGCACCAGGACAAAAAAGCAACAGGAATGGCTGGCTTGAGTGGGGAGGGCTGGCAGAGGGGCTGAAAATACCTGTATGAGAGCTTAAAAGTCACATACACAAAAAGCATATATATTCCCAGCACACAGATAGGAGATCAGCAGATAGTAACTGAGTTAGACGTAGAAGGGAAGGTAACAGTGACTTCTAGTTATGCTGACCTCAGGCAGAAAGAGCTTGACAAGGAGGACGCCCCTACAAATTCGCCTACTGCAGTTTCCTCTGTGAACATCCTTTACACCAACATCTCGGGCTGCCACACAGGACCACAGCTAGCCCACCGGTCACCTTCGTGTGAATTAGAAAAATGCACCCCTTCCTCTGGGCGCATGCAGCGCCCCAGCCTTCTCAGCAGCCCTAGTGCCATTGGCTCAAACGTCGTCTTGTTAGTTAGACCCTTAAGGGTCTTTCAAGTCCTTGCTTTTGAACCAAGTTCTATGTGAAGAGAAAAAAACAGGCCAGATCCCACTCCAGAGAAGCACAAAGGCAAATTATATACATGAACATGACCATTCATGGAATCCCTTTGGCAAATTCAGCATTTACAAGACAGTGGGCTCTGATGGAAACTGTTCCCAACCACTGTTCTTTCGCAATCCAGTGTCTTGGGTGGGGGTGGGAGAGGCGGACAGAGACCCCATTTTCTCTACGGAGAAGCATCATGAAATATAGCCCCAACCTTGTTCCCTGTATCCAAGCTTTCAGGGGCTTAGTATCCACTCGGATGATGACCTACCATGGGGATATGAACCCCATTAAACACCCAGACCCATTAGCCTCAGAGAAAAAACTAACTTCCCAGCCCTGGGTAGAGAGAATCGCTACTGTGTCCAGGAAAAGCCAACGGAGCCTGGGCCCCAGGAACCGTAATCATCCAAAAGCTACGACAGATATCAGATAAACGAGGTTCCGCCCTGCAGAGACCGGACTTGACAGGCCCATAAAGGCGGCCTAATACCCTGAGCCCATGTGCTTTTGATATCATGTCTCATTTTCTGCATGAATGAGAGACTCAGCCAAGGGAAGAAATCTTAAGTTTTCATTTATATCTCAGGAAGCCTGGCTCCCCTGCCGTGGGCAACCATGAGGGCCACCGCAGAGCTGGTGGCTGCCTGGCCTGGCACACACACGGAAAGAGCAGGGGTCCTCAGTGACTGCTCAGTAATTTAATGGGAAATGGAAACTCCCATGCCCTCCTGAGGCTGAGTCCTGACAAACAAGGATTCAGGGCTGAGTAAATCTGCAGTGAGCCCTGATTTCCTGGTGCTTTGAGGGAGAAAAGAAATCCAGGGCCCGTAGGTAAGGTCAACTCTGGGGCAGTCTGTCGAGCTTGTGATTAGTGACCCTGATCTGGATATTCAGGCCTTCTGCTCTCACTCCCTCCAGGAAAGGGAAGTAGAAAGGAATAGACACTTGGCATCTACTGTCAAGCTATAGGCCAGCGTCTCCACCTCTAGTCTTTAACTATTATTCCCACTTGACAGATGGGAATACTAAGTCACACAGATAGTGTCAAAGCCAAGCTTCTGATGCCCCTCAGAAAGCCAGCAACCTCTGGGCTCTCCCTCATGACAGCCTGCCCCCAAGTAAAGATCTGCTAGCAGTCATTCACATGTCAGTGCAGAAGGCACCAAGCGCTTGGCTTCCCAGGTAGCTCAGTGGTAAAGAATCTGCCTGCCAGTGCAGGAGATGCAGGAAACATGGGTTCAATCCCTGGGTTGGGAAGATGCCCCGGAGAAGAAAATGGCAACCCACTCTAGTATTCTTGCCTGGGAAATTCCATGGACAGAGGAACCTAGCGGGCTATAGTCCATGGAGTTGCAAAGAGTCAGATACAACATATGCACGCAAAAGTCACCAAAGGCAGAGGCAGCTGAAATCTGGTAGGAAGAAGGATGCTGCATTGAAGGAAAGTGTGTGTGCAAAACAAGCATGCTGAGTTGACTCATGTCCAGGGGACCCCTCTCTGAACTTGAGCATTCCAAGGCCCTATGCATGGTTTTGCCTTTGCAATTCTGTATTCTTACCCCCCAAATTTTAGCAGCTTTAAACTTGAGACTTCCCTTGCTACACGTATGCAGATTGTGTTTTACTGGGGAGGTGGCTTTGGAGATGGTGCTGATGGAGATGATGGATATGTGTATATATATATGGCTGAGTCCCTTCGCAGTCCATCTGAAAGTATCGCAACATTGTTGACCAGCTGCCATACCCCAACACAAAATAAAAAGTTTAAAAAAAGAGCTGTGTGCCTCCCCCCAGGTGTTGGTCTTTGTGGAAGCTGGAAGCCCAGCCAGGTATCCTCCTTGTCCCTTTTGGCTTCGGTGGGGAGGGGCACCGTCCATGGGCTAGAGCAGACAAGGTGCAGGAGACCCCCTGTGTAAGGACACCCGAGGGGACCAGAGGGCCAGGCCTTGCCCATCCTTCCAGGAGCAAGTGGTCCCTATCCCAGGGCTGCCATCCCATCGCAAATGCCCACACACTGGCTTTGGACAACAGGACAGAAGTTCAAAAGGCCACAGCTCTGGAGGCCAGAAGTTCAAAACCAAGGTGTCACAGGGTTGCTTCCTGCCAGAGGCTCTGAGCGAGAAACTGTTGCAAGCTGCTCTCCGGGTGGTTGCTGGCAAGGTTTGGCTTCCCTTGACGTGCCTATGAATCACCACAATCTCCACCTCCACCTCCACAGGGCACCCTTCCCTGGCTCTTTTGTGTCTCTGTCCAGTTTTCCATCTCCTTATAAGGCTATCTTAATCCAGCATGCTACTGCTGCTAAGTCGCTTCAATCATGTCCGACTCTGTGAGACCCCATCCCTGCGATTCTCCAGGCAAGAACACTGGAGTGGGTTGCCATTTCCTTCTGCAATGTATGAAAGTGAAAAGTGAAAGTGAAGTCGCTCAGTCGTGTCCAACTCTTAGCGACCCCCTGGACTGCAGCCCACTAGGCCCTCCATCCATGGGATTTTCCAGGCAAGAGTACTGGAGTGGGGTGCCATTGCCCTCTCCAAATCCAGCATGACCTCATCTTAACTTGATCACATCTGCAAAGACCCTGTTTCTGAACAGGTACTGCAGGGTGGGACTTTAACAGTTCTTTGGGGGGACACAATTCTACCCACTGTAGGAGCTGGGGTCCCCTTTGCCAGAGTGCCCTTGTGGACTCCTGGCCCTGTCAGTGGAGCCTCAGTGGCTTCTCAGTCCATGTGCTATGGCCCTGCTCAGGGGCCTGTGTGAGCAGGGCTGATCCCAGTGGTTCATCTTGCCCTGGATGGGAGAAGTAGCCAGTCCGGCAGCCTGTCTCCAGGCTTTCCTGGCACACCCCAGAAAGCTTGAGGCTCTCATGGGTAACAGAGGAAGAGTGGGGCTTTCCCCTTCTCCAGTCACCCCACAAATCAAAGTAGATGTCCTCTGGAAGCCCCTCGATTTATCCACCTGCCATGGACTGAATGTTTGTGTCCCCCTCCCCCACAAAAAATCATACATGGAAACCTCGTCCCTAATGTAATGGTATTTGGGGATGGGGCTTTGGGGAGGTGATTAGGGCAGATATGAATGGGATCTGTGTCCTTATAAGGGACCCCAGAGAGCTCTCTTATTCCTTCAGCCACATGAAGACCGAGGGAGAAGATGGCCACCCATGAATCAGGAAGCAAGCTCTCATCAGACACTGAGTCTGCTAGTGCCCTGATTATGGACTTAGCAAATCTCCTGCCTCCAGAACTCCATGAAATAAATCGTGGTGCCAAAGCAGTCTCAGACTATACAGAAAGGAATGGCTGCAGCAGAGTGCCAATAAAACTTTATTTATAAAAACTGATGGACAGCTGGGTTGGCCCAAGGGCCATAGTTTACTGACCTGGCCTAGCTCATCAGTTATCGAGCCTGTCCCTTTGATTGTTAGAGCTTAGGATGGTCCCAAATTAGAGCTGTTCTAAATAAGTCTGCAGAGATCTTGGTGCTGACATCCCAGTGTACATTGCTGATTATTTTCTTAGGACAATGTCTCAGAAGAACTACAATTTGAAGGTTCTTGAGTTATACTGACAAATTCAGTAAGCATCACATTTTTCCTGTGGGCCAGGCCTTACACTTTGACCTGTACCTGGACTGGTCCACGACTGTTTTCCAGATGTCTCAAGCAGAATTTGTGTCTCTTCTCTCAGACTTCCAGTTCCTCAAGTGTAAGGATGTGACATTTTATTCTATTACATGCCTTGCCCTCAGCTTTTCCATCTTCCTCCTCTCCCCCACAAAGTTTGTGCACAAGTGAGTGTATACACACACACACACACACACACACACACACACACACACACACACACACGCACACACACACACATGCTTGCCCAGTATCTACTGTGACTGCACACATGAGATACACAAGGGAAACTGGGTAATAGCTGAACGAATGAACTCTATGTGTTTAAAACCCTAAGGAGGCATAAGCCAGATATGTGTGGCCAGTCACTGATACTTGAATGTAGCGGACCTTCATAAGTTAGATGATAAATAAACCTCACTCTTTCCCAGAAAACCCTGGGCAAGATGTCAAAGAAAATAATAATGATTTGTCCTAAAGTCCTGTGTTCCTCTTTGCTTGCCCAGGGATTGGTGCCACCCCTGCGCCACCCCTTTCCCAGAGAGGCCCTTGGAAAGACAGGGATGGCATGACCTGGGTTCCCCCCCTTCCTCTCTTTCACCAACCTCCACTGCTCCGGGTCCACACCACAGGGGACCCTCTCACCAGCTCTGCCATAATCCAGTTCATGAAAAATTTAAAATGCTCTTTTACATTTCTTTTCACCTTGAATTTTTTGTGAAACCAAATGGCGGTTTCCAAAGGTGAAAAACTGTTATTTTCCAAGGCAAATTCCTGTGAAGTGAAAATTGCTAGTTTCACACAGCTCTACCACTGATGACTATTATTACTGCGGGTGCTAGATTAACACAATTTGATCAGGAAAAAGTAAAACCTGGGTTATATTCCTAGCAGGCCTTAAATATTCCCATGGCCAGACTTTCACAGCCCAAGAGTGAAAGAGTGAGCGGGAGGTCTTCCCAAGGCTCTGGTCACCAGGCCCACCATCATTTCTCCTGTGGACGACTGCTGAAGCCAGTCCCCTACCAGGCACAGTCAAACTCAAGAACATGCCCTTATCCCCCCGAAGACTGGGATGGACTCTATAAAAAGCATTAACTCAGACCCTCTGAGAAGAGACATACAATGTTTGCTAGTCGTTAGAGAATGGGATAGAATTGCTTAAAACGGTGACCTGTATGGGAAAATACCTCCCCATGTATTAGTCCATAGAGCTGCCATGACAAGTACCACAGACTGAGTGACGTTTACAACACAAATTTATTTTTTCACAGTCAAGGACCAAGTCCAGGATCAAGGTGTCAGCAGAGTTGGTTTCTTCTGAGGCCTCTCTCCTTGGCTTCTAGGTGGCTATCTTCTTCCAAAGTCTTCACGTGGCCTTCCCTGTGTGTGTGTGTGTGTGTGTGTGTGTGTCTTAATCTCCTCTTCATACAATCCATGTTCAGCCGCTTCAGTCATGTCCCACTCTTTGTGACCCTATGGACTATAGCCCACCAGGTTCCTCTGTCCATGGGATTCTCCAGGCAAGAAAACTGGAGTGGGCTGCCATACTCTCCTCCAGGGGATCTTCCTGACCCAGGGATCAAACCCAGACCTCCTGCATTGCAGGCAGGTTCTTTACCATCTGAGCTACCAGGCTGGTGCCAAAAGGCGAGACTCCCGCTGCAGTCAGAAACAGGAGTGAATTCACATGTCACAAAGCATCATTCTTAGGGTTTGGACATGTGGAAAAGTGAAAGTGAAAGGCGCTCAATCGTGTCTGACTCTTTACAACCCCATGGACTACACAGTCCATGGAATTCTCCAGGCCAGAATACTGGAGTGGGTAGACTTTCCTTCCTCCAGGGGATCTTCCCAATCCTGGGATCGAACCAAGATCTCCCACATTGCAGGTGGATTCTTTATCAGCTGAGCCACAAGGGAAGTCCAACAGTACTGGAGTTGGTAGCCTATCCCTTCTCCAGTGTATCTTCTCGACCTGGGGTCTCCTGCATTGCATGCAGATTCTTTACCAACTGAGCTATCATGTGGATCTTAGCTTAAATATCGGAAAATCTGAGTCACTACTACCCTGATGTCAGAGATTATTTGGGCATTGTCACTTCCAATAGGAAGAAAAAAGTGCCCCCTTCAGGGGCTTTTGGGTGTCTCATTTAGGGGTCATGCACAGCACTGAGAAGTGATAGATGTCTTCAGTGACAAGCCATGGCTAACTGTTTTTGCATGCTTTCCTGGGTGTCTGGCTGTCAGCAGCCAAGATGGAGATGAAGAAAAAGCATCAGCCTCCACTTAAAAAAAGAAATTAATCTCCAAAAGGCCAACACCCTGAGCTCACCACAGAATGAGAGTTTTGTCACTTGTAAGTTCTGAAGAAATGCCCTCAGTTGGAATACCCCAAGAAGTTCTTGGCTATGAAAAACTAAGAGTCATTTTACCTAGAGTTAGGGTGAAGGCAGATTTTGGGTGGGAGGAAAGGGTACAATCCCAGGCTGTACATTTGGAGGGGGGGACCCTGCACTCTCCCCCTCTCTGTCGGCCCCCTGGAATCCCTGGGCTGGAGATAAGAGTCAGTGCTAGGTTGGGCCTGTGCTTTGCGGAGCTTCAGGGTAAATTTTGTGAGAAAAATGGGAGTCTTACTCCACACCTAACCAACAATAGGAAGCTGATTCCCCAAACTTCTCTTTGGAATGTTCTGGTAGGGACCACACCAGGTGGTTGGGGCCTCTCGATTCTCGCCCATTCTAATAAAACCTGAACCAACTTTTTATAAAGTCATTGAAAGAAATCCTGGCAGAACAGCTGACCCTCCACAGTGGAAAGAGCATGACCCACTCCCAGGCTACTCCTTGGCAAGGCCTGGCCCCTTGGCCTGGGCCCGTCTGCCCCGGCCATGGTCTGGCTTCCCCGGGGCTTCCTCCAGCACCCAGCTTGGGCAAAAGCATTTCCCAGCCTCTGCCCAGCACCAGCAACATCAGACTCACCTGGGAGATGATTAAAAATGCAGAATCACTGAATTGCCCCAGACCTACTGGATCAAGATCTGCCTCTTTGCCAGATCCCTGTAACAATTTGAGAAGGGCTGGTCTACTAGCAAGGAACTTAAGCAGCTAGTTCTGAGGCTTCGTAGAGAGAGCCCCATGCTGTGTGGACAGAGAAAACTAACAGTGGTTTATAAGCTCTAAAGTGAGAGTCACGGGGCAGACTCTGGTAAAATGTTCAGGATGAATAGCAGCAGAATATACTACTGAAGACAGAGAAGGACCCTCCCCAACCCTGCTGGAGAATGGAGCCAGCTGGTCAAAGATTCAGGGTCCTGAGCATCTCTTCTGCGCAGACCTGTGCTGAAATAAATGTTCTATAGGCTTTGCATGCATTTAATTCTTGCATCAGCCATATGAGGTTGACATTCGTATTATAAGTAAAAGAAATGGAGGCTTTTAGTTCAAGCCTCTGGAAAATCATTGAGGTGGCTCAATGGTAAAGAATCCGCCTACCAATGCAGCAGATACAACAGACTCCAGTTCTATCCCTGGATAGGAAAGATCCCCTGGGGAAGAAAATGGCAACTCACTCCAATATTCTTGCCTGGAGAATCCCAGGGACAGAGAAGCCCAGTGGGCTACAGTCCATGGGGTCACAAAGAGACAGACATGACTTAGTAACCGAGCATGCATGCATGTAATGTTGAAGATCCCTACTCCCTGCCTGTGTGCATGCGTGCATGCTAAGTTGCTTCAGTCATGTCTGACTCTTTGCAACCCCATGGACTGTAGCCTGCTAGACTCCTTTGTCCATAGATTTCTCCAGGCAAGAATACTGGAGTGGGTTGCCACGCCCTCCTCCAGGGGATTTTCCCAACCTAGGGATCGAACCCGTATCTCTTACATCTCCTGCATTGGTGGGCAGGTTCTTTACCACTAGCACCACCTGGGAAGCCCTTCCCTACTCTCTAAGATCCAGCAATTTCAATTCAATGTGTATGTCCTATAGAAACTGATCCACATGTGAAGTAGAAGGCATGCACTTAAATGTGCACAGAAGTGCTTTTATAATTTTAAAAAAAAATCAATAGAGCCCAAATGCTCATCAAAAGGAGGCTAGAAAAATACATTTTAATGTATTCCTACAACAGGATATTCTCCAGCAGGAAAAAAAAAATGGATGAAACACCGCCTTGTTTGATAGCAAGGATGAATCTCAGAAATATATGTTTAAGTGGGAAAAAAGCAAATCACACAAGACCTCAAGAGAGTACAATGCAACATTTTTAAAGCTTAAAAAAAAAACCAAACAAGCAAAAATAAGAAATATATTATTTAGGAGTGCGTATGTAAGTAGTAAAAAACCAAAAAGTTTGTGCTGTTTTCTGTTGTGTTCTGTTGTTTTATTTTTAAGGAAGAGAGCCATAGACACATTTCAAGATCACAGCTACCTCTCTTGTGGAGGCAGAGGGTTGAAGGAAAGAGGCCCACTGCTGATGCAAAGATATTAGGAAAAATCTACCTCTTAGGTTGTGAAGTGAGTTCTCGGGGATTTATCACTTATTCATATATTGTCTGTCTTCTCTTATATGTGTATATATATAATTTCCAAGGAGAATCAAAATGGTGAAAGCTGACATCAGAGAGACAATAGCTTGGCTAGGATTACACAGCTAGTAACTGGTAGCACTGGGGTTTGAACACAGGTGATTGACTGCAGAGTCCACGTAATCGTGAGCTGAGCTGAGCTGTCTCTTGTGTGTTTGGCTGCCCCCAAGAGCAGCTACAAATACAATATTATCTACAGGTATGACTACAGGGCCTGGGGATAGGGCGGGGTCCGGGGGGGCGGGGGAGTTGATATGAATGACCAAGGTGACTCCACAAAGGGACAGATGCAAACAGGTGCATGTCAGACATGCCTCAGGGTGAGGTCAGTGCTGGACTGTCCTCGTCCACAAGCTGGTTCCAGGGGACTACAGTCTGCCTCTGAATCCACCTGCCTTGTTCCACTGGATACACAATGACCCCAGCTCACAACAGGCTCACAAATCTGCCTGAATTTGCTCCAAGTTCCAGCGCTGTGCAGCTATCACAGATGTAGAAAATAAGGAAAAGAAACAGAAGGCAGAAGAGAGAAATAAGTATACCCTGTTCATTTTCACTTCATCATTCCAGCTCCTAATAGGGAGTTTCAGGAGCCCTTGCTTTTGGAAAACACATTGTAATTACTGAAAGAACTTTGACTCTCTCTCGCCTTCCTATCGGTCCATGTTGTGAAAAGCGCTCCATCCCTATCGACAGATAAGGAGGGCAGCACTCAGAGAAGATAAACAAATTGCCCAAAGTCAAGGCTGTGTGACCTTGGACAAGTCACTTTTCCTCTCTCTAATTCAATGTCCTCATCGGTAAAACAGAAGGGTTGACCCCGGTGATTCACAATTGACAATTGGCAGTTCTCTAGGAGAAAAGCAGGAGAAAATCCCCATCTCCCAGTCTGACTGATTCTTCAATACCTCTGCTTTAGGAAGACCTCATGGCTTCAAAATAACCAAAAAGGAAAAGGGAAAGACAACAACATACCAGGAAAATAAAAAAAAAAAAAAAAAAAAAGCCAACTCCTGCTGCTCTATTTGTCTTTTAGGCTCAGTTCTGGAGAGCCTAAGAGAATAATTCGGATTTCCTGTCCGTTGCTTGGCTTTGATAGCACACGGCCCGTCACCAAGCGAACACAAAGGAGGAATGAACCGGCATCGTCCCAGCAGCGGCGTGGCCAGCAGTGTGCAGAGACAATGGGCCCTGGTTTAATTTCCCCACCTCCTCCCCAACTGCACTCGAAGCAAAGTCAGATGACGCCTTCCCAAAAAGTGGAAGAGGAAAATATCAATCTGTTTCGGGGAAAGTTACGAATTGCATGTGCCTGGAATACTTGATATATGACTGTAGCCTGGTGAGCAACAAGTGATTCTGGCTGTTGCATTTGATCTTGGGATGGTAATATGCTCTCCTGACATCATCCAAATGGGGAACGACTGAGGATGTTTTATATAAGATGCTTGCAAACTTCAAAGGCCACTCTTAACCCCGAACCACCCCTCTTCCCTCCCTTTCTTCCTCCTTTCCCTCCAGACCCTCCTCTCCCTTCACCCAGCAAATTGTTTCGGGGCCAAAAGTGATTGTAGGACGATGAAGAATCAAGGAACTTGTGGCAGGTGGTACCACCTGTGTCTGAGCAACAGCCTCTCGGGCCGCATCTGCTCTGCAGTTGTGGAGGGAGGGAGGGGGGGCGGCATCTGAGAAGGATTCCCAGCCAGAGAGCCAGAAGCCTCGGCCGCCAGGGAGGGCAGCTGGTGGGGACGTGGTGGGGGGGAGGCCGGAGGACTCACTCACATCATTCTACCCTCCAGATCTGAGAGTCAGAGGAGGACTCTTTGGGGAACCAAGTGCCTGCATGCAGCCCCCCACATTTATCAAGATGAGGAAACTGAGGTCTGAAAAGACAAACTCAGAGTCGGCCACTGAGAGGTGGGGGCAGAAGCAGACCTCAGGTCCCCTGACCTCCAGCCTTGAATTCTTCCCCTTCACCAACCATTGCCCCCGTTCTTGGCCGATTGGAGAAAGTCATTCCATCCATCTTCTCCGTCCTTTGGATGAATGGGAGCTAACATTTAACCAGGGCTCCCTGCGCCAGGCACCGTCCTCAGCCACCTGCATGAATTAACTCATTTTGTCATCCTATTGATCCGGTGGTCCTCAGTGGGGGTGATTTTGGCCCCCAGGAGTGTCTTTATTATCATGAGTGGATTGAGGGGGCGCTACTGGCATGCCTTGGATAGAGGCCAGAGATGCTGCTCAATATCCAGCAATAGACAAGAGAGCCCCACACAACAAAGAATCATCCAGCATCCAACGTCAATGGTGCTGTGACTGGGAAATTGCATTAACCCTACATAGTATTTTATCATCATCATCATTATAGTAGTTATCTTGCTATAATAGTGGTGCTGCTGGTGATGATTTTCATCTTACAGATGTGGAAGCTGAAAACAGTGACATAGCCCCTGAGTGGCAGAGCCAGGATGTAAACCCAGGCTGTCAAACTTCTAAAGGAAATGGGACACAAGTTTTCTCTCTTTAGGAGGCCAAATTCATCTAAAAAAATCTCAGAAATACAGCTCAAGCCAAAGAACCATTTGCTCTCACCCAGATTCACTACGCTTCCCAGAGTGACGCACAGTTGGGGCACATTCTTTCGGCCTTTTTCTCTCTGCGTAGATGAATGCATAGAGCTCCAGGCCTGTTGTGTGGTTGGTGAGCACTTCAATGAAATGTCTCTGTATCTTTTGCAACTTTCTTTTTCTCCCTTACTTGTTGTCTTCGAAATCATTCTACAGCAGGACATGCAGGCAGACATGATTTTTAAGCAACTATTTAATAGTCGATAGTTTGGATATCCTCACTCCTCTACTGATGGACATTTGGGTTGTTTCCAGCTTTGGACTCTTTGAACCACATGATATGGTGGTTGGAAGTAGAGGCTTTGGGGTCACAGAAACCTGGATCTGAATTTTGGACTAGCTGTGTAACCATGGAGGAGTTCCTTGCATTCCTTGTCTGTCAAATGAGAACCTCACAGGATTAGAGTTTAAGTTTTCAATGACATTGAGTGAAAGGGATGAATGAAGTGTCTGGTACATAGGAAGTGCTCAAAAATGGCAGAATTTGCTATTATTTTTACCACACCTCAATTATTATTTGCATTATTACTATGATTCATATTATCATTATTAACCCAGTTAGTTAACAGTCTGCTGAAGCCAATTCACCCAGAAATGCCATCAAAATCCTTTAGAGAAAGTGGGCCAAATGATGGCGTTTCCCATGTCCAAAGACTTGAAACACTTTCCCAACATGAACTGACTCACTCAGCTACAGGGCACCCATCAGGAAACTGGGGGGCGAGAGGGGCTCACGTTGCTAAAGCAGATTTAGTGTGGACCACCTCCCACCTTGGGATTCCCTTGTGGCTCTGCTGGTAAAGAATCCACCTGCAGTGCAGGAGACCTGGGTTTGATCCCTGGGTTGGGAAGATCCCCTGGAGAAAGGAAAGGCTACCCACTCCAGTGTTCCGGCCTAGAGAATTCCACAGACTGTATAGTCCATGGGGTAGCAAAGAATTGGACACGACTGAGCAACTTTCACTTCACACTTCACACCTCCCACTTCAACCAATGCAGAAAGGCCAGCATCCATGGAAGATTCAGGGGATGGGTTTTCAAAAAAAATCAAAGGAAAAGAGGACAGGGGAGTTCTGCGCCCGGCTGACAGCTGAACTGAACAAGATGAAGACGTGGTACTTGACAAATCCAGCTCATGACTCAGTGAACCATGGTGACTAGGGGTCCTGACGGCCAAAATTTCTAATCACACCTGCGATTCAAGGAGAGGCCAGATGGGAATGGTTCTGAGATGGTTCAGCCTCTGAGATGGTTCAGAGGCTGAGGCTGGCCTTGGGGCTGAATTTTGTAAACAGGGCTCTGTTCAGCTCCTTCTTGGTTTTTCCCTAAGTCTCCCACATTCCTTAGGGATGGAGGGTGGAGGGATGCCTCTTTTAGGGGCCTGAGGTAAGAGTTCTAGAGCAGAAGCTTGCCAAGGGGTTTGCAAACTAAGGCACGTGCCAAGAAAAGAGTGCCAATCTCTACTGTTATTACTGCCCATATCCTTGAGGGGGGGGAGAGAGGGGGCAGAGGGCAATCATAACATATTCCTGGTATCCTTCCCTACCCATCCTCCTTCTGGGTCTGGATGATGAGGGATCTGCCACCCTGGCTATGAAAGTGGGGTCATACCAGGGTGGACCAATCACAGCAGAACCTTACCTAGAAACAGCAACTGCTCTGAGGGCAACACCTGACTCAAGATGAAACCATCACAGATCTCCTGGATTTTTTTTTTCCAGACTGGGAGGAGAGGGGTAATAGCTCTCCTTCCTAAGGTAATAGACCCTGTGGATCTGTCTCTAGAGCTGCTAATGGCCAAAGAGGCATCTAAGAGCACAAGGCCAGGGCAGAGACTTCCATGGAGACACAGCGGGGGAGAATCTCGTGGCTATTCAAATACCCAGAAGCACTCCTCTTTATATTCCCGGTTACCTGAGCTAATTGATTGGTGTTTTGTTTTGTTTGAGTTGCGCTCTGTCACTAGCAAATAAAAAGGGTTCTGAGTAAATATATCAACCAAGTCCGGTAAGTAAGTACTGTGACTGGCCGTGGCCTCAGGGACACTCAGAGACCAGGAGATCCAGAAAGGTCACTGGTGACCAGGTAAGCATGCGTTCCTCAAAAACCACTCTCCTTTTTCAGAGAGGGGAGGCTTGTTCCATCCAAAGCAAAAGCCAGACCCATCAGTCTCAAGCCATGCATCCTGCAGTCCTGTCAGTGTGCCAGAAATGATTTTCCTGGTGCCAGCACATGAGGAAGACCCTCACGCTCAGAGCTGAGCTGAGAGCAGGCATAAAAGCCCAGAGAGGACCTGAATCCTAAGGAAGGAAACAGACTTCAGCCAGAAAGAGACTGGAAAGAAACATACTTCTGAAAGACCAAAATGGAGGTGAAGGAAGCCTCCCTCTGGACTCCAGGATCATAGGCCAGTCAGCCAAGGGGAGCTTGGCAGCATTTATTTGGGGACTGGAGGTCTGCAGGTCAGACTTTAGGTACCCTGTTACTACCTGGGCTATCTCCAGGATGGCACCTGTGCCTGGTTTTCTACCTGGCTCTGCCCCTCCCCAGCTGTGTGTCTGGATGAAGGATACATGTAACCACACGTGTGTATACCCTTGTGCTTCCCAGGACCTGAGAGTGGGGCACTGGGATGACACAGCTATTGCACGAGTGTCTGTGAGAGGTGGCAAGGGCAGGTGATGTTCATAAATAAGGCGAGTACATGTGGGTGAGTGGACATGGGTGCCCTACAGAGGGTAGATGAGGGACAAAGAGTGATAAGTACTTGGAAAGGAGGTAAAGGATAGTGAGGGGAGTGTGAACACTGTGTGTGTGTGTGTGTGTGTGTGTGTCTGTGTGTGTGTGTGTGCACACGTGCCTGCACACGACAAAACAGGCCTCAAAAATGGAGGGTACCACTTGACTCAGTGAAGTGGAGTGGGTGGGATGTGTCTGCTGGGTGTATATGGTGGAGCTGGGGGATGCGAGTGAGGGGTCTGCTGGCAGTGAACAGCCCCCAAGGGGAGTCCCTACTAGTCCTTCCAGGTGAGGCAGCAGACAATGCCATACATCAGGCCCCCTCCTCCCAGACCCTGCACCCCAGGTAACTGGCTTTCCTAGCCAGGGCCAGGGTGGTGCACCCCAGGGCCTCCTGGCCTGGCCAGCTACCTGAGTTAGTAAACCAGCCCAGAAATACCAGCCTGATTCCTCACCCCAGGGTTTCAACACACCTCATGTTTGGCCTGGAGGCTAGGGAAATGAACTTGTCAGGAGAGACAATCTAATTTTCTTTTCCAGTCCTAAGGCACCTTCTGGATGCATCAGAAAGAGGGGGTGAGCAAACCTGAGGTGATGATGATCAGTCTGGCGGCACTGTCTTTTGGTGAGCTTCCCACAAGGACTTCCAAGGGGGCAGCTAAACCTATGGTCTTCAAGAACCAAGAGGTCTGCTTCCATTGACATGACTGCCCGCTGTGGCTGTGTTCGGGCCCCTTTGGAGTCCCCCACCTTTGCAAGGGAAGTGTGGGAATCTCTGGGATCTATAAACCCATCTCCAGAGACCAGAACCACCAGGAAATCAGAGCAACTCATTTCTGGGCTGAGAAGCTGGGTCCCCAGGCATCTCATTGGTACACAAGTTGGAACAGGCCTGGTCTTAGTCACATCTCCACTTCTAATCCTGGTCCACGTCCAACACCGGCATGCCAAGTGGCTGAAATATTTGGTCCTTCCTGGTTGTCCATCTTCTCCGCCCCACCCATATTCCCGCAACCCAAGCCTTTTCCACCCAAACCCAGGGCCACTCCCCATCCCGCCCACTCCTGCTGGCCCTGGATTGACAGGGTCAGGGGCCAGCAGGAGGTGGGCCACTCTCTGCTTTCACAGGAAGGCTCCCCGGGGAGACCCCCTCATCCTGCTGAGCTCTGTGCGTGACCCACACCCCAATTCCTTCCTCCCTCCCAGATGATGAAATCATAGCCTCGATCTGGACCTGTTCATGCCACAAGACAAACTGTCAAAATGTTTTGATCTAATTGGGTCTTTTTCAAGTCAGCTGAAAACCATCAGGCGGGGAACCAGATGGAGCTGGTGATTAATGAGGGACATTTGGTTGCTTCTCCACATCCATCATGGAGCCCCATTTGGGCGGGTGTGTTCTCATCCTCCGCCACGAATGGGTATGACCAGGCAGATAACTGAGGCCCCACTTCCACGCTTCCATGGGCTTCTCCCCTGAGGCTCCAAAACCCGGGGTCCAGGAATGACGGCTCCTGAACAGGCCCCTGACTCAGAGATAGCCTCGTGTCCACAAGTGGCCCTGGGCCCATTAGGGACCACATGTGACACTGCCAGGCTCCAGCGCAGGTAGGGGACAGAGGGGAAGAGAAAGCATTTCTGTGAGCCCCGGGGACATTCTGGCTGCAATGACCCCGGGATCTGGGTTTGCAGGCTCTAATGCTCAGCCCACGTGGCCACCGTCTCTTTGTCTGAAAGGCACTCTGCTCTGTTGTGGAAGGTCTGAGCCAGTTTCTATGAACGTTTTCTTCACAGGGAAGCAGGCTCAGAGCCAGCGTCCAGAGGCCTGACTGTTGGTGCAGCCTGGGCCTCCCACTTGCTCTGTGATTTTTCAGTGAGATCCACTCCTCTCTGAGCTTCTGGTGCTTCATGGGGCCTAGTCCTTGAGCTGGTTACTGCTCTGTGCCGAGGGCCCTCACTCGCACCCCAAACCTCCCCATGCATATGTGCTCAGTCGCTCAGTCTGATTCTTTGCAACTCCATGGGCTGCAGCCTGCCCAGCTCCTTTGTCCATGAAATTTTCCAGGCAAGAATATTTAAATGGGTTGCCATTTCCTACTTCAGGGGATCTTCCTGACCCGGGGGTCGAACCTATGTCTCCTGCATTGGCTCTTTACCTCTGAGTCACCTGGGAAGCCCTACAAATCTTCCCAGATGAATGCTTTTGGTTAAAATTTCACACTCACCCAGAAGTGGTTCCCAAGACCCAAGGATTTGTTTTTCCTGATGATTTTCTTCTTTGATCAGCAAGACTCAGTGAAGTGGAATTTACTGTGGGATTCATTTTAGGTGGCTGGGAAGCTGGCTCCTTTCTAAACAGCCATGGATCCTTCCTCCCCCACACTCTGGGGGTCTCTCACCTGAGGGCCCAGGCCTAGAATGAGGAAAAGCTGGTGTGAGGATGGCAAGGGCCTTGCAGTCAGAAGACCTGACCTCAAGCCCTGCCACGGCCCACTTCCTGCCTGTGTGGCCTTGGGCAGGTTGTACCTATTCTCAGATACCCTTTTTTCACATCTGTAAAATGGAATCATCACACCGACTTTCTTGGGGTTATTATGAGGCTTAAACAATACAATGCTTGTGTACCATTTTTTTTTTTTAGATTCCACATATAAGTGATATCATATAATATTTGCCTTTCAGACTGACTTCACTTAGTATGATAATCTGTAGGTCCATCCATGTGGCTGCAAATGGCCTATAGAAAACAGACTTATGGTTACCAAAGGGGAAGATGGGGGGGGATAAAACGGGAACTGGGGATTAACAGACACACACTACTGTACATAAATTAGATAAACAAGGACCTACTGTACAGCTCAGGGAATTCTATTCAATATCTCGTATAACGCATAATGGAAAAGAATCTGAAAAAGAATATATATATATATACACACACATATATGTAACTGAATCACTTTGCTACACATCTGAAACATTGTAAATCAACTATATTTCAACTTTAAGAAAAAATAATACGATCCCTGTGAAAGCCCTTTGCCTTGGAAAGTAGATTTCCTGGTATGAATTTCCATTACTATTCTGTGGCCACATCCGGCGGGGGGTAGAATGGTGACCCCTGGACCCCCAAACTGATTTCCCCTTCTGATCTATGAAATTCCCTTAGTACAGGTTTTCCCAGCTTCGATACTGTTGATGTTCAGGGTAGGCTAAACCCTCTTTAGGGAGGCTGTTCTGAGCCCTGTAGGATAATTAACAATATCTCTTGCCTCTGCCGCTAAACGCTAGAAGCAGCCCCACTCCACCCAGTCTTACAACAACTGAAAATATTATAGACGTTGCCCAGTGTTCTGTACTGGGGGGACTATCAGCCCTGGTCAAGAATCATCGCTTCGGTAGGACCCATGGTATTTCTGCCCTTTGACATGACGGGTGGCCTGGAGAGAAGGGACATGGTGTTACCAATTCCTCTAATGAGCTGTGTGAGCTTAGACAAGCCCCTCAACTCTCTGGGCCTCGGTATCTCATCTGTGAAAAGAGGAACATGGGAATGAGCTGCCCTGTTAGGGTTTCCCGACTTGGGGCTGAGTCCTTTCCCAAGGAGCAGTTGTGTCGGGTGGGGGAAGGGTTGGGGACCTAGTAGGCAGGAGGCATGGGAGGAAAGGATGGAAAGACGAGAGCGTCTACATCATGAAGCTCCCATCTCCCCAGAGGCTGGCCTGGTGGAGAACTGAAATTCTTGCTTCTCACAGTTCCTTCAGAAGAGAATATGGAATCTATAATATAATAGAATAACTGCCAGTGGTCACTGAACCTAATAAGGAGGCACTCTGCCATGCTTTTTACATGCCTCATTTCATTTAGTCTTCACAACCACCCAAACGGCCCTCTGAAGTAAGTTTAATTATTGCCCATTTCACAGATGAGGATGCTGAGGCTCAAAGTGGGTGAGTGAACAAAAGGTGTATATGGTGGGAAAAAGCGAATGAAGAGAGCCCAGAGGAAAATGGAAGACTTGTCCTAAAGCAAAGTCCTGCACCACTTTGATTAAGCTTCTGCTCCAACTAGAGAAAGATTCTCTCTTGATTCATGCCTCTGATAATAAAAGAGATGCCAATTACAAGCCTCTGCTACCATTGATTAGTTCTGTGTTGCTGGAAACTAGGTATGTTGGAAAGATAAACCAACACCACAAAATTTCCACGTGGCTTTGGCACAAGCCTTTTGGGTTCTCCTTGCTGCTCTCCCAGGAAACCCCAAATCTTCACAAGCCCTCTGGGGCCTTCAATTTCCTGTCCTTGCCCCAGCACAGAGGCAAGAGGCTGCCAGCCCTGTATTTCAAACTCTGCCTGTGTGCCGAGCCATAATACTCTTCCTGTTGGTGACTTAGCTTCTCTTCCTCCCACGAATATACTTGGGGCTATTTTGGAAGGATTTTGCCATGACAGCCTCTGAGTGCTAATGAGTGTGACTCCAGAAGAGAAATTTCCATTAGTAGGTAAGAAAAGAAGACAAATAACCTTGAAATTTAATAAGCAGTACTTTGTCTTGTATTTTTTAGGGTTCTCCAGAGAAACAGAACCAATAGGATATAAATAGACAGATAGAGATAGACATATAGATGATAGATATATAGATGTTGTTGTTCAGTAGCCAAGTCATGTCTGACTCTTTGCAACCCCATAGACTGCAACACGCCAGGCTTCCTTGTCCCTCACACATATATAGAACTGTATACAAAGATATATAGATAGAGGTATTTATTTAGAAGAGGAGGTTTCTGTTCATAACAGGAACCAGCTCACATGATTATGGATGCCAAGAAACTCCATGATCTGCCCTGTGCAAGCTGGAGGTCCAGAAAGTGACGTGAAAGTCGCTTCAGTTGTATCCGACTCTTTGCGACCTGGTGGACTACAGCCCACTAGGCTCCCCTGCCCACAGAATTCTCCAGGCCAGAATACTGGAGTGGGTAGCTGTTCCCTTCTCCAGGGGATCTTCCCAACCCAGGAATTGAACCCAGGTCTCCCACATTGCAGGTGGATTCTTTACCATCTGAGCCACCAGGGAGGTCCAGAGAAGTGGTAGTTAAATCCAGTTTAAACCCAAAGGCCTGAGAACCAGGGAAGCCAATGGTATATGTTCCAATTTGAGTCCAAAAGCCCAGGAATTAGAAGCATTGATGTCCAAGGTCAAAAGAAGATATATGTCTCTGCTCAAGCAAGAGGACACATTCACCTTCCTCCACCTTTTTGTTCCATGTAGTCCAAGGGTTTAGATGATGCCAATCATATGAGTGAGGGTGATCTTCTTCACTCAGGCGACCAAATCAAATACTAGTCTCTTCCAGAAATACCCTCACGGACACACCCAGTCATAATGTTTTACTAATTATTTGGATGTTCCCTGGCCCAGTCAAATTGACACACCAAAAACTGACACACCAAATATCGACCATTACAGCCCCTTATCTCCTAGCAATGTCCTACATGCTAAATTCTACCCGGCGCTCAAGTTCAAAACTAAAGTTGTTTTGTGGTTATATCCTTCATTCAACAAATACGTCCTAAGTGCCTGCTACATGCAAGGCAATGGGCTGGGTGATGCTGAGAATATAGGGGGTAAAGGACATGGGTCCTGCTCTCCCACGGCATATACTCTCAGAGGACAGCACACACAATAAAATATGGCCAAAGAAGAAGAGACCTGCAGATCCATGGGAAGACTTCCTGGAAGGAAAGACTTCCTGGGAGGAATGGGCCTTGAAGGATGATAATAGATGGTGCCTCACCACCTTGCTTCAAATCTCATCTCGGACGTTCAGCAGCTGTGTGACCCAGGTAAATTACTTAACTTCTCTGTGCCTCCCTTTCCTCATTTGTAAAGTGGGCAAAAAAAAAAAATAACACCAACTCCATTGGATGTTGTGATGATTCACTGAGTTAATACATGTATAGTACAGGTCTTGCCACATAGTAAATGCTCAATAAAAGTGAGATAGGAAATGATTATTATCTGTTAAATGGAGTAACAAAAGGTCTTATTTTGCTGCCAGGATAAAGGTGAGATAATTCAAGTAAAGCATTTCAGACAAGGCCTAGCACATGCTAAGCACTAATGTTGCTATTTTTCTTAACCGTGTTGTCCTGTTGGCGGCAGAGGTACAGAAAGGAGGAGTGCGAGGCAAGCAGGGCGAAACATTAATTAGCTCCCCCTCGTCTCCTTCCGGGTCCCAGGTCCTCTGTTTAGCCCCACGCCCTAGGCTGCTAAGTGTCATCTCTCCGGTTCCCCAGCTCTGAATCGCCCCCGGAAGCTGGTGCAAAGGGAAGGCTGGTTTCGGCCGCTCTCTTCTGTTCTCAATCAAATGTGCCGCTTTTCTGCCTGGGTTCACACATTGTAAAAAGCAGCCGTGTGCGGATTGCTCAGTGTCCACACGTCGGGCTCCTGACCCGCTGATGGCTCCAGAGCCCATTATTGTAATGGATTTGCTGTTGGGAAGAAGACGGGGTTGTCCGCCTAATAAACCCCTGCCCCTGGTGGATCATGTCCAGCAGCCCATCTTCGATACAGGTTTTCACTCTCGCGGATTTGTTTCGTGATTTCTGAAAGACAGACAAGCTCTAATAAGTGCCCTGAGATACAGGCAAGACAGCACCGAACTGGAACAAGAAACAAGACTTTTTGGAGCAATGATTCAAGTTCTTTTTTTTTCTGTCCACCTTCTAAAAGTGTAATACTGTCTTGCTGTTAGGTTTTTTTAAAAAAAGGAAGTACTGCTAATGAAATGCATAGAAAAGTAAAAACATGTCATGCAAATTAGACACCTTTGGGGATTCTGAAAAACTTGTCTGAAGGGCTAATTAAGAAGCTATTAAAAATAATTAATAATAATCTGCTTTTCCCAAATTCTTTTCAGTTCAGAAGTGTAAGTGATGCCATTTTTACTTCGAGTTTTAAAACCCATAGGCTGAAGTGGCTGATCCTTCATTTACCGTTTACCCGGAAGTCTTTTCTAAACTTTTCGTGATGGGGAGTGGGGGTAGGTAATCCCATTCGTGTCCTTCCTTCCTTGGTTTTTTTTTTTTTTCTGCGTCAGCTGGTTCAAGCAGCAGATCGTTCCACAAATGCAGTCAATGTACCATCGCAGGAGTGGTTCTAAAGTCTCACTGGGGGAAAATTGTTGTGAGTTACAGGAAATTAAAAAATTCTTGCAATACCAACCCACTTCTCAAAGTCAATCTGTGGTATCCCCGCGTCCATTCGACTCTGAAGTCAGGCCAGCGTGATTTTTTGAAGAGTAATTTCCAGCCTTATAAAGGGTCACGCCGTGTATTGAAGCCACATTTACTTCCGTGTTTTGTAAATTTCGAACTCATTACTGAACCTTTTGTCTCTCAGACCCCCGTGTCTGCCTCTCACCTCGCCCTCATCAATCTGAGCCTTAAAAATCTAATGAAAAATGCCGAGACACATTTTGCACGTGGATATGCGTTAAAACACAAATTGTTACTAACCTGAGGAGGAACTGGCCCTCCAGGACGGGCGGGAGAGGCAGGCCACTGTTCTTCAGAGCCAGCGCACTGCTGGTCATGGCTGCAGGTCCTTGGGAATACAGAGAGAACAACAGGACTTCCCCACTCTCCTCTGAGCCTCAGGGTTCTGGGCCTTTGAGATAAATCCACCATAGCAGCTGCTCCACAAGATTTCAAACTGTTCACGCCCTAAGTACCAGGCTGGAAGACAGCAGTGTTGCCATGTTCCCTCTAGAAGGCACGTGTCGGAAGTCTCCATGCCTCCACAGTGTTCTGACCCAGGAGCTCAGTTCAGCTGTGGTCACCTTGAGAATGTCATACGGTGCCTTGGACTGAACAGAGAAACACACCATTGAGCTCTGTGATTTGGGGGACATTAAGAAGAAGCTGGGAAGGATTGAGGGCAGGAGGAGAAGCGGGCAACAGAGGATGAGATGGTTGGATGGCATCTTCAACACAATGGACGTGAGTCTGAGCAAACTCTGGGCGACAGTGAAGGACAGGGAAGCCTGGCATGCTGCAGTCCACAGGGTCGCAAAGAGTCAGACATGACTGAGCAACTGAACAATGACAAAAAGAAGTTAATGAAAGCTGTGTGAACCTCTCCTAAACACTCACACACACCACATACAGAATGTCTCTCTCTCTCACCCTCACTTACTCTCTCTTGCACTTCTTTTCCAAGAGCCCACACTAAACTCCTATGATACAGGTAATTATCACACCTGACTCCCTTCACCTGGGTAGCAGAGTGGTCAGCTTAGTGAAATGAAAAGAATAGGAAAACTGTAGGCAGGTTGACTTAAGTCTGCAACTCAGTTCTGCCATTTCCTGGCTGTGTGGCCTTGGTTGAGTCACTTAACTGTCTCTGAGCCTCAGTTTCCTCTCGTGTAAAATGGAGATGATGATACCTACCCTTCAGGTTTGTGTTGAGAATGGGTCGAAACATAGGCAAAGTGCCTGGCGCCAAAGCTGACACAGAGTGGGGCTCCCTCCGTGGGTGGGAGGCTGTGTTTTGGTTCAGATGGTTCTGGGCTCTGATTTGGGGTGGGGGATGTCGATCCATTAAGGTGGTGGCTGGAGAATTAGAGCTGAGTGCTGCCCTGCAAACTCTGGATTCAGGGATAGAAGAGCTCTGTTCTTTAACACCCTGCCTGACACCTCCTAATGAAATGTAAATGAGGGTTCTAACAAGCCTGGCATTTGCTTTGGGAAAAGGTGCGAGCAGATAGTCACAGCCAGGGCAGTGAGCGTCCTGGGGTCTGAGTGGAGCTGGTTTACAGAAAGAGGACCTCAGCTGCTCCCCGAGAGTGGCCCCAACTGGAGGGTTTGAAGAGGCTTTCCCTCTCCATTGGAGGAGGAAATGGCAACCCACTCCAGTATTCTTGCCTGGAAAATCCCAAGGACAGAGGAGCCTGGCGGGCTATAGTCCATGTGTCATACACAACTGAGCACACACGCATGGACACTTCCCTCTCCAAAGAGATGAGCTCAGCCTTCTTTCAGTACACCTGTCCCTTCAGGCCTTCCCATGAATCACCATCCGAGCAGAAGGGCCTGGTGACCTGACAGCAAGTGGGCACATCTTGAGCCTGGGGGTCAGCCTGTTCCTCCTACTCCTGCCTACCTTGGGCAAGTGGGAGAAGGGGTGCTTGGACAGAGTCCATGCCCATTGCCATCATGGGACCTGCTCTCATCAAACCTGTATAAACACAGCCTCCTCAAGCCCAGAAGCCAAGAGGCCAAGGCCCACGAGGACTCCACCCAGCAGGGCTCTCCCGGGGCACCTTCCTGTCCGGAAAGAAAGTGAAAGTGTTAGTTGCTCAGTTGTATCCGACTCTTTGCAACCCCATGGAATGACTGTAGCCCGCCGGGCTCCTCTGTCCATGGGATTCTCCAGGCAAGAATACTGGAGTGGGTCGCCATACCCTCCTCCAGGGCATTTTCCCGACCCAGGGATTGAACCTGGATCTCCCACATTGCAGGCAGATTCTTTACCATCTGAGCCATCAGTTCCCCTCAAGTGTGAAATCCTCCTGGTCCAGGAGAGGATGTGGCCCTTAAAAGAAACACGTATACTACGGTTGCCATACAGGCATGAGCCCTGTGGGTAAAGACACAAGGGATAACTAGGCTGACCCTTCAGAGTGAGCCAAACATCTGGGGCTGTTAGAGCAGCTGTTTGGAGCTGTTAGCCAGTGGTCTGGGAAACTCACCTGTATTCATTTCTCTGCCTCACCTATGGCTGGAGTGTGAGAACCACAGCTTTACAAAGGGTGCACTGACCTTACTGCCCAGCACCTGAATCTTGGCTCAACCAGTGTTCTGGGCTCCCAGTCCTCCCAGAGCAGAGGTTCTGGGGTTGCTGTGCTGCACTGGGACAGAAGCCCAGAGGAGAACTGGAGAGACCCACAACTCAACATGCATTTAGCATCACACTTGCAGACTCACTAAGGATCAGAAGGGGACCAGTGAACCTGACTACATTTTGCAAGGGATATTGACTGCTGTGGGGGAGGAGCTTCTGAACTGTGAGAGGACCAGAAATTGCCTAACACAGAGGAATGCCATAACTAGCTCATTATTCTGTACTTACATATGCATCCATCTTTTCTCGAGGGCAGGAATTGAAACTTATTTGGCTCGTTCCTCAGACTTAGCGAGGAATTGTTTTTTAATAATTTTTTAAATTGATGAATCAGTGGCTAAAAGAACTAATCACCCACAGAAAAGCACTGCCCAGCATTCAGCCTGGGACCAGACATGAGCTGAAACCCTCAGCTGTTCTGTCTCTTGGGATCCTGTGGTCTCCATCCCCAGGGCTGCCCTTCAAGCGGGATGGAATCTAGAGTAAGGAAGGTCATTTGTGCCCTGCCCCCTCCAGAGCTTCTGGAGCTTCTTTCGGGGTCCCCAGCAGGCTTGCTCTGGCTGCCGTGGCCCTCCAGCCCCCCTCCTCCCCAGGAGCAGATCCACAGTCTGACATGTGGGGAGCCAAGACCTGGCCCGAAAGAAGGCCAAGCCCTGCTGGGCCCTAGGAGTGTGGATGCTCGGCTTACAGGCTACTGACTGCCGCTAGGTCACTGCCCCTGGGCTGGCCTCTGCAAACCCCACCCTGCTGGGGCTCACCGCTCTCCTCACTCAGACCTCAAATGTCACCTCCTTCCCCACACCCCAGCAGAGACGGCCCCAGTCCAACAAGCCTTCAGCACATGATACACAAACGTGCTCATTTTGATCTTCCCACCACCTCCGAACTGCTGTGGAGGAGATGATGGGAATAGAATCCCCGGGGAGCCCTTGGGGCCTAATGCATCACATGTGCTGAGAGAGGCCAGGCTGGGCAGACATTTGCAGCTCAGCTCCTGACCCTCCTGGGGCCCCAGCTCCTTGCACTTGGGCTGAACTGGGGGACCAGGAGCAGGAGGCTGAGCAAGGAGGACTCGCTTCTCCCAACCAAGGCCACCAGGGCACACGGCCCAGTGCCTCTGGGCTGTTCCAAGGCAGGACATTTTCTGGCAACTTCCTAGCCGATTCAAATCCAAACAGACAATAGCATCTCTTCCTTGTGTTTAAGCCCAGGAAGGGAGACGTTGAAGGTGTCTGGGCCACTGACTCAGCTGTTGGGGGGGGGGGTTCAAATTAAAAATAGAATTGATCATAATCCGCAGATTCGAGTTCCTCCCACTAAGCCAGGCACCTGGCAAAGCTGTATTAAAGGACCAGTTTCCAGCCATTATCAGAAACACAGATGGGTACAGGAAACAGGAAGTACAGTGTTGTATGTACACATAGGCATCTGCTCTGTGTCAGGCCCAGGAATTACAAGAGTCTGGTGGGGAGACTGGCCATTGGAGGAAGTAGCAGATGAAGTGGGAAAACTAAAACAATGCAGTGGAAAAAGAACAGTCAAGTCAGACAGGCCAGCTTTGACCACTAATTAGCTGTGTGACTTTAGGTCAGTTACTTAACATCGCTGAGACTCTGTTTCCTTATCTATAAAAGAGCCGTAAGAGCAGCCGTGTGTGCGTGCATGCTAAGTCACTTTAGTTGTGTCCGACTCTGTGTGACCCTGTGAACTGTAGTGTGCCAGGCTCTCTGTCCATGGGATTCTAATGCTAGTCTCCTCTTGCCAACTCCTTGCTGAGCTTCCAACTGTTTCTCAGGTTTTGTCACTTCCATCTCCTGCTCGTCTTCCAGATAGTTCATTTCTTGCGATGCCCAGTGCCCCATCCTGGCCCTTTCATGGGTCCCCTGCACTGCTGCCAATGCCCTTAACTTGTCTTCCAGCCTTCGACAAGACCTCCTCCAGGCCAGCATCCACAGAGCTGCAAGATGGGCATGTTTGTGATCCAACAAATGATAATGGTGGTGATTGATGATGGTGATGATGATGATGGTGATGACAATACTGAATACTATTCAGTGCTGACTTTATGCCCAGCCCTGTCCTAAGTCTTTCGCTTGAATTAACTCATTTAGGCCTCCCAGCAGCTCTGTCAAGGAAACGCTATCACTATCCCCATTTTCCAGATGATAAAACTGAGGCACATGGTGGTTAAGTCACATGCAGAGATCACACAGGAGTGAACAATGAGGCTAGGGTATGAGCCTAGATAGTCTGACCCCAGCCTTCTGTACTTAAGACCCTCAGTGGTTTTCTTCATAATCACCACAGGACACAGACCTCAGAACACAGTCCCTCACACCCCGATGCACCCAGCCAACCCTCCAAGCATGCCCTCATCACCTTTCCACACCCAGGGCTCCAGCCAGGCCAAATGACATATCCATGGCTGAACACAGCACTTTTACGCCTCTGAGCCTTCATGCTTGCCGCTTCCTCTGCCTCAAGCACCTTTCTAAATCCCACCTTTCTCTTCAAGACTCAGCTCTAGGAAGGCTTCCTTGACCTCCCAACCCTAATACATCCACAGCCCCTGCACTGACCCCAACACAGCATGTACTCTCTCCATCATCTGTCTCATCCATTAAGCAATGAGCTCTCAAGAACTCTCAAGAGCACTATTGTGTCTTTTTCCCCCTGTATTGCCTGCATCTTGCATAGGTGTGAATGAACATGCTGGAGACTTAATTTATTTCCAAATGTAATAGAAGAATTTTCAATCAAAGTGAAAATAAAACAAGGGCTTTGAATCCAGTTGCTCTGGATTAGAATCTCAGTTCCATCACTTATTAGCTGTGTGACATTGGGAAAATTACTTAACCTCTCTGAACGTCAGTTTCTTCATCTGTAAAATGCCAGGGAAGGCATACTCCTTCAAAGGGTTGCCCTGAATATTGTG
This sequence comes from Okapia johnstoni, assembly GCA_024291935.2. NCBI lineage: Eukaryota > Metazoa > Chordata > Mammalia > Artiodactyla > Giraffidae > Okapia > Okapia johnstoni. Next base: position 75,069,218 of record CM044318.1, on the reverse strand, counting down.
TGTGTGTGTGTGCGCTTAGTCGCTCAGTCGTGTCGAACTCTTTGCAACCCTTTTGGACTATAGCCCACCAGGTTACTCTGTCCATGGGATTCTCCAAGCAAGAATACTGGAGTGGGTTCCATTTCCTCCTGCAGGGGATCTTTCTGACTGAGGGATCAACATGTGTCTCTTGTCTCCTGCATTGCAGGTGTATTCTTTACCCACTGAGCCTTCAGGGAAGTTCCCCTCTGAATATTAAGTGTAATAAATTTGATAAAGTGTCAAGCCATGCCATGTAGGTCCTTGCCATTGTGCTGTGCTCAGTCACTTCAGTTGTGTCTGACTCTTTGTGATCCCATGGACTGTGGCCTGTCAGGCTCCTCTGTCCATGGAGATTTTCCAGGCATGAATACTGGAGTGGGTTGCCATGCCCTCCTCCAGGGGATCTTCCTGACCCAGAGATCAAACCCACATCTCTATGTTTTCTGCATTGGCAGGCGGGTCCTTCACCACTGGCACCGCCAGGGAAGCCCAGTCCTTGCCATTAAGTAGAAGCTATTTTGATAATGATTATTAAGTTCATTGTGTGATTATTAAGCTTTTATGTGAAGAGTATTCATATGTATTCACATCTACATGTGTATGTGCTTCCATGCACTGACTAGGGCTCTGCTAACAGCCCTGAGAAGCCCTAGGCAGGAATCTCTGAGAAGACACTCTCCTCTCTGCTCCTCACACAATAAAGCCAGAAGCCCTTTCCCACCACATGACCTTTGCACATGCTATTTCACTGTATGGGATGTTCCTCTCTCCAATGGCATCATGGTTGACTCCTTTGCATCTTTTAGACCTAGGTATATGGAATTCCAGTTGAGCTATTTCAAATCCTGAAAGATGATGCTGTGAAAGTGCTGCACTCGATATGTCAGCAAATCTGGACAACTCAGCAGTGGCCACAGGACTGGAAAAGGTCAGTTTTCATTCCAATCCCAAAGAAAGGCTATGCCAAAGAATACTCAAACTACTGCACAATTGCACTCATCTCACACGCTAGTAAAGTAATGCTCAAAATTCTCCAAGCCAGGCTTCAGCAATACGTGAACCATGAACTTCCAGATGTTCAAGCTGGTTTTAGAAAAGGCAGAGGAACCAGAGATCAAATTGCCAACATCTGTTGGATCATCGAAAAAGCAAGCGAGTTCCAGAAAAACATCTATTTCTGCTTTATTGACTATGCCAAAGCCTTTGACTGTGTGGATCACAATAAACTGTGGAAAATTCTGAAAGAGATGGGAATACCAGACCATCTGACCTGTCTCTTGAGAAACCTGTATGCAGGTCAGGAAGCAACAGTTAGAACTGGACATGGAACTGCAGACTGGTTCCAAATAGGAAAAGGAGTACATCAAGGCTGTATATTGTCACCTTGCTTATTTAACTTATATGCAGAGTACATCATGAGAAACACTGGGCTAGAAGAAACACAAGCTGGAATCAAGATTGCCGGGAGAAATATCAATAACCTCAGATATGCAGATGACACCACCCTTATGGCAGAAAGCAAAGAAGAACTAAAGATCCTCTTAATGAAAGTGAAAGAGGAGAGTGAAAAAGTTGGCTTAAACCTCAACATTTGGAAAACTAAGATCATGGCATCTGGTCCCATCACTTCATGGGAAATAGATGGGCAAACAGTGGAAACAGTGTCAGACTTTATTTTTTGGGGCTCCAAAATCACTGCTGATGGTGATTGCAGCCAAGAAATTAAAAGACGCTTACTCATTGGAAGGAGAGTTATGACCAACCTAGATAGCATATTGAAAAGCAGAGACATTACTCTGCCAACAAAGGTCCGTCTAGTCAAGGCTATGGTTTTTCCATTGGTCATGTATGGATGTGAGAGTTGGACAGTGAAGAAAGCTGAGTGCGAAAGAATTGATGCTTTTGAACTGTGGTGTTGGAGAAGACTCTTGAGAGTTCCTTGGACTGCAAGGAGATCCAACCAGTCCATCCTAAAGGAGATCAGTCCTGGGTGTTCATTGGAAGGACTGATGTTGAAGCTGAAACTCCAATACTTTGGCCACCTCATGCGAAGAGTTGACTCGTTGGAAAAGATCCTAATGCTGGGAAGGATTGGGGGCAGGAGGAGAAGGGGACGACAGAGGATGAGATGGCTGGATGGCATCACTGACTCGATGGACATGGGTTTGGGTAGACTCCAGGAGTTAGTGATGGACAGGGAGGCCTGGCGTGCTGTGCGATTCATGGGGTCGCAAAGAGTCTGACACGACTGAGCGACTGAACTGAACTGATAGGATGTCACTTCCTTAGAGGGCCTTCTCAACCACTCTGTCTGGACAGAAGTCCCTGTACTCTACTGCCCCGTTGTCCAGTTCAACCCTTGTTGGTTTCTTCCATTGCACTTTGAAAATATGTAGGGATCTGTGTTTTTGTCCATCCATTCCATGTCAGTCCCAAGATAGTGTGGCATTGCCATCATCTACTGCTGTGCTTTCAGTGCCTGGCATGCTGCGTGGCACTTAGTGGGGAGCTCAATAAACAAACGTTGAGAGATTGTTGAATAAATAACCTACTTGGGTTCCATTCAGCAAGAGCAGAGAAAAGGTATGAGGATTTGCAGCTAGAGCTCCTCCCCTGCAGATGAAAGAGAGACCCCTCCCTCTCCCTGAAGCCTCATCAAGGCCGCACCTGGCTGCCTGCAGCCTGCAGAGCCCAGCATCAGCTCACTGGAAACAGATTGGAGGGATTTCAGAGGAGCGGGCCAGGCAGGATTAAGTGGAGGGAGAGGGTGATTTATAAAGAAAGATAAAAGGGCCTAGCTTCATAAGGTTGGGCTGCAGGATTATTTTGATAACAGCCTTCAAATGCTGGCAAGGTGTGTGTGCCAGGGAGTGGGGATCGTTCCCCCATGAAGGTGCTGAGGCGGTCCCCTGGGGAGACTCGGTGAAATCTCAACTGACCCTGGGGTCCAGAGCTGGAGCCGGAAACCATGGCCAAAGCAAGGAACCTTCCCTGTGATCTGGGCTGTCAGCAAGTCTCCTTGGAGCACCCCAGGAAATTAACAAAGCAGAAGCCAGGAGGGTCTTTTGAGAAACCAGAGAAAACCCACCTCCTGAGTAAGACTACTTTGTCAAGTATCTGAGAAGGAAGATGCCTCGGTTATCTTGTAGACCAGGGTCCAAGCACTATGGCCTGAGGGCCAACTCCAGCCTGCTGCCTATTTTTGTAAATAAAGTTTTATTGGAAGAGAGCCACGCCCATCTGTTTACATATTATCTATGACTGCTTGTGCACTACAACTTCGGAGCTGAGAAGTTGCATCAGAGCTAATATGACTCACAAATTCTAAATATTTACTCTCTAGCCCTTTACAGACATGGTCCACAGACCTTTGGTTACACCATTGATTCTTAGGTAAAGTGCATGACACTTGGAGAGGGAAAAAAGGGTCCACAGGGCCCCAACTCTGACTTAAATTATTTTTATTATAGTTGTAAACACACACACACATATATAAAGTTAGGTATAAATGTTTTAGGCTTTTAGCTCTTATACAACTGGAAAACCAAAAAGCATTCTTGGATTAAATGCCAACAAAATGACAGAAACATTAAAATTAAAATGAACAGCATTAAAATAATGCAGTCAGTGATGCTTTTGTTGAAGAGCCATTGCTGCTCACAGCAAGCATGCGCTGCTCATGTACAGATTTGTTTGCATTTGGCAAGACTGCTATGAAGAGTGTTGTGTGATGACTCAATTCTCCCACTCAGCTTTTCTCTTCCAACTCTTGCAAAAAACTTCATTGACATAGAAAGCCATGACATCGTGGGCCTTCAGTGGATACAAATGTTCAGTCACATCTGCGCTTTCTCTCATCAGCCCATGAGAACTAAAGTACGTAGTTCTGATTGACTCAGTGTCCTCTTGAACACAAAAGTTAGGCACTAAAATTTTATGGCTATGTCCAGGTATATGGTGACCCACCAGATAAGCCAGAAAATATTTACAACCATTTTCTAAAATAAAAATAGAGTATTTAAAAAAACAAAAGCAAAAAACCTCTTAGAAGATTTGTTCACTGGTTGGGGGATCTAGCCCAACCTTTGCCTTTTCCAAATGAAGACACTGAGTCCCATAGGAAGATGGTAACTTGCCGAGATCACGGTGGGGGTTGGGGCTGAAGCCATGTTTGAATGGCGGTGTGCTGACTCTCAGTACCCTGCACGCCTCCTCAGCCCAAGGGCCCAAGGGCTCCGAAGACAGCTGACCAGAGGAGAAGTTTGCCCACTCCAACCAAGAAGGGTGCCCATTAGCTAGAGTCACTGACTATGACGTGAATGGCTTCCTCTGGACTTGGAGAGGAGCTGTGCTCTCGGACACCATCTGTAACAGCGGGAGCCCGCATCCGGGAGGCACATAGGGAAGGGGTTCTCCCAGAGTAGACGACTGGCTGGAATGACTTCCAAGAGCCCCTCCCAGACTTTAGAAGTGAAGCAACAGCCGTGGAGCCCCTGCAACAGCAGAGCCCTCTTCCTTAGCCCAAAGAGTGTCAGTGGGATCCACCTGGGCTCAGAGGGAACTAGACTGTCTGAATCCTAAAGTTAAGCCAGATCTTCACTGTCTTGGAGGATGGCTCAGACAGAGGAATCACATGGAAGCCACCCGGTTTAGCAAACCCTAAGCATCGATGTGGCAGCAACGAAGTGTTCCTTGGGAAATCCAGCTCCTAGAGGGCCAGGCCTGGAAAGGGACATGTGAGCTGCTCAGCCTGGCCAGAGGTTTTGCAGGGCTACAGTCCCCGTTCTCCAGGCTGGTCAAGTCCTGGGCTGCCTTCTGTCACCTGGGGAGCAGCACACTGGTCAGGAGGAAAAGTGGGGAGCAAGCTCAGGTAGTAGCCTGTTCAGAGAAGAGCAAGGCAGCCCGCTGATACCGCTTCTATACGGGAGGCTTATTTAAAGACTTGTGACTGGTTGGTTCAGACTAAATGAGATATTTAAAGCCAACTCTTTGGTAAAGACTCTGATACTGGAAAAGACTGGAGGCGAAAGGAGAAGGGGGCAGCAGAGGATAAGATGTTTCAATAGCATCACCGACTCAATGGACATGAACCTGAGCAAACTCTGGGAGATAGTGAAGGACAGAGGAATCTAGTGTGCTACGGTCCATAGGATCACAAAGAATTAGACACGACTTAGTGACTGAACAACAACAGCAACAAATGAGAACATACAAGACATTTCAGAACAGGGCTTGGCAAACATTTTCAGTAACGAACCAGATAGTAAATTTTTAGACTTTGTAGGATGTGTGCTGGTATTTTATTTTAACAAACTTTTAAAAATGTAAAAACCATTCTCAGCTGACACACTATACAAATACAGGCTACAGGCTGAATTTGGCCCATAGGTGGTAGTTTGCTGACCTCTGTTATAGAATATCACTAACTCAAGACGTGCCCTACACAATCAACTTGGCCTTCTCGGGACTATAAACACCCTAAAAACAGATGTGCTCTCATCCCCAGGCTCACATACACACAGACACACATATTCACACCCATGGACACACACACACACACACTCAGTGTTTTGTCCATGAGACAAAAATAATTTCCAAATTTGCAAAGCACACACATGCCTGAAGGTTAATTCAGGGGCAATCTGTAATGTGCAAAGCCACCATGTCCAGGGCTGGGAAGCTAGAGACTATTCCCAGAGGCACAGAAGAAAATACAAGAGGAGATCAGGGCAGGGAAAGAAGACCTTGCCTGTGATCTAGTCTGAAGGTTTCCAAACTGTTCCTCCAAGTCATGTGGCCTTTAACGGGGGGACGTCTGGAGTTCTCTGCTTCAGGCTGCCACATTCATATCAACTAAGCCACCTCACCTTTGTTGTGTTGAGTCACTAAGTCATGTTCAACTCTTTGTGACCCCATATCCATTAAGTTGGAGATGCCATCCAGCCATCTCATCATCCTCTGTCATCCCCTTTTCCTCTTGCCCTCAATCTTTCCCAGCATCAGGGTCTTTTCCAATGAGTTGGTGCTTTGCATCAGGTAGCCATAGTATTGAGGCTTCAGTTTCAGCATCAGTCCTTCTAATGAATATTCAGGGTTAATTTCCTTTAGGATTGACTGGTTGGATCTCCTTGCTGTCCAAGGGACCCTCACAAGTCTTCTCCAACACCACAGTTTGAAAGCATCAGTTCTTCAGTGCTGAGCCTTCTTTGTGGTCTAACTCTCACATCAGTACATGACTAATGGAAAAATCATAGCTTTGACTATATGAACTTTTGTCGGCAAAGTGATGTCTCTGCTTTTTAACATGCTGTCTAGGTTTGTCATAGCTTTTCTTCCAAGGAGAAAGCATCTTTTAATTTCATGGCTGCAGTCACCATCCACAGTGATTTTGGAGCCCAAGAAAATAAAGTCTGTCACTGTTTCCATTGTTTCCCCATCTATTTTCCATGAAGTGATGGGACTGGATGCCATGATCTTAGTTTTTGAATGTTGAGTTTTAAAACAGCTTTTTCACTCCTGTACATACTGGATTTCCATTGAAGATTTCATCTGAAGGTAGGATTTCATGACAAAAGGTAGTGGTGGGTGTTCAAAACCAGTACCTGGCCAATTGTGTTATATCTGGTCCCTCTAAAAAGTCTGGCAGATTAGCCCACATGCTTGCCTATTGCAGACATTATAAGATAGGACTAGTGCTCCACGGTTTGCTACTGTCCCTTCCCCTCCCTATTACCTTACACCACCCTTTTTCATTAATCAGCAGGACCTGCCTGGCCCCAGAGGCATTTGAGTTTGTGACTCCTATCAATGCTGTCTCAGCTGCCTTTGCATGAAACAACTCCCTGAAAAGCGGTACTGCTTTCTTCAGAGAAGTCACCACTAGATCCAGAATACTGACCTACCACAGCTGCCAGATCCTGTAGGTCTTAGGCAACCTTTCACTGATTCTGATATTTTCTTAATCTTTTGTATTTATTTATATTCCACTTCATTCTAAAAAGAATCCGAGACAGCTTGTAAATAAACATATAACATCATCAATTTTAAAAATAGAAGGAATCTGAGGGAAGGAAAACCAGACTAGAATAGTAGAATGAGGCCAGATGAAAAGTTAGCACACAAAAGCACAGTTGAAGATGTCTGCATGTTTTGTAACAGCAAGCAGAGATTTCTGCGTTAGGATGGTTCATAGAGGTATATGAAACTGCCCTCCTTTAATAGCAGATGAAACTGCTATGAACAAAACAAAAGGAAAGAAAGAAACAGTCATGAGGGAAAGAAGCTCAGCCCAAAACTTTAAACTTCAAAAATGTCAGCTAAGAAAAGAAACAAGAAGTTAAGGAGCAGAGCAAAACCATTCAGCACAACAAATGTCCAGTGCCACTATCCAAGCCCCTTAAGAGCCTTGGGGTATGAAAGTTAATTGTGTGCATCAGCTTGACTGGATCACAGGATGCCCAGCTCTCTGGTTAAACATTACTGGAAGAGGTTAACCACCAAATCAATAGACTGAGTAGGGACTTCCCTGGCGGTCCAATGGTTAAGACACTGCACTTCCAACTCAGGTGGCAGGAGTTTGATCCCTGGTCTAAGAACTAGGATCCTTCCTGCACACAGTGCAGCCAATATATGGGGGAAAAAATACAGTGAGTAAACTGCATTGCCTTCTTCAATGTGGATGAACATCACCCAATCCACAGAGGGCCCAAATACGAAAAAAACGAGGAGCCCGGGGAGGTTGCTGGTTAAGCAGGGACATGGATCTTCTCCTGAGCTCAGCACTCTTGGTGCTCAAGGCTTCAAACTTCAACCTGCATCTTCAGCATCAGCCATCTGGCTCTCAAGCCTTGGAACCACACCATCTACTTTCTGGGTCTCTGCTTACAGAAGGCAGGTATTAGGAGTGTTCAGCCTCCATCATCACATGAGTCGATAGCTTATAATAAACATAAATATAATTACATGCATCTCCGATTGAATTTCTTTCTCTGGGGATCCTTGAATAATACAGGAGGCCAACAGTATGCCAGCAGCCCCCTAGCAATGTCAGATATGGAGTGAAGCCGGCCAAAGGGGGATCCACAGCTTTTTCTCCAATGACTGGAGGAGACTAGAAAATGCTGCTGAAAAAAAAAGAAAAAAACAGGAAAAATAGGAATATAATCAGGACGTTGACTCTCTTGGACAGGTGATTGGGGAAAATAATCCAAAGCCAGTAGAGGAAATTGTGTACACACCCCCTGCCCACAACTGGCTATGGTGAGCCCAGGAGAGGGCACTTAACAAAATATCAGAAGCAGGGGTCTAACTCAGATGCTTCTTTACTGGAGCATCAGGATAAAAACATGTGACTATGATATGAAATGCCATTCCTCAAAATGCAGCAAAGGATATGAACACCCATTAAGAGAAATTGTGCGTATTTATAGAAATTTTATTTATAATCACCTAGAATTGGAAATAACTCAAATATTCATTAACTGGTGAACAGATAAACAAGGTGTGGTACATCCATACAGTAAAATAATACTCAATGAAAAGTTAAGTAATAGATAAATAAAAATTAACAATAAAGCAATAGAAAGTAAAGACTATTGATTCATGCAAGAAACATTGATGAACCTCCAAAGCATTATGCTAAGTATAAGAGGCCATAAGCAAAAGGTGACTTACTGCATGATTCTATTTATATAGCGTTCTAGGAAAGGCAAAATCGTAGGGATGGGAAACACGTCAGGGGTTGGGGCCAGAGGACAGAGGGGAATGGTGAGGGGGATTGGGGCAAGGACTGACTACAAAGAGGAACAAGGGGACTCGGTGAGGAAACAGCATAGATCTTGACTGTGGCAGCAGTTATACAATGATATATATTGCCAATATTTGCAGAACTGTATGCCTGAAAAAGGATGAATTTTATTGGATTTATATTATACCTCAATAAACCTGACTTAAAAAAAAAATAACATAGCCAAGGGGGGAAAAGCAAACTATCCTCAAGTACAATGGAAAGAAAGTCAAGAAGCCAGCCACACTCCATGAGAGCAAAACCAATGTCTAAAGAGAACTATTCAGCATGAGCCAAATAAAAGGTAATGGTATAGCAGCTAGGCAACTAGGGATGTCCAGTTTGTGGTGATTCTTCCCGAAGGGGAAAAGAAACACAGCAACCAAAAGACAGACATAAATGTATTATGAAAGAAACATTAATAAATACCACAGGTAATTAGCATCCTTGATACAGAAAAATAAAAAAATGGAATGGAAAAATAATGAATGCAAAAAGTATTGGATAATACATTGCACTGTCTGAAATGCAGGGAGGACTGAATCCACAATATGTACTGCTCCAGAGATAAAGAAAAAAAATTAATTCAGAATTCTCAACACAATGATATGTCCTGATTAAGTAATTTAAGTTCAATAAGGAAGTAACAAGTCCTCAATAACCCAGGCATAAAATGCAAATGACCATTGACCAGGCTTCTCTCAGGCCTCCATGGCAACATTCAAGGTCACAGTGGAGAAAGGACACTCACTTCTAAAGGAAAGGAAGAGAGACCAAGAATACTTCTTCCAGCCAAGGTGCTAGTCAGGTATACAGGCAAAAAGCAAACATTCTTAGACATCGAAAGAATTTCAAGACACATTTTAAAAACTGATAGAATACAGTGATTTCTTGACAAAACTATTGTACTTGGCTATGAAATCCAGCCAATTGAGAGATAAATTAAAATCAGGACTTGAGCAATGGGGTACATGTGGTAAAAGAGCCAATGGTGACAATAGAATCTTAGACATGAGAGTCTACTTAGATAAAGAATTAATACTAAATCACCACGTGAACTGTGAACATTTTATAAGTCTTCAAAGGGTAATAATTATAAAACTTACAAAAATTAATAGGGGAAGGGAGTAAGAGAAGGTATGAACGTCCATAGTTTTCATGGCAGGGAGGTAACTGATAATATGTAAAATTGAAACTTGCAGTTAGAAAATCATAATTACTCCAACCTCCACATTTTTTCAAAACCTCTTTTCTTAACCTTAGAGAGATCTTTTGAAAAAGAATATCTCTTGTTTCAAGTTGAACTTGAACTTTTACTTCGAGTTTAACAATTCCTTCCACTTCCCTTTAGCTTCTTTTCCTTCTTTTAAATTCAAATAAAATTGACTTTAAGACTTTATATTAAAAATAGAATGCATAATTCATATGATCTTTTTCTCATGAATGGACTTTTATACAGGTAGATAAATAGATACATGGTAGATAGATACAAAAGTAAATAAGTAGAAATGAATAGATATATAAAAGCCCGTTTGTGGATATCAACTGATAAAGATAAGTATACACATACAAACATAGTATGATATTTGGAATATTTTTCATCTCATGATAATAGTTGTAGTGATTTTTAAATGCTTTTTCGTATATCACTGTATTGATTAAATTTTTAAATCATTATATTTTTATTTATAAAATCAATAAAGTGATTTTTACTTTTTAAAATATGTTAGAGAAATAGTCATCCTTGAGCTTCCTAGCAGCCAAGAAAAAAGAGACCTTCCTTCAGTTATAGTCTAACCATGCATGGCATCCATCAGATTAAAATAAACCAACCCAACAAAAGTTCAGCAATTCCTCAGAGGAAGTACAACTTTTCCAGGCACTCAGATTTATAGAGGACATGCTGACTGGTATGGAGGTGACATCTTCACAACCTGCCTTCACCGATCAAGCAAAGGGCTCTTTTCCTACCACTCCAGCCCTTTCATATGTGCTCACCTGCCCCAGCTGGAGGAAGGCACCAGGTGGCCATGAAGTTTGGCCTCTGGTTAGCAAGATGGCCACTTCTTCAAGGTTTATTGCCACAAGTTAATGATTTTTCCCTCCAGGTGAATTCAGGTTGTGGTGGGCCCAGTTGAGGGAAGGATCCATCTTTTCCCTTCCCCTCGCTCCCACTACACATAAACACACACACACACACACACACACACACACACACACACACACACACACACACACACTCCTTCTCTCTCTCTCTCCCCTCCAGCCATAAAAACTCACATGCAGCTCTCATGTTGATCACCACCAGTTCCTCTTGCCCAGAAAATGCTTCATAGTATTGCCCATGCCTTTCATCAGGCTGACCATACTCATTCTTCAGGGGCCAGCTTACCTATCACCTGCTCCAGGATCATCCACTGATCCCCCCAAGCAGATGGAATCAGGTTCTTGGGTTGGGACAAATAACCCACGTCTGACTACTCCACAGGTGTTACAGAAGTCATTGGGGTTTGAAATCCCAAAAGGTCATGATTCATGTACAAACCATATAACGGCTCTAAAAAATATAAAGGGTGAAACCATCGTTGCCTCTTAGAGCTATGCAGAAAATAATGGGGTGGAGAAACTGACATTTTAGGTTTCTTTTTAAGAGCATTTTGGAAGATTGAAAAATATTCCCATCATAAATTTGGAGACTAGACATGGCTTTAAAAAAAAATGTATGTGTCCATATAGTCTTAGATTATACTCTAGGAAGAAAATTTTATCCAAAAAATTACAGTCTCCCAGAAATTTAAGAATTGGATTTTGAGAGTCTATCCCATGACCTAATTTACAAGGCTATATATGTCAATATTGTCATATAAGGTAACTAGAAGTGAGACTTAAAAACATGGCCTATAAGATACCCTGTAATTCAAAAATGGAAATCAGCACGTGTGGCCACAAATTATTCTCTTTCACCTCTTTTCATCTAGATTTGGTCTTGTGGCTTGCTTTGATCGATAGGACATTGGCAATCATGACACAAGCAGAGTCTTTAAAAGTGATTGTACATTGAGGTATCTCTCCTGTGCTGCTCCTGGAACCTCATGATTGCCCTAAGGAGAGAAACCTCAGTCACATCAGCCATTCCCAGATGAGATCATCATAAACCAGATAGCCTCAGCCAACATATATGCTGACTGCAGACACATGAGCAAGCCCAGTCAACACAGACCAGAAGAACCACCCAGCTGAGCCCAGACTAGATTGTTGATCCTACAGAATCATTACCTAAATAATTGGTGGTTATTTTAAGCCATTAAGTTTGGAGCTGTTTGATATGTGGCAGAAGTTAACTATTTACATTGTGGCATCCCATGATGACTCAGGAGACAAGGGCCTTGCCTCCAACTCACTGTGCAACCTTCAGCAATCACTGGACTTTTGTGGTGCACCTAGTTCTTGCACTATAAAATGAGGACAGTCAATTAAATTGTCAAACTTAAACAAGCATTAAAGACTCCTTCCAACTCTGTCACATTCTGTGGTTCTAAATCTCAATCACAAATACTCATGAGTGTAGTTAAAATTCTATGAACTGAGCTGAGGCATAGCTGAGTCTCTGGAGTTCTCTTGCCTTGAGGCAAGAGATTCTGAGATTTGCTTACCTGACATATGAGCATAAACATAAAATGCTTCTCCAGCATTTTATGATCTTGTTGGACTCTTAGGCTAAAATATGAAGTTGAAAAAAGCTGACCAGAAAGAAACTATAACTGATTCTGGCATGCAAAGGAAGGAAATTACTATCAACATCTAAATCCAGAAGAGCTTTCTGCTGGGGTGTGAGGCTTTCAGAAAATGCAAAAACAGGGTTGGGACTATGCCTTGTGGAAGAGAAAACCCCGAGATTGCAAAAGGAAGAAAAATCTTAATGAATCTTATGAATTTGCAGAACCCCCAAATTCATATTTTTATTTATCTAGAAAGGGACCCAATGATTTTCTTTTTAAAAGTTACCTAGAAAAAAAAATGAAAACAGGAGCAACATATGTGGGTTTTCTTTGTTTTCTTCAGTGATTGAAATAGATTATAATGATTCTCTAAATGCTCTCTGAATGGGACTGATATTTCATGAAGTTGCATTCTTGGAACTGGAGTTGGAAGCAATAAAGAGCATATGTTAGCCAAGAGTAATTTTATTTTTCTATTTCAGTATCATTGCTCAGAAGGACCCAATACTGAGGTTGCTGGTGCATCTGGGAATAAGTTTGCAGGAGAGAAGTGGGGAAAATGGATACTTTTCCAAAGAGTCATTAGCATGAATTTCACAAACTGGACTATGTAAACCCTTGGAGTTACTGCCTAAGTGTACACAAGCCCACAGAATCCACTGGCTGAATCTTCCAGGAGCATAATTTTTACTTGAAGGGTAAAACATCGAACATCAAAATTTGTCCTTCTTCCAGCGTGTGTCTTCAGGAGTAGCCTCCTCCATCAGGGATACTGATGCGACTAAGGGTGAAAGGCCAATATTAGACAATGTAAAATATCCACAGGGTAAGCATTTTAAAGTATCATTTTCCTGAGTAAAGAAAATCATCAAAAGCACTGCATTTCCTCTGAGAGATGGTCTGGGGCTAAAATGTTGGTTCCTTATCTGGACATGCCTTATACCTTCCTGGACCTGAGAAGCAATTCTAGAGATAGACCTTGTTATTGTTGTTTTCCAGTCACTAAGTCATCTCCGATTCATGGACAGCAGCATGCCAGGCTTCCCTGTCCTTCACTATCTCCCAGAGTTTGCTCAAACTCGTGTCCATTGAGTCAGTGATGCCATCCAGGCATCTCATTCCTCTGCTGCCCCATTCTCCTTCCCTCAAATCTTTCCAGCATCAGGATCTTTTCTAATGAGTCAGCTCTTGGCATCAGGTGGCCAAAGTATTGCAGCTTCAGCATCAGTCCTTCCAGTGAATATTCAGGGTTGATTTCCTTTAGGATTGACTGGTTGAATCTCCTTGCTGTCCAAGGAACTCTCAAGAGTCTTCTCCAGCACCACAATTCAAAAGCATCAATTCTTCAGTGCTCAGCCTTTTTTATGGTCTAACCCTCACATCCATACATGACTACTGGAAAAACCATAATTTTGGCTATATGGAAATTTGTCAAAAAGGCATGAATATCTCAAAGTCATTCAAGGAACTTGTTAAAAAAGAAAAACTAGGTCATGCATTCATCTTAGGAAACACTACTTAAGAACAAGGAAAGAATTTCAATGAATCCACCCAATGATTGCCACCAAAGTGTATGTTTCTGATCTTAAGGAACTCAGATCACTGACAATGGAATGATTTGATAAGTTGAAACTTCCCCCATGTGCCTCCCCTCCTGGCTCTTCTTTAGTGTATTTATTTTTTCAGCCAACATTTCCTTGAGCCTTGACTTTGGACCAGGACTGTTCTGGGCACCTGCAGTTCAAAGGTCCCTCTCTGGTGGAGCGGATGTCCACCTAGGGAGAAAACATCATACGAGTAAGTACATGAACATTTTTACAAGGACCTCGTACTCTTTAAGAGTGTATTAAGTCATGTCCACATTCATGAGATTTCACAGAAAAACAAAAATAATCTCAATCACTTTAAAATCTTCATTATTAAACCAACCACTTGTAAGATGTTTCCATTCAAATAATCTATATAGTATCAGAGTCTGTCACGGCCCAAAGAGTTGTCATCACTTCTGATCCATCTCCTTTCATTCTGGGTTATCTGACAGTACAATTCAATTACAATGCAAACAAATTGCAGAGAGAAATTGGAGAGTTTACCAAAGATGTAAGATTTTATGAGGTCGATGAGAGAAATACTTAAACTTCACGCCAAGCCAATGACAGATGGGGCTCTCACAGTTCATCAGATAACAAAGGAAAGGGGCTGGGGGTTGGCAGAGGTGATGAACTGGTGGTCAAAACAGAATGGCTGGGGCATCAAGTGGTTTAGGAAAGCCTTTAGAAGCTCTAAGCTCTCTTTGCAATAAACAGCTTTCTTTATGTTTGTGTTGTGAGGATATAAAGAAATGTGAAATAGGGAAGCCGCATCGTGCCACTATCCAGTTTTGTCATTAAAAGTCACACTCCCCAAAATTATCAACACATGACTTTGTTCATTCTAAAACCACAGTGTGTGCTGGAAATTAGACTCTAAAACTGGAAAGAATAAGATTAAAATAAATTTATTTTTATGGTGTATAGGTTCAGTTTTCAAGCTTAAGTCTGAATTCAAATTTTTTTTTAAATCCCCCCTATTGCCTATGAAATATTGACTCCCTTGTTAAGTGAACTTGGTCTTTCCAGGTATGATTATCCATGGATAACAAGGCTTCCTGTCATCACACTGGTATAAGTGCTCTAAAGGAGAGTACAGAGGGCTCTGAGACCCCCAGGGGGTCTTAGCTAGTCTAGGGAAGTGAACCACAGCTGAGACTTGAGAGAGAAACAGAGGCTAGAGGTGAGAATATGCCTGGAGTGGGTCACAAGGCAGGCTGGCAAGGTCTGAGAAGCAAAAGAAAGCTGGCATGGCCAGAGGCAGGTACAGGAAATGAGTCAGCAGACATGGGCACCAGGATGTTTTTTTCACCAAAGGAGCAACAGGTCACCATTGCAGGATTTCAAGTAGGAAGGTGACAGATCTCCGATTTAAAGAAGCTCGTGTGGGTACCACATGGCAGGTACCATCTTACCTCTTGTCACTAGCAAAGCCTCCCGGCACATCTTGTTTCTTCACAGACCCAAAACCCTGTTCAAAATTCCCAGACTGAAATCAGACTTTACAGCTTTAGGGCCCCACTAAGGGACACTGCTTCAGTGCAGGTTTATAAGACAATGATGAAGCCCAGTGAGAATGAGTGACCCACCTGGCATTTTGTGTTGGGAGTCTTTAAGATCTCCACTTTCAACAATGATGCAGTACCAGGGGCTGGAAATACTCTTACCTTAACCCAAAAAAATGGAGAGGATGCCAAAACAAAAATTTGTTTTCAGAATTTGGGCAATAGGCAGCACAGCCCATGATCCCTGAAAGAGGGGAAATAAGTAAAATGAGCCCTGTGATTGGCCCAGCTTGCCACTGGAGTTTCCAGACCAGAGCACGAGGTGGGGAAACTCAAATAAGTCCAGCAATATAGCTGAGTTAAAGAGACACAGTTATGAATCCGGGGAGGCCAAGGTGGCTGGAATTTGAAGGATGGGGTACCTATGAGAAGACAGAGGTACAGAAAGGAGAAAGCTAATGAAAGAACTGTCCATTTACCTGCTCGCCTTGAGTCTTTAGCTGCGTGCTGATCAGTGCGTGCATATGAGACAGCTACTCAAGAAGGTGGTGGGGAGAGGTGGTGAACCACAGGATAGGACCAAGCAGGACAATCACCAGCGTTCATGCTTGGCTGGGAAGAGTCTGTGTTCCCATCAGCCAGAGAGGAACATTCATAATATACAGGAATCAAGTAGGTACCCAAAAGGGTATTATTTTGTCTCAATAGTAGAGGAAAATTAGCCCTGGTCTAAAGATTGATTTTTCCCACCCAACATAGCTTAAAAACAAACCCCAGAAATACCAAATGGCTTCTAAAGAATTTATCTTATCCCAGAACAAAGTCAAGAATATTTAAAGGAATAGAAAATGTCAAGCACCACTCATGGTAAAAAGTGACAACGTCTGGCATCCAGTCAAAAATCATCAGGCCTGCCAAGAAGCAAGAAAATACAATCCATAATGAGGAGAACAATCAGTCAATAGAAACAGACCCCAAAATGACACAGATGATAGAATTAGGAGGTGAGAGTCCAGCTTTCTCATCTGAACACTTCCACAAGAATAATCACTGTAGAGAGAGGCACAGAGGGAAGTGGTCTTGTGATCGCCATCAAATGAAAGGCACTAGACCATCAAGAGTAAGAATGAGTCTACACGCATGGTTCTAACCTCACCTCAAGTTTCCTAGAGCTCAGAAACTCCTCTCAACAGAGACTGATGGTTCTATCACAACTTTTAGGCTGAGTGGAACTCATATCAATTATTCAATCATTTGAAATTAGAATATTCCTTGAGGGACAAGAAAGGCGTGAGTAAGTCTGAGCAAAGTCCATTAGAAAATCAATCTATTTAGCAGCCTTTCAAAATATTCAATCAAGTGTATTATCAGGCTTTAAATCAGCATTACTTTTTATTAGAAAGATAGAATATTCTGGTTCGGCAACAGCTCTTATTCAAACCTCTACTTCACTTCACTCTCTGTTATCTATTCTGCCATCCATATCTGCTGTTTAAATCATGGGGAAAAATTATTTGAAAGATAAGCCCTCTACGACAACTGAAGAATATTCTCCATTGCAGTGATTATATTATTGCTGAGCTGTGTTAACATATAAATTCTTTTCTAAAGTCAAGTGTAGGAATACAACATCAGGAGATAGCAATTTAAAAAATGAAAAATCTCAATACATACTCAAAATGACTAGTTGTGGGAATAACCTTTCCCATAACGGAAGCACAGGTAATTTTTAACATCCTCTGACAATAAAGTGGGAACCCAAATTCTCAGCCTTGACTTTTCCAGGTGACGTTACTTCTCTTATTTTCTTTATTTGATGCTTGTATTACAACATAATGTATGCTTGCTCTAACAAGTAAATCCATGAAAGATACAAACGGAAAAGCTAATAATCCTTCAACCATATTCACAACCCATATTATTACCCAGGAGGATATTGTCCGTATCCATACAAATGCAGTTAGATTACAGATACTTGTATGGCCTTGCTTTGGTTTGATTTTATTTTTGCGAGTATAAGATTGTACTATAGATATTACTTGAGAGTGTGCTTCTGACACTTAATATATCATAGACCACTCCACATCAACACTCTAATTTATTATTAATCATGATTGATTAGTTTATCAATCTTGTTTTAAAGGACTTCTTTTAGATTTTTTTTTTTTGCTATGACAAATAATCCTAGAGAAAAATATCCTTATTTGTCTGTCCCAGAAGCAGAAAATCCATAGGTCAAACTGCAGATTAGATTTCCTCAAAGCATATTGCCGTGTCAAACTTATATGTGTATTTATTCTTTTTTTTTTTTAAATAAATTTATTTATTTTAGTTGGGGGCTAATTACTTTACAATATTGTAGTAGTTTTTGCCATACATTAACATGAATCAGCCATGGGTCCACATGTGTTCCCCATCCTGAACGCTCCTCCCACCTCCCTCCCCATCCCATCCCTCTGGGTCATCCCATTGCCCCAGCCCTGAGCATTTGTCTCATGCATCGAACCTGGAATGGTGTTCTGTCTCACATATGATAATATACATGTTTCAATGCTATTGTCCCAGAACGTCCCACCCTCACCTTCTCCCTCAGAGTCCATAAGACTGTTCTATTCATCTGTGTCTCTTATTCTGTCTCGCATAGAGGGTTATCGTTACCATCTTTCGAATTCCATATATATGCATTAGTATACTGTATTGGTGTTTTTCTTTCTGGCTTACTTCACTCTGTATAATGGGCTCCAGTTTCATCCATCTCAATAGAACCGATTCAAATGTATTTTTTTTTAATGGCTGAGTAATATTCCATTGGGTATATGTACCACAGCTTCCTTATCCATTCGTCTGCTGATGGACATCTAGGTTGCTTCCATGTCCTGGCTATTGTAAACAGTGCTGCAATGAACATTGGGGTACACGCGTCTGTTTCAATTCTGGTTTCCTCGGTGTGTATGCCCAGCAGTGGGATTGCCGGGTCACATGGCAGTTCTATTCCCAGTTTTTTAAGGAATCTCCACACTGTTCTCCATAGTGGCTGTACTAGTTTGCATCCCCACCAACAGTGTAAGAGGGTTCCCTTTTCTCCACACCCTCTCCAGCATTTATTTCTTGTAGACTTTTGGATAGCAGCCATTCTGACTGGTGTGTAATGGTACCTCATTGTGGTTTTGATTTGCATTTCTCTAATAATGAGTGATGTTGAGCATCTTTTCATGTGTTTGTTAGCCATCTGTATGTCTTCTTTGGAGAAATGTCTATTTAGTTCTTTGGCCCATTTTTTGATTGGGTCGTTTATTTTTCTGGAATTCAGCTGCAGGAGTTGCTTGTATATTTTTGAGATTACTTGTTTGTCTGTTGCTTCGTTTGCTATTATTTTCTCCCTGTATTTATTCTTAATAGCTCTTGTCAGATTACCTTCTTCAAAAGATAGAGTTTGCAACAATACAATGCATATCAGAAGTGAATTACAGTGCCAGGACCCTTTCAACTGTCCTCTGGAAGTTTGAGAGAGTTACTTAACCTCTCAGAGCTCCCCCAAAATGCTAATATAATAATATGCACATGAGAGCGGTCCGGGTGCACTCAATATATGGAAAGTGTTGAGAGCATTATTATTGGTATTTTTAGAATCATCATAATTAATCTACTATCTTTTGAGATTAGTCAAGTGAAGGTTTTAAATTACAAGCAATGTCATGTTGAGATAAAACAAAACACATTTATTCGGGGCATCCAGGAAAAATAGAACTGCCTATCAAATGATCTTTGTAGTGTTACAAAAAACAGTATTGTTTTAAAGCTTAGTATTAGAACAGTTCTTTCATGAGTTGTTTCTATTCTTAGGCTACTGTTTCACATCTTAATTCCTGTCTAGTTTTGTTTTTTTTTTTACTACTGCCCTTTAGAAAACTGCCTTGAAAAAGTTTTTTTAGGAAATCAATCATTGTCAAGAAGACCATGCAGAGACCAGCCTTTGCAACTTAAACTGACCAGGGTGGTGTTGGTGAGGACTCAAGACCCCAGTGAAACCATCCAAGCCATGGAGGGGGGTGTTGAGGTTGGACAAGCACAGACCCTGGCAGTAGCAAGGCCTGGGATGACCCCTGTCCCTATCAGAGTGTGACCTCAGGAAATCATTCCACTTTTCAGAGCCTCTGTTTCTTCATCTGTAAGTTGGATATAAGAGTGTCTTCCCCAGCACTGTGGCTATGAATGTTTTAATGGAATATTCCCTAAGGAAACTGTCTACAGGTGAGGTCAATGTGACCAATAGCCAAGCTTCAGGAAAGCAAAGGTGGGACGCATGGTCAGAGGTCCAGGCTCAATGGGTGGGTGCCAGGATTGTCCTCACCCTAGCAGAGGGGCTCCTGGGAAGATCTGCAGTCAAGATGGCCCATGGTCTCTCTTTCAACATCTCCAGCATCATCTCCTGGCCTCTTGTTTTCCCAAATACAAGAAGGACAGAGAGAGAAACTGTGTGACTAGATACACATGGTCAGCATTCTCTTTGTCTGCTTGGTTTGCAGCCATCTCTGCTTGCTTGAGCTCAACCCCAAAGCCCAGGAAACTCAACTGGAGGCTCTGATTCCTGGCATGATCCTACCTCAAGTCCCTCCTCACTGGGAACCCCAGGCTGTGACCAGTTCCAAAGAAACAGCCATTTCTGAGAGGCTGGCTTCCTTCATCCCTACTACTTCCCAGCAGGTGAGCTGGAAGCGTAGCCCCACACTGTAAAACCCGATATCCCGAAAAGGGCCTTGGCAAATCATCTGTCAGCATCCTCTCCTGGTCCCCACCAGGCCCCCAGGGCATCATCAGGCCTCATGAAGCCAAGAGCCGTCACTTTGCTTGTGTCCCTATTGTAGTTTCTAAGAAAACAGGAGGAAACCTGCATTTTTGATATTACACAACAGTCTCAGCCGTTTTCTGATGTTTTCATGATGACTGGAAAGGCCCGTGGGTGTCATCCAAAGTGGAAGGGGTCACTGGGAGAGAGAGAAGGTAATCCTATTCTCTCTCTCTCTCTCCCGCCCCATCCCCAAAGGAGGCCAGTCCTGTCTGTCTCACTTGGAAGCACAGGAATTCCAGAGCTGGAGGTACACACTCTGAGAAGGCCACAACATCTAAAAATCTGTTTGTTTTAGCCCAGGAACCATCTCACTCTATCCCCAGGCCATGCAGGATTCTGCCATTAGCTAATAATAGCATTACCAATCCTGAAGCGAAAAGGAAAAAAAAAGACTCTAATACTTCATCTTAGCAGCTGGTAATGCAAAACAGGGTGGCATTTGGAGGCCTAGGATGATGCCAGTCTCTAGGGAGAGAAAGGTGTTAACTTCTAATAGCTTTTCAGTAATAGCCAAGCATCTGCAGTCCCCTATAAAAAGGGAGGGGGTTTAAAAAATTAATCGAGCTGAATGTGCTTCACACTGAGGAGAATGCCAGATTAATAAGTGCATTAAGGGCCGCTTTGGATTGGAAATAATTATGGATGATGACAAGGAGCAGAGGGGGCACGGGTGCGCTCACAGGAATGCATTTTAAAAAGCAGTTTAAAGAGCCTTCAGATGTTGGTATTATCCTGCA
Organism: Okapia johnstoni; assembly: GCA_024291935.2. NCBI lineage: Eukaryota > Metazoa > Chordata > Mammalia > Artiodactyla > Giraffidae > Okapia > Okapia johnstoni. Next base: position 75,048,013 of record CM044318.1, on the reverse strand, counting down.
TGACCAAATTAAGAGCAAATGAGAAAAGTTTATCTGGCATTTTGGAGTATTGAAAGGGCTTAGTGTTATAAATTATACAGTATAAGGATAGGAAATGGTGAGTAAATTCATGTTAAATATTATTGGCAGTTTAAATAGCAACTTGCTTTATAAAGCGTTAAATACTTTAATTTGGAATTAAAAACCCAAACCACAACATCCCCCAACACCAAAAATATTTCAAGATTGTTTCAGTTATTTATTTGCCAGCACAATAATTGGAAGTTGCCTTGATCAGAAATTAATCTCCACCATGTCGAATTTGAGCTATCAGTCTTGCATGAGTGTGGTCGGTCTGTGCCTTGGAATTGATTTAGAACTCGTAAGACAGGAAATGTCAAATGCTCTTCCAATATCTTAATCAGTCATTGGAAGAGTACATTGTAGTCACAGCCTGGGCTGAGGTTTATCAGTATTTAATCTAGCCCCACTTCAGGCTTTCCTTTCAGGCAGTGCTTCAGATAGTCGGAACTGGCCAGAGATGGAAACTAGGAAATCCAAGTTCACGGTTAGGCATGTTCAAGCAAATGATATGTCTGTGGTGAGGGAGAGTCACTCATGCCATGGTGGCAGCTTCCCTAGAGGTCCAACACTGTATCATGAACACTCTCATCTTTGCTGATGGATGGGTGCCTTTCCTGAGAAACAATTTGGCAAAATTTCATAAAATTCTTCAAAAGATATGTACCAAACAACCCAGTTTCTACTAGTTTGTCCTACTCAGATAAGAGCACAAAGACATGTGTCCGAGTGTATTTATTGCTTCATCACTGCTAATAGCAAAAGCAAATATTAAGTCATCTAAGTGCCAAAAATAGAAAACAGTTTTAACAAGGCACAACACATGCATAAAATATAATGCAATTATTTTAAAATTATGTTGTAGATTCTTGGTTTCCGCTTATAGATGGAAAGATCTGGAAAGAGCTTCATTCCTGTTCTTATAAGAAAAAAAAAATACACAGAAGTTACAAGATTGCTACACTTCTTAAACCCATCAGAGACCTGAGGTCATAGAACAGCCAACTACCTGAAAATTGGAGAAAGACAGTGGCTAGAGGGAGAGATAAAGCAAGAGCACTTGCTTAACTGGGGCGTACACAGACAGACACCTAAGGAGAGAAAATAAAAGAAAAACAGAAGAAATATATGAAGAAATATATGAAGAAATAAAAGCTAGGAATTTTCTAAAATTAATGACAGACACTAAGCTACAGATCCAGAAAAGTCAGAGAACACCAAGTAAGCTACATTCAAAAGAAAAGCAAAATATACTATCTAGGTACATAAGAGGGAGGGGGGGAATCAAAGAACAAATTCTGAAGACAGCCAGAGAAAAAGACTTCTTAGCTACAGAGGAAATAAGATAATAATTACAGCACTTATCAGAAACCACGCAAGGAGAAGATAATGAAGTGATATCTTTAAAGTACTGAAAGATAGAAAAACACTTATCAACCCAGAATTCCATATCCAGCACAAATATATATATATTTTTAATGAAAGAGAAATAAAGACATTGTCAGGGAAACAGAAACAGAAAATTCACTGCCAAGACACTTATAGTAGAAGAAAAATGAAAGGAAGTTCTTCAGGCCGAAGGACTATGATATCAAACAGAAACTTGCCTCTAAACAAAAATAAGGAAAAGAGAAGGTAAAATGAAATTTATTTTTCTTAACTTTAATTGTTCTAAAAGATAACTGGCTCTCTAAGGTGAAATATAGTAGCAGTGTGTTATGTGTTTATAACATATATAAATGCAAACTGTATGCAAATGTAGTACAAAGAATTGGAGGAAGGAATTGGGAACACTATACTGTTGGAAGTCCTATACCATACAAGAAATGGTATATTATTTGAAGGCAGACTCTGATTAGCTAAAAACACATATTTTAAACCCTAGAGGAGCTACAAAGCAATCTAAAAGAGGTATAAATTATAAATCAATAAAAAAAGAAAAAAAAATTTATTTAAAAATACCCAACCTAAAGAAAGAAGCACAAGTAAAAAAAAAAAAACCAAAACCTTCAATCTGAATCTTACATTGTATACCAAAATGAATCCTAAATAGATTATATGCCTAAATTTAAATATAAAGCTATAAAATTTGTAGATGAAAACGAAAAAAATCGTTGTGACCTAGGGTTAACAAATATTTCTTAGATATTATAACAAAAGCACAATCTATGAAAGAAAAACATCTGATAAATAAACCTTATTAGAATTAAAAAACTTGTTTTGCAAAAGACACTGTTAAGAAAATTAATATGCTGGTCACAGAAAAAATATTTGCAAATCACTTTTCTGACATAAGGTTTGTATCCAGAGTATGAAAAGAGTTTTCAAAACTCAGCAATAAGGAAACAACAATGCAGTTAAAAATAGGGCAAAAGACATAAACAAAAGATGTTTTAAGGATTATATAAATTTATGTTAAAAAGATATAAACAAAAACCTTACCAAAGAAGATATAGAAATGACAAGTAAGCTTATGAAAGATGTTCAACATCATTAGTCATTAGGAAAATGCAACTTAAAACCACAATGACATGCCACTTATATGTCTAATAGAATGGCCACAATTTATGAATATACCAAGCATCAGTGAGAATGCAGAGAACTGGAACTTTCATACATCGCTGGAGGGAGTTCAAAGTGGTACAAGCACTGCAGAAAACAGTTTGACAATTTCTTAACAAAAGTTAAATATGCACATAACATGATTGAGCATTCCCATACCCAGGTATTTATCCAAGAGAAATAAAATTTTACATCCACACACCAAAAAAACTATATGTAAATATTTAAAGTAGTTTTATTTGTAATTGCCAAAAACTAGAAATAACCCATATATATATTTCAACTAGTAAATAGAAAAAAAAAATCAACCTGTAGTACATCCATAATGTGGAATGAAAGAAAGTGAAAGTGTTAGTCGCTCAGTCGTGTCCAGCCCATTTCGACCCCATAGCCCAGCAGGCTCTGTCCATGGAATTCTCCAGCAAGAATGTTGGAGTGAGTTGCCATTTCCTTCTCCATAATGTGGAATACTCTTCAACAATGTAAAGAAAACAAGTTGATGCACGCAAGAAGGCATGCAAATTTTAAATGCACTTGTTAAGTGATGGAGGTCAGACCCAAAGTGACATAATGTATGATTCCACTTGAGTGACATTCTAAAAAAGGTAAAACTGTAGAAATGGAAACAGATTGGTGGGACTACTATAAAGAGACTATGTGAAGAAATTGCTGGAGATGATGACCTGTTCTATATGACACTAGAATGATAGACATTAACTCCATGAATTTATCAAAAGCCATAGAACTATACCCCATAAAGAGTGAATTTTACTGCATGTAACTTCAAAAACTCAGCCTGTGGAGGGTACCCTCAACCAGAAGACCTAGCATAACAAGTCAAGCTGACTGTATTACAAGTGAATCATACAACCACACTGAAGGGGGTGAGAAAAAACAACTAACCTACTTTGGGAAGCAAAATGTTGACTGGATATTTTTAGGTCAAAGACAAAAGAGCTGCACACAAATACTATATTTTTGTTACAGGAAGAGCTAGCTATTCTGAAACTGCTTTATGTGTATAGACTAGTTGAACAATTAAGTCAACATATTGTAGATTATGAGAGCCTGGCTTCTCATGTCAGAGGAAGTTAAAAATAAGAAAAGTGAGAAAGCTAGAATGAGCCCTGCAGTGTTGGATTTGAACAAGAGGTATTAGCATAAACTCATGGGATATTTTTAAGAAATGAAAATAAATGTGTGTGTGTGCACCAAATATATATCTCCAAGCTTTGTCTGCTGAATGGGCTTAGAAGCAAGTGAGGACATCTAGCCAGATCTTGATTTCTAAATACCCCTCTCCAGTAAGATGAACTAAAGCTCCTGAGAGAACCAGTTGATTCCAAGACTGGTCATAGAAAATATACAATTCTTTGTATATACATGAAGCACCCCCAGGTGCCAGAAAGTAAGAAAGTGCTCAAAAGAAGTTTGCAGAGGTGGAAGGTGGACCTGATGAAAAAGCATAGGAACCAACCAGAAAGCACTCCCGAGGTTCAAACCAAAACAATTTGAGCAACAAAATAAAGGTAGCATTGGATTATAACCATAAAATAGAACAAATATCTATGGGGCCATAGTAATATGAATAAATTTAGCAACAGGAAAAGAAAGAAGAAAGGGAGGGGAAAAGGAAGGAAGGAAGGAAGGAAGGAAGGGACTGGTGTTGACATGGGGGGAAGAGAGGGAGGGAGAAGGAAGGACTGGCCTCTGTACTGAAGAATTTCAATTAATAAACTAAGGAATGAGGCAAATAGAAAATCATCATTAAAATATCACAGTACTGACTGTTGCAATTTATATCCACCGGTGGATGCTAAAATCAGCAAACTAACATTGAGCAAAAAAGGATATTTGCAAACTCCCAAAGTATCTCCCCCAATATTCATTCATTGCAAAGGGAAAAATGACTTGACATTGGAGGAACATCCAGCAGACATCACTTTAACCAACCAATCAATGTTAACATCACCAGTAAGGGGGCATAACAACACCATACAGCCCCTGAAGATAAATGGGTGAGGAACACATGGACGTTCTTACAAAAAAAATACAACTTCAATCCAATCATAAGAAAACATCAGAAAAACCCAAATTGAGGGGCCATCTGCAAAGTAACTGACCAGTATGCTTCAGTAGGGTAAAAGTCACGAAAAATAAGAAGCTGAAGAACTGTCACAGATGAGACACTAAGACAAAATTAAATGCAGTGTGGAATCCTGAACTGGCTCTGGGGACAGAAAGGGATAGTAGGGGAAAAACTGGAGAAGTCCAAATAAAGTCCGCAGTTCAGTAATATTAATTTCTGAGTTTTGATCATCATGTCATGGTTGTGCAAGATATTAACCTCAGGGGAAGCTTGGCAAAGGCCATACAGGAGCTCTCTGTACTATTTTGCGACATTTTCACTGTTTAAACTTATTTCCCCCAAAACTTAAAAATTATATAGATGTAAATATGTATTTATGGACACAAAAGATTTTTACAACATTGCAGGAGAAAAAGCAAATCACAAAATAGGCATCTATAATATGCTTGTTTACTTTTCAAGACAAGTATGCACATGTACATATTTGTTGTTCAAATGTGTATATAAGTACGTGTGTGCTATGTAACTTCAGTCATGTCCAACTCTTTGCGACCCCAAGGACTGTTGCCTGCCAGGCTCCTCTGTCCATGGGATTCTCAAGGCAAGAACACAGGAGGGGGTTGCCATGCCTTCTTCCAGGGGATCTTCCCAGCCCAGACCCATGTCTCTTGCATCTCGTGCATTGGCAGTCGGGTTCCTTATTACTAGCGCCACCTGGAAATCCTGTAAACATGTGCAAATACCTGTTTATGGGCGTCCCTGGTGGCTCAGATGGTAAAAAATCTGCCTGAAATGCAGGAGATCCAGGTTCAATCCTTGGGTCAGGAAGATCCCTTGGATAAGGGAATGAAAACTCACTCCAGTATTCTCGCCTGGAGAATTCCACGGACAGAGGCGCCTGGCAGGCTACAGTCATGGAGTCACAGAGAAATGGACATGACTGAGCGACTAACACTTACATTTTCACATACCTGTTTATATACACATACCTGTTTATATTTATGATTGCATAAATGTATACATACTAATACATTATATCATACACAAAATATAAAATAATGCCAAAGCATTGCCATTTGTTTTGCACAGTGAGTGGGATGGTGGATGGTATTAATTTTTTCTTTTGTCTTTTTTTTTCTTATGCCAGTAATCAATTTTATTGTGTATATTTAAAATTTTATCATTTCAATATTTATGTGTAATCCAAAGATGAAGCTGAGTTGGGAAATCTGGGAAAGACCCAGCTGCAGGATTCAGCTCCAATGGGTGTGTTGTGAAGATGCTGTGGTCATCATCTTCTTTGAATCCAGTCTCTATTGTTTTCCCTCAGAGCATCAACACAGGCAATATTGGACCTTTCTCCCCTTCTTTGATTTCTATCCCCTACCAGGTATCTGACTTCTACGGATGGGGTTTCTGAGATCTTCTGTTCTCCCCAAATGCCATCCATCAGCATTCTAAGATCCCCAAGTCCTCTTGGCAGCCCAAAGCACATACATCCTTGGGCACATAGGAAAGTGTAGAGAGGTGGTTGTTGAACTCCTGACCTCTTGGCAGAGAGGAGAAGCAGCGTAAGGAATTGGTCCAGGCACTTCCTTTAAGACAGAAAAAGGGTGATGAAATAGAGATGCGACGTACATTTCAGACGTCAAAAGGAAATTGAATCCTTCGTTCAACACTTTGCATAATCTGAGTCCTCAGCTCCAAGACACAGAGGGTTTTTCCAAAGTTTGGTAGTCATTTGTTTTACTCACTCACTTTGGGAAATGATTCTGCCTGCTCAGATTTACAATAAATTTAATTTAGGCTCAATATTCTATGATTTCATAAGAGAAAGTCGATAGTAGAGGCTGAGGCAGGGCTTCCCTAGGAGAGGAGAAGAGACTCAAAGAAGGCAGATGCACAGTTAGAGCCACTCTCATTACATGACTCCTGACACGGCGGATACAAGCGCTGGCCCCTCAGAATTTCAAATCCAGCTTCTCAGAGATTTATTTTTCTCCTGAAACAATTTCTGGCAGCTTTTGATCTTCTAAACTGAAAAAAAAAATCAAAGAAATCTGTTTCTCTAGAGTATTAATAGCAAAGGAATTTCTGGATGCTGCAAAGTAAGAAAGGAACACAATAGCATCTCGTTTTATTCATCTTCAAAGCAAACTAAATATAGTTTTAAAAAATAGAAGCAGGATACCCTACAGATTTTTGAAGGGATGGAATAAACCTCTTTACACAAGAAAAGATGACATGAAATTTATCTTGAAGGACATTCACTGGACTCTTGTCCGCTTAATACCTGCAAGTGGGCTGTTAGAAGGGATGTAGTAAAGATATCCAGTCATTCAGGGAACTTGCAGGCTCCAATATTTTCATCAATATCGGGCATTGCTTCTCCTACTCTGCTGGGATGTCACTACCATCTGTTCCCCAAAGCACAATACAGGTGTCAGACTTTTCTAGGGAGCAGATGTTTAGCCAATGGACCTGAAAACCTGAGCAGCATCTTCATGTCTCCCATAATCCAAACTCAATTTTTACTCCCTCATCTGGTCACAAGTCAGGGAGTGGGAGTCAAAGTTATGTTTCTATTTAGCTGGCTGCGGATGGCAAGGCACATGTGTGTGCAGAAAATAGTTCTGGAAGTGGAACTATGGGACAGATGCTTCTCTAGGCACTGGAGATAACAGAAGTGCTTGCAAACAAGCACAGAAGCTGATTTCTGATTGTGACATGCACTGCGAAAGAAAGAAATGAGAATATATGATGGAGAGTCCTAGTGGCATAGGATGCTAATTTACAGAGGGTCTGTCAAAGGAGGAGACTCTGAGCTAAGAGCAGAAGACTAAGATGCCAGCCTTGCAAAGACCTGGGGCGAAGGCTGCTCCAATCAAAGGAGCAGTAGGTGCAAAGGTCCTGAGGTCTTACAGCAGCCCTCCCATATTCCACATTAGCACTTACCTTTCCAGCACACACCTACAGTGCTCTACTGAAAACCCCCAAAAGTCTCTGCCTGAGGGCTCTCTGTTAGATGGTGCCTTGAACAGATCAGAAATACCAGGAAGCGAATGTCCCTAGGAGCAGCCTTCAGCCAACGCTCTATAGGAGTTGATGGGTAAATACTCCAGCTTCCTCACCCTTATAATTCCCCATCATGATTGTACAAAATTTTGTCATCTCCTGGGAGAGTTGCAGGACAGGGCAAGAGCTCGACAAAAATGCATCAACTTTGGAGCCAGGCTGGCTGAATTTGGGTCCTGATTCTGACCTCAGAGTAAGCTCCATGACCTTGACCAGAGACTTACACCCTCTGAGTTCCAGTGGGATAGAGACCAGCTCATGTTCACAGTAAGGAGAGTGACATTAGGGTCTGAGAAGGGACAGTCTGACTTCTCCATTTTCACCTGGCTCCTTTTTGTTCCTAGAAGAAGCCTGGAATATCCAATAGGAAGTTCCTCACAATTTTCACATAAATGACCTGAAGAATAAATACAGATTAATTTTTAATCGATCGTTACGGGTGGAAGTGACCTACACAAAATACAGCTGCGAACAGTTCAAATTGAACATGTTAAAATGTATTATACATTTGGAACTAACAAAAGATTGAAATCATTCTGATAAGATTTTTATCACAAGAGTTACAGAGGAGAAAGGGATGAATAGACAGAGCCGAGAGGATTTTTAGGGCAGTGAAACTATTCTGTATAGTACTATCACAGCTGATAGCTGTCATTCTATGTATGGTCAAACCCACAGGATGTACACCACCAAGAGTGAGCCCCAGTGTAAACTCTGGACTTAGAGTGATGATGCATCAGTGTTGCTTCATCAGCTGTGACAAATGTGCTACCATTGCAGGGGAGGTTGTGCCGGTGTGGGGACCGAGGAATATAGGGGAAGTCTCTGTACTTTCCATTCAATTTTGCTGTGAACCTCAGTTCAGTTCAGTTGCTCAGTCATGTCCGACTCTGCTACCCCATGGACTGCAGCACACCAGGCCTCCCTGTCCATCACCAACTCCCAGAATTTACTCAAACTCATGTCCATTGAGTCGGTGATGCCATCCAACCATCTCATCCTCTGTCATCCCCTTCTCCTCCCACCTTCAATCTTTCCCAGCATCAGGGTCTTTTCAAATGAGTCAGCTCTTCGTATCAGGTGGCCAAAGTATTGGAGTTTCAGCTTCGACATCAGTCCTTCCAACGAACATTCAGGACTGATTTCCTTTAGGATGAACTGGTTGGATCTCCTTGCAGTCCAAGGGACTCTCAAGAGTCTTCTCCAACTCCACAGTTCAAAAGCATCAATTCTTCGGCGCTCAGCTTTCTTTATAGTCCAACTCTCACATCCATACATGACTACTGGAAAAACCATAGGCTTGACTAGACAGACCTTTGTTGGCAAAGTGAACCTAAAACTGTTCTAAAAAATTAAAAGTTAATTAAGTTTTTAAAATCTACTACAAAAAAAGTAACACCCACAAAAGAGAATTCCAACAGAAACTGTTATAGTTTGTAAAACTTGATAAGGACCAGAAAAATTGATCAATGAAGCAAATATTCATTGTAAAATCCACCTAGGAAGGAGTTGATACTGTTGAAAATGGACAAAAATCAGGACCTGCTTAACCAATTAAACCGTGTTTAATTAATCCATTAAATTGGCTTGGCAGATGTGCCTCATGTCTCGGTTGTAAATACATCTGTTTTTGTATCATTCTGTACTTTTTAAAGTTTATGTAAATAAAGCTGCAATCAGAGGATTCTAGGGGTCAACACCGTAGGCTATATTAATACATGTTCACAGGGTCACAATGGCAAGGTGCAAGCTCCCCATACCTGGCATGGGGCCCTGGTTGCAGAGAAAACTCATTTGTTCATTCACCAAGCATTTGCTGACAGATTTGCTAGAAGCACTGAATGTCTGTGATTGGGGTGAAATTTTCAATCTCAGACCTCGGGGTTGAGCAGGGAACCCAGTTCTGGGTGTTGTGACAAGTCTTAGTAGCAACTGCAGAGACACAGAGGTGACTCATTGGCTGGGGCGGGTGCTTGCAGGAGGCTTCCCTGAGGACATGACATTTGAGCTGAGTCTTCAGAAAGAGTCCAGGGGCTCCAAGATGACAAGGGACAGAAAGACCATTCCAGGCAAAGGGAGTCTTATATCCTAGATGCATGAGAGATGGACATGTTCAGAAACCTGGAAACCATCCCCTGGGTTAGACACAGAGGAGAGGGCAGGAGCGAAGGGCCTGGAATGCCTGACATCTTGGGCTTTCTCCTGCCGGCAGTGAACACAACTGCATGGAAGGCCAAGTGCAGGGCCAAGGCTAAGGGGTGGGGGAGGCCAGAGAGGAGACCAGGCAACTGAGTGGGGGCAGGATGGGCACAGGGACTAACAGGGAAACTGAGGAAGCAGAATGGGGAGGAGGCAGGGGTAGCATCCAGGGCTGTCTCCCAAGGGCTCATTAAGGCCAGTATGGGGTGGAGAAGTGCCGTGAGCCAGGGGTGGACACTCAGGAGGAAAGAAGAGTGAAACATGCAAGTTCATTTTGGTCAATTGTTCAGAAAAAATGTTGGCATCAGAATCCTTCAAATGAAACCTTAAGAATTAAAAACAATACACAGAGCTGCTTCAATGACTAAGGTGCCTTGGAAAGGTGTGGGGGGAGGGGGGTTGACCTCCCCAGGACTGCTGTTGGAAGGCCCCTGATGTGGGTCTGAGACCCCTTTTCAGCTGAGGCTCAGAGGCGGGGTGTTTCCTGGCTCAGAGCACACAGCTGGGACGGCTCCGGGACCCCGCTCAGGGACTCCTGGAGACCTGCTCCTCCTTCCACAGCCAGGAGGCTGAGTAGTAATGAGGACTTAGCGTTCTTGGCCCCTACTCCTGCCCAGCTGTCCTTCTGGCTGAGGATGTCTCGAGTCACAGAAAAGCCAAATTCCCGTGAATCTGTCCTAGTCCCTGGACCCTGTTCATACTCTGGCTGGGCAAATGCCCCATGACATACTGGTTCTTTGCTGTTAGCATCAGTTCTCCTGCAGACACCCATTATTCAAACCCCCAGGTGCATCTGGCCCAGGCGGTAAGCAGAAAAAATTCTAGACATAGCTCTGCCACAATCAGCTGTGTGGTCTTTGGAAAATCACTTGGCCTCTCTGAACCACAGATTCCTCCTCCACAAATCCGAGGTCATCGTGCTAACTCTGGCTACATCAAAATGGTGTAAGGATTGTTGTTGTTGTTTGGTCCCAAAGTCGTGTCCAACTCTTTGCAACCCCATGGATTGTAGCCTTCCAGGCTTCCCTGCCCTCCTCTGTCCATGGAGTTTTCCAGGCAAGAATATTGGAGCCAGTTGCCATTTCCTTCTCCAGAGGATCTTCCCAACCCAGGGATCCAACCTGCGTGTCCTGCATCAGCAGGTGGATTCTTTACCACTGAGCAAGGCAATCAGCAAACCCATGTTGTATCCTGAAAAATCTCTATGGGAACACAAGGGACCCATGATATTTTTCATTTGTCAAGGTTTCTGCCACAAGTAGCAATAACTTCTAAGATCATCACCAGCCTTCAAACAGCCCTGGAGAGCCGAAGCAGGATATATTTAAAAGGAGGTGGGGTGAACAGGACCTAAGAAAAATCTTGCCTCATGTTTGTCCCATAAGATCCTCACTCAAGATTCTATTTACTCTCAATTTAGGTACAACCAGAACAAACTTACTCATCTGTTTCCCAACTCACAGTACTTGAGAAGTAGCAAACTAAAAGGTGGGGAGAGAATGACAAAGGAAAAATGTACTGAAAAGGATGAGACAGAAGCACTATTAAAAGTGGATGCGAAACCTTCACCACCATAGCCTGGAGATAGACAGAAAAAAGTGCAGGAAGCCTGAGGCCATCAGGGTACAATTGTTGATACACCCAATAGGACCCTGAGTCAACCAAAGATAAAAACAGGAACAAAATATTAAATTAAGTACAGCACACTCACACTTTTTAAGAGACTCATAGCCTTTAAAATCAGCAGTTCCACTTCTAAAGCATATATCCTAAGAAAATAACCAGACAGAGGCACAGAGCTATGTATATAGAAGATTATTCACTACAGTACTCTTTTCAGTAATGAAAAAAATTGGAAACACTCTAAATGTCCTTTAAAATATGATGAGCAGTATCTTCCATTCTCAAACCACTTTCTAGAAGGTTGTTGTATTTGCACATCATCCATTCTATGACTTTTATTTTCTTTTTTAAAATTTATTTATTTTTTAATAGAAGGATAATTGCTTTACAGAATTTGTTGTTTTCTGTTGAACCTCAACATGAATCAGCCATAGGTATACATATATCCCCTCCCTCTTGAACCTCCCTCCCACCTCCCTCCCTACCCCACCCCTCTAGGGTAATTCAGAGCCCCTGTTTGAGTTCCCTGAGATATACAGCAAATTCCCATTGGCTAACTATTTTACATATGGAGTTAAGTTTCTATGACTTTTCTTTAAACTGATTCATTCATTTTATTCTAATAAATGTAATTTCTTAAAAAAAATGCTACATTACCCTAAACAGAATATAACTTCCCTGGTAGCACAGACGGTAAAGCATCTGCCTACAATGTGGAAGACCCAGGTTCAACCCCTGGGTCAGGAAGATGCTCTGGGGAAGGAATATGGCAACCCACTCCAGTACTCTTGCCTGGAAAATCCCATGGACGGAGGAACCTGGTAGGCTACAGTCCAAGGGGTCGCAAAGAGTCGGACACGACTGAGCAACGTCACTTTCACCATAAATAGAAGTAACCACAGTGCAAAGAAATCATGTCATTATAATCTAGCTAGATGAGGTTACAGAATTGTAGAATGAAAAATATTCTCCCTTTTTGCTTCCTGATTTAAACAAAACCATTATTTAAAAAAAGTTTGGAGAACTGTCAGGAAATCTGATGATAGACCCTCCAGGGAATCAAGGTTCATTTTGTTAGGTGTGGTACTGGCATGGTGGCTGCATAAAAAAGTATCTTTTTTTTTTTTTAATATATAAGGAATGCGTACTAAAGGATGCAGGGCTAAAATTACAAAATAACTGGATTTGCTTTAAAATATTTCAGCAAAATGAAGGATTGACAAAGCAAATGTGGCAAAATCTTGATCATTACTGAATCCAGGTGTTGGAAATTTCCTTGCACTCTTCTCTCTACTTTTAAGTAGCTTTAAAATTTGCCTAATAAAAATAAATTTAAAAATATAAACAGGAAGATCCCTTGTTCATGGGCCACCAAGGCTGACAAAGCCCTTGTCATTTTGAGAAGAGTCAAACCCTAATTGCTGTGCATATTAACAAACATTTTATACACTGGCAGTATGATTCTTTTGAATTCATGTAGGTCAGATTCAACAAAAATAAATAAAAATAATGATGCAAATCCATACGTAATGACAAGGGAAGGTGTTCAAGACAGATTGCTGAGTGGGGAAACATGCAGTAGAAGAATGTGTTTGGCTCCATCCCGTTTATGTAAAACTGTGAAGGAAAATCCCCTGAGTCTGTGAGCCCGGAGAGAGTCTGGAAGCTGGGACGCTAACAGTTATCTCAGGATAGGGAGGGTCCTCCTCTTGCCTTTGTTTGTATCTTTATGCTTTCCTGTACTGTGTAAAATTTTTACTTTTTACAGTTGAGTAGATACTATTCTTATAATCAGGCAAAAGGCTATTGCCATTTTGAGGCAAAAAGAAGAAATCAGGAAAATATTTCTATTTGTATAATGAAAAGATTTAAATATATACAAGGCTGCTTAACAGAAAATTAAACTTCCATTATTATCCCATGGCCTGTGACACTGCACATTTGCTGTCTGTGTCTGGCAAAAGTGCTGGAATGGGCCTCCTGTAAGCTGATCTCAGCCCAGGGGCCTGAGCAAGTGGAGGGAGGGGTGTCCGGTTTCCCTGACTTACCCCTTTGCTCACACATGCCCCCTGCCTGCAATGTTCCTGCACTCTTCTGTGGCTCCCTCTCTCCCCACTTTGAGGCTCAGTTCCAGGAAGGCTGCTCTGATGCCCCAGCAGGCATTACCTGGGTTTCTCCTTTGACAGATGTCAATCTTCAACCCATTTGCTGGGACCTGTCCAGACCATTGGCAAGCAGAGGCCTCTTTCTGGAAGGGTTCACAGGTTCTTCTGGGTGCAAGGAGCCCAGCAGAGTGGATGGAACTCAGACATGCTTCCTGTCCCTTTCTAGGTTGGGTGACCTGGAGGAGTATTTCCCCTCCTAAGGCCTCAATTTTCACAGCTGTAAAATGGGAATAAATGGACCTAATAGATACTCACCTCTCAGAAAATTAGACGAGATGGCCTTGAGAGAGCCGGTAATCTCTAAAGCGTTCAATTAAAAGATAATTTTTAACGTTAGTAGTACTATATAAATGTTTATTGGTAATGACAAGGACAGGATTAAGAACTTTATTATCTTTCAAAATCACGGGGACATATTTATTCTGATATTTTCAAAAAATTTCCTAAGGAAATTCACACATTCAAAAATGTGTGAACAAGGATGTTCATCAATGTATAATAGCAAACATGGGAAACTATCTCCTATGGCTTGTCATGCAACTATTAAAGATGATAAAACATGTTGAGTGATTGAGGAAATGCTTATAACATATTTGCCAAATTTGAAAATCGAGCTCCAGAAGAGTACAATCTATTTTTATTTAAAAAAAATGTATATATGTATATATATGTATATATGTATGTATGTATGTATGTATGTATGTATGTATGTATGTATATATGTATGTATGTATATATGGGCTTCTCAAGTAGCACCCATGGTAAAGAACCCGGCTGCCAATGCATAAGAGATGCAGGTTCAGTCTCTGGGTTGGGAAGATCCCCTGAAGGAGGACATGGTAAACCACTCCAGTATCCTTGCCTGGAGAATCCCGTGGACAGAGGAGCCTGGTAGGGTACAGTCCACGGGGTCACAACGAGTTGGACATGACGGAAGCAACTTAGCACACACACATAAAGACACACACACACACACACACACACACACATACATCACACATACAGAGACAGAGAGAAAGATCTACAAAGAAAGAGAGAAACAGAGACATCTAAAACACTTCTAAAGAAAATCGCTCCCAAAATGTTATCTCTGGATTAAGTGATTACAGATCACTTTTTCAGTCTTCTTTTTTGTGTGTATCTGACTTTTCTAAATTTGTCTAAAATGCTTTTGTGTGGCATTTCTAAGTTACCTTTTAACCATTCCTCTTCCCCCACCACTACCACTACCAAATGTCCCTGTCCAGAAGTTAATGATAAAAGACTGTCCCAGGCCCCCAGTCTCGGGTTGTGAGGGCCTCCAAGGTCACGAGACAACCCCATGGACCTCTGGTGTCTATGTGGAAGAGTCTAGTGTGATTTTCACCAGAGAGTGGACACGGTGGGTGAACAATTAGCCAGCTCTGGGCAGAGAAACTGCCCCCCAGGAGACTCACACAGGGACCATGGCCTTGGGAACAAACAGGAGCCTCTCAAACAAATTCCCAGGAGGCAGGTCAATTAGAAAACTTAGCTCCTAGGCCTCACCACCCCCTCCATCGTGTAACCTGATAGGCTGGATTGGAGGGTCCTTGAAAGGGGTAAACAGATGGGAAGAGACAGGTTGGAGGGCTGAGACATTCCCTCCTTTCTCTGTCCCACTGCCCCCACCTCCCTACCTCCTTACCCACCTCAAGCCAGCTCTCCCCACTCCCTCTGGGCTCCTCCCCCATCTGTGCCTCTACCCTAGTCTCCATTGTACACCAGTCTCCTCTCCAAAAACTCCATAGTCTTTCTAGGAATCTCCAAAGAGATGGTATTGTAAAATGTCAGAGGCAAAAATAACACTCTACTCTCTCACATTCTAGTTGAGGAAACTGGTTCAAGGAGATTAATCAATGTGTCCAAAACCTCCCATCCAGTAGATGTATTAATAGAAGCTAAGATAAGAGCTCAGATGTCTTTATTCCTAGGCCAGGGTGACTGTGACCTCCACCATTTCACTTCCTGCTATTGGCTGAAAGAAAGCCCAGCATTGTGCTTAGGAGCATGGTCTCCAGGGCTGAACCCCTGGGTTCAAATTCCAGATCTTGTATGTATCACCCATGTGGTCTTGGAGCCCCAGTTTGGAAGCAAAACAATAGTAGTAATTACATCGTGTCTTTGTGTAAAGATTAAATGAGTCAAAGTGTATTTAGAGGAGAACGTGGCAGGTGCTATATGTTATGGAAGCCTTTGCTATCTTGATAATTTTGTCAGCCAATTAATTGTATCTATGGCTAAGGGCTATGGGGATTGCAAGAGTCGGACACGACTGAGCAACTAAGCTCACACATACATGGAAGCAGTCAGTAAAGGGCAGAGATGAACCAAATGATTCAGCCAAGAAAACACAGGAGCTCCTCAGAAGGCAAAAGCTCAGAACCTCCATCTTCTTCAGGAGCATGTGAGTCCCAGGGCATCTACTATTCATCCCTGAAGTATTCACCGAGCCAGCAGAACGGAGTTCAGAAAACAGAGGCTCACACATATGGTTGTCCGTGTGTACGAAGTCACTTCAGTCGTGTCCGACTCTGTGAGACCCTACAGACTGGAGCCCACCAGGCTCCTTTGTCCATGGGATTCTCCAGGCGAGAATACTGGAGTGGGTTGCCATGCCCTCCTCCAGGGGATCTTCCCCACCCAGGGATCAAACCTGCGTCTCTTAGGTCTCCTGTATTGGCAGGGCAGGGTTCTTTACCACTAGCACCACCTGAGAAGCTTACAATAAACATTCATTTGCAATGCATGGAGGAAAGATGGTCCACCCATACTTCAGGGTCAAGATGGATGTCTGGATAAAGAAGAAGCAAAGGTCACCCCAACCTCTATCATACATTAAAGTCAATCCCAGATGGGAACCTAGGTCTAAATTGTGAAAGTTAAACAATGAAGCCTCTAGACAATAACATAAGAGGATGTCCTCACAGCCAAAAGATAGACAAAATTTTCTTAACAGGATGCAAAAATCATAAAGGAAAAGATTGAACTTCATTAAATTTGAGAATATCCACAATTAAGGATAAAAATTTAAGAAACCCAATATAGGAAATAATATTTCAAAGGAAATAATTTCTATGATGATTCAATCTTTTATCATCATTAGCATCTACTAAAATGTAGTTAACTTTAAAAAATTTGAAAATTTCTGTTTAATAACAAAAATTTCTGTTCTGTTCATCTCTGTTTCATACAGAAAGTGAGAAGGCCAGCCTGAAAAATTCATATCCATAATATATCAAGAACTGGAACTCAGTAAGAAAAATATCAACAACTGCATAGAAAAAGGACAGAAGTCTTAAATTGGGAAAAAAATTTTTTAAGTGTTCAGATAAGGACTTCCCTAGTGGTTCAGTGGTAAAAAAAAAAAAAAAAAAAAAAAAATATGCCTGCCAGTACAGAAAAACATGGGTTCAATCCCTGATCAGGGAGGATTCAACATGCCATGGAGCAACTAAGCCTGTGCACCACAGCTACTGAGCTAGATACCACAACTACTGAAGCCCAAATGCCCTAAAGCCTGTGCTTCGCAACAAGAGAAGCCAGCACAGTGAGAAGCCTGCGCACAGCTACTAGAGGAAAGTCCTCGCAGCAATGAAGACCCAGCACAGCTTATAAATAAATAAGAGTATTCAAATAAATAGCAATCAAGTAAATGCACATTAAAATCATAATTATAGACTGCTATAGGCCCATCAGAACAGTTGTTTTTTTTTAAATAAGATGATATCAAGTTTTGGCATGTTTGTGGAGCAATTAATGGAATCGCCTCTCCTACAATGCTGGTGCACACAAGTGGACAGACAAAAGAATTTTTTCAGTTGAGCATATCTGTGTTTCTAGAACCCGGTTCTCTCCTATCCAGCAATGTAATAATTGCATACACTATGCTGATCTCATGACCTCAGAGGCATCAAACAGCTCTGAGGTCTCAGACAGGTTGATCTCATATATCTAGAGGGAGGATTTGAACTCTGGCTTCAAACTCCAGAGCTCTTGCTCTGAGCCACTGGCCTAGATTGTCTTGTTCAAAATGTGGGTGTCGCTATCTCATCCTAAATCACATTTTCATTTTCATCAGCTTGAGTAATTCTTGACCTCTGTGATTTGGGCATGGATGGACAGCCTGGTGAGAAGACCAACTCCCTGGACTCCAGCAGAGAGATGGACGAAAGCAGGTGGTCTCTCCTCTGCGGGGGCGGACACTCAGCCATGAAACCCTTGGCTTCAGAGAACTCTCTCCCACCCTCCCCTGTCCCCAGCAGGTCTGTCCTCACCCCCTCCAATGACAGATCGCCAGTTTCCTGAGGGTAAGCCATCCCAGCAACAGCTTCCACCCCAAGTTAAAAATGCGTGTGTCCTTTTGGATATAGATTACCATTTCTAACTTCTGCAGAGGCATTAGTGGAGTCTCGCAATTGTTATATTTCACTCTCTTTTTAAAAATACAACACACACACGCATATACTCACATATGGATGGCCAGATACATAACAACAACTGTTGCCAAGATTCTAGATTTTGCTCTAGTCATCTCCCAGCTGAACTGCTGTAATTTGTTCTTGGCTGATCTTTCTTCATTTATCATGTCATTTGTCCTCTTCAAAATGTGGCCTCACATTTGGGCTGACCCTTCCCAGGTCTCTCAATCAGCACAATAATGCTAATTATACCACCTCCCACTCACCTGTTGGGGTTAGATGCCCCTTCCCAGTGTTGTCCCATTGTAAAAGACTTCTCATATCAGTCCCTTGGAGATAAGGCTCCACCAACTACTTCAATATTCCCCAAACTCCAGTGTCATTTGGTTATTGATGATGTCATCCAGTCTCCCTGTGCAGTGTTTACATAATCAAGTCTTCAAATCACTTACCTCCCCCTTTCCCCATAGATACATCAACCATGTTCTTTCTGCTGTTACCGGAGATATTCTCTGTGTGTTCAGAGTCCCCTGGCCTGCTGGTTGTTTCGGCAATAAGTTAAGCTTGAAAACAAGGTCCACGGCTGAAAATATTGCTCAACAATTAATAAATCATAACATTTTACACCATTGCCGCGATCCCATACCCCACACTGCCAGACTCCTCTCAGATTCACGGATCCTGTCTCTAAGGCACGCTCCAAGGAAAGACTAGAGACTTTTCAGCCTTTTGTTTTGTTTTACCAAAGAGATTTAATGTTTCCCTTTACAGAGCCAACACTTCCTTGTGTGTGTTCGGTACGAGTTCCTGCCTGCCTTCATTTCTGGTGACCAAATGTAAACAGCTCACCAGAAGGGCGGCAGGAAAGTGTTAGTGTGTTAGGACTGCCTTAACCAACTGCCCGACCTTGCTGGTTTAAAACAATAGAAATTGGGACTTTCTGGGCTGTCCAGTGGTTAAAACTCCACCTTCCGATGCAGGGGGTGCAGATTGGATCCTTGGTCAGGGACCTAAGATCCCACATGCCTTGTGGCCAAAAAAAACAAAACATAAAACAGAAGCAATATTGTGACAAATTCAATAAAGACTTTAAAGATGGTCCACATTTTTAAAAAAAAATCTTAAAAAAGAAAAACAATAGAAATTTGTTCTCTCACCATTCTGGAAGCCAGAACTACAAAATCGAGGTGTCAGCAGGGTCATGCTCCCTCCAGAGGCCCCAGGGAGGCATCCTTCCTTGCCTCTTCCAGCTCCTGGTGGCTCCCGGCGTCCTCTGGCTCCGGTCTCTGCCCCTGTCTTCATGGCCTTCTTCCCTCTGTGTCCCTCTCCTCTTCTTGTAAGGACACCAGTCATTGGATTTAGGGCTTGTTCTAAATCCAGGATGATTTCCTCTCAAGTGCCTTAACTAATTACATGTTCAGACAGTATTTCCAAACAAGGGCATATTCTGACCTCTGGGCAGGCACAATTTTAATTTCAAGATAAGGGGGACACTATTAGACCCACTACCCAGGATGTGGAAGGATCCAGTGCTTTCTTCCCAAGACCCTAATCTGAATGCCCTGCCTTCTGCCTGCCTGCCTCATCCTTCTCCACAGACAGCTGCATATGTCTTTGGTTGTAACAACCATATTTTTTAAAACTGCCTCAAGTTTCAACTGGTGTGAAAGGAGCAGCTGCACATCAGTCTCCCAATCTGTGAAATGGGACCAGCAGTGCCTTTCTGGTAGTTGTCATGAGGTGTAACATACGAAACCAAGGGGAGGCACCTGGTTCAGGCTGTGATCTCTCAGCCCCCAGGCTCAGGTCTCCGGGACCAGCATGTGTAACAAATCAAACTCACTTCTGAACAGAAGGAAGGTAAGGGCATGAAAACCAGGTGTTGGTCACATTTAACCAGTAAGGTGAGAAAGAAGCAGAAAACAATTGCTGTGTGGCCATCGGGCTCTATTTCACTTCAGCAGCTACTCTGAGTCCCACCAAGAATGTTTCTCCAACTCCTCCCATCCTCTCCTGGATCCTGGCAGGTGGCAAGAGTATTACGTCCATTCTGCAGATGAAAACACTGAGGTGAGGAAGTTAGAAGTAAGTGGCTTGGTCATCATGTATGTTAAATCTTGAGAGTCTAATTTCAAGCCAAGGGCCATAGTGGGAGGTTTCCAGCTGGATCTGAGCTTGGGGTTCAGGGGTGCTCTGAAGGCAATGAATCACAGAACCATTGAGAGGTATCAGAGATTGAGTCTTTCTATGGAGTTTTGTTTGCAAAGATCAAATGTGCTCTGAGTCTGATAACGTCAGACTCAGATGTTAACTGGGCTGCGTCTGATAATGTCAAAACGGCAAAGAGAAATGTGGAAAATGAAGTCAAACCTGTTACTTGTTTTCATGAAGATGGGAAAAAAACAAAGATGTGAATTCTACCTATTATTTATTTTTTAATTTAGTCACATCTATTTATACATATTGACACATGGAACTAAGAGTTGGAGGCTGGTAAGCAAGGCTTAAAAATAACACCCCAGCCAGAAGAGAAATGTGATCTTAGGGGTCCCTGAGTCCAGAAAACCCCTAAATGATCCTCTGGCTCTCAGGGGACTGAAAGTAATTGGTTCGGAGATTTTTATTTTAATCATTTTTAAGTCAAGGAGGTTTGTGATGAAGGATGAATTCCTTTCTAACCATGTCTACCTCGACCTGTTCCAGCCACATCCACAGCACCATTCCCATGGACCAGATCCCAGGAACTCAGAAAACCGCAAAAAGGGGGTGGGGGTGGGGGTCAAAGTTCAATCTGCCAGAACTTTATTTTCAGTCCAGAACTCCATTCCTCCAACCAGCTCTCGAAGAAACAATCAACTTGCCCAGTTTTGCATTTGTGTTCCTATCAGTTTTGTGGCTGTTCATTATGTGTGAGCAGAAATGAGGGCTTGTGTATAAACACGACGGTTCAACAAGGAGCATATTTCTTCCCCCATCTCTAAATCTGGACCCTTCCCCTTCTCGCCCGTACTACAATTTCCTCTGGCACTTCAGACAGACATATGTTATTTTCAGCTCCACAACTTTCTCGTTCTCTGTATCACCGCACACATGGCCCAGGCACTGCAAATATAAATACATGTGGGCGTCTGCATTTCAACCACTGGACTCGAGCCACTTTTTTTTCTTTTAATGCAATGTAACTCAAGTGGATTGTCATCACAGCCAAGCGACATGACAAAGTCCAACAAAATCAACGTTTCCCAAGCCCCGACCACCATCCCACCCCAAATTCTTGCCATTTGCCATCCACCCCCGCCCATCGGCAAATGCTCAAACTGGGTTCAGTGGGCAGAATCCTATAATGACCATCTTATTTATTACTCTCACCTGATGCTACAAGAGCCTAATAAATAAATACACTAATTGGGCTTTGCAAAGATAGATCTTCCCCAACAGTACTTATTACCACATAATAAAAACCCATGACAAGCTTCAGCTTTGTGGATACTCTGAGAGTAAATAAGAGATTATTTGCAAATTCAAACGTGCTGAACAGGTTGGCACTCTTTCAGGTAGCAGTGGGTTTAGGCCAGATGCCAAGCTGTGGGGAAGGGAGGTTTTTTAATACACACTCCCTTCCAGGCACCGTCAGCTGGAGTGTGCTCCGGGAGCCAGCAGCAGGACAGTGGCACATGGATATACAGACAGATGTTGGATTTTTTCTCCCAGATCCTGGAGGACTTGCAGATGAGCCCACACAAAGGAGATGTTGGAGGGTAACTTGATAAAACTAAAAGCAGCAACTTCCATTTAATGTGTGCTTCCTGGCAGCCACACAGTGTGTCTCATTTTAGTTTCATAAGTAATTACCCCCGTTTAACAGATAGGGAAACTAAGACTAAGACCAAGGAAGACTTTTGCTAAGATCTTGAACCTATGAGTCAGGGATGAGGCACCCACTGCTGGCTCCTTAAAAAGTATCTGGATTTATCAACTGTGTGCATTTCACATTAGTGGTTTAATCTAATCTCAGGAAACCCTGTAAGATAGATATTATCAGAATTTTACATTCACAAGGATAAATCTCTGAGAAGTTAAGTAACTTGCCCAGGGCCACTTGGATAATAAATGAGCAGAGATTTGAACCAATGTGGTCTAATTCTGAAGCCCGTGCCCTAAAACATGGACCAAATAGTAAATATCTTAGGCTTTCAGTTCATGCACTGTCACAACTACTGAGTCTGTATTGGGTTGGCCAAAAAATTCATTTGACTTTTTTCGTAACATCTTCTGGAAAAGCCCAAACAAACTTTTTGGCCAATCCAATAGCCTGAAAGCAGCTATAGACAGTATGTACATGAATGGGTGGGCTTCCCAACCGACACTAGTGATAAAGAACCCACCTGCCAATCCAGGAGATGTAAGAGATGTGGGTTCAATCCCTGGATCAGGAAGATCCCCTGGAGGAGGGCATAGCAACCCACTCCAGTGTTCTTTCCTGGAGAATCCCATGAACAGAGGAGCCTGGCGGGCTTCCATCCATAAGGTTGCAAAGAGTTGGACAAGACTGAAGCATCTTAGCATGCAGGCACAAATGAATGGGTGTAGCTTTGTTCCAGTCAAACTTTACCAACAAAAACAGGTGGGTGGGCAGATTTGGCTAAAGAGTTGTAGTCTGCTGACCCCTACTCTAAAACACTACAGCCGACATGTCACATCCATGGTCAAGGTCAGGGAATGCTGAGCACAAGCTAGAGGAACAGAAACCAATGCATGGCCCTTTGCTCTCCCTGACCTCATCTTCTGTTACTCTTACCCGACTCTCTCTGCTCCAGCCACATAGCCTCCTTGCTGCCCTTCAAACACACTTGCATCCTACTGCCTCAGGGCCTTTGCACTTGCTGTTCCCTGCCTGGAGTGTCTGTTCTTTCAGATCTCCTCTTGGCTTACTGTCTCATCTCCTTCTGTTTCCTGCACCACTCTCAACTTTGGGTGAGAGCTTCTCTGAATACCCTATCAAAACGTACAGCACACACCTGAGTCAATATTTCCTCTGTCTCCCTCTCCTGCTTTTTTTCTCTCCATGGTCCTCATCACCATCAGAAACTATCATTTTACTAACACATTTCATTTGTTTTCTGTCTGTGCCCTCTAAGACTAGAATGGAAGCTCTGGGAGGGGAGCCATTCTTGTTTTGTCCATTTGGTCACTGCAATCCATCCCCAGATTCTAGAATAGTACTTGGCACAGTGAGAGCCCAGGAAATACTTGCAGGATGAGTTAATATATTTTGGACTGATGGGAACTCATCTTTAGAGCGAGCAGAACTCGGCCCCAGCAAAACTGCCTCGGAGTGCAGGCACTTGGCTGTGATGACTTTTGGGCCCACTGGGGCATTGCCCAGGGCAGAATCAGGGGCCCCAGCACTTCTCAGCAACTTGGCAACATCTCCATTGATCATAAGAAGCACAGCGGCCATGGGGGTGGGAAGACATTTGCGGAGGAACAGGGAAGCTGAACCATCAGCATGAAATTCCCTGGGCTTCATCTTCCTCACGCTGACCTCTGTCTGAGTGATTGTCCGATGCTTCTGAAGCCCTTTGAACTCGCCCTTCCTCTGGGCATAGTTGCTATCTCTCTGGAAGGGAATCATTCATTTGACACCCTGTTAGAGGTAACGGATGAGTCAGGAGGCTAGCTTCGGGATGTTTCTCAGCAGCAGCTCCCCCCGCAACCCTGCCTCCGCCAGAGATGAGGGGAAACCATTTGGGTCTGTAACCTGACACTTTGTTTTACGAATGAACTAATTTTCCATAGGCACCTTCAAGCTGGGAAACATCCCAGAGGTGGACTAACCTTTAACATTAGGTGTAATTAAGGATTAGTCATGTCACCTGACCCGTGAAGCACCGGAGACCAGAGATAATCAATCCACCCTCCCTACTTTGCCCCAGCCACCAGGGGCCATTCTGCACAGGCAGCCCAGCCTCGGGACCTGGGAAGCCTAGTGAACAACTAACACCCGCAGCTCAAGCACCTTCCGTATCCAGACCACGCAGAAGAGAGCATTGCCTGGGTGCAAATCCAGTTTACAGCCAACCAGAGACGGAAAGTGTCCACGCTGAACACTCTGGGCAGGCCTCTACATCTTTCTTCGTGGTCATGACTGAGTTCAGAGAAGGTGATGGCACCCCACTCCAGTACTCTTGCCTGGAAAATCCCATGGACGGAGGAGCCTTGTAGGCTGCAGTCCATGGGGTCGCAAAGAGTCGGACACGACTGAGCGACTTCACTTTCACTTTTCACTTTCATGCATTGGAGGAGGAAATGGCAACCCACTCCAGTGTTCTTGCCTGGAGAATCCCAGGGACGGGGGAGCCTGGTGGGCTGCCGTCTATGGGGTCGCACAGAGTCGGACACGACTGAAGCGACTTAGCAGCAGCAGCAGCAGCAGCAAACTGAGTTAGTTACTGACTTGCCAGGGGACCCTGGGCCAGTCCTGGGCCCCCATTGTCCCCGTGTAGTTACTGAAAGCAAGATGTCTTTCAGTCAGTCCTGGTGTTCCCAAGAGAAGAAAGTCACCGGTAGTCACAGAGATGCGCGCTTTCCTCGCCTCTCCCCCTCCAGCCCTGTGTCCCCCTTCCTTCTCTCAGCCTCCCAGCCT
Organism: Okapia johnstoni; assembly: GCA_024291935.2. Classification (NCBI taxonomy): domain Eukaryota; kingdom Metazoa; phylum Chordata; class Mammalia; order Artiodactyla; family Giraffidae; genus Okapia; species Okapia johnstoni. Next base: position 75,023,155 of record CM044318.1, on the reverse strand, counting down.
CCCTCCTCAGCCCTTTCCTCTTCAAGATCCAGTGCTTCCCAGTGCCTGGGAGGGACTCCACAGATGTGGGGGCTTCTGCTCAGTCCGCACGCCCACCTCATGCAAGCGGCACCCCGGTCCTGTCTGGGGGCCCCTGTGTGCATGCACTTTCTCTCACGTCCGCCGGGCCGGCCCCGGGGAGAGGGCTTCGGGCTCCCTCTATGTCCAGGGTACTTGACTGTTAATGATCCCCGGGCACACTTCCCCCACCTTGTCCCCTGAGACATTTCCAGAGTTGTTTTATGAGCCAGGCTGGGGAAATCTATTAATGAGAGCGGTAATTGCTACCTTTGGGCACCTAGGGCTGATTTACAACGGTTAATGCCTCAGATTCCAAAGGCATAAATTTCAGCTTTTCCACCATTTTTGTCCAGAGCAAAATGACACAGAGGGAGATTACATATCCTGGGTTACAGATGTTTGGCTGCACAGAGTGTTTTTCTAAGATAGGGGTGGGGACAGAGGAGTTGTTTAATTTAATTGACAATAGAGCATCACTAATGCTTATGAAATGAAACCCTATGCACCTACATGGGTTTAAAAGCGTTCGATGGATGTCAATGCCAATTTCTTAGGAGAAAGGAATACAGGACTAGACAAGGAGACTGGGCAAGTCCTCAACCCCACCCCACCCTCCAGTTCTGTCTTGATTGGTTTGATCACTTGGTCATGGAGGTGACATGGCTTCCAAAGTGCTCTCTTCACCCTCAGGGAGTGGCTGTGTTCCTGAGTGGCTCAGCCATGTCCTTGGGAGTCCTTTGGGAGGAAAAAAAAAAAAGATTTCCAAGATCAAGGAGAGGTGACCCTGTGTGGAGGGTGATCGGGTATCTGTCAAAAAGCAAGGAGCCTGACCCCATTTTCCTTCCAAATGAGGATCTGAGGGAGTTGGAAACTCGAAAAAGAATTCAGCTTTTGGGACTCATCCAACTGGAGTTTCCAGGAACCCCTTGTAAGGGCTAAAAAAGCCACAGTAATTTATTCCCAAAAGGAAAGCAGAAAAACAGCTACAACACGAGCAGAAAAACACAAGCTCCACCACCAGCACCACCCCCACCGGCTGTTGGAAATCCATCTTCCTACCTTGGCTGACAGATGCCTCATGCCGGGCGAATAAGTGGCCTTGGCGCCAAGCAGGTACCAGAAAGCCCTGGTCCAGGCCCACGACCCACCCTTCCAGCTGCCCCATCAGAGACCTGCTCTGGGACCGAAAGTAGAACAGCCCATGTGCTGTGTGGAGATCCACCACAACTCTAACAGCCCCTGGGATTCCGATCATTCAACAAATATTTGCCACGTGTCTGCTACGTGCAAGGCACAGTACAAACAGGCCTGAAGGAATTTCTGGCCCATTCTTAGGCCAGTTTTGAGTGAGAGTTTAATAACAGCTCATCCCTGCCTCCTGTACAATTCTTTATGATTTTTCAGACCCCTTATTAAATATTTGAAAATGTCAACAGCCCAAGAAGTGGACAACCCCACTTTACAGAGGAAGAATATCATGTTTAGAGAAGCAAAGGAATTTGCCCAAGGTCACCCAGCAAAAAAGAAAAAAAGTCACAAGGCACAGTGGGCATTTGAATTCATGTTTTGTGATCACTGAAAATGGATTGGGGGTCAGTTAAACCATTGCCCTGTGAGAGTAAAGCAAATAGAGGTCAAATATATCTGGAACATGTGGGGTCCAAGTTCTCTTTGTTATTGAAAGTTACCCTTGTTAAAAAAAAAAAATCTGGGGAGCTCCCCGGTAGCCTAGTGGTTAGGATTCAGCACTGTCCCTCTTCTGGTCAGGGTTCGATCCCTGGATGGGGAATTGAGATCTCAAAAACTGCATCGTGTGGTCCAAATTTTTTTAAAATTTTGAATAATAATAAAAAATCTGTATGGGATTGCACCTGTGTGTGTGTGTGTGTGTGTGACTAGAAGGAACTACTTGTATGGCTCTGTGTGAAAAACCGTTATAAGGAAGACAAAAGATCAACTATTATCATGGAACTCGAGAGGGTCTGGGCTGCAGAAGTCTGTAAAGGACTGACCCCTTGTTTCAGGAATGGGGACATTGAGCCCAGAAAAGGTGCCAAGGACTCCCACTCATGGAGTCAAGGATGGCTTTCAACCCCAGGTGTCCTGGCCCCTACCCTTCTCCTTTCACCAGCCAGGATGCAGTTGGTTGGCAGAGAAGAGTCAGCTAAGAGTAAAGCATCCAAATTGCTATAGAACTCTCTTCTCTCTCCTGTGTTTGTTTTGTTTTTTTCTTTCCAACTAGGATAAGAAAGCAAAAAGGAAGCACCTGGCCCCAGGACAGCCCCTACTCCCAAGAAGACTAGTTGAGAACCTCTGTCCACCACTAGGGGAAGAGGAGGGTCCTCAGCTAGAGTATCTGGCTTCCTCCTCCAGTCCAAGCAGAGGCCCAGAATGGGGAGGGAGGAACAGCTCCAGTGGAGCAGGGAAATGGGATGGGGAGAGAGTCTGGGAGCAAGTTAATGATGTGCCCTGGGATTTCTGGATCAGCAACTCTCGTGTGTGATTATGAGCATCCCTCCAAACTAAATCAATGTGAACTTAGCCTCTCACGCCCTAGAAGTTCACACACAGCAATAAACAGAGAATGTGTCCACTGCATCCATATCTTACCCCCATGGCAGACCCTGCTAATCAATGGTAGGCTTCCAATCCACTAACCATTGGCAGCCAACATTAATCTGATGGAGTTGAAAAGTGAAAAGAAATTTGTACCATGAATATAGAAGATCTCATTTACTTTGGGGATATGCAGTACATCCCCTTTGTAAGTTAACAACACTGACTCCATTGGAGTTTGATAGACCTGCCAATCAAGGGGCCTCACCTACTTCTAGGGTGAGTAGCTAATCAGAGTACTCCATGCTCAACTCCTAGCACCTGATTGGGGATGGCATATGACCCAAACTGGCCAATCAGAGTTTGTTTCAGAGATTAAGCTAGATGTGGGCCAGAGAAGGCAGTATCTCGGTCTGGGAGTGCTGGTCTCAAGAAAGATGTGAATGTGGGGCTTACACTGAGAATGAAGACAACATTGTGGAAACCAGAGCAGAGACAGAGAAGAGAAAGACAGGTCCTGGGGATGTTTAAATTGTGGAAGAACCTAGGCCAACCCCGACGAAGTTGCCAGTTCTGTTATACAGTGGAAGTTAAGGAATGTCATGGTTTTCGTTGGGGAATCACATAACTCAGCTTTGCCTTAGTCTGCCTGTATTGAAGCCAGTAGGGCCTGGGACTGACGAGGCTGCTGTATTCATCCTACCCCACTCTGTGGATGTATCTGCATTCTTGCACCTTCAAGCCCTTTTCACCCAGTGGTCCCTTGTAGGGGAGAACTAGGGCATCTCCATGAAGACCCTTTGTGAGGACTCCCCCAACTGCATTAACAGCAGCTCTCAGACACTCTCAGAGCCTGGATCTGACTTGTGTGTGAGTGCTCCATCGCTTCAGTCGCGTCTGACACTCTGCGAAACTGTGGACTACAGCCAGCCAGGCTCCTCTGTCCATGGGCTTCTCCAGGCAAGGATGCTGGAGTGGGTTGCTGCGCCCTCCTCCAGAGGAGCTTCCAACCCAGGGATCGAACCCAACTCTCCTGCATCTCCTGCATTGCAGGCGGGTTCTTGACCACTGAGCCACTAGGGAAGCCCCTGGATCTCACATGCAAAGTATCAATAAGTAGGCAAGAAAAAGATAGGCCAAGATCTAACCAAGTCACTTCTTAAAGAATATCAGTTCATTATTGGACAAGAAAAATGATTGCAAAACTAATAGGAAGGTAACGTGATGGTGCCAGAGCTCCACACACCTGGTTTAGCTGGTCATGAGCTCACAGCTCCAGTGTGGGGATTGGATGACGCTGAGTGCCCAACAGCTATCTGCTTTTCCAAGTTGGCCTGCTTACCAATTTCACACATCCTGCCTCCCCGGGTACCTGTCAGAACAGTTTGAATTGCACTCAAGTTGGACTCTGGCAGAAAAAATTAATGAAAATGTTAGTCACAAGCTGGCAGGACTTAAAAGTTTCTTCCAAAAGAGCCGCACACAAGCTCATGCTTCTGAAAAAGAGTTGCTTAGTTTTTTTAATTTATTTTAAATTTTAAATAAATGTATTTATTTTTGGCTGTGATGGGTCTTCATTGCTGTGCACAGGCTTTCTCTAGTTGTGGCGAGCAGGGGCTACCTGTCATTGCGGTGTGCAGGCTTCTTATTATGGTGTCTTCTCTGTTGTGGAGCACAGGCTCTAGGGTGAACAGTCCTCAGTAGTTGCAACTCTCTGGCTAAGTAGTTTTGGCACTTGGTTTAGTTGCTCCTTGGCATGTGGTTTCTTCCCAGACTGGGGATTGAATTCATATCCCTTTCATTAGCAGGTGGGTTCTTAACCACTGGACCACCAGGGAAGTCCCAAGAGAGCTGCTCTAAATTGAGGCTTTCCTGTCTCAAAGAGGAATGAGATTCCCCATCCATAGAGGTATTCAAGTAGAGGCAATTGGATTAGTCTACCTCTAAGATTTTGAATTAGCCAATATTCTTAAGGTTGAAGGAACATAAACACAAGTCAAAAAAGGGAGGATGAGACTTATGTGACTGATTGTTTAAGTGGGCTTCAGGCATGGCTGAATCCAGGTGCTTAATCAGTATTATAGGAAATCTATGTCTCTTCATCTCTAAACTCTTCTTTCCTCTCTGATTGCTTTATTTCAAACAGGCTTCCCCACATGAATGCTATTAATTCCAGACTTAAGCATTAGTAGACAAAATGTTCCTCATTCATAATATTATCTGAATTCAGCCTCATTAGATGGCCTTGGGTCATCCGCCCTAACCCTAAACCATTCACCACAGCCAATGGGGAGTGGAATGCTCTGATTGGCCAGGTCTGAGGCATGCACCTACCCTGGATCAGGGAGTAATGTCAGTTCATTCTCATGGTTTGAGAATAGAAAGTGATAATTTTCTCTCGGTGGAGGTGGGGGAGGGTGAGTTACCCAATGAAGGCTGAAATGAGTGCTGAGCTGATAAAAATAGAACAATAAAGTATCATCTACGGTCACCTCCCACCATAAATTCTATGACTTGTTTGGCAAGGCTTTTTGATCTCGTGTTTCTTTTGCCCCACACATGTGCCGTTGTGCTCACTAACCCTTTCTGCATTCCTAAAACTGAGTCCTCCAGCCATCAACGCACAGGCAAATGACTAGGCCTCAAATGGGTGCACCTGTCTTCATCCACATTCCAGTAACTCCAGGAACACATGCGAATCCTAATGGATATGATGAGGAGGCAGACTTCTCCCCACAAGACAAAATAGCTCACTTCTCTGCCAGGAATTTGCCACCAGGCGCTGAGTGGACTTTGATGTCCTGCCTCATTTCCATTCTTGGCAAAAAAAAGAAACGCTAATACCCACTCAGACTCCCTCTTTCCATCAGGCGCATTCTGAGAACTTATAGGTCTCAGCCCTGGACCACAGTCCTCTTCCACAGAGTGACTTTTCATCGGTGTATTCCCTTGACCTCCCTGGACCCCAGATGCCCCTGAACCTCTCCTCACTTGGGGATCCTTCCATTGCAGAGGTGCTCAAGGTTAATCCCCTCCCTTTTCAGCTAACATTGGCATCATCTCATTAGTGCCGGGAAGAATGTGCCAATGTAATAAGAAGAGCACATAGGACATTTGAGGGCACTGCATTCAGAGCTATGTGCAAACTGGAGAAAGTGTTAACAAGGTTGTCACTGCTTTTATGTCCTTTTATGTCACTGCTTTCGGCAAGGCCATTGTCTTAAAAACTTGGCTGTGTTGGACCAGCAAAATTGCTGGGTTTTATTACAGACAGAAGTACACAACTGGTATTTCCCTGGTGGCCCAGTGGTTAAGAATCTACGTGCCAATGCAGGGGAGGGGGGTTCGACTCCTGGTCCAGGAAGATTCCACATGCCATGGGGCAACTAAACCAGTATGCCACAACTTCTGAAATCAGCACACCCTAGAGCCAATACTCCACAACAAGAGAAGCCACCGCAATGGAAGCCCACACACGGCAACTAGAGAGTAGAGGAAGCTCTTGAGCAGCAACAACAACCCATCACAGCGATAAATAAATTAATAATTTCTTTTAAAAAAAAGCTACCCACTGCCTAACCCAGGTTCAAGAAAAATATGCACTTTCAATATCACAGGCCAGGAAAAAGGGAGAGAGAAATTCACAGGTAGGCAAGGCAGTGAGTCCAAATGCCCTTATGCAAGTGGTGACCTCAGACAGGGCTCTGGCTGGGGAGAGTCCCATGGAACCGCGAGTGCCTGCAGTTCAATTGGCCCTTGTGTGGTCCTCATGGGAACTCAGGATTGACTGATGTGATGTGTAGGATATTCTGAGAGCAGAGACTCATCTGAAATCAGACAGGACTCCTGAGAAGCGCTGAGAAAAGGAAGAAGCTTTGAGAAAAGCCTCAGCCAGCTTGTCATGAATCTGTGCATGCTCAGTCACCCAGTCGTGTCCAACTATTCATGACCCCAAAGACTGCAGCCCGGCAGGCTCCTCCATCCATGGGATTTTCTAGGCAAGACTGTTGGAGTGGGTTGCCATTTCCTCTCCCAGGGGATCTTCCTGACCCAAGGATTGAACCTACCTCTCCTGCGTCTCCTGAATTGGCAGGCAGATTCTTTACCACTGAGCCACCTGGGAATGCTGTTGTCATGAATGACAACTGTCATTTACCTAGTCTCTGTACACCAGGCTCTGCATTCAACTCCCACGGCACCCATCAGCCTAGTTAACGGCTCCACAAAGTCTGGGGGTAGCACTGTGCCCGTTTTCCAGATAAGAAAACAAAGATCCAGAGAGGTTTCATCCCTGCCCACAGCTAGTTGGGGGCAGAGATGGGTGTAGTGGAGGAGGCCTCTCTCCCGTTGCCTTAGCATTAGTTGTCTCCAAGGACCAGACCATTGTTTTTGACCTGGGACTGCTAAGGGCCTCAAAGGTTAGAAGTTCTGCTCCTTTAATTACTCATCAACCAGACAAAAGTCACCTTAATTAGGATGGCTTTCCCAAAGAAAACGCAGCCAGTAGGAGCTGGGCCACGTCATCCCACTGGGCATGTATCACCTCCCTGATTTCCAGTGCAGTTACTGAGTTTTCCAGAATTTCTTCTGCAGCTTTTCCTCCTTTTTCTCCTGCTCTACTGTCCCATAGCTCAGCTCTTTGTTACTCACACTCAGACCACCCAGTCTCTCCCAACTAGACTCTCCACCCACCCAATCCATCTTACATTTCCTTAGCAGGTACATTGCTCTTTTTATTCTAAAACCTTCCGTGACTCCCTACTGCCCACAGGAGATGGTGGAAACCCCTCATCCTGGCTTTCAGTAGCTGCACAAGGCAGCCCCAGCTTCCTTCCCAACCCCATCGCCCTCCACCCTCCAACCTTAGCTCTGGGGCTCAGGCCTCTTTCCCTCCTGGAAGCCCACTGGGTGTCGGACCTCTTGCCTGGAACGTGTGCTGAACTCAGAGGGGCTGGTGATAGAGGCCATGGCCAAGATGCTTACTGATGCCATACGTACAGTTGAGACTTCCTACAGGCTGTCACCCCTTGTCTCCACTCCCCACTGGTCTTCAGAACCTCCCACCCAGGAGACAAGACGCAGACTCCTAAGCCCACTTTGGGAGACGTCAAGAGGTTGAGGAGCCAGTGCTAAGGCACATGGGAAAAGAGGCATAGTCAGAGGATTCCTCCTGATAAGACTGTACTGGAGGGACTTTCCTGGTGGTCCAGTGGTTTACACTTCACCTTCCAGTGCAAGGGGTGCGATTCAATCCCTGATCCCACATGCTTCACACCCAAAACACTGAAAAACATAGAACAGAAGCAATATTGTAACAAATTCAGTAAAGACTTCAAAAATGGTCCACACTTAAAAAAAAGTCTTTAAAAAAGTTTAGAAAAGACTGTACTGGAGCAAGAATGAGCTTTAGGAGTGCTGTCCCCTCCAGGAGAAGGGACATACACTGCCACCCCCTTCTTGGGTTTCCACGTCCCTCCCAGGATCCTTCTTCTGTGACAACTCCCATGGCCAATGTGGAAGGGCCTCCCCCAGCATCCCCACAGTAGTTTAGGGACCATGGTTCCCTGCCATGGTGTGAGCCATGATTTCCGTGACCATGAAGCAATGAGGTACCACCCAGCACCCAAGTGATGGATCCTCCCTGGATCACCCAGAGGGAGCTCACTGGCAGGGTCCTTCTCCACGCCTCCTAAGGGTCCTGCGAGCACTGGATGGGCCCTGAACTGTAACCCCTAGGGAAGCTGGTGACGCTGGCCGCTGGCTCCTCCCTACTGCTGTGCAGGGGTGACAGCTGAGTGACAGCATGTTGGCAAGAGAAAGGAGAGGCCTGGGTTACAGAGTCAGGGGGAAGAAGACAGGTGTTGGCACAGCCCTACCACCACTTTGACAATTTTAAGGCAGAAGTAAACCTAGGTGCCTAATATAAAGCCAGCCTTGGGTCCAACATTTGCAGTTGCACACCTGCAAACACCTCTGTGAGTTGTTCTTGACCCACCCCCCAAAAAGCATCCTCTTCTATGCCACCCCAACCCCCTACTCCTGCACCAGTCACCAACCTCCTATGCCCTCTGGGTTGGCACTTTGACCACACCATCTGCCACTCCCCACTCCAGACCCCACTTTCCATTTCTCCATCTCTTTGAAACCTTGGTTTATCTTTCAGAGCCTGATGTAAGCCCAGGTCCTCTGTGAGGCCTTCCCGTCCATCCTTCCTCCTCCCCTCCTCCACCCCCACCCACCCACCCAAGTCCCTATACAGTGATTTCCCAGTTGTCAGAAAAACTTTCCTCAATAAAGAAACTCTCTTACCTGTGCCTGGGAAGTCATGTACAAACTTTGTTTGTAACCAGAAAAAGTAGAAATAACCTAAAGGCTCATCAACAGGGGGCTGCTCTGCAAAATGAGGAATAATCATACAATGGAATACTATACAGCAGTTAAAAGGAATGAGCCACGTGTGTACAGGTCAACAGTCTGGTAATTTGATATAAAATACACTCAAGGCAGTGCTATGGAGGGAGACAGAGATTTGCCTGCAAGCATGTCTTAAGGGTCTAACAAGAATACCCACCAACTCGTAATGTGGTTACCTCTGGGGAGGGCTCAAGAGAAGCAAGCCTGGTCATGGAGGGTGAGTAGATTTTAGTGTAATCTTCTACTGTTTGTTTTCTTTTTCAAAGGAGTATGAATTTTCTGAGTGACTGATAATTTTTTACATGTTCTCTATGCTCTAGAGACTCCTATCCCTCATTTCAACCAGGCAAGTTCCACCTTCAGCTTTTATCTGTTTCTCTTGGTTATATAGTTTCATTTGATAGCAGGGGAGGTAAAGTTGATACTGAGCTTTGCAAAAGACTTCCCTCTGGCTTTTCTTCATGCACCTGGTTTCTGGGAGCCAGGAGCCCTCCCCAGCCTGCGTAAAGCCCATGAGGTTGAGGACCGCATCTCACGTTCCGCTGCTGGTACCTCACGGTGTTCCATCTCACCCCTCACTGGGAAGGGAGAGGAACCCAGCCTCAGGAAAAACTGTGGTGGTAGATGTGGGTGCCTCTTACCCACAGCCACAGTGCTTGCCCTGGCCAGGAGGAGGTCCGGAAAAACAGCCCAGTCAGAGCATAAAGAGCCCAGGGGTCATAGAGTCCATGCCTTTGACAAGGAGGGTAATTCAAGGAACAGCTAAGCTCAAACAATAGAGGTTAATGATCCTAGAGGCCTGATGAGAACAGGCTAGCAAGACTCCAGAGCTCATCAATGAGCTGCCAGGGCCTGTTTATATTGAGCCAGTTGGCTAGGAGGGAAGGATTTAAGATGGAAAAGAGGAAGTGGATGGAGGCCCCATGACCTCCACAGGGCCCAGCATGGACCCTTGTACCCAAGAGGCATTGAATCATTGATGGGTGAATTTCAGTTGACCTACACTAGATCAGGGGCCACACTAGATCTCAAGTAAGCCTCACCCAGAGAACTTGGCCTTCTTTACTCCTGGTCTAGAATCACAATGACCAAAGAATACCCATGTTCCCTTTGATTGACAGTTCTGGCATTTCAGCCCCACTCCAATCCATCCTCACCCGCTTCCCAACATCCTTCTTTTTATTGTGGGTCAGGCCAGAGGCCACCATGTTGCTGAAGTGGCCACAACACTGCAGACACGGTCATCAGGTCAACCTCCTCCCTTCCCCCACCCACTCCACGTTCAACCCCACTGAGGTTTCCAGGCCTGCCACCAGCTGTGTTTTTTGAACACACACCTCGGAGACTTCCAGGTCTCTTGGGGGAGACCACTGTTCAACCACCTTAGAATATAGATCATTAAAATTGTGTACATGATGAAGGGTCACCAGGGAGCCAAAAGATGCTACTATAATTTGTATCTGAACACTGAAATGGATTGTGCAGGATATAGAAGGGGTTGAGAAGATTAACACAACTCCAGAATTTAATTGTTTTTTTTTCCCTCCAACTCAAGAAAACTATTCTCTTTGCAATATAGGGCTTGTTGGTTAGGATGAAAAGTTTCCTTCCCACCTACTGGGACCACCAAGGAAGGAGGGAAGCAATTACTTATTTGTATCAGCAAATGTTCTGAAGTCAGGAGCCAGAAAGAAAATTGAATGGAACCCCACTTGTGTTGTTTCCATTTTTTAAGTTTCCAGGGCACATTTTAGAGTCTATATCACATCTGCTCATCGACTCATCAAGTGAGAAGCTTATCTGTTGTGTCTTGACTTTTGTTTGAGCCAATGAGTATATTAAAACAGGAGTCCCCAACCTCCGGGATCTAATGTCAGATGATCTCACGTGGAGCTGATGTAATAATAACAGAAATAAAGTGCACAATAAATGTAATGTGCTTGAATCATCCCAAAACCATCCCTCCCACTCGGTCCATGGAAAAATTGTTTTCCAGGAAACATATTCCTGATGCCAAAAAGATTGGCGATGGCTGCATTAAAATACTTATTTTCATCTCTCTCCTGTGTGTACCAGACCAATCTGATCCCCATATTTTTCAAATCAAAACCCTGAGTCCCAAAACGGAAAAGTGATGCATCCAAGGTCACACAGCCTTCAAAGAGCAAGATCGCTCATTTCTTTTGGTCCAGAGATACCACTCTCCATCATACCACTCTGAAATGTTAGAAGCTTATTTGAAAACTGCTTGGGTCTTATCTCCACATTCCCCTTGAGCAGAATTTTGATTCACAAGCAGACAGCAACCCTCCCCACACTATTGTCTTCACCACCATTTTCTCAAGTGTACCCACACTGCTCATTTTAAAGCAGGGGCTAAAGATAATCCCAAATAATTTTTAATTAAAGATCATCATTTAAAATATATAATTTCATAAGTCTACCAGTGATTAGCTACATTAGGGATTTTGGTGACACACGTCACAATTAAGTGTTTTCAGTGTTGAGCCAATTAAGGGTTAACAGGCTGCAAATACCTACTTTGCACATTTTTGCTTAATGAATTCGTAGTGGGAAACTATTCTCATTAGGTTAATTTGTCAACACAATCAAGTTACATCACCAGGATTTTTCTTGGAGCTCACCAGTTTAAGTGCCTTTGTATCATGGTGCACGCTTTCACATTTGATTACAGGCTGTTGGAAGAAAACCCTTTTTCATGAACGGGGAGGAAGTGGATAGAAGATTTTTGGGTCTTGATCTTAATTCTCACCTTCTTCGACATAGGCATGTTTATGTCATCCTATTGAGTTCTCTGGGGCTTTCTGTCTGTATTTCCCTAGTAGGTTGTCATGCCAGAGAGTAAAACACACATCTGTGTACTGGTAGAGAGAAGGCTTCAGCCCCTAAGACGGGTGTGATGGCCGCAGGGAAAACTGTTCTCCTCCCTGAACTCGCTGGGTGTTTTCACCAACTTGAAAAAATACCCAGACTCCCTGCAAAAGGCTTCATCTTTCTTCTGATAAGACCAGTTATCCTCTGGACAGAAAAGAAGATGCTCTTTCTCACTTGTAGGCTGTCTACACACTAATTAGTCTGTTTAGTGGGGGGGATAAACAGTCGCATTGTCAAGCTTCTCACAGGGCACAAAATATCATTCTCCTCCCAAATTTGGGGGTATGTGGTTATGTCCACAGTCAGTGTTGTTTCCAATAGCAAAAAGATTGAAAACAACCTAGATGTCCCGTCATGAGAGACTCTTATGATAAAGCCATGTAATGCATAGAACTTAAAGGAGCTTTGAAAACAATGACATGACTCAGAAATGTGTTTTTTAAGATATTTTTTATTTATTTATTTTGCACAGTATGCAGGATCTTAGCTCCCCAACCAGGAATAGAACCCATGCCCCCTGCAGTGGAAGCACAGATAGATTCTTAACCCCCGGACCGCCAGTGAAGTCCCAGAACTGTATTTATTGACATGGAAACCTGTCACAGTGTGATGTTCACTGACAAAAACATGTTGCAAAGCACTGTGGAGGTTATGATGATGTGTGTTTTTAAATGTGTGTATGTGTTTACACACACTAGGAAAAATCTAGAAGAACACACTCCTACTATCTGATAATAAGAGTTACCTCTCAGGAGTGGCTTGTAGGTAATTATTACTTTCTTCCTTGTTTGTTTTTTTTTTTCCCCAGGTATTGTCTGATTCTTTATGATAAATATATATGACTTTGGCGATCAGAACAAAGCTATTTTTATTTGTGAGGGGAAGGTGAGTGGATGAATCCAGGCCTACAGGTCAGGGTGAGGGGAAGACTCCATGAGCCTTAAGCTAAGTTGCTAAGAAGAAAAGAAAAAATGAAGACGCACGGTGCTCTGATCGCTTTCATCTCCAAAGTTTTTTTGACTGATACTCCCCTGACACAAATCAGCAAGTTCGGATGGGAGGGATTTGATCAGGGTTTGCATTTGGTTTTAATTTAACTAAGTAGCCTCCTCCAAATGTAGTCAGCACACAGCACACAGGAAAAATGACATGAAGTTCAAAAAGTATTCGTTTGAATGTTTTTCACACCATTCATTCCACAAGTCTGGAATCAGTGTTTGCTCCCCACATGCAAAGCTGCTTGCCTGGGACTGGGGTCACAGAGGTGAATCAAGATAAGCCCTGCCCCCAAGAAACTCACAGTCCCACCCATGCTCAAGGGTTCCATGAGCTAAAGGAGTTTCCCATTAAGTGTGGGAGAGGTTAGCTCTGAGGGAATTCAGAGTGTGTTGGGGGAGTTACAAGGGAGCTCAGAGGTGGGGCTGGCCTGGCTATACTAGGTTGGTCCTGGAAGGCTTCCTGGAAGAGGAGTTCGAAGGTGAGGCCTGAAAAACCAAACTGGGTTAAGCAAAGTGTAGGGAAAGAGGGCAGGGCTTCCCAGGTGGCACTAGTGGTAAAGAATCTGCCTGCCAATGCAGCAGATGCAAAAGATGTGGGCTTGATCCCTGGGTCGGGAAGATCCTCTGGAGTAGGAAATGGCAATCCACTCCAATATGCTTGCCTGAAAAAGTCCATGGACAGAGGAGCCTGGCGGGCTACAGTCTGCAAAGGGGCCGCAAAGAGACACAACTGAGCATGCACACACAGGGACAGGGGGGCACACTGTCCTCTCTGAAGGCTGTAGCTGGGGACCACTGACTCTGCCCTTGCTGTGCAGTGACAAGGGTGCTCTGCACGGCGCTGGGGAAAGGGGCCAGCGAGCTTTATTGGAATGGTCCAGGCAGAAGGACTGAGGGCAGGGCTGTGTCCCTAATCCTCCAAGAGCTGCCCAGGAAATTGCTCTCATGCACAAACCGCAACTCTCAGCTGCTTTATTTGTGTGTATCTCTCCCTCATGAAAGCTAAGTGCAGAAAACATTTTTGAGTATTTGGGCTTATCAGTCCAGCTCCTCAGTAACCAGGAGAATGCACCCAGTGACTATAATAGGGCCTCTCCCATCCTCCGAGTGCCCTGGGGCACATAGAAGCTGACCCTTGGCCTATTTTATTCACAGTTTAGAAAAGCAGAAGCTGGTAGCCAGCTCTCACTCCAGATTAGCTGATCCCTGAGTTTTCAACATCTGCCTGAGAAACATAGTCTCTGCCTGCCATTCCCAGGGGTGGGAGAAGCCTCCCCACAAAGAATCAGAATCCCTAGGAGCCATAATCACAATAACAACTGTTGCAATATTTGGGGGTGGGAGGGAGTATGAATGTGCCATGTGTGTTACTGACCCCGTCGAGTGTAATTTAATGTTCATAGAAATCTAAGAGTTGGGTAATTATTATGCCCATTTTACAGATGAGGACACTGAGGTGAAAGAGGTTGGGTCACCCAGCCAACACCACTCATGATGGAGGCTAGATCCTTCTAACACCAAAGCCACAGTAATGTCGCATAGGTTCCATGCCCTACCCACCTGTGCTGGAGCCTGGGCTCCCCCGGGAAATCTAGACACAGGGGGTGAGCAGCGCCAGGGTGAAGTCCATTCTGTGCCCTAAAAGCAATGCTACACCTGTTCATTGGGCACTGGAAGCTCCCCAACTCACATTTAAGAGCATATTTTTAAACTGCAAAGACCACCCATTAGTCATGTCAAAACCAGAATTTTTTCATGAAAGAACGGAATGGACTTAAGCTGAAGTGAAGTGAAATGAAAGTCACTCTTTGTGACCCCATGGACTATACAGTCCATGGAATTCTCTAGGCCAGAATACTGGAGTGGGTAGCCTTTCCCTTCTCCAGGGCATCTTCCCAACCCAGGAATCAAACCCAGGTCTCATGCACTGCAGGCAGATTCTTTTTTTTTTAATTAATGTATTTAAATTAGAGGCTAATTACTTTACAATATTGTAGTGGTTTTTGCCAAACATCGACATGAATCAGCCATGGGCGCACATGTATTCCCCATCCAGAACCCCCCTCCCACCTCCCTCCCCATCCC
The DNA here is from genome assembly GCA_024291935.2 of Okapia johnstoni. Taxonomy (NCBI): domain Eukaryota; kingdom Metazoa; phylum Chordata; class Mammalia; order Artiodactyla; family Giraffidae; genus Okapia; species Okapia johnstoni. The sequence goes on along the minus strand of CM044318.1, from coordinate 75,008,147 downwards.
ACCCCTCAGGGTCATCCCAATGCACCAGCCCTGAGCACCCTGTCTCACGCATCGAACCTGGACTAGCAATCTGCTTCACATATGATAATATACACGTTTCAACACTACACTCTCAAATCATCCCACCTTCGCCTTCTCCCACAGAGTCCAAAAGACTGTTCTTGTTTACATCTGTGTCTCTTTTGCTGTCTTGCATATAGGGTCATTGTTACCATCTTTCTAAATTCCATATATATGCATTAGTAAAGAGCCTCTTGATGAAAGTGAAAGAGGAGAGTGAAAAAGTTGGCTTAAAGCTCAACATTCAGAAAACTAACATCATGGCATCTTGTCCCATCACTTCATGGGAAATAGATGGGGAAACAATGGAAACAGTGTCAGACTTTATTTTGGGGGGCTCCAAAATCACTGCTGATGGTGATTGCAGCTATGAAATTAAAAGATGCTTACTCCGTGGGAGGAAGGTTATGACCAACCTAGATAGCATATTTAAAAGCAGAGACATTACTTTGCCAACAAAGGTCCATCTAGTCAAGCCTATGGGTTTTCCAGTAGTCATGTATGGATGTGAGAGTTGGACTATAAAGAAAGCTGAGCGCCGAAGAATTGATGCTTTTGAACTGTGGTGTTGGAGAAGACTCTTGAGAGTCCCTTGGACTGCAAGAAGATCCAACCAGCCCATCCTAAGGGAGATCAGTCCTGGGTGTTCATTGGAAGGACTGATGGTGAAGCTGAAACTCCAATACTTTGGCCACCTCATGCAAAGAGTTGACTCATTGGAAAAGACCTGAATGCTGGGAAGGATTGGGGGCAGGAGGAGAAGGGGACGACAGAGGATGAGATGGTTGGATGGCATCACCAACTCAATGGACATGGGTTTGGGTATACTCCGGGAATTGGTGATGGACAGGGAGGCCTGGTGTGCTGTGATTCATGGGGTTGCAAAGAGTTGGACACGACTGAGTGACTGAACTGAACTGATACTATATTGGTGTTTTTCTTTCTGACTTACTTCACTCTGTATAATAGGCTCCAGTTTCATCCACCTCATTAGAACTGATTCAAATGCATTCTTTTTAATGGATGAGTAATATTCCATTGTGTATATGTACCACAACTTTCTTATCCATTTGTCTTCCAACGGACATCTAGGTTGCTTCCATGTCCTGGTTATTGTAAACAGTTGCAGGAGGATTCTTTACCAGCTGAGCCACAAGGGAAGCCAAAGAATACTGGAGTGGGTAGCCTATCCCTTCTCCAGAGGATCTTCCCAACCCAGGAATCAAACCAAGTTCTCCTGCATTACAGGCGGATTCTTTACCAACTGAGCTATCAGGGAAGCGGACTTAAACTATATGGATGCAATGCAACCAAGGATGAGTCCTGTTTCAGAAAATTTCATTTTGTTTTTGCACATGCGTACAGGGCCATGGGGAACAGTTGGCAGGTTGGCCTTCATGCACTAGCCCAAACTTAACTCACCACTCATGCTCTGACACAGGAGTACATCCCCAGGAGGAAGGTGCACAGAGATGCTCTCCTGTGTGCCAGGCTGTGTGCCAACCGAGATGTCTCTCTAGAGGGCGGCACCCTTCTTCACATGCTCACAAAGGGGCCCTATGGACCATGGGTTGCGTTGCATGCATGCTCATTCGTGTTTGACTCTGCAGCCCCATGGACCGCCAGGCTCCTCTGTCCTTGGGATTCTCCAGGCAAGAATACTGAGTGGGTTGCCATTTCCTCCTCCAGGGGATCTTCCCAGCCCAGGGATCGAACACACGTCTCTTGCATCTCTTGCATTGGTGGGTGGATTCTTTACCACTGGCGCCACCTGGAATAGGCCAGTAGTGTCTGTGTACACGAGCCCCGCTTCAGCGCAGTGCCTCTGATGAAGACCGAATCTCCCAGGACCACAGCTCCTGCCAGGAGTCTTCAGGATCCCACACTGTTCCTCCCCTCTTCCCTTCTGCCCTGGGGGCGGTAATAACTTTCCGCTGCTGCTAGGGTCTGTGTGTCTCCTCCGCCATGTTTTACTTCACTGGCCCACACATCCCTCCGTCTCCCTTCAAATAAGTCTCTTTATTCAAACCACTTGAAGGGATTTTGTTTCCTACTGAGACCCTGACTTACTGCTGATCCAGTGTCTGTGTGTGAATATGTGTGTGTGTGTGTCTTGTGTGTACTGCACCACAATGTAAAATGCATTTCTTACTGTGGGATACAATTTTTTTTTAAGTGTAAGAGTCACTCTCCCAGGGGAATTCTAATGCAAAACAGCTTGGGGAATGCAGGCTCAGGGTGAGCTGGGTAGGCCTCCGAGGGGAGGCCTGGCTGAGAGAACTTAGTGAGAAAAAGCCCTGGGCTCGAAGTCAGGACGGATGGGACGTCCTCCCCGTCAGGCCAAAATACAGCCACTGAACTCCACGACCTGTGGGCTCCAGCCAGCACTAACCGGCTAAGATTATGTTTTGGAAGTTGATTTATTTGCATACTCCAAGACCCACATCTAGGAACATCACACATATTTTTAATCTAAGAAAATATCAAAGTGACATCAACAGCCTGTTTGCGGGAATTAATAGTCCCCCCTCGGGCCTCTTTGTCCGCCGATCCCTGTCTTTCACACCCCGGCGGCCCCTTGGATTTTGTGCTAGAACCACATTGCATCGCGTGTGTCCCCTCGAATTCCCCAATTATGAGTCACTGTCTTCCCCTGAATATTTTTATACCTAACTCATGATCAGGCTGCCTTGCCAAAATTGTGAGCAAATGCTGTCCACAGCCGCCCCTCGGAGAGGGAGGCAGTGGATAAATCCCTCAGACTCTCTCTTTTTAAAAATCTTTCTAATTAGAGGAAAATGGCTTTACAATGCTGTGTTGGTTTCTGCTGTAGAACAATGCAAATCAGTCATAATTATATATATATATATATACATATACACCTCTCCCTCTTGATCCTCCCTTCCCTCCCCATCCCAGTAGCACTGATATATATACACGATCATGTACAAAATAGATAGCTAGTGATATATAATTAAGGAAATGGCAACCCACTCCAGTATTCTTGCCTGGAGAATCCTGTGGACAGAGGAGCCTGGTGGGCTGCTGTCCATGGGGTCGCACAGAGTCGGACACGACTGAAGCGACTTAGCATGTATGCATAGCATAGATATATAGTTGCTATATAACCCAGGGATCCCAGCCTGGCGCTCTATGATGACTGCAGATTCGCTTAACAAGGCCCTGGGTCCACGTGCCACAAGCCACGGTGAAATGCTCTTGGGAGAAGAGAATCTCCCGCCCCGGCCCCTCCCACTGAGAGGGGTCAAGAGTCGGGTACAGTTCATGGGGATCAGATCATTATGTGGATGGTGCTGTCTGTAGAAGTTTCCCCAGGAGTTTTCCCAGCTTCGGTGATTCTGTGTATCCCCATCAGTGACAGCACCTGCCACTGTGCGACTGGCATGGAGCTCCCCAGAATATAGAGCCCAGGCTTGTACAGTAAGCCCTCTACATGCAAACGAGTTGCTTTCTGAGAGCACGTTCATAAGTCCAATCTGTTCAGTCCAACAAAGTTAGCCTAGGTACCCAACTAACACAATCAGCTATGCAGTACTGTAATAGGTTTATAATACTGTTCACACAAATAATACACAAAAAACAAAAAACAAAGAAAACTTTTTAAATCTTACAATACAGGGCCTTAAAAAGTGCAGTACAGTACAGCAGCTCTACCATCTTTTTGCCTCGTTCCACTCTCTCCATTACTCGTACTTTTGTCTCCATCATTACTGCTTGGTATTTCTTAGCAGTACAGGCTACATCACTGCTGCTTCCAGACATCCTGGGCTTGAAATAAAGATGCTGTACTCCATACTGTATACAGTATCATGCAGTAAAGTACATAAAGGCACAGCCTCTTGTAGAGGATGCACACACGTGACAATGTACACCAGACACGTGAACTAAGTTATGTCATTGGACTTGCGAATGCATGGCCACATCTTTGAAAATGTGCAGCTTTTAGATTCGTATGTAGGGGACTTACTGTAACTGATGGATGGTTCTTCCACGAGGAAGAAGGGCAGCACAGACACCATCCTGATGTACTCCAGGATCTGGATACTCTGTTGATAATTCCCAGCCTAAAACTGACTGGGAACCATAAGGCATAGTGGAGAGACACACTTTGGCCTTAGAGGACCTGAGTTCAAATCCCATATCTGCTGTCTCTTAGTTGTAGGACATTTGCCCATTCTTTAGCCTTCCTGAGCATCCATGTTCCCATCAAAAAAATCAGAATGGCACTGCCTATGCAAAGGCTTACCGTGAGAATTACATAAAGCATCATGTGCAGAGCACTTAGCAATGGACACGATTGATACCTGTTGTGAACTGTGTAAGCATCAGGCACTGCAATGAAACCACCTGTAATCAAATCTCAAATCAAAACTCCTCCATTTGGGGACTTCCCTGGTGGTACAGTGGATAAGAATCCACCTGCCAATGCAGGGGACACTGGTTTGATCCCTGGTTCAGGAAGACTCCACGTGCCACAGAGCAACCAAGCCCAAGCGCCACAACTACTGAAGTCCATGAGCCTACAGCCCGTGCTCCGCAACAAGAGAAGCCACCACAATGAGAAGACACTGTACTCCAGTGAAGAATAGCCCCCACTTGGCACAACTAGAGAAAGTCCACACACAGATACAAAGAACCAACACAACCAGAAATATAAATAAATAAGTTATTTTTTAAAAAAATTCTCTGCCATTTACTAGCACTGAGACTTGGGCACATTACTGAATCTTGCTGAGCCTCCATTTTCTCATCTTTGAAATGGGTGATATAACAGTGCTGACCTCCCACAGTGGCCTAGACAAATAAATTAATTAAATGAAACAAGTGGTAAGGCAAGTTACATAGCAGGATAATGCTCATAAATTTTTTTAGAAAAAATTTAATTTTTATTGGAGTAACGTCAGACTTACAAAAGTTGCAAGCGTAGTGTAAAGAATTTCCATATACTGTTCACCCAGTTTCCCCAAATGTCAAGATTTTCCCAACTTGCTGTATCATGTTCCCATTTTCTTGCTCATGTATACAAACTTATACGGGCATAAGTTTAACTTTTTCTCTGAATTTTTGAGAGTAAGGTAGAGGCATTTGTTGTTCAGACACCAAGTCATGTCCAGCTCTTGCAACCTCATGGACTGCAGCACACCAAGCTCTGCTGTCCTTCACGGTCTCCTGGAGTTTGCTCAGATTCATGTCCATTGAATCAGTGATGCCATCCAACCATCTCATCCTCAGCCACCCCTTCTCCTTTTGCCTTCAATCTTTCCTAGCAAGGTGGAGACACAATGTTCTTTTATCTCTAAATACTTCAATGTGTATTTCTTAAAAAAAAAAAAAAAGGCATTCTCCTACATAACCACAGTGCAATTATCAAAATCAGGAAACTGACATTGATAAAACAGCATTATCTAATCTTCAGACTTTACTCAGATTTCACCAACTGTCACACCACTGTCATTTCCCTGGCCCAGAAGCCAATCCAGGACAACCCATTCATTTACTTGTCATGTCTCTTCAGTCTCACTGAATCTGGACAGTCTTCTGATTTTAGCTTTCATCATCTTGACCAGTTTGAAGAAAAAAAGCAGATATGTTGTGGCATGTCCTTCAATCTGAGTGTTCCAAGTTTTTCTCATGACCAGGTTCAGATTCTGCATTTTCAGCAGGAAAATCATATAGTAAAGGTATTATGCCATCTCAGGGCATCATTCGGGGAGATCCGTGTTGCTGTCAGGTTGACTTTGGTCCTTAGCTCATCTGGTGTCTCCAGGTTTCTTACTGTAGAGTTACCATTTTCCTCTCTATAATTAATAAATATCTTATGGCTGGGAGGATGTGGGACATAGGCGTATCAAAGGCATGGGCAAGCATTGAGATACTTTGTAGAGAGTAAACTAGGTGAGACCGGGGATGCTGGGATTGAGGCAACCTGAAGTTGACTCTGGCTCAACGTCATGGTCTTTGGATATTGCAGAAATGCTTTTGGGATTGGTGCTGCCTTTGTTCTTTAGCTTTGACAGTGTCACCAGGCCAATGGGTCAGGGCGTAATGTGGGCCCTGTTTCTAGCCACATCTGATCACACTTAAATTAGGACCCACTGGCTTTTTGTTCTATTGTGGCAAAAAAATACATGACACAAAATTTATCATTTTGTCCATTTCACGTACATAATTCAGTAGCTTTAGGTACATTCACACTGTGGTGCAATTCCCACCACTATCCAGTGCTGGAACATTCCCATCACCCTAAACTGAAATTCTGTACCCACTAAACTCCCCATCCCTTCCCCACCCCCAGCCCCTGCTAACCATTGTTCTATATTCCATCTCTGTGAATTTGACTATTCTAGGTACCTAAACACAAGTGGATTCATGCGGTATTTATCTTTTTGTGTCTCACTTGTTTTACTGAGAATGGAGTCTTCAAAGTTCGTCCATGCTATAACATGTATCAGAATCTAATATTCCAGTGTATGTACTTATCACACTTATTTTGTCCATTCATCCATCAACAGGCATTTGGGTTGTTTTTTCACCTTTTGATTACTGTGGAGTGCCGCTATGAACATGGGTGCACAATATCCGAGTCCCTGCCTTTGATTCTCTGGGGCATATACCCAGAAGTGAACTTCCTAGGCCATATGCTAATTCTATGTTTAGTTTTTGAGGAGCCGCCATATTGTTTTCCAAGGACCAAACGGCTTTTAACACCCTGGTGCCCCCAATACTCCCTCTCCCCCCACACCCACTCTGCTTTATTTCAGACTTCAGAGTGTGGAGTGGATAACAATAATGAGCTTCATCTTTAGCCTCAAGGGATTGAGAGACCCACTGGAAGTACCGCTCCACCTGTAAATAAGAATCCTAATGGCCCCACATTTTGGCAAGTGGAACTCTAATTCTCAGGAACACCCAGTGGTGACTTCCACTATCAGCGGGAACAGAGCCTTCACCCAGATGAGGGTAGAGACGGAAGAGGCACTCCACTTTTTCAGACTGGGAAGGAGTGATGGAAAAGCACACGGAGAGTCATATCCACAAAAATACAAGTGTCTGCTCTGCCCCTCGGTCTAATTATGATCCAATGTCTCCTCGCCCCCTGGGGACTGGGGACTTGTTTGTTCGAGATGACATATCTATTATTACTCTTTAGGTAGTTAGCAGCATCATTTGCAACGTTCATTAACAAGTATCACCGTATGGATTTCTAAACAGCAGCTCCGCTTTCAGCTAATGAGCCCCAATAGTGTAATACTTTACATATTTTATAGCAAGACAATTAAGCGATGTCTTGCTTTTATAGTAGACCTTAAAATAAATCATTTAGGATACAAAGAATAGACAGGAATAACAGTACCTACAGTGTGTTTGTGGTTAGAATTGGGGAAGTTAAACTCACTTTCACCCCGGCTCCCATTATACATATGCAAGCACTCAGGCTTCAGAGAAATAAAAGGTTTGCCATGCTTTCTTGTCAACTTCCCAGCTTTGTAATAAAAGACTGCTTAAGTGATCTGCATATGGTTCACACAGAGATGCGGGGAAAGAGAAGAGAAAAGGAAAGAGAAAAGAAAAGAAGAAGCAGGCTGAGTTTATAAGCAGGAAAAGATTGAAAATGCTAGTGTGCATTGAACATCTACCTCTGCCAGGCTTTTACCTCCACCCCTCCTATAATTTCCATGAAAACCTACAAGTAGGTATTAGTAGTTTCATTGCAGAAATGGAGAAACTGAGACTGAGGCAGATTGTTGCTTGTTCAGGGTCACACAACCTGAAAGTGGCTGTGCTAGAATTTAAAACTAGATCTTTGTGGGACTTCCCTGGTGGTCTAGGGGTTAAGATGCTGCACTTCCAGTGTAGGTGCATGGGTTCAATCCCTGGTTGGGGAACTAAGATCCCTCTCAGCCAAAAAAAAAAACCTCTATGCGTGAGTCCAAAGACCTGATCCTGCCAAGATTGTGTCAAGGGCAGAGGCAGGATTCCCAGCCCCACTGCTTACTACTAGTGTTCAAAATATTCTGATCCTCCCAGGAATGTGGGGGTGAACTCTACAGTATACTTTACTCCTGCATTGTGCTGACTCGGACAAGAGGACACACAGCCTCCTTCCTGAACCCCAGATGCCTCATTGACAAGACCCCCCTCACCCCCACAACCTGCCTGCCCCTCCGTCCAGGATTCCCATTTGGTCCACCACGTGTTAGCTAATCGGAAAGACATCAGTGATTGCTGATGAGTTTATGAGTTTGACTGCAAGACAGGGTCACTTCTGCCCTGAAAGTTTAGGTTAGGGGTAAAGAATGAGAGAATCCTAGATCTGGTCCTACATCCAGAAAAGAAGAGATGTTAGTAGAGAGGTTTTACCGTAAACCACCACCCCACCCACCAAGACCTCAAGCCTACCACTCTATATTCTTCTCTAAGCATAACACATTTCTTAGGGCTGTGGAGGGACACAGATGTGTGGGCAGCTGCTCCAAGTATGGTCCGTGGCCACCTACAAGCCTGAAGGCAACAGGTGTGGCCAGGATTTCAAGACTCAAGAAGGACACGGTTTCTCTCTTCTCTTTTGCTTTCAAAACATGAGTCTCCAGCCACTGATGGAGACCTGTGGCTGCTTCCCTGAGTGGGGACACCATCCCCAAGGTGATCCAGCCCTATTTACCATAACTGTTCTCTATGGACTGTGAACCTAAAACTGCTCAAAAAATAAAGTCTATTAAAAAAGGGAAAGCATACTTAAGGATCTCTCTCCACATTTCTATGGCCTGGGGCCATTTGGTCCTGTGGTCACTGGGTTCGCGGTGTTATGGCTCACAAATCATTCCTGTTCAAAATAAGAACCCCAAACCTGGAAGCCAAAGACATAACTATGCTCCATGAGTTCTTCTTAATAAGGAAATACCATGGACGGTGCATTTCAAGATAATCCTACTAAAAGTATGTTTTGAGAATTGGAGCTTGAATGAAAACACTTAGCTCTCTGGAAAGTTCTCCACTTGGGACGGCTGAGAACTAGGTCACATTCACTACTGCATGCCTGGCAAGATGGGGTTCCCTACTGCACTTCAATCATGCCGTACCCTGCAAGGCTCTGCCCTGACTCCATCTGCTTAATTTCACACCAAAAGGAGAGCGCTTTGGGTGTGAGGGAGAGCCCAAGAGGGCAAAGCCCCTAAAATGAAAGATGAAGGATGTCCTTGCATGAAAACGGGTGAAGACAGCATCCCACCAGGATGGGCCATGAAAATGAAGCTGGTAAGCAGATTCCTCACAGGCACCAGCCTGGGTGCTCATTATGGTGTGGGCACCCCTCAGGGGGCCCATAGGGAGGATGAGGACAAATAAGTGAGCATGCCTTCTTTTGGAAAAACTAGGACACCTTTCATGTGGACAGGAGACTGAGCAGTGCACTCTGGGATAGAAGAAATCAGGCAGCAAGCAGAAGTCAGGTGGTGCCTATACTATCCACATTGCCACTCTCTGAGGTCGTGCCAGGTGCCAGCTGCCAGCTGCCAGCTGCTGTTCTGGGCACCAGAGACACAGAGGTGAGTGAGACAGGCAAGGCCCTGCTCTATCCAGCTTATTCTAAATATGGAAACAGACAACCCACAATTTCTTTATTCTTCATTTATTATTGAGTTTAAATAAATGCACTCCAGTGATATGGGCTATGAAGAGCATGAAACAGGATGATGAGAGAGAGATTGGATGTAGCCCTTCAGATGGTAAAGAATCTGCCTGAAATGCAAGATCTGGCTGGGTTTCATCCTGGGTCAGGAAAATCCTCCGGAGAAGGGCATGGCAACTCACTCCAGTATTCTTACCTGGAGAATCCCATGGACAGAGGAGCCTGGAGGGCTACAGTCCATGAGCTCGCAAAAAATCAGACATGACTGAGTGACTAACATTTTAGCAGGCACTTAGGGAAAGTCTTTCTGATGGCGTGATATCTGAAGACTGGAGTCCGAGGAAGCCCTGGCATGCTGAGACCTGAAGGCAGTTCATTCCAGGGTAGAAAGCAAAGGAGAAGATTCTAAAACAGGAACAAGCTTATGAGGGTGAGAGACAAAGACACCAGAGAGGGTGGAGTGGGGTAAATAGAGGAAGAAGTGGTAGAAGATGCGATTGGAGCTGTCAGCCCTGGTGCCATCAACCTGGTAAGGAGCCTGGATTTACTGATAAGTGTAATGAGTAAACCATGGCTTAACCCAGAGAAGGATGTGATCCTCCTCACCATAAAATGGCAGGAGCAGAACGAGAAGTACCAGATAAAATGCTATTTCAGGAGTCAAGGAGCAATGATGATGATCCAGATTAGGGAAGAGGCAATGGAGATGGAAGGGAGGCAGATTTGAAGTATAATTTTACGGCATATATTTTTAAGTAACTGCTGATGGACTGGATGTAGGAGCTAAGGGGGTGGGGGAAAGAGTCAAGTGAGACTCAACATCTGGTACCCTGCATTGCTCACAATAGGAACTAATGACTAGTTGGATGCTTGATTGTCTGAAGGTAGGCTGGCTTGTTGGTGGGTTATCTGAAAAGTTTATTGTTTGGAAAGGAAATCAACCCTGAATATTCACTGGAACGACTGATGCTGAAGCTGAAGCTCCAGCGAAGAGCTGACTTATGGAAAAGACCCAGAAGCTGGGAAAGATTAAGGGCAGGAGGAGAAGGAGGCAACAGAGGATGAGGTGGTTGGATGGCATCACCGACTCAATGGACATGAGTTTGAGCAAACTCTGGGAGATAGCGAAGGACAGAGAAGCCTGGTGTGCTGCAGTCCATGGAGTCACAAAGAGTCAGACACGACTGAGCAACTGAACAAAAAATTGTTTGGAGGGAAGGATAGATGAATGGGTAGTTGGTTAATAATTAGGTGGATAGATAGTTGACTGGTTGAGTAGGTGGTTGAAGAGTGGGATGGATAGATGGGTGGACGGGTGGATGAGAAGATGAATTGTTGGTTTATAGTCAGGTGAATGGACAGCAGAGAGGTTGGTTTGTTCACTAACTAGTATCACGTATTTCCTGCCCGCTGGACAACCTCTTCTTCCTTCCTTTAGGGTCCTTCACTCCCACCCTACTCCCATGAGCCTAATTCCCTGGCCTGACCAACCTCCAGCACTTGCCATTTTATACCACTCCCTGCTATTTGGCCCATGATCCTGCATCTTCAGAACCTTCCAGGGAGATTGTGGGACCAGTCCTGCACTCCAGGTCCTGGAAGATTCGGGGCCAATGGATGGAGATACACATGGGCCTTAGACTCAAGCAGAGCCCATATTTACCCATTAGTGGCCATCTGGCCTTGGGTGGGTTACTCTACCTCAGTTCCACTTTGGTAAACGGAGCTAGAACACCTGGCCCACCTACTCACAAGGTCATGAGAATCAAATGAGAAACAAGATGTGAGAGTATGCAACAGATGTCAGGCAATATTCTTATTATCCTGATGTTACAGTTTAGGAGCAAGAGCTTCCTGTCTGGGGCAGGCATCTCCCAACTTCTGGGACCTTTTGTTCTCTTCACCCACTGCTACTCTCACTGTCAGCCTAACTTGAACCTGAAGCTCAGACCTCTGCCCTCATACTACTCAGTGCTTCCTTGACTTGTTCTTCTCAGCCTTAGACACCCTGCTCTCCACAGTGTCAACATCCACCTCTCATGGGACATATCTTGACTGCACTTTAGACAAAGCACCTGCGAGGCCATCTGCCATCTGGTTCTGCATTTTTTTTTTTTGGTTCTGCATTTTAAAAGTAAAACTTGCTTCCTACCTGAAGATCCCAAGCCCAGCCCACAGCACAGTGCCAAAAACATAGTAAGTGTTTACAAAGTGTCAGGCGGGCCTCCCTGGTGACTCAAATGGTAAAGAATCTGCCTGCAATGCAGGAGACCCAGGTTCCATCTCTGGGTCAGGAAGATTCCTCTGGAGAAGGGCATAACAACCCATTCCAGTATTCTTGCCTAGAGAATTCCATGGAGAGAGGAGCCTGGGGGCCCCAGCCCATGGGGTCACAACGAGTCGGACACGACACAAAGTGTATATGCCTGAATGATGCCCCTCTCGCTTCCCAAACTCTCTTTTGCTTGGGTATATTAGTTAGCTGTTGGGGCAAAACAAACCATCCTAAAATGAAGTGGCTTAAAACAACAAACATGTACTAGTTCTCACGATCCCGTGGGTTGGCTGGTACTTCTTCTGGCCTGGGCGCCTCAGTAGGAGCCAGACAGTCCAGGATCTCCTCACTCACTAGAAGTCTAAGGCTTCTAGTATGACTGGGTCCTCTCTCGCCATGGTCTTTCATCCTCAAGGAGGCTGGCCAAGCTGTTTCACAAAATGGCAGATGAGTTCCCAGCAGCAAGAGGTGGAAAGCCCAATGCATATGCACTTTATAAGACTCTGCTTATATCACATCTGCTACTGTCTACTAAGCAAGGCACACAGCCAAGCCCCACATCATTCTGAGAAAGAACCACATGAGAGAATTAACACAGAAAGTGGTAGGTTTACTGGGGGCTGTTACTCCAACAACCTACCATACAAAGTAACAAGAGGATTGACTGAACCCATACTCCAAAAACTCCTCTGAGAGGCAGAGCACTGAAGCTCACCATGGGAGCCAAAGAAATAAAGAAGCAGGTAGCTGAGGGCTATCAGATCAAGCTGAAATCTGGAGAAAGGAACTGGAACTTCCCATCAACATGATACCTCCCTGCCACATACCAGCTTTTGCCTCTGTATTGGTCAGCTACTAACACATACCACTGCGTAACAAACAACCTCAAAATATCAATGACTAACAACAAATACTCACTTTTCTTATTTGCAAATCTGTGATTCAACTGGGGTTGCTCTCTTCCACGTGTCACATTCTGGGTTTTCGACTGAAAGGGCAGTGGCACACACACCTCACAGCAACAGCAGAATCACAGAAATAGAAAGCCACTTGAGCAATCACATTTCAGTTCTCCTTCACATTACATCTGTGAACATCCCATTGGCCAAAGCAAGCCTCATAGTCAAAGGACAGAGAAGTTCCCCCTTGTCCACCATGAAGTTCTGACAAGGGTGTAGATGCAGAACACTCCTAGAGAGCAGAGAAGAATTGTGTTCAATTTTTCTATCTGTCACAACCTCCTCACTTTTCCCTCACTTCATCCCTCCTCTTCGTTTCCCTTCCCCCATGCCAGCTCAGTCATTTCAGAGCTACAGGTAACAAATGGGTCAGCAGTCTTGTTCTGGCAGGTGACCCACACCTTCCCTGAAGGTCCTCTGTGCTCAAGTCTAGCACAGAGATGGCATGAGAATAAGGTTGACGTGGTTAGAAAGACAGCACAGGGGTAGGGGTCCATCTTCCTGCAGAGAAGGATGCCCTAAGACCATGCAGCTACCTTTGTCATAGCAGAGTTGTCCGATTCTGCTATCGTGACACTTACCATCATTTCTGGTACCCAGAGTCCCCAGCATCTTACCATCAGGTCTGAAAATAGCATTACTGGCTGGGCTCCATATTTGACAGAAATGTGTGTCCAGGACATATTTTTATCATTAAACTCTTCTAGCAGTTAAAACAGCAGAACACTTTGGAGGGGACTTGGGCAAAACTTCCTCAGGAAACGTGCTGATTTCAACCACCTGGAAGGAGCAGATGTCCTGATCTTCTTTTTATCTTGCTGAACACCTTAATTGATTTATTACCTTCTCCTAACACATATAAAGGGAGACCTCATTCATCTGCTCATGGAGCTCCCCAGGGGCCCAGGAATTAGGTCAAGGGGAGGTTAGAAAATGAGACTTTTTAGGGTGTACCTGCTAAGTGCCAGGGACTGCACCAGAAGAATAAGTGGATATTCAAATAGAGAAAAAAATTAATCTTGACCCAGAGTTCACACCATACACACCAAAAAATAAGCTTTAAATGGGTGGGTCATGGGCCTGGATAAAAGCTAAAGTTGTAAAATTCTTAGAAGAAAAGTTAATAGAAAATCTTTCATGACTTTGAGGTAGTCTAGAATTTCTTAGATGGGTCACAAAAAGGAAAACTAATCATAAAAAGAAAAGATAATGTGGATTTTATCAAAATTAAAACTTCTGTTCTTCAAAAGACATTGTTAAGAAAAAAATAAGAAAGCAACAGATACAAGAAAAGATTCACTATCTAGATAAATAGACAACAGATAGGTACGTATGTATACACACACATAGACCACTTGATAGGTATATATAGAGAGAGATAACTTCCAAAGAATATACATCCAGAATATATTAAAAACTTTTACAACTCAATAAGAAGGGCTTCCTTGGTGGCTCAGCTGATAAAAATCCACCTGCGATGTGGGAGACCTGGCTTCGATCCCTGGGTTGGGAAGATGCCCTGGAGAAGGGAACGGTCACCCACTGCAGTATTCTGGCCTGGAGAATTCCATGGACTTGCAAAGAATATACATCCAGAGTATATTAAGAACTTTTACAACTCAATAAGGAGAAAACTCAATGGGGGGGGGGGGAAACCCACAGGAAAAGATTTGAATAGACACCTCACTGAAAAAGATGCACAGATGGGCAATAAACACATGAGAAGATGTTCAACATCTTTAGTCAGCAGGGAAATGCAAATGAAAAATATAATGAGATTCTACTACACAACCATTGAAACTACTACCAAAAAAATAAAAAAGACAATGCAGAATTTTTGTTCAAGCTTCTGCTCCCTAGAAGTTGCCACTTCGGGGACCAGACTGGCAGGAGAAGGATCTGCCCAGTGTCCATATTTGGCCAAAATTCCACCTGGAGGTGCCACTAACTTGACACTTCACAATACCAACAAAAGGATTTGCTGAGAAGATGAATTTGCTGAACCAATGCACAGAGTGAAAATTTTAGATACTTTATGGCTCCATTCCCTTGCAGACAATTGTATCCACAAACTGTGAATGATTTGCAGGGAATTCTGATCAGCAATTTTCCCTCTCACTCAGCCCAGGAATAGCTAAGTGAGGGGGAGCATGCTAAGTCATTTCAGTCCTGTCTGACTCTTTGTGACTCTATGTGATCTAGTCCACCAGGCTCTTCTGACCATGGGATTCTCCAGGCAAGAATACTGGACTGGGTTGTCATTTCCTTCTCTAGGGGATCTTCCTGACCCAGGGATGGAACCCGGGTCTCCTGCGTTGCAGGCATACTCTTTACCATCTGAGCCACCAGGGAGCCCTTGAGGGTGGTGGTTAGAAGCAAAGTTATGAGAGATACAGATCCGACCTCCAGCTCCAACTCTAGCACTGAGTGGCTAAGACATAAAGCAAGTTATTTAATGTCTGAGCCTCAGTTTCCTCATCCATAAAATGGGGATAAGACTCCACCTGCTTCACAAGGTTGTCATAAAATCTTCTGCAAAATCAAGTATCACCTGGTACCTGGTGTTATCCATAAATGGCTGGCATAACTATTCTGGCTAAACCTAAGTGACTTTGTCATAGCCTGGAGGTCTTCTCCTAGCCTTTTGGTGTAGTATCCGCTCGCACTAGGATGCTGGGCCAGCTCTGGGTCTCTGGGCTCTCAGGTCTGCTCCACACCCTTCCCCTCTGTCACAGCAGGATGAGCCAGCAGGCTTCATTCCCCAAACTCTCATGCCAACGGAAGGCACTGAAAAGAGACTGGAGGGTGGGGAAAGGAGGAACGCAGGTGTTTCCCCTCCTACTCTTCTGCCTGGGGTGTTTTCTCTAGCAGCTCTAGCTTTCACTGCATAAGCCTGCCTGATTCCCAGGACACTGGGCTCTAGAAGCAAGGTCTCTTCCTTCTGTTTCTCCAGTTTCAGGTGGGTGTGGCTTCCTGCTCAGATTCCCCTCCGAGGATGTCACTGAACCCTGCTTGCAATCCAGGCTCCCCCAGATCACTTGTGTAGCAGATTCTCTGCATTATATGTCTTCTGTTATAAATACCTGACATGGTTTCTGTTTTCCTGGTCAGCCCCTGACCATCCACATCGGTGATCACCTGGTATATAGGACTCTTAGGGTCCGCAGAACATTGTCATCACCTATGTGCTTGTTCAGGGTCCACTGTAAGTTCCAGGTCTCGAGCAAGCTTTGCCACAGAAGCTTCGCATCCTTCTGATCCTTTTAGTAAAATGTGTGTGTGTTACAGTCGTGTTCAGTCATGTCTGTCTCTTTGCGACGCTATGCACTGGGGCCCACCAGGCTTCTCTGTCCATGGGATTTCCCAGACAATAATATTGAAGTGGGTTGCCATTTCCTTCTTCAAGGGATCTTCCCAACCCAGGGCCCAGCATCTCCTGCCTTGGCAGATGGATTCTGAGCCACCAGGGAAGCCCATATTATGCAGTGCCAGTCTTTTATTCCATAGGTTTTGAACACAGTTGTACTAGACTAGACTTTGGCCCCCAAGTTGCTCCCACCTAATCAAGTAGACACCCAAGAATAGACATCCAAAGGGAAGGAGCAAGAGACAAAACCCAAAAGGGAGGATCAAACCAAGTATGTGAGCCTCAACTCCAGGTTAAGAAGTTTGCCCTTTGCCCCTAATCACGTGGTTTCCCCATCAGGCATCTCTGACCCCTGAGAGTCTGAGTAGGCAGTTATGGGGAAGGAGTATCCCTGAGCTATTTTCAGCACTTCTAAAAGCTTTGCAGGAACTGTACCTTGCTATGCAAGGTAAATATGCAAAGGTCGGTAAGATACCAAGTTTCTCTGCTTTGAGCTGAAATTTTATTAGCACTTCTTATCTCTGTCTAATCAACAATTCTGATTGGCAGCCTTGTGGCTTTGATTATTTGTAAATGAAGATATGAACTAATTCATAAGTCATGAAGAGTGGACTACACATGCCCATAGAAGAAATTATTTAAAGGGAGTACCAGGCTGAGGTTTCAAGCAGGGGAATGAGCATAGAAAGCTCAGATTTTAGAACCCTCTCTGCAGGTGCAGAGGGGAAAATGGATTGAAGGGGCCAAGAATGGTAGTGAGAAAACCTGTCAGGAAACTGCAGTGGTCACCTGGGAGAGGCTGGTAAGTGACCCAGGTTAATCCTTGTGCACCATCCACCATCCATCATCCAACCATCCATCCATCATCATCATGCATCATCATCCACCCATCCATCATCTATCCATCCATCCATTCGACAAATTTATTGAGCAGCTACAATGTGCCAAGCACAGCACATATGCTGGGAACTCAGCAGGGATGAGCCACAGAAACACAGCCATCCTTATGAAGAAACCCATCCTCAAGGACATAGCTGTTAAACCATTGCACAGATGGATGTGTGGGTGCTCTGTAGACAAAGGACAGGGAGCTAGGACCATAGGACAGGGTCCTGTGCTGATCACAGTATTGTTTTCAAGGTCTGAGTAGATAAATGACATGCTGGAAGAATGCATCACCCATAACCAGGAAATCCAGTGCTTTTTACCATAGAAGGAGAAGGGATTGTGTCTGCCTTCCATACCACTACATGGTCCCATACTTCTGCTGGTTCCAGCACAGGGTAAGGGTCATTGAGTAGTCATTGAGTGGATGAATGAATGGGTACCTATAATCTAAGCTGTGATTTTTCTATTTAACAAGCTTTGATGTAATATTTATTTATCATGTGCTAGACACTTCTGTAAGAGCTTTGTTGTTGTTGTTGTCCAATTGCTCAGTCATATCCAATTCTTTGGGACCCCATGGACTGCAGCACGCCAAGCTTTCCTGTCCTTCACTATCTCCTGGAGTTTGCTCAAACTCATGTCCATTGAGTCAGTGGTGCTATTTAACCATCTCATCCTCTGCCACCCTCTTCTCCTTATGCCTTCAGTCTTTCCCAGCATAAGGTCTTTTCCGATCAGGTGGCCAAAGTATTGGACCTTGAGCTTTAGCATCAGTCCTTCCAATGAATATTCAGGGTCGATTTCCTTTAGGATTGAATTATCTCCTTGCAGTCCAAGGGACTATTAAGAGTCTTCTCCAGTACCACAACTATAATCACTAACTCAGGTAATCCTCATCATAACCCTTCAGAGGTAAATACTATGATCAACCCCATACTACAGATGCTGAAACTGAGGCTACACAAGTTAAGTCCGGCTCCAGGATCTGTCTACACCAGCGCCTCTCAGATGGTCTTCCCCACACAAGCAGCATCCCCATCACCCAAGGGCATGTTGGAAATGCAAATTCTCAGGCCCAGACAAGGAAGACAGCACTGTTTTTAATGGGCCCTCCAGGCTTCCCAGGTTGCTCAGTGGTAAAGAATCTACCTGCCAATGCAAGACATGCAGGAGACGTGGGTTCAATCCCTGGGTCGGGAAGATCTCCTGGAGAAGAAAATGGCAACTCGCTCCAGCACTCTTGCCTGGGAAATTCCATGAACAGTGGAACCTTGTGGGCTATAGTCCATGGGGTCACAAGAGTTGGACACAACTTAGCAACTAAAACAAACAAACAAAAAAAAAAACCAGATAAATCTGATCTTACTGTACTTCTTGTAATAAGAATTAAAAGTGATCTTGTTAAAACTACTGTATAGCTTCTTTGCACCAATATCTCCATCTATTAAATCAGATTGGAGGGAACCTGGGAATATGTATTTTTCGTAAAGCTCCCCCGCCACAACATCAAACAAGTTTTACAAACTTTCATCCAGGCTTTAACACTGCACTGGAAGAAAACAAAGATGAGACTTCGCACAGTGTAGGTGGGTGTGTCTGGCAGAGAGACGGTTTACCTTTCCTGGATGCCTAATTAAACACTGAAGCTTCCCATCCTGGAGTTGAGAAAACAACAGATCAAAAGTGAAG
The DNA here is from genome assembly GCA_024291935.2 of Okapia johnstoni. Taxonomy (NCBI): domain Eukaryota; kingdom Metazoa; phylum Chordata; class Mammalia; order Artiodactyla; family Giraffidae; genus Okapia; species Okapia johnstoni. The sequence goes on along the minus strand of CM044318.1, from coordinate 74,989,260 downwards.
TCATGGGTATAAATCTCCCTGGCCTGACAGGGTGTGTGCTGTTCAAGACTTCCTAACCAGAAGAGCAGATTCCATCTCCTGTAGTAATGTTAATGCCGCTGCCCTCAGATACTTGCAGATCAGCCTCAGAAGTCCCATGCTCTAGGCAAAAGTGACTTTATTGCCATCACTTTAAAAAGCATAGGTCGTCCCTGCCAGGGATTTCCTGTAATAAATACCTCTGTCATCTTGGCAACAGAAGCTGTTGACCTAAAACACCTTGGGCTGAAATATTACTTCTGCCTACCTCTTCATGGTCACCTGGACTTTGCAGTGTTGGGGTTTAGGAGAGGCCGAGGAGAGAATGAACCAGCCAGGGAGGGACAGGATCACCTAAGATCAGTGTCATTTCCCCTGCTCCTCCCGAATCTCCCAGTTTTTACCTATTACTGACAACTGAACAGGGAATGATGAAAAACTGGGTATACTTTTGAAAGATTAACATTTCCAAATTAAAAGGATAAATCTAGGCATGTGGTTTGTAATCCAGCTTTCAGTTTATGATGCATTCTGGAATATTTGTGATGCTCAATCTGCCCAAAACAGAAGAAAATGTGCTAGACTGGGCAGTGGAAACCATGGAGTTTAGATCCTACTCTTCCACGAGGTACTAGCTGGTGTGGCCACGAAAAGTGAAAGTGTGTGTCCAACTCTTTGAGAACCCCAGAGCTATAGCCCGCCAGGCTCCTCTGTCCATGGGATTCTCTAGGCAGGAATACTGGAGTGGGTAGCCATTCCCTTCAGGAGATCTTCCTGACCCATCGATCAAACCCAGGTGTCCCATATGGCATGTATATTCTTTACTGTCTGAGCTACCAGGGAAGACTTTGAGCATGTCTGTCCCATACGGCATGTATATTCTTTACTGTCTGAGCTACCAGGGAAGACTTTGAGCATGTCTGTAAACCTCCCCCAAGTCTTAGATGACCTCTCTGCAAAGGGATGGTACTTGTACCTACACAGTCAACTTTGAAGGACTGTTGGGAAGGCTGTACGAGCAGATGGCTGCAAAAAGTGCTTTGCAAACTGTAAAGTGCTCTCTAGTGTGAAGAGTTAGGGTGGCATCAGAGAGGGCCCAGTGCAGATCCAGGCCTCGGAGCATCAAGCACAGAGGGAGGTGGAGGAGGGCGGTATGGTGTCCCAGGGGAGGGGTGGGAGATGTCCACTCCGTGGGAACAGCTGGCTTACAAAACGAAATCCATGTCCTCAGCTTGTCCGTGTGACACCCACTGTTCAGTCTCTCAGTCGTGTCCGACTCTGTGTGACCCCATGGACTGCAGCTCGCCAGGCTCCTCTGTCCATGGAATTTTCCAGGCAAGATTACTGGAGTGGGTTGCCATCTGGGTCACAGCCAAATGGACCCAGGGAGTCATTCATCTCTCCAGATACTGTAAAAGTTGGATGCTTAGGGTCCAGTTCTGGCAGCAGAGATGTTAGAGGCCTGAGAGAGGTTGGCAGTGGTTTGCCAGAGCCAGCTCACACTGTCCTCCGACAGACAACCATGTCCCCATCTCTACCTTCATCAGCATCGTGTTAGTAGCACGAATTGGCCAGATTGGAAGTATTTACACCATAGCAGTGGCAAACATTACAAGTCAGAGTGGTTTTATTTTGTTTTGTTTGCTTTTGGTTTTTGGAGAGCAGTTGTTAAACACTCACCGGTACATCACTGGTTGAGAGCAGAGACAGGATGGAGCTGTTGGGATCTGGGGGCAACTGCAAAAGTTGTAAGTGGACAAGAGAGCTCCTCTTCCACTCAGGAGTTGGGGTACCATTAAACCATGAAGCTTCTACCGATCAATATTTAGAGACTTCTCAGAGAAAAAAGGCTTCCCTTGTGGCTCAGTTGGTAAAGAATCCACCTGCAGTACAGGAGACCTGGGGTTCGATCCCTGGGTTGGGAAGATCCCCTGGAGAAGGGAAAGGCTATCCACTCCAGTATTCTGGTCTGGAGAATTCCATGGACTGTATAGTCCATGGGGTTGCAAAGAGTCGGACATGACTGAGCGACTTTCACTCACTCACTCAGAGGAAAAAGCATTTCATTAATCATGTATACAATAAGGGATTGCCTTCTCTCTATGTGAAAAGTGAAGTGAAATTTAGTTGCTCAATCGTGTCTGACTGTGACACTGTGAACAGTAGCCCTCCAGGCCCCTCTGTCCATGGGATTCTCCACACAAGAATACAGGAATGGGTAGCCATTCCCTTCTCCAGGGGATCTTCCTGACCCAGGGATCGAACCCAGGTCTCCTGCATTGCAGGCAGATTCTTTACCTTCTGAGCCATCAGGGAAGCCCTCTCTCCACGTGACTTTGGAGCAAACCCCACTCCCCTAATATACACAAGCTTCAATATCAGAGCCAGTGCCACCACCTCCAGGCAGACCTCCCTGATACTCCTCAGCAAACTCTACAGGTAACCCCAGCATCCTCTCAGTTCCTCCAAAGACAGTAGAGGATGGTTCCTCAGGTTCAGGCTTTGGAGTCCAAATGTTTGAGTTAAAAATCCCCAGTTTGACCATATACATATGTGGAAAGTCACCTATAGGGGAAAGCCAGTGAATTCATCTGTGAAATGAAACTGAAAGACTCTCTAGCCATCAGGAATTGTTGAGAGGATGTCTGATCTAATGCTGATAAAGTCCTGTGCCTGGCACATATTAAGTGCTTAGTAAACACTAGCCATTAAAACACCAGTTCTTCTGAGATATCATTTCAGTTTTCAGAGGCAAAATTTGTGTCTCTCTGATGGGAACTGAAATTTTGTGAGACTAAGGACCTCGCCTTATTCATCTCTCATCCTCCACAGGGCCTCTGAAAGCCCAACACACATGAAGCCTTGAGGAAATCCATGTTGCTTAAATGGAATTGAAAGCAGGCAGGTTTCCTTTCTACAATTTCCCTACTCAAAGATTGGATGAACCAGTGACAAGAAAATGCCAGTTGAGAACAGGCCAACTGTCAGTCAACAGGTGTCTGTGGTGCTGAGCAGCCCGGATCCCCCATGGCTGATTCCTTCTCCAGACCTTGCTCTCCTCTAGAGGGAGCTGCCTAGTCCAAGGTACTCTCCCTGGGGCAGCCAGTGTCCAGTGACTGGTCCATGGGGGATACAAAGACCCCATCCCCAGCCTTGATTAAGGATGTCCCTGAAGGACCAGCCCATGCCAGAGGTCGCCATGGATAATCTGGGGGCTTTGTTAAAATCACCTCAACTCCCCACTGCCCAATCCGGTCTCCCTCACCTCTTTGCAGCTTTTGTTCCTAAAGTATAAAGTGTAAGTTGCTCAGTTGTGTCCAACTCTTTGAGACCCCATGGACTATACAGTCCATGGAATTCTCCAGACCGGAATACTGGAGTGGGTACCCTTTCCCTTCTCCAGAAGATCTTCCCAACCCAGGGATTGAATCCAGGCGGATTCTTTACCAGCTGAGTCACAAGGGAAGCCCAAGAATGCTGGAGTGGGTAGCCTAACCCTTCTCCAGGGGACCTTCCTGGCCCAGGAATCTAACTGGGGTCTCCCACATTGCAGGTGGATTCTTTACCAACTGAGCTATGAGGGAAGCTTTTGTTCCTAAAAGCACTCCCTAATAGAACCTGACTCAATGGACATGACTTTGAGCAAATTCTGGGAGACAGAGAAGGACAGAGGACCCTGGAGTACTGAAACCCATGGGATCACAAACAGGTGGACACGACTTAGCGACTGAACGACAACCAAATAGAACCCTGTCGGCTCATCTCTGCCTCGGACCCAAGAGGGTGCCCAGGTGTTTGTGCCCTTATCTACAGCCAGGGTCCACTCCCCAACCTCCCCTCTCTGTCATTCAGAAGAATGGGTGAGATCTCAGCTGTCTAAGATCATAACTCTAGCACATTCTCAGACGACCTCGTCCCCACCTCTCTGCCGGCCACGGCTTCACTAAGGGCTCCTCTCCAAAATCAGATTTTAACAAAGGACCCCCCCCCTCCCTCCCTGATCCCATCTCTGTTCACAATCTTGATCCCCGGGCCCTTGTTCAGCACCTTTCTTAGGTCAGGTTCAGAAGCAGATCTTGGGATGAGAATTTATTTACAAGGGATTTGGAGGTGCTTCCAGGAGAGACTGGAGAGAGGGAGTGGGTGAAAAGGAGGGAAGAGAGAGAAACAAAGCAAAGATGCCATCCCAGAGGAATCCCAGCCTGATTCCAAGGGGAGTTCTATGGTGCAAACTACACCTGCCTGCAGGAAGCTGGTTCCAGTCACTCGTGGGCTATGAAGCACCCAGTTAGCTCTCACGCACTTGTGGCTCTAAGCCTAGGCAAACAGCTTCAACCGCACAAAGGCAGCCACCTTCTGAAGGAGATAGCAGGCAACAGCCATGGGGAGCAAAGCACACAGAAGCTGGCGGGTAGCCCTAGATGGGGGACCCTGGATCTGGACAGAGCATCATTAGTACCTACTACTGATGCTTAACTGAAGCATGGAAAATAAAAATTAGGGTGGAGCAGGGTAACTTCCCTGGAGGTGTAGTGGTTAAGACTCCATGCTTCCACCGCAAGGGGTATGGGTTCTATCCATGGTGGGGGAACCAAGATTTCGCATGCTGCACAGCTTGGCCAAAAAAAAAAAGAGCAAGCTCATGAAGATATATGTTAAATATATGCATTTTTGTATATCAACTATGTCTGAATAAAGCTTAAATTTTTTATTTAAAGAAAAAAGACTATGAGTGAGGATTGTATTGTGATGTCAGGGAGAGAACCCCAGACTTGGCCCAGAATCCCAGCTCTGCCTGTTCTCTGCTGTGTGATCTTGAGTGAGTCTCAGCACCTCTCTGAGCTTCACTTCTACCGTCCGTAAAATCCAGATAATAAGGAAAACAAATCACTACCTTTCAAGGTGGTTGTGTGGTTTACATAGAATTACGTGGGGCAGAGTGTTTTGTAAGCCACGGGGATGTAAGCGATCATCCCTGTCCTAGATGAGGCAGTCTCCTGTCACCAACACAATCACGTCCTGAGCCAAAACTCAGCAGGGATTTCCTCCTTTCTCCCCCTTGCCAGTTTCATTTACTCTCTCTCTCCTTAAAGGCGTCTATGTTTGCACTGCAGACTATTAAAACTCTTCATTCAAAATAACCCAATAAAATGCTCTCAGGGGCTTGCTGGTTCCAAATAGATACACGAGGAGCAGGTTGGCCTGAAACACAAAACTCAGAGCCCTGAGCAGGGGAGAGACACATCCCCCAGGCCTGGGAGAATGGCCCCAGCCGGCCGAGCTCTCCACAGCCAGCTCATCAAATCCTCATCACCAGGACACCAAGCCAGGTGGTGAGCGCTGTGTGTCCAGCTGGGCTGTGTGACAGGCCCAGGAGGAAAATACAAACAGCTCACCTTGAAGCCAGCCTAAACAGGACCCCCAACCTGAGGTCACAGACCCCTGCCCATATACCCTATTCTATGGTGAGGGACCCCCCTTCCCTTTTTCCTGGAGCCGTGCTTAAAGCCTGACCCATATCTGGGGCGGAAACCCAACTTACTCTCAACCCTAACGGCTGCTTATGCCTTGAAAGAGGAAAATACAACTAATCCTCCAGGGCAGGTGAAGAGAAGGGCTGAGAAATTGCTGACTGGTTTAATTTCATCCAGAAGCACCACAGCAGTACAAAGACTGGCCTGGGAGCCCAGAGGTTTGGCCTGAGGCCCTGGTTTTGAGACAATGACTTGGACAAATCTACTTCCCCTTCGGGAGCCTCAGGTTCCTCACCTGCACAGTGAGGTTGCATCTCCTGCCTGTCCAGAGGCTTGAGAGGGACACGATGGGAGGACTTGCCTGTCTGTGCAGATGGAGTTGGGGGAAGCTCGGTGCAGCTTCCATTTCAGAATCATGCGTGCTCAGTCGCTTCAGTCATGTCCGCCTCTTTGCAACCCTATGAACTGTAGCCCACCAGGCTCCTCTGTCCATGGGATTCTCCAGGCAAGAATACCAGAGTGGGTTGTCATGCCTTTTTCCAGCGGATCTTCCCAACCCAGGGATCGAACCCACATCTCCTGTGTCTCCTGCATTGCAGGCAGGTTCTTTATCACTGAACCACCAGGGAAGCCCCTTGTATCACCTGCCATGTGCTAACACACTGCTTGCATCTTTCCACTGAGTCTATAGAATAAACAATACCCCTTCTGTAGATGAAAAAATAAGCCCTCTGGGTCCAAAACTCATGCTCTTTCAGCAATCTCCAGAGCAGTCCTAGGTTCTAAGAAGTCAACAAGCAAAGCTCCCATCATTCATTCATTCAGCTGGGGTTTTTCTGGAGCCCAGCTGAGCACAATAAGGACAGTATTGCTACGCACAGGCAGTGTTTTCCCATCTGCTAGAGCCCTGCCTCCCAGTGACCTGGTCTCCACCATTTAGCTCCAGGACACAGGATAAAGCCGGAGCAGAGCCACCACATGACTTCTGCTGGACAACTCACCAAAGTAGAGAAAAGGACTCACCGGGAACTGACAGGCCACCCCATAAGTCAGGAGATCTGGGCTTAAGAACAGTCACAACAAGAAGGGCTATAACCAGCAGGGGCGGAGCCCTCTGTCTGCACCAGGCTCAGCTATGGTCACTTTGCATGTGTTTCCTGTGGGGTGAGGGTGGGTGCCGTCCAAGGTCACAGCACAAGGCTCAAGGCTGAGACCCTCGGTGACTTTGAGCAAATCCCTGGACCTCAATTTCCCCACGTGCAATGGTCAGGTAGGACTTGCTGAGATCTCTTCCCACCCCAACAATCAAGGGTCTTGACCTGGGAGATGCCGGGGGGGGGGGGGGAAGGGTGGCCCATGGCGGGCTCCTCCCTGGAGAAGGTGACACAGAGTCTGGCTGGGCTTCAGCCGAGCAGCAGGGGCCACTTGGGACAAGCGTCAGCCCTACCTACTGGACAGCTTCCCCCTGGAAGCCAAAGTGAAAGGCTGCTCACTGAAGGGGCTCCTGCACTAATGAGCCTGGAATGTCAAGTTCCATCAATCAGGCAGCGCAGACACGAAACGCTGACACGTCCCATTCTGGGAGGAGGTACGGTTCTTTTGCCCTTTTCTGATTCTGTAGCAACATTCATCACTGCAAAGTGGGGAAGGTCTCGGCCCACTCAGCAGGCTGATGAACAACAAATTTGAAAAGGGGCTGTCATTAGCCTAGGCCCCTACTGGGGGTAGGAGAGGGGCCGAGCTGGATCCTTCCAACTGCCCCTTCTTCCCACCAAGGTGGTACTTCCCTAAGTCAGTGTCACCCTGGAATAGCAGCATCCCACAGCCACTCCCCCAAACAACAGGCCGATGGAAAGGTAAGCAGAGAGCGGGGCATTGCTCAATGAGAGAGGAGGGGGAATCAGCTCTCGGGAGATGGCGTGGCCAGATCCCCTGGCCCAGCAAAGCCCTAAGCCCCACCCTGGACCTTTTCCAGTGGAACTCCTTGTCTCCAAGCCAGGAAGCTCCCCATAGTTGTTGGGCCAATCCATTTCACTCTTGGGGCCTCCAGTACAGAGTGCCAGGCATCTTGTACACACAGAACACACCTTTTTTTCTTTTACTCTCACACTGGGGATCTTAGCTGCCAGATCTGGGATCAAACCTGTGGCCCCTGAAGTGGAAGCACCAAGTTCTAACCACTAGACAGCCAGGGAATTCCCCAGAAGGTGTATTTGCTGTTTGTGTTCTGCACCCTGTCAGGGCTAGCAGGACGTTCTAAAAGGTCAATAAATTACAAAAAATTCAGCTCTTTTAGAGCTCTACTTTCTAAATTACCTGGGCATCCTGCATTTTTATTTGCTAAATTTGGCAACACGACTCCCAGGATCCAGGCATTCTGAGACCACCAGCCACACCACACCCTGAGTGGGAGCAAGAGGTGTGTTTTCTGCACAGACCATAGAAGCAGCTCTGTGTGTGAGTATGCATGTGACATGTATGCCTGTGTGTGCCCCCATGCTCATTGGAATGGTGCTCTGTGTGTGTGCAGCTTTAAAATTGTGCAGGGCCTAGGCCTCTACCCAACTCTGAACAAAGCAAAAAGAACAAGGAAAGACTCACTAGAGGTCTAGGTGAATTGTGCTAAAAGCAAAGACTTTCTCATGGCCTTCCCCACCATTTTTAAAGGTTCGGACCCTTCCTGCCAAACCCACCTGTAAGGCTGGTCAGAGGCTCCTTCTGAGACCATTCTACACATGATATTCAAGGTATGTCACAGTCTTATCAGGCTGAGAGGGTCCTGCCTAGGTGAGACCACTGAAGCCCAGAGAGGGAATGGGCTCTTTCCCTCTTCACAAATCACACAGCCCATCAGAAAGAGCTGAAACTAGAATCAGGTCTTCTGGTTCCAGCCCCAGTTCATCCCACAGCATAAATGACTCTTTCTAATAGCAGGACACAGTCAAGAGAAAGATGAATTCTTGAGAATTCAAGGGCAGTCATTCACTCCCCAACTGTAGAAATAATTGCAGCATTTATTGAGTTCTTACTGCATGCCCTTCTCATTTAATTTGCATGGCAACCCCAGGTTATAAGTCTTAGTATTGCCCTCATTTTTGGAAGAAGAAATTGACACCAAGAAGCTTACCCCTGGTCACACAGCTGCTTGGTGGCCTGTCCATGGTGGTTGGACCAATTCATCTCAGACTTGGGGGCCTCTAGAACAGGTTGCCTAGACATGCACTTTAACCATGGTAGGAAACAGACTTCCTCATGCTAAATAAACTGAGTTTTACAGTCAGTTTCTGGCTCAGTCAGTAAAGAAAGTGGAAGTGTTAGTTGCTCAGTCGTGTCAGACTCTTTGCAACCCCTTGGACTGTAGACCACCAGGCTCCTCTCTCCATGGAATTCTCCAGACAAGAATACTGGAGTGGGTTGCCATTTCTTTCTCCAGGGTATCTTCCCGACCCAGGGATCAAACCCAGGTCTTCCACATTGCAGGCAGATTCTTTACTGTCTGAGCCACCAAGGAAGCCCTCAGTCAGTAGAGCATTTACCTGCAATGCAGGAGACCTGGGTTCAATCCCTGGGTTAGGAACATCCTCTGGAGAAGGAAATGGCAAATCACTCTAGTATTCTTGCCTGGGAAATCCCATGGACACAGGAGCCTGGTGGGTCCATGGGGTCAAAAGAGTCAGACATGACTGAGCAACTACACCACCACCACCATAGTCAATTTTTCAGAAATCTGAACAGCTAGCACAAGTGAGAGTCCATTAAGATGGGCCATATCTTCTTTCTTTATTTCCTTTCTTGGCTGTACTGCAGGGCATGTGAAATCCCAGTTCCCTGACGAGGGATCGAACCCATGTCCCCCACAGTGGAATCACAGAGTCCTAACCATTGTATACCAGCAAAGCCCCAAAATGGGCTATCATTTAATCACCAGGGTCTGAACCCTTTCTCTTCAAGACAAGAGCAGCTGCATCTACCAGCCACTTCTCCTCGCACCCAAGTCATTCATTTCAGCTAAGATTTTTAAACCCACCACATAGATATTTTCCAAGACTGATGCCCTAGACAGGGGTGGCAAAAAGTGATCCTGTTTCTACCTTGTAAGCCCTGCCTTTCTACTCGCCCCATGAGATAAGACACCTTCCCCTTTTTCCTCCTGAATGGCTCGTCCCTATGTACCCCGCCATGCCCCTACTTCTGTTTTCCCTCAGACCTCAGCTTTGTCCGGCCACTTAATTCAGCAGCATTTGTCCCAGCACCCCCGACAGCACACAGGAGTGTACTGTGAGCTCACCTGCTCTCAGGAAAGTAAGTAGTCTTTTGGTGAGCAGCCAGAAGAGGGGACTGGATATGAGCAGAGAGGGGCACACAGACCCCTCCCCGGGGAACTGCCCCAGGCGTGTTATCGAGTGTTCCTGAAACCCAACGCCCAGTCCACTGGGGCCTCCAGGTGTGCCGCAACACAAGGCTGTTTTTCCTCTTCTAGAAGAGGCCCCTCCTGCTATGGAGGAAGGGGGGCTGATAAGGGCCTCCACTTTCTGCAGCCAGGCTGCCTGGGCCACCCTGGCAGGTGGAATCTCACCTCCGAGGACCCTCTGGCTGGGTCTGCTTCTACTCCGCCCCACCTCCTCCTTCTGAGAACCTGAATCTGACCGCCTAACCCCCAGAAGCCCCCGTACTGACCCAGCCTTCATCCCCATCACTCCTCACTCATCTCTTGACATTCCTGGGTTGAAAGACCCCCTGATCCTCCTCTCCACCCTTCCCAGAATCCTGTTCCTCAAGGACCCTCCTGACCACTGCTGCCCCCAGCAGGTGCTCTGTCCTTCCCAGGCTGAACCCGGCATTCTTTGGTACAAGCTGCAGAGGGGCTTATCAGAAGCCAAACAGCACCTCAGCTCAAACCTCTGCTGTGTCATACACTGGCCTTGTGGCCTTGGACGAGACTGAATTCTGAGCCCAGTGTCCTCATCTGTCAAATGGGGGTATAGGAGTCCCCACCTCTGGGGTTACTAGTGAGAGGATTAAATGGGATCAGGCACATAAAGGTCCAAACCCAGCACGAAGCACACTCGCTCACCATCACTGCTGTCACAGAACTGTGACAGGCTCCTGTAACATATCCACATTCCAAAGCCCACCCCCAGCCTCCCACCATTTTGACTCTTTTAATTTATAGTTTTCCCAGTGTTAATTTTTACTGTTTTTTTACATTATAATTGGTTTATATTTCATGTGTATCTTGTTATCGCTGTTCAGTCACTAAGTCGTGTCTGACTCTTTGCAACCCCATGAACTGCAGCACACCAGGCTTCCCTGTCCTTCACTATCTTCCAAAATTTGCTCAAACTCATGTCCATCAAATGAGTGGTGCCATCCAACCATCTCATCCTCTGTCATCCCCTTCTCCTCCTGCCTTCAATCTTTCCCAGCATCAGTCTTTTCCAAGGAGTCAGCTCTTCACATCAGGTGGCCAAATGGCCCATCACTATGGGTGCTCGGTGTCAATATGTATCTTAAATTTAATTATATCCACTTCAAATATTTATTGTAATGAAGCAGGAAAGACGGACACATGGAGACAAGCAGAAATGACAGAGAAGGAGAAATCAAAAATGGGGCTGAGAGAGGGAACTGGGAGGAGAGAGAAGCAGGAGAGCTAGAGGAGAAAGGACTGGCCACAGAGCGGCTCTGGCCACAGCTGGGCACCAAGGAGTCACCAGGAAAGATGAGGACCATCCCTCCTCCCATGTGCATTCTTAGAGCCCATTGGAGAGATGGATTTACCTGCTGAGAGAGGCAACTACCAGAGGCAGCAGGAGGAAATGACAGCAGGCTCTGCAAGGGGAGAGGGCTGGCTAGAAAATCCAGGTAGACTTCCTGGAGATGGAAGGCCTAGTGACGGCAAGTAAGGGAACAGAGGGAGGCATTTTAGGCCCTTGTGAGCAAAGACTGAGGCCAGGAACTGAAAAGAAACCTTCCCAGGAAAACTCCCCATCCTTGCTCCATTTCCCCAATGCACATATACACCCACATACCCACACACATACACACACCCGTGCACACACCTGTTTACATACCCCCACATCTCCATAGACATACATACCCATATACATCCATATACACCCACATATCCATATTTCTCCGTATACATGCACATCCATATACACACCCATGCACACCCACACACCCACCCTTCCCCCACACACACATACACATAGAGCTCTCTGGGGGGCCTCTCCCCTCAGCACCCACAATGTCATCCACACACACCTAACAAAGCTCCAGGCCCTTTTCCTGGCTGCAGCCCTGTGGACCCCCTCAGGCCAGGCCTTGTACCTGCTGCTATCTGACCTTGGCGTGCTTCTCAGAGGCTGCTGGGAGGGTTCAACACACAAAAGAGGGTGGGAGAAAGTGAGAGGTGGTCCATTGGGGGTGGCCATGGGGCAAGACTGTTCAGCGAGTCACAGGGACATCCTGACTGGAAGGTCCAGAGAGTCTGGACAAACACCACAACTGTTCCAGCCTCACCTGCATGCATTTCCTCCGCCACCCCCACCAGGTCTCTGGGGCTGCAGGTCAGTCTCTGATGGGCCAGTCTGGAAAGTTATGGGGCCCTGCCCACCCCGAGTCCTCCAAGGCCCCAAAAGCCCACTGACCAGCCTGGCCCCCCACAGCCCAAAGGTATCCATTTCTCCCCCCACCTCTAGTGACAAGGCTTTGGAGGAAACTCGAGAGGATGGTTCTCTTGAAATGGAGAAGGAGGTCAAGACACACGTTTCCCAACTTTCAAAAGAAACTGTTTGGGATAATTAATCTGCACATCACCAACACCAAGGGATTGTTTTATATCTGAAGACATACAGTTAAGGAAACAATAGTAAGTTTGTAGGGTATTTCGTTCCTAAAGAATGCTAATTATGTTGAGCATCCAGATACATCCAAAGGTTCTCCCCCAATATTTAGAAATCCTAAGTTGGCCTTGAGGTCTCTCTTGGCCTGGACCTAGAACAGGGTAGGTCGTGAAATGAAACGGGCTTCCAGCAGGTGTTGGAAAGGGCTTCTCTGTCTGCAATTTCTGCCCCAGAGAGGAAAGGCAATTGCTAAACTGCACTCACCATTGCTTCATGACACCTTCAGATGAGCACCTAATTTGCTTAGGGTGCAACTGAGCTGGCATGGGTGTAATTACTTGCCAGGGACACTGCTTAGCAATGCAGCCACAGCCAGGCCACATGGAGAACCAGGCTTGGCTCCCCTCCGAGTGGCTGTAGCCCCACAGCTGTGGCTTCCAGGGCCCCAGCCCCCTGCAAGTCAGAGGAAGGCAGCCCTGACCCAGTTGCTCCCTAGGAGCCACGGGGGTGCCAGGAAGCTCAGAAAGGTCCACCTGGATGTAGTCCACCAGATCTGTTCAGAGAGCAACGAGGAAGACCCTCCTGGGCTGCCCCTCCTGGTGGTCCCTCCCCAGCTGCAGAGGTGACACTAAAGAGTGACAGGAGCACTGCCCAGTTTCTGCCCCTCTGTCCTGGGAACCTCCGCTGCAGCCTGGTCCCCATGGGCACTCCACACGAGGGCATGGCAGGGTAAGTAGTGGCCAAAGATGCCGGCAACCAAGGGAAGCAGGTTCATGACCGCAGGCACCTAGACCCCAGGTAAGGGAGCAAAGCTCCCTCCGAGTCTTCTCAGGTCCTGCTACGGTTTGTAGCCTGGTCAGACCAGCAACATCAAGATCCATGGTCCCCACTAAGGAAAGGGAAGACACCTACTTTACCCTTCAAAACACACACACAGACTTTCTGGAAGGGAAATACTCCAAACAGGAGGAGGGCACCAGCATTTACAGATGGACCTGCCCTGGGTCTCAGATGGGCTGTTCTCACTATACTCTAGGGGAGTTCGCACCCCAGGCCACGAGTTACATCCAGACGCCTGTCTACTCACAAATCAGCCCATCACTTCATAGAGAGGAGAATAATTAAGGAGTCGTGGTATTGTGATTAAGCTTTTCTAAAAGAATCCTGTTTGAGGTACATCCTAAAATTGTCACTAGTGAAAGATACCCCGTCCGGAATGACAGATGGAGCAAGAGTGACCTTGATTTCATCATTTGTATTCATTTGCTAGGGCTGCTGAAACAAAGTATCACGTCCTGGGTGGTTTAAAAAACAGAAGTTTATTTTCTCACAGTTCTGAAGGCTGGAAGTCCAAGATCAAGGTGTCTGCAGGAATGGTTCCTTCTAAAAGTTTGAAGGAAAATAAAATAAAATAAAATAAAAGTTTGAAGGAAGGATCTGTTCCAGCTTCTCTTGCCTTGGCTTGGAGATTACTGCCTACTCTCCATGTCTTCACATCAGTTTTTCTCTGTGCACCAGGGTCCAAACTTTCTCTTTTTAGAAGAATACCAGGTATAATGGATTAGGGCCCACCCTAATGACCTCATTTTAACTTGATTGCCTCTATAAAGACCCTGTCTTCAAATAAGGTCACATTCAGAGATCCTAGGGTATAGAACTTCAGTACATGAATTTGAGTACACAATTCAACTCATCACATAACTGTTGAAGATGGGGGATGTATAAATTAAATGATTGACTTTACTACTGTTTGCGCTTGTATTTTTTTCATAACTGGAGGGAAGGGGCATTGAGGCAGGCAATGCTTCAAACAACTGTCATACCACCAGGTAAACTCCAAGGAGACAGGACATTCTCCAGCGCTCAAAGAAAGTCCTATTAATAAAGGATTTTTATGCTCCTGTCCTCACCACCATTACACACACATATACACATGCTTGCAGCCTTCTCCCACAAACTCAAACAACTGTTTACGTTCACTCACACTCATTCATCCATACGTAGACACTCTGTTCCTCAGCCTCACTTACAAGTGCAAAGGCACCTACAGTTAGGAGCCTTTCACATGATGTTTAGGAATGTCGTTGTGGCAGACAGAGGTGGCTGGTACATCCAAAACTTCCACACTGAGAAAGGGGCAGTCCCCAGCCAGTGAAGGAGGGACAGCTCGGCCCAAAGCTGAGTCTCGATCATAAAGGCACCTTCAATAATATCACACCCAGGGACTTCCTTGGTGGTGCAGTGGATAGGAATCTGCCCGCCAATGTAGGGGACATGGGTTTGATCCCTGGCCCAGGAAGATTTCACAGGCTGCAGAGCAACTAATTCTGTGCACAACAACTACTGAAGCCTGAGCCCCAGAGCCCATGCTTCACACAAGAAGCCACGGAAATGAGAAGCCTGCACACCACAACAAAAAGTGAGGAGCCCCCACTTGCCGCAACTAGAGAAAGCCCCGGCAAAGCAATGAAGACCCAGCACAGACAAAAATAAATAAAATGTCACACCCAACACACAAAATCCCCACCAGAGCCTGAGTGTATGGCATACAGGCTGGGTATGGCATAAGCGGTCTGGGGGCGGCAGTGGAGTAGAGGTCGTTCATTGCAATCCAGCCCACATTTCACTCTTCAAGTCACAGGGAACCATCCACCCAGAAGAAGGAGTGCCTTTTCCTAAGTTTTGTATGTGCTCCAGCAGCCCCTTCACCCCAAGTCCGTGTGCACATTTACACATCTGTGTATGTGTCCACATGCTTAGGTTACATGCTGTGCAAGCCACATCCATATACGGCCACTCATGTATCAGCATCCACCCAACACACAAGGTACACAGCCAGCCTCAGGCACAAAATCCCATCCTTACTAGACTCACTCCCAGGGGCCCAGGCACAGATCTTTCTGCTTGTCCTTTGTCCAGGCTGAAGGTGATGTCCTCAGCCCCCATCCCATGTCCTGCACCCCACACCGAGGGCCTTCAAAGGGTCGGGGTGGACAGGAATCCTGCCTCAAGATCCAGCGATCAGGCAGATGTCCCCCAAAAGTCACTCCACCTGTCTCCCTTGCCTGGAACCAGGATAAGGCCACTGGTCACACAGTTCCAGCTAGGGGGAGAAGCTAGGCACAATGAAGCCCTTGGGTGGCCAAGAACATGAGGGGGGTGGGGGGGGCGGCCTCTGCCTCCAGGAAGTCCTAACTCCCACCTCTCAGCCTCCTCTTGGAGCCAAATTGGGAGAGGCTAAGTCAGATCCATGATTTCTAAATAAGGCAGCTCTGGGACCCAACAGGAGTGCAAGGTCCAACCTTCTTTCTCCTAGGCGCATGTTTACCTGCCCAGGAAGCACAAGGAAAGGTCTTGGGACACCTGACTTCAACCACCTCACAGCTGATGAGGCCTGAAATGTTGTCATTTCCCATGGGTTCTCCAGCCTAAAAAGTTCTGCATGGGGACCCAGGACACCCCCCCTCCCCGGCCAATACTTAAATACGATGCTCTGAAGACAAGGAGAGGGTGAGGGGTGAAGGACTGAAGAGGATGCCTCAATCTACACCCTCCTTCCAGCCTCACTTTTCAACCCGGAGAGGGCAGGGTTGAGCCCAGGGCTGGGGGTGGGCAGTTCCGGACGCCTCCTTGCCCCCACCCAGCTTCAGACCAGCTCCTCTGGTTTAGGGGGGAAGGAGGAGGGGCACCCACGTTCTCTGGGGAGCACAGCGAGGCCCCGCGAAGTGACCCCTTTTCTGAATGAAATTGAGCTGCCATTTTCATCTTCTTCCCAAATGTCAGCAGCGTTAGATCAGATTAGGAGCTAATCTCTTGCCAAAATTCATTTCCGAACAAGAGAGGTGGCTCTGGGCGGGTGGAGGTTCGTTGTTTGTTTCGATATTCCTCCCCACACACCCTCTTTCCCTCCTTGTCACTGGGGTGCGGAGGAGGGTAAAGGGGCGAATAGACCTCATGGAGGCCCCGGGGGGCCTAGGGGAGAACCCGCTGAGGATACAGCAGCAAGCGGGGCCGTGGAGGTGGGGGTGGAGGAGGGTCTCCTCCCTGGCCCCGCGCCAACAGTAGTGCCCAGCCTTCGCGTTTGTTCTCCGAGAGCGCTCGGATGGCTCCCGGGGTGCGCCCGGGGTCGTCCTTCCCGACCGCGGAGTAAAGGAGCTGCGGCCAGAGCGGGCAGGGCCCAGGAGACCCGCGCTGCGAGGGCCTGGCCGCCGGAGCCGCATCCTAGGTGCGAGACGGACCTCCCTCCCCTAACCCCGCCTCCCCGTCGCAAGCGACACTCCCCCCACCCAACTAGCCTCCCACCCTCTGGTCGGGGCGGTTAAAGGAAAAGGAAAGGCAATTGCAGCCTAAAGAGAAAAAGAAGAAACGGAGGAAATAAACGCCCAAACCAACTGGTCAGTACCTTGCAGGAGGCCTCATTTGACAAGTGACCAGAATACAGCCGCTGGCCTGAATGCATAATTACCCCCAAGTGAAAATTCCCCATCTAATTTGATATTTGGTTCTTTGCAGAAGCTATAGCCTTCGTAAATAATATACAAAGTAAGAAACCTAATCCCGCCTGCTAGAATGTTTAATTCATCATTATGCGAGCTAATTGGAAGGTGATTATATGGTAATTGCTCATTAGTGGTGTATATTTATCGCTGTACCTTATGTCAAGGCCATGGGAATTGTGTAGAGTCTGTTCTCTCATTTCAAGGATCAGTTTCAGAAGCAGGAGCGAAGCAGGCAAGATCAAGTTCTTCCTGACGTCAGGGTCCAGCCGAGGGCTGTGGAGACCCGCGCTATATATAGGACCTGGAGCTAGCTGGGGGCAGGGGAGGCGTGGGGCCGGGCTGAGACCGGGAGCCGGGCAGCCAGACCACTGCCGGGCAAAGCAGGTCCTCGCCCGGGAAAGAGGAGAGGCGTGGGTTGGGGGCCCTGGATCATTTCCCAAACGCGACCCCATCCCCATTCCAGGCACTTCCCTGGCGCATCAGGTGCGTCTGGGTCTCTGGGCTTATGCTGGTAGAGGAGACCTTGCCCCTGCGCTCTCTGTAGGACTCTATGGCAGTGTGCAGTAGATGTGGGTTAGAGGGGGGACCGGGGAGCCTTGATTGGTCCACTGGGTGGGAGACAGGGAGAGGGAAGGTCAGGCTTGATTTAAAGCCAGGTAGAATTTGGAGTGGTGGAGACCCGGTTTTCGTCCGCGATCTGATCGCCTAACAGTTGGTCAATTCCCACCTCCTTGGCGGGCAAAAAAATTTCTCTCGATCCCTTCACCCAGACAAACTGGGTGCAGGCGGGACCAGAGTGCCAGCTTGGTGCCTAGTAGGGGGACCCAGAGCCGCTCGATGGTAGGCGGCTAGAGCTGGGCGAAAGAAGCAGGAAGAAAGGCTGGGCGTGAGCCCAACTCAGTCCCAAAGCCAGTGCCTGAGCTGGGAACTTAGGCGAGGCAGGAAGGCAGGTCTGAAAACCCGAAGGCCCGGAGGAAGACGTGGAGACTCAGTCTGCATGCAGGTGGAGACGGGGGCAGAGACGAGTCCGTGTGTCTCCGGCAGCTCGGAGGATCCCGCGGGGGCTCTCGGAGACGCAGCCTCCAGCCGAGCATCCGCGCACGTGGGCGTGATTTTGGCGCGCTCTGGCGCCCCCTCCGAGGAGTGCGACGCGCCTTTGCCCTACCCGGACCCCAGCCCGAAGCGCCGGACACCCCTACTTGCAGTCCCGGCGAGGCCCTCCCAAGTTTCCCCAACCCCCCGCGGGGCAACAGGCACTAACGAACAAAAGGCCAATTAGACGCCAGGGCTCGGCTGATGAATGGACCTTTCGCTTTCAAGCGTGGCACCGCCTCGGGTTTCCCGGAGTCCTGGGTCGCGCGGGGAGAAGCCACCTCCCCGAGCAGGGTCACGGTTGGGGTCAGCGGGTTCTCAAAACTCCCACTTCCCGCTCGCCGAGAAATGGGTTGGGGGAAGTGAAGGCGGCGGCAGAGCCGCCGGCGCGGGAGCAGATTCGCGGACCAGGGCGCGCCCGCGGCCCCGCAACTCGGCCTTGGGGCACCGCCGCCCGCCGAAGGCGGCAGGCCCGCTTCCTCTCCCGCCCGGCCTGCCGCCGCTCGGAGGCGGCACCCACATAAACCAAGCGCTGATTGCCGGAATAAGAAAGGCCGGCCTGGAAAAATGCGCAGTTACCAAAACACCCCCAGCTGTTTGCCAAACTCCGGGGCGAGTGGTGCGCTGCGGAAACAATAACCGAACCTGAGCCTTCTCACTAGACACGCACGTCTAGATCCCGAGACACAGATGTGCCGCCCCGGTGGCGGCACGAACGCCCTCACCCGGGAAGCCCACTCGGAGAAATGTTCCCGCGAGCCACACACGCCGAGGTCATTCCCATCCTCCGAGATCCACAGCTATCGCGGGGCTCACGGCCACTCGACGCTGGCACACGAATCTACGCACAACTGTGTTCCTACACCTCTGTAAGCACGCTAATTATAGCCGCGCAGCTGCACGTTCCTGTCCGAACTCCATACAATCTGGACGCACAAGGAAAGCTGACCACCTTGACACACTCTCAGATCTACACACGCAGCACTGGCCTCTCCGGCCTCTAACTCACGCAGTTAGCACAATTAGCACCTACACATCCTGACTTCACTCCTGGCTCAGACACACAAGCACAACTGTTTTACAGACCTAACTCGTACACTCAACCTCTACAAAGTCACAAGCGCAGCCTCCCGCCCTGACTCACATCCCCACCCTTATTCCGACTTGCAACTGCCCACATGCGGGGAGCCCAGCCCAGATCCCCCCAACGGCGGCGCGGGGCCCCGGGCCAGGCCTCCGACCCGCCAGAGTTCCACCTCCCCCCCCACCCCGCCCCAATGGGCCTGCGCGTCCGAGACTTTGTTTCCTGCGACTCGAGGCGGGGACGGGGAGGAGCCGAGGTTTCCAAGGCCGCGCGCAGGCCCGAGCCCCCTTTCTGCCTAGTCCGCTTGGCGCGGCTCTTTGCCTGCCACAATCCGCCCCTAGCACAAAAGTGGCCCGGCAGGTTCCGGGCCGCCGCCAAAGCTCCCGCTCCGGCTGCGCTTGGCTGCCAGAGACAGAGCTGGAGCGAGCCGGGGGTACTGGACACGCAGAACAAGAGGTAGAAGAGGGTAACGGTCCGGAGGTCCCAGGCTTTTCCTATCTCATGAGTTTCTGATGCCTTGAAAGCACCCTACCCCTCCCCTTCCACTCTGCTTGCGCCTACCCGGCCCTTTGCGGCCCTGAGGAATATTGGACCCCAAATGAGAAAATGAGAAACGCGCGCTGGCTCCTGCGTACCTCGCAGGAAGGAGAAGGTGGTTGGGGCACCCTTGGCTTGTACGTTCCGTTTGACTCTCGGGGAAATGTTAACGGAGAACCCATGCCTCTCGGCTCCCTAAACTCACTCAACTCAGGTGAACGCACACAATCGACAAGAGAGCGGGTCATCGATCAGACGTGTAACCTACATTCCCCGGGATAACAGGCAGGACACAAGGCAACATGTGTGCAGCTCCAAGTGTGCGGAGGAAAGCCGAACCTGACCCTGGATGCCCACTGAGCCCTGCCAGGGTTACCTAGGCCTGGTACCCATGAACCACGAGGGAAGACACAGACCTGCAGCACACAGCTCCCACGCTCCCCTCCCCAAGGGGCTCCAGCCCAGCACGCGCGCACTGCGACGGGGACGCAGCCGCACAGCACACGCGCCCCGCACCCTGCCCCGCGCCCCGCGCCCAGATAGTCATCGTGGGATGGCATCTCGCAAATATTTATATTCCTCGGCGCCACGGCAGCCCGCGTCCACATTAGACCCTCTAATCCTGCCACTTTAAATAGATGAATTAATAAAGCAAACGAGCGGCTAATAAGCTGACTGTCCAGCCTTTTTGAGGCGGGGGAAGGACTCGAAAGTGCGCCAAATTTGTTTGCAGTGGATCAAGGCGAGCCGCCTCTGCTTCACTTTCTTTATCTTAATTCCGACTTGAAAAGATATAATTATCTAGTTTGAACAGAGCTGCTATCAAATCCTTCTTTGGGCCGGGAAGGGGGGCGTTGGAGTGGATTGCGGCTCTCTGAGCCGCTCCGTGCAGCCGGAGATAGCGCGTAATGAAGATGTGGAGGCCCGAGATACAAAGGGCATTAACCTCATTAGCATGAAACCTTTTCTTCTTACCATTGTGGGACCCTTTCAGCCGCCTAATCCCCCCTATTTTCAAAGCTTGGTTTGTAATAAAGCTTTTAGTTTTTTTTTTTCAAAGCTAATAGTATTCTCTGATGATTTTATTGCTGTTACATTACATAGGGCATTTACCAAAAAAAAAAAAAAAAGAAAAATCTTCATCCCCCTCTCCCTTTTTTGGTACTTAAAAAAAAAAGTGTACGCTTCTTGCAGAAATAAGCCTTTTGTCAAGATGGGAAATTTTCTTCAGGAAAGGCTAGTCTGAATTTTAACAGGTCTGTGCTCCATATTTGAGGCGTTCTGGGTTTGAGGAAGTGGGTCGAGGGGAAAGGTAACTTGTTTAAAAGAAAGAGGTGCAGAGGTGCTGCAGCGGGACCGCTAAGCACAGAGGACAGCTATTGGCCACAGAGGTCCCACTGTCCAAGTGGCTGGAATCCCCTAGTTGAGTCCCCAGGATACACAGGGCAGCACCTGTCCCCCTCTCCTGAAGCGTACCCCTCTCCTGAATCAGCCCCTTCTCGCACCAGCATCCTCAGAGCTGAGTCTCCCCCAGTCCACCCACACCTTTCCAGGGAGTCTGCGTGGATATGCCCCTACAAACAGCCAGAGTTCTCCAGAGAAACAGAGAGGGAGAAAGGGGGTGAGAAAGGCAGAGATAAAAGGGAAGAAAAGAGAGAGAGAAACTAAGAATGAAATCTACTTTAGAGGAGAGGAGGGGAGGGGAAAAAAAGAAAGAAAAATTTCCATAGTGCCCTATAGTCCCCACACGTGCACAGAATGTCTAATCTTAACTTTTCAAGGCAGGATGTTAACAAAGCTTGTATTTTTGCCCTGCATTGTAACTTGGCCTTATCACAGTGTAAAGGGTGGGGAGATTGTCCTAAATTATGTCCAGGCAGCCCCCCTGGATCCGTGGATTAAGAGATTAAAGGAGACCACTGGGCAAGGCCTCCTCTTTCCCCTTCATATTCCTGGTATGATAATTGCTTAAACTGATTTGCACTTTCACAAAAGCTTGCAGGACGCTTTGTAGCTCGAACAGAACAGACGAGGTTTCTCTATCAATGGAAATAAAACTGATTAATGCAGCCTATCAGGATAAGAAGCAAATGAAGCATGCAGAAACAACCTCGTACCCCCAGAAGGGGGAAGGAGGTGGGGGAGCTAAGTTTCCTCCAAGACTGGTTACAACTTTTTCTTTACTGTTAAAATTGAGAGTTGAAGGTTTCTCAGAATGCTTGCCTTATAAGGCTGCTGAGGCCCTTGGGCTCATCTCCTCACCTTTAGCAGATTGAGGCTGGAGAGAGGAAGTAAAGAAGGGAGGGAGGGAGGAGAGAAGGAAGGAAGGGAAGGAGGTAGAAAAAGAGAGGGAGAAGAGACATATTTCAGGGGGTTGAAGTCAGAAACACTGTTTTAAAGTCCTAGGATTCTGATTCTGCTAAGTGTTTCCCCTAATCCTAGGGGAATATTCTTCAGCGCATAGCTATATGTCTAGTTTTTTTTTTTTTAATAACTAGAGGTTAAGAGTAGTAAGCGTATTTAACCTGAAATTCAAATTAACTCCTTCTTTAGGCCATGCAATGGACAGAGGTCTGGATGGAAAACTTTTCTTCCATCTCTTTTCTGAAGGACTTGAGTTTTCCTAATCCTCTCCCTTTTCCACCCTCTTCTCTCTTTAAAATGCCCAAGAATCCATCAGTCTGGCCCTTTTGTGGGTGGTGAGCCTGGGCTTCTTGAGCCTAGTTGGGGCAGGACCACACTCAAATTAAAGAGATGCATTTAAAAAAAAAATCACTTCAATTTCCCAAGACGACTACTCTGAGGGCATATTGATAAATCTTTATTGACAAAATATTGACATTGACATACTTCTTGGAAGTATATAATGTGTTAGAATTCTAACAAATTAACACAAAACACAAAAATATTTACATTCTGGTATAGAAGACATTAAGGAAGCATTTGTCACTCTCTTTAGTTTAAGTCTATGATCTTGAAATAGAAACTCAGTGCTTGAAAACTTGCCGCCGTGTCCTTGGCCACACTTAACATCATCCCCGCTAACTACAGTCCTTCAGTTTTTGCAATATATAGATTCAAAGTTTGGAATGGCCTTTATGGCAAATGGTTGAACTCGGCCAATATCTTCAGTGACTAAAAGGAGAAGTTTACTTCGTGGTTTTAAGCCTTGGGATGTTAGGAAAGGGAATGTCCAAGAAATAGAATTTAGGTTTTTTGTTGTTGTTTTTTTCCCAGCACAAGTTCTGACTCCTCTTACGGGCACCCTCCCCCTCCACCCCCCCCCCCCATCCTGTTCCCCGTTTCTCTGAAAGAGGACCACTATTGCTGAGCCTACCTCATTTAGCTTTACAATCACTTTGACATCAGAAGGTATCAAAAAGTGTTTACAGACTGCACATTTCTTGAAAAAAAAATCAAAATAAAAAACACAGAGAACCTGTCTTTAAAAGGAAAATAAAATTACAATTCATTTTCTGTCTTTAGACACCATTCGCCCAACAACTGCTACATGCAATTCAAGTTTTTGAACAAGTGTGGGATGGGGCTGGATATAGAATCTCGATTGTTATTATTACTAATTATTTTTAAAGATTGGGGGAGAAAAACACCACTTCGAAGGACAAAATTTAAAAGCCCTGTGCCCGGTTGGGTTTTTTTTCTTTTATCATCACCATTATCATCATTTTAAAAAAAAAATCGGACTGAGATAAACGGAATACCTGCCAATCATCTTGTCTCGCTGGTTTGGCGTTTGACTGACAGCTCCCCTTGTCAGAGCGCCTTCGGCTTTGCCACCTTAGGACCTCTCTCTCTCTGTCTCTCTGTCTCTCTTTCTGCCTCACTCACTCACTCAGCTGCCTCTTTAGACAAGGGTAGCGTGTTCATCAAGGAGCCTCCCGTCTTCTGCCATCTAGGCGCGGCCTCGGATCAGGACCCTGCGTTCTGCCGCCCATCTGCATCGCGCCGCGGCTCCTCTCTCTGACTCCCTGTCCCCTTCTCCGTGAATGTGTGTGTGTGGTTTTTTTTGTTTGTTTGTTTTGTTGGGTTTTTTGTTTTTTTTTTTTTTTTTTCGTCTTCCCCTCCTCTCCCTGTCTCTGTTTTGCTCCGTGATGTCCGTTTCAGTGGGGTCTGTCTGTGTTTTTAATCATCTGAGGTCACATCTATTTCCTCTGGACTCGCCTGCTTAGTGGCGATCCTCCACCGGTTAATATGGTGCGTCCCTTTTTTCTTTTGTTGCGAATCTGAGCCTTCCTCCTCCAGCTTCTGCCTTTTGAACTTCGTCCTTCGGTTCTGAAACCATACTTTTACCTGCAGGAGAGGCAGAGAGGGCGCGTTAGTATTCCTGCACAGCGCCCTCCTATCTCCTCCTCTATTGCCTGGCCAGACCCTGGGCTGAGACTACAAAAGTCCAGTGCTCTGGGCTGCGCATCCTGTTAACCGGCACCCCGACCCCCAACAGCTTTCCCTTGGGGAACAGAGCTCCTGTTGCCAGGCCCGGGGAAGCCTGGATCCCGGCCCTTCTGAACCCTCCTGGGGAAAACTTTCCCCTGACCCCGCCGGCTCTGGTGCTCGGTGCCCCTTTTAGCTTCAGCCAGCTCAGGACACCCACATCCCCGTTGAGTGCAAAAGCCTGGCAAACACTGGGAAGCCCCTACAAAATAATAAGTAAAGGAAAATTAAAAGGTCCCTGACTCCCTCTACCTAACCAGTGCCGCAAAGAGTTCACTCCCGCTGCTGGGCCCAATGTGCTTTCTATTTTCTGCCGGTTTCCGCAGCCACTGCCTAAATATAGTGCCTCCTCTGCAAGGCCTGAGCCGTGGGGTAGGCAGTCAGGATTTGCCTGCGCTTCCTCCTCTGTGCCCAGGACTCTTGCAGGTGAGCAGGAGCGACTGTGGGAGACTGTCGGCGGTGGGGGTTTGAGGGGAAAACCAGGAGGAACGGTGGGGTACAGAGCCCTGGGGACTAACCCAGCTGAATCTTTTCAGCTGGGAAAAGAGGCTCAAAAGTGAAAGCTTCCGCAAGACCGTGGGATAGAGGGGAAGCAAAAGGAAAACCGAGGAAGACAAGGGAAGAGCCCCCTCTGTCCTCTTCTTGACCAGCTCCAGGACAGGCCAGGGCCAAACTCCCACCCCATCGCATCACTTCCCACCAGGGCGGGGCTGGCGGCCTGGCCTCCCCAGAGGGCAGTTAGAAGTCTGGGGAGCACCAGTCCCAGACTGGGACTGGGCTGCACCAGTCCCTGGGGGAGATTGGTGATGGGTCCCTATACACTGACCAGACCAGACAGTGGCACTGCCCAAGCTTCTCAGCAGTGAGGGACAGGTGAGGAAAATGGTGGGGACTGCACCTTCCACGCCCCGGGGGCTGTCCCCACTCTGCTAGCAGTACCCCCAGGTCCCTGAAGTCCGCTGGGTTTTCTCCTTTGAGTCAGCAGGCCCAGGTCCCGGCTTTCTCTCCCCGAATGCCCCCAGTCCCCCAAAGTGTTCCCATGAAAAAGCCGAGCTGGAACAAGGCTGAGTTTAATTTGCTTTGAGTTTGCTAATTGAGGGGGAGGACGATTCATTTCTCCCCGGCGCTCGCCCAAGGCGCGCGTCGGTGCGCTCGGGGCTTGACACGCACACAAAGACTCCAGGCAGCGTGGGCAGCGAGGCGGACAAAGACCACCGCCGCCTCGGCTATCCAGGAGAAATCAGCCGGGCCGCGCCTTGTGCCGGGCCCGCACCAACCCGCGAGGCCCTCCTCGGTTTTGTCTGGGGGGGACGTTTTAAAACAAAAGCCTCGACCTCTTTGCGCCTCCCAGGAAAAGTGTTACAACTTAATCTGTCCGAAAATGTTACTGTTTGCTGGGAACTTTGACCCCGCCCTGCGGCTTCGCTTACAGTAGCGCCTACTGTAGCCCAAAGCCCCCTCCCCAACCCCGGGGCAGGCCGGAGCCTGGCCGGCCGGGGGACCCTGTTGCGCAGCAAGGGTCTGCCCCCTGAGGCAGCCCCTCTCCGCAGCCTCCTGGCTCAGCTTCTCCGATTTAGGGACGCACCCAAGATGCCTGGCTCGGTGGCCTGACCCTCCTGTCCCCTCAAGGGGAGTAACGGGGAGCTGTCCGTGTGAGCCGTGAGCCTCTGGCAGCACGGACCTCGCTCTTAACCCACTCCCAGCCTTCTCGCCAGCCTAGAGCCCCAAATGCTCCTACACCTCTTCCTGGCCCCAGCCGTGCCCCCAAACTCGCACCGAAAGTCTCATCAAAAGTGCAGAGGTGTCTCAACCAGGAGCTGCGAGTCCAGCCCGGCCCTACAGAAAGAGCAACTCAGCCGGTCCCACACCCCCGACCCCCCGGAACCTCCAGCGGGTCGCCTCCTACAGTCCGGTGAGGGAGCCCAAGGAAGCCAAGGGCCCCTCCAAACTTACACATCTTGAGCCCAGGGCGTGGGAGTTACTCCTGGCCTGTTGGCGGAAGGCCCTCTGCACTTTGCGGACTGCGTGTGTCCGGGGATCGGGGATGGCGGTGGCCACGCCGGGGCCCGCTCACCTGAGTTTCCGTGAGGCTGAGGCTGTGTGCCAACTGCTTCCTCTCGGCGCCCACCACGTAGTGGTTCTTCTCGAAGGCGTGTTCCAGCCTCAGAAGCTGGGACGGGGAAAAGGCGGTGCGGATCCGCTTCGGCTTTCGGGCCAGCGCGTTGTGCAAAAGGAAGCTCTCCGGGCTTGTGTCGTTCCCTACGGGGAACACAGCAGAAGTCCTGTTAGAGGGGGCCGTCCTAGGCCGGGCCGCGCGCTTCTCCGGAGCCGGGCTGACCTGGCAGCGCGTTCAGGGCCTTCGCGGAGGTAGGCAGTGAGGCTTGGCCCAAGGGGGCCCGGGCCCCTCCAGAAGCGCGAAGGGAACGCCGGTCCAGCCGTCTGGCCCTGTCCGCTGGGCCCGGACCTGAGCGGCTGCCACCCAGCAGTTGTCCTCGGCGGGCTTTGCAGACCCCCGGGCGCCACGGGCCTCGCCACCTCCGCGCCGGGCACCCGGGGATCAAGGAGGGCGCAGCAAAGCCGGATCCGGGGATTGGCACCCTGGACCCAAAGAAACGACTTTCTCTTTTTTCTCATCTCGGAGTAAACTTTGCCCCCGGGGATGAGGGGCTGAGAGGTGATGAGCCGCTATCTAAAGTTTTCTCGGGTACTTATTTTTAAAGTCTTTCTCCTCCGGAAAAGTGCAGAGGCCGGGCGTGTCGTTGCAGCCCGGGCTTCACAGAAATCTCTCCGGCGGGTGCGCAGGGTTTCTGCTGCCGCTGCCTCCCCGAGGTCCCGGCTTCCCCGCTGCCCTGCTCCGGAGAACTAGGAGACGCGAGCGAAGGCATCATAACCCGGGGGGTGGGGGGGGCGGGTGTTATGGAGCTGCGGGCACCTTTTAGGACAGTCCGCGGCCCCCGAAGATCCCAGCTACTCCGAGTCCGGTGTGAGGACCAAGACCGTGGCTGCTGAAGAATGAGGAAAGGGAGCCCTAAACTTGGCTAGCAAAGCCAGTTTCAGGTTCACTCATTGGGATGGGAAATCAATTCACCAAAATCCCAAAGAAAAACAAACCGACAGTTCAGGGGGGAATGGAAGCAAATCCGGTCTGGGAATAAGAGTAAAACGTTGTTTTTGTTTGGTTTGGTTTTTGAAATTAAGGAAGAGGGGGATCTACCCGACTTTAGGCGGTGGCAGGAACGCAAAGGGTTAACGAATGGACAAGCCGCCGAGTATTGATCGGCTGCCTCGGAAGGTAGGTCTTTTCCCCTGCTCGGATCGCCAAACTAATTACTTGTCCCCTTTTCTGGAGTTTTAACTTTCCTCTTACCCCCCCCCACCCACCCACCCACCCAGAGAAAAAAAAAACAAATCCCCAAAAACAGCAAGAAAGGGAAAACACCCAAACAGATCTCCTCTAGCCCATTTTCCGACCCGGTTCATTTCTTTTAAAAGAAAAACAAAAACAAAAACCAGACCGAACCTGCCTTCCCGCTGTGGCGGCTCGGCGCCGGGATTGAGCAGGTCACCGCGAGAGTGCCGAGCCTCGGAGAGGTTCCTACCCGCTCGGGTTCCCGCCCCTCCCCAGCCTCCGAAATAAGCAGGATAAAACAACCCCCCAGACTTTGCTCGAGGGGCGTGAAGGTCTCTTTGCCCCCGGAAGAGGGTCAGAGACCGAGATGTCGCGGGTCTAGGAGGCAGGGGCGCGGAGTGGGTGGCGAACACGCAGTGGAAGGCGAACCTGGGGCCGGGCCGGGCCCGCGCCCCTCGGAGCCAGGACGGCGAGAGCATTCCCGAGGAGACGGAGAGCCTGGGCACCCCGCGGACCACGGATTCCTCGGTGGCCAGCACTCGGAGCAGGCTAGGACAGCCCGCCTTGAGAGCATTCGGAGGCAACTCCTCTGCGTCCCTCCCTAAAGGGTCAAGCGGCCGCAGGCCAGCCCCCAAACCGGCCGCAGCTCGGAGACTGAGGACCAACACCATGCCCGACTCCTCGCTGCCCAGTTTCCAGACGCAGCGCGGGGCGGTCGAGCCGGAAGCACCTCCATCCAGGCCTCGCCGGGCGCCCACCCAGAGCAGGCCGAGGGCAGCGTGGGATGCAGCGCTCCGCGGCCCCGCGACGTGGCACGTACCTTGGAAGCGGTGGCCCAGATATCGATAGCGATGGATGAGCCAGGGGTAGAAGGTGGACGGGTCCCGCTGCTGCGAGGCGAAGAGGGGGGTGTGGCGAGTGCGAGGAGGGCAGGGGGGGTGGGCGGCCAGGGCGTGCGGCGGCGGCACCGGGTGCACTGGCACGGCGGGGTTGGGCGTGTGCGAGACCGCCTCGGCGAACACCAAGTCCGGGTTGGAGTAGACGCCCCTGCCGGCGGCGGCGGCGGCGGCGGCCGAGTGGAAGCCGTTGAGGAACGGGTTTATGGGGCTGGAGTTGGCGTAGGCTGAGCGCCGCGGGACGGATGGGATCCTCGGAGCGCGAGGCGGGCAGGGGACTGTCCTTGGCCACCAGCGACTCGATGGTGAAGCAGCGCTTGGGCGCCGGCTGGAACATGCTGCGCCGAGGAGCGGGCGCCCAGGGCTCCCGGCTCCCGGCGACCGCGGCGCGCTGCCTCCGCCGCCCGCTGCCCGCTGCCCGCGGCGAGAACGGACGAGAACTGGGGACTTGTTTGTTGGGGGTGGGGGTGGGGGGAGGAAAGGGAGAAAGAAAGGAAAGGAAAGGAAAAAGGAAAGGAGGGGGGGGAGGGGAGGGAGAGGCAACGCCGAGGATCCCGAGAATCTTGCACCAAACGCGCCCAACCTGGAGAGAGGGGGAGAAATCCTTCCAGAAGAATTTGCAGGCGTGGATTGGGGCAATTTTTTTTTTTTTTTTTTTTTTTTGGGCGAGATGGCGTGGGGGGGGGGTCGAAGTTAGAGGCGGAGTGGGGGGGGGTAGTTTCTCGGGGGAGGCAAAAAAAAAAGTTTTCTCTCCTCTGCAAAAGGCGGGCAGGGCGCCCTAAGTCCAAGGACAATCCATGGAAGTGTTCGCTTCTTCACAAGTTGTGCAAACGATTTGTTAGTTCATGAGCCTAATTAGTGCGGGGATCACATAAACAGCTTCCTCCGAAGCCTGGTAAATGGCTTGATGATTGGTCGCTATTACTCGCCCTGAGGTGGAAGGGGGGAGACTCTTTAAAGTGCGTCAGAGGGAGGCGAGCGCCCCGGGAACCCGGAGGCCTGGATCCGGGCCGAGAGTGGAACGGAGTCGCCGCCGTTGCCGCGGCCGTGCCTCCTGCGCCCGCCGGGCCGCCGGGCCTCTCGGCGCCGTCGCCCCGCGCCCCCAGCTCACTTGCTCCTGCGGCGGCGCCGCGGCGGCTTCTTCTCCTCCTCTTTCGCCTCCTCCTCTTCCTTCGCTTCTCCTCCTCCTCCTCTTCCTCCTTCTTCTCCTCCTCCAGTTTTCCCTCCTCCTCTTTCCCCACCTCCTCCCCCTCGGCCACCGCCTCCTCTCCACCACCATCACTCCCTCCGGGGCAACCCGGTCCCTGCAGAGTTCCCGGTCGTCGCCGCCTCCTCTGCGGCCCCCTGGATTCCCTAGCCTGCCGAGCCCGGGCTGGGGGGACAGACGGACACGCGGACACTACAGATTCCTCACGCCCAGCGCTTCCGCGCTGCTGCCCTCCGCAGCTCCGCATCTGGGGAGCTGGAATCGCCCCGGGAGCCTTCGAGGGTAAGCGGGCAGGGGTGGGTTCCCGGCGAGGGTTAACGGAGCTCTTCGGTCAGCGAAACTCCCGGCGATTTCCTAGGTGAGGACGGAGCCTGGAGTGGAAGTGTGCTGGGTCCTCCAACCGCGCATAGCCTCGAGGTCTCAGAGTCGCTGATCTCTCCATCCTTGACGCGGCTCGTTCTTTTCCAAATTGAGACCGGAGTGGATGACCCTGCCGGGACGGTGGGCGCTTCCAACTTCCCCACAGGGTCTCGAGTTTCCTTTCCGGGAAGGGGCTCATCTCCTTTCCCCAAACAGCTCCTTCTGCAATATCTGGGACTAGGGGTCCAAGGTCAAGGGAGAGGCTGATGTGCTGTTACTATTACCGTTAGGTTGTCGTTATTATTTTTGTCAGTGTTGTTATCATTATTATTTATTGTCACTATTTCTATTATTATTCTGCCATCTGTCGTCCCAGGGGCGGGTTGCTGTGCAAACCCAGGACTTGCAATTAGGGAGTGCAGATCGTTTCTCCAGTCCCAGGCCGTGTCCGCATTTTCGAGCTTGCCTTCGGTTTTGGGATGATTTTAGGGCCGAGTTCCCTCGTCCCCATTGGCTCACGCAGCAGCATAATTATGATCACATCCCCCAGGCTGCTGGCGCTGCTCTCTGTTTATTGGTGGTTAAAGATCTATTATCTATTCATCAGCCGCCTCTTTTTTTCTCTCTTTTTTTTCCTTTTTGCCAATTACATTCTTCTAAAGTGAAGTACCAGCAGGTATTTTGCACGTTTACAATTAATGATTAAAAAAAAAATCTGGCATCCTTTAAATCTCTTACTTGGAGGCCCATGTCATTTTGCTTAAAGACGAAGAAATGCCTGCGTTTGGTGATGAGGTTGCCGTGAGACTGAAAAAATGTCGGTTGGGAGGGGGAGAAGAGGGAAGTCCTGTAAGTCAGGCTGCACCGCCCCTAGATTCATCAGTCCTAAGTCCCCATGTCTGGGGACATGTTTGCCTGCTTTGCCAGCTATCCACTCCCTGTCCTGGGGTCACCCCTGATCCTCTGTGGATTCATGTGCTGTGTATTTATGTTCATGTCAATTTCTTCTTTATTTTGGGCATAGTCTGTATTGGGGTTGGAGTGAGAGGAGGGTCCAAAAACCCCTCTGGAAAACACTCTAGGCGAGAGAGGGGTTAGGAGTGTGTTTTCTGGGGTTGTCTGGGCACCTGGCCTTAGTAAGGACCCAGCAGAAATCATGGTGCTGCCTCCTCCAACCTTCCCAGGGCACATACACACATTCACACACGTGACATTCTTGGGCCTCAGCTTTGTGTTCATGCCCCAAGAAGCCTGCCCCTGCCTCAGACTTGAGCTCTCTGATGTCAGCTATGGGCAGGGCTCTTGGCTGGGTTTTCACCTTAGCAGTTTCTCTCCACCTTGCTTTGTGGCATCCCCCCATTCTTTACCACAGGCCCAAGGAAACAAGGTTCTGGATCCAGCCTTTTGGGGTGGGATGCATTTTGAATACGAGCTCCCTGGGTCCTAAACCACAGACCACCAAAAATACCATCTTCAGTTCAGAAAACCTTCCTTCACTTAGGCTGTAGGGACACAAGCCCCATTGTGCAGAGGCCAACAGAAAGCCTGAAGCCACAAGGAAAACTGGAAGTCTTTGGGCTGCACTAGCTAGCCAGTCTGGGCTGGAAGTGGAGGTCACCCCTCCGTTCCCAGAAAGAAGCACCCAGTTTAGGTGGGTTGTAGATCCCCGATCCTGGAGTCGATGGGAGAGGACCCCATTCTCCATAGAAACGTCTCCAGGAGGGCTGGAGGTTCAGATTCACCTGCAGACCAGACCTGTCAAACTTGGCCTTAGGCTCCAAATGGAAACTAGGGGTGCTAAAGCCCCACCCTGTCTGCAGGCAGGGAATGGCCATTCATTGCATAGTCAATATTAGTGATCTTAGCTGAGGGGAATAAGAGGACACGATCTTGAAGGCCAAGGGCCTCCACTCAGTGTCTGGGCAGAGGGGTGAAGCCATCTCTTCTAAACTCTCAGGCTGAGCACTCAAGTGTTACTGATACCACCTTAAACGCTTTCCCCTGCTTTGTTCAAGATGTGTCCAGAAAGTGTCCTAAGGAAGTGAGTGGTCTGGAGCCCAGACCCCCAGCCTCCCTCCCAAAGTAGGACCAGTAGGCCAGGGCAGAGGGCCCAGGCTTCTCCCAGCCTACGACAAGAAGAGGCAGGCCATCTGCCTCTTGCAAGCTGTCCTGAGTTGGGCTGGCTCTACCCCAGAGGGCTCTCGGCAGGTGGGTAAGGCTGAGAGAATCTCCTATCGGCCTTCTTGGTGGCAGAAGGACATGCCAGTTCCTCTGCCTCTGTTCCCTGCTGGCCCCATGCCTTTCCTGGGCCCCCGTGAAGAAGAAGCGGGTTTCCAGTGAGTGAGGGGCCTCACTCGGAAGTCCTGGAAGGGGAGAGTAATCTATGCTAATTCATGCGCCAGGACCAGGAGCTCGGAAGGGTTGGCGCTGCCGGCCTCTGCGTGCAGGGGAATTAACTAGGAGAGTAACTCATTAACCAGGCTGGCGGTGGAGGCGCATCAAGTCGCTGGGCACCCTAGTCTGTCTGGACCCAGAGCCTAAGCTGCCCCTAGACTCCGCTCCCTGGACCCAGCGGCTGCTGTTCTCTTTACGTGCGGCTTCCTCAGCCTTGCAGAATGCAGCCTCTCTTTGTTCCTCACCCTTCCTGGAAGGGTGGGTGTTGGCTTAAGTACCGGTGTGAGCAGTGGAGAGTGGGGTGGGGGGCGGATTTTGGAGGCTCGTCACTTCCACATCCCCAGCCACTGAGGGTTGAGCTCGGTAGATTTAGGAGGCTACACTGTGCAGGTAGCTGATCTGGCAGGCACATGATGAAAGTTCAGGTCTCTGATCTGTCACTTACTGACTGAGCGATCTTAGGCAACACCACCACCTCTCCCAAACTCCATTTTGTCACCTGTTAAAATCACGGCCAACACTGCTGCGAGGCCATGGAGAGAGTGATAGAACCCCTCTACCTCCTGATCATGGCAGGAAGTTATACATCTGTGTGTGTGTTTTAAAAACTCAGAATTGTACACAACAAAGGGTGAGTTTTACTGTATGTAAGTTACACCTTAGTAAACCTGCCCCCACCCCTGACCCTCCCAAAGGCAGACCTGGATGATCTTAGGCAAGTTACCTAACCTCTCTGTGCCTGTTACATCTTGGCCCTTGAGACTGCTCAATGATAAGCCTAGCAAAGTGCTTAGTGTCTTTGCATGTAATGAATGAGCTGTAATAAAGGTAGTCCCTGTCTTTGATATTATTATTACCTACTCCCCTCCAAGGCTTGTTGCTGGGCTTCAAGACTGAACAGTAAAGTTATACAAACATTAGCTACTGCTCACCTCACGCTCCTGACATGTTCCCCTCCCTCTTCCCCTAAAGGCCAGAGATTTCTTTAAGGGAACGCTGGGGGTGAGAGAGGCTTGCATTCTTGGCTAGGGAGACATCAAAGGGTAGCGATTTCTGGTCCTCTCTCCCATACCACGTGCTCTGAGTTTCCCAGCAGGCCCCCTACCTTTGGAGGAGCAAACAGCAGTGCTTTTCCCTCCCTGGGCTCCTGCCAGGCCTGTTTGACAACTGGGGTGGATGCATAGCTTCCTGCAACCCAGGATGGACGCCAGGTGCTGCCTGGGCCACTACCTGTGTGACCTTCACCTTCTTGAGCCTCGGTTTTCTTTCTGAAAAGGAAATATCAGGATCTTAGTTGTTTGAGAAGAGTAAGTGAGCTAATGCTAGGCACAGTTGTTGTTGTTCAGTCGCTAAGTCCTCTTTGCGACCCCATGGACTGCAGCACTCCAGGCTTCTCTGTCCATCACCATCTCCCTGAGTTTGCTCAAACTCATGTCCATTGAGTCAGTGATGCCATCCAACCATCCCATCCTCTGTCGACCCCTTCTCCTCTTGCCCTCAATTGTCCCCAGCATCAGGGTTTTTTGTTTTTTTTTTTAACGTTTTATCAAATGTTAATGTCAGGCGGTGGCTTTGTACAGTCCAGCCTACGTGCCTTGCGGCACTCCGCTAAAGGTCTCGGCAGTTAGGAATCTCCAGGTGAGCGTACCGTGAGGCTGCGCTGTGGGCCCACCTAGCAGCGCGGGAAGCGCGGACGTCGGTGGAGGGGAAGCCGCTTCCCGGGACCAAAGCATGAGAAAGGTGTCCGGGATGGAGAGATCCTTGGGACCCGGCTAAGAATTCCTCCAACCCACTGTGGTTCCCAGCCACCCGGCCTCTCCAAATGCGTAGGACGGCGATGGGACAACGAAGAGAAAAATTAAAATCCTAAAAGCATTTCTTAAAATTGTTACTACGGCAAATCCCTTTCTGCTGTCCTCCCTCGAGGCCGTTCGCTGGGCTGGCGCGGCGGCCCGGGGCGGGTATCCGCGTGCGCGCAGCGGCGCCTAGTGGCGAGGACCCGGTGCTAGTCGCATCCCCGCCGGCGGCTGAGCCCCCGTGTGCCCCACTGCCAAGACCTTCCCGCGACCGCAGCCTGAGCAGGGAGACAACGTCAAAGTTGGCTCAGAGGAAGAGAGGGCAGCTTGGAAATGCGTCTCTCCTCCCTCCATCAGCTCGCTGCTTCAGAGTTCACCACCCACGCTTGAATTCCAGCTCCACCCCAGTGGGGCTTCTTTCGAAAGGGTGCAAAGAAGAAGAGAGAGAGGGTTGTGCTCCAAAAAGGACGGCGGGGCCGCGATCACCTGTTGTCCCGGCAATACCGCGCAGAGGAGACCACGACTTCATGCGTCAGGTCCTCGATCCTGCGGCCTGACCACGGTGGCTCAGAATGGGCCCATGCTGGCTTGCGCTGGCGCGGCCTGGGGTAGAGTCAGAGCTTTTCCGTGCAGTTCTGTCCCGTGGGGGTCTCGCGCGCGGCTCTAACTTCACGCCCCCTCGCGGCCGGCCGAGGACGCCCGAGACAAGGGTCCCGATGGTTATTACTGGGGTAGCAGTTGATCAGGCAGTCGGATACGGCGGCCGTGGTGACCGGCCCTTTTCTCCGGGAGCCCTTATTTGTCCCAGGGCAAGTCGGTTCCTCCATGAGATGAAGTCGTGGAATCCGAGCGGAGTTCATTGGAAACCGGTGTGTAACCGTTCAAGGCGTCCACTGGGGGTGGGCGGGGGACCGAGCCCTCCCAGGAGGGTTGGACCAAGGTCCAGGCTTCTGCAGCCCCAGACGACTGCAGGAAACACGCGCTATCCTTCTCCGGATGTTAGGAGGAGGCTGCCAGCGTTTGGGTCTCGGAGATCCATCCCTTTTGAGAGCCAGCGTTTCAGGAGCCAGGAACTCCACACTGACGCGGAAAGTTCAGGACCTGACCGTCGAGTTTACCTCCTTCACGACGTTGAAACTCATCAATCTCTCAACACACAGGCTGTCCCTTTTCACTATTGAAAGCAAAGAAACAGATCAAAGGAAGTTTCGGTTTCTCTCTCCCTTGGCTACCTTCAAATGAAAGTCTAAAAGCCAAGCGAGGATAGGCGTGGGGGCAGGCAGACAGACACAAGAATTAGGGAACTTGGATGCTTTTGCTCAGGCGACTGCCCAGTCAGGGGTGGAGACAGCTCCCTCTCCCCTGCCCTCTCCTCGCTGGTGGGTGTCTAGAGTTGTTGCTCTCTGGTCTAACAGTCCCAAAAGCTTTGGCTTCATTGGGCTGCCAGGTCACCCGCTATCGCAGGAGCTGCCTGCGGCCGAATAAGGTGACCTGCCGCACAGGGTCACAGAACCAACACGGGAGGCAGAGGACTCATCTGCTGACTCTTAGGCTACCTTCTCTGCCGTCTTTTCGTTTCGGACTCTGCTCTGCTCACGGACCTTATAACTAGTGGGGCCCAGTCCTTTAAGGACATCCTTGGGGGTGTCAGTGCCGATCCACTTTCAAACCTAGGGGCAGTTTCTGAAACGCTGGTGGGTCACGGGGCCCTCTCTCAGGAACTTAATTGTCTCCTCTTCTTGTACTTCCTCGTTTTCTGGACTCTGGGGGCTGGACTAGGGCTTAGAAAGATCATGGCGGTTGGAGGAAAGAAAGAAACTGGAGGCTTTTTCTTCTGGAGGATGCAGCTCTCCAAGAAACCCTGGGAGGATATTGGGGAAGACTTAGAAGGACAATTCCTCTCCCTGTAACGAATTTTAGCTTTTAAAGGCATGTTTGTGCACACCCAGTTCTCAGTGACCCTCATAATCTGGTATAGAAGGAGTCATGATACCCATTTTCCAGATGAGAAAATTGAGGCTCAGAGAGGTCATCTGCAAGGAGCCTTGGGACGGGGCTCCTTCCACTCCCAGCTCCCCAGCGTCCAACGTCAATGCGTTCAAGCCAATGAGAAATGGCAGCGAAGACGCGGCAGGCTGATGGGACACGCTGCGAAGCCAGTCCAGGCTCGTAACCCCATCACTTGCCTCGAACTCACTTGCCCACTATTGTCCTCCAGGCCACTGTTTCCAACTTAGGCTTTACCCCACAGCCTTTTGCTTCCTCCCGGATAGTCTTCTGCGGACTAAAGCCCCGAGTTTAGAATCAGGGTTGGCGGCCTCACTGCGGCCGATCAGCGCAGAGGCTGACCGGGCTGAGACTTCGTGCGCTCCACACCCTCTTGTGGCTCTTCAAAGCGGCCCTGAAACCTCCGCGGATACCCACAGAGCGGCCCTGCGCCGGCGTTCCGAGGCCCCCTCGCAGCCAGCAAGGCGCCCGGAAAGTCCCTAGCCTAGCCACCGACCTCTGCCTCCCTAGCTCTGCCCAGCCTGCGCGGAGCTGGCCTGGCCAGGAGACAGAAGAGTGACCGGGAGCTGGGAGCTTCTGAAGAGGCCCACAGGGATGGTCTGATCGCCCCTTTCCTGAGGAGACCCTCCTCCCAGAGCCTTGGCCCTGGCGATCTTTAATTACAGGCGGCCCCCATCACGGCCAGGCCGCTCCCCAAGACGATCCGGAAAGAGCCTTCTGAAAGTTAGGGCCCCGAAGCTGCTTGGCTGCCCACCACACTTATATTCAGGGGAGGGCACCGGAGATTGGGCACACCAGGCCCCGCTCCCCTATTTGCGTCCCCTCCATGTCTGAGCTCGGAATAGGTGTGGGGGCACGCGGTGCTGCCCCCTTCTCCAGAGACCCCGCCAAGCCCCTGGCGGTGGCGGAGAGGCGAGAGTGGGGCCCCATTGCCCGCGGCCCGAAGCTCAGTTGCGTCCCGCGTGTCCCCCCACCCGGCCACACCCCCGGCGTGGACCCTGAGAGGCCGGGCCGCAGCCGCCCCGCACTTTGCCCAGCCGCCAGCCGCTCGCCTGGGGCTGCGCAACAAAGGGTGGCATCGCGGCGGCGCGGGCAGGGACCTCATTGGTTCAATATTAGCTTTTCATTCTAGTCTATTGTGCCCTTCTGAGATAATATTGACTCTGAGGTGAGAGCCCACAGACGAAAGGGCTTGTCTAACACTCCACGGCAGGGCGCTCGAAGGGAAGAGAACCAGAAACAGAGAGTTCAAGAGGCTGCAAATAAAAGCTCTGCGCGCGGCGGCGCGCCCGGGGCCGCGTACGGCCCCGCCGCCAGACGCTCCCAATGGCGTGCGCCCCGGCCTCCGACTCGCGAACCGGGGGTCGGCAGAGGGGCTTGGGGTCCGGAGGCCTCTCTGAGGCGGGCCCCTCCTTTCCATCGAAAACCGCCCTCATTTACCACCGCCCTCCCTCGTCTTCCACACTACTGATTTTGAGGTTCCGCTCCTGGGTAACTCCGGAGAAAAACGAGTTCCCACGCACATTGTTTTATTTTGCCAGTAAGCCACTGAGCTATTTTTTCCCGTTTAAACGAGGTGATTCTTCAGGGTGACTTCGCTGTCAGTGTTTCTCCTATTTCCCCAGCACCAGAAGAGTAAGAACGCAGCGATGATAGTTAGGCTGCAGGACTGGCGAGTGCGCGGTTAATATCAAATTTCTAACTGCATTTTGCTTTGCTTTGAGTCGTCTCCTGCAGCCCTTCCGCGGGTTTGTTAACCGCCTTTCTAACCGCAACTTTAAAGGGCCTCCAGAACGTTCAAGTATTGCATATAAAGACCCGTTTCAATCTCCAAATTGCCTCTAAATGCCTACGTTGGAAAATGGCCATTCAAGTTGTCTTAGGTGCCTGCGAAAAGAACACTTAGGTTTACACTCGCGGGACAGAAGGCCAGATTCAGGGCTTGCAGTGGTCCTGGGAATGGATGCCCTCAGGTCTCCTTTAGGAAATCTGTGTCTCCCCCTCACTGGAGTCTGACCTCCTCCGTTAAGAGATAATCTGTT
The DNA here is from genome assembly GCA_024291935.2 of Okapia johnstoni. Lineage (NCBI taxonomy): Eukaryota > Metazoa > Chordata > Mammalia > Artiodactyla > Giraffidae > Okapia > Okapia johnstoni. Next base: position 74,951,205 of record CM044318.1, on the reverse strand, counting down.
AACTCCCTCACTCCAATAAGGAGCTGCTCCAGCCCAAGACATTTGGGTGTCTTGTGGGGAGCTGGGATGGCAGCACCAGCACCCTGGAACCACTGTTTGCCTCCTTCCTTCCTTTTAGGTGCCCCGTGCTGAGCTGGGTTTCAGCGACACCCAGCTCCAGCACCTTAGATATTTCAGAGAAGGATAGTCTAATATAATGTATTTTACATATGGGCACTTTGTTTTGTATATTAATATAGAATATATATTATATGAATTTCATCATATTATGTACTGTTTGGCATATATTTAACCTCTAATAGTACAATACTGTATTAGTTATTTAACATCTTTTTATACATTATATATTATACTGTATGTGCAGATAGTTGTGAATATATAAGTACATATAAATATATTTATTTTATGTGTGTAAAAGTATTTAGGGAAGCCTTTAATCTTCCTGCAAGTACATATTTGATCGTTTTCATGCAACGTTATTTGAAAAAATCCTAATCGAAACCACTTTGACACCAGCCATGTCTTTATAACAAATAACCCTGGAGTCCAATTTCGGCTCTAGGGACCGAAGCGGGTGGGGGGAGGAAGGGAACTCTGCCGTAAGGGACAGCAGGTTCGCTCTGGAAAGTGGTTTCCAAATGCCCATTCCCTGGGGACAGAGGAGCCGACGTTCCGGACTGGGCGGCTGCCCCCTCTCCCCGCTCGCGTGGTTGTTTTGGTTTTGAGAGAGGCTGTTCAGAGGCTCCTGTGGTCCCTACACTGATGTCATGAATTAAAAATGAATTTGGGGAGTGCAGCATATGCTCGGCTGCGGCGTCTGCGAGAGCAGCGGAGGCCTTTCACCCCGGGTTCTGGGCTGCAGACGCCGGAATGACGGCTCCGGCCTCGGCGCCCGACGCGGGCGCGCACGCAGGGCCCGGTTCCAACCTGCAGCCGCCCTCCGCCGACCCCGCGCCTGGAAAAGCCGTCTGTGGCTTAGACCGCTTGCAGATCAGGTGGTCCGCTTCTAATATCTGTTAAGAGCCGAAGAAAGCCGGCAGTCGGGAGCTCCCGCAGGAGGGCTGGGGCCAGGTGGAACGGAATCGGGATTTCAGATGTCCCTAGGTTATTAGCCCCACGCCGAAGATCCAGTTTATGGAGGGAGGAAAAAAGATCATTGAAGTCTAGTGCCGACTAAAGCATCAGAAAAGAGAAACGCCCCGACTTTACAGCCCAATGAACCTGAGGGGTCTACTTCTGAGGCCTGGGAGTCGGGAAGAGAAATTGGAGTGGAGGGGGAGGGGGAATGGGGGGCGGGAGGAAGACTTGAAGAAAGGGCAAGAAGGATCAGAGACCGCCAGGAGGCAGGGTGTAGCAAGCTGTTTATTTCTTGAATGTAAATTTCCCAAATGGCTACCTGGCTACCTCGTGGAACAAAGCAATGAAACTCGGCTAAAATCTGACCAAGAGATGGGCTTCCCACTTCAGGCAAAACCCCGGGTTCAGCGAGACCCGGAGTCCTCTGATCTGGTCCAGTTCCAGCCTTAGGGAAAGGTTTTTGCCGACGTGGAAGAGTGCAGGCTATGCCCTCGCGACTCGGTCCCTGGCTGGACTCTGGGGTATTTGCTAAGATGAGCTGGGGACCAGGAAGTGGGAAAATGTCTTCACGTTGCTAAAAAGGAAACAACTGACCCCTCCTCCTCCCCACGGCTGCAGTCTCGGAGCCTGGCTGCCTGGGGAGGCGTCTGAACACGCACAGGACGCCAGGGCTTCCAGATGAAGGGTGGATCACAGTGCCAACCATGTGGATCTCCCCCAGATGGACTTCAGCACATCTGGCCCATCTGTAGTATTTCCTTCATCCAGGTGATTTGTCTTGCCCCTGCCCAGTGTGGTAGAAAACTTTGTTCTAATTGTGGAAGTGTTAAGATTTCCATGTTTCTGCCCCTTGCTCTGAGCCCCCACCCCACCCTCAACCCGGTTTAAGGAGCAGATGTTCACGTGTGCTGGGAACAAGAAAGGGTCTTTTTCATTGTTCATTTGCCACCAGAGCATCTTGCATGAGGCGGTCCATTTCTAACACTCATGGCACCTGCCAAGGGTACCGGGCTAAGCACCTATTACAAGGACCTGTCTCATCCAGTCTTCAGAGCAATCCATCAAAATACTTCTCTTCTCACCTTCCAGATAAGAAAACAGGGGCTCTGAAATGTTAAGGGGTTCACCTAATTTCACACATAGTAAACAAAGGGGTCTGGATTCCAAGCTGGTCTATCTGATTCCAGTATCTGCCCCCCACCATCCCACCATCTCATTTTCTATCAAAATGTCCCCCTCTCCCCAGTGAGGAGGTCCCACAGGGTAAGAAAAGAGATAACACTTTGCTTTTGAGTCCACCAGAGCCTGGATTCCCGCATTCTCTCCAGAGCATTTATTCCAGTTCTGGAAGAGACAATAAGCAGTTGGCATATGGCTAGTATATACAGTGCATAAGGAGCTTGTTCACACCTCACTTCAGTCATCCCTCCCACCAACCCCTTCAGGTGGATATGGACACCATCACTGCACTTTAAAGAGGCAGAAACAGGCTCAGTGAGGTTAAACTATCAGTACATGATCACTGCCCAGCCAGTTCACGCAGAACCCTGGCACTGGCCTGAGCTGGCTCGTTCCAAGCCTCCCAGCTCCACAGATAACCACATATGAGACCATTTAACCAACGGAGTTAGGCCTTGCATTCTGTTGTGAAATTGCTAGGTTATTTTCTCTTTAAGTGTTTCTGCAAATGTTATTTTGGGATTCAAAACTTTTTCTTCATTTCTGCCTCTCTTACACACATTCTTTTTCTATGTACGTACCAATCTGTATCGCAGGACCATCAAGGAAACAGAACAAGGAGTAGAGGATGGGGAAATCCTTTGAGCAAATAATTCCACATCTAACAGGATAACTGAGACTCCAGATAGGAAATAGCTCAAGGTGTCTCTGACGTTGAGATGATGTACCATGTCCCCTGCCACTAGCAAGTCCTTAGCCAGGGAATGTGTTCTCAGCTTTCAGGTGGCCAGGGCTCTATCCCCATGCTCATTCTGAACCTCATGTCTTCACTCTCCCCAAGAGCCACGACCCCACCTCCCATGAAAAAGCTTTATTTGTTCTCATTATTATAGAATTATATGTATATCTGTATACTAGACTAGTGCTTCCCTGGTGGCTCAGATGGTAAAGAATCCACCTGCAGTGCAGGAGACCCAGTTTTGTGCCTTGGTCAGGAAGATCCCCTGGAGAAGGAAATGGCTACCCCACTCCAGTATTCTTGCCTGGAGAATTCCATGGACAGAGGAGCCTGGCAGGCTATAGTCCACAGGCTCGCAAAGAGTCAGACATACTTGAGCAACTAACACGTACACACATACTAGATTAGAATATATAATGAAAATAGTAGCAATCACTTAAACCCCTCCTGACCAGAGGTCACTGCTGTCAACATTTGGGATGTTAACTTTTGACAATCTTGGAAAAGAAAAGAAGTTTATATTTATACCTTTTCATTGTGTTCTGGTAAGTAAAGGAAAGGAAAGAAATATACTATATGATTCTATTTACATGAAGTTCATAACTGGATATACAATTCAGAAGAGTGGTTGCCTCTGGGAGAAGGTTCACTGGAAAGGGGAACAAGGGAACTTTCTGGGATCCTAGAAATGTTTTCTATCTTGATTTGGGCCATGGTAACACAGACACATACAACTGCCAAAACTCACCAACCTTAAGACCTGTGTATTTTCACTGCAAAATTTTATGCCTCGATAAAGGAAAAGAAAGGAAAGCGTCCTGGAAAAATACTATAGCAAAAGACCAAACTAGGAATATGGGGAAGGAGAAAAGGAAAGCAAGAGATGCTGAGCTAAGACAAGGCAAATACAATATCTGGGACGAAATTGAAGAGGATACTAGGCTTGGCTACCCACCTCCCAGTGCATCAACCTCCCTCAGCACTGCTTCCCTCTGCAGGACAGCAGTTAAGTCCAAAAAGCCTTAAAAAGGGAATACAATCTGAAGATCCAGCTGGGCCCACCATCTACTTAACTCTCTCTCTTTGATGCTGTTACTCTTTTATATTTGTGGTGAGGCATCGAATTTCCTGATAGAGGCAGGGGATGGAGGTGAAGAGGCAGGAGGTGGGTAGGGTGGTGGGGATGTGTGTTTGTGTGTGTGTGTGTGTGTGTGTGTGTGTGTGTGTGTGTGTGTGTCCCTTTGAGCCTAATAAGAATCTGTGCTGGAGTCAGAAAGGGAGATTGAAGGTCTTAACTTTCAAATAGATTATGTTCCAAAAGTTTCTTTCTTAATCACTATCTAGGACTCAGTATGTTTGTACCTCATAGAAACAGTGTTATAAATGATGGTCAAAGTTCCAAGTTTCTCCTCCCCCAAAGTCTACTAAGTGAACTATTCATAAGATATAGAATTTTACACTTGGTAGAAACAGAATTATAGCGGTTGTGTGCCACATAAAAAAAAAGCATAAAGAAAGCAAAATTCTTTATCTTCGAGGCACTATGTTGACATCTTATAGGTGTTTGGGTAGAGGTTGTCATAATTTAAAAAAAAAAACACAGAAAAACAGAAGTGAATGTTAACTGACAAGGGAAAACACATTTCGAAACAGGCAGAGTTGATGGGGTAAGGAATTAGATGAAGACTTACGGAGAGACTGTAAGGGGTCCTGGGGCACTTTGAAGGTTGAATGGCCCTAAATCTGTTTCTACTTCAAAATATGTCTTCCCTTTTCACTGCTACCAGAGCATTATAGTTTGACTTCTCAGTCATGATTGGGGTTGGATGGTTGTCCTTTACTTTTAAATGATTTGGAGAGAGTAGAGGAGGGTAAGACTTACAATTCCAAAAAGAAAAGGAAAGGAGATTTAGAAGGTATGTAAGCCTAGAAGAAGGATTGTCAGAGGTAGATTTGAGCCAGTAGTGACGGAGGAAAAAGCATAATCTGAAGCCCTGGGGAAGAAAGAAAAGGCGATTTTGCCACCAGGTGGCGAAGTTGACTCAGGACAGCTTGGTGGCCATCTTGAAAGCAGAGTGGGCTAGGAAGCCCTGTGCTCTCACAAGGATGGGACCACTTAACATTTATAGTATCAGGGGATAATTTATTCATTTAACCAATATTGTGCATTTACCATTTATATGGAAATTTGCAATTAACAGGGTTAAAAAATTTAGTGAATTATGATCCTTGCCTTCAAGGGCTAGTTGGGAAACAAGAAAATTTAATGTGCCCAGACATGAAATTTCCTATGTTTTTCCCCCATCAGTAAGTTGGTGGTAATAACAATGCAGGCTATACTGACCTCACACAACTGTTCTAAGGCTAGAATATGATGAAAGTGAAAGTTGCTCAGTGGTGTCCGACTCTTTGCAACCCCATGGACTATACAGTCTATGGAATTCTCCAAGCCAGAACACTGGAGTGGGTAGCCTTTCCCTTCTCCAGGGAATCTTCCCAACCCAGGGATCAAACCCAGGTCTCCCACATTGCAGGTGGATTCTTTACCAGCTGAGCCACAAGGGAAGCCCAAGAATACTGGAGAGGGTAGCCTATCCCTTCTCCAAGGGATCTTCCAAACCCAGGAATCAAACCAGGGTCTCCTGCATTGCAGGAGGATTCTTTACCAACTGAGTTATCAGGGAAGCCCTAGAATATGATTGGGGAGTAAAAATGCCTTTGTAAAGTACAAGTGTTAGGCAATTAATTGTGAAAATGATTTTCAGCTGTGTCCTCCCTTTATGGTCAATTATTCATTCAACAAATGTTTATTGTGCACTTAGGCTGAGCAGGCACTGTTCTGGGCACTGGGAACATGACAGTGAAGAAAACAGACAAAACCTCTGACATCCTTCAGTAGGATATTCTGCTGACATGAATAAGACTCATCAGTCATGTGATGTGAGAGAGGCAGAAAGCTTACAGCTAAAATGAGCCTATGCATATACTGTTTGGAATATTCAAAAATTGGAAACAATCTAAGTATCCTTTAATATGGGACAGGTTTTTTAAAAAATTATGATGCTTCCATACTACAGAAAGCAGTGTAACTGTTAAAAGATGGAAGTAGCTATCTGTGTATAGTATTATGGAAAGATTCCCAAAGCCTGTCAAAGGTGAGGGGAAACAAGTTCCAGAATAAAACATAGTATGATCCTATTAATGTTTCAAATAAACACTATCTGTATTTTATTCACATTCTAATATAAAGTTACATATGAATACTTACATGTAAACTCAGGGAAAAGTTCTTGAAAGATACACAGCTGATAATTGTGTTATTTTAGAGTAGGAGAGCTGACATGGTTGGGGATGGTGTGGACCAGGGACTTTTACAACCTGTTGTTCAGTTGCTAAGTTGTGTCTGACTCTGCCACCCCATGGACTGCAGCACACCAGGCTTCCCTGTTCTTCACTATCTCCCAGAGTTTGCTCAAATTCATGTCCATTGAGTCAGTGATGCTATCTAACCATCTCATTCTCTGCCACCCCTTCTCCTTTTGCCTTCAATCTTTCCCAGCATCAGGATCTTTTCCAATGAGCCAGCTCTTCACATCAGGTGGCCAAAGTATTGGAGCTTCAGCATCAGTCCTTCCAATGAATATTCAGGGTTGATTTCCTTTAGGATTAATTGGTTTGATCTCCTTGCAGTCCCAGGGATTCTCAAGAATCTTCTCCAGCACCACAGTTCAAAAACATCAGTTCTTCAGGGCTCAGCCTTCTTTATGCTCTTTACAACTTAACGATGGTAGTTTCTGACAACAAGGGTGCATTCATGTATTATGTTATTAAATAAGGAGACACATGCATATGGATACAATTGAGTTATAGCAGTATGATTACAGATGACAAGTGTTACTGTTTTAATCTCCTATAATGTTGTTTTAATACGTCTATAGAGAGATATACACATATAGATGAGATGATGCCAAAACATAAAAGGTGGAATTAAAACACCATGTCCTGGCTCAGAAATCTTGCCTCTCCCCACCCCACCTGCAGTTTATAGTGAAGTTTTTTCAAGAGCATCATGGGATGTTGGAACAGAAACACTTGCTGTCCCAGTTCTGAGGCCCATGTAATTATTTCACAGTTAAGTAGCTTCAAGGATCTTTGCTAAAGATATGATTTCATCATGAGAGCATCATGCTTCTTCCAGCATTAACTGAGCTTCAGCTAGAGCCAACACAGGGGTTCTGGTATAGGATGAGTGGATCCCAACAGGGTCCCCTGGTTTCCAAACCAAGCCAAGTGAGCTAGCTTCAGCTTCAGCTGATCTCTGAAAATCAGGTCAAGCATCCTGGCTGAATCTCTTCCATCATCTCTGTGACCTTGGGCAGGTCTTTGCTGCTTCTGTGTTCTATGGCAGGAGCCACACTGTATGGCCTGTAACAGCATTGCTGCTCCTAAGCTTCGGATTTCTATTGTGGCAAGTTGTTGAGATCACACTGTTCATGTGCAGCTCCCATGTGCTGGGACCAAGAAGCAGAAAACCAAGGTCCTTGGCCGTAAGGAGCTGTGGTGGAGTCAGATTCTTGGGGATGTTGAAGCTGATGAAACTGCTGGAAAGGTGGACTCAGAAGAGAAGCAGGGAGATCCTCCTCCACTTCTCTGTCATCTCTGGCTCTAAATTTCTTGGAGAAAGCTGGCCTGTGTTTTTGTAGCCCCTTCATTCTGAAGCTAAGCTGGTAGCAGGGCCCCTAGCCATGCTGGGTGGCTTCAGGTCCTAGAGATGAACCACATTCATGTTATTTACAAAAAAGAAAAACAAAAGAGTCTCAGTGAGGACAGGGATAGTGGCGGGTTAGGGTGAGCTCTAGGAGGGCTGGAGATAGACCTGGGCCCTTACAGTCAATCCACTGAGATTCAGCACACTGTTAGTGAGCACCTACTGTTTGCCATGCACTTGGCTAGACTGTGGGAGCACAGGTGTGAATCAAACACAGGGTTTACAGAGCAGGGCTTCAGTGGTGAGAGGCCTGTCCACTAACCACTTAGAAACCCACAGGTCTGTGCCCTTTTCCAGGGAGCCCCCAGAGAGCAGAAAACCAGTTTTGCCCCAGAGCTGCTGGCGGAAGCCCAGGCACCCTAGACACTGAGTCAGAGGATGGGGATCAAAAGTCATCCTCAACTGTGCAGAAGGCTCCACGGGTGCCCTGTGTCCCAGCCAATCTGGAACAAATGGAACTTGCTTCCATGCGCTGGGGGCAGGGGGTGGGGTGGGGGTGTATTCTCCACACCAAAGATTTAAATACTTACGTAGGTAAAATTGTTAGTCTTCTCCTTTCTGGAGTCTGAGGTATATCTCTTTTCAAGGAAAGCCTTTCTCATTCTCAAGGTTATGGAATTCTTATTTTTTAGTTTCTTTTCCAGCTTTATATCATTTTTTTAAAATGTATACATCTTTAATACATTGGTTTGTTTTTTCTGTAAATGTGGCATAAGGTGAAAACCAACTTTTTTACCCTCCAAACAGATAACTATTTCAGCATTATTTATGGAAAAATCTGGTCCTTCTCCACTAACAAGAAATACAATCTTTGTCATATATGGATTCCCATAGATACATTTTATCCCACTCATCTATCTTGCTCTATCCTATTTTCTATTTTATCCATTTATCTATCCGATAGTCCTACAGCATTGCCATAAGCTTCCCTGGTGGCTCAGACAGCAAACAATCTGCCTGCAATGTGGGAGACCTGGTTTCAATCCCTGGGTTGGGAAGATCCCCTGGAGAAGGGCATGGCAACCCACTCCAGTATTCTTGCCTGGAGAATCGCCATGGACAGAGGAGCCTGGTGGGCTACAGTCTATGGGGTCGCAAAGGGTCAGACATGACTGAGCGACTAAACACACAGCACAACATTATCATACTGCCTAATTACTCTGACCTTGTAATAGCTTTTAAAATCCAATAAAGCAATCCTTTTCTTTTTCTTCTTTTATAAAAAATGTCTATTCTCATGTATATGGCTTAGATAAAATTTAAAATCAACTTGTCTATTCTTTTAATCAGAAATTTTATTGAAATTGCATAAGAATTATAAACTAACTTGGGGAAGAATTGAAATCTTCACAGTATTTAGCAATCCCAAGCAGAAGAGTAATTTACTTCCTTTGATTTTATTTGATGTACTTCAGTATGTTTCTGAACAGGTCTTAGATATTTCTTATATGAATAAGTCATTGTATTTTCAGTTTTGTGGGAGATTTATGGTTTGTTTTGTTTTTGCTATGGTGAATGGAATAATTTTCACTTTATATTTTAATTTGTTACTACTATTATATGAGAAAACTAGCTTGTGTCTGGGAATCCTTGCAAAGTCTCTTATTGTTTCTATTAAGTAATCAGCTGAGTCTCTTGGATTTTCCATTTAATAACTGCTTTACTTATTACCAAAATAAAGCATGTCTCTTGTAGAAAATGAAAACATACAAAAGGAAATAAACAAGCAATATCTGTAAAATCTCCTCTTCAGATGTGTTCATTCTTTACATTATGATGAATGCCCTTCAAAAAAATACATGTTATATATATGCACATATATATTTAAAATAGTATCATAATATACATAACATTATACATATATCTACTGATGTAAACAGACATATATGTCTAAGAATTAAGCAGACATAAGTCTATAGAGTCTTACAAGTAGCATCATAATATGCATTATCTAACCCACTTTTCCTACTTAATAAAATTTCACATTGTAGTTCTAAATTATCATTTTAATGGCTCCATTAGGTGTATGAATTTATTTACGCAGTCCCCTATCTTTGAACACTTAGAGTCCATTTTTTTAATATTATAAATCTACAGTGAACATCTTATGACATAAATCTTTGTGAATATTCATGATTATTTCTTTAAGAGAAATTTCTAGAAGTGGAATTTCTGGACCCAAAGGCATGCAGAAATCTAAGGTTTTTGTGACGAAGTGGACAAGTTGCCTTCTAGAAAGCTTATTCTCCCACCCCCACTTTTTAATACATATTTCTTCTTCATGTTTCCCTTTCGTCAATGAACATTATACCATGTGAATTTCTTAAGTTCTTAAATGCACTGGTACCATTATTTTAATAGCAGCAGAGTATTCTGTCAGGCACCAACCCTCACTGGAGCCTTCACAGTTATTTCTGTTTTCTGGGATAACCCAAAATTCCTGACTTCCAGAAAGTTTCTGACCTCTAGCAGCTTTATTCAATGATGGGGAGCCTCAGTTTGGGGTTCCAGCCTCTCAAGTAGAAATAAAATGGTTAATTCAGCTTTGATCTTGTTTCCTCTGTGTAGCAGGAAGGTGGCCAGGATGTTCCTGAAATGTTAAGTATTCTAAGAGTTTGCTACCTACAAGGAGCAGAAGATCCATTTATGTTTTACATAAAAACACCCCTTCCCCGTCATTCTTTTATCAGGAGAAAAAGGTGTCATATTTGTCCCCATCAGGTGTTCGTTTGGCAAGAAACTCTTAATTCAGCAACCCTTCCAGTAAGGGGATACATTTTCTAAGCAGCAAATGACTACAAATACATCTGCATCTGCATTGACAAGTCACAACTTATATCCTTCTGTGGTGTTTCTGCTCTTTTGAAAATGTTAATAAAAACTTAATGTGGAAAAAAAAACAAGTTTTTCCAAATATGTGTACCAATGAGCCTGAGGCAGCTCATACTTTCTTATAAAATAAAGTAGGTCACTCACATCAATCATGTTGTCTTAGCACATTTTTTCCAAATTAGGAATTCTCAATCCATCATACCATGTTATGGCATCCCTTTTCCAAACATTTCCTTTTAATATGCTCTTTAACATGATAAGCAAATCTAATAGAATACATTAGTGTCACTTTCCAGTGATGGAGTGTTTCCTTCTGTTGCGATCCACGATGAGTTCAGGGAAAGATTTTCACTGTTCACTCTCTAACAGCAATTGCTTATTGAAAGTACGACAATGCCCCCAGAGTGGCCAAGGCCACACTGGGGTGTTGGCCTTAGAAAGATCACAGGCTTCCCTCCTCACCTCTCCATATGCCATAGATGTAGAAAACTCAAAAGATGTGTGTGTCCCAAAGCAAAACAATAAATCCAGATTCTGTACGTGAGGAGTGTTTAAATTTAGCCATCAGTTCAGTAGAGTTGCACATGCACACATACTATCCCATATAGATCAAAAGCTTGTACTGGGCTTCATTTTAAAACCACATTGCTTGCAGAACATTTCCAAATCTCCTGAATCATGCAGAAAGGGAGGATCCTTGGCTTAATATGTGTGAGATTCTCCAAAACCGGTTACCATCTTCTTGCAAGTGACTTTGGACCCCAATTGGGGAAGGGACATTGACACAAGTGTGTGAGGAGCCTTGAGTGCCACCGTAAGCAGCGAAGTCTCCAGGGAATGCTCCCCCTCCATGTCCCCAAAATTGCTCTGGGCACATCACCAGATTTGTCTGAAATAGGGAGAATATATATATATATATATATATATTTTTTTTAAACAGGGAGACCATTAGGGTGACCTTTGAACCCCCTCAGTCATCCATCTCTTTACACTTCTTCTATACGTAAGAAAATGCCATGGCAACTTCAAGTGTTCCACATTGCTGAGCTTCGGAGCACCATCCTGGAAATTCCTACTGGCCTCAAAACCATTGCTCACAGAAGTTTAAGATTCTCCCAAGTTCCAGTGTTTTCTATGAGCTGATTACATTTGTAGAAGCTGCCCCGTCCAAGAACCAAGAGGAGACTGTGCAGTGCAAGGCCTGAGATGCTTTGGGAAATCCATCAGTTTGTTCACCAAACGTTTATCAAGCGACTACCATGTTCCTTCCCATTGCTCTACGTGCTGGGGACAAGGTGTGTAAACAAGACAGACAGGGTCCCCGTCTTCATGGGCTTTACTTTCTGGTAGGACAGACAAAAAGTCATCAAGATCATTTCAGAGTTATAAGAGAAACAAAGGAAAGAAGCTAAGTTACGTGATAAAGAGCGATGGGAGGCGAGAGAAGGACAACCACATCCGAGAAGGTGGTCAGAGGAGACCTGAAGGATGGAGCCTGGGAAGGAGCCAGCTAGATGAACAGTGGCCAGGGGAGAAACATGGTGAGCAGAGGGCACAGCAAGTTTAAGTGCGTGGGGAGCTGGAAGAAGCTAGTAAGTGAAAAGGAGAGGGTAAGCAGATGGGGCTGGAGCCAGGCAGGAGCCCATTTGGGATGTGAGGTGCAATGGGAAGTTCCTGCAGGGTTTTTGGGGAGGCGTGACAGAGCTATGAAGGTTGGAGTCCCCACTTGAGAGGCGCCATTCACCACCATCTGCTCCAGCCTCGCCCTTACTGACTTTCCCTACAAAGTCAAAATGAGCACTCGGAGTGCATCAGCTTTTATTTTTACAGCAATCTTTGTACCCAAACCACCGTAGCATTTTTAATAACAAACTGGCAGGGAGTCAGACATCTGTACTTGAAAAAAACAGCCCAAGCCAAGTATTTCTAAATGTTTTATATTTACTTGTAACATTAGAATAACCATGAGGTTGCTTTTTGCATAATCGGAACCATTCTCATTAGGGTTCGACAGATCTCATCCTTCGTGGGTTTGGATGGTGGTTTTCATTACGGCAGTGACATTGATCTGATGAGAGTGAATCTCTCCTTGAACGTTTGTGGATAAAAGAGGGAAGAAGTTGAGAGAAGCCAGGGCAGGCTAGGAAAATAAGAACTCTGTAAAGATAGCCATCAGTGTGGCACTGGAGTGCCATGAAAAGAGCCCAGCTCTCCAAGTTCAGCAAAAGTGTCCTAGAAGTTCAGCTGGGTGACTTTGGGTGAGTCACTTAACCTCCCTGAGCTTCTGTCTACTCAGCAAAATGAGGATGATAATAAAAACTACTTCATGGAGTTGCGGTGAGGTCTAAAGGAAATAACATAGGTAAAGAGACTTGTCACAAGGTTGTTTTCTGCTTGACTACCTCCAAAATTTGTACTTAACATCGAAGATTGAGATACTACCTCTCATCCTTTTTCTACAGTAGGCTTGCAAAATTTATCAAGCAAAAATACAGCATACTCTATGAAATTTGAATTTTAGGTAAACAGCAAATAATTGTTTAGCATAAATATGTCTCATGCCATACTTGGGATATACCAACACAAGGCATCCTGTATTTTATCAGGAAACCCTATTCTAATAGGGTTTATTCTAAAGGTTTACTAATCTTAAGAAAGAGGGCCTTTTTAATTTTATTTTATTTTTAATTGAAGAATAATTGCCTTACAATATTGGTTTGCTTTCTGCCATACATCAACATGAAGTAGCCAAGGTGTACATAGATGCCCTCCCTCTTAAACCTCCTTCCCACTCCCACCCTTTTCCACCTCTGTAGGTTGTTACAGAGCCCCAGTGTGAGTTCCCTGAGTCATACAGCAAATTTCCACTGGCTATCTATTTTATATATGGTAGTGTATCTGTGTTCTTGCCACTCTCTCCATTCATCTCACCAGAAAGAGGGTTTTTGAGACCCAGTTGGGTCCTGGTATTCTACCTGGGCACCTGTGTTGGAGGCAGTTTGATATCCTTGTCTTTCTTGCTCACTGAATCCCTAGTTCCCAGAACAGAACCAGGCATATAGTAGGTGCTCAATAAAAATGTATTGCATGAGCAGCTAAGAGCCTGTAAGACTTCATTATAAGTCCATCAAATGGGGAGGCATATATATTTTAAACATGCATCTCCTTTACCTGAGGTTGACACGAAGACAGACCCACTGACCACCCCAGCCCTCACTCCCACCCCCAGAATCAAGCTGGAATTAAAAAGGAGGGTGACTATCATGTGTGCAGTCAGATCTGTGCAGTTTATACCACAGACCCTGCCCTGAATTCTCCCCAATCCATCGCTCCCCCAAAACGACAGGGGTTGCAAAAGTATTTTATGTCGACTCATTTTATACTTCATTAATTTTATTAAAGAAGATAAAACGTCCACGTTCAGAGTCCGCTTATCTTTCTTCCCCTTCCATCTAGGAAGCAGGACACCTCTGGGGCTGGGACAGGGGAATGGCAGGGTCTGGGGCTGGGAGGAGCTGCTCCGCCAGTAGAAGGTAAAGAAGTCGGTTGTGGCCCCTTCTGAGCTTCCTAGGCCGGCCCATGTCTACATTTCTCCAGAAGTTGTGATTACAGAAGATTTCCCCAGGAATCCAGGCTGGGCTTGTAAAGAAATGATCCCAACATCAAGAAAAGAACCCAGCCCGTAAATTCCTAGTTAGTTCATTTTCTACGACTTCTGAATGTGTTTTGAATTTTCTCTAAATTAAGATAATCATAAAAGGTTAAGATATTTAAACAGAGCTCCACCTGATCCCAGGGCTTGATGTGTATGCTTAATTGGTTCCCGAACATATGGTTCAGAGCTTCTTATAAAAACAGGGTAATGACTGGAGGTATAGTTGGGTATTAGATTGAATGATGTTAAAGGGACATTCAGACCCATCTCAAAGGCCTTAACCTGCCCTTGATCTGTGCTGAAAGTTTTTGCTGACATCTGTTTCAAAGAGATATCAAAAAAAACTTTCCATTGGCCCCTGATAATACTAAAATGCACACATAGATAGATATCAGGCATTAAAATACTTCGGATTCAACATTGCCTGAGGAATGTGTGGCCCCAGATTATAACCTTTGGGGTTGGGGTGGGGGGTAGATGAGGAGGGTCGTTGCCTCCTACAAAGTCAGAAAGGGCGGCTCTGAGAAGGTAAGGCCTTGGCTCTGGCTCAGTACTGAGAGGGAGCAGCTGGGTCACAAATGTCCCCAGGGCCCTTTGTTCCTTCCGTGTGTTTCAGCCCCTGATAATAAATCAGGTGCTCCTGTGTGGCAAACAAAATTCAGGTCGCCAGGAGTCACCTCCCCGGCTTCCAGGCCGACCCACGTTTCCCCGGCCCGCCCCTCCCTCTCCCCTCCCCCCTCCCCTCCCCTCCCCCTCCTTCCCCCTCTCCCCTCCCTCTCCCCTCCTCTCCCCGCCCCTGCCCTTTCCCGCCCCTCCCCTTCCCCCACCCCTGCCGCCAGGCAGGCGCCCTCAGGAGGAGGAGCGAGGTATTGCACTCATCTGCACTCGTGGGTACCGCTATTCGCGGAGCACCATCCCCTAACCCACGTCCCTAGTGAACGCGTGTGCTTGCTCTTCAGAGCACAGCTGTCCCTCGCCAGCCTGCCATCCCACTTCTGTCCCTAAACCCTTCCTGTCTGGGCACCCTGGATCCATTCTGTTTGTGAAAATTTGGGCCATAAAACAGGCCCCCGGAAGAGATCAGACTCATCTCTTCACCTTCCAGTGCATCTCATCTACCGAAATTCATTCATTCGTGCCTCCTTTCAACAAGTACTCCTCAAGCACCGATTGTGGGGGGGGGGGGGGGGGGGCGGGGGGGTATGATCTGCTATGGGAAAAGCAGAGCTGATTTTAGTCCAGCCCTCCAGCTCACTGTCTAAGGATGTGAGGCAGATACGGGAAGACAGGTACTATGAGGCCCCTCACAGTGTTTGAGAGCAAGGAAGCAACATGACTGGGTTCCCTAGTGACTCAGCGGGAAAGAATCCGCCCGCCAATGCAGGAGATTCAGGAGTCACAGGAGATGCAGATTCGATCCCTGGGTAGGGAAGATCCCCTGGAGAAGGTAATGGCCACCCACTCCAGTATTCTTGCCTGAGAAATCTCATGGACAGGGAAGCCTGGGGGTCTACAGTCCACGGGCTCTCAAAGAGTCAGAAACAACTGAGTGACTAAAAAAACAACAAACAAAAGCAACATGATATAAGAAACAAGAGAAGCGGCGATCATCTCAGGCAGGGTGATGAGGGCGACTTCAGCGAGGACATGGCGTTTGCCCTGGGCTCTGAAGGATGCGCCCATGTGGACCATGGTAACTGAGGGTGACAAGGCACTCCAGGTGGAGGGAATGGCAAGAACAAAGGACGCCACTGTGGTCCAAAAACTATGAGTCACTTTCAAGGTAGAGTCAGCATACCCATCCCCACTTTGACCTTCAAACGTCCTTGTGAAGTTGATAAGGCAGGAATAATTATTTCCGCGTCACAGAAAAGAAAAGCAAAGTGCACCGAGGTGATATACATTCCCTAAGGTTTCACAGTTCAGATACAGTGAAGCCTCGATTCCAACTCAGGCTTAAACTTCCTGGATCCATGTAAGGCTGGAAAGTTAAGAAGAGGTCAGTTTGCCAAGGGTCTTAAATGAAAAGCTATGAAGTGAAGTGAGAGTTGCTCAGTCATGTCTGACTCTTTGTGACCCCATGGACTATACAGTCCATGGAATTCTCCAGGCCCAAATATTGGAGTGGGTAGGCTTTCCCTTCTCCAGGGGATCTTCCCAACCCAGGGATCGAATCCAGGTCTCCCGCATTGCAGGTGGGTTCTTTACCAGCTGAGCCAAATGAAAAGCTGAGGAGGTTGCTATGTCCTCTGCTGTCACAGAGAGTCATCAAGGACTCTGAGCAGGGCTGGCAGAGCCATGGGGCAGCTGAGAGCAGAAGAGGACAGAGCAGAAAGAGGCTGGGTGCAGGAGGATGAAGAAATAACACGTGGCTGTCTCTCAGAAGTAGTGACATCCAACCTGGGCCATGAGCCAGAGGAGAAAAGAGAACAGGGTGCAAGAAAGTGAGTTAGACTCCAATCATGCTGAAGGTAAGAAAGAGGCTTTCAAGAACCACTGTGGGTGTGCTTCGAAAGAGCTGGCTCTGATCCCTCCCAAAACCAGCTGAGACTTCAGCATCATTGACAGCTATAGTTTAGAGTGATTACAATGAGCCAAGTACTTCCACATATACATCCTCAATTCTCATAACAACCTTGTGGTTTA
Organism: Okapia johnstoni; assembly: GCA_024291935.2. Taxonomy (NCBI): domain Eukaryota; kingdom Metazoa; phylum Chordata; class Mammalia; order Artiodactyla; family Giraffidae; genus Okapia; species Okapia johnstoni. Next base: position 74,934,309 of record CM044318.1, on the reverse strand, counting down.
GTCACTGAATTGTGTCCAACTCTTTTGCGACCCTATGGACTGTAGCCCACCAGGCTCCTCTGTCCATGGTTTTTCCCAGGCAAGAATACTGGAGTGGGTTGCCATTTCCTTCTCCAGGGGATCTTCCTGACCCAGGGACAGAACCCACATCATTTGTGTCTCAGGCATTGGCAGATGTTATGAGGCAGTTGCTTCCCAGGTGATGTTAGTGGTAAAGAATCCACCTGCCAATGCAGGAGACATAAGAGATGTGGGTTCAATCCCTAGGTCAGGAAGATCCCCTGGAGGAGGAAATGGCAACCCACTCCAGTGTTCTTGCTGGGAAAAACTGTCCTTGGGGGGGAAACTTATAGGAGCCTGGCAGGATACAGTCCATGGGGTCTCAAAGAGTTGGACATGACTGAGCATGCAAAGCCTGCTTGAGATACTGAAGCAAATCTTATTACCTCCATTTTACAGATGAGAAGACTGAGGTCCACAGTGGTTTAGGCACTTGGCCATGATTACCTGGGCAGTACATGGCTTATCCTGGAATGTGAACAGATCTTCCCACCTGGTGCCTGAACTCCTGATGACTACCTCTAACCACTCCTCTTAGGTCTTACATGCCACTCAGACAGCCAGGGGCAGGGTGGCTTCCATCACCCACCAGAGTGTATCTGCCTAGCTGCCCTTGGCTGGCAAACCTCTCCTCAATCTGACCCAAAGTTACCTTTTTCCTCTGTTACCCTCCCCCTGGGTCCCCTGCTGCCACAGCCCAGCAGGCAGGCCAGATCCAGGCTGTGATACACAGAGAGAGAGAGTCCCTGTGAGCTGGAGTCCCAGCCTGGGGCTTCACAGCAGGAGACCTCGAAGCCCGGCCAAGCTCAGTGAGACTGTGATCAAAGCCGGCGGGGGTGGGGGGGGTACGGCAGAGCAACAAGGAACAGAAGTGAGCAGGGGTGAGGCTGGTCCCCTATCATTCCTGTGGCTGCATCCCTGGGCTGGGGCTTCTGGAAGATCTGGGACACCCCATCCCTGGGTGAAAGGCTGAAGACCTCCCTCCTCATCCTGTTCCCCTCCAGGGGCTGGGGACTGACCAAGTAGGGGCTGTTGTTGTCTGTGGATAAACAAGAATTCAGTCTTCCAGCCTGGCCTCGGCGACCTCTCCTCCTTCAATCACTGCTTGCTGGCAGCATCTCAGGATGCTGTACCCACATCCGTGCGCTCTGGCATAGCTACTTTCACTTTCCTACATGGCAGATGGATGTGGGTCCCTCCTGGTTTGGCCTGTTACACTCTTCATGGCTCTGGGCACAGCACCACGCACACTGTAGGACTTCCAGAAATCCTTGAGACCTGCTTGATGGAGAGATATCCTTTGTGTGGCCCTAGGCCCATAAAAGCACTGGAGAGGGACATTCAATGAGAGTCAAACTGGCACACAGCATAGGAAGAGCACTGTCATTCCACGAAGCCCAGACCCGAGATCTAATCCTGGCTTTGCCACCGACATCCCCACCAAGCCATGTCACCTCAGTTTCCCAGTCTGTGATGCTAAAGAAAGGCTAGTTGACCTAAAGTTTCCATAAGGCTTCCCTATCTTCTCCTACTGGCTCCCTCTTGGTCATTGTTCCTTCTGGGTCACCTCCTCCCAGAGGCACTCCTGGACTACTCAGGCTACAGCAGTTCCCTCTCTCCCCTGTGTGTTAGTCGCTCAATCGTGTCTGACTTTTTGCGATTCCATGGACAGTAGCCCATCAGGCTCCTCTGTCCATGGGATTTCCCAGGCAAGAATATTGGAATGGGTTGCCATTCCCTTCTCCAGCGGATCTTCCAGACCCAGGGATTGAACCCAGGTCTCCTGCATTGCAGGCACCAACCATGTCACTTTCTTTACTGTCTCCATCTGACCTTTTCCTGTTTGAGTAGTTTTGCACTTTTTTATCAACTGTCCCCCTGAATAGGATATAAGTTCCAGAATAACAGGGAGCCTGTCTGATCTCACCTGTGCTGCTCCCTGCTCTGTCTCCAGAGTCCAGGATGGAGTCTGGCACAGGGCAGGTGCTCAACTGATGTCTGTTGAATGAATGAATGAACTGTGAGCTCTCTTCCGTGTCATAAAATATTCCTCAAAACCATGTTTATAATGACTACAAAATAAAGTGTGGGTATATTAAAAATACACTAAATCAATCCCCTATTATAGGATATTTAATAACTACCATTTACTAAGTGCCTAAGCAAGATCACTTCTGTGGCCCTATTTTCTGTCTCCTAACTATAAACACATCAGATACGAGGGAACAAGGGTCTTCTCTTCTTAGGTTTCACTATCTCCAGCCCCAAGCACGGCCTGGCACACAGGTGCTGTTCAAAAGTATTTATTATTACATAAAGTACAGGCTTCTTGCTTCCCAAGAACACTTTCAATTATTTTACTCTTCTCTATAGTTCTATATTTTGAAAGTTGTTTGTTTACCCAGCAAATGCACTTATTGTGCACTAATTACACTCTTATTTTAATACATCAGTTTTAGCTGCAGTCCTGCCCTTCTGGCAGCTTCTGGCCACCACAAGAGAATCGGCATCACCACGTCCAGCTGGTGTCATTCCAGATCAATGCAAAGGAATGTGAAGTATCAGTCAGCCCAAGTGATCTTTTAAGGAGCATCTGATATCACCATGTCATGAGATTCTTAGAAAATGCAAAAGTGCTTAGGAGTCTACAGAAAAATCTCAGCCAACCCTGAAGCTCTGAGATCCTTGTCCTGTGCATCCTTACCCCTGCCAGGTGACCTGAGCAATGGCAGGTCTTTATCTGTCTCTTCTGACTGCTGTAGCTCACTGCAGACCACCCACAGACCAAGCTCCGCACTGAGACCAATTAGGGCAGAAGAATAGTACAACTTCCAAGATGTTCACTTGGTTCTGGCCCCAGAAACACATGGAGTGGGCACACAAGCCTCTCTGTGACTGTGCAAAGCAAGTCCAGATGGCACGAGATGCCAAGAAATCCTGGGGTTACCCCTTGGGGTGCCCCCTCCAAGGGCAGGCACAGCCCAGGCCTGGTACACTTCCGGCTGTCTGTCTGAATGAGCCCAGAACCACCAGCCTGTAAAGAAAACACAGTGAATGCTATTAGATCATGTCAACTTTAATGTGCTCCCATAGTATTAAAAACATATCTGCAAGGAAACTTTTGACTCTTCAAAGGCTCCCTACAGGCAAAAATTTCCTTTAAGCCTCATTCAGGAGGAAGACAGAGAAGAAGACATCATGAAGACTGAGCAAGATATTGGGACAAATCTGAGGTCAACCAGAGAGATGAGGGTGGAGAGGCCAGAACCGGAGGCTCATTACTCACAGCAGGTTTCTGCCAGAGGATACAGATGGGGACTGTGTACCCAAGGAGACTGTCCAGAAGGTAAGAGCAGGATGACTCCATACAGTTGGGCAGGTTGTGCACTGCAGCAGGGCACCCTCCCCTCCCCAGCAAGGAGGTGCCAATCACCTCTTAGATATGGTAGATTTATATATTTATTCCATTTCTCTGGACTGGGATAAAATGTCTAATAATCAATGTACTATAAGACTTTTCCAACAGATAGAAGTAACATGTCTTGGGGAAGAAGTCCCTTTTTCTAATCTGGCCAGAGGTGCTCTGTGACTTGTGATAACCCTGAGAGAAGTTCCTCTTATTTGGGAAGCCTGGGCAGTGTTTGGATATTGGTGTATATGGCAGATTCCACGTTTGTCACACAGATGCCAAGCTCAACTTCTTGTAATCAAAGGGAACACAAATCAACAAGGAGAATATTTTTGTACCCATCAGATTAATACAAGTTGAAATAATTGATAATATCCTCTGTAGTAAAGCTGCAGGAAAACACATACTTTCACGCACTGATGGTGAACATATAAATCATACAGGCTCTTTAAGGGAGAATTTGGCAGTATTTATTAAAAAGCATATATTCTTCCACTTAGTACTTTCACTTCTAGTAATCCACCTTAGGGAAGCTGTCACACATGTGAACAAAGATACATAGTACAAAAATTATTGTTGTTAGTTAAGTCATGTCCAACTCTTTTGCCACCCCATGGACTGTAGCCCACCAGGTTTCTCTATCCATGGGATTTCCCAGGCAAGAATACTGAAGTGGGTTGCCATTTCCTTTTCCAGAGGATCTTCCAGACACAGGGATCAAACCCACATCTCCTGCATTGGCAGGCGGGTTTTTTACCGCTGAGCCACCAGGGAAGCCCCATATACAAAAGTACTCCTGTAATAATGAAAATTTAGGAATGAGTTTAACATCCAGAAATAGGGCAAGAAGGTATAAACTGGAGTAGTTGGTCTATGGAACAGGCAGGGGTGAAAAATACTGGAATGGTGTTATCGGTCCTCATAAACTCCTACGAGTACAAACAAAAAAGAGAATTATATTTCTCATTGGACTCGTGTAAACATACAGGGAAAGGTCTGAATAGACACTCTTCAATCTGTTGACAGTGGCGATGGCTAGGAAGAGAAGTCAACTTTTGCTGTATTTATTCAAACTTTCATAAATGAGCCTTCTTCCTTCTATCCTAAAGAGTCAAGTGGTTAAGCTCATTGAACTCTGAGGTTGGACTGATTCGGATTCAAACCTTGGTCTTTCTGTTTTCTTAAGTGTCTGACTGAGCAGTTAATAATCTAAGCATTAAGTGAGAAAAATCCACATAATATGCTTAATGCAATACATAGCGTATGAGACTGGCTCTATTAGCGTTGCTTATATCTTGGTATCTCTTCTCTCTCCTTGCCCCCAACCCTTTCAAAGCCTGAGTAGACAACTAATAAATGTTTGACGAATGAATAAAGTGGCTCATGGTAACAGTTTTTCTGAGTGTAAAGAAATATGAAGAGAATAGGCTTAGAGAGGCAGATCTTACCATTTCACGTTTCCTCCAACTCAAAGTGTTTTTCAGACTGTAGATTACACTCAATTAGTGGGCTGTAAGTCAGTTTATGGGACAGCAACCGACATTTTAAAAATACAGACTAGAAATAAGAAGTACTGTTACATGAACTTCATTTTGTGGATGTGTATACTAGGTTGCAATGTAAGATTAACCATGGTAAAAATTACATGGGGAAATCATGCTTCAAGTGCAGCCTTATTCAATTCCACTCCGAGCATGTGGTTCCCAGCCTCTGCTGCCCAATTCTCTGCTAACATCATGGGCCAGGGGGAAGCATCATCTTATAAAGCAACCACATGAACCTATTCGGTGGACAAAGGTAACAGTGTCCACATGACAGCATTCTCTCTTCCTGCCTCCCAGTATTCATCAGGATGATCCTGACACTTGGGAGAATAGGAATCCCCAGCCCCATATGGGTTTCCTAGGGCTGCTATAGCAAAGTACCACAAACTGGGTCAGACAGTAAAGAATCCACCTGCAATGCGGGAGACCTGGGTTCAATCCCTGGGTTGGGAAGATCCCCTGGAGAAGGGAAAGGCTACCCACTCCAGTATTCTGGCCTGGAGAATTCCATGGACTGTATAGTCCATGGGGTCGCAAAGAGTCAGACACTACTGAGAGACTTTCACCTTCACAAACTGGGTGACTTAAAACAAAATAAAAGTTTTATCTTGCTATTTAGGAGGCTAGAAGTCCAAGATCAAGATGTCATCAGAGTCGGTGTCTTCTGGAGCCTCCAAGGGAAAATCTTTTCCATGCCTCTCTCCTAGCTACTGGTGATAGCTAGAAATCCTTGGTTATTCCTTGGCTGTGGCACTTATAACTCCCATTTCTACCTTCTTCGTCTTCCTCTTGCATTCTCATCCCTCTGTCTCTATGTATTTCTGTTTCTAAACTTCCTTCTTCTTATAATGACACTGGTCACTTGATTGCTCATGCTGTTGTTCAGTTGTTATGTCATGTCCGACTCTTTGAGACCTCATGGACTGCATGCAGCACACCAGCCTCCTCTATCTTCCACTACCTCTCAGAGTTTGCTCAAATTTATGTTCATTGAGTCAGTGATGGTGTCCAACTATTTCACTTGATCAAGTCCACGCTAATCCATTACGACCATCATCTTGATTATATCGCCAAAGGCTCTATTTCCAAGTAAGATCATGTGCACAGCTTTGAGAGGACATGAACTTTTTGAGGGACACTAGCCAAAGCAATATCTCCAGCCCCAAAGAGAGAAAGGAACCACATTAATACTTCCTTCTGGAGGAGAATCAGGATGAAAGTGATAATGAAGTCCTTCTCTGGCCTCTGTGCTCTGAGCATCAGACTGGGAGCCTAGAACTCAAGACCCTTGGAATAGAAGGGACAAGTTCTACTCCATGTAACCTGTATCCACAGCTTTGGAATAGCCAGATGGGTTTACCTAGTTGGTAATAAGATTTGGGCCATTGAACTTCCCTGGTGGTACAGTGGATAAGAATCCACCTGCTAATGCAGGGGCCATGGGTCTGATCCCTGATCTGGGAAAATTCCACAAGTCATGGAGGCAACTTAGCCTGTGTGCCACAGCTACTGAGCCTGAGTGCTGAAACTACTAAACTACAGAGTCTGTGCTCCAAACAAGAGAAGCCACCGCAATGAGAAGCCCGTGCACCACAGTGAAGAGCAGCCCCCGTTCACCGCGTATAGAGAAAGTCAATGTGCAGCAGTGAAGACCCGGTGCAACCAAAAATGAAACATAATTAAAAGAAAATGTTTGGACCATCATCATTACCACTGACCATTATCAGTCTATGACCATTATCATAGACTGAAGGTTTTTGCTTGGGGGACATTGAGATCACAGCCACCATCTTCTCATATTATAGTTGAAAAAACCGAAGTCCAGGGAAGTTAAATTTGTTTCCTTAAGTCACATGGCTGGTGAGTGGCCAAGTGAGGTCAAGAGCTCAGCACGGGATGCTGCCCAGTGCCCTTCATACATCGCCATTAGTCTTCTTCTTTTCCTAAATACTTAATTCTAAAAACATTGGTGGCACCTATAGGTGGCTTGCAGGAATGGAGGAGAATTCAGTTCCTTTACAATGTTCAGCCTCCCTACAACAGTACCTCAAAATTTTAGAAAATATATTATTTGATAGAGATTGTTTCAACCTTATAAGTGTGTGAAAACAATGTATATCAGCCTCTTTAGAAAATCCTGTGAATTTTTTCTGTTGAAACATTTCACCTAAGCTGATGCAGTCTGCTTGATTTGTGACTCTTGCAGCTTCAGTCCATGACCCTTAGTCACACCTTCCTTTCCAACCAGGCTGTCCCCCACAAGCCCTACCAATAGAATTCGAGAGTCTCATGGAAGAGTCACAAGACCCACTGCTGTCTCCTGGGTGTCTACCATGTGCCAGACTCCGTGCTAAGTGCTGTACATGAGTTATCTCATTTTTCCTTCCAACAGTCCTTTGAACAAGGAAGTTCTGTCTCTTCTAGTAGATGGGGAAACTGAGGTCAAGCCTCAGCCAAAACAGCCATTTTTTTTTAATATAAATGTTTCTAGAATGAACACACACTGTCCAGTGTCACAGGCCTCATCACTCCCTGTTACGGTTATCGCATTCTCTTAAAAATAATATAATATCTACAATATAATATATAATGATATAATTTTATCTTATAAACTTAAGATAATGTTTTATTTTCCTTTTTAAAAACATATTTATTGAGATAATTCACATATCATACAATTCACTGATTTAAAGCATACAATTCAGTGGTCTTCAGTATATTCACAGTCAATTCTAGAACATTTCCATCACTCCATAAAGAAACCTTGCATACCCTTTAGCTATAACCTCTCTATCTTTACACCCACCATGAGCTCTGTGTGTGTGCATGCTCAGTCACTTTAGCTGTGTCTGACTCTTTACAACCCCATGGACTGTAGCTCACCAGGCTCCTCTATCTATAGGATTTCCCAAGCAAGAATACTGGAGTGGGTTGCTATTTCCTACTCCAGATCTTCCTGACCCAGAGATCGAACCCATGCCTCCTGCATCTCCTGCGTCTTCCTGCATTGATAGGTGGATTCTTTACCACTGTGCCACCTGGGAGGCTACCCACTGGCCCTGAGTAATCATCAATCTACTTTCTATCTCTACAGATTTACCTATTCCAGACATTTCATGTAAATGGAATCATACCATATGTGACTTTTTGTGTCTAGCTTCTCTGACTTAGTGTAGTATTTTCCAAGTTCATCCACATGTATCTATACTGCCTAGATCCATATATCTACACTGCATTTCTTTTTATAGGTGAATGATATTTCATTGTATGGATACACCACATCTGGTTTATCCATACATCAGTTGATGGAAATTTGGAAGATAATGCTTTCTTAATACTATATGCCAGTCTCTGTTCTAAGGACTGTATCTCATTAATCCTCACAACAACCTTTATCAGGTGTTATTATTACCTCTATTTTACAGAGAAGGAAACTGAAGCACAGAGAGATTATCTAGCTTGCTCAAAATCACACAGCTAGGAATACTGGCTTGGCCCTTAAGTTTCTTTGTAATTCCCAGTGGCACATGACCCCTCTCTTTATTGGGGTCTTTGAGGACAACTCATACGTACCTCAGCCCACGCATGTATCCTTACGTGGAATTCAAAATGGCGCACCAAGAGCCTCCCATCCTCATTTCCCACCTCCCCGCTCCCCACCCCTTTTCGACCACCCAAACTTGACTGTTTTTCCAAGCTGTTCAATCACCCTCACACTCAGGAACATTCCAGAAAGCCACTTCCACAGTACAGACAATTATTCAACAATTGATGTTTGGTCAACAAACCCATTCAAGAGGTGTCATCTGAGCTCTGTAAAATCCTCATTATTTGGGGCCTCACTAATTCAATATTTGTGATCTTTACATGACACTGTGCTGGAGTAGAGTATGATTTCATTAGTAAACTTTTCTTCACTATGAATTACAAATTCATAGTGTAAAGAAGATTGTAGAAATCATGTTTAAATAAAGTGTTTTCAAGCCTTCTCAAAAATCGCAGATATCTTCCCCCCTCTCTCACCCCCAAGCAACCTAAAGCTGGCATGCAAGTTACACACAACTCTTATCCATTCTCTAAGTAAGTTCCCTAAAGATCCTAAAGACCTTCCAGGTAACCTTGCTAAACAAGGTAGTGACAGGATTCATCATGCATGGCTGCTTCCTTTCAAAATATATGGTATTTCAGACTCATTCTCTGATTCTCCAAATCAGTCCTGAGTTTCAGCTTCATTTCCATGGAAAGGCTTGTTTCTGCCAATCAGACATTCAGCAGAATTAGGCAGTGAGCCCCAGATTCCTTCCTGGGCCACACCAAGTGGAGAAAGATTTTAGTTCAGATCCTAGGAGGGAACCAGCAAGAAAAGGCCCTGCGAGAGGTGGAAATTCTGAGCTTGAAGACCCCTCCTTCTATTCATGAAACCATCATTTTTCCTAGAGAGAATTTCTGCCTGGCAGAAAAGTCTGAGGACACAGGGGAGAGCCTTCAACCAGCCTGGACAAGTGTTCAATACCTTTGGCCTTCTGCATCCTGGTTGTCTTTGATCTAGGCATTTCCTGTGGTCCAGCAAGTGAGAGAGAGGTGGGAAAGGCTGCAGTGGAGAGAGTCTGCAGACGCTCATGTCTCCAAAGTGAAACTTGCCACTTCTTTCTAGAATCTTAAGCCCCAAACCATAAACCGGTTCAAGCTGTCCCAGTCTGTCCCAGTTTAGGGGTTCAGTTCAGCTCAATTCAGTTGCTCAGTCATGTCCAACTCTTTGCAACCCCATGGACTGCCGCATGCCAGGCCCCCCTGTCGATCACCAATTCCTGAAAGTTACTCAAACTCATGTCTATCGAGTCAGTGATGCCATCCAACCATCTCATCCTCTGTCATCCCCTTCTCCTCCTGCCTTCAATCTTTCCCAGCATCGGGGTCTTTTCCAGTGAGTCGGGTCTTCGCATCAGGTGGCTAAGGATTAGAATTTCAACTTCAGCATCAGTCCTTCCAATGAATATTCAGGACTGATTTTCTTTAGGATTGACTGGTTTGATCTTGCAGTCTAAGGGACTCTCAAAGTTGCAGTGAGATTTCAGTCTTCTACACTTTCCCAGGGGACAACTTTCATCCTATCTGCAGAGCAGCTTCAGTGCCATCCCATGCAGTGAGGGGCCTGGGAGAGAGCAGTGTGTGTGTGCATGCTTAGTCACTCAGTCATGTCCGACTTTTTGCAATCCCATGGACTATAGCCTGCCAGGCTCCTCTGTCCACGGGGATTCTCAGAGACCTAGCAAAAGACAGAGGCTTCTGACCCACTGTACCTTGGCTTCCACTGTACCACCAGCTCCACTGGAGTGGATGCAGAGAATACCATACAGGGAAGCCAGACAATCACTAGGTTGAGAAGGATTTTGAGGGTTAGCAGGAGAGAGAGAGAAAGAGCTGGGATCGATTAGCAATGTCTGATGTGAGCTTGGGAAGGAGCATAGCCACATTTCTTGCCCTATATTTGCCACTCCTGACATAGATTTCCAAAATCCTCTTTGGCTCAGATCTTGTACGATTTTCTGGGTCTTCTTTTCTGTGCTGTTTTCTTTATCGTCTCTGAAGATCTATCTCAAAGTCTGTTCCCACCCATTGGGAATTAACAGTGGTCTGCAGACAATTGCTTATAGAGTTTGGGGCATGCCAGTTAGAGACCCCCAAGGCCAGTTAGATACATCAAGGCCAGCTCTCTACCTTGTGACTAGAAATAAGCTCTAAAGAACATCTTACTCTGTGAACACTGAACTGAAACCCACAGGGCGTGAAGCAGTCAAGGCTGATGACTGCGTTAAAGGTTATCTGCCATGAGACTGATGCTGGACGTGGCCTCCATCTGCACGGTAGAGGCATGGAGAAAGTCAAATACCCTCTGAAAAAATTGTAAAGAATTTCGAGCAGAGGCCTGCTGGGAATAGGGGAGTCTCCTTGCCTGTAAAGCAGAAATGAAATAGTGCTTTCTTGGAGAGGGGTGGTTGAGACCGTGCAGTGAGGTAATGCATACAAAGGGCTCAGCACAGAGCCTGGCACCATTGCTCAATGCCCAATAAATGTGGTTCAGGGTCCCAAGTATTATTTTTCTCTAGGGTCACCCTCTGGTGGCATTGGGCCTAAGGATATTAAATCTACTCTGAAACCGGCCCTCCCATCAGCAGGGCGGGAGCCTTCGATCTCACCACCAGGGCCCCGCGTTGGCCAGTTCCAATAACACGATTAGTCATTTTTCATTCCTGAGATGTCTGCCCATGGGTGGGTGCATGCGTGCAAGTGTGAGTGCGAATGCGCCTCTCAGAGCAGGGAAAATCCATATTCTCTCTCTTCTGACCGAATTAATCAAATAAATCTTCTGTAAGGAGCTGCTAAATGAATCACAGATGGCTCTGCCCTTTTACAGGTTGCAGAAAGCACCCGTTACAGTTCTTTTAATTTATCAGAGGAAAAAAGATGCCCTTGTGTGCCCCTTCCCGCTTGCAATAATAATCAGAACCAGTCTATTTTCCAAGGGTCCGAGACTCATTTTCAAAAAATGTGTATCAATAGATGTAACAGCGGGAAGATTATTTTGCCAAGTTCCAGCCTCCAGCACAGCAAAGGTGCCCTGGCTGGGGAGAGCGTTTATAAAACCACATTTAATAAAAGAGAGTGTTATATTAAGTATGTTTGCTAGTGTATTTAAGCATATGGTTTCCATATCAGGCGTAAAGATGGCAAACACATGCTTTACCTTCTTTCTAACCTTTCCTAGAGACGTCCTTTCTAGGGGGTGGTGGGATGGGAGGCTTTGGGGTGGATGTGAGTGAGTGTGTGTTGTTTTGTTTTGCTTTTTACAACCCTGGCTCACGTGGAAAAGCACTGAGGAATGTTCAAGAAAACATGGGAAGACTCTCTGCCTTTGCTACTTATGTAATTAACCCAAGAAACTTGTTTTTCTTACTTTCTTCAACTGTCCCAACATTCTCCCGGCTCTCTCTTGCCTCCTCCCAGGCGCTGGGGGCTGGCTGACTTGAAAGTGTGAATCAATTTCAGCTGCAAAGAACTTGAGCTCCTGGATTTTAAATATAAACCCCCTTGGTAAAGCAAGAGCTCTGAAGATGGCTGCCTGGCTTTGTGTCCCTGAGTTCTTGTTTACCAGTGAGGCATCCAACTCCAGGATTCATCTGCCTGTTGTTGCTGCTGTTGTTCAGTTGCTCAGTCGTGTCTGATTCTTTGCGACCGCATGGTCTGCAGAACGCCAGCCTTCCCTGTCCTTCACTATCTCCTGGAGTTTGCTAAAACTCACGTCCATTGAATCAGTGATGCCAGCCAACCATCTCAAACTCTGTCGCCTCCTTCTCCTCCTGCCCTCAATCTTTCCCAGCATCAGGGTCTTTTCCAACGAGTCAGTTCTTCGCATCAGGTGGCCAAAGTATTGGAGCTTCAGCTTCAGCATCTGTCCTTCCAATGAATACTCAGGGATGATTTCATTTAGGATTGATTATTCTGCCCTTTGGTGTTTGGGTTGGGTATTGAGGATTTGATGTTTTTCTTCAGATCACAGGCAACAGGCTGTAGTCCTATAGGCCTAGGGTCCCCAGAAAGGTAGCCAGGAAAGGTCTCCCACAGCCCACTCCCCTAGAACAGTTTCAACAATCCCCCCATTCTGAGATAATCCCAGAAGCCAAAATGCCAAACTAGGAAGGGGACTGGGTGGGGGCGTCTGCAGTGAGGCCGCCATGCCCACCCCCACCAGCCCAAACAGATTTGCCGGAGCGAGTTATAAATCTACTGGTACCATTTCTTTTTCGTCACTTGCCTAATCCTGTGCCCTTCGTTTCATGTGCTGTAATTATTAACATCTGCTTTCTGAGCCTGGCCCGCATGGAGTTTGCAAAGGCAGTTTTCAGTCCAGAACAATGGTGACAGCTGTTTCATTTAGCCTAGGGCCAGCACTTCCTGTTCAGTCTACATCTGCCCTTCTGTGTCCAATTTCTGATTCGGGGTTTTCTGTTTTGTTTTCTGGGTTTTTTTTTCCCCATTCATCTGACCTTACTATATGTTTAAGAAGAATTTCTAACTTAACACTCCAGCTAGTATTTCTAGCACATATGCTTATTAGATTGGCGACAGCCAAAGAGAGAGATAGGAGAAAGCCAGGACTGTCTTCCGCAGCTAACAAGGTGGAGGGCAGACAGAGGCCCAAAGGAGGGCCGACCATGAATCTAGGGGACCAGACTCAAGGAAATTTCTGGGCCTTGAAGTTGAAGTATAGGCTGACCTCTCTGGAAGCTAGGCACAGGAAAAGCGGCCTTAGCTCACCTGTCCCCTGGCCCGGTGTCATCTCCATAGCTTATTTGGTAAGAGGTCACCCAAACACACCTCCGAGGGAACAACGTGTCTGGGTGGCCACCAACACACAGAGGCCCTTCTTCCTTGGGAATCAAGGAAGTTCGTCAGGCGAGGCAAGATTCAGAGGCCCCCAGTTCACTTTTTCCCACTGAGTCTCCAGCAGTGCAATACAAACCCTTCCTAATTTGTACAGGGAGGACCATTGGACGGGAAAGGACCGTGCTGCCGTCAGGCAGTGCTCCGTATTTCCTGCCAAACAGGGCGAAACCCAGTCTCCACTTGGATAAGAACTGCAGGGGGTGAAGTGTCCTGTGTTCACACAAGGCAGAGCGTGGAAAGCCGGAATCACCCATCAGCGGCTCCCAAACTCCAGGGGCTGCCTCTGCCTCTCGCGGGATGTCTAGTGTGTGTCTGCACCTCTCGCGGGATCTCAGGGCATCAGGACTGGAGATCTCGCAAGAGCTGATCCTCGCCTCACCCCCTTACCTCTCTTAGCACATGAAGAAACTAAGCCCCAGGGAGAGGGGGTGCTTTCCTGCGGTTGTTGCTTGGTAGAGCTTGATGCTATTGGACAGAGAAGCAAATGAAGGTAAACCTGTGCTGCTTCTAGGAGGCTTTCTCACCATTTCTACATGAAACCTCTCTTTCAATCCCAGACCCTCTCCACCCTTCTCAGTGGCTCACAGGAAAAGAGATCGGGACCCGGCTCCCAGGTAGGAACAGTGAGGTGAGCTGGGGAGACCCCAGCTTGGCTGTCAGTACTGCAAACCCAGTCCAGGGCTGCTTCTGGCTGCCAGGGTCAAGTGCTGGACTCAGCACTTGAGAAGAGTTCATGCGGCTGGACACCTGGGGGTCACGGAGGTTCTTCACCTGTGACCTAGGCCCCGTGTACTTTGCAGGAGCCAGCGAACAGAAGGCACAGCTCGGGTGTGAAAGAGATGCAGTTGAGAGGGCCCTTCTCCCCGAGGATTCCCGCCAGATGTCAGGGGTGCAGAGTAGGGAAGGCGCTGGACCGCACCCCCCCACCCCCACCCCGAGAAAACCCAACCCTCCCAACGCTTGGCTTGAGCCTGGAGCAGCCCAGAGGCAAATCTAGCAGGCATAATGATCATCAAGGACTGCCCCTAAAGTCTGGAATCAAAGGAGCTGATGGATGGTCCGCAGGAGGCTGGGTCCCAGGCCCCTTTGCCTCACTGGACATCCCGGGTCCACGCAGCTCTTCCGGGAATGCCAGCCCCGCCCCTTTCCCTGCCCCCACTCACCATCTCCCGGTCGCGCCCTCCCCCTTCCCTTCTCTCTCTCTCACTCACTTCTTTTCTTCTTAAAGTTAATTGCAACTTTTTTCTCAGCGCCCTGATCTGGATAAGCCACATCTCATTAGAAAAAGATTTAGCTGGAGCCAAAGCAGGCTGGAGAAGGAATCCCTAATCAACAGAGAAAAGATTCGGGTGTAATTGCTCTCTCCCGCCATCCTCCCCCTCCCTCCTCCAATCTTTCTCTGCTCATTAATCTGAAAAGAAAGTCGCAGTTGAACGTCTTGGTGTTCAAGTACCTGCTGCTGTGGCAAACAAACCGAAGTACTTGGGGTTTTCTTTTGTGGGGGTGTCTGTATGGAGAGCTTTGGCTGTTGTGTGTTGGAGTAAAGCATTTTGCTCTTGGGGGGTGTGTAAGAAGCACCTTGGTTGGGGGAGTAAAACTTGTTGTGTGTGTGTGTGTGTGTGTGTGTGTGTGAAGTGCTTGGTTGTGGGGAAGGTGTGAGTGGGTGTGTGAACCCTTTGGTTGTTGGTGTGTGTATGTGTGTGAAGCTCTTTGGTATGAAGTGCTTTGATTATTGAGAGAGTGTGTGTGTGTGAAGTGCTTGGTTATGGGGAAAGTGTGAGTGGGTGTGTGAACCCTTTGGTTGTTGGAATGTGTATGTGTGTGAAGCTCTTTGGTATGAAGTGCTTTGATTATTGAGAGGGTATGTGAAGCTCTTTGATTATTGAGAGTGTGTGTGTGGCGGGGGGAAGCCCTTTGGTTGGATGGGGCAGTAAAAACTCTCGGTGTGTGTGTAAAGCACATTGGTTCCTGGGTACATGTGTTGTGGTTGTGGGATATGGTTGGAGGGTATGGGAGGCAACTCATCAGTTGTTGGTCCATGGGGATGCAATGGAGGCCTTTGGTTGTTGGTGTGTGCTGGTGTGTGTGTGGTGCTTTGATTGTTGGGTGCCTGTAAGTTCATTCACATGCCCTAGTAGCCCCTTGATGGTTTCCTTTCACCCCAACTAAATCCCAGTGGATGCTTAAATGGTGACACATAGAAGATGGGTCTAGAAGCAAAGCATCTCCCCAAGAAGGGAGAGGAGGAAGGTCCCTACTCCCCCCAGAATCTCTGGAGAGCCCAGGCCTCTGTGTCTCAGCTACCTTACCTGCGATCCCCTCTCTGCCTCAGTTCAACTCTTTTGTGACCCCATGGACTGTAGCCCATCAGGCTGCTCTGTCTATGAGGTTTCCCAGGCAAGAATACTGTCATGAGTTGCCAGTCCCTTCTCCAGGGGATCTTCTGGACCTAGGAATCAAACTTGCATCTCCTGCTTGGCAGACAGATTCTTAAACAAATTATGGAAATTAATAATGATGTGTGCATGTCAAGTGCTTTGACGCTCCTGTTTCCTTTACTTCATTTCTTGCGGCTACTGGAAAAAATTTTAATTACAATGTGGCTTGCACTTGTGGTTCGTGTTATATTTGCATTATATAGCACTGGCCTAACATATAACACACCCTTTCACGAATACTGGTATTTTCCTTTAACCAATGAGCAAACCAGCTCAGGTTGAGTGGCTCCGGCCAATGACACCAGCTGCAGAAGCCAGAATTCATGAGTGATCCTGGCTGGACAGTCTGCTGCTTGATGAAACTCCTAAAACAGAGCTATATTGTTGTGACACGATCTTACGCAGAGTGTTTAGTGCCAGCAGGACCGAAGCACATTTGGAGTCTGGGGGAAATTAAATAAAGCCTGTGACTCAGTGATAAAGAGGTTTTCCTGGCACTAGCCAAGAATGTTAAAGTGCAGGGTAGTTCTCAGTGAGTGGTGCTTAGGCAGGCTTCCGGGATACCTGCGTGAACTTGGATCAGTCCCTTCCCCACTCCGGTCCTTAGTTCTTCCGTCTGAAGAGAAGGGGCTGGATTAAATGTTCTCTGAGGTCCACCAGGGTCTCTGGTGCCTCTCAGCAGATTCTCACCTTCCCAGGGATTAAGAGTGAGCTTGTGAGCTATGTGCTGGGTCCTGGGGGAGGTAACACGTCTCTTGTGTCACCTGTGAGATGCGGAGAACAGTGTGGACTTGGAAGTGATGCTCTAAGGATTAATGAGAAAATGCAGGTGATGCACACAGCACATGCAGGGCACACAGGAAGCATAAATGCTAGCTTTTGTTATCGGTATAGCAGTAAGCAGGTCGACCAGCTGGCTGGGATAGTTCTGGGTCAGCAGATTCCGATTTGCAAACAGTATCTATCTTGGATCCTCCCCCTAAGTTGTCACCCTCTGAGGCTGAATTTGATCCAAGGCAGGATCACCTTGAACTTGGCTTTTGAAGGGTTTGTTACCACTGCAATTCAATTCCCTGATTGCACGGGTAACAGAAGCACCCAGGCACAGATTGGCAGGGGTCCAGAGGACGTTGGAGCAGAGGGAGACTCAGGTTCTTGTAAGAGGGCATCTTTGGAAATGTTTGGAGGAAGAAATGTTAGTTCTTAGTGTCGTTTCTGTCCTTTGGTGGTACAGCAGTCACATGTCACTTTTCCATCCTTTGGAGGACTGATGCAGATTCGTGACCATAAGCTTTCTTCACTGCTTTTTTTCCCACCGTGGGAGGACTCTGACTTCAGTTCTTCTCAACAGCTGTTTTCATTTTTTCATCCCTGAATTGTGGGTAAACAACCTCTGATAGTAGATAAAGGCTTTATCAGCTCAGCAGCTCACCTCCTACATACAGCCTCTTTCTCACGAGTACAAGTCTGTGTTAGGAGTAAGTTGGACTTGATTTTGTCTGCTGTTTGTTATCTTGAACTTAATTGGGAGGAATCTTGCGTTCAGTGTGTAGGCTCTCAGCTGTCTCTAGCGTTCCTCGGCCGCCATCTGCTGGGTAATCCTGGCATGACATAGTCTCCTCGGCTGGCGGACTAAGGAATGAAATGTCTTGCATTCAATCAAAAAATATACAGCAGGAACTGTGTACCAGGCGTAGTTCCGGGCACTTGGGATTCATTAGTGAACAAACAGACAAATACCTCTTTTCTTTTTAGCACTGAAAATATTCCACTATCTGGAATATTGGGTGGATTTTTGTTGTTCAGTCACAAAGTCGTGTCTGGAATGCTATTTATTCACTTACCTACTGAAGTGTATCGTGGTTGTTTCCAAGTTTTAGCAATCATGAATAAAACTGCTACAAACATCTCTGTGCAAGTCCTTCTGTGTACGTTGTCAGTGTTTGGGATTTGGGCCATTTCTATAGGTATGTAGTAGCATCTCAGTGTTTTAATTTGCATTTCTGAGGTGGTATATGATGTAGAATGTGGTCGCATACATTTTTTGCCATTTGTATATCTTCTTTGCTGAGATCTGTTCAGGTCTTTTGCCAATTTTTAAATCATATTGGTTGTTTTCTTATTGTTGAGTGTTAAGAGTTCTTTGTATATTTAAGATAACAGTCCTTTATCAAATGCATTTTTTTGCAAATATTTTCTCCTCGCTCTCTTGACATTACCTTATCAAGCAGAAGCTTTTAATTTCAAAGAAGACAAGCTTGTCAATTACTTCTTCATGGATGGTGCCTTTGGCATTGTATTTTAAAAAGTCATTGCCACATCCAAGGTCATCTGGGTTTTCTCCTATGTTGATTTGCTCTTCTTTTTCTAGTTTATAATATAGAAGCTTAAACGATTGATTTTTTAATATTTCTTCTTTTCTAATACATATATTCAGTGTTACAAATTTCCCTCTAAGCATGCTTTTTGCTGTATCCCGCAAATTTTGATAAATTGCATTTTCATTTCATTAAAATATATTTGAAAATGTCTCTTAAGATTTCGTATTTGACTCATGTGTTATTTACAAGTGTGTTGTTTAACCTCCAAGTGTTTGGGGATTTTCCGGCTTTCTGTCTGTTGTTAATTTCTAGTTTAACTCCCCTGTTGTCTGAAAGCTGATGTTGAATGATTTCCATTTCCTTTAAATTTGTTAAAGTGTGTTTTATGTCCCAGGATGTTGTCTATCTTGGTGAATGCTCCGTGTGAGCTTGAGAAAAATGCATATTCTGCTGTTATTGGATGAGCTTGCTTATAAATGTCAGTTATATGAGGTTGACTGAAGGTGCTGTTGACTTCGACTGTGTCCTTACTGCTTTTCTGCCTGCTGGATCTATTTTTGATAGAGAGGTGTTAAAGTCTCCATTATATTATTGGATTCTTCTTTTTCTCCTTATAGTTCTGTTTTTGCCTTATGTATTTTGATGCTCTGTTATTAGGCACATATGCATTAAGAATTGTTACATATTCTTAAAATGTTGACGCTTTTTATCATGATGTAATGCTTGTCTTTATTCCTGATAACTTTTCTTCCTCTGAAGCCTACTCTGTCTGAAATTAACATAGATAGTCCTTTCCTTTAGTTGATGTTAGCCCAGTATATTTTTCTCCATCCTTTTACGTTTAATCCATAAAAGTGAGTTTCTTGCAAACAACATATAGTTCAGTCCTTTTTTTTTTTAATTCATTCTGACAATCTCTGTCTTTTAGATTGAATATTTAGATCATTGATATGTAAAGAGATCATTGATATAATTGGATTAATATATAACACATATGTAGGCATTCCCTGGTGTCTCAGTGGCAAAGAATCCACCTGCCAATGCAGGAGACACATGGTCAGGTTCAATCCCTGGGTGAGGAAGATCCCTTGGAGAAGGAAATGGCAACCCACTCCAGTATTCTTGCTTGGAAAATCCTATGGACAGAGGAGCTTGGTGGGCTATAGTCCATGGGGTCGCAAAAGAGTCGAACACGACTTAGTGACTGAACAACAACAAATATCATACATGTTACTGTTTTCTATTTGTTGTCCTTGTTCTTTGTTTCTGTTTTTGTCTTCACAATTTTTCTGCCTTCTGTGGCTTTAATTGAATATTTTTTATAATTTCCCTTTCTCCTTTCTTAATGTATCAATTATATTTCTTTAAAAAAAATTCTTTTTAATGCTTGCCCTTGAATTTGCAATATAGATTTACAACTGCTTCAAGTCCTCTGCTTTCAAACTCCATTTTACAGGCAGTGCAAGTACCTTATAATAGCAAGAAAAATAACACATGATAACAAAAACAACATAACAAGTCTCGACTCCTCCCTCTCATTCCTTATGTCATTAGTATCATTCAGTGCGCTTATATGTAAGCACGTGAGTGTATGTGTATTAGATTGTATATCCTTATATTTATAATGTAATACATTGTAGCTATTATTTTGGACAAGCTACATTTATAAGATCCATTAAGAATAACAAAAATAACTTTTTTATTTTACTTCCCCTTATTCCTTCTCCAGTACTCTCCCTTTCTTCATATAGAGCTGAGTTTCTGATCAATATAATTTTTCTTCTCTCTGAAGAACTTTTGACATTTCTTGACGGTCAGGTCTACTAGTAACAAATTCCCTCCATTTTTGTTTACCTGAGGAAGTTTTTATTTCTCCCTTAGCTTTGAAGGATAATTCTAGGGTATAGGATTCTAGATTGGTGGGTAACATTCTCTCAACACTTTAAAACACGCTGCTCTGTCTTCTTCCTTCTTGCATGTTTTTTGAGAAGTTGGAATTTAATTCTTGTCTTTGCTTCTCTATAAATAAAGTGCCCCCCACCACTTCTTTCAAGAATTTTTTCCATGTCTTTGATTTCCTGGAGTTTGAAAATGATGTGTACTCTGTGTAGTTTTTTTTTCATTTGTTTGGGCATTTACCCTGCTTGATGTTCTCTGAGCTTCCTGCGGTTTGGTGTCTGACATTAATTTCAAGAAATTCCTAGTCATTATGACTTCAAATATTGTTCCTGTTTCTTTCTCCTTTCCATCTCCTCTGGTATTTCCATTACATTTATGTTACACCTTTTCTAGTTGTCTCACAGCTCTTGGATATTCTGTTGCACTTTTTCTAGTCTTTTTTTTCTCTTTGCTTTTCAGTTTTGGAAGTTTCTGTTGAGATACTCTCAAATTCAAAGATTCTATCCTCAGTCATGTCCAGCCTATTAATGAGCCTATCAAAGGTATTCTTCATGACTATTACAACGTTTTTGATCTCCAGCTTTTCTTTTTGACTCTTTCTTAGAAGTTTCCCACTTGTACGACCCATCTTTCTTATACGTTGGTTACTTTTTCTGTTAGAGTCCTTAGCATATGAATGATAATTTTTAAAAATTCCTGGTCTGATCATTAAACATTCCTGCCATATCTGACTCAGATTCTGATGCTTGTTCAGTTTCTTCAAACTGTGCTTTTGGACTTTTGGTATGCCTTGTAATTTTTTTTTTTAAGCCAGACATCATGTACTAAGTAAAAGGGACTGCCTTAAAGAGGCATTTAGCAATGTATTGGTAAGACATGCAGGGAGGGAAGCGTTCTTTAGTCCCATGGTTAGGTCTCAGACTTTTGGTGAGTCCACGCCCCTGGTCTGTGAACTTCACCAACACATCTGTTTCTCTGCCTCAACTTTGGTGGGACAGGATGCCTAGAGAACGCTGAAGTTAGTATTTTCCTTCCTCCACATGGAAGGCTAAAACAAGCTGGAACTGAATATTTCTCCCCACCTAGGGCAGTTTGGTTCTGATAAAACCCCAGCAGGTTAGCCTCCAGTAATTAGTTTTGCTTGAGGACAGGCTTGTTAAGAACAGAATTCTCCCGCACATTTCAAAGTGGATCCTTTTTCTATCCCCTGCTGGAAGCACAGGGGATTTTTCTCCATTATCCACTGGTGGAACCTCTGAAGAGAAGACTCACAAAAACATAGGGACCCCCGTGTCTGTGAATTAAACTGATGGAGAGTTTAATTCACAGACTTGTCCGCACTGAGCCTCCAACTATTTGTCAATTACAATTCAGGTTTTCCTACCGCTGCACTGATTTCTGCAGAGGTTTCTGGTCTGTTAACTTGTGATTTTCTGTATCCTCCTGTTTGTTTCTCCAACTTTTGGAGCAGAAATTTGCCTCATTTCTCTGATAAATATAAGATTTGTTAATATTTCAGTTTATTTAGCTTTTTATTTATTACGATGCAGTGGTGACTGCTAAGTTCTATAGATGGCAGACTGGAAACTGAAAGTCTCTAGGTTTTCTTTTTTTGTACTGTTTTTGTCTGGTTTGGGTACAACAGGGTAATACTAGCTTTATAAAATGAGTTGGAAACTGTTCTCTCTTCTATGTTCTGGAAAAGATGATGTAAATTTTATGTTAGTTCTTTTAAGTGTTTGGAAGAATTCTCCAGCATAGAACTGAAGGTTTCTTTTTCAGAAGCTTTTAAAGTTACAAGCTCAATTTCTTTAATGGTTTTAGGGCTATTCCAATTATTAACTTTATCTTGGTTGAGTTTTGGTAGTTTGTGGTGTTTGAGGAATTGATCCACTTCTTTTAAGTTGTTGGATTTATGAAACATAAATTTGCTCAATGTATTTGCTTATTACCTTTTTAATGGCTGCAGGATTCGTAGTGACCCTTGTCTCATTTCTGATATTCACCATCTATGTCTTCTTTTTATCTATGTCAGTCTTGCCATGTGTTTATGAATTTTATTGATGTCTTTATTTTTCTCTATTTTTTTCCTTTTTAAATTTCAATGATTTCTGCTCCAACCTTTAATATTTCCTTCTGCTTCCTTTGGGTCTAATTTTGCTCTTTTCCTAGATTCATGAAGTGAGAACATAGATTTTTGATTTGAGATGCTTCTTCTTTTCTAAAGTGGTAAGCATTTCATGTTATATATTTCCCTTTCAGTTCCACTTTTGCTGTACCTCACATATATTGATGTTGTATCTTAATTTTCATTTAAATTCTATGTAATTGTTTATTTCCTTTGAATTTCCTCTCTGCCTCATGGGTTGTTTTGAAGTGTGCTACTTAATTTCCAAATATTTGGTGACTTTCCTGTTTTATTTCTGCTCCTTAGATTTTAATAATTCTCTCTGGTAATATTTTCTCTCCAGGAGAACAGACTTTTCCCATTTATCCTACCAGTATATCATTAATTCTGAGAACAGGACAATAGTTTGTGCTCAATAAATGAGGATGAATGAATGATCTAAATATGTAATTTAAAAATCAGTAAAGAGAAAGCTGAAAGTCAGAGAAGGGAGCGGAGAAGGCAATGGCACCCCATTCCAGTACTCTTGCCTGGAAAATCTCGTGGATGGAGGAGCCTGGTAGGCTGCAGTCCATGGGGTCGCTAAGAGTCGGACACGACTGAGCGACTTCACTTTCACTTTTCACTTTCATGCATTGGAGAAGGAAATGGCAACCCACTCCAGTGTTCTTGCCTGGAAAGTCCCAGGGACGGAGGAGCCTGGTGGGCTGCCATCTATGAGGTCGCACAGAGTCGGACACGACTGAAGTGACTTAGCAGCAGAGAAGGGAGAGAGAGGCATCAGAACATTTCAATGATGATTAGTGCTGAGTGGGGAAATATGGATGCCTTTTTCTGGTTTGTTTTCAGATTTTTCCAAATTCTCTCTGATGAGCATGTACTACTTTTATAATCAGATAAAGGGATTATAGAAGTGGAAGCTGCTCTTTCTGAGGATTCTCACTCCCTCTCTGGCAGGTCAAATCAGACTCTGAATTACTGAAAAAGCTGAAGATGAGAGGCAGAACCACAAAAAGACCCTGTAGAAGGTCCTAGAGCTGAACTGACTCCAGCCCCCCAGGGAGACAGGTAAGGACCCTGCCAACCATCCCAGTTTCCCAGGTGGCTCAGTGGTAAAGAATCCACCTGCAATGCAGGAGATGCGGGTTTGATCCTTGGGTTGGGAAGATCCCCTGGAGAAGGGAATGGCAACCCACTCTAGTATTCTTGCCTGGGAAATCCCATGGACAGAGAACCCTAGTGGGCTATAGTTCAAGGGATCAAAAGAGTCGGACACGACTTAGTGGTTAAACAACAAACAACAAGCCGTCCACTTCCATAACCTTCAGAGACTGCTGCTACAGGAACTTTATCATGACCATTTTGAGTCACAAGGGTCAATTTCACACTTCTTTTCTCACCCCCGCCCCCAAAGGTCCCTAGAGATCTTGTGAATTAATGTTCATCCCAAAAGATCTGGTTTGCCATTAGAAATGAAACATCAGTTCACTAAGTCCAGCCTTCAAAATTCCTTTGACAGTTTGTTTTGAGGAAGCAGTATTGGCTTTTGCTTCCAGGGTTCATGGTGTGCAAAAGATTACAAAGAGTAAGAGGGAAAAGAGAGGAGACACTGTCTTCTTAAATATAATTGTCTTTGACACCTTTGGTCACAGCCTCCTCGTGTTTTTTGAAGGCAATTTCTTTGAGAAGCTGAGCAGACAAGATGATTTGATGGTAACCCCGGGTGCCCATGGTCATCACCCAAACAGTTCTCAGGTGTGGACAATTTCTGAAGATGAGTGACTACGCTTTTCTACTTATGAAAACAATCCTGAGAACTTGGTTTAAATTTATTTTATATATTTTCATTCAACAAAGACATTGCCTAGACCTGGAAACTTTTTTCACCCTTTCCTAATTTTGAAGTGAAGCAACTTGCTATAAGGTCAGGAATTACCTGGGGGCCCAGGATTAGGCAAGTATATAACCTGATGCCTGGGGATGGTAGAGGGTACCATTCCTGGAGGATGCTCCCCACACAGTGGGAGGGGATTGTGGCAGCAGCTACATTCTCCCTGGAGCTAAGCCAAAGAAGGCATCATAGTCAACAAGCATATCCGTATCGATTTGTCAGAGTCTTAAAAAATAGCCAAGGCCATGAGAATCTAGAACACAATGGCATAACCTGATGGAGTTATGGGGGAGAACAAGAAACCACAGCCCAGTAACAGTTCATATCAAATAACACAGGCAATTTCTGTGTTGAAATGAGCCAGAGATAGAATATTGCGATATAAACCAGTCAGTCCATTTTAAAAATCATTTGATTTCCATAATTTATGGGCACCTGCTTTGACTTTTTTTTATAGTTTCTGATTTTGTTGCTGTTGCTGACTTGACCAGTTTGAATTGCATATGTCAAAAGGCATAGATCTATTTAGTCATTTGATTTTTATTGACACTTACTGTTCAGTTAAATTCAAAACATCAATTGTTCCTCCAGGACTGTCCAATGGAGACCACCCTTGCCCAATGTGGAGACTGTTTGCAAAACAATTCAGGCTCACTGCTTTCTGAGTGTGTAAGGGTTCTTCTTCCCCATATGTAAGCTTAGATGTGGTCATGAGTTTTGCTTTGGCCAATGAAACATGTGCAAAAGTGACACTTTTGCAGCCTTAAGAAGGAATTAGTTGGGGTCTAGGATGAATGTAAGGATGCCTCCTGTGCTGGTATCACCTCTTGGCCCTTCTGCCCTTCTCCTCTTGCTCTCAGCCTGGCCACACTGACCTGTTTGTACCACCTGACTAGGTTCCTTCCACCATGGCTCCTGGTCGGGCTGAGACAACAGGGGGGACAGGGTGAGAGCTCAGAAGAAGACTGGAAGCAGGGGGGACAGTGAAACTGAAATGGGTGTGCCTCTGACTGCCTTCTCACGGGTTTGCTCCAACTGGCTGCACCCCTGGGCTGAAATCTCAGCTCTCTCCATGACCCTCTCCACTTGACAGTCTGCTTGCAGTTTCCGTAGCACTCTCTTCGCTCTCTCCTTCAGGTCCAAGTGTAGTAAGAGACCCACAGTCAGGGATTAGCCTCAGCATCCTCCACTGCCCCCCTTGGTTTCTCTGTACCCCACCCACATCTTTGTAAATAGTCTTTTTTTAAAGGAGACTCTAAATTTTCCAATTTGAGCATGCCATCTATCTCCTGATAGACCCCCAAACTAACTGACTTGCTTGAGGGAGTCAGCAGTAGAATAGAAATGATCGTGCTCTGTCTTTTTATAGGATCAGTTGGTAAAAGAGGCAGGATGCTTTAAAATGATCAATCCTCCACTAAGAAATGAATTTTTAAATGACTTTGCTTCTCCCACCCAAACTGGAAGAGTCCACTCCAAAGTACAAAAGGATTGCAGGCAAAGCACTGGCCTCTTTGCACCCAGGAGGAGTGAGCGGGCCCCGCAGAGCCTCTGTCTCACAGAGCCTTTTGCAAATGCAGGGGCCACAGGACACTACCAGGATGTCACGTCACCCCCAAGGAGCTGTCTGGTTCAAGGGAGAATTCCAACCACTGTTTTCAACTTGAGCCTGAGGACAGAAGCACGATTTCTAGCTGCTCATGGAAAATTTCAGACCTTTCTTTTGGGTTCCCGTATGTAGCATAGAGGGCTTTCCTGGTGGCTCAGACAATAAAGAATCTGCCTACAATGCAAGAGATGAGGGTTCGATCCATCCCTGGGTTGGGAAGATCCCCTGGAGAAGGCAATGACCACCCACTCCAGTATTCTTGCCTGGAGAATCCCATGCACAGAGGAGCCTGGTGGGCTGCGGTCCATGGGGTCACAAAGAGTTGGACACGACTGAGTGACTGGCACCAACTAACTAACTATGTAGCATAGGGCTGCTTGGGAAAGAGATACCACTGTTTTGCCATAACCCTACCCACTGGGAATTGTCCTTGTCCTGCCCTGGGATTCCTGTGTCAGATTCACAGAATGTATTCATTTGCTGGTTGGTGGGTTGGTTTTCCACGTGGAAACTAAAGGAGCCTTTACAAGAGTTGGGCTTGGGAGAGTTCTGGGTTCTGTTTTCTATTCCCCAACCCGCGTCGGCCCTGGCTCCTTCGCCGTCCCCAGCTCTGAAAGGGGCAGCCAGGAGCAGCCTGGTACCTGGAGCCTCAGCATTTCCCAAAGCAGCCAGAATGAGCAGGTGCTGGACTGCAGGTGCTGGGGCTGGACCCGGGGGATGGGTCCACTCAGGCATGCTAGGGTATGAAGTTAGAGGAAGTGCAGACAGCAGCTTGGAAGATTTAGGAGTTCTTGGGCTGTACTGGGTTT
The DNA here is from genome assembly GCA_024291935.2 of Okapia johnstoni. Lineage (NCBI taxonomy): Eukaryota > Metazoa > Chordata > Mammalia > Artiodactyla > Giraffidae > Okapia > Okapia johnstoni. Next base: position 74,907,756 of record CM044318.1, on the reverse strand, counting down.
TATTGTGTTGTCATTGACATATGTTTGTGTTCTTTCCTGAGCAGGTTAAGGCGTGGGGAGAGTGCAGGGAGGGTGTTCTTGGGTGCTAGGTCTGCACAGCTGGGCAGATGCGGAAAGATGTGGAGGAGGGGGAGCGGAGATTGTCTGGGTGTCTGTGCATCCCATTTTCTCCTTAAGTGCCAGAGGATGCATGCCAGGGCCTGGGGTGGTACCACAGAGGGGTGCTTAAAACTCACAGCAGTACCGCTTGCATTAACAGCTCCCTTGAATTAAAAACATGCTTTTCCAGGAAACAAAGACTGATTCCATCTGCAAACAGCAGAGGTTTCTCATTACCATCGTGGGGAGAGGCTGGACTGTTGAGAAGAATGAGAGTCTCAGGAAAGGAGCAGGGCGATCCCGTGGCCAGAAGGCACAAGTGTGAGTGCACGCCCTGGGGGCTTCGTCCATTTGGTCGGACCCCGGGAGCACTTTCTGGAGTGGGGGAGAAACAGTGACTCTTATGCCACTGGCTTCTCTTCCAGAGGTGACTGAACCGTGGCTTCCCTGTAGCAGTTGCCCTCGAGCAGCGCGCTCGTGTTTTAATGCACACACAACCCCTGCAGATCTTGTTGAAATGCACGATCTGAGATCTGATTCCGTAGGTCTGGCCTGCGCGTTTGCACTTCTAACAAGCTCCTAGCTGAGGGCGATTTGCTGGTCCACGGAACCCTCTGAGAATAAGGAACGAGGCATGGGAGGGTGTGCCTTGGCTCAGAACCACTTCCCCTTGCCTCCGAACGGCTCTAAAATGATAGCGGGTGTAGACGATACAATTCGACGGCCTGGGAAGGTTGGTGAAGTGACCCAAACCTTGGCCTGGTGACTGAAGGGCTGCACCAGGAGCTCCTGCAGATTCCCCTGCTCCCTCCCCTAAGAGTGAGCCATGTGTGAGGGCAGGTTGGGGTCAGCCATCCCCAGGAAAAGAGACTGGTCACCAGGCACAAGCGTGTAGGGAACGTATCTTCATGAATTCACCGCATCCCTAGACCTTATTTCCGTTGTTCAGTCGCTCAGTCATGTCCAACTCTGCAACCCCATGGACTGCAGCCCACTAGGCTCCTCTGTCCATGAGATTCCCCAGGCAAGAATACCGGAGACGGTTGCCATTTCCTCCTCCAGGGGATCTTCCCAACCCAAGGATCAAATCTGTGTCTTCTGTGCCTCCTGCATTGCCCACTAACAGTGGCTCAACAGTGAAGAATCTCTGGACTTATGGGCTCCCAAACTCCACCCCCCACCCACTAACACACTCAATCATTTCTTCAACAAACACTGAGTGAGCACCTGTTATCCCAGGCCTGGCGCCCAGCACTGGGGGTCCAGATGAAGAAGCAGAATTTGCCCTCATGAAGTTTACTGCACAGCCAGCCCCTGGGAAGGGATCTTTTTCTCAAGGGCAGATGACTGATGTATGAAAAATAAAACTGATATGCTTATTTACTGGAGCTTCCCAGGTGGCGCTAGTGGTAAAGAACCCACTTGCCAATGCAAGAGGTGTAAGAGATACCAGTTCCATCCCTGGGTAGGGAAGATCCCCTGGAGAAAGGCTTGGCAACCCACTCTAGTATTCTTGCCTGGAGAATCCCATGGACAGAGGAGCCTGGTGGGCTGTAGTCCATAAGGTCATAATGAGTCAGACACGACTAAAGCTATTTAGCACACACACACACTTATTTATTATAATATTTATAATTATGATGATAATAGCTTACGTTTTTAAAAAAGCATGGGATATACTTGCCATGGTGCTAAACACTTTACATGGATCATCTCATTCATCTTCACAGCAGCCTATGTGGCAGGTACTATTATTAAATCCACCTCAAAGATGAGGAAACTGAAGCTCAGAGAGGTTAGGAAACTTTCCAAAGGACACCAGCTAGTGAGGAGAGGAGCTGGGATTCATGCCTAGGCAGGCCAACGCCAGTCCAGGCTCTGAGCCTCTATCCCCATGGGCTGGGTCGGCACTTCTGCTCATGGGCACATCCCCTCCCTGCGGGGAGAGTCCCTGGGAAGTCCAGTGACAGTCAGTGGCTGAGCAAGCTCAAAATGCAATGAGTGGAGCATTGGTTGATGGGGATGATATTAACCACAGAGGCATCGCACTGTAAAACTTGACGCTTCTGATGTACCCATCTCCCTGAATGGACAGACCTTCAGCACAGACCACCCAAGTTCCTGGCCCAGGGGCCCTCTTCTTCCCCTGGGGAAAGGCAAGAACACACTACTTGGCTTTGCAAAGGCTTGCTGTCTCTTGCCTCTGTCTGCTTAGCTGTACACACACATACACACACTCACACATGATCATACACAACCACAGGTTCATACAGCCACACAAATGCTTGCACTCGGGCATCCACATACATACAACCACACACAACAGTACACATACACACATACGTTCATACTAACACACACACACGCTTCTGAGGACCACATCCTCCTTTGGATATGTTAATACTATGAATCAGGTAAAACAAAGTTCTTTACTCCTCTCTGCTCTGAACTATTATATTTATTTCATAGTGTAACTCTCAGAAGACTACCTTGTTTCTCTGAACCCAAGTTCCATTGGAGCTCCTCACTTGGTCCAGGATTTCTTTCCACTTTTAAAGCCCCCATGTTATGTGGCCCCTTCCCTTGACACCCAGTATCAGATAAGAGAAGTCTAAAATGGTCTGGAGTGTTGCTGGTTGTTTGTTTTAAACATGTACTCTCAATAGCTTCATCAGTACCATCTTTCTAGATTCATATATATGCGATAATACACAATATTTGCTTTTTCTCTTTCTGACTTACTTCACTCTGTAGAATAGGCTCTAGGTTCATTCACCTCATTAGAACTGACTCAAATGTGTCCCTTTTATGGCTGAGTAATATTACATTGTATATATATAATATTATATTGTATATATGTACCACAGCCTCTTTATCCTTTCTTCTGTTGATAGACATCTAGGTTGCTTCCATATTCTAAAAGTGAAAGTGAAAGTTGCTCAGTCATGTCCAACTCTTTGAAACATCATGGACTATACTGTCCATGGAATTCTCCAGGCCAGAATACTGGAGTGGGTAGCCATTCCCTTCTCCAGGGGATCTTCCCAACCCAGAGATCAAACCCAGGTCTCCCACATTGCAGGTGGATTCTTTACCAGCTAAGCCACTAGGGAAGCCCAAGAATACTGGAGTGGGTAGGCTATCCCTTTTCCAATGGCTCTTCCTGACCCAGGAATTGAACCGGGGTCTCCTGCATTACAGGCGGATTCTTTACCAGCTGAGCTACCAGGGAAGCCTTTCCATGTCCTAGCTATTATAAATAGTGCTACACTGAACAGTGGGGTACATATGTCTTTTTCAGTTACGGTTTTCTCAGATTATATGACCAGTAGTGGGATTGTTGGGTCATATGGTAGTTTTATTCCTAGTTTTTTAAGTAATCTCCATACACCAATGGAGATGCAACCATAGAGAACCGACTTGCAGACATAGGAGGGGAAGGAGAGGGTGGGACAAATGGAGAGAGTAGCAAGGAAACATATACGTTACCATATGTAAAATAGATAGCCAGTGGGAATTGCTGTATGACTCACGGAGCTCAAACCAGTGCTCTGTGACATCCTAGAGGGGTGGGATGGGGTGGGAGGTGGGAGGGAGGTTCAGGAGGGAGGGGACATATGTTCACCTATGGCTGATTCATGTTGATATGTGGCAGAAACCAACACAATATTGTAAAGCAATTATGTGTACTTCAATTAAAAACACATAATTTTTTTTTAAATTTTACAACAAATCAGCAATTAACTGGGTGCTTCCAGGGGTCTTGCAGGCTTTGTTTCATTTGTGATCCTCCCCTCCCCTCATGCCAGAGGTCCCATTATTTCCATTTTACAGACAAGAACCCTGCAGCTCTGAAGGATAAATGTGGCCACGGTCTGAATAATTGCTACTCGGTGTCCAAAGCACTCCCACTGGAGCCCGCCACTCTGCCTTGTGAACTTGGGACTGACTTTTCAAAGTAACACAGGCAGCGGTAAGGGCAGAACAGTATCTGAGCTGCTTCTTGAAGGACTCAGAGAATCCACAGCAGGCAAAACAGAATGGAAAGGAACTCCTGGAGCGGGATCACATATGCAAAACCACCTGGGTATAAATGAGTACACAAGGAGTACATCCTTGGCTTCATTCTGGAAGTTAAGAGGACTTTGGGGTAGTGATGGCAGATGCAGCTAGAGGCAGGAGCAAGATTATAAAGAACTTTGAGTGGCAACCTAAAAAGGGCAACTTCTGGAAGCAATAGCGAGCCATTGAAGGTTGTTAAGTGGAAAGAGAAAGAGCATCTAAAAGATCACAGGGCAGTAGGGGCAGTAGAAATGAGCCATGTTGTCAGTGCCCTGGAGGATGGAGGAGAAGAGCCAGGGTGGGATGAGCTCAGAAGGTTCCTGGAGGCAGGGGTTTCTGGTGGATGGGAGAATCCATCTAGATCCAGTGCCCCAGGGAAGGCAGCATGCTGAGAAGGAAAAGCCATTTGTCTCATTAAGCCATGAACAGAGAATATCACACCTGGAGCCTTTTAGACTCAGCCCAGATTTCCCCCATAGCCACCTCAGCACAGGAACTAAAAAAGAAACAGCTAAGAAAGTGTTGAGTTTATTAAAACAGCTGAGTTCCTGTCTCTCTCCAGCTCTCTAGCTCCGACTTTCCTGCTATTTTTAGATGTTCCAGAAATCTCTGCCCAGACATTCCCCACACCCCCCTGAAGGCTGAACACATTTTCTGCCTCACCAGCCATGGCCAACCCCACTCAGCCTCCTGTCCAACCCCAAGGCCCAGTTTCCAGTGGGAGTCTGGGGGACTCCAAGAGTCACAGTCCCCTCTTCTCCCTGAGTCTAGATTCCACAGAGAACCACCCAGAACTTGGTGGTGTTCTCTTCTTAAAGAAAAGAAAGTCTAAATTCATTCTTTGGTTGGGTTTTTCACCATGACTGGTTTTCATTAGCTTTTCAAGTGGAAAATACACCCCCTCTCAAGTGGAAAGTTGCCACTTGTGTGCAGAGAGTCATTGTTCATTTAATATTTTTTATACTGAATGGCCCAAGCCCCAGTCTGCTGGAGCTCTGGCCAGGACCCTGAAGGAGTGTGCTTTACAAACCTTCCTGGCAAGCAGTGTTTGAAGAGCCAGTGGCCACTTCCCTCTTGTTAAATCTTGAGGATTGAGGAAACCTAGGGAACTTGAATGGTCAGCTCTCAACTGCCCAGCCCCATTTGCAGAGCCTGGACCCCCTCTCAGCCTCTTCCTTCCAGTCCAAGTCCTGGTTCACCTGATGAAGAAGCTTCCCAAAGCCACATCTGCCTCCTCGCCTTCCTCACACTGGAGCTGATAAGGGGTAGAGCAAAGAGAAAACTAAATCCGGAAAGAAATCCAGCTGATAAAACTCCAAGTCCCACTGCTTTGTGAAACCAGAGGAGGCTACATGGCACAGCTCTCCCCCTAAAGGGCCAACTCTGGAAGAGCTGAGACCAAGAGCGGTCTGTGCTCCCAGGCCAGCCCCAGGACATTAAGCAGCAGGTCAAGACAGGTTATATGAGGAGAGACAAGCAAGAAGTAGACACAGGAAGTAGAGACTGAGAAAGAAAATGGGGAGACAGGAAACGCAGAGATAGAGCTCAGGGCTTCCCTGCAGGAGATGCGAGAGATGTGGGTTCGATCCTATGATTGGGAAGATCCTCTGGGGGAGGAAATGGCAACCCACTCCAGTATTCTTGCCTGGAGAATCCCATGGACAGAGGAGCCTGGCAGGCTACAGTACATGGGGTTGTAAAGAGTCAGACATGACTGAGCATGCGTGTGCGTGCACGTGCACGCGCACACACATGCACAGAGGAAGTGGAGAGACAGGAAGAAAAGGGAAAGAGAAATGAGCAGCAGGGGCCGATGTTACTCGGGATTCCTTCGCCAGCTGAATTCTCCATGCAACAGGATGAGGAAAATTTAAGTCTCTACCAGGAAAATTCAAGCCTGGAGATAATTTAAGCTTTCCTGGGGCTCTGCCAGCCATCTCCAGGGTTTTGTCAAATTTTCCACCTACTCTGTTTGCATAAGGAAACTCAGCTTCCATCTTAGAAACCCCATCTTCAACACTGTCCTTTTTCAACTCTTGGTTATTCAGGAGGGTTTGTGGATGACGATGCATAGGGTAAGGGGTTTAAAAAGACTGGCTGGAGCTATACCCCTCCTCCCCCGCCCCCACTCATCTACCCACATTCACACACTCTTGTGCAAAAGGCAATACTTGGGGGTGGCCCCTTAGAGAATCAAGTACTGTGTTGTCCTGCCTTGTGCCCCAGGGAAATAGCAGGTATTCACAAAATCCCAGGACACCCCTCCACCTCACTGCTTGGAATGATAGCACCTGCTCAGAGTAATTCAGGATTTTTTCCTACTTCATTGTGCAAATATAGAACGAAATCACACAATATAAAAAGTATTATGTGGTTGGGTCTTTTCCAATGAGTTAGCTCTTCACATCAGGTGGCCAAAGTATTGAAGCTTCAGCCTCAGCATCAGTCCCTCTAATGAATATTCAGGATTGATTTCCTTTAGGATTGACTAGTTTGATCTCCTTGCTGTCCAAGGGATTCTCAAGAGTCTTTTCCAACACCACAGTTCAAAAGCATCAATTCTTTGGCACTCAGCTTTCTTTATAGTCCAACTCTCACATCTATACATGACTCCTGGAAAAACCATAGCTTTGACTATACAGACCTTTGTCGGCAAAGTAATATCCCTGCTTTTTAATATGCTGTCTGGGTTTGTCATAGCTTTTCTTCCAAGGAGCAAGGGTCCTTTAATTTGGTAGTTGCAGTCACCATCTGGAGTGATTTTGGAGCCCCCCAAAATAAAGTCTCTCACTGTTTCCATTGTCTCCCCATCTATTTGCCATGAAGTGATGGGACTGGATGCCATGATCTTTGTTTTTTGAAAGTTGCATTTTAAGCCAGCTTTTTCACTCTCCTCTTTCATTTTCATCAAGAGGCTCTTTAGTCTTCTTCGCTTTCTGCCATAAGGGTGGTGTCATCTGCATATCTGAGGTTATTGATGTTTCTCCCAGCAATCTTGATTCCAAGTTGTTCTTCTTTCAGTCCAGCATTTTGCATGATGTACTCTGCATATAAGTTAAATAAGCAAGGTGACAATATACAGCCTTGACATACTCCTTTTCCTATTTGGAACCAGTCTGTTGTTCCATGTCCAGTTCTAACTGTTACTTCTTGACCTGCACACAGATTTCTCAGGAGGCAGGTAAGATGGTCTGGTACCCCATCTCTTGAAGAATTTTCCACAGTTTGTTGTGATCCACACAGTCAAAGGCTTTAGCATAGTCAATGAAGCAGAAGTAGATTTATATAGGTATATATATTTTTAAGTTCATGGTCTTTCCCTCTCTCCTTTTAATCCTAATTGTCTGAGGATTACTATTTTGATATGTACACTAATTTTTTTTAAATGCTTATAAAAACACATTGACATGCTGGTTTTTTTCCCCAGATGAAATGGGGAAACATAGTATTCCTAAACTTGCTTTGTTAAAAAAGAAAATGTAGCAGTATGTCCAGGTATTGTTCCAGCTCATGAGACGGATCTGGGTCATTCTTCTTTAACAGCTCTGTTGCATCCCTTTGTGAGGATGTACCATTGTCTTCTTAGTCCTTTCAGGCCATCATAACAGAAATATCACAGTCCAGGTGGCTTATAAACAATAGGAATTTATTCCTAACAGTCTGGAGGCTGGAAGGTCCAAGGTCAAGATACTGGCAGGTTCAGTGATTGGTGAGGACCTGCTTCCTGTTTCTTTGGAGAAGGCGATGGTAACCCACTCCGGTACTCTTGCCTGGAAAATCCCATGGATGGAGGAGCCTGGTAGGCTGCAGTCCTTGGGGTTGCTAAGAGTTGGACACAACTGAGCAGCTTCACTTTCACTTTTCACTTTCATGTATGGGAGAAGGAAATGGCAATGCACTCCCGTGTTCTTGCCTGGAGAATCCCAGGGACAGGGGAGCCTGGTGGGCTGCTGTCTATGGGGTCGCACAGAGTCAGACACGACTGAAGCGACTTAGCAGCAGCAGCAGCTTCCTGTTTCAGAGATGGCCTTCTCACTGTGTCCTCATATGGCAGAAGAGAGGAGGGAGCTCCACGGGGTCTCTTTATAAGAGCACTAATCCCACTCATGAGGGCCCCACTGTCATGACCAAACACCCTCCAAAAGCCCCATCTCCAATTGCCATCATGTTGAGGGTTAATTTTCAACACATGAATTTGAGGACATAAACATTCAGTCTACAGTAACCATGATTTTAATAACCAGTCTTCTGTTGATGGACATTCAAGTTGTTTCCAGGTTGGGTTTTGTTGTTGTTGGGGGCTTTGTTTTTATTTTGTGATTATTATACATGATCCTCTAATAATTACTGTGCATCTCTCCTGACATTCTGGGGTATGGATGTTGTAGGGAGGGGTCCTGATTGCTGAGTCAGAGGAAGTATGTGTTTAAATTGTACTAGACACCGCCTGATCACTTCTTAAGAAGATCTTGCAATTCTCACTCAGAATAATCTTCAACTCCAAAACCAGAGGGTGATAATTTCTCAAGGAGAGCTTTTTTTAAAATGTCATGTCACTTTTAGAGAAAACGTGAAATTACTTTATAAACATCTAAGTGTTTACAGATCAGATACCAGTTGATGATGACTTGCTCCTTAAATTCTAAGTAATAATGTTTCCAATCTCCATTCTACAGATCTTCCCAGGTCAGTGCCCTGCCATGTTTTCTGAGAGAAGGGTGAGGAGTTGCAGTTTTAGGGTCACCTCTGATTCCTCACTCTGGGCAGCCCTGAAATTCTGTTAATGATCCCACATGTGCTGTTCTTTCCTGTGCCACATTAATCCAGATTAAGCCCTTTTCTGTAACATACACACACACCCTCTTGCAGTGATTCCTGTGCATGCAGACCACTGAAACTTTAGGGGAACTGAAAGGATTTATACCTTAAGGTGTGCAATATTCAGTCACTCAGTTGTGTGCGACTCCGCGATCCCATGGACTGTAGCCCGCCAGGCTCCTCTGTTAACGGAATTTCCTAGGCAAGAATATTGGAGTGGGTTGCCATTTCCTTTTCAGGGGGTCTTCCCAACCCAGGGATCGAACCCATGTCTCTTGCGTCTCCTGCATCGGCAGGGGGATTCTTTACCACTAGTGCCAACTGGGAAGCCCACCTTAAGGTACACATAACTTAAAGTTCAGAGTTCAGTATGCCTGTTGCTAAAAATTCCCCTGAACATTTCTAAATTGGGGCTCTGATCTTTGGACTTTTATTTGATCTTTCCTTTTCTCTCCATATTTCTGTCCTCTCTCAGAAGAACAGTTGCCAAGAATAAATAAAATCCCTCCCTTTTCTTATACACTGAAATTCAATTCATTCCAGCCTCCGCTCCTAGATTTTTTGACAAGGGGACAGAAGGGTCTTTAGTATAATGGAGTTCACTCTCCTTAGGAAGGAGCCTGGGTTGTAAGTAGCAAAAAGTTTTCTCTCCTTTCCACACGAAAAGGTTCATTTCTTTATTCCATTCTCCACTCTGAACAGAGTGTCTTTGTTGTTGTCCAGTCACTCAGTCATGTCCAACTCTTTGTAACCCTATGGACTACAACTTTCCAACACACACACAGGAACTATTTAGGTTCAGCCAGGGAGGACAAGCCCACCTCAGCCTCTTGCTCCCCTTCACTCCCCTACTACCCAGTCCTCACTGGAACTCACTGGATCTTCTCTCCTGGGGGTGTGGGAATTGGCTTGAGTTGGCCATACAGCCTTCCAGATCTTTTGTTTCATCACTGGACCTTGGCTTTCAAAACTGAAAAGCCAAAAATTGAACTCTTGTTCTCTGCATTGTGTTACGTCAGTGATCCTCTCTTGGGGTGATGGTCCGACTGCCCCTGGGGAGGGGTACCAGAGGACAGGAGGAGCCAGAAGCAACCACTGTAGTGACTGCATCAGCTCTTATTCTCTTGGCAAAGATACCCTAGCCAGACAGCCAGCTTGTTTCTGAATACCTTGATAAGCTCTTGAATGGAGGCACCCCAAGGTGCATGCTCGAGGGGCAGGGAGCGGTCTCTGTCCTGCTAACCACCTGGCTTACCTCGAGAGGGGGTGAGTGCTGATGGTGGACCCAGGATTGCTCGGGATAATGATGAAGTTTTGGGAGACTGTACATTAAAAGAAAGAGGAAACATGAAGCAGGGAAGAGAAACTTCAGAGATGCCAAGGGCATTTCTCTGGGGTTCTGCTGTCAAGACACCCTGCTGCATCTTTCCTGGCTGCCACGGTAGTGTCCTCCCATCTCCCACTGCGTCCCCCGCCAGTGTACTCCCCACCTGCTCACACTGACCTTTCAGTTCAGCTCAGGTGCTCAGTCGTGTCCGACTCTTTGCGATCCCATGAACTGCAGCATACCAGGCTTCTCTGTCCATCACCAACTCCCAGAAATTGCTCAAACTCATGTCCATCGAGTCGGTGATACCATCCAACCATCTCATTCTCTGTCATCCCCTTCTCTTCCTGCCTTCAATCTTTCCCAGCATCAGGGTCTTTCCCAAGGAGTCAGTTCTTTGCATCAGGTGGCCGAAGTATTGGAATTTCAGCTCCAGCATCAGTCCTTCCCATGAATATTCTGGACTGATTTCCTTTAGGATTGACTAATTGGATCTCCTTGCAGTCCAGGGACCTTTATTAAATGCAAATCCAACTGTCCCTTTCTGCCTAAAACCTTCCATGGCTCCCCATTGCCTCCGAACAAAGCCCAACTTTCCAAGTACCATGAGACCCATCATGACGTGGCTTCTCCTCCTCTTTTCTCTCCACTCCTCACTGTCTACTCCTCACTTGGCAAATTGAGGTGCTGTCCCCTCCTCACCTCACAGCCACCCCCCCTTCCCGTACCAGACTCTCCCTCACCCTGGGCCTTCACACGACCAGAGACCTCCTGTGGAACTCCCTGTCATTCCCCTCCAGGAGCTTACTTCATCCTCACAACCACCCAGAGACGAAGGTGGTTTATCCTGGTTTTAGAGAGGAAGAGCCTAAGGCACAGAGCATTTAAGTCCTCAGAGCTTTAAAAGCAGAGGAAGTGAAAGTGGTAGTCGCTCATTTGTGTCTGACTCTTTGCAACCTCTTAGACTGTAGCCCACCAGGCTCCTCTGTCCATGGAATTCTCCAGGCAAGGGTGCTGGAGAGGGTTGCCATACCCTTCTCCAGGGGATCTTCCTGACCCAGGGATCGAACCCAGGTCTCCTGCACTGCAGGCAGATTCTTTACTTTCTGAGCTACCAGGGAAGCCTTATGTTACGTATATTTTACCACAATTAAAACAATTTTTTTAATCACATAAGAAAAATAGAGTTCATGGGGAAGATGGAGTTGGGACATAACACAAAAACTTGGTTGATTACACATTTTAAAAAACACTTCTGTACCAAACCAAACAGTAGCACAGTTTTATATGTGTTGAATGGTTAAAACAGACATAAATATGACAATAAACATGGTACTTCACCTTGAAGGAAAAAAACAGGAAAGATACAGAAAAAAGATTCTCAAACTTTTTAGTCTCAAGACCCCTTTAAAGAATTTTGAAGAATCCCATAGGGCTTATGCTCATGGGCTTTGTATCTATTGGTATTTACCATACTCAAAATTAAAGCTGAGAAATGTGCAGCAAACAAGAATACAGAAGTACACAGTCCATCAGGGTGATGACATCATCACACGTCACATAGCTTCCAGAAAACCCCACCACACACTCGTAAGAGAATGAAAAGGGAAAAGGCAAATAACAGCATAACAGTCTCTGATGAGAATAGTTTTGACCTTTTGGGTCTCCTGAAAGGATCCAGAGGATGCTCAAACGTTCCCAGAACATACTTTCTCTTAAATTTGGTTTTGGCTGTGCTGGGTCTTTGTTGCTGTGCTAAAGCTTTCTTGAGTTGCGGCTAGTCTTCATTGTGTGGCACAGGTTTCTTATTGCACTCACTTCTCTTATTGTGAAGCACAGGCTCTGTGGCACGCGGGCATCAATAGTTGCAGTGTGTAGGCTCAGTAATTGCACCTCCTGGACTCTAGAGCATGGGTTCAGTAGTTGTGGCACAGGGGTTTATCCCACTGCACGTGGGATCTTCCTGGACCAGGGATCGAACCCCTGTCTCCTGCATTGGCATGTGGATTCTTTACCACTGAGCCACCAGAGAAGCCCCCCAGGACATTCTATTCTAGTGCTAAGGCAGGGTCTCTAGAGGGGCCTGTAGAGAGGATGGCAAAGGGGAGGCGAAGGTATCTGAACAGGAAATCAAATACGGTTGGGAAAAGCCTCACTACGAGGAGCTCCATAAAGGCTGACAGACACAGGGAGACCAGCAGGGAAAGCCAGCCATGCCCACCCGACCTGGTACAGCGGCCCCTGCAGCTTGGCAAGTGGGCCAAGGCTGCCCACAGGCAACTGCTCCCCGAGAATGTGCCTTCTGGCCCTTCCCTGGGGCCCCCAGCAGCGACGGTCTCCAGGTTATTCCTGACTTGATGCAGGAAGGTGCTGTTGTTTACAAGTGGTTTTTCCACCGGCCAAGCCCTGCCTTGTGATGCTCCTGCAGATCCAGCGTGAGTGGCAGACAGTTTAATAAGGCTTATTGAAAAACAAAAACAAATCAGCTTATTCTCAGTGTGAAATGAGTCGTGCGTGGCCTTAATCCCCTGTGGTCACTCTGCGCTCCGCAGCTAGCCACCTGTCCTGGTCCCTGCAGACCTCCTCAGTGAAGGTTATGTCCCCTTCCCAATGACGTGGAGCAGAAATCCAGTAATGCATTCAGCACAGTGAAAAGTTAATCCCAAATATCATTTTTTACTCATCTGAGGAAAGTTAACCTGCTGAAGATTCAATTCAACAAACACTGCCTCTGAATTGAGGTCATCCATTTACTTAATTGTAACACTGCTGCTTCTGACACAAGGTCTGATCAACACCCAGGTCAGGGCTCTCAGATGGATTTTATTCATCACGTTTTCTGCTTCCCTCTCAGCAAGTGAAGCCGGGATGGAGTTGGGATTGGCGGTGTCTTCTTGATGATGCCAAGCAGAGCGCCTGAAACACGCAGGCATTTATGGATCAGGAGGGGTCACAGGCCCAGGGGTATAAAATGACATGCCCCTTTGGGAGGGCTCGGAGCCTCTTCAGCAGGGGGGCTCCTGGGCCACACGGGAGAAATGGGGGAAGGGCTGTGGAGCCTGGAAGGAAGGTCCCTGCACTACCAGAGTAGGGCACTGTGGTGGTCAGGGTAATCCAGAAAATAAAACCAATAAGATGTACCTATGCATAGAAAGGGGCTTCCCAGGTGGTACAGTGGTAAGGAATCCACCTGCCAAAGCAGGAGACACAGGAGATGTGGGTTCAGTCCCAGGGCTGGGAAGATCCTCTGAAGAAGGAAATGGCGACCCACTCCAGTATTCTTGCCTGTAAAATCCCAAAGACAGAGGAGCCTCGTGGGCTGCAGTCCAGGGGGTTGCAAAGAGTTGGACACGACTGAGCAACAACACATACACATACATAGAAAGATTTATTCTACAAAATTGGCTCACATGACATGGAGGCTGACAAGTCCCAGGATCTTCAGGGTGAGTCGGCAAGCTGGAAACCAAGGAGAGCAAATGGTGTAGCTGCAGTCCAAGTCTGAAGGCCTGAGAAGCAGAAGAGCCAATGGTATAAGTTCCATCCCAAGAGCTGGCAGGCTCAAGGGCCAGGAAGAACCAGTGCTTCAATTCCTCTCAGAAGGTAGGAAAAAGCCAACATCTCAGTCAGCAAGCAGTCAGACAAGAGGAATTCGGTCTTACTCAGGAGATGGTCTACCTTTTGTTCTCTTCAGGCCTTCAACTGATTGGATGCGGCCCACCCATACAGGAAGAGCAATCTGCTTTACTTAAGCTGCTGATTTACATGTTAACCTCATCCAGAAACAACCTCACAGAAACACATAGAATAATGTATTACCAAATATCTGGGTGCCCTGGGGCCCAGGCCAGTTGACACATAGAATTAGTCAACACAGATACCCACAGAAAAAGGGAGATGAATCAGAAGGAAAAGGTGATGCTCACTCAGGAGCAATGGAGAGCAGAGAAACTGGCTGCCCAGGGACCCAGGTCAGGCTGGTGATTGTGCCAGGGCTGGGGGATTCCCTTTTGTGAGTTCTTCCTGGTCCTGCAGGAGTGGGGAGCATACAGTGGAGGTAGGCTAACTTTGAAAGGCCTACTTGTCCTGGACCATTAGAAAGCCAGGCCTTTGGCCAGTTTTCTGGGGCCAAGGAGGACCTGGCTCCTGCTGCTGAGCCTTTCAAGACAAGGTAACATCTTAGACCAGGATGTCTCCTCTCCTGATTACATTTCTGCAGGTTTATTGATTAAAGTTGATTCTCCTACAACCAACAATGAAAGAAAAGGGCCTTCATCAAGCAGAAAAGGAAGGAAATAGAATTCAGAGAACTGGCCCAGGACCCTTGCAACACCTGGCCAGTACATCATCTCATTGAGCAATGAAGAAGAACATGGTGGCCCTCCTATGATTAATCACAATTCATTATGATGTCATAGTCAACATAACCGAGTGCTTATGATAAACCTGACTCTGTGCTTTCTGGTCTTGACTCATCTGATCTGTTAATGACATTAACTGGAACAACTCCAAAAGGTGGGAGGAAGAACATGAGGCCCATAGGCATGCACTGACATGGGGCCACACAGCTGCTGAGAAGGGAGAGCTGGGACTTGAACCCACATAGTCCTTCCAGAATTAACTACTCCACTACCCACCTCCTCACTTGAGTGGATTCCGCCATGTGGGGTCCCCCAGGTTTAGATTATGCCCTGGGCACTGGAGAAACTGAACTGAGAATCAGCTGGGCACAGGTCCAACAGCACAGCTGAGTGGAGTGAAAAGGAGGCTTGCTGGGGTGAAGAAAGAACAGACCAGCTTCCCACCTGGATCCCTCTGTCTCCTGTCTTTCTCTCCTCATGGCCACAGGCAGCTTCTGGAAGAGGATTACCAGAAAATCAGGAAAGAAACAGACAGCCACCTGTTCAAGTGAAGCCCAAACGCCCCAGATGACATCACCTGTACTAAAGCCTCTGCTGACCTGACAACTATAGTTTTGCCCTTCCCCAGGAAGGTGATGGTACTCAGCCAGTCTGGAATTTCCTGGTCAGCACCAATGAGATTATCTATCACAGGGCCATCTCCATTTCCCTCACCAAGGGCTCAAGAGGTAACCTGCATGATAGACCTTCGTCCCCTGCCTCTGTCCCCAAGAAGGTGACCCGGTCTAAAGCAATCCTTTCTTGTCTTTTGCTGAGAGCTTCCTTGCCTCACCCTCCTCCTGCCTATAAAAACCATCCATTTTGTGTAATTCCTCCTTGCATCCTCTACTTACTAGGTGGGATGCTGCTACATTCTTGAATTATCGAATAAAACCAATCAGATCTTCAATTTTATCCATTTTTTTTTTAACACACTCAAACAAGGCTACCCTGGAGGAGAGCATGGCAACCCACTTCAGTATTCTGGCCTAGGGAATCCCCATGGACAGAGGAGCCTGGGGGGCTACAGTCCATAGGGTCACAAAGAGTCAGACATAACTGAAGTGACTTAGCATGCACACACACAAACCAAAGCTAAGGGGGAGGTGGCAGCTCCAAAGACAGCAGTAGGGGTACCCCCACCTACTGACATTCTGGAAGAGGGAGGCCAGGAGGCTATTGCTGCCTGAGGGCCCATCAGCCTCCTGTCCCCGCTCCAGGCTCCCCCATTACATCTGTAAACGCCCTGCTGACAGCACCTCTGTCTCCTCTTAACACACAGCAGACAATCCACCATCCCAGCAGCCCTTGGGCTCCAAACAACCACAACAGTGCTTCCCAAGCCAGCCTCAGGCCTCTCCTTATCCCTGAGGAAAACAGCTAAGTCTGCCCTTCAAGTCCAGAACAAGCTCTGAATTTTAATTCTGGATTTAATTCCATGTGGGTTGAGCCAGGAGCCATTCGGAGACAGATTAGCAGCCCTGACACTCAGCCTCTCATCTTTGGGAAAAGCAACATAAATCAACACCCACTAAGCCCAGCCCTGTGGAAATCACCCTGTGACCCCTGAGAGTGCTTTTGGGAATGACCCCTCTGGGCCAGTACACCATCTTTTTTAGGATCACTCTGCCCAGCCCAGAGCAGAACTCAGCAACATGATGGGGAGGCGAGCAGAGGGGAAGGACACAGCAGAAATAAGAGGTGTAATGCCAATGCCACAGATTCCTGGGGTGGGAGGATTTCCTCCTCATAACCCTTGATGGACACCATACATACCAGAACTGGGAGAACAAAAGGGAGCCTGAGGAACTGGGGCTTGTATTAGTCAGAGTCCACCAGAGAAACAGAACTAACTGGAGACATGCACGTGTAGTCTAAAGACCTGAGAATCAAGAGACATGTACGTACACCCTATGGTGAATGTTCCTGTCTGAAAGCCAGCAGACTGAAGACCCACGGAGAGCTGATGCTTCAGTTCCTGTCCAAAAGCAGGGAAAGGCTGATGTCTGTGCTCAACCGTCAGGCAGGAGGAGTTCTCTCTTACTTGCAGGAGAATCAATCTTTTCCTTCTACCTGAGTCTTCTACTATTTAGATGAGGGAGGGTAATCTGCTCTCCAGCATCTGTGGATTCAGATATTAATCTCACCCAAAACCACCCTCACAGACACACCTGAAATAACGTTTGACCAAATATCTGGGCAACCTGTGGCCCAGTCAAGTTGACACACAAAATTAACCATCACAGGGCTCAACATAGAAAAAGAGAGGATACTTAGCATAAAAACACCTAAGCGCTATGCAAGAGAAGTCGCCTTTGACCCAGGAAAGGCCTGAATGTCTTTAAGGTCCCCCACTCTGAGGTCAGAGCAGGTACAAAGCCAAGTGGGACTGAATGACTGCAGTACTGAAGAGGGACCCTGAGGAGGATCCCTGGGAAGAGCCCAGAGTAAGGGAATATGCACAATATGTACCACCTGGTCCTTACGTAAACCCAAAACAGACTCCTACCTTCTGTCTCTAACATAAAATTATTTTTGTTGGCATTTTGTCTTAGGAATAAACGTTGTAACACAAATCATTCATTCAATCCCTCTAGTAATTACCAGCTCATTCGTGGAGTGATTTTTTAATTTGTTCTGGCTGCCACTAGCTGGGAGGTCCCTGTCTGAGCCATGATTGACTGAGTACATGCATGTTCAGTGGCTCTGTTGTGTCCAACTCTTTGCAACCCCATGGACTATAGCCAGCAAGGCTCCTCTGTCCATGGAATTTTCCAGGGAAGTATACTGGAGTGGGTTGCCATTTCCTACTCCAGGGAATCTTCCCGACCCAGGGTTCGAACCTGTGTCTCCTGCATTGGCGGGCAGATTCTTTACCATTGAGCTGCCAGGGACTTTCCCAATTGACTATCTAGACTGCATCAGTTTCTTTTTTGTTTTGTTTTTCAGAGAAAACTTTTATTTAAACACATTGTAAATATAGCGTGAGGCTTCTCTGGTGGCTGCAATGCAGGAGACGGGGGTTCAATCCCTGGGTCATGAAGTTCCTCTGGAGAAGGGAATGGCTATTCAGTCCAGTATTCTTTCCTGGAGAATTCCATGGACAGAGGAGCCTGGCGGGCTACAGTCCATGGGGTCACAAAGAGTCGGACACGACTAAGTGACTAACACACAGAAGCATGGCCTGAGTAGATGGTATGTGAAAGTTGAAAAATCCTCAGTGTGACCCAGACCTTCAGCTTCCATGTGTCCTTTACCTCCCTGACATGGGTGGGAGGAGTGGGCGGTGTTCTGGATGCTGCCTCCATCCTGCCCTAGTGGACTTACAAACCTCAGTGCTGCTTAACTTCCCTTGACATATTCTTGGCCGTGCATTCACTTCCTGAATGTTTCTGAAATCTGTAACTTATACATCCCTAACTTTTCAAAGCCTTGAGTATAAAGTGCATAAGAGAGAAGGAAAGACTGCATCAAATTCTTCCAAGGACGTCCCCATCAGGGTGATGGTCACGAGGTCCCTGACACCTGGTGTTCTCTCACAGCCAGTGAAGCATGGCCTTGTGCCCACACATCAGGCTAGAAACGCACACACCTACCTTGTCGTCTGGAGGGAGAGAGCCTCTGCCACAGTGGCTGCCTGCCTTGCCACCTGCTCTCTTGTACCCACCAATGCTGGCTGCTCTGGGGCAGTGGGCTGGCACGACACTTACCCTGACTGCCCCCATCCACTTGGTGCCATCAAGGGCTGCCAGCATACTCTCCAGTGTCTGGCCACCTGATAACCTCTAGGCTGCCAGGGCCAGTGTCTGCCAGAGATTACAATGATGCTTTGTAGTCTTGTGAACTAGTACTTTTTAGCATCTGGTATGAGAGGATTTCAGTATTTTAATCACCATGAGGAATTACCAGTGTGTCCTTAGCAAATCACAATCCTGAGTCAGAAGGACCTAGGGGGCATGAGGAAGGGGGGTGGGGATAGAGGGGCGGCCAGTGAGGAGGGATTTCTCTATTGTCTAGACAGGAGCAGCTGAGGGAGGCAGCCCAGGAATCTAGCATTAAGGCCCCCAATGTCCCTGAGGGGATGGGGAATGAGCTGGAAAGAGAAGCTAGAAGTATGGGTCTGCTTTGAACATCTGAACTCTGCACCCTTAACCACTCGATGGAAAAACTAACGGTGGAGTGCTGGGCAGATGTACCATAGACCATGTACCCACACCATGCCAGGCCCCATGGAAGGCATGCCCCTAATAGTTTTCTTTATACTTCTCAAAAAATCTATCTCTTTAAAGAACGTATCGTCTCACATTTTACGTAAGGATAGTGAAGCTCAGAGAGTTTGGATTTATCTATTCATTCACCCTACAAATGAACATACCAAGTACTGTGCCTTGAACTAGGTAAGGACTGACCCAAACAAACATGGGCCCTGCCTTCATGGAGCTTACAGTCTGGTGAGGAAGACCCACATTAAAGAAGTGAAGTGAAAGTGCTCAGTCGTGTCTGACTCTTTGCAACCCCATGGACTATACAGTCCATGGAATTCTCCAGGCCAGAATGCTGGAGTGGGTAGCCTTTCCCTTCTCCAGGAGATCTTTCCAACCCAGAAATCGAACCCAGGTCTTCTGCATTGCAGGCACATTCTTTACCAGCTGAGCCACAAGGGAAGCCCACATTGAAGAAATGAACCCACAAATAAATATATGATTATATGTCACTGTAAAGTATAGTTAGAAAAAGGTCAAAGGTACCATGAGAGTGAATGATGTGGGACCTAACGTAAACAGACCACTCAAAGAACTTCCATCTGCAGGAGCCCTCAGTGACCCAGCCAGTGAGCAGCAGAACCAGGATTCTAATGCACGGCCTTGTACTTTCCACTGGTTCCCCATCACTAAACAAATGGGATTGGAGGGGTTGATCAATCTCCCCTTTGATATCTACAAGTCTTGAACATATCGTTGGCTTCTGTGGCCTCACTTCTACCTTCCCATCATCTATCGTACCTATCTCTCTTGGTGTATGGGGTTGGGATAAGTCAGACATGGGAAGCTAGTGATGGGACCATTTTTAAAATGTTGGCAAGTAACAAGAAGCTTTGAGGCCCATTCCTGACTTTGCTGCTTTCCAAGGATGAGACTGAGACACTTTGCTTTGCTCAGACTCTAAGGGGTCATGTAGTGATCACGGTTACCTTTCACTGAGCACCTACCACACGTCAGAAGCTGAATAGCTGCTTTCCGTGAGCACTGTCCTCTGTGGTTGCCTGAATTATCAACCCTGATTCTTCATTCTTCCCTGCACCCATGCTCTTGCCTTGGGCCAACTGTGGGCAGACTGTGCTTCCTGATCCCTGTGACCAAGCTCAGCCACGTGACTTACTTTAGACAATGGGATGTTAGTAAAAAAGATGCAAGCACGGACTTGAAATGTGCTTGAGCAGTCTTTTTCTTGCGTCTCTGCTTTTGCTTTGAGAAGAGATTCCCCTAGGCAGCTGTTGCCACCTCAGCCTGGGCCCACAGTAAGATTCATGGAGGAGACTGGAGTTATCCAGACACACAGCTTGAACCAGAGCTGCCCAGCCTAGCCCAGCTCCTGCAGCTGGTCCCAGCCAACCCTTGGAAACATTAGAAATAAATATTTTGTTGTTGGATGTCACTGAGATATACTGGTTGATTGTTACACAGCAACAGCTAGCTGACACAGTATTTAAACCTCACAACAACTCTATGAAGCTTTGTTTGCATTCATTTTACAGATGGATAAACTAGAATTGAGGTTTATTCTTTGGCCTATGTCATAAAATTAGCATGAAGCAGGGCTGGGATTTAAATCTAGGACTTTCTGGGGCTAAAGTCCTCCAAAAGGTTGGTATTGGTGCTGCTTCAATAAAACCTTTGCCTTGATACTGATTCTGTGATGAGGTAAATTTGGATGTGATGTAGTGGACAACTGACCCCTAGAGCCTGGAGCTATCCAGTTGCACAAGCTTATCCTAGTTGTTTTATAGACTTATCAGTGATGCTATCCTAATTCATTTGTATAAAAATTTAAGTGCCTGTTTAATAGCAGGTTTTGTGGTCCTGGGCTGTCCCTGGTATGCAGGAGACCCCCGGTTAAATTCCTGGGTCAGAAAGATCCTCTGGAGAAGGGATAGGCTACCCACTCCAGTATTTTGGGGCTTCCCTTGTGGCTCAGCTGGTAAAGAATCTGCCTGCAATGCAGGAGACTTGGGTTCGATCCCTGGGTTGGGAAGATCCCTGGAGAAGGGAACGGCTACCCACTCCAGTATTCTAATCTGGAGAATTCCATGGACTGCATAGACCATGGAGAAGCAAAGAGTCAGACATGACTGAGCAACTTTCACTTCACTTTGTGGTATTACAGCGGGTTTTGTGGTATTAAAATTCACTAGAGAGCAAGAGCAATTTTTATAATAAAACTTAAGTGTCTTGGAAAGGGAGAAAGAGAAATGAAGGAGATGGATTGTATTTAAGAAGATAAAAATCCCAGTGAAGGAGAGAAGGAAAAAGAGATGATTACTATCATTCATTTCAAGAGGCTGGAGTGGAACTAACATTCCACCCAGGAGATCCGTGAGAAGACTCTCGTGGTTATCATCAGGCAAGTGACAGTGGTGACTTGACCAAGGGTGAAAGGGTTAAGTGAGCTCTTGGAGAATGAAAGCACGTGATGTGGCAAGTGTCCTAAAGGCACGCTGTGAGGGAACTGGGCAACTCAACCAACCTAAGATCAATGGCATCCTCCAAGTTCCTCCTCCCCACCCAAACTTCAGAGCCACAGAGCCCAACTCTAGGTCAACGCTGGCTTCCAGTTAACTGGGCACCTCATCTCTTCTTCAGCCTGGGTCGGGGTCCCCAATTAGCTGGAGACCCCAGCAGGATCCCACGTCCTCATAGCAGGAGGGCAGCTGTGTGACCTGGGCTGAGGGGCGTCCCCACTCCCCACTCCGCCTGGGCCTGTTCCAGCCTCACAGGGAGGATAAATTGCAGACCTGGGTCAAGGCTGAAGAGATGCTGGAAAGGCTTCCAGTTTTCATAGAGGCCAAGGTGGGGGTGGGGAACAACGTGGAGGAATCCAGGCTTGAACTGCTTTGGATCAGAGACTGGTCTTCTGCCTGCAGGGCAGGAAGCGAAAGCCAGGAGAGGGGTTGATTTATCTGCCATAGGATGAACCAGACTTCTGCTCTTCACCCCGTCAAGCTCAGCTCTCAAGGAAGGCCCGGGACAGGGATCAGAAGCCCTTGGCCTTTGTCAGGCTGTGTCTGGTGGCAGCAGGCATCTGCTTCCTGCTCCCTTAAAACTCAGCAGTGGAAACTTGGGCAAATAAAGGACAACCATGTGGGTTACCAAGATATACCAGGACCCCAGCCTCACTGCCTCCTGTGTCCCCGGACTTCATTCCAGAGGTCAGTTCTGCCAAGGGTGGGGAAGCCTTTCGCAGCTTAAGCATCTGGGTCATGGCTTTGCTAAATGTTTGTTTCTGAGCAGACTGACTTCCTTAGGCAGTGACTAAGCTTCGAAGTCATAAAACCCAGTAGTAAACCTATCAGTGAGGCTGTCAACTGGGCCAGGATGCAGACCGTAGGTGTCGTTGTACAGCCAGGCAAGGCCCCGTACTTCCAGTTCCTCCAAGTGCCCCAGGCGGTCCCTGTCTGACCTGCTCTGAAATCCACAGGCTCTCCAGGTCCTTTCTGATGGGCCAGGAGGTCCAGCTGGCATCCACCTCAGATTCAGAGTGGGACTGGGCCTGGATAGAAAGATGTGCCAAGATCAATGAGACTTAGATGACCTACACTGAGTCATTCTCTGAAACCCTTTCTGAATGGGCAGAAAACCCTGGGATATGACAAGGGGGCTGTCTCCCAAGGGGTTTCCAACTCAGCTCATTGCAACACCATGCGCTTCCTGTGGATGGTTTTCACACACAGTTGTCCGTGAAACACACAGTCTGAAGAGACTGACCTCAGCTCAGCTCAGCCACGTGACTTGGGCAGGAGGCATCTTTGCTCTAAGCCTCAGTGTTTTTCAGCCATAAAGTGGAAACAATAGTATCAGATGTCCTGCCTGCTCCACAGGCATTTGGAAAAGCTTAAGAAGAATGATATATTCAGAGGATTTGAATAAGGGCAGAGTGCCCCCATAACAATGAAGAATAACAAGTCTTGCGTTCAACCCAGCAGATTTTACCAAGTGCCTCCTCTGTGCCAGACGATGTCTGGGCACCAGAGATGCAGAGATGAAGGAGGGGGATACAATTCCTGCCCCCATGGGCTCAGCATTCTGCTGGATGCTTGGGAGAGACAAAAATGTCTCCTAATGGTAGCTTCCCAGGTGGTGCTAGTGGTAAAGAACACTCCTGCCAATGCAGGAGACTTAAGAGATTCAGGTTCGATCCCTGGCTCGGGAAGATTCCCTGGAGTAGGAAATGGCAACCCACTCCGGTATTCTTGCCTGGAGAATTCCATGGACAGAGGAGCCCGGCAGGCTATAGTCCATGGGGTCACAGAGTCGGACATGACTGAGCACACACACACAACGGTAGCTCTAGTGACATTCATTTTAATAATAACAGCTCATTCACTGAGCACTTGCCATGGCCCAGGCTTGAGTTAAATACCTCACATACATGTAATCCTTGAACAACTAGGCAAGGAAAGCATGGCTATTTTCATTTTACAGATGAGGAAACTGAAGTTCAGTGGAGTGCAGTCATTTGCCCAAGGTCACTCAGCTAAGCAGCGATTTCAAAATCTCTCTTCGCAAATGTGCATTCTTCTCTCCTCAACTCAGCCACCGTGCATTTGTTTTAAATAGTTTCCTTTTACAACCTTTAGCAATAAGACTAAAGAGCTTTGAGCTTTATTGTGTCAGTGTATACAGGGATGTGGGTGTAGAGTCTATATATCAATAGAGCACCAGTGTGGAATGGATACTTTTGAGCTATGGTGTTGCAGAAGACTCCTGAGAGTCCCTTGGAAGGCAAGGAGATCAAACCAGTCAATCCTAAAGGAAATCAGTCCTGAATATTCATTGGAAGGACTGATGCTGAAGCTGAAACTCGAATACTTTGGCCACTTGATGCAAAGAACTGACTCACTGGAAAAGCCCTAATGCTGGGAAAGATTAAAGGCAGGAGGAGAAGGGGACCACAGAGGATGAGATGGTTGGATGGCATCACTGATTCGATGGACATGAGTTTGAGCAAGCTCCTGGAGTTGGTGATGGACAGAGAAACCTGGCATGCTGCAGTCCATGAGGTCGCAAAGTGTCGGACACAACTGAGCGACTGAATTGAACTGGAAGCATCTTGTCTGTCTTCCTATTTAGATTGGACCATCTCCCAGCAGGTGAGCAGCCTCTCTGTGCAGTAGGCCCACGGTGGCAGTCACAGCATGCCCTGGCCCAAACTTCTGCCTATTTAAAAGCAAGCAGACTGGCCCAAGCCAGGCCTCCTTTTCCTGCAGCGGAACCTTGGGCAAGCTCTCTCACTGACCTAGTGCTCTCTGTGACATGAGAAGGGAGTGACACCTGCTTTGAGGTGCTTTCGTGGAAGTGACAGAGAAGATAGCACTACAAAGTGTGTTTGTTGACCCTGGAAAGCCTTCACCGCCGGCTCCTTCCCGACTCCTTCCTGCCCCTGCCCCTCCATTTCCGGTCCCAGGCCCTCAAGGTAGACGCTGCCCTCAGCCTTCCCCGCAGGCCAGGCTCTAGCTCTGGAAGCTTCTCCCACTCCTCAGAGGGCTCAGCCCAGCAGAGGTTGGCGGTTTTTTTCTTGTCAGGATGAGAGGATTGTGGTGACTGGCTTGGGCACCCGGAAAGGTGGGGAGCCTCTCCCACAACACACGCTGTCTTAGATGTGGCTCCAAACAGACATCTGGGCCAAACACCCATTTTCAATCAGCAAGCACGGGGTGGGCTCTAGCTGGTCTGAAGGCTCAGAGAACAGAAAGAGAAACCTGCCCCCAGGGGCTCCCCAAGGCCAGAGGAGACACAGGCTCACATCCATGCTATAAAAGGCTGAAGGTGTTTCCATGATGTCTTCATGAGCTCGGAGGGGCCAAAGATGAGGCTGGGAATTCCTGCATGGAGGAGAGAGATCAGGGCTGGCTTCCTGGATGGGCGCCCCCATCGTGAGAACGGAAGATGCATTCAGGGGGAGACAGGTGGAAGGAGAAGTGAAAGCAGTGGCTTGGAGTTTACAGGTTCAAGGATCTCCCAGGCCTACCCTTCAGCAGTAGCAGCCCTTCCCTTCCACAGCAGCCTACAGTATCCATGGGCAGTACCTATGCAGAGGACTGTGTGCAATCTCTCCTCAGTCCTGGCTGACTCTGCGACTCCATGAACTGTAGCCCGCCAGGCTCCTCTGTCCATGGGATTCTCCAGGCAAGAATACTGGAGTGGGTTACCAGTTCCTTCTGGGGAATCTTCCTAACCCAGGAATCGAACCCGAGTCTCCTAGGTCTCCTGCTCTGACAAGCGGATTCTTTACTCCTGCACCACAAAGACATCTGCCTGTTCTCCCTTGGGCTCCAGCCTTTAAACTTGCCTTTGCCAGCAGTCACAGGCTCACTCTGCTATTTAGCATGGCTAGCTCTGAAGGGTAGGATTAGACCGGAGGAGGAAGCTTTGTGGATATTTCACTTTAATCACATCTAGTTGAATTTGTTGTCATGAAAATGTAGGATTTTAAATACATTTATTTTTACTCCCTTAAAATGAAAGTGGGGATTGGTGGAGAGCAGAGGGATGGGGTAGGTGGATGGGAACAAGAGACCTTTCTGTGGCTTGTTTGAGTGAGAGCTTCCGGTTGACCCATCCCAGACAGGGCTTGGGCAGAGTGGGGGAGAGAATGGTGCCAAGCTCTTGCCTTCTTCTTCCCTTCCTGCCCCACTAGGTTTGGTACCCACAGGCTGAACCCACCCTTGCCTCTTCGAGTCTTGCTCACTCTGTCCACGAAGCTTATTCAGAGGCAGCACTTAGACCCTCACACCAAAGCTGATCTGAATCCAGAGCTAGGGTGAAGCCCCAAATGGCCACCTTTTGATTATTTTTCCATGTATCTCATGGTCTTGCTTTGACACTATTTTTATCAGTACATATAAAAAGATTTAATGTGTGATACTTACGTACACCCCCAAAAGTTTCAAATATAACATAAGTACCATCTATATTCCCACCACCCAGGTTAAGAAACAAACTTTTTACCAATAGAATTGAAACTGATCACACTCTCTCCTCCTTCTCCTCAAAAGAATCTGAATTTGGTGTCCATCCTATATATCTATTGGGATTAAATTTGGCCACAAATCAGAGAAACCCCAAAACAGCTGCTTAAGCAGGATAGAAGTTTATTCACCTTTATAAAAAGAAAACTGGAGGAAAACAGTTCAGGGCTGCTGTGGGAGCTACATGATACTCAAGGACCAGCTGTGCTGTGTGCCAACATCCACAGCACAATTTCCACCTCCTGGACTATGATAGCTGCAAAGATCCAGCCATTTCATCTACTTTCAAGCCAACAAGAAGGAGAAGTGAAGGAAAGAAGGTGACTTCTTAAAAACTGCTTGCTATGATTATCACATATCCCACTGCCCAGAACTTGGTCACAAGGCAACACTCCCTTGCAAGAGAAGGTGGAAGATGCACAGTAGTTTCATTCCAACTAGCCCTGTGCGCAGTTGTCTCCTTCTAAGGAGGAAGCAGAGAGTGAGATTATGAGACACCCAGTGTCTCTGCCACATCAAAGTCTTAACCAGAATGCCATTTTAGCACCTTGAAATGTTGAAGATGCCTGGGTTTTTTTCTTTTTTGGGGGGAGGGGGAAGAAAATGCAAATATGAATAATAAAGCACAATGAATTTTCCCAAATGGATCAAGATATAGAATGTTACCAAAAGCCCAGAAAGCCCCCTCCTTAAAAAGGAACTCAATTAGAAAACAAAATGCCAGGTTAAGAGCTAGCTCTTTCTGTGTTGGCTCATGAGAATTTGCATTATTTTGCATTACTCCTTGGTCTTACAGTGGAGTATTCCTGCTTTGTCTTCTGGAAGTCTGCCTCCTGGTGAACAAGCTGAAGTTGCACTTCCCTTAAGAGAATTCCTGACCCACAAGGGCTATGTCCATGGATTTGGTTCTAAGCTGCATTAGCTACAGAGAACTTTTATTGTGCAACTATTATGTGTCAGTGGATGTACTGAGTGAAGACACCACTTTTTAATTTTATTTGTTTATTTATGTTTGGCTGCTGTAGGTCTTCACTGCTGCACATGGGTTTTCTCTAGTTGTAAGTGGGTGCTACTTTCTAGTTGTGGTGCGTGGGCTTTTCATTGAGGTGGCTTCTCTTTTGTGGGGCATGGGCTCCAGGCAACTTTAGTAGTTGTGGCATGTGAGCTAGTAGTTTTTGGCACCTGGGCTTAGTTGTTCTGCAGCATGTGGGATCTTCCTGGACTGGGGATCAAACACTTGTCCTCTGTACTTGCAGGCAGATTCTTAGCCACTGGACCACCAAGGAAGCCCAAGATGCTGCTTTTGATGCTGTCCACTCTCCTGGATCTCCCATTGCCCGGGGTGTGTGATGTCACCTGGGATAATATTGTGATGATTAAAAGAGAAAAATGTGGCCCAAGTGGTCTGTAAATATGAAACAACTTAAAGACATTGCCACGGGCTTGCTGTTGGTCCTTTTCCAGTGGGATCTGAGTTGTGACGCCTCTGCCTCGTGGACCGCAGCCCTCCCCTAGGTTTCTGGAACCCGAAGGCTGCCTACGTGCTCAGCTTCCATGCTGCCTTCTTCCCTCCCTCCCTTTCATACTGTGCCAGCCCATATAGACTTAGCTCTTTTAATCTTGCTTCATCAATCATTTCTGTAAGTCAAGTCCCTGAAAATGTTTCCCCTGAACTCCCTCCAAACCGTCTCTAAAACACTTACCTTCTGGTAAATGCATCATAGCCAATTCAGTCTGCCACTGTGGTTGTCATTACCAGGAGAAAGAGGATATGGAAACTGCAGAGGAGAAAAGGCAGGCGCTGGCTATCTGTGGACTGCTATGTGTCTCTTTTTTAAAGATGCTGAAACAGCATTGAAAAGCCCTGCATGTAATCTACATTTTGGTCTTTACCATAGCAGTATAATCTGGTGGTTAAGGGTTTGGACTCTAGCTTGTGTGCCTGGGTTAATATTCTGGCTTCATCACTTGTTTGCTGTGGGATCCTGGCCAAGTCACTTAACTTCTTGGAGCTCTGACTTCCTCAGCTATAAAATGGGAATGATGAGTGTTTACCTCACTAGGCAGTTATGAGAATTAAATGAGATAATGCATGTATGGTATTTAAAAAGTGCTCCAGAGCTGTTAGCTGTTGGTTTTTCCTGTGGTCCACCCAATATCCAGTCTCTCCTTGTCATTATTAGCAGAATGCTGATTTTATGCTGGGTGCCAATACACCTTGGTTTAAAAAAATGATGATACTAATGTTTTCTGGCTTCCTTTGCACCCAGTAATCATGTGACACTGTTCTTGCCAAGGTGACATCAGCTGGAATCTCCAGTAATGCACCCAGGGAAACTTTTTAAAGGCAGCAGACTGAATTGGCAAGTACCTGTCTGCCTTTCTTCCCTTTCACCTTTTTCTTGTTTAGAATGTGAGTGTGATGTCTGGAGCTTCAGCAGCCATTTTCTAACCATGAGCCAACTTTGAGGATGGGAGCCATATGCTCAGAATAAAGGAATAGAAAAATAAAACAAGTCTGGACCTCTTCTCCCAGATGATGCTGTGGAGCTACCACACTAGTCGTGGAGTGCCTGCCTTCAGACTTCTTATTACTGAATGAATGAACAACCCCCCCAATCTGCTTAAACTTTTACTTATCAGTTTCCTGTGGTGACTCAGAAGGTAAAGAATCTGCCTGCAATGCAAGAGACCTGGCTTCGATCCCTGGGTTGGGAAGATCCCCTGGAGAAGGGAATGTCTACTCACTCTAGTATTCTTGCCTGGAGAAATTCATGGACAGAGGAACCTGGCAGATGCCAGTCCATGGGGTCGCAAAGTGTCGGACACGACTGAGTGACTAACACTTTATTACTAGCAACCATGCACAACTCCTAGATACCACAGGCATTAGGCTTCTCCTGATGAGGAACAACTCCAATTAGATCTGGGCAGGAGAGCGTGAAGTGGTTTTCAATTGCGTGCCACAGAAGCTAGTCAATTCCACGGATCCCACTTCTCAGACTGGAGAAGGGGAGTGGGGGCGTAAGGGACTGCACTGCCTCTTCCTACCCCATCTATTTTTCCAACTTTCATTTCAATGTGCTGGAGGGGAAGAGGAGGCCCGTTTAGCTTTCATTTAAAGAACAGATTTCGGGGCAAGAAAAGTAAAAGATTTAGAAACAAATGTTCTTTTCCGACCCCCTCATTTTACACACGAGTGATCTGAGGCCCCCAAAGGGAGGTCACTTGCCCAGTCAAGCTCAGCCAGGCAGAGCCAAGAGGAGAACCCAGATTTTCTGCTCTTTTCGGGTGCCCTGCCAAGTGCTGGAACTGCCACAAAAAAAAAAAAAGCAGATCCAAAGAGTTTACAATCTCTGACGAAGCCCCAACCTTCCGAGCCCTGATCAGCTGCCGGCTTCGGAGAATGGACAGACCTCTCCAGTTAGAACTAATGAGGGCTGGGAATGCCCTTTCAAGGATCTAGGCAGCCAGTGTGCCCTCCTGCTGAGAAAAATTTGGACCTGTTTCCTCTTCTAAGTAATTCATTAATTGTTTGTTTATTTTTTAAAACACACACACACACACACACACACACACACAGGATGCAAAGGAGGTAAATGGATGGTGTGAAACCCTCAGTACATGGGGTTCTTTGTCCCTGTTCCTGTAGTTCTCCTTTTCAAAATGCTGGCTTAATCAATTCAAGATCAATGGCTGCTAAGTTGCAGCTGTAAACACCGCCTCTTTCAAGGTCAATTAGAGAGCAGCCCAGTGTTCTATAACAGGAAGTTGACGGTGGGAGGGGCAGCCTGGAGGGCCTGGGAGCATGGAGACTTCTATAACTGATGGGAGGCCCTGTCCTTGCAGGGTTTCCCTATTCAGGCACACTTGATCTACTCAGTAGAAAATAAATGACCATTTGGGTGGAACTGGTGGCTCAGTGGTGAAGAATCCGCCTGCCAAGCAGGAGACGCGGTTTCGATTCCTGAGTTGGGAAGATCCTCTGGAGAAGGAAATGGCAACCCACTCCAGTATTCTTGCCTGGGAAATTCCATGGACAGAGGAGCCTGGTGGGCTACAGTCCATGGGGTCGCAACAGAGTCAGACACCACTTAGCAACTGAATGACAACCCTGGGTGATGTAGTTAACAATTCAGAATATCTCATTCTAGGACTTTAACTAGAAACTCTTTTCGTTCTCCCTCCAAGACATCCAACCATCCATCTACCTAGCCAGTAAGTATCGAGCACCTACTCATGGTCTAGCACTGGTCCTGAAGAAGACAGGCAAGGTCCTCATTTGGAGCTTATTTGGGAGCTAGGGGGAGAGGCTGAAACCCAGCACATTAACAAGCGAACAGACATCAGAACCTGTGGAAGCCGCCCAGAGGAGGGCAGACAGGGCAACACAGCTCTCCCCTCTCTGCCCCCAGAACTCTGATTTAAAGCTGTGGCTAACTGTCTTATGGGCTTCCTTGGTGACTCAGTTGGTACAGAATCAGCCTGCAATTCAGGCGACCCAAGTTTGATCCCTGGATCGGGAAGGTCCCCTGGAGAAGGGAATGGCACCCCACTCCAGTATTCCGGCCTGGAGAATCCTATGGACAGAGGAGCTGGGTGGGCTACAGTCCATGAGGTCACAAGAGTCGAACATGACTTATCGAATAAACCACCACCATAACTGTCTTATGACTATCATATCACGCAGTCTTATCTGATAAATAACCTTATCAGATGCTTACTTATTATCAAGCGCTCAGTGTTAAGTGCTTAACACTGGATTCTCCAATTTAATGATTTTTAGAGACAGGCTTTCTTCCCTCCTGGTGACCCCAGACACCCAGCAGGAGAGAGGGACCCCTCAGCTTCCAGGGAGGCCTGGATATCAGGGTGACCTCTGCAGCACTTCCCTTTGTGAGCCACGAGCAAGGCCCCAGGGCTGCTTAAGGACACTTTTTTTATAAACTACAGTTTTTAGAACAGCTGTGTGAGCCAAAATCAGCATATTGTAATCTTTCATAATTAGGAAAATAAAATAATAGTATAAAAATATATAAAATAAATTAATTAGGCAACTATTTGACAAGACAGTGGAGGGGAACCAGAATATAGACACTACTATACTCAGAATTAGAGACCCAGGTTCAAATTCTCCTCCACCACCCCTGCCTCTTTCAGCAAGCCCTTAATTTACTAAAGCTCACTTTCCTAACCTATAAATCAGCGATAACACTATCTTACTCATAGAATTGTTATGAAGATTTTTTTTTTAAGTGCTGCTGAGCACATTTCTGGCATGGAGTAGGGGCTCCAGGGATGGTGGCTGAATCTGCCTTGAGGCAGGGCGTCTCACAAAGAGTTCAGGAGGGTGGATTGAAGCACGGGCACTGAGGGTCTTCCCTAGGCAGGGAGCCTCGGGGATGAGAACAAGGGGTGGGAAAGATGTTGAAATGCAAAGGTCAGTGGGCCTGCGCCACTACCTAGGCAGGAGTCAGGAGTGCCATTCAATGGGGCAAGGAACTGGGAGAAGCTTGGGAGACTTGCTGGGGGTAGTGCCATTGACAAGCCTGGGGACCCCAGAGATGCTCAGTTTGGGGGTGCCAGTGGACCACCGGGTAGACCTCAGGAGACATCTGGATAACTGGGAGTTAGCCACATGGTGGTAGTCATGGCAACAGTGGCTGGCAGGCTCCTGAAGGAGACATCTGCTCTTTCTCACTGTCCAGCACATGCACACACACCTCTTCTAAGAGCTGCTCCCACTTCATGCCCATTAGGGGCATCTGGCAGGACTGCTGAGCCCTGCCCCACAATATATGAGGGTACACAACACAATCCTAGCACACAACTCACTTGGCCACATGACTGCTCCAGTGATGAGGATCTGACCCAACACAGAGTGCTCAGAGCCCTGCCTCAGGATTTTTAAGTTGCAGTTGGAGGAGAAGGGCTGGGTCTTTGAGTCCCAGAGTGGGAAGGAATTGAGGGCTGCCGGGTACCAGCCTCTGTGGTGTGTGAAAAAGCTAATTTTAAGGAGAGAATAAGCCAAGCAGAGTTGAGAAATAAAAAATTCTGACAGCATCCTGCTCCCAATTCCAGTTCCCCCAAACCCACAAAGCTGCTGCGCTTCCCTGAGTTCTTTGAGCTACTCCAGCATGTAAGTCTCTAAATTCCCTCTTTGTCCAACTTGGCTTAAGTTGGGTTTCTGTCACTTGCAACCCAGAGTTTCTTGGCAACCTCTGTTCTCAAAGGCAGAAAGATTACATAGTTATGGCTTTTAACACTTTGCTATTCATGGACCCATTTGAGAAGCAGATGAAAGCTACGGATGCATGCACAAAATGTTATCTACAAGCTAAGGTCCCAGCCTGGGGTGTTAGAACCTCTGGGATACAGCAAACAGCAGAGAACCTAGGCTGCCCATTGTGAGGCAGTTCCTTTCAGAAGACCAGGGGAGAGACTAAGGCCAGAGGAGAAGCACGAGTGTAGAGATGGAAGGAGAACCAGGAAGGGGTGTCATGGTGGAAGCCAAGGATGGAGTGTTCCAAGAGGGAGGTTGCCACCAGTGACTGACTGACGCCATGAAAGGCCATGAAATTTGGAAGCAACTGAGTGGGTGTCACAGGGAGCTCAGCAAGTGAAGCATAGAGAAGGTTCATGGAAGCCAGGTTGGGAGATATGTAAGAGTGAATGACACTTGGAAACACTATGAAGTGAAAGTCACTCACTGGTGTCTGACTCTTCAACCCCATGGACTGTAGTCCACCAGGCTCCTCTGTCCATGGAATTCTCCAGGCAAGAATACTGGAGTGGGTTGCCATGCCCTTCTCCAGGGGATCTTCCAAACCAAGGAGTCAAACCGGGGTCTCCTGCATGGCAGGTGGATTCTTTACCACCTGAGCTACCTTGGAATTTGGTGAAAAAAGCCAGATACAAATGGCCACATATTCTATGATTACATTTATATGGACTGTCCAGGCTAGAATAGGTGGACCCATAGAGAGAGAGAGAAGTTTAGTGGTTGCCGGAAACTGAGGAAGGAATTGGGAGTGACTGCTGATGGGTATAGGGTTTCTTTTTAGGGTAATGATAATGTTCTAGAATTAGATAGTGCTGATGGCTTCACACTGTAGTGAACACACTAAAACCACTAAATTGTACACTTTAAAAGAGTGACTATTATGGTATGTGAGTCATATCTGAGTTTTTTTAAAAAGGAGTGGGTGAAAAAGGATGGGCAACAGCAAGAGTAGACCCTCCTCGAAGGAGCTTAGCATGGAATCCAGGAGAGCTGGTTAGCACATGCACGCAGGTAGCAGGACCAAATAAATGGTTTTTCAGGATGAGAAATCCTGACTTCAGAGAGAAGGTGAGTATGGAAGGCAAAATATGACATGTGCATGCTCAGTCGCTAAGTCATGTCCTACTCTTTGCAACAGCATGGACTGCAGCCCACCAGGCTCCTCTGTCCGTGGGATTTCCCAGGCAAGAATGCTGGAGTGGGTTACCACTTCTTTCTCCAGGGGGGGATCATCCCTACTCAGGGATCAAACCTGCGTCACCTGCGTCTCCTGCATTAGCAGGGAGATTCTTTACCACTGAGCCACCCGTTAAGCCCACCACCACCACCAAATGTTCTTGTCTTAATCCCTGGAACCTGGAAATATGTTACCTAGCATGACAAAGGGGAATTAAGGCTTCAAATGGAGTTAAAGTTGGTAATCTGCTAACCTGAAAATTGAAAGATTATCCTGAATTATATGGATGGGACCAAAGTGATCACAAGGGTCCTTAAATGTAGAAGGAGGCAGAAAGAACAGTGAGTGATTCAATGGGAGAAAGACATAACAGGCTACTGCTGGCTTTGAAGGTATAGGAAGAGGGGCCATGAGTCAAGGAACATGAGCAGCTTCTAGAAGCCAGAAAAGATAAAGGAGATGGATTCTCCCCCCAGACCCTCCAGAATGAAGAGCAGCTTGGCTGACACCTTGATTTTGGCCCAGTGAGACCTGTGTCAGACATCCGACCTGCAGAACTCTAAGATACATTCACGTCTTTTAAGTTTTGGGTACTTTGCTATTAATACATTAGCCACAGAAAACTAATACTATAAGATATTCCAGTAACAGGGATGATTGAAGTCAAGTCAAGTGGATGTGAGATGGTGGTGATATAGGAAGAACCGGCTGAGAGTCACTTGATGTGTGAAACCCCAAGCTGCCACTAAATTAACAGAGAGAGGGAGAGGAGAGAAATCAACCCTGGCCAACCTAAGAAAGCACCAAATCCTTACTGAAAGTATTGTCCGAAGTCTCTCAGTCGTGTCTGACTCTTTGCAGCCCTGTGGATTGTAGCTGCCAGGCTCCTTTGTCCATGGGATTCTCCAGGCAGGAATACTGGAGTGGTTTGCCATGATCTCCTCTAGGGGATCTTCTGATCCAGGGATGAAAGCCTACCACTAGCACCACCTAGGAAACCATTGCTTAGAAAATTAAACAAGAAGCAGAAAAAGAGGCAAGACCAAGTTAACAGAGAACACAGTCACAGTCATGCCACAAGAAAAGCTTGATTGAGACATCACTCTTGGCACCAGGGGACACTCCCGGTCACAGTCATTACACCAGCAATTCAGCGGCTACCAGCGGGAACAGCCTCTGCCTCTTTGGGTCACTGGAGATTCCAGGTTTCAGGGGAGAGAGCCAGTGGCCAGCACAGTTAAGTGCTGCCTCCTAGTGGACAAGAACGAAAAGACGCCCTCTGCTGGACTTGGCCTTTCTCAGGGAACTGGAGGCTCCACCTCCCACCTTAACCCATCCTGTGGGAGAATATCTCCTAGTACCAAGCAGTTTCACACGCTAGATCCCCTTAAAAAGGCCTAAGGTACCTTGACTTCAGATAATTACCATGGATTGGGGAATTCCCTATCAGTCCAAGGGTTAGGACTGGGCACTTTCACTGCCGTGGCCTGTGTTCAATCCCTGGTTGGGGAACCAAGATCCCGGAAGCAGTGTGGGGCAGTAAATATAAACATAGATCGACATAAATGGATAGATAGTTATCATGAAATGTTCCTGCTGGAAAAGACTTTTGAGATCTATGATGCAGCACTCCTATTTGGGAAGCTGAGAGGGATTGGTCCCCAGAGGAGTTGGAACAAGAACACAGCCTCCCAGCTCCCTTTCCAGTGGTTCTCTGCCCCAACTGCACTATCCTCCAGCCTGCAACTAGCCTGCTCCAGGGTAGCTCCAGAGAGGAGGCGGGTGTTGCCATGGCAACCGAAAATCACAGCTTTTCCAAGACTAGATGAATTTCTTGAACTGTCATAGTTTTCTAAGGAGAGATGAGTAGTATTTCTATGTGATTTACTCCTTCTACCTTTGTAAACATAACTTTCAAGTGACTACATTAACAGTTCAGCAAAACATCCCTTTGCCTGGTTCTGTATATTCTTTCTGAGAATCTGATTGCCTCAGGGACAGACAGGCTACTGAGCACCACAGCAAGGGTCTCTGGGCAGCAGGGGGCCACAGTGCCTGGGGTGAGAGGAAGAAGAGGAAGCAGGAGAGAACCTGGGCAGGCAGGGAGGGAGCTGGAACTTCTAGTGACTTCATTATTTTTCAGCAAGCTGGCCAGGCAGCACTGCATCTTGGCTGAACAGGGCAATTAAACAGCTTCCCGAGCTCCCAATGAGTTGCTTTCTCAAGATTTAAGCTGCCCTTGCAGTTTTCCAAGGGAATTTATTCTCAAAAGTGGCCTCCCCTGGATGCACCTGGTCCACTGCCACCGGGTTTGGCCAGTTGGTTGGAAACCGGGAATTCTGGGTTCAGAGCTACGGCCTATAATTTGCAAGGGCTGATCAGTTGCACAGTTCAGCCCTAACTCCAGCACTCATTATCATGCCTGCTGAGGACTCTTCCCCTTGTGGGGGCAGTTCAGGGGTCTGCTTTCTCATAAACCTCTTCTAAGATGCCCATAGAGGGTCTACCATGCTTTGCATCTAGTTCACCTGGAGTTGGACACAGCCCCAAAGGTAGGATTTATAATACTAGGAGCCAAAGCTCTGTCCTGGAGCAGAACCTAAACCAACCAGACTCTCTCCTGGAACACTTGAGAGCTGCAGAAAATTGTTACTAAATGTGAGGATGAGCAGTGGAACGATTTGCTGAGAGGAGGGGAATGTTGGAGGGAGAGGAGTCTTCCTGAGGCATGGCTGCTTGAGGAGGTGGA
The DNA here is from genome assembly GCA_024291935.2 of Okapia johnstoni. Classification (NCBI taxonomy): domain Eukaryota; kingdom Metazoa; phylum Chordata; class Mammalia; order Artiodactyla; family Giraffidae; genus Okapia; species Okapia johnstoni. The sequence goes on along the minus strand of CM044318.1, from coordinate 74,871,596 downwards.
GCACTTCAGTTTCGGTTGTAATCTGGAACAACCTCAGTGCATCTCTGATCCTGTGACCCAAAAGATCCTCTTTCACACAGTCATACACACACATACATACACATAGAGCCAAGTGGACAATGGTACACTTCCATCTGACTGACTCAAGCCAAAAGGACGCTGCCTTTGCCTCACACTGAGAAGACATGTGTGTCTAGTTGCTCAGTTGTGTCCAACTTTGTGTGACCCCATGGACTGTAGCCCAGCAGGCTCCTCTGTCCATGGGATTCTCTAGGCAAGAATACTGGAGTGGGTAGCCATTCCCTTCTCCAGGGGATCTTCCCAACCCAGGGACTGGACTTGGGTCTCTGGCATTGCAGACAGGTTCTTTACCGTCTGAGCCACCACGGAAGCCCTGAGAAGACATATGGGATCTAGCAAAATTCGAGAACTGTCCTTAGTTCCTCACTTTAGTTTTACCATGAAACATGGGCAGGGTCAAAATAGCCCCCTTTTAAATAGAGTGATCTTGTACATGTTTGGTTTCAGCAAATTATGATTTGTTTGTTCATGGGTCCATCTCTCCCAAGAGACTATGAGCTTACGGGTTGAAACTGGGTCTGACTCATCCCTGGAAGCCTAGTGTCAATGTCCCAGTTACCTACTGCTACATAACTATCCCCAAACTTACTCACTTAAAATAAAAGTCTTTTTACATCATGATTTTGAGAGTCAGGAATTTAGACAGGAGTCATCTTGGTGATTCTTCTGTTACACACAGTCTCAACTGGGATGACTCAGTGACATTCAACTGGCCACTGGCTGGGCTGGAGAGTCCAAGATGGCTTCCCACGTCACTGGTGCTGTAGTGGGATGGCTGAAAGATTGGGCTCAGCTGGGACCCTCTCTCTAGTCCCAGAAGTGTAATCAAAAGCAAACATTTCAAGAAGCCATAGGCTGAAAGAGGCTCTGAAGACCTATTGTTAGAAGTCCCTGAATATCATTTCAGCTGCATCTTATTAGTCAAGCACATCAGTAAGAGCAGTCCAGATTCTAGCAGGAAATTCGATTCTACTTCTTGTTGAGGGACAGCATTATTAAACAGGAAGGGAAGACATTTGTGGTCATCCTCCTTAGAGATGGTCTACCACAGCCTAGAAGAGTAATCACCAATAAATATTCAATAGATAAATGAATTAATATGAAGACAGATTAGCCCTACTTAGTTCACACAGTTGATGGAGTGGTTCAGTGAATACAAAGCACATGAAAATGCTTTCCAAACCATCAAGTGCTACAAAGAGATAAAGGTTTGTCTTAGGAGAAAACTACAAAGCTTACTCTAGTTTACAAATGAGTGTTTGCAGAGTTCTCTCTGGGCTCTCCCTTCCCACGCAGAGATTCATGACAGACATCACTAATCGATCACAGCTCTTGTCCACTGATGCTCTACACAGTCTCAGAATCCTTCTCAACACAACACTCCAGTCACCCAATACAAATTGGTCAAAGTTATCATGGGAGTTGAAACCTCTTCACTATCATTGTTCTTGCCTAAATTCCTACTGCTAACCCACCCCAGAAGAGTCCAGGCCCTTAGTTTCTTAAAACATACACACAAACTGCTTCCTTTTTTAAATGGAGAAACGTAAAGTTTAAGTCCTGAAGAAGATGAAACAGCAGACACCATCACCTTCCAAAATTGGTTTTGTAATGGAAACAGAAACTGATTAATGGCAGTGAGCTCTGCCACTATGAATTATTTTAAAAGAAATAACTGCATGCAAGAGTAGTCATAAGACATTTCAAACAGGAGAGAATCTGTCTACCTTGACAAATTTCCCCCCATGGAAACTGCATTTCAAGGTGAGGCAAGGTAAAACTTGTGCATCTGGATGAATGCAAGTCGAGCTGGCTGACCACCTTCTGCCTCCACGCTCATCACCCACCCACTGATTCCCCTCATACCCACCCTGCTGGCTGTTCAGCCTTTTGGAAAATACATTTTGATGACTCAGCTAAAGTCCTCGAGGAAAGACAGAAAAATCCACAAAACAGCCTCTGGTTCTAATATAGCTTTCTGCCATGTGATTGTTGATGCTGCAAGGCCAGCATCAGGTCATACCTCCCGTGGGGTGAGTGGTCCTGAAAACTGCTTCTCTTCCCTCCCCAGCCTCTAGTCCTGCCATGTTTTCAAGCGAGAAAACAAAAGGCTGAAAATCAGTGAAAGAGTTTGGGAAGGCCAACTAGACAGCTGGATGTCACAGGATTTGGAATAAGGAGACAGGTTCAGGTCTCTGAGAGATTGTGCTTCCAACGGCTCAGCAGGTAAAGAATCCGCCTGCAACAATGGAGACATGGGTTCCATCCCAGGGTCAGGAAGATACTCTTGAGAAGGGAATGGTTACCCACTCCAATTCTCTTGCCAGGAAAATACCATGGACAGAAGAGCCTGACAGGCTACGGCCCATGGGGTCACAAAGAGTCGGACACGACTGAAGCGATTGAGCACAGCACAGCATAGCTCGCTTATTATCACAGGTCAGTTTACATCCCTGAGCCCATCTGCTCATCTGTGCGATGGGAGCAATACCAAGACTGGCCTCGAGGGAGCTGGACAGTTCAAAGGCAGTGATAGATGGGAGCCGGGAGCCCTCTCTACACAACTGGGCCAGGAACCACCAGCAGGATATGGAACCACAAAATCGGACAGTCAGTTTTCCACATGTCAGCATCCCAGCTTTCCCAAATGTGGAAAATCCAGGTCTGAAAAGCTGCCCTCCCCTACGGAGAAGGAATCAGGCCATAGTGACTGGGATGATGCTTCATGGAGCTACATTCCATGTCATCTGCTTAGAAACAACCCAAGTAGAAGAGTCCTAGCTGACCCTGCTGGAACCACGCCTCGAGCTTCTTCATGAAGTGTTCCCAAGAGTCCTCTAAAGTAGGCATGAGGTGTTATTGTTCTTGTGTTACAGATGAGGCAGCAAGGCACAGAGAGGTTAAGGAGCTTACCCAAGGTTCCCCAGACAGTAGACTTGGGATTCAAACCTACAGAATCCAGCTCCAGTGGCTTTAACCTCTAGGCTACACTACCTCCCCCAGAAGATGAGGGTGGCTGGAAAGAAGTTGGGACCAAGCAGCTCACTCAGAAAGGGTCTCTTTCCCTCCACTTCTTATACTCTGGGAGCAGTCTTTTTATTGTTATACTGCAGGGAAAATAAACGAGCCAGTTCAGTTCAGTTGCTCAGTCATGTCCGACTCTTTGTGATCCCATGAATCACAGCATGCCAGGCTTCCCTGTCCGTCACCAACTCCCGGAGTTTACCCAAACCCATGTCCATCGAGTCGGTGATGCCATCCAACCATCTCATCCTCTGTCATCCCCTTCTCCTCCTGCCCCAGTCACAGCAAAAAACACAGTTGACATCAAGCATCCTGTGGAGTTAAAAAAAAAAGCAAAAGGGATGATGTAATTTACCTAAATGTTTTAAAACATACAGAAAACATGATATTTTATCTAGAGATTCAGACATACACAGAAGCACTGAGATATTCCTTAGAATGAAAAACATCATCTGTAAGATTTACCTTGGGGGCAGGTGCATATTGGGTAGGGGTACCCAAAAGGCTTCAAATATATCTATAATTCTGCAAATCAGTTTCAATGGTGGGAACATGAACACTCAGTAAATCCCTATGCCTTTCTGAATGTTTGAAATATTTCCTAATTTAAAAAATAACTTTCTCCCTTAGAATACTAACATCTCAATATTGACATCTGATTCATTTGTTGCCTCTTAGGTTATATCAGCTCCCATTTTTTTGTCAGCTGATGATCAGATTGCCTTGAGCATCTGCTAATAATAACATTAATAACAACAGTAACTAACATTTATTGAGAGCTTAGTATGTACTAATATGTGCTTCCCTGGTGGCTCAGACAATAAAGAATCTGCCTGCAATGCCAGAGACCCGAGTTCAATCCCTGAGTCAGGAAGTTCTCCTGGAGAATGGAATAGCTACCCACTCCAGTATTATTGCCTGGAGAATCCCATGGACAGAGAATCCAGGTGGGCTACAGTCCACAGGGTTGCCAATATTCGGACACAACTGAGCAACTAACACACATACATACACACACACACACAGACATGTATGTACCAATTCTGTTAAATGCTTTTCAAATATCAACTCAGTATTCCCAGTGACTTTGTAAGGTAGGGACTGTTATTAGCCCCATTTCATAGGTGAGGAAGCTCAGGCTTAAAGGAATTTGGAACATTGCTATGGTTCCTCAGATAATATGCTGCAGAGCTGAGATTTGAGTCTATTGCTGCCTGACTCCATAGCCTGATTTTGAACAAAACTCAGGTGTTAGGGGAGGGGAGAGGCAAGTAGGAAGAATGATGTGGCCCCAAACTTCAAGGGGCTTCCGGTCCATAGTGGACGCCATGATGTCCTCATTTCCCTGAGTCACTGGAGGCGCTGGTAGCCACAGCCCTCAGCTGAGTCCCTCTCCAGGACTTGCCCTGGCCTGAAGAGAGACAAGTCGCCCAAGGTCACGCCTTCTTCCGGGAGCAGCTGCCTCCAGTGACTCTTGACAAGGGGACGGAAAGGCCCAGTTTTTGCCCAGCTCTGAAAGCGCGCCCATGTTCAGCACGCCCAGGTTCAGCGTGCCCATGTTCGCGCTCCTGGAGGTTGGCTGAGACCAAGGTTGCAGGGCTGCAGTTCATCTTCTCCCTCTGCCCACTCCTGCACCTGTCACTCCCCCATGAGCCAGGGCACGAGAGCATCTCCAGTAAACTTCTTGTGTGCAAGAGCCTACTTCCCAGGGAACTGGCCTGGGACCCCATCTGACAGGGAAAGAAAGGACACAGGGACAATTCCATGCTACACTGAAAATATCCCAGGGAGAGGTCAGAAGGGCCCAAGGAACTGCAGAGCCTTCCTGGAGGAGGCGAAGATTCAGCTGAACTTTGAAAGATAGGGAGAATGAGCATATTTCTATTTGGCCATAGAAAGGAATGAAATTCTGACGCATGCTACGATACCGAGAAACCTTGGGAACATTATGCTAAGAAAGAAGCCAGTCACAAAACATTCCATTTATATGAAATGTCTGGAACAGGGAAATCTATTCAGAAAGGAAATAGATTATGGGTTGTCTAGGGCTGGTAGCCTGGGGCTGAGGGGACTGGGAAGTGATGGCTAAAGCTTATCAGGTTCTTTTTAAGGTGATGAAAATGTTCTAAAATTAACTGTGAAACATTGCACATACTTGTGAATATACTAAAAACGATTTTATCTTACACTTTAAGTGGATTGTGTGGTATGTGAATTGTATCTCAATAAAACTTTTTTTTTTTATTAAGAGGAGAATGTGGAGGAGGGTGGGAGAATTGCAGATGGGCAAAACCAGAGGCAAATATGTGGAGACTTACATGAATGTGTGGGGGTGTGTGGGGGGCAGTTATGATGAGAAATAGCAAAAAACAAAGGTGACAGGAGGCTGTGGCCAAATAAGGAAGGTCAGAAGTCCCTCCAGAGAGGAAATTCATTTTGGAAGGTCTGGGAGTAGAGGTGAACATGGTGCTACCTTCCCCTTCCTTCCTCTCCTTCTACATTTTGTGACTGCTTTGTAACATTTTTTTTTTGCTTCCATTTTATTCAGACTACACATTGCCATAATTTTAATTTAAAGAATCTCAGAGGTCTCCAAGGCTTCCGATTTCCCCATCTCAAAGGCAGTCACTTAAATAAACTCTTTGCTTGGTGATACTTTTGCTACATCTGAAGTTGTACCATCCTGGGAAAGGGAATTAACCAGCCAACAGAGATGTCATCAGCTTTGCTTGGAATCCCAGTTGCTCTCTCTCCTGCTAGATCAGGTCCAGAACAGCTAAACCAAACAAGTTAGAGGAGGAATCCAAGAACAGCAGCCTTCAGAGATGAGGCTGCAGAAACCCAGCTGTTTAATTAAAATATGAAGTCATGGTACACTTAGCTTTTGATCAACATGCCTCTCCTGTTCCATTTTAAATCCCAGTGCTGGTGGCTCTGCCCGGCTTGGGAAGAGGTTCTGCTCTCTGGCGTAGAGCAGTACTGACATCCAGTGGTCGCAGAGAATTCTCTGCCTGAAGCTCTCCATCTCTGTCTTCCCAGAATCCAGTGGGTGTTCACCGAAGGAAAGGAAGAGCTGTGGAAGCCGACAGCTACCATTAGGTGCTGTTAACTTGGAAAATGGTGTGATCTGTAGCCAGAGGCCAAGCAACTCAAGCCAAAGCCTTGCCAGTTTACAAGATGCCCAGGGGTTATCTGAATGACAACCCTAGTGTCATAGGGAGAAAATGGGGCCATCGCTGGCAATGCAGTAAGACCATACAAAGTTAAAATGTTAAAGAGCCACAGGGCCTTGAAAAACACACTGGATTTTAAGTTAGAAAGCTTGGTTCAAGGGCCTTCCTTGGTGGTCCAGTGGCTAAGACTCCACACTCTCAAAGCAGGGCACCTGGGTTCAATCCCTGGTCAGGGAATTAGATCCCGCATGCCACAGCTAAGAATTCAAATTCTGCAACTAAAGATCCTGCAGGGCACAGGGAAGATTGAAGGTCCCACATGTCACAGGTAAGACCCAGCACAGCCAAAGAAAAGAAACCTTGGTTCAAGACCTGCTGCTCTGTGTCACCTTGAGCAAGCCCCTTAAACTCCCTGTGCTTCAGCTTCCTCACCTTCAAAGAGAGGCTGGTGCTACCTTCTCAGCCAGCTTCATAGTGCTGTGGTAAGTGTCAAGTGAGAATGTTTGCAAAGCATTTTGTAAGCTGCGAAATGCTGTACAGCTGGGGCTTCTAAGATGATATGGTGATGGACAGAGTAGGGCAAACAGGAGCTGGTAAATACATGCTGAGAAGTGACTCTGGAGGTTTGGCCAAATGACAGATAACACTTCCAATTTCCAATTTCACTGAGGCTTTGGAGACTCAGCCTTGGACTGCCAGGGTGACCTCATCAGAAAAGGGCATTCTGCATTTTCCCTTGGACTCAGGTCTCTGAGATAAACACTGGTGAGTAACTTCAGAGCCCATCTAACTTCAAAAATCATTTATCAAACAGGTTTTTAAAAATAGAATCATAACCCAAAGGAAAAACACAAAGCACCATTTCTTCTAATGTCAAAGGGAGCTATTCTTAATGCTAATTGCACTAGTAGACTACACCTTTGTACATTTCTTTTTTATTCTTTCTCTTGTTTTTCCATTTGTATTTGGACTAGGGTTTTGGCAAGGAAGACTAGTCTTGCAGAGTGGCTCTAAATGAAGTTATGAGATGACCAGAGATAACGAAATGGGGTGTGCATAGGCGAGAAAATGTGGGGAGGTGATTTTGGAGACTCAAAGACCATTGTTCTGACTCTTTCAGTGCCACCAGATTTCATAAATTACCAGAGCGGACTTTTTTAAAGCTTAGTCCAGTCTTTCCACTTGAGCTTAATTTGAAAGAACTATAAACCAATTATCCCCTGCTTCCTTGAGGCATCAGAGGGTGTTGAACCCAAAGAAATAATTATGTTGCTGTGTAAGTCTATCTGTCAAGGAAAAAAATTCTATTCTTGCCCTGTGCGTGCTGCATGCTAAGTTGCTTCAGTTGCAACCCTATGGACTGTAGCCCACCAGGCTCCTCTGTCCATGGAATTCTCCAGGCAAGGATACTGCAATGGGTTGCCATGCCCTCCTCCAGGGGATCTTCCTGACCCAGAGATCAAACCCTGTTTCCTCCTGCTTTGCAGGTGGGTTCTTTACTACTGAGCCACCCGGGAAGTCTGTTCTATCCCTAGGAGGGTTGTTTTGTTCTGTTTTGTTTTTTGCAGTTTATAGAATTATAGAAAGAGCTGGAAAAAAAGGTATAATTTCCAGTCACAGAGCAGAATCAGGCCACAGGGAGCAGGTGCCTCTTCTGTTACCAGGAAACCACCTACTGAACTGGGAGGACTGGATGCTTCCCTCCCATTTTTTGGTGCCTGGCAAGATCTATTGCCATGACTCTAGATCCAATTCATTGGAATGAGGAAGGTGCAGTTCCTTGAAAACGGGGAGCAAAGCTGAGAAAGAGAACAAGGGATGCTGACAAGTCATGATAAAAATGCCCATGACACCTCACAGAGCCCTGGTGCAGATCAACTGGTAGAGGGTACAAAAGAGCTCCTACAACATGGCATTGTTTAAAGCCTCCTATGGGATGCTTCCTGTCATTTGTAGACAGAGCCACTGGTAAAGATCAGAAGCAAAGTGGCTGGGCGACCAACCCAGGTCTGAGAGGCAGGCGTGATTTGTTTGTAACTTGTGACCAAGGATGAGTCACAAAACCTCACCAAGTTCAGTCCTATAGGAATTAAATGATGATATGTGCCTGGCACGATGTCTAAGGCTTTAGTACCTTCCTTCCGACAGTTAGAATCATTATGGAAGAAGGATTTAGAAGCCCAGTGGTGAAAGTCTTTTTTTAAAGATGTCAGCAGCTGGGCAAACTGAGTGGGACCCAATTGTCCAAGTTGGGGGGGAGGGAGGAACTGATGCCAAATCAACCTTAACCTGGAAAAGTTTTAAGTTATCATCCATACCAAAGAAATGCCAAAGGAAATGTGAGTTCAGATGGGCATTTTTTCCTTACTCAAGCCATTGTTCAGTTAATACCCTTTTTTTTTTTTAAGTTGAGTCTGATATCAGTTCTTTGGGCTGCAGAGACCAAAACTGGGTAGGCAGTGTGCATGGGAATTTCTTCAACTATTTATCCACATCCTTCATTGTCCGTAGGTGCATCACTGCATGCTGGGTGTACAACCTAACAAGACAGGTTTATTATCATGGTGCCTCATGCCCCAGGTCTTCTAGGACTGGCCCCGTTTCAAATAGCCTGCCCTGCTCTCCTCAGGTACTCACACACTCACTCTGCATCCCATTGTGCTTTCTTCATAGCACTTCTCTTTTTTCAAAGTGTTCCTATGTGATCATTTCTTGGCTCACTTGTTTCTTTTTCTGCTGCCCCCAATAGGACATCAGCTGCATAAGAATAGCCTTCATTTCCCCTGCTCATTACAACATCACCAGCTCTCAAAACAGAACTGGCTCAGGGGGGTCACTCAGCAATATTTATTGAATGGTACTGAACTGAATCAAATGACTGAAGAGTTGTCAGACCATGTGGTTTGTTTTTTGTTTCCCAAGACATAGTCACAGCACTTGAATTTGGGACTTCACTCCCATTTGGGCCTCCACTTTATAGATGAGGGAACATCCACAGAGGCTGAGTGGTTTGTTTGACATCAAATGACAGAAAGGATCAGCATCAGGGCTCTCAGTCCAGTGCTCCTTCTACCCTAGAAACACATGGAATGGTTAGATGCAGCATAGCAGATCAGAGCGTCAGTGAGGAGGTTCTGAGGTCAGAAGCAGTTAGAGAACACCAGAAGTTGCGCTTTGTCTATTTGTTTGGTTCTGAAAGCTCTCTCTGGGGGCCTAATGTAATTTTGATATAGATACTTCCAATTTTCGGAACTCTCTTCTGACATCATCTCCTACAGATGCTATGATCTTTCTTAAGATCCAGATAGGGGTTTTAAGGACAACCAGCTCCAAGCCTGTGAAATGGCTTGATACAGTTTTGTTTCTGTGAGTCAGGACACTTTGGGTTGCAAGTGGCAGAAATGCGACCAAAGTAGCTCAGACAAAAAGAAGGTCTCTCATCCAACCACGGAGAGAGAAACCAGGAACTCCAGCACCACCTTTCCTCTGCCCGTTGAGTTAATTCTTTCTCCATGCAGCCAGTTTTCTCCATGAGCTGAGAACACACTCACTCACATCTATCTCATATTTCAATGCTCCCACCTCCAAATAGTTCCAATTTTTTAAAATATTTTTTCCACTTTTTTGAAACTTTTTATTCTAAGTTGGGGTATAGTTGGTTAACAATGTTGTGACAGTTTCAGAAGCAACTCAGCCATACATATACATGTATCCATTCTCCCCCAAACTCCCCTCCCATCCAGGCTGGTACATAACATTGAGCAGGTTTCCCTGTGCTGTATAGTAGGTCCTTGTTGGTTATCCATTTTAAATATAGTAGTGTGTGCATGTCCATCCCAGGCTCCCTAACTATCCCTTCCCCCATCCTCCCCCCGCCCCACCCTTGGCAACAATAAGTTGGTTCTCTTAAGTTTCTGAGTCTCTGTTTTGTAAGTAAGTTCTAAATGTTTCCATGTTTTTGAATTCCCAGGTAAGAACTCTGATCGGTCTAACCTGATTCAGGCGCCAGCACTAAGCTAATCAATTGCATGGTGTGGCACAGGCGTGAGACCACATAGCTCAGACTTGGTCCTATTTCTGTGAGTTTCCTTCAAGGAAAGGGCCTTTGTGATCTACATATCCCCGTCATGGGTATCTACGACAGTTTGATGCCTGACAATTTTGACCACCATGATACCTCTTCAGTTAGTTCATAGCTCTATGTGGCTCATGCCCTTCATGAGTTAAAACAAAACCAAATCCTCCAACTTTCTGCATTCTTAAGTGGTGAGACACAAGTGGGTTGATTGACTCTCAAGTCCCTGCCAACTCCTACCCATGTGTGGTTTCTGGATGGCAGTTCTCTATCGTCCCAACATTCTCCCCAGATGTGAACCTCCCTCTGCTCTATCTCCTAGGACCAGAAAACCAGGTATGCAGAGAACCTAATGGGGCTGGAGAATAAGCCTGGCTGAAGAGGAACAACAGACTGGTTCCAAATAGGGAAAGGAGTACATCAAGGCTGTATATTGTCACCCTGCTTATTTAACTTATGTGCAGAGTACATCATGAGAAATGCTGGACTGGAAGAAGCACAAGCTGGAATCAAGATTGCTGGGAGAAATATCAATAACCTCAGACATGCAGATAACACCACTCTTATGGCAAAAAGTGAAGAAGAACTAAAAAGCCTCTTGATGAAAGTAAAAGAGGAGAGTGAAAAAGTTGGCTTAAAGCTCAACATTCAGAAAACTAAGATCATGGCATCTGGTCCCATCACTTCATGGGAAATAGATGGGGAAACAGTGGTTGACTTTATTTTGGGGGGCTCCAAAATCACTGCAGATGGTGATTGCAGCCATGAAATTAAAAGATGCTTACTCCTTGGAAGGAAAGTTATGACCAACCTAGACGGCATATTAAAAAGCAGAGACATTACTTTGCCAACAAAGATCCGTCTAGTCAACGCTATGATTTTTCCAGTAGTCATGTATGGATGTGAGAGTTGAACTGTGAAGAAAGCTGAGCACCGAGGAATTGATGCTTTTGAACTGTGGTGTTGGAGAAGACTCTTGAGAGTCCCTTGGACTGCAAGGAGATCCAACCAGTCTAAGGAGATCAGTCCTGGGTGTTCATTGGAAGGACTGATGTTGAAGCTGAAACTCCACCACATGCCACCTCATGTGAAGAGTTGACTAATTGGAAAAGACCCTGATGCTGGGAAGGAATGGGGGCGGGAGGAGAAGGGGACGACAGAGGATGAGATGGCTGGATGGCATCACCAACTTGATGGACATGAGTTTGGGTAGACTCCAGGAGTTGGTGATGGACAGGGAGGCCTGGCGTGCTGTGATTCATGGGGTCGCACGACTGAGCAACTGAACTGAACTGAACTGAACTGAACAGAACTGAACTGAAGAGGATGAAACTCTGTTGCATTGTGACCAACAGGAAGAAACTACCAGCTTACAAGGGCAGAATTAGGCAGAAACCAGGTCTTCTAGCTCCCTGCCACCAGACTGCCATCCCTGAGAGCCTGAAACCTCTGAGGCCTCACTGTCCTACAAGTGGACACTTGGGTGTGCCCTGCCCATCTCTCCCTGCAGAGATGTGGATGTCCCCCTCCTGGTGGAGCCCAGGGGCTCCTGAAGACGCAGGTCTGCATGGATATGGGAGTCACACACATACAAGGCTCCAGCCCCACAATGGTGCTCTGCCCTTTGCCCTGTGATAAAGAGACAGTGAAAACCAAGGAAGCCAGCAGCACTTCCCATCCACAGGGATTAGTGCTCCTAGAAGTTACTGCTGAATCTTAAGATGAAAAGAAGTGCAAGCAACCTAATGTCTCTGATGGTGGCTCTCAGGCTCAGGAAGACCTTCTGAATCTTAGAAGAAAACTGGGGGTCTGAGTCTGGTGCCTCTGTAGCAGGATTTCGGGGTTTGGAAATGGATCCAGTGCTTCCCACCCCTCTCACGTGCCTGCATTTTACAAAGTTGTGCCTGAGATACCTCTGTTGGGTGTATTTCTTTGGGATGTAGCACAGAACTGGGTTTAAGAAGTGTACAGCAGTTAACTGAGTGACCGTTACCTGCCATTTAGAGGGCAAACAAGATGTGGGGGTATATACAGGAGGAATAAGGCCTCCTGAGGACCAGGGAGGAGGTGATGCTGGAGCTAGGACTTAAGTAGCCAAGTAGAGGCATGGAGAGAGAGCATGGAGAAGGTGTAGGAGCATGGGACATTCTGGAAAATTCTTGACCAGTGTACATATACAGTGTGAGGTCAAGGGTAAGCTTATGATCATGAATGTCCTCTGACACATTTAGGCTGTACCTTCCAAGAAGTGAGCAAGTACAGACCACCTTCCACGTGAGCTAACCATGACCAGAAAGAAGAGGGGACTTGTGAACTATACGTGCCCAGAGCAGAGCACAGTTTGGGTTTCTCTGCCACCCCCAGCAGACAGTGGCCTACTCACTTACCAGCTTCCTTACCACAGTCAGCTCCCTGGAGTAGGAGAAAGATAAGAACAGGGAAGGGCAACATGCAGATGGTTCACTCAAGACCAGCCCAACCCAGGAGGTGACTGACAGCAGTTTGCAAGCTGGCCATGATCCATCAGCCCCAAGTTAGAGTTGCTGGTGTCAGGACAGTTTTAGAAGGAGGGCAGTGTTGGCCCAGAAGACACTGTTTGCTTTGCCAGCGAGGCTTGAGGGCAGGGCTCAGGACCCCAGAAGGTTTATTACACCTGGAACAGAGGAAGCCCCTCCTTCACAGGCAGAGAGACTCCCCATGAAGGAAGAGTGATGGTTTGGTCAGAGTTGCTACCTGCCAATGTAAGAGACCCAGGAGACGCAGGTTCGATCCCTGGGTTGGGAAGATCCCCTGGAGAAGGGAATGGCAACCCACTCCAGTATTCATGCTTGGAGAATCCCATGGACAGAGGAGCCTGGAGGGCTACAGTCCATAGAGTCCCAAAGAGTCGGACACGACTGGAACAACTTCATGTGTATGCACGCAAGCACTCAGGCAGCCCAGAGAGCCACCTGGCTGCTTCCTCGGCTCCTAGGAGCACAGGGGCCCCAGAAGAAGCAGGCACAAAATCAACAGGAGTTGGTAATAATAGCTGCGCCCTCCTGTCTGCTCTCTCTCCCTCCCCCTCCCTTTAGTAAGACAACTCTCCTGATTGGTTTCTGGTTGCGTGTCACTGTTCCTGACTTGTCATCAATCTCAAGGTGTGCTGGGATGCTTTATATTTACTTGGAGTTGCTTGCCTAGGCATGCTGAGTCGGCAATCCTATTAGCAGAATTTTTCTTTTCATTGTGTTTGTGAAATGAAATAAAATAAACAGGCCCTGTCTCTAGGGAGCTCTGCCTGCCTCATTTCTCTGAACACTGTCAGGCTCCAGGGAGATCCTGTGAGGTCTTTCGATGCAGCCAAGGGTACACCTTTACCTTTGGTACTAAGAAGGCCTGGGAGGAAGGGTGGCTGGCTCCTCCAGCCAGGAAGAGAATCACGGTGAGGAAGAGTCCTGACTGGCCACAGCGAAGGGGTCCTGCAGCTGATCATGGCCCAAGGCTGTGGTGCCAGACAGGTCAGGTAAGGCAGGGAGATGGGTTCTAGTCCCAGTTCTGCCCTTCCTACCTGGGAGCCTTGCATGCTAAGTCATTTCAGTCGTGTCCGACTCTTTGCAGCCCTATGGACTGTAGCCCACCAGGCTCCTCTGTCCTTGGAATTTTCCAGGCAAGAATACTGGAATAGGTCACCATTTCCTTCTCCAGGGGATCTTCCTGACCCAGGGATCAAACCCATGTCTCTTACATCTCCTGCACTGTCAGGAAGATTCTTTACCACTAGCACCACTTGGGAAGCCCTGGGAGCCTTAAGCATATAATTCAAGCTCTGACTGTCACTTTCTTCACTTGAAAGTGGGGAGAACAAGTCCTGCCTCATAAAGATTAAATGAAATCTCATACGCATAATGCCTTGTCACAATGCCTGGTGCAGATATATCCAATGAATATTTCCTTCATTCCTTTTGGGGCATTACATTCTTTAGGGCTGTATGTTAGAGCGTGCTTTCTGATGGTGCAGGGAGAGGAGTACCTTTTGCTGGGTCCTTTGGAGGAAATAATAAAGGTGTGGGAAAGGCTTTGAGAACCTGAAATATACATATGATTGATGAGACAAGAGGGCAGTGAGCTCTCCTGAAAGCTCCAAGGAAGTGATTTATTGCCCAGAAGCAGCAGTGCTCCAGCACCACTAATTGGGGAGCACTTTTCTGAGTTACAGACCTTGACCATGCACTCTCCATGCTCCACGTGAATAATGTTTGTGTCAGAATTTAAAAGAAGTTCATTCCTAGCTGGTCTTTGGGGCTGCCTGCTCCATCACCGTGAGCACAGACTCTGTGCAAAATGCAACCCTCTTGCTTCATGCTGGAGAGAGACAGAAGGGAGGGACCTCCCCACTCAGTGAAAGGTTGAAAGTGAAAGTCACTCGGTCGTGTCCAACTCTTTGAGACCCCATGGACTGTACGATCCGTTGAATTCTCCAGGCCAGAATACTGGAGTGGGTAGCCTTTCCCTTCTCCAAGGGATCTTCCCAACCCAGGAATCGAACCCAGGTCTCCCTCATTGCAGGCGGATTCTTTACCAGCTGAGCAACAAGGCAAGTCCAAGAACACTGGAGTGGGTAGCCTATCCTTTCTCCAGTGGATCTTCCCGACCCAGGAATTGAACCAGAGTCTCCTGCATTGCAGGATTCTTTACTAACTGAGTTATCAGGGAAACCCTCAGTGTAAGGTTGGGACACATTTTAAGCAGTTTTCATAGAAAAGAAAACCCTCCTGTAAACCCCCACTTGTAGGGAAATCTTGGTCCAGTACCGCAAGGGGATTTTACATGATCAGTAAAAACTTCATGTTGAAAAAGGATTGTGAAAAAAAGCAGAGTACAAAGTTGTACCCTGGTGTGATCCAAGCTATGTTGAAATGCATTTAAATTTTTTTTAAAGATGAAAACATCTTCTTGTGTCTAGCCAGTGGATGATGAGGCTTTTTTTTTTGTCTTCTTCCTACTTTTTTTTTTTTAAGTCATTTTTGAGTTCGTTACAAAGGCTACCAACTCCAGTATTCTGGCCTGGAGAATTCAATGGGTTGTACAGTCCATGGGGTCTCAAAGAGTTGGACATGACCGAGCGACTTTCACTTTCAACCTTTCACTGAGTGGGGAGGTCCCTCCCTTCTGTCTCTCTCCATCATGAAGCAAGAGGGTTGCATTTTGCACAGAGTCTGTGCTCACGGTGATGGAGCAGGCAGCCCCAAAGACCAGCTTCTGTTTTATGTTTTGGTTTTTGGGCCAGAAAGTATGTGGGATCTTAGTTCCCCAAACAGGGATTGAACTTGAACCCACTGCATTGGAAAGTGAAGTCTTCATCACTGGACCACCAGGGAAGTTCCCTTCTTACTTTTCTGTGTTTTTCTAATTTTTCCATGAGCGTGTATTTTTTTTTTTTTTTTGGTGGTGCCACACGGCATGTGGAATCTTAGTTCCCCAACTAGGGATCAACCCCGCTCCCCTTGCAATGAAAGTGCAGAATCTTATCCACTGGACCACCAGGGAAAACCCCAGCATGTAACTTTATAAAGATAATAAGGATGAGGGGAGAAAAGAAGAGGAGGAGGTGAGAAACTTTGAAAGTCCTCTCAAGCCTTTGTGTATTGCTGGTTTCTATTTAAAATCACACTTTCCCTCTCTGGATACCCAGAAGTCATTGGGGAGGTGGAGGCACCATGCAACAAGCCCATGGGCCTCAGCACAGAATTAACAGCTACAGGACTCAAGGCCATTTCCCAGGCCTGCCGGGTGCTGACAGCCTAGGGAATTACCTTAGTCGATAAAGAATCTGCCTGCAATGCAGGAGACCCGGGTTCAATCCCTGGGTCAGGAAGATCTCCTGGAGAAAGAAATGGCAACCCACTCCAGTATTCTTGCTTGGAGAATCCCATGGACAAAGGAACCTGGCAGGCTACAGTCCATGGGGTCACAAGAGTTGGACATGACTTAGCAACTAAACCACCACCATGTTGACTTACCTAGCATCTCACATGCTAGAGAAAGACAACGTCAATGAGGCCAGTTGTTCTCCAAAGGCCATCTTATACACAAGTGTTGTGTTAGGTGCTTGGTCGTGTCTGACTCTGCAACCCCATGGACTATAGCCCACCAGATTCATCTGTCCATGGATTTCCCAGGCAATAACACTGATGTGGGTTGCCATTTCCTTTTCCAGGGGATCTTCTCAACCCAGTGATTGAACCCAGGTCTCCTGCCTTGCAGGCAGATTCTTTACAGTCTGAGCCTCATACACAAGCTTAGTACATAAAACAGGATACAAAGGAGCCAGACAGCTAATTAAGAGGAAGGAAAGGAAGCAGGGAGGGAAGGAGGGAAAGACAGGGAGGCTCCAACCATCCCCATCCTCCATCTCCCGGTCTATGAGGCCCCTCTTTTGATTTTTGTGGAAAGGAAACAGAGTTTGAATACCTTGTAAGATGGGCCTGGGTTCAACAGGCCCTCATGTGGAGAACAGAGACTTGCTGAGGGTGGGATAGGAGGGAGGAGTCTAAGTAATTGAGAAATATGTTTTTGCTGAAAATCCATTTCCATTCAAGCAGGTCCATCCAGCTCTGTTTTAGAAACAGGCAATAAAGATGTATTTACCAAACAATTATGTCTGCTCAGAAAAAGGTAAGGTTTTATATGTGAATACATTTAAGTCTGAATTATCTACTTGCTTCATGAACCCTGCAATTTATGAGATTGAATACAATCATGATTACTAGCAGTTCATCCAAGCTTACAACAAGTTGTTTCCAGTAAGTTCTGTGCTGGTCTTCCAGAGTGGGGAAAATACCCTTTTAGATTTCCTTCTACTAATACCTAATTGTCTCCTGGAAAACAGATTGCTGTGGGTGTTATTGATAGTTTCTTTTTTTAAATGAAAGGTGAGTTTGTGTATTATTGGAACTTGTTTGCAAATATGATCTAAAATATCAATATTAAAGGCAAGAAATGTATTTTTCTGCATTTGGACTGTTTAACTCGCCTTGGCACCTTTTTGAGGTCTAGATCCTGGTGAATGGGAAGCTCTGAGCAGCCTTCAAACACACCTGCCTTCTCAGTCTGTTCAGCCACTGAGGGGCTGAGTGTTTTCTTTCTTAAGTCTTTAAAGAGAGGCAGCCAGAGACCGCAGGCAGCATTCTCAAAAGTGCTGGTGTGAGTGAGTGTATATGTGGGCAGGTGCCCAAAGGGTCACTCTGAGTGCGTTTCGGGTCTGTCATGTGCTATGTGCCAAAGGGACTCAGCTGAGAGGAGTCACAAGAAAGGGTCTGCAGAGGCGCCAGCCTTGCATGTGCCCCAGAGAAGGCAAATACCTCCACAAGGACCCTTCACTGGGTTCACATCTGAGACTAGCGAGCCCTAAGCTCTGGTGGACAACTGCCACCCCACCACCTACTTCTGGGGTGACCTTGGGCAAGTTTTGCCACCTCCCTGGGTCTGTGCTCTCACCTGTAAAATAGAGATAATCCCAATAGCTTGTTGTGAAGACTTTTTACATAATTCCATTGGCATTACGATTATATAAGAAAATGCCCATAACTTTTAGAGAGACTCACAAAATATACAGAAATGAAACAGCATGAGATCAGGGCTTTTAAAACATTGAGCAAAAATATAGTGGGGGATGGTTCCACATACATCAAGTTCAAGAACGGGCAGAATGAGTCTATGATGATAAAAATGAGAATGAGAATGAAATGAAAATGAAAGAAAAGCAATGAAAAATGAGAAATGGAAAAGAGCACCAGGCAGCCTTCTGGAGTGCTGGAAATGTTCTATAATCTGATTTCACTGATAATTGCATAGATGGCAAAACTCACCAACCTGCAAATGGTTCAGAAAGATGATGATGATGACAATGACAATATGTGTGTAAAGTATGATAAAGCAAATGTGGTAAAATTTTAACATGTAGGGAGTCACATTAAAGAGTATATGGGAATTCTTCGTGTTATTTTTGTAACTTTCTATAAGCATGAAATTTAAAAAACACATACCTGTACACTTAATATATATGAATCTCACTAAATATGAATTACATGTCAAAGAAAAATTTTAAAGGGGGATTAGGAAGTATACACAGCAAGATCTTTAAATGTTGAGTCTGAGTGATAGATGTATGGAGGTTTGTTGTACTAATCCTTTCTGCTTTGGTATATGTTTGACTATTTTTATAAATTAAAAAAAATTAAAAACAGCCAAAATATCTGTCAAGCTCCTGGCCCTGTGCCTGGCAGAGGGAGGCTTCCACCTCTGAGAATGCCCACCCTGTATATTCTTGTAGGGTGATGGGGAATTACACATACATCATCTGCTGCTACTGGCACTGCCTGTGACCATGCTGGACAAATAATGCATCTGAAGCTGGTTTTCTCTGCTCTTCAGCTAAAGAAGGTGAAACAAATAGCCAGACTACGTTGGGGATACATGTCCTTTCCTAACACCCACCCGGGTGAACCTCTGCCTGAGAGTCTTCCTCCTGAAGAAGCCACATTCACTCAGCCGCAGCCACAGCCAAGTCACAGGGAAGTCAGGGAGGACAAAGGCGGAGTCATGTAAACACCTTGTAAAACAAGCAGGAACCACTCAGGATCAAATTTCACTTCGGCAAGGTAAACATTTGCCTTGGTAGAGACAGAGGGAAAAAGTGAGGGCTGATGACCTTTAAAGTGAAGCAACACATCTCTTAAGGAAGTCTCAGTTTTTATGAGGACAGGAGCGCTGACCTAGGAGGATGGAAATCTGGGTACTTTCCCATCCACATCACAGATGACCTGTGTGACCTTGGATGAGTCACCTCCCCCTCCCTGGGCCTCTTTCCTCCACCCACGAATGAGGGTTTGGACCAAAGGACTCTGATTACAGTCCAGCTTTGTGATTCTTTATTAAAACATCAAGCCAGGACTCTAGGTCAAGGAATGAGCAGCAACCCACCCATGGAATCTACCAGAAGGCTTTGCATGTTTCCCAAACCCAGACAGGAGACAAGTGAGGATGCAAACAGGACAGAGATTGTGGGAAAGATACCTGGTACGGTTAAATCTTCTGAATTTTCCACAGAAGCTGAAAATCTAGTTTTTTATTTCTGATTTTCAAATGATAGTAATGATTTCAAGTTTTTTTGTCAGTGCAGTGCTAGCCTACCAAAAATATCCGTGAACAGAATTGAGTCCCTTGCTGCTCGAGTGTGCCTTGGTGTGATGTCACAGCCTTCTGGCTGGGGGCTGGAGGTAGGGTCTCTGATCTTATCAACATTAGGATTTGGTGTCCCCCTAGCTCTCAGAGATGATCACCTCAAAGCTGAAGACAGATTTTAATAACAAATATTTCAAGCATTTTTTTTTTACCATAATCTACAGTAAAAAATCCATTTATGCTCCATCAGTGGTGACACACAATTGCACTGAAATATATAAAGCTGAAAGAAAAGATTCACAAAATAAGAGTGACCCCCCACTAGAAGAGTGACCCCCTCTGATATTTTCTATTCTGATTTTTATCTTACTTCATTTTTTTTTTTACTGCTGGTGGCAACCCATTAAACTGATTTCAGGGTCATGTTAGAAAAACGTGGCTTTAGAATTCAGCTAATTTTCATTTAATTCTCTCTGTCACCTTATGAGGTAGGAATTATTGTCATCCCCATTTTACAGGAGAAAAATGAATCTCAGGCTTCAAACACCATATCTGATTTTTCTTTTATTTTATTATTCAAAAAAAAAAAAGAATGAGAGGAATTAGGAGACTCCAAAGGGCGAAGTCAGAGAGGAAGAAGTCCCAGAGTTTAAGTAATCAAGAAGTTCCTCTGGGAGAGAGGGAACATATGTATGCCTATGGCTGATTCAGAATATATGGCAGAAACCAACACAATATTGTAAAGCAATTTAGTCTCTAATTAAGAGTAAATAAATTTTGAAAAATTTTTGAAAAGGAGGACCTTAGAGAAATAGAAAAATCAAGCAGAAAGATTAAGCTGTATGCTGTGGGGCATGCAACATAAAAGCTCCCCTTGGTCCACCCTATGAAATCTGCATGGCTCCTCACACCATGGGTGAGTGGTTTCTACAAGGAGGAACCAGATTTGTCATCCAGGTGACCCCAGCGGACCCAAAGGGGATGAGGAAGTTGTTAATCCCTAAAGTCACGTTCAGGAACTTGAAACTCCCATTCTCCAGCCTTATAGGGATGGGTAATTGGTGGGAGAATGGGTAGGATTCAAATCTAGATGTATTTGACTATCAAGGCTGGCCTGGGAAACCTTGTCACTCACCTCTACTACTTCCCAATTCATCATTAGTGAACTGACAAAAGCTCCGTGTCTTCTCCATAGGCGATGATCAGAGAGGACAAGAGACAGAAACCTAGCTTAGCGCTGTCAGTGGGAGAGATTTGGTTTTTTTAAGACACTGATGAACTTTGCTCCTAATTGGAGCAGTCAGCTAAGCCTGATAATACTGTGTCTAATCAAGCTTTGCAGCCATCTGGTCTGGAGTAGAGAGCCTGGCAACTTTCTACATAGCCCGGCACAATCCAGCATAGCCTGGCCTGCACTTGTAGCATGTCTGGGCTTCATTCTAGGATGGCTGAGTCTATCCCCATCTCTCTGCATCTTTTCCTTGAGTCTTCCACCTCCAGACTCCTAAAGACAACCAGTGGAGTTGTGTCTGTTTATATACCCCAGAGGCAATGATTTCAAGCATTTGCATTGGGTGACTTTCTGCTTTCTCTTAAGTGTTTGGTGCAAGCCCAGTTGTTGAGTAAAGTTTAAAGGCAAGGAGTCCTAGATTAGCATCACAAAAGTCAATTAACAAGTCAATTTCTTCCCTTGGTTTGTATTTGTATATTATTAATGAACTACCAAGCCTGCTAGTGCAGTAAATTAGCTTAGGTAACTGGGGATCAGAGTACAAACATTTTTTTCCCTTAATGGCCCCAAACTTTTATCTCATACAGAGAAAACTATATACAAGTACAGGGAGAGCTCCTTGTTCTGGCAGCCGCTATGGAAGCACACTGCAGCAGCTCTGATAAATACTGATGTCTGTTTATCCAAATGCCACAGACCATGCTGGCACATCGCCACCCCCTCCCACCCTTGCAAAGCCCTAACTGGCGGGACTCATCATGCAAGGAGGAGACACAGGAGCCTCAGCTGCCTTTGCTGAAGGACTTTGAGCCTTTGTTTTCTGAACATGCACATACATACACACACTCACAAATTAGGGGAACTAGTTGTCCCGATCTACAAAGGTCAAGACTAAGACACACAAAAAAACAACAAAAGAACCCTGTGTCCTATCATTAATGAAAGGGCAGAAATATATTTTCTTATGTAAGAAAAGAATGGTAATTGGAAAATTCTGCCTCACTGAAACAACTAGCTTGGAAATGTGTGAATTCTGCCCAAAAGTGCTGCTTTGTTACAAAATCAATGCCATTAAGAACTGAATTGTGCTGCGTGTGTGTGCGTGTGTGTGTGTGCGTGTGTGTGCGCGTGTGCACAGTCCCTCAGTCATGTCCAACTCTTTGAGATCCCATGGACTTTAGCCCTCCAGGCTCCTCTGTCCATGGGATTCTCCAGACAAGAATACTGGAGTGGGTTGCCATGCCCTCCTCCAGGGGATCTTCCTGACCCAGGCAACAAACCCACATCTCTTGCATCTCTTGCATTGGTAGGATTCTTTATCACTGCACCACCTGTACCAGAACATTAACATGGAAATGTTAGTAACCACCCACTCAGTATGTCACAATTGAGCAACGACTCTGTACAATGCAGTGTGAACCGTATCCTTCATCCAGTCCCCAGTCATCTATTACTAAGCAACATGATTCAACTTCAAAATATTTGGTACTAAACAGAGTGTCAATTAATAAGGTCTGTGTATTCACTCTTTTAATGAATATTTATTGAATGCTTATCATGTGACTGCCAGGTGCCAGGCACAGAACAAAAACTGAAAAAACACAGTCCTTCAAAGAGCCAGGTAGCTAGCCAGGGAAGCAGACAGATAGGAAAGCCCTATAAAGTGGACCACAAGAGAGGTGTAGCCCAGGCTCCTGGGACAGGGGGGAAGCAGAGGGCCATCAGAATGGCCAGTGAAGGTCAATGTCCTGGGGAGAAGGTAGATGCCCCTACTAATGTCGTCTGCATTGATTCCTTCTAGGGTGATAAACTGACTCCTCCGGGTAGCCTTCTCAGACAAGCACGTCATCAAACAGGAAAATCTCAGGTGAACATCTCCCCATGCCCTGGGAGTCCCACCTTCTCCCTTTGTTGTTGTCATTCAGTTACTAAGTTGTATCCAACTCTTTGCGACCCCACGAAATGCAGCACGCCTTTCCCTCACCACCTCCTGGAGCTTGCTCAAACTCATGTCCATTGAGTTAGTGATGCCATCCAACCATCTCATCCTCTGTTGTCCCCTTCTCCTCCTGCCCTCAATCCTTCCCAGCATCAGGTCTTTTCCAGTGAGTTGGCTTTTCACATCAGGTGGCCAAAGTATTGGGGCTTCAGCTTCAGCATCAGTCCTTCCAGTGAATATTCAGGGTTGATTTCCTTTAGAGACAAAATAAGACAAAACAGTTCCTCATTTCAGAATAAATTTTCTTTCTGACAAAATCTATTTTCTGTCTGCCTAAAGCACCTTTATTTATTTTTTTAACCTTTTTATTTTGTATTGGGGTATAGCCAATTAACAATACTGTGAGTTTCAGGTGAACAGTGAAGGAACTCAGCCATACCTGGACATGTATTCATTCTCCCTCAAACTCCCCTCCCATCCAGGCTTGCCTAGTCTCCTTTAGACTGAGCTCCTTGACACACTTTAGAGGATGTTGACCCTGAGGGACCCCGGAGGGGTCAGGCCAGGGATGCCAGAGGCTCTAGTGAGAGTTACCTGGAGTCAGAGGCCTGGTGGAAAGCTGCATGCAGCCTCTTGTATCTGTGGATGTGCAGAAAAGCAGCGCATAACTGCCCAATGTCTCATTCCTTCATACGTCAGTGGGTCTGGGTATGTATCAATGTCTCTAATTTACATCTTATGACTTTCTACCTGGATGGTATAATAAGTATCTACATGCCATGTTCCCTTTACCTGGAATATCCCCCATCTCCCCACCTCTATCAGCTTCTCTAGTTAAACACCAACACACCTTCAGATCTCAGGGAAATGGGCTTTCTTCAGAGATGACTTCTCTGACTCCTCAGGCTAATTGCCCAAGTTATTCATACTCTCTGTACCAAGCCCTCTCCTCCATGACCTTAGCTGTAGCTTGCAATTATGCATTCATCTGGGTCATTTTCTTTTATCTCTTCCCGCCTCTCCCATGGTCACACGTTCCATGTGGGAAGCACCGAGTCCAGCGTATTCCCTCTGTAATCCCAGATCTTACCTGGTGCATGTTCACCCGCTAAGTCAAGAAGATCCCCTGGAGAAGGAAATGCAAACCGCTCCAGTATTCTTGCCTGGAAAATCCCATGGGCAGAGGAGCCTGGTGGGCTGCAGTCCATGGGGTCGCAAAGAGTCAGACACAACTGAGCAACTGAGCATGCAAACATGCACAATCCTAGCTCTAACTCTGTGCATATCATGCACTCAGCAAATTCTCCTTGATTATTCAATGAATTTCAAGTAATGAGAGTCTCTCCCAGAACTTGTTTCTCCTGTTCTGCCACACCCCTGCCTGGCTTGGATTTCTGTTTGGTTTGAGGCCTTGCTTTGTGGATCAAAGGCATTATAGGCAAAGGCAAAGCCCTTCCACCTCCAAATATCTCCTGTGCCAGTTGGCCAAAAGGAGCCCTTTGAAGGCAGAATGCAAAAATAGTAAATAGGAACTTTTAAAAATTAAGATCTGAGTTCAAACAAGCCAAATATTTTGCCAAGAGTATCACACACCAGTTGTTTCAGAAGGCTATCATAGACACAAATCAATAATGTTTTTCTTCCGGTAGATTAACTTCATGTTTAAAACAAGAATCTAATGGACAGCTCTTTGCTTTCCCTGCTCTGTGATATGATGCAGTTATGCCAGAGTGAGGAATTTGAGGACACAGAAGGTTAGAAAGCTAAGGACATTGTCTAAGGCAGGAAAGAAGACTTGGAAAGAAGGTCAGATTCTCCCTGACCTGTCAAGCAGGATAGAATTGTTTATGCACTTGAAATTTGATGTGTAGACAAGTCACATTGAAGGTGACTGTGTTGGCTGCATGTATGAAGAACTGGAGAAAGCCAGCCTGCCAATAGGAAGGATGACAAGAGGTCAAGTGTCCATGAACAAGACCTTCCTAGGTCCTGATCCCTTCCCCTTATGGGGCCAGCCTGAACTTTCCATCCTTGGAACCCATGATACCCCTTGTGTCTCCTGAGGAAATGCCCGCTCCCCACCTTTCTTGTTGCCAAAGTTACTTTGAGGGTGCTTCTGTTCCTTATGTATTAGTTTCCTGTGACTGCTGTAACAAATTACCACAAACTGGGTGACTTAGAACAACAGAAATTATTCTCTCATAGTTCTAGAAGCTAGAAGTCTGAAGTTAAGGTGTCAAGATGGGCAGACTCCTTCAGAAGCCTCTAGGGGGAGAATCCTTTGCTTCTTCCAGTTTCTGGTGGCTTCTGGCATTCCTTGGCTTGTGGCCACATCACTCTAATCTCTGCCTCCATTTTCACATGACCTTCTTCTCTTCTGCCTCTCTCCCCATTTGTCACTTCTAAAGACATTTGTCACTTCTAAAGACATTTGTCATCGGATTAAGAGCCCACTTGGTTAATTCACAATCATTTCATCTCAAGATCTTTAACTTAATTACATCTGCAAAGATCCCTTTCCAAATGAAATCATGAGTAAAGTCACTGTGGGTTAGGACTTGGACATAGCTTTTTGAGGGTCACCATTCAGTTCATTATATACCTTGTAACCCACTGAGCCCAGGGGTGAGTTGACCAAACATTCCTGATTAGGCTTGCAAAGTGTCAGTGACCAGTTGATGTATAGCCCACAACACAAACTGTCTACAGACTCTAAAGAATGAATAAATGAAATAAAAAGCAATTTGTATCTTTTTTTTTGGTAGGGGAAGTGCTTTGTGACCAGTTGTTCTTGAATATTCTGGGATGGAGTCAAGCCTTGGTCTGTCATATCTGAACTCACTGTCTTCTCTAGACTCTTCTGGATTTGTATTGATGATAATATAGTGTGATGAATTGAGCATGTGCTCGGTATCAGGCACTGTATTTGGCTCTTTACAGGGCAACACCATGATGTTCTGAGGGTGGTTTTCTTACCCCCAGGAGTCACACTCAAAGGGTCTGGTGCAAAGTCAGCATTTTCATCACCAGGAAGACCTTTTGGCGATTTGGCACCTTTGAGGGCTGTGGATAATAGAGAAAAGAGAAGGACCTAATATGGGCAGCCCCTACTAGGTGTCAGCTTCCCAGGTGGCGCTAGTGCTAAAGAACCTGCCAGCCAATGTAGGAGACACAAGAGATGAGGGTTTGATCCCTGGGTCAGGAAGATCCCCTGGAGGAGGGCATGGCAACCCCACTCCAATATTCATGCCTGGAGAATCCCATGGACAGAAGAACCTGGTGGGCTAGAGTCCATAGGGTCGCAAAGAGTTGGATGTGACTGAGGTGACCTAGCACACACACATTACCATGTGTCAAGCACTGCCTTTGGGTCGAAACAGTTGTTATCTCCTTTGATCTTTATAGTTCTTCCACGAGAGAGATGGTGCAGAAATTCACGGGAGGCCAATCAGGCTAACCAGGTCTTTCCCTGGACATAACCTGCTGAAGTCAGTAGGAAAAAGTCTCAGGTGCTCCTGCTCATCAGTGCCCAGGAGTATCAGCCCCTACAAATCTATTTCTACCAACCTAAGGAAACACAACACAGGTAGATACCAGATTGGCAGTTGTAAACTGAAGGTGAGAACGTACTTCCTGAATTAGAATACTCTTCTCGCTGGAGAAGCTGCTAATGTCACCTCTCAAGTTGTGGGCCTGGATGAGAACTGAAGTGAAGCAGCCTTCAAGGTCATGCCCCAAAGGGAAGGCTTCTCCTGGTACATGTTTTGTCATAGTAGTTTTCTACTCCAACCCCAGGAAAGAGTTTATTTTCAAAAGCCTATTCTCATAGTTTCCCTCTTCCTCCTTATTGTCAGTGGAATTTTTCCCCTCCTCTCCCTTAAGAGTTGAGGACACACGGTGCAGATCAAGATCATCACTCACCTCCCCCTTTATTCCTCCTCACTAGCTCTACCCACACAGTCACCCAAATCAGCCACTGCTCAACATTCTTGCCTCATGGACAAGAGGAGCCTCTACGTGATCACAAAGAATCAGACACAACTGATTGACTAACACTTTCACTTTCACCCAATCCCACCCAGAGACCTTTGAGGTAACTAAAGAACATGGAAGAAGAAAGTCTGTCCAGCTAAGCAATTTTATGGAAAAAAAATCATACACTTGTCAGTCGGAGTCTTAATTACTCTCACTCTGATGGGAATAACCATAAAAAGTCATGTGGTCTAAACTGGACAGGATAGATGGTTTTGAATTGTCTTCAGTCCAAAGATATTTCGGTCTGAGCCAGGAAGTGAGACACTGAGGGTAAAAACATCTGAAACCCGTGAGCACCTTCCACCTATTGATCAAAGGTATTAGAGGATGTAATGAGCCCAAACGTGGTTTGAGGAAAGTAGCTTTAGCACAAATGACAGCAGAATTTCCTGGGGCTGAATGAGCATCTCGGTCAATTTCTATCGAGTTCCAAGAAAAGAGAAGTTTTGACAGTCATTGGTTTACTTGATCAATGCATTCTGGTCCTCAAATGGATTTCTTTTAAATATGTGTGTGTAAAACCTGATCAGGCTCATAATAAACCATTGATTACTTGTCAATGAATCCAGTAATTGTCTAAGCTCCTGTTCAGTTTGTATAATAAACTCGCCCACACATGTGACTTATAGTGTCAATAGTTGTACAGTATCAGTGTGCTCATCTACCCACAGGGGTATGCATAAACCAAATGCATCCAAATCATTCATTCAACACACTTTGAATTCCCAGGCTGGAGTTATAAACACAGAATGTAATCCCTGCCTTCAAGAAGCACAGTCATGCTGGAGTGACAGGTATGTTAGCAAATTAAAAGTCCCTGTGGAGTGACTGAGTCAAGGATAGAAGTTTGTACTGAGAACAGGGAGGCCTGGAGGAAGGGGTGTCAGAAGGCTCGGAGAAGGAATTTCAAGAAAAAAGAAGGAAGCTGGCAGGAAGACAAAGGCATTCCATTATGAGAGAACTGCTTGTGCAAAGGCCCTGAGGTATAAAGTCTTAATACTCAGGGGACTGCTGATGGTTAGGTATGATGAGTATTGAAACAGGCATGTAAGATAAAGGTGAAGGAATATAGGGAGAGGTCTGATCTTTTTTTTAATTAATATTTTTATTGATATATAGTTGATTTACAATGTTACATTAATCTTTGCTGTACAGCAAAATGATTATTATACATCTATACATTCTTTTTTATATTCTTTTCCATCAAAATCACAGGATTTTGAATATAGCTCCCTGTGCTATACAGTAGGACCTTGTTGCTTATCCACTACATATATACACATATACACATATCATCTGTTGCATCTGTAAATCCCAAACTCCCGATCCATCCCTCTCCCACCCCACTTCCCTTTGGCAACCTCTAGTCTATTTTCAATGTCCCTGATTCTGTTTCACAGATAGATTCATTTGTGTCATATTTTAGATTTCACATCTAAGTGATATCATATGGTTTTGTGTCTCTCTGACTTACTTCACTCAGTATGATAATCCCTCGTTGCATCCATGTTGCTGCAAATGGCATTGTTTCATTCGTTTTTGTGGCGGAGTAGTAGTCCATTGTATATATGTAGCACACCTTCATTATCTATTAATAACTTCAGTAGACATTTAGAGGTCTTTGGTATAGTGAATAGTGCTATGAACATAGAGGTGCATGTATCTTTTTGAATTACAGTTTTGTCTGGATATATGCCCAGGAGCAGGATTGCTGGATCATATGGTAATTCTATTTTTAATTTTCTGAGAAATCGCCATACTGTTTTCCACAATGGCTGCACCAACTTACATCCAAACAGTGTAGGAGGGTTCCCTTTTGTTCACACCAGGAGAGGTCAGATTTTTCACTCACTGCTTCAGATAGCATTGCAGGCAGACTCTACCATCTGAGTCACCAGGGAAGCCTCAGATAGCATTACTGAATACCTATTACTTACCAGGCAGGTACTTCTTGACACAGCACTAAACAAGACAGATGCAGTTCCCGGGCTCATGGAGTTTATGTTCTGATGGACTGAGACAGGATAAACAAGCTAATAAACTTAATTTCACATAGTGATGAGTGCTGTGAAGGCAATAATCAGGAGGCGAGACAGAGTAATGGGTTTGGAAAACAGCTTAGAAAACATGGTCTGAAAAGGCTATTCTGAGATGAAGGCTGTTAAAAGAGGCAAAGGATGAAAAGGCCAGAAATGAGGACTAAGGACCCTTTCCCTTCTCCAGGGGATCTTCCCAACCCAGGGATCGAAACCAGGTCTCCCACATGGCAGGTAGATTCTTTACCAGCAGAGCTACAAGAGAAGTCCAAGAATACTGGAGTGGGTAGCTTATCCCTTCTCCAGAGGATCTTCCTGACCCAGGGATCAAACTGGGGCCTCCTGCATTGCAGGTGGATTCTTTATCAACTGAGCTATGAGGGAAGCCCCAGAAATGAGGACTAAGGACCCAAATGTGGAGGTTCTTATCATTTAGGGGACAGAGAAAGGAAGAAGAGGCAGCAAAGGAAACCAAAAGAAATAATCAGAGATTAAAGACAGGAGTTGGGAGAGGACAGTGTAATGGAATCCAAGGGAAAAAGAGACTACAAGGAGAAGAAAGGCCTCCACTCCAACCTTCTCCTTTCACTTAGTGTTTTTAAAATACATGGTTATCAGATTCCCAGGCAAAGACGATGTATTAAGCCAAGCATCTGGTTTTCCTCCTCTTAAAATCTCACTTGAAACTACATTAGAGAAAAATTTTCTAAGACCTAAACCCACAAGGACAGAGAGAGTTGGCTAAGAGACAATGTCAAAATTCTGGAAAGCAGATGTGTGTGAGTGCTAAGTCATGTCTGTCTCTGCGACGCTATGGATTGTAGCCCACCAGGCTCCTCTGCCCATGGGATTCTCCAGGCAAGAATGCTGGAGTGGGTTGCCAGACCCTCCTGCAGGGGATCTTCCCGACCCAGGGATCAAACCTGCGTCTCTTATGTCTCCTGCATTGGCAGGTGGGTTCTTTACCACTAGTGCCACCTGGGAAGCCCAGAGAGCAGACAGATGAGTGCTAATTGACTTGACAAACATAAGGAAGCCAAATTCTAAATTGGCGATGGAGAACGTGGAGAAAATTCAAAAGACTCAGGAATTGGTGGCACCACATACCCTTAGAAATGAGAGTAAAGGTGGGAGATTAAAATTAGTTAAAGTTAGGAGGACTAATTGAAAACTGTTTGAGAAATAATTCCTCCTCCCACTCCACATCACTACTCCTCTCTCACCCTGGTAGAAGACTGGGATTATAATATTTGGAGGGAGTGAAACACAGCTGAGGGCATGAGTGTTGTAGTAAAATAACTTAAAATTTGTAAATGGATGCACACTGATCTCTGAATTCCTCCTGATTTCTGCCCTTACACAATTCCCAGAACCCTGACATTCTGGTCCGTACCTTTAAGCCAGAAGAATCAAAGAGCATTCTCTAAGGAATCTGACTTGCCTGAGAGGAAATATCTAATGATACAGCATGAGCAATTACCCTAAGGATGGCTGAATCAGATCACTCTATAGACAGTTCAAAATCTAGAAGCAGACTAACATACAAAAAGTTCCTATCAGCTACCTGGCCCACCTATCTTATATATATGCAGACAACCAGGATCACCTGACTCCTGAGAAATAAACACTCACATTTACGGTCAACTGATTTTTGAAAAGGGCACAAGACAATACAATGGAGGAAAGGACAAAGTGTTTCCAACAGATGATTTGGGACAACTGGATATCTACATGAAAAAGAATGAAGCTGGACCCCTACCTCACACCATACACAAAAGTCTACTCAAGGTGGATCATGTACTACCTACATGTAAGAACTAAAACTTAAAATTCCTAGAATAAAATATAGGGGTAAGTCTTCATGACTCTGGGTTAGGCAATGATTTCTTAGGTAATGATGCAAAATGCACAAGCAAGAAAAGAAGAAAACAGATAAATTTGACTTCATCAAAATTGAAAACTTCTATACTTCAATGGACACTATCAAGGAAATGAAAAGACAGCTCACAGAATGGGAGAAAATATTTGCAAATCCTATATCTTAGAAGGGACTTATATCCAGAAATACAAAGAACTCTTGTAAATTAATAATAAAAGACAAGTAGCCCAATTTAAAAATAGGCAAAGGCTTTGAACAGACATTTCTCCAAAGAAGATCATCATTAGATGTGAGGGAAATGCACATCAAAACCATAAAGAGATCCTACCTCACACACACTAGGTTGGCTGAAATCAAGAAAACAAGCAATGGCAAGCAATGGAGAAACTGGAACCCATATGCACTGCTGGTGGAATGCTAAATGGTGTGACTGCTTTGAAAAACAGCCTAGTAGTTTCTTAAAAGGTTAAACATAGAGCTACCATAAGACCTAGCAACTGTATTTGTAAGTATATATACAAGAGAAATGGAAACATATGTCCACACAAGCACTTATACACACTGTTTCATGGCAACATTATTTGTCATAGCCAAAAAAGCAGAAAAACCTGAATGTCTAACATCTGCTAAATGCATAAACAAATTGTATATTCATACAAGGGAATATTATTTGGTCATAAAAAGAATAAAATACTCATAAGTGGTATAGCATGAATGAAATCTTAAAGGCATTATGCTAAGTGCAAGCTGTTGTTTTTCAATCACTGAGCCAACAAAGGTCCATCTAGTCAAGGCTATGGTTTTTCCATTGGTCATGTATGGATGTGAGAGTTGGACTATAAATAAAGCTGAACACCGAAGAATTGATGCTTTTGAACTGTGGTGTTGGAGAAGACTCTTGAGAGTCCCTTGAACTGCAAAGAGATCCAACCAGTCCATCCTAAAGGAGATCAGTCCTGGGTGTTCATTGGAAGGACTGATGTTGAAGCTGAAACTCCAATACTTTGGCCACCTGATGCAAAGAGCTGACTCATTGGAAAAGACCCTGATGGGAAAGATTGAGGGCAGGAGGAGAAGGGGACAACAGAGGATGAGATGGCTGGATGGCATCGCCAACTCTATAGACATGGGTTTGGGTAGACTCCGGGAGTTGGTGATGGACAGGGAGGCCTGACGTGCTGTGATTCATGGGGTCGCACAACTGAGCGACTGAACTGAACTGAACTGAACTGAACTTCCCAGCATCAAGGTTCTTTTCCAATAAGTCAGCTCTTCACATCAGGTGGTCAAAGTGTAGCCCGTGACAAAAAAAATCACATATTATGTCATTTCTTTTACATGAAATATCCAGATTAAGCATACAGATAGAAAATGATTCGCTGTTGCCTGGGGTTGGAGTGAAAGGAAATGAGGAGTGATTGTTAATGGACATGAGGTTCCTTCTTCAGGTGATGAAAATGTTCTAAAATTAGATTATGGTGATGGCATCACAACTCTGAATATATTAAAACTAATCAACTGCACAGTTTAAATGGATGAATCTTATGGTATGTGAAAAATATTTCAACAAACCTATTAAAAAATCTCACTAATCATAGTTATCAACAAAACATAAAACATAAAGATACGTCGATATCTTCCTAGCACTACAGTATGTTTCCCCATCTTGTTACTCAAGACCCTCTTGGCACTTTTTCAACTTGTAATAACCTTGTAAAACCAGTTGGTCTTCAAAAGATAAAGCAAGTCAAAGTTTCGTAATTAGAGGGAAGAAGTACTTCAACGTTCAGAGGTCAGGTTTTTACTCAATAGGAAAGGGTAGGTCAGAAAATATTGGTTTACAACATCTTAAAACTAACTTTTAACACACGCTTATTAACTGTTTGCATGGTGTTAATAAGCTTTATTTGTCTTTTTGAAGAATCTGAGGAGTAAGAAGAATAAAGAGGCTTAACCAGGGGTCCCACTGAATTTTTCTTCAGTAATGTTGATTATTTGGCTCTCTGGATGTGAGATGGTAGGGAGCAAAGAGCCAGTATGTCATAGTGGTCACCAGATTGGAATCCAGATACAGATGAACCTGGATTCGTTTTCTTCCTTTGCCACTTAGTGGCTGTGTGACCTTCTGCATGTTGCATAACCTCTCTCTGCTTCCATTTCCTCTCTGTAAAATAAGAATTCTATCTTGATCCCATGAACAGAGGAGCCTGGTGGTCTACAGTCCATGGGATCATAGAGAGTCAGACATGACTGAAGCGACTTAGCACACACGCATCCTGATCCAGTTTTCATTTGAGGGCCTAGCTCATTGCAGTTACCTTTGTTTTTAAAAAGCTTTTAATAGGCATTTATGAGCAGGCAATGGCACCCCACTCCAGTACTCTTGCCTGGAAAATCCCATGGATGGAGGATCCTGGTAGGCTGCAGTCCATGGGGTCGCTAGGAGTCGGACACGACTGAGCGACTTCCCTTTCACTTTTCACTTTCATGCACTGGAGAAGGAAATGGCAACCCACTCCAGTGTTCTTGCCTGGAGAATCTCAGGGACGGGGGAGCCTGGTGGGCTGTCGTCTATGGGGTCGCACAGAGTCAGACACGACTGAAGCGACTTAGCAGCAGCAGCAGCATGAGCAATATATCTTGGTTACTTTGTCCTGACTTAAAAAAGTAGTGTTGGCATTTTCTGCATATCAGTATCTTATTCTTCTTTCATTAGTTCTGTTCCATTTTGATGTGCTTATTATTGAGTAACTTGTCAAAGTTCTTCCTTGAAACTCTGCTATCAATCAGGAAATATATAATTAAAGCATTTGATTGCTGTGTATTTTGTTACTGAACACTTGTGGCTCTACTGCTGCTTAACTAAAAAATAGAGTGTGGAGTCAGAATGAGGACAATCGAGGTGAAGATCATTCTTCTGATGCGGAGGGGGCGGGGGGCAGTAAGAGACAGTAAGGGCGGGAGGCACTATTCAAATTTCCTTTTAAAGGTCCCAGGTGGCGCCACTTGCCTGCCAGTGCAGGAGATGCAAGAGACATGAGTTCGATCCCTGTGTTGGAGGATCCCTTGGAGCAGGAAATGGCAACCCATTCTAGTATTCTTGCTTGGGAAATCCTATGGACAGAGGAGCCTGGCAGGCTACAATCCATGGGTTCACAAAGAATCGGACACATAATGAGCACATATACGTTATGCATTCATCCCAGAAATTCTTTGGGGGTTGAGTAGGAATCTTTGTTACAATGCAAATATTTCTTGGCCATCAATAGCACATAAACGATAATAATTAATTTCATTTGTCCTTGATATTTTGCCAACTATCAGCCACGTAAAAACTAGAATGTGCAGATTTTTTTAAAGTTTTGCCGTTGTGAATCCATATTTGTAGTGCAGAAGGAGAAGACAAATCCTATTTAACAGCCTGATACATAATTTTCGAACATTTGCAGTATTCCTACTCTAGCCCTGAGTCCACATATTTTAAGACTGGGCCCCATTGCTTCAATCAGATAATCAGATTATTCTTTTTCTGAAATTTAGCTAGCAATAGCTTATTGACACTAAGTATGTGTCAGACTTCCTATTAAGTAGTCTCTACATATTACCTTATTAAATCCTCTTGATAGTCTTGTGTCACCAGTAATTTTATTATCCTTGCTTTACAGAGAGGACTCAGGTTTGTAGAGCTTAAGTGACTTGCTCAAGGCCATATAATCTCTAAGTCCTGGAGCTGGGATCCGACCCCAGGAGGCTGGAGTAACTTTGGAAAAGGGTAGTTAGGAGAGGCAACCTTGATGCACAGTGCTGTGGGGAACTTGGACAGAGCAAGGCGATGTGGGAGTGTCAAAGTATAGGGAGAAAAGGCTGCGAGGACATGTTCCATTGGACTTTGCAGTCAGACCGGAGATTTGAGGTCACTTCCAAGGAGCATCCCCAAGCACCAAAGGCTACCAGATATCTGAACAGGTGGGCAGGAGTGCCAGTGTTGCCAGATTTTCATGTTCTCCTGACTTTAACATACACAGGGAAGAAGAAGGTCCCATGTAACTGTGTTACTCTTGGATGCTCATTCTGAGGACTGATTTCTTCTTTCCTTCCTTTTTCTCCCTCCCTCCCTCTGTCTCCTCTGTCTCTGTCTCTCTCTTTCAGGAAATACACACTGAGTTAACACTATGCACCAAGAACTATGCCTGGTTCAGGAAAAAACAGACAGAACCTCACCCTTATGTCTAGAGGAGAGACAGACAGAAAATTAACACGAAAAGACTGAAAATTGCCACGATGATCCAAAATGCCATGAAGGAGAGGCAGGTGCTCTAGGAAAGTGGGAACGAGGGGAATCTGGCCCAGTCTCAGGGTGAAGTGAAAGTTGCTCAGTCATGTCTGCTCAGGCCAAGAATACTGGAGTGGGAAGCCTTTCCCTTCTCCAGGGGATCTTCCCGACCCAGGGATTGAAACCAGGTCTCCCACATTGCAGGCAGATTCTTTACCAGCTGAGCCACAAGGGAAGTAGGGAAGAATTCCCTGAGGCAGTGACATTTTAGCAATGATGGTGGTAGTAGGAGTTAACCATACAAAGGTTCAGGAGAATATTTCAGGCTGGGAGCTCTTTAAGGAAAGAGCCCTGTGGGTTGGAGCATGAAGATTCTGAGAGGAGGCTGGTGAGGCTGGATTGTGAATAGAGGGCAAATTTCCAGATCTTCTAGACCAGGAAGTAGGCAAATTATGGCCCCCTGCCTATTTTTGTAAATACAGCTTTCTTGGAATACAGCGACATTTGTTTATCTACCGCCTGTGGCTGTATTTGGCTACAATGGCAGAGTTGAGTAGTTACAATAGAGAATGGATGGCCCACAAAATCTAAAATACTTACTTTCTGCTCCTTTACAGAAAAAGTTTGCAGACCCCTGATCCAGGGGGAGTTTCCAAATGAAACCAGTGCTGGGCAGACAAAAAAAATATCTAGTGACATAACTAGGCCTGCTCTATCTATACTGGCCAGGCCAGTACCCACAAGCTTTGTAGAGGA
Source organism: Okapia johnstoni (assembly GCA_024291935.2). NCBI lineage: Eukaryota > Metazoa > Chordata > Mammalia > Artiodactyla > Giraffidae > Okapia > Okapia johnstoni. The sequence goes on along the minus strand of CM044318.1, from coordinate 74,835,929 downwards.
AGCCACTTCTGCTCCTGTGGCCAGAGCAGAGTAGACCAGAGATCGGTCCCAGAGCAGCCTGCAACACACATCAGTTGAACACAAGAGAGGCTGAACAACACTGAGATGACTCAGCACAAATGCGGGGTGAGGGGGCTTGAGGAGCTAACCAATCAGACCTTCTCTTTTGGAAATATATGTGCCAAGTCAGCAAAATAAGGAGGGCTATTTGCACTCAGATTGACAAGGCCCTAGTGGCTCAGAGGGTAAAGTGTCTGCCTGCAATGTGGGAGACCTGGGTTTGATCCCTGGGTCAGGAAGATCCTCTGGAGAAGGAAATGGCAACCCACTCCAGTACCCTTGCTGGGAAAATCCCACGGACCGAGGACCCTGGTAGCAAAGAGTCGGACATGACTGAGCGACTTCACTTTTTGACGAGGCCAACATTACTTAGAAAAGTGTCTTGGTTTCTAAATACGTAGCTCACCCTACATCCCAGGGTGTAAACAGGAATCCGCACAGTAAATAGTTCCTTGACTGAAGGAAAACCATATCTGACTCTTCCTCCTAAGGAATCTGTATGTCTTGATCACTATAGTCTGATGCCTTGGGAATATCTTCCTCTGCCTTTTCAAGAGAAAATGTTTCCATCTTTGAGTTTTATCTATTTTATTAATTTGATTGCGCTGGGTCTTACTTGGGGCACACAGGATATTTAGTTGCAACATATGGCATCTAGCTGCCTGACCAGGGATTGAACCCCAACCCCTCTGCATTGGGAGCTCAGAGGCTTAGCCCCCGGACTATCAGGGAAGTCCCTGTGTTTGAATTTTAGGCAGCAAGAAACGAGCTACTTTTCTGGCAAGGAATATGGTCAAAAGAAAGACTCCCTTATTGAAAGAGAATTTAAACACTTCAGTAGGTGGTTAGGAAAATGTAACCACAAGACTTTTTAGGGAATGAAACTGAAATAAAAGCTAAGCACCACGGAATTAGTAACCCATCGGCAGCTGGGCAGGAGTCCTGAGTTCAAGTTCCTGCTGGGACACCAGGGAAAGTCACTTCTTTCTTATGGAAAATAAAGTTTCAAAGTCATTCATTCCTTCTACAAAGCTGTAGATTAATGGCTGGGTTAAGAGGGTGGCTGAAGAGTGAATGAGGTGGAAAGTGGAAGATGATAGGCAACAGGGACCAGGTCATCTGGAACCTTGGACTTCACTGTTCAACATCAGCTTTCACCTTGCCTGAGACAGGGAACTGTATAAGTTTCTTGTGGCTCTTATAGCAAATTAACCACAAACAGTGGCTTAACACAAATTTATTCTGTTACAGTTCTGGAGGTCAAAAGCCCAATTTTCAGCAATCTCACTGGATGGAAATTAAAGTGTTCCTTTCTGAAGGCCACCACAATTCGTGCTCTTGGCCCTCTTCCATCTTCAAAGTCAGCAGTAGTGGACTGAGTCTTTCTCCCATCACGTCATTCTGAGCTTCTGTCCTGCCTCCCTCTTCCACTTAGAAAAAAGAAACAACTTCTGTTTGGTTATTTGACTGTGCCAGGTCTTAGTTATAGCACGTGGGATCTTAGGTTGCTGCATACAATCTCTTAGTTGTGGCCTGTGGGATCTAGTTCCCTGACTAGAGATTGAACTTGGGCACCCTGTATCAGGAGTTCAGAATCTTAGCCACCAGACCACCAGGAAAGTTCCCTCCTTCTTCCACTTTTAAGGACTCTTATGATCATACTGGACACAACTGGATAATCCAGAATAATATCCCTCTTTTAAAGGAAGCTGAATAGCAACCTTAATTCCATCTGCACCATTAATTCCTTTTTGTTGTATAACACAACATACTGAAGGGTCCTGGGGATTAGGATGTGGACGTCTTTGAGGGGGTCACTGTTCTGCCCACCAGGGCACCACTGGTGGTTTTGAGCACTTGAGTGAAACAATCAGACTTATGCTTTAATGCAGTCACAGGGGCATGTGTGTTTGAACAGACATCAGGGTGGCCAGGGAAGAAAGAGAGAGGCCAGTGAAGAATCTGCTCTGAAAATCTAGGCCCAATATGGTGCTTGAACCAGGATGTTGAATTGGTAAAATTCCAAATATATTTTGAAGATAGAACCAGCAGGATTGATCAACAGGCCAGATGTAGATATACACAAAAGAAAGGTGTCAAGGACAACAAGAAGCTTTAGGCTTGAGTACCTGGAAGAACAGAGGCACCATTAATAGAGGGCTGCCCGAAGAACCAGTAGTGGTGAATATCAGCTTAGTTTTGCACAGTATTAATATTTGAAGCCATGAGGTTGAATTAGATCACCTAAGGAGTGAATATAAAAACAGAAGAGGGGAATGTGCCCTGGGACCCCCATCAGTTACACTGATTCCCAACAGTTGATCTGGATCTGCCAGTAGATCTCAAGGGCTTACAAACTCCAAGCCTCTTGCAGCTGCAGCCTATCATTCTCCCCCACAGTTACCTTCCTCTGCTTTGCAGGGGAGTACTCTCAGCCTAATGGGGCATTCTGGTATCAGTGCTGCCTCTTCCCTAGCCTCTTCCTTCAAACAAGTGGTCTCAAAGTTCCAGAAAAATAGGGTAGCTCTCTCTCACCAAAAGTGGAGAGGATGACATGTGAATATATTCATTCATTTAATAAATATCAGTTGAGCACTTACTACGTTCCAAGCTCTATGTTGAGGACTGGGAAACACTGTGGTTTATAAGACACATTGTACAAGTGATGACAAAAAGATGTGATGAACCTACATCAGGATTGAATCCCATGGGTTCGCAAAAGAGTTGGATACAACTTAGTGATTAAACAACAACAACAGAGACCTGAGAAATAGCTAGATAGCTTAAGGGATATATTTCTCTAAAGCAAAAGAGGTCCAGAGGTGGGACTCCAAGGTTGTATATAGCTTCAGTATCATCAGTGTTCTAAGATTCTTCTTTCTGTTTAACTATCTTTAGTGCATTCTAAGGTTTTATCTTGTGATATTTGCATTATTTTGTACCATTTTTATAAAATGGTTAGTGGGTTACTCACAAAGTCTCCATATTCACATGCTTTGGCTTTCTCATCCTATTTGTTCCCTCATCAAGAGGAATTCAGAGTTTAACAGCAGAAGTGGTTCATGCCTCTGTCTGGCTGGTGAGAATGCTGGTCTTATTTGTACCCCATCTTCCAGTATTCAACTGCCTTTCCCCTTGGAACGGATACTTCCCAGGAAGGCTGGTGAGGCAGATACATTTCAATGACATCATCTGAAACTCATTAAAAGGTCAGCAGGCTGGCTAAGTACTTCTTCCTTCAAAAACATACTCAGAATCATAATTGTTGAGAGCTGGCGGTCAAAGGTTCTCAGACTTTTGAGTTTCTGTGAACTAGCATTAGTATTTTTAAAAAGTTGCTGAATTTCTATTCTTCCAGAGAATGCCATTAAAAATAATAAGCTTCTAGAAACACAGTATCAACCTCCCACAATGAACAGGACATCCCTCATAACAAAGAATTTTCCAGCTCCAAATGACAATAGTGCCAAAGTTCAGAAACCCTGTGTTAGCTGCCCTTAATGAAAGGCAAAAGAAGAAAAGCCCCCAATCTGGCAGACATTTGCACTGGCAGACACTGTTGAAATGTGGGAGTGGGTTGGCCAGATGGGCTATGATGAGGTCAGCTAGACAGGGGGTGGACTGGCTACCCCAGGCCTGGGCAGGGTGGAGGGACAGGGCCACCACTTATGGACATCTTGATTTTTAAGTGGGATAAGGCACATAAAATCTGTAACACTAAGCCTGACACATGGGCTTTCCTGATGGCTCAGCAGTAAAGAAACTGCCTGCAACGCAGGAGACGCCGGTTCAATCTCTGGGTTGGGAAGATTCCCTGGAGAAGGAAATGGCAACCCATTCCATCATTCTTTCCTGGCAAGTCCCATAAACAGAGGGGCCTGGAAGGCTACAGTCCATGGGGTGGCAAAGATGTGAACGATGTGAACACGACTGAGCATGAGCACGAATGAACGAACTTTAGGGGACAAATTCTGCTGGGCACCCGACCAACACTATATAATGGGTTGAGAAGATTTGAGGTTCTCAGAGGTAATCTGAGGAGTAAGGATGAGGTAGGAGAGCAGAACAGGGAAGAGCCTGCAAGATGGGAGTCTGAAACTGAGACTCCCAGGAAAATCATCAACTTCTGTATGGGAGAGGGAAGTGGGCGAAGAATATTTTAAGATTCATAATGCATTAATGCACAATTTGAAGGTTTTGTATCTCAGTAATGTGAAGATTATTCAGATATTCTTCCACCTCACCTCCGGCTTCTGTGATGTTTAGTACAATGTGAATGTGTTATTGGCTCAGTCCTGTCTAACTCTTTGCGACCCCACGGACTGTAGCTCACCAGGCTCTTCTGTCCATGAAATTTCCTGGGCAAGAATACTGGAGCGGGTTGACATTTCCTTCTCCAGGGAATCTTTCCTACCCAGGGATCAAACCCAGGTCCTCTGCATTGGAGGCAGATTCCTTATCCTCTGAGTCATCAGGGAAGCCTTACTATAATGTTACAGGAGTATTACAAAGGTTTTTGGTGGAAATTAAGGGTCTACATTTCCCATTTGGGTTGAAACAGTATAGAACTGAGCAGCCCAAAAGCAGAAGCAGGAGCCAGAGATGATCACAGGAAAAGAGGCTGCTTGGAGCTCCCAGATATCCCTGCAGGGTTCTTGACTTCCACAGGATGTGGAATATGGTTTTGAGCCTGGTTCTCTCAGCAGGCTTACATTTTCATAGTAAAGGAGCCATTCTGGTCTCATACTTGGGCATGAATAAGAAAGATGAGATCAGCTTGGTTCCAAAGTTCTATACCTGCTCCAGCTGGGTCAGAATTCTGTTTTCGTTCTAGACTCACCCAGACTCAGGACAGTCACTGGCTTGGGGATCTTCCAGGACTAGAGAGGAGCCCTGCCCTGGCCCCTTAAGGCTATCCAGAACCAACCAGACTTTTAGGTATGGAGTATTCTGACCCTTAGTTCAGAAAACTAAGATCATGGCATCTGGTCCCATCACTTCATGGCAAATAGATGGGGAAACAGTGGAAATGGTGACAGACTTTATTTTGGGGGGCTCCAAAATCACTGCAGATGGTGACTGCAGCCATGAAATTAAAAGATGCTTGCTCCTTGGAAGAAAAGCATTACCATGACCAGAGACATTACTTTGCTAACAAAGTCCATCTAGTCAAAGCTATGGTTTTTCCAGTAGTCAGGTACAGATGTGAGAGTTGGACTATAAAGAAAGCTGAGCGCCAAAGAATTGATGCTTTTGAACTGTGGTGTTGGAGAAGACTCTTCAGAGTCCCTTGGACAGCAAGGATATCCAACCAGTCCATCCTAAATATTCACTGGAAGGACGGATGCTGAAGCTGAAACTCCAGTACTTTGGCCACCTGATTCGACGAACTTGACTCATCTGAAAAGACCCTAATTATGGGAAAGATTGAAGGCAGGAGGAGAAGGGGACAACAGAGGATGAGATAGTTGGATGGCATCACAGACTCGATGGACATGAGTTTGAGTAAACTCGGAGTTGATGATGGACAGGGAGGCCTGGCGTGCTGCTGTCCATAGGGTCCCAAACAGTCTGACACGATTGAGCGACTGGACTGAACTGAACTGAACTGATCTGACCTGTATGGGAATAGGGGCAGATCTTTGTGTTGTCCCTGCGGTTGGAACACAAAAGCATTTATGATGTAACCAGACGGCAGGGGGAGTAACATTGTTGCTGGGCAACCTGGCTTCATTAACTCTATGGCTTTCCTCAAGGTGCTACCCTGTGCAAAATTTCCTGAAGTCTTTCCTCACCTCCCCCTCCCCCTTTCCTAATTCCCCCTTCCTGTGCCCCAGGGAACCTATCAGCCCCCTTCCAACTCTAGCAATCTTGTTATCCTAGTGCAGAGTAGTGACCGAGGACTTAGGGTTTAGTTTTAGACAAACCAGGCTCCATTGTGTAACCCTCAGGCAACTTCCTTTGCCTCTGCGCCAGCACTTGCATTTGTAAAACGGATGGTGGCTAACTAAAACTGGTGGCTAACTAAAACTGTCTCTTAAACGGACTAAATGTGGCAATACACTCAGGGGCTTAACGCACTGCAAGAGCTTGACGGTGACTATTCATCTTCCAATCATCTGGCAAGTTCATCTCACTCCTCATCCATTCCTTGTAGCGGTTCTTTTTTGTTCTTCGGGTTTAAATCTCAAATATCTATCTAGGTAGTAAAGTTAGTTCGCATCTGACGCCTTTTTTTGGTCTGTCCCTCCTTCCCAGGGCCCACCCTCTGCGGATGCAGAGCGTCTGTTGGTCAGACTGATGGTCGGTTACGGCAGTCTCCGAGGCAATGCAATCTTGTCCTCGGCTTGGAAAGTCTCCGAACCGCTAGCTCAGCTCCTCTGCGGCGCTGCCCTGCAGGGAAAGCCGCCAGCCCATTCTCAGGGGCGCGAGTGGAAGGAATCACACTGCAGCAGAAGTAACAGGGACCGAGGCCAATGAAGGGGGATGGGCGCGTGAGAAGATAACGGGATGACCGGGATCAAGAACACGCCGCCACGCCCTCTCCGCCCGGCCTCTTATCCTCCAGCCGGTGGCCCCGGTTATCCTCCTAGATCCGGACGGCGGCTTCCGAAGTGACAGCCACGTGGACTGCAGGGGACTAGAATGTTGGCGTGGGGGCGGGGCTGGAAGGGCGCCCGAGAGGTGAAGAAGGACCCGCGTACGCATGCTCGGGCGCTGGCTGCCAGGCGACGCCGCCGGGAGCGAGTACGCTCCTGACGTCACGCGCCGGTCGTCCAATGAGCGGCGGCCGGAGGGAGGCGCCGTTCCGCCCCCTCCCGCCCCCGCCGCCGCCACCTCCACCACGGCAGCCGCCTCCGGGAGTGTCTGAGGGGGCACGGGGGCGCCGCAGGCTCGGGCGCTGCAGCGCGCGGTCCGGAGTTGCCGGACGAGGCCCAGCTTGCCGCTTGCTCCGACTCCCGCCGCCCGATGTCCTCAAGATGGAGGCAGCGGGGAGGGCGGCGTGAAGAAAGCGGCGCTGTGGGCCCTGGGGCAAGGGCCCGGGCGCCCCGGGCGGAGGCGGCGGCGGCGGCGGCGGGATGGGGCTGCTCCTCATGATCCTGGCGTCGGCCGTGCTGGGCTCCTTCCTCACGCTCCTCACCCAGTTCCTGCTGCTCTACCGCAAACAGCCCGAGCCGCCGCCGGACGAGGCCGCCCGCGCGGCCGACGGCTTTCGCTACATCAAGCCGGTGCCGGGCCTGGCCCTCAGAGAGTACCTTTATGGCGGCGGCGGCGGGGCTGAGGAGCCCTCTGGCGGGCCCCCCGATGGCGGCGCGACCCCGGCCCCCGAGACCCCCCGCCCCGCCAACGCGGGAGACCTGCTACTTCCTCAACGCCATCATCTTGTTCTTGTTCCGGGAGCTGCGGGACACCGCGCTGGCCCGCCGCTGGGTCACCAAGAAGATCAAGGTGGAGTTCGAGGAGCTGCTGCAGACCAAGACGGCCGGGCGCCTGCTGGAGGGCCTGAGCCTGCGGGACGTGTTCCTGGGCGAGACCGTGCCCTTCATCAAGACCATTCGGCTTCTCCGGCCCGTGGCGCCCTCGGCCACCGGGGAGCCCGACGGCCCCGAGGGGGAGGCGCTGCCCCCCGCCCACCACCCCCGAGGAGCTGGCCTTTGAGGCGGAGGTGGAGTACAACGGGGGTTTCCATCTGGCCATCGACGTGGACTTGGTCTTCGGCAAGTCAGCCTACCTCTTCGTCAAGCTGTCGCGGGTGGTGGGGAGGCTGCGCTTCGTCCTCACCCGCGTGCCCTTCACCCACTGGTTCTTCTCCTTCGTGGAGGACCCGCTGATCGAGTTCGAGGTGCGCTCCCAGTTCGAAGGGCGGCCCCTGCCCCAGCTCACCTCCTTCATCGTCAACCAGCTCAAGAAGATCATCAAGCGCAAGCACACCCTTCCGAGTTACAAGATCAGGTGAGAGGAAGGTTGTGGGGGAAGGTCGCCTGGGCGCGAGGGCCTCCTGGCTGCTGGGACCTTGAGCCTGGTAGGGCACTACCTCCGTCGTTGGGTGGGAAAGGCAAAGACTTATTCATCCCCTGCTTTCCAGGACTCTTCCCGACACCCTGCACAGGGCCCTCAATTAAGTGCCCACATTCTTTGCTTCCGAAGGGCATTAATAGGAGCTGGAAGCCTTTCCTTGTGCTCTTGGGCATCCACGGTGCTGTCAGCGCGGGTCGAAGCAGCATATTGAAAATGGAAGGGAAGTCCGTCCCTCCCTGGACGGCTCTGGGACTGCTGAGAAACTATTTCTCTAGGTGATTGCTGCGTTGAGGGCCGCTTTGCAGCATCGCCTTGGCCACATTGAGAAATTGTTGGTGGACACCAAGTACAGGCATGAGGAGTGTGCTGGAGCCCAGAGCTGTTGGATTTTGCAACCGCAGGCCAGTTTTGCTGTGATGCTTTGGCAACTTTCAAAGCAGAGGCAGCATCTTTGGAAAGGAGTACTTTTCCACTGCAAATTGGAAACAAGTTGGGAGCCTACACATCTTGTAGTTCTCTGTACCTTTTGTGTTAATGTCATCTGGGGTAAATTCTGTAGCACAACCCTAGGCTGCCCCTGACCTTTCAACTCTATTTGGCTGTAGGTTCCTCCTTCGGTACCTGAGATTGCCCAGCAGGTAGTATTTTAAGATGGGTAGTGATTTTAACTTTGTAAAGCCTACCTATATCTGGGGGCTTGATTTTTATGAAGTATACTATTTTGATTAATGTACAAGGGTTTGGATTTTTATTTATTTATTTATTTTTAATATCGTAGAAGTGGAAAGGGAAAAGAAGTTTTGTGGGGCTAGATCTTCACTTTGGTCTGGGAAGGCTTGTCGGTGTTGAAGGGTCGTATATGGCTGCTACTGCTGCTAAGTTGCTTCAGTCCTGTCCGACTCTGTGCGACCCCATAGACGGCATCCCCCGTCCCTGGGATTCTCTGGCTGTTTCTTCTAAAACAGATGCATTTTTAAATTTTACTTTCTGTTGTTTAATTTTGTGTTCATAAATGTGTTTAATCCTTTTGGAGTTTGTTCTTTACTATAAAATTATGTCAGTCTGGTATTTGCCTTACTTAGTTCCCTTTAGTGGAAGTTACATATTTCTAGATCACTAACTTGCTACCACAGTTTAAAACATCAGTGACCCAGATAATTCAGGAATGTTTTATGTTTCGGACGGAGTATTGACTTGTGTTATGTGGCAGATTTGCCTTAGTAGTTGTGTTTGTTTAGGCTAATAGTACAGTGACAGCTTAAAACCATCAGATGGCAGAAATTTATAATGGAAACATTTCCATAGATTTGCAGAGGATGGTGGACTGGTCCTTCACTGTCTGATTTCCTGTTCTGTGAAGTAGAACATACTTTATGAAACCTACTCTTTCAGCTCTGGAATATGTGACTAAATTTTCAATGAGTTGCATTGTTTCAGCAGTGAGGTGTTTATAGCAGTCTGTGGCTGAGAAAGTCATGAGAGAAAGTTGTTACAGATTTTGATATGTTTTCACAACTTCAATTCTAATATTTTCTAAGTGGCTTTAAGATGCCAAAAACTTGACTAAGCTATTACTAATATTTGGGAGTTATTTGCAGGATAGCCAGTGGTAATGGGATTACATGTCATTTTGAGTTGGTTGTTTTTTTGTTTGTTTTCAATGTCGACTTGAAATTCAGTTAAATCTGAAGGAAATTATGATTAGCAGTTACGGAGCCATTAAGAGGTTTATTTCCTTTGAAGGAACTTTTAGCATCTGTTTAATTGAATAGTATCATCATTTAAAATATAGTCAAATTACTTTTATTTACTGTATCCAAAAGGATTTTTAGAAAACCTAAAAATCTTGGGTGTGTTTGGGTATTATGATATTTCAGCTTTTAAACCTTCAACGTTAAATGGTCACCTCCAGAAGTCTACACACTTGTGCTGTATATTCCAAAGCATTTCAATAGTTCAGTAAGTACTGTACAGAATATATCACTCAATACGTAAATATTTACTGTGCGTCTGCTATGTGCTTAACCATTATTCTGGGTACAGGATTTCAATACAGTCTCAACCCTAATGGAGATAGGAGTTTAGTGAGGACTGAATTAGCTGTACTTAATAAGATTTAGCTAGAATGTCATTGATGGGGTAACATTGAAGTAACTAGGAAGCTGATTTTAGTTTAGCAAAAGAAAATGATGGAAGTATGAGGATGGGGAGTGCTGCTTCAGAAAGTGTTGAGTTCTGTTATCTCTGTGTAGCTGTTCTGCCAGGAATATTTTAAACTACTGATGTTGTGGAGCAAATTCAAGTTTCAGCAAAGAGAATGAATTAAAATATATTTAAGATGTGTCACAATTCTCATAATGAGAATTAAAATAGCTGTAGTTTCTCCTTTTTTTTATAGGTGGGGGAAGAGTGCTCAGAGTAGTCAGATGGTGAAATCCAGCTCAAATAAAGTCAGACTATCATTTTTTCGTAAACTATACTGTGTTGTCCTTAAGGGATTTTTAAAGTATGCCATCAAAATAATGTATGTGGGAGGGTATCCTTCCAAATTAACTGAGAACTCTTAAGAGGCATGTGACTGTACAGCTTTTTTTCTCCCTTAAATCAGAAGTTTTGAGAAAGATTCCTTTTAAATTTAAATCATAAGGTTAAATCTTTGGGTGCTGCCCTATTTAGCATTTCATTTTTAATCCGACAGATTTGTTTCCAAATAGAAGGTCTTGCTAGTTTATCCTTTTTAGCTGTCTAATCTACTTAGTAGAGCTAAAGCAGCAGTAAACTGTGTTGAGTTTTTGGATCTTTTGGCACTTGAAATTATTCTAAAGCAGAAATATCTTAACAGTTGACCTTGTTGTCACTTCTTCCCCCTCTTCATTTGTTTTTCCATTTTCATGTTGCTAAAGGAAAAGTGTCAAGTGGCCCATAAGGGCTACCAGTTCTCATCAGGAAATGGGAATGCAGCTCAAGTGGTTGGCTGCTTTCTAAGGACCTAGCTGATAGACACTTCATTTTACCCAGCTAACATAGTTGGTAAAGGTTGTAGTATTTTTTTAATGAGTATACATTTTTTTACATATTAGTCTAATTTTATTAATATTCCAATGTCACTATCTCAGTGTTTTTTTTTAAATTTTTTTCTTAAAACGTACACTTTAAAATAGTAAATTAAAGCCATCATTTTTAAAATTATTATTAACCAAAAATTCGTCTTCAAGAGAAAAAGATTGCCATCAGTGTTGTTCTCTCTTTTTTTTGTTCTCAAAAAATTTGTTTTTCTTTGATTTTTCATTAGCAGAGAATTGTGGGTTACCAGTGCTCTTGACTACATGGGGAACCCATCTTCAACATGAAAGCTGAGTAATAGTCCTGAGGAGTTTAGGGTTTGCGAGTCAGGTATTTGAGATTCTTACTGATGCTCCTCTTCCTAGGGTATCATTGCTGAGTAGTCAGCAGTGGTTGCATACTGAAAGGCCAGATCTGGTTCGTAGGTGCTTTTAGTTTGGCCTACACTGTAGTTTTTTTTTTTTCTTCATTGCCAACATTTAAAAATAGAAAATATTGCATTATTTGGATTTCTGGCTTCTCTTAGGAAAATCTGGAAGACCTTAAAGCACTAGGCCTGCATTCGTCCTAGCAGTAATAAGATGGGAGAGATGGAGTCTAGTCACAGCTGCAGGAAGCTCTTAAATAGAGTGAGTCCCCACTCACTTGCTACAGTTACTGATGACATTTGCCTGGCCTGGCATTATATACATTTGAAATTGCTTACTAAATGAAGAGCATTACTCTTGCTCTTCACTGCAAATGGGAAGAGTTAGTTAGTAGCTGGGTAGTAGAGGGTGATCATTTTTATCCCTTTTTAAACATTATATCTTTGAAAAGCCTTTCACTGAATAACTTTATTTTATAAAAGATACTATCATTATAATGTTGAATGTTAAAACATCATTCTATTGGAAATCTTTTAAAAATCCCTTAAAATGTTTTTCGTTTCTCTGCAGTGTAGTGATAGTAAGTAGACAGTGGCTGCTTTTCCCTTGAGTTTGCTGAACTTTTGCTTTAGTGCAAAGTGTGGGTCATCAATTAACTATGTATAAGTGTTTACTTCTCTGAGTTACAAATAAGGGGGCATCTACTTATTGACACTGTTTGAATTTAATAAATGAGTATAGAAAAATATTGGAAAACTTCACTTTTCAAGTTCATGGAATGTCTTCTGAGCATGACTATTTTGTTGAAACTGTTTCATTCTTTTACTCTTAAAAATGTTCTGATGTATATTTGTAGAAAATTTTCCCATATTCTTAGTGACTGGAGATTGAGGATAGGTCTGCATTTAGTTCAATAGGGTCTTTTAGCATAATTAGCTGTATCTTCTCTAATATATGATTAATTTCAGAGAACTAAATTAGGCTTGGTCTGGAAAGCCTCATACTCTATAAAGTAGCTTGTAATTGTGTTATTTCTTCCTTGGTCTGAGATGAGAAAGAAAAACATTTATTCTTAATGTTAATTATAACTTTTTAAAATTTTATTGAATATTGGAGGTAAAGATGGTTTCTAGTAATCAATGTCTTAAAAAATTTTCAAAGTGAATTCTCTGAAAGCTGACAAAATCTTTGTAAAGTTAAGTGTATTGTACTGTGTTTATTCACTTACACTTTCATACTTTTCTTTCGTATATAGATAGCTTTTAAAAGATATCTTTGCTTAGACTGGAAAATACTTTAAAAAATAGCTACTAATCATAATTTTACTTATGTTAGCAGGAAATAAAACTCATCTTTGGTACTTTGGAATAGTGAAGACAAGGACATTGGGATATCACTCTAGCTGTTCTAGAGTAATGATGTATTAGCTAATTTTTATATGTTAGTTCTTGTACTTCTGCTCAGGTAAGTATCTCTATATAAATGGAATTGTAAGATAACATTGTCTTAGATAAATAATTGTCACTTTTAAAATAGTCACTTATTTTTAGTAACTATTTCATGAAGTCTACCATACCTAACAGAGAAGGAAATGGCACCCCACTCCAGTATTCTTGCCTGGACAGTTCCATGGACAGAGGAGCCTGGTGGGCTACAGTCCATGGGGTCGCAAAGAGTTGGACAATACTGAGTGACTAACACACACACACACACACACACACACACACACACACACACACACACACACACCATACCTAGTGTTGTGGTAAGAGTATGATGATAAAAATGGTTATAGCATAGTTCATGCTTTCAAGCTGGTTAGTCTTCCTGGGGAAAACAAAAAACAGTTAAAGCTCATTATACTGGCATTTGTATATATTTAAGACCTCCAGTTTTGTGAGAAATGAAGAGGAGCGATCAGTGTCTGCTAGGCAAACACTTGATTACTTTGTGCTGTATAATATTTTGTGACCTTGGAATACCTGAGTATGCTCCGGTTTAGTGCTGGTTTTAACTTCTTGCAAGTTGGGTTTTCTTCAGCTATTTTGAATTATTATGGTTTAGGCATTTAAAACACTTTAGATGGAAAATAGTATATTGAAAATTAAATCTTGGCTCTAAAAATTTGACTTACATATTGAAAAGAGAAGAGTAATAATGAGGAAACTGTTGGAGTCTAATCAGTAGTGTAGAGATCTGTTGGCTTCTGAGAAAGCCCTGCTGTGTTACTGGAAATAAACAAAGCAGATCACTATAAAGTAGATTGCATTGAAGGAGCATGCCTGATCAAATACTTAATACTGACTTATAAATATTACTGTCTATTATGTGAGATAGAGGCACAGGTAATAAAATCAGTTTGCTAACTATATGTAAAGCACTGTGTGTGTACTTCCATGTACTTGCTATCTTTTTCATAGTTACAGGAACTGTAGGAGACAGCAGTATCCCATTTTTACAGTGACATTGGAATTTTGAGACTTCCAGGGGGTTAGTGACCTTCTCAGAGTCCTTTTAAAAAGTCCTGGACTCCCAAAGCCATGCTGTGTTATTTCTATGGAGATAAATCAGTGGTTACTCTAAATATACCAGAAGTTTGCAAACAAACTGGTGCTAGGCTCCCAAATTAAGAATGGCTTTTACATTTTTTAACTTTACATTTTGAAGTTGTTCAAACAAAAAGAAGAAGAATGTGCAACAGACCATATTCACCCATGGATTCTAAAATATTTCCTTTCTGGTCCATTATAGAAAAAGGTTTGCTAATGCCTGGTCTAAACCCTGAAACATAAAGCCCTAAAAAAAAAAAACAACTGTGCTTAAGTGTATGCAAAAAAGGAACATGTGCGCATATACAATACGTTGAAAGGTACTTTTAAACCTTTTTTTGAGGGTCCTATCTTTTTGGAAAGCTAATGATAACTGTGGTACTTTGCAGAAAAATGCATAAACAGTTTAATTTCATGGAATTTTTAGTCCCCTGGAAACCTGTCTGGGGTTCTTAACCCAGGTTGCATAGTAAACACAAAGGGATACCGTTTTCTTTCCATAAATACAACTAAAACTAATCTTCTGAAATAAATATTAAGTACTTCATACTTTTGCTGGCCTTCTTATATGGCTTCTATGACTCACTGACCCAGCATTTCTTCCCTTTTCATTCTCCGTACCCTCCGAATATTGTCACCAGGAAACAAGTGCTGTTAAATCCCTTTGTTTCTTTCTAGAGTCACAGGACCTACCAACACTTTTGTCATGACATCAGAGCATCACACTTCATTGGAAAGTTGTAAAGCGCCTACCTGGTCATTAGCAGAAGTTTTACAGAGTAGTTTCAAAATCTCTCTTGCCAAATTGCTAGGACTCCAATAAAACCACATACTTACTGTATTTGTATTAGGGAGAAATGAGGTGTAAGTGTTAATTCAGTTCAGTCGCTCAGCCGTGTCTGACTCTTTGCGACCCCATGAACCGCAGCACGCCAGGCCTCCCTGTCCATCACCAACTCCTGGAGTCTACCCAAACCCATGTCCATCGAGTCGGTGATACCATCTAACCATCTCATCCTCTGTTGTCCCCTTCTCCTCCTGCCCTCGGTCTTTCCCAGCATCAGGGTCTTTTCCAGTGAGTCAGCTCTTCGCATCAGGTGGCCAAAGTATTGGAGTTTCAGCTTCAACATCAGTCCTTCCAATGAACACCGAGGACTGATCTCCTTTAGGATGGACTGGCTGGATCTCCTTGCAGTCCAAGGGACTCTCAAGAGTCTTCTCCAACACCACAGTTCAAAAGCATCGATTCTTTGGTGCTCAGCTTTCTTTATAGTCCAGCTCTCTCATCCATACATGACCACTGGAAAAACCATAGCCTTGACTAGATAGACCTTTGTTGTCAAAATAATGTCTCTGCTTTTTAATATGCTGTCTAGGTTGGTCATAACTTTCCTTCCAAGGAGTAAGTGTCTTTTAATTTCATGGCTGCAGTCACCATCTGCAGTGATTTTGGAGCCCAGAAAAATAAAGTCAGCCACTGTTTCCCCATCTGTTTGCCATGAAGTGATGAGACCAGATGCTATGATCTTAGTGTTCTGAATGTTGAGCTTTAAGCCAACTTTTTCACTCTCCTCTTTTACTTTCATCAAGAGGCTCTTTAGATCTTCTTTACTTTCTGCCGTAAGGGTGGTGTCATCTGCATATCTGAGGTTATTGATATTTCTCCCGGTGTTAATTATTTACCTTCAAATGAGTAGAACTGCAGGTGTTACAGAGAGGCTGCCAGTACTGTGGAATTATTTCATTCTTTTGTTTGAGGCTACAGAGAAGTACTTCAATTATCTATTCCAGTAAATAGAGCTTATTTAACTTATACGCAGAGTACATCATGAGAAACTCTGGGCTGGAGGAAGCACAAGCTGGAATCAAGATTGCTGGGAGAAATAGCAATAACCTCAGATATGCAGATGACACCACGCTTATGGCAGAAATCAAAGAAGAACTAAAGAGCCTCTTGATGAGAGTGAAAGAGGAGAGTGAAAATGTTGGCTTAAAGCTCAACGTTCAGAACACTAAGATCATGGCATCTGGTCCCATCACTTCATGGGAAATAGTTGGGGAAATAGTGTCAGACTTTATTTTTTTGGGCTCCAGAATCACTGCTGATGGTGATTGCAGCCATGAAATTAAAAGACGCTTACTCCTTGGAAGGAAAGTTATGACCAACCTAGACAGCATATTGAAAAGCAGAGACATTACTTTGCCAACAAAGGTCCATCTAGTCAAGGCTATGGTTTTTCAAGTAGTCATGTATGGATGTGAGAGTTGGATGGTGAAGAAAGCTGAGTGCCGAAGAATTGATGCTTTTGAACTGTGGTGTTGGAGAAGACTCTTGAGAGTCCCTTGGACTGCAAGGAGATCCAACCAGTCTAAGGAGATCAGTCCTGGGTGTTCATTGGAAGGACTGATGTTGAAGCTGAAACTCCAATAGTTTGGCCACCTGATGTGAAGAGTTGACTCATTGGAAAAGACCTCGATGCTGGGAAGGATTGGGGGCCGGAGGAGAAGGGGATGACAGAGAATGAGATGGCTGGATGGCATCACCGACTCGATGGGCATGGGTTTGGGTGGACTCAGGGAGTTGGTGATGGACAGGGAGGCCTGGTGTGCTGTGATTCATGGGGTTGCAAAGAGTTGGACACGACTGAGCGACTGAACTGAACTGAAATAGAGCTTTGGATTACCATATACCTTAATTCAGCACTCTGCTGCTGAAAAGGACCTTGGACAAAAGGCTTTTATCTTCTCTTAGTCTTAGTTTCCATATTTGTAAAATAGAGATGAAATAATATCTATCTAATTGGAGATAATAAATGTCATATATGATACCTACTGAATAAATATATCTTTCCTTTAGTAACTAATTGAATGTACACATTTATTGATTATCCTATGTTCATCACGTTTTGCTAAAGATATGTCAGAAATTTGTTAGGTGATACCGTAAAAAAAATTTCTCTTTTCAAATGAGTGATAAACTCATTGTAAAAAAAGTACAGAGAAAATCTGTTAGAGAAAATCACAGTGGAAAATCTCCTGTAATATGTTTTCTTAAAGAAAACTGTTAAATTCAGGGGCTATTCTTTCATATTTTTTTCTAAATGTATTCTAGTTTGTTGTTGTTCAGTCACTAAGTCATGTCCGACTCTTTGTGACCCTGTGGATTGCAGCACAGCAGGCTTCCCTTTCCTTGACTATCTCCCAGAGTTTGCTTAGATTCATGTCCATAGAGTTGGTGATGCTATCTAACCACCAGATCCTCTGCCACCATCTTCTTCTTCTGCCTTTAATCTTTCCCAGCATCAGGGTCTTTTCCAATGAGTTGGCTCTTCACATCAGGTGGCCAGAGTATTGGAGCTTCCCTCTGTCCATGGGATCCTCCCAGCAAGAACACTAGAACAGGTTGCCATTTCCTCCTCCAGGGGATCTTCCCTACCCAGGGAATCCAGCCAGTGTCTCCTGCATTGGCAGGTGGATTCTTTACCCCTAGTGCCACCTGGGAAGCCCCTGTAGTTTGTTACTAATTTATAAAAACAGTTGGTATCCCACTGTTAGCATCTTGCTTTTTTTGTTTGTTTTGCTCACTGTATTTTAGGTTTTTAAATGTACCTGCTTTATTTTCTTTTTAAAGTTGCTTGGAGTTACACTGATGCAGGTACCACAAATTAACCAATTCCTTGTTGATTTTTTCCCCCAGTTTTTCACTAATATAAATAATGGTACCATAGACATTTCTCTGTCGATGTATCTTTGAGTAGATACTAGTTTTTTTTCTTGTGATTTGTTTTTTTGAAGGAGTATGGTTTTTTTGTTTTGTTTTGTTTTTCCCCCATTTTTTTTTGCCAGTGTTCAAGTAGTATTTAGGAGCGTTAAGAAGTTGAAGATATACTCCTCGCCCTTTTAATTTCATTCCACGATGTACCCATTGTTGAGTTTGTGGTGTACACCCAGCTCTGCTCAGTCACAGGTACATCAATACAAACCTTTGAGGTGTACACCAAACTCTAATGCTCAAACACACATATAAAAGCCTCTTATATACTGAGGAGGTGCCTGACTCTTCCTCTTTCCGTCCCACTCCATGTTCCTATCCTTTTCTCCTTAATAAAAAAATTGGGAGTGTAATATAAATGTGACCCTGAAAATTGGTTTGTAGGTGTAACACGAACATCCCTCCAGGCAGTATGTGTAGGTCTCATTCACTGATTTATTCCACTCCTGGCCATACCTTATTGTCTATAACTCTTATTTTCTCTGGCTCTGACCTTATATTCTATACCTCTTCCTCTCACTTAGTTTGTTCCGGCCTCCTGAGTGTTCTGACACTCCAATCTTGCGGCCATCGCGAGGCCTTGGCTAGTTGTTCTCCAGGAATATTTTTCCTACAGATAGCCAAAGAGCTCACCCTGTCACTTTCCAGGTCCTTGCTTCCATATCAACTTTTAGCTATCCTGTATAAAAAAGTACATTAGCGTGTTATATGTGGAATTATTATTTTTTTTGCACAGACTTTTTACTGACACATTGTGTGTGTGTTTCTGTATGTGATATAGAAACTGCCCAAATCCTAAGGGTACACTTAAATTCTCACAAAGTGAACTCAGCCTTGTAACTGAAGTGCTGGGATGTTGAATTTAGTCTGAAGAATACCTGTTCATTGACTTTCTTTAAATGGAATGTATAGAATATATTAACTTTTTTTTAATGGTTGAAGGTTGTCATTATAAACACAGACTGATGATATGTAATCCAATTCTGATTGTAAAGAGGAATGCCTTCTCTCCCAACACACATGCATGCAATGAAATGATGCTGATTGAGGTTTCCAAAAGTTCACAGTGCTGACTTCAAGGTCTGTCAGGCACCTTATGGACACCATCTCTCTTTCTCTGATTGTTACACAAACAAAGACAAAACATGAATGCATTTGCAACCTTCTCTAACACTCTAGAAGCCTTGGTTTTTGATTTCACACTCTTTGGAAAGGTCAGTATTGATAAAGTAGATTATCATCCTTCCCTTGGACTGATATAGAATAACAATAAAACTTATTTTCACGTAATTACCAGTTTTCTTAAAACCAGCAGAATGCTTCAGAACATGTATTTCTTCTGTAATCAGCACAATTCAGTTCAGTCACTCAGTCGTGTCCGACTCTTTGCGACTCTATGAATCGCAGCATGCCAGGCCTCCCTGTCCATCACCAACTCCCTGAGTCTACCCAAACCCATGTCCATCGAGTCAGTGATGCCGTCCAGCCATCTCATTCTCTGTCATCCCCTTCTCCTCCTGCCCCCAATCCTTCCCAGCATTAGGGTCTTTACCAATGAGTCAACTCTTCGCATGAGGTGGCCAAACTATTGGAGTTTCAGCTTCAACACCAGTCCTTCCAATGAACACCCAGGACTGATCTCCTTAGACTGGTTGGATCTCCTTGCAGTCCAAGGGACTCTCAAGAGTCTTCTCCAACACCACAGTTCAAAAGCATCAATTCTTCGACACTCAGCTTTCTTCACCATCCAACTCTCACATCCATACATGACTACTGGAAAAACCATAGCCTTGACTAGACGGACCTTTGTTGACAGAGTAATGTCTCTGCTTTTCAATATGCTGTCTAGGTTGGTCATAACCTTCCTTCCAAGCAGTAAGTGTCTGTTAATTTCATGGCTGCAATCACCATCGGCAGTGATTTTGGAGCCCCAAAAAATAAAGGCTGACACTGTTTCCCCATCTATTTCCCATGAAGTGATGGGACCAGATGCCATGATCTTAGTTTTCTGAACGTTGAGCTTTAAACCAACTTTTTCACTCTCCTCTTTCACTTTCATCAAGAGGCTGTTTAGTTCTTATTCACTTTCTGCCATAAGGGTGGTGTCATCTGCATATCTGAGGTTATTGATCTTTCTCCCGCTAATCTTGATTCCAGCTTGTGTTTTTTCCAGCCCAGCGTTTATCATGATGTACTCTGCATATAAGTTAAATAAGCAGGGTGACAATATACAGCCTTGATGTACTCGTTTTCCTATTTGGAACCAGTCTGTTGTTCCATGTCCAGTTCTAACTGTTGCTTCCTGACCTGCATACAGGTTTCTCAAGAGACAGGTCAGATGGTCTGGTATTCCCATGTCTTTAAGAGTTTTCCACAGTTTACTGTGATCCACACAGTCAAAGGCTTTGGCATAGTCAATAAGCAGAAATAGATGTTTTTCTGTGTAATCAGCACATTGGGTCTTTATTTTATGCCCATGAATTCTTTATATATTATAGGGGAAATGGAGCTGATGATATGCTAGGTGAATTACTGAAATATCTATGCTTTGATTTGCGCAACTTTTATTAAAAGGCTGCATAATTTCCCCCTCCCCAGCATAATTAGTTTTTCTCGATATGTACTTACAACAAACATGCTGATTAGCAAGCACAACAGTAAAGATGTTTTAGAAGAGTTTATTCTTTTGTATCGGACTTTCCAGGTGGCTCAGGAGTAAAGAATCTGCCTGTAGTGCAGAAGACGCTGGGGAGACAGGTTTGATCCCCGGGTGGGGAGGATCCCCTGGAGTAGATGGCAACCCACTCCCAGGATTCTTGCATGGAGAATCCCATGACAGAGGCCTGGTCGCAGAGTCGGACGCAACTGAGGTGACTGAGCATGCACGCATTCTTCTGTATTAAGTGCCTGTTAATGTGTGCTTGTTTCATTTGGTGAGGTATGTGCCTGTTATTGAATAGGTGTTTGTTTAGAAATGGTGTTTCTGTTAGGATTAACTCCATATCCTCCTAGATAATCTGCAGTTATAACTGACTGTTGTTTTTAGGTTTTTTTTGCTGTAAAATCTTCAGTAGCAATATGGGGAGATAGTATTTCTGTTTAGTAGCTGGCTGTAAGAATCTCTGTTTTGAAAATTACTGTGTTCTTAGTACAGCTGTTTCATGCAGGCATCAGTATCTACTAAACAGAACATCTGGTGTTGTGTGCTAACTCATTGTTCTGCTCACACAATAGCCTTTCATGAATGTAAGATTATACTCATACTCATTACTAAGGATGGATGTGGTTGCTGACTGCACAGTCTCTCTACCTTAGTTATTTGTTCAAGCAAGTAAATTATTCAAAGCTTTTAGTTCTGTGAAACTTGGTATAGCTGAAGTTAAGAGCCATTCTTCTATAACTAATTCCATCGTATGATAATTATTTTTATAACACACTGAAAATTTTGTTCTCACCATTATTAAGTACAATATTCTATAAAATTCAGGAAGATAATGTCTTGTCTATTTTAATATTTAGGAAGGTAATTAGTTCGCAATATTTAACTTTGGATTTTAATCAGGAATAGAATTCCAGACTCTTAACATGGGAAGAATTTAAGTGTTCGTGGCGAAATATGATAGCTTTTGTTTACTCATTCTGGAATGGTCGATAGCACAGATTTCGTTCAGATATTTTGAAATTTGTGAAGTATAAGGAGACAAATCATGGCAATCTTAGTCTGTAGTAAAGCCCATGAATATGGTTTATTTAAATGAAAGGCCGTTTTAGGAGTCAATTGCTTACCTTTATTTTAAGCTTCATGAAAGCTTAGAGTTTCAATGTAATTGGTCATAGGCCGTGGTAAGAGACCTTCACATTGTAGGTTGTGATGAAAATAAAAAGATAGGTTTATTAGACGTGGTGAAGAGAATTGCTTTGGTTTCCTGAGCAACTCATCTCGTTTGATACTTTATCTCTCTCATGCATAGGCTATCAGTTAGCACTGACTCACCTTTGAGTCACCAGCTATTGAGTTTTCTAGTGAAGGACTTGCAGCCTCTGTTAGCACTCTTGTCAGCCTATATATAAAACCACTTCAGAAAATTTTGTAACATTTTAGTCCTTGATTAGTCTATGCAGAATTAGGAGTTTGGATAAAGGTGAACCTTTCATATTAGGTAGAGGGTGTATGGATGAATGAGCAGGAGGGAAAATTTTTTTGTAACATTATTTGTTATCCTTGTTTTTATTAGTTTCATTACCATTTAGAAGTACTTTTTTCTCCCCAGGAGTACAGAAATTAAAATCATTTTCCCAAGTAAGAACTTACCCACCTAGTGTGCCCTAAGGAATTCCATAAATAGAACAATTCTGTGTGGGTTTCCTGAAGAAACCCACACAGTGTCTTAATATATTCAGTTTAATATAAGCCTTTGTTTAAAAAGCTTAATGACACAGAAGTATAAAGGTGATACCTAAGTTAGGGAAGCATACTGGCTATTATTAACTTGTTTCATTGCACTTGCAAGTTTATATCCACACAAAGGACACAGATTTTAAAAGGTCAACTAGTAGAGTGACTGAAATCATGGTCATGTGAAATCTGAAGTCCAAGGAAGACAAACAGCTACAATCTTGAACATCATCTGTGGTGAATGCTAAGTCCTGAGATGGTTCCTTGTGGAAGGGAAGAAGTTTGCTGTCTGACATGTCTCTAGGAGACCAGCCTTCAAATAAATAAATAGACAGTTTGACAGGAAATATTTCTAGAGCATCTCCCTATGCCAAATGCTTTATGTGAACTTTCTCATCTACTCCTTAGAGTAACCCTATAAGATAGGTGCTAATTATTATCCTACTTTTACTGATGGCTAATTATTATCCTACTTTTACTGATGGAGAGACTGAAGCTCTCAAAGTTGAAATAGCTTACCCGGGTCTCAAAGCTAATAAGTATTGGACCTGAAATTCAAAACTAAGTCTTAACTGAAATCTCTGTCCTTACCACTGCTTTAAACTACCATGTAAAAAAGAAACTGAGAAGTGAAGGATGCTAAGTGCTTTACATTATTTCTTGTAATCCTTATAACAGCACTGTGAGATAGTTGTTATTATTGTCCTCCTTCTGATATGAGGAAACTGAGGCTTAAAGGCAAGAGTTGACTCAGGATCATGTTGCTGCAAAGTGGCAGAACAGGATCCCAAGCCCAGCTGTCTGGCTCCAGATTCTCCTCTTAACCACTCTTCTGTACTACCTGCCATAGATGTTTCCTCTCTTCAGGCAACTCCCTGTTTAGCTGGGAGGAGTGGGAGGTGTGGGAGAACCACAAAGAGACAGACATGTAAACGGGGTGATTAGTGGTATAACAGAAGTGTATGTAAAGTGCTTTTAGAATACAGTTGAGGAAGCTGTGACCAGATGGTGGGGGTGGGGAGGGGGCTGCTGGTTAGAGAGGAGGTGACTTTGAAGGAGAACTTGAATAGTGTAAATCAGGAACTTACCATCTGGGGCTAGTTACAAGATCAGAGTGATTAGCAGGCAGACAAGTCTCTTAGAAGAAATTATATGGCTGTGCTAACCTTGCTGAGTGGAGGAGCTTGGTGTATGAATTGTCTTTTTAGTGTAACATCAGTTGAATTGTCTACATAAAATAGAAGATTTGAAATTTAGGCCCATAGTTTACCAATATAAAAAATAAAGAGTGTTTTGAACTACTTGTACTTTGTTTTCTTTCTCGTTACATTCTGTTTTTTATGTGTACCATACTTTGCATAATAATGGGCACCATACAAGTTATGACTTATAGAGGTTTGTGATGATATTTAAACGCACCAGGAGAACTCTTTCTTTAAATGACTACTGAGGTGCCTCTGAGGAACAATGAATGGAGACCCATTTTGAAACACTCACCACTGATTTATCTAGTTTATATATTTGGTCTAGGAGATTTGGGAGCACATTTATGTTTGCTAGCTCCTAATGTGAGAGAGTCAAGACTCTCAGACTAAAAGTCAAAAACCACACAGAACGCTCAGTTGCCTGCTCACATCTGTTTGTTCTACTCTTCAGTAGGCAGGATGTAGTGCTGTTTATGTTCCTGAGCCTGAGATAAGACTAGTCTCTGAGTGCCTGACTGTGATTGGTCTCTCCATTCTTGAACACAGTAAACCTTTGTTGAAGGGATGAGATGACATTTAAGCTGATTGTTGAAGTATGATGTGGCTTTAGACATAGGGAGATAGGATGGAAGTTTAGTGTGGGTAGAAGAAATAGCAAAGGAACAGAATCAGGACACTGTATACTATCTTTAGGGACATTAAGGAAGCCAGTTTGATTAGACTCAGGCACAGAGAAGGGAGAAAACTAGCATTTGTACACCTGTTACCTGCTGAGAACTCCACGAGGTGCTTCACATGTGTGAACTCTCTAATTAATAGTCCTGTGAGGTAGCTTTTTATTTAAAGAAAGTAAAAGACAGAGGCTCTGGTTTTTGGTTTAGAAAATGGTCTTTTTTAAGAAGAGGACACATAATTTTAGAAGTCACAAAATTCTGACTAATCATTGATAACCTGAACCAAGCTAGTGGGGAACACACAGAAGAATAGGGGAAGAGACAGTTTAGCAATATGAAATTGGGGGAACGGAGGTGGAACTCGTTGGTTGTGAGGAAGAGGTACAAGTTAACTTCACATTTATAAGAGTTCATGAAATCAATGATGACAGGAAGAGAAAACAGGAGAGAAGGAGCAAGTTTGAAGGTAAGGTATCCATTTACTTTTAAGCATAAATATATGGAATTCATAGAAGCAGTGAGAGCAAATGATGTGGCTAAGGAAAGTATAGAAAAGAAAGGAAAGAAAAAGAGAGAATCCAAGTTGTTTTAGTATACAGAATAAACTTCTAATTCTCCATTATGGGAAATTTCAAGCTTACTCAAAAGTTAAGAGAATAGTTTGATAAACCCCATTACCTGTAGCCAGACAGTCATTAACTTGTGGTCACTTTTGATCATCTGTATCTTCCCATGCTCCCCTCCTTTGATTATTTTGAAACAAATATCTAGGGACTGGGACCCTAATCTATGTTTGTATGACTCTAAATCATGTACACAACACCTTCCCTCCTTGACAAGGCCTCATCCAACCTCTACATGAATATTTTGAGAAATAGAAGGCAAGCAATGCATCGAGACAATTGTGCCTTTTTTTATTATTATTATTATCTCTTAATTGGTAGAAAGGTTTCCCTTTTATTGAGTTGAAAACTCTAGCTGATTTATTATTATGGCAAGGATACAAGAACCCATGGTGAAATCCAAAGTAGATTTAGGCCTGGGAATATTTTTATATTGGGTTTGTAGTAAAAGTAAAGCCTTTTCTCTAAAGATCACAGTGTTTGCAAACAGTTTTACTGCTGCCATGTGATGGAGATGTCACCAGCTGGCATTCAGGGTGCTTATAGAACAGTCTTGAAACATCTTAGAGCAAAAACATATTTTAGATGTTAAAAAAGATTCTCTCGGATCCACATATGAGAAGAAGGCTTGGCGTTTCTTGTAAGTGTAAAATTTTAAATATGTATTTTAAAATGTTATCAAAGTAACATATTTTTAAATTAAACATGGTTTTTCTTTTAAACTTTTACTGCAGTATAAAATGAACAAAACAGCATTCAGAACAAGGACTAGAATATTACCAGCAATTAGGAAGTCCCTCATATGCTACCTTCCCTGCTCTGCCTATGAGTAACTACTGTCCTGCCGTCTACCACCATTGCTTTTCGTGGGGTGGGGGAATGCTTGTTTTTTAACTTATATAAATTGAGCCATAGTGTTTACACTCATCGTTTTTCTGGGTTCTTTGACTCAACAGTACATTTGTGAGTTTTCCACATTACTGTGTATAGATACAGTTTGTTCATTATATTTGCTGTGGTGTCTTCCACTTGTACCTCGATTTATCCCTTCTACTGTTGATGGACAGTTGGATATTGCTGTTATGAGTATTCTTATATATGTTTTTGGTGAACATTTATGCACATTTCTATAGGATATCTAGGATTGCTGAGTCATAGGTTAAGCATCTATTCTGGTGTAGTAGATATAGCCACCCAGTTTTAAAGTAGTTATAATAGCACACTGTCAGTTTCACATCCTTTTCAGCATTTGATATTGTCTGTCTTTTCATTTGGAGAACCTGCCTGCCAGTGTAGGAGACTTAAAGACATGGGTTTGATTCCTCGGTCTGGAAGAGCCTCTGGAGTAGGGCCTGGCAACCCACTCCAGTATTCTTGCCTGGATAATTCCATGTACAGAGAAGCCTGGCAGGCTACAGTCCATAGCGTTGCAAAGAGTTGGACACGACTGAAGCAACTTACCATGCATGCACGCATGTCTTTTCATTTAAGTTAATGTACATAATTTTAAAATCAAACATAATAGAAAGACTGATAATTAAAATCAATGATTACTTCCCTAAACCCTCTACTTTCCTCCCTTAAGTCACACTCTTCAGAAGCAGCCATTTATATGTACTATTTCTGTTTTTAGCAACTTTTAATTTAAGAGGCAATGATAAATAGCATAAATTTTGAAGCCAGACTGCTTAGATTCTCTTCTTGGCTTTACCACTTACTAACTGTGTAATCTTGAGCAAGTTTTTTAACCTCTCTGTGTCTCAGTTTCTTCATCTACAAAATGGGGATTAATTATGGTATCTATCTTACAAAATTGCAAGAATTAATAAATGACTTATGTAGTAAGTACTCAGTAAAGGTTAGCTGTACTAATTAATTATGACATTACCTATATTGTTCAACAAAGTCATACAGTTGTCTCGGTTCAACATCTTTAAATATTTTCTATTGATTGACTTCCTTCTAAGATGGATGAAAATTTAGCTAAATGATACCTTCTCACCTTCCTTAAGGAGAAGGAAATGGCAACCCACTCCAGTGTTTTTCGTGGAGAATCCCAGGGACAGGGGAGCCTGATGGTCTGCCATCTATGGGGTTGCACAGAGTCGGACATGACTGAAGCGACTTAGCAGCACCTTCCTTTCTGTCTTTTCCCAATCCAGTTATGTCACTATTTTCAGTTCATTCACTGAACTGCATCCTTTATATGTACTAACAGTTATGTTCTACTCAGACTTAAATCGTCCTTAATTGATATATATACCTTATTGTACATTTTTTTTTTTATTGTATAACTGCCAAATATGCAGGTTTATGCTTCCTTTTCTATATTCCAATTTCAAAATCTTTGTGCCATTCAAATCACTATGTTCCTAGAGTCAAGTTTGAATTCTTTTTTATCCTCTTACCAAATTGCCCTAACCAGATCTTCAAGATTTAATTGAAAAATGAACCTCTTCCTTATTTCTTCTTTCATTCCCTATTTTCTGGAGATCTCCTTGGAATTTTCATCACCTTCCCCAACTGGACTTTTCTCTTGGCTTGCCACAGCCCTGTCATCTGGGTTTATTAGGACATCATTGCCTTCTTGACTTGGATCCCCTGTTTCCTGAATTACTTTCTTCTTTCTTGCTTAAGACCCTCATTTTGTTGGCATGTATTTCATGTAACTTTTTAATAAAGGATGCAGTCTCCAGCAAGGCTCTTTGTTCTCTGAACCTATTGTGAAATGGGGAAATGATCTGCAGCTGTGCCTCACCCTGTTGTTGCTGAGTGAGAATCAGGCACAGTAGTCCTTGTGAAACCATGCCCATCCTTGTCAGATAACTGCAGACCAGGTTTAGAGCATGTGTTCCAGCAGAAATCAGGGTGGTTATCAAGTCAGCCTCAGGAACTGTAGACCAGGCTCTAGAGTTATGTTTGAGTTGGACAAATTGTGTCCCCAAAATGTTAAAGCTCTAACCTTCAATGTAACTATTTGAGATAATAGGGCCTTTAAAGGAGGTAATTAACATTAAAGAGTTTATAAGGATGGAGTTCTAATCCCAGTAAGACTGGCTCCTTATAAGAAAAGGAAGAGATACCAGAAGTGTGTGTGCAGAGAGTGTGTGTGCAGGATACAGCAAGGAGGCCATGAGAGGATACAGCAAGAAGGTGGCTGTCTATAAGCCAGGAGAGAGGTTTAGCTAGAAACCAGCTCTCCTGGCATCTTGATCTTTGACTTCCACTGTGAGGAAACAAGCTTCTGTTTTTTATGTCACCCAGTGTTCTGTTGTGGCAGTGCTAGGAAACTAATATTGGTTCCAGTTTTGGCTCCAGTGTATAGTGTTTGTGAGACATCTAGGACTGTTTCCTTATGTACAGTGTGCTGATGCCTGGTTTGGGGGAGTTAAGTGAGCAAATAAGTGCTTTATGCAGTCAGTACCTGGTATGGTAGCCATTCAGTAACTCTTTCTCATAAGCCTTAAAACAACCTGTAAGTTATTTTATTTTATTTTAGTTAGGAAAGGATAGATTTATTACTTTGTCAGGCAAAGGGGGATACACTGGGCTTCTGCCTTGAAAAACTGTGTGTCCCCTATAAGTTATTTTAATGGAAAGTGTCATTTATGGTTTTGTTTCTTTAATTAGACAATTCTAACCAAGCATTTACATATCAAAACAATGACAAGAGCAATTATCTCTGGGTAACTGGGTTAGATTTTTTAAAAGTAGCTTTACTGAGATATAATTCGTACTCCAAATCCAGCTATTTAAACCTACAATTCAGTGGTTGTTAGTATATTCACAGATACGTACTGCCGTCACTACCGTCATTTTAGACCATTATTTATCACCTCAAAAACAAAATCCCATACCCTCAACCCTCAGCCTCGTTACCCACCTGCCACCCTAAATCTTAAGCAACCACTAATTACTTTCTGTCTCTGTAGATGACTTTATTATGGATTTTCATGTGAATGAAATCATGTAATTTGTGGCTTTGGGGCCTGCTGCTGCTGCTGCTGCTGCTGCTAAGTCGCTTCAGTCGTGTCCGACTCTGTGCGACCCCATAGACGGCAGCCCACCAGGCTCTGCCATCCCTGGGATTCTCCAGGCAAGAACACTGGAGTGGGGTCCCATTGCCTTCTCCGTTGGGGCTTCCTAGCTACCTCTATTTGAATATTTTTTTCTGCTCTTCTCTCTCTCCCCTTCCCTCCCACTGGCACTCCCCTTATGTTTATGTTGGTGTACTTAATGGTATCATTTCTCTAAGGCTCAGTTTTTCTTCATCCCCCCCCACCCCCGTTCTTTGGCTTGGCAACCTCTATTGCTCTGTCTTCAAGTTCACTACTTTTTTTCCTTCTACAAGTTCATAGCTACTGTTCAGAGCCCTTTTGCTGAACTTCAAAATTTCTTTGTACTTTAAATTTTATTGTACTTTTCAAGTCCAGAATTTACACTTTTTTTAAAAATATTTTTTAAATATATTAAAGATTTCATGTGACATTGTCATAATCATGCTTTAAATATTTTTTGCGTGAACATATTTTTAAGAGCTATTTTAAAGTCTTCTGTTAAGTCCAACACCTGGTCATTTTAACTGGCAGTTTGTAGTTTGTGTTGCCTGCTTTCGTTCTGCTTTACAGATCATCCTTTCCTGTTGCTTTATATGCATCATGTTTTTTGTTGGAAACCAAATATTTCAGATAATATATTGTAGTAACTGGACACTGGTCCCCCTCTCCCAGGGTTTAGTGTTTGTTTGTTTAGTGATTGTTTTAGTGATTTGCCTGGATTATTTTAGTGGAGTGTTAAGCCTCTGACATGTCTTGTTTTCAGCAATGCTGTGGAATGTTCCCTAACTAGCTGTTGGATGTTAAATGGAAGTGGGATGAGGGGGTGGCAGAAGCCTGAGGTCTTCTTGGGTTGCCTCTCTTGGCAGAGAACCACTGTGTCATGAACCAGGGCAAGGACAATCAAGATGGCAGAATCCTTAGTGTGCGTATGCCCAAGATAGAGTCTGCGTTTCTCAAGTGGGGACTGGGTCAATGAAAGGAGCTCCCAGTTTCTTGAGCATTCTTGCCCTGAGCTTAATCTCATCATAGGTAGTCGAGGGCCAGATGAGAAACACTGATGACCTGTTCTTTCCTCTGACAGGGAATTGGGGTTGGGGTGGTGGTGATGGCATGGCAATCTGTGCTCTTGGCTTCAGCAGTCCAGAGTGAAACCTCTTTCTTGCTGAGCCTGTTGGTGGGAGCAGTCTCGACTTCCACACTACAGATTGTCCCCTTTCTTACCACATTCCTATAGGTTTTCTTGAACAGAAGTTTCTTCACTTGCTGTTTGCCCTCGGAACCATTTCCAGAGGCCTTAATATTTGTTTTAATAATTTCCCCAGTTTTACTGGGAGCAGGTCAATGGAGTGTGTCTCATGCTGTTGTTATGAAAGTCCATCTTCCCAGATTGGTTTTTAAAGTTTTCTACAAGAAGAAATACAGATAGCTTGCAAAGGTTTGTCTTCTGGGAACTTGAGTGAGAAAACTGACAGTTTTAAGTTGATAGGTTAACAAGAGATAAAGGCTAATGAAAGGATTTTGTGGTAGGGTGGGAAGACAGAGTTCAGTTCAGTTGCTCAGTCTTGTCCAACTCTTTCCGACCCCATGAACTGCAGCACACCAGGCTTCCCTGTCCATCACCAGCTCCCGGAGCTTACTCAAACTCGTGTCCATCGAGTCTGTGATGCCACCCAACCATCTCATCCTCTGTGGTCCCCTTCTCCTCCTGCCTTCAGTCTTTCCCAGCATCAGGATCTTTTCTAGTGACTCAGTTCTTCGCATCAGACGGCCAAAGTATTGGAGTTTCAGCTTCAGCATCAGTTCTTCCAATGAACACCCAGGGCTGATCTCCTTTAGGATGGACTGGTTGGATCTCCTTGCTGTCCAAGGGACTCTCAAGAGTCTTCTCCAACACCACAGTTCAAAAGCATCAATTCTTTGGCGCTCAGCTTCCTTTATAGTCAAGCTCTTACATCTATACATGACTACTGAAAGAACCATAGCTTTGACTAGACAGACCTTTGTTGGTAAAGTAACATCTCTGCTTTTTAATATGCTGTCTAGGTTGGTTATAACTTTTCTTCCAAGGAGCAAGCTTCTTTTAATTTCATGGCTGCAGTCACCATCTGCAGTGATTTTGGAGTCCCCCAAAATAAAGTCAGCCACTGTTTCCCACTGTTTCCCCATCTGTTTGTCGTGAGGTGATGGGACCAGATGACATGATGTTAGTTTTCTAAACGTTGTTTTAAGCCAACATTTTCACTCTCCTCTTTCACTTTCATCAAGGAGCTCTTTAGTTCTTCTTCGCTTTCTGCCCATAAGGGTGGTGTCATCTGCATATCTGAGGTTATTAATATTTCTCCCAGCAATCTTGATTCCAGCTTGTGCTTCCTCCAGCCCAGCGTTTCTCATGATGTACTCTGCATATAAGTTAAATAAGCAGGGTGACAATATACAGCCTTGACATCCTCTTTTCCCGATTTGGAACCAGTTCCATGTCCAGTTCTAACTGTTGCTTCTTGACCTGCATCCAGATTTCTCAGGAGGCAGGTCAGGTGGTCTGGTATTCCCATCTCTTTCATAATTTTCCAGTTTGTTGTGATCCACACAGTCAAAGGCTTTGGCATGGTCAATAAAACAGGTAGATGTTTTTCTGGAACTCTCTCGCTTTTTCCATGACCCAATGGATGTTGGCAATTTGATCTCTGGTTCCTCTGCTTTTTCTAAATCCAGCTTGAACATCTGGAAGTTCACGTACTGTTGAAGTCTGGCTTGGAGAATTTTGAGCATTACTTTGCTAGCGTGTGAGATGAGTGCAGTTGTGCAGTAGTTTGAGCATTCTTTGACATTGCCTTTCTTTGGGATTAGAATGAAAACTAATCTTTTCCAGTCCTGTGGCCACTGCTGAGTTTTCCAAATTTGCTGGCATATTGAGTGCAGCACTTTCACAGCATCATCTTTTAGGATTTGAAATAGCTCAGCTGGAATTCCATCACCTCCACTAGCTTTGTTCGTAGTGATGCTTCCTAAGGCCCACTCAACTTCTCATTCCAGGATGTCTGGCTCTAGGTGAGTGATCACACCATCGTGATTATCTGGGTTGTTAAAATCCTTTTTGTATAGCTCTTCTGTGTATTGTTGCCACCTTTTCTTAATATCTTCTGCTTCTGTTAGGTCCATACCATTTCTGTTCTTTTCTGCCCATCTTTGCATGAAATGTTCCCTTGGGAAGACAAAAGGAAAGTATAGAAGTAGCCTGCTTCATTGTTTGGATTCCTTTATGGGTTTGAGCTACTAAAGACTTGGACTAAAAGTTTTGAAAACCAAGTGTTCTTTTTGAGTGTGTGGATTCTATTTATTAACTTGCTGAACAAGTAGCGTCTTGTTGAAGTATAATTTGCAATGATATGTTAATTACTGCTATACAGCAAAGTGACTCAGTTATGCACATATTTATTAATATATTCTTTTTCATACTCTTTTCCATTATGGTTTATCACAGAATATTGAGTATAGTTCCCTGTGCTATCCAGTAGGACCTTGTTGTTTATCCATTCTATATATTAAAACTTACATGTGTTAACCCCAACCTCCAACTTTATCCCTCCCCCTTGGCAACCACCAGTCTGTTCCCTATGTCTGTGATTCTGTTCCTCTCTCATAGATAGGTTCATTTGTGTCATGTTTTAGATTCTGCAGGGACTTCCCGGGTGGTTCAGTGGTTAATGCAGGGGTCACTGGTTCAAGCCCTGGTTGGGAAACTAAGATCCCACATGCCGCATGGCTTGGCCTTAAAAAAAGAAATAGATTCCACATATAAGTTATATTACATGCTATCTGTATTTCTCTTCCTGACTTACTTCGCTTAGTACAGTAATCTCTACTTGCCTCTGTTGACCTGTGCTGCTGCAAATGGCATTATTTTGTTCTTTTTATGGCCGAATAATATTTCATTGTATGTGTGTAGCACATCTTTTTTATTCATTCATCTGTCTGTGGACATTTACAGGATGTTTCCATGTCTTGGCTGTTGTGAATAGTGCTACTGTGAACATAGGGGCGTATGTAGTTTTTTGAATTACAGTTTTGTCTGGATATATGCCCGGGAGTATGATTGCTGGATCATATGGTAATTCTATTTTTAGTTTTCTGAGGAACCTCTCTATTGTTTTCTAGAGTGACTATGACTACACCAACTTACATTACCACCAACCAGGTAGGAGGGTTCCCTTCTCTCCATACCCTCCCCAGCATTTGTCATTTGTAGACTCTTTAATAATGGCCATTCTGACCAGTTTGAGGCAGTACCTCATTGTAATAATTTTGATTTGCATTTCTCCAATAATTAGTGATGTTGAGCATCTTTTCATGTGCTTATTGGCCACCTGTATTTCTTGTTTGGAGAAATGTCTTTTTAGATCTTCTGCCCATTTTTATTTTGGGCTGTTTTCTTGTTCAGTTGTATGAATTGTTGGTATATTTCGGAAATTAAGCCCATGTCAGTTGCATCATTTGCAAATATTTTCTCCCACTCTGTAAGTCGTCTTTTTGTTCTGTTTGTTTATTTGTTTGTTTGTTTGTTTGCTGTACAGAAGCTTACAAGTTTGATTAGGTTCTATTTGTTTATGTTTATTTCTGTTGCCTTGGGAGGTTGACCTATGAAAATACTGGTATGATTTATGTCAGAGAATATTTTGCCTATGTTCTCTTCTAGGAGTTTTACAGTGTCATGTCTTAAAATCTTTAAGCCATTTTGATTCTATTTTTGTGTATGATGAGAGGGTGTTGAACAAGTAGCTTTATCCCACTGTTTAGTGTGCTATTTTTAAATGGAATACATTTTTTAACTTTATTTTTGTGCAGAAATCCTTTCAGCAGCACCCCTTGAAGTATTAATAAACCCAAATTAGATTTTACTGCTTGTAACAGTGAAGTCACACACCTGTGAGAAATTTTTTAATTGAATTTTAGCTTTATATCTGACAAGAAAAGTTAATTCATAGAGCAGCTGTGATTTAGCACCTGGATTATTCAAAGTTGCTAGTGTATGTAGTGCTTTTTGTGATTTTTTTTTTTTTTTAACAGAGTGACAGTAACATGTTCTTCAGGAGTCATAAGCCTTATTAAAAATACTCAGCTACAACATCTCTGTCATTTCTATGATAGATGTAGTTTCTAACGTTTTTTCCTCTCAGAAATTTGGCGCCAGTCTGTCTGAATCAAATAAGTTCAATGGAAACTAAGAAACTAAAGGGGCCTTTCTGTTTTCCATCTATTTCAGAAGCAGAAGAAAAGCACTAAGCATTATCTGTGTACCTACTTCCCTTTGCCTGAGAAGTTTTTTTCCTTAATCCTGTTCATTGGGCAACCGTAAAATTGTATTTCTCTCCCTCTAACAATCTTTTTCAGTATAAACTGTTGAGGGCCATTCATAGTTTCTTCATGTTTGTTTCATTTTTAATGTTGGATGTTTATAAACCAGATCTATACATGCTTCAGTCCTGATGGTATGTGTGAGCGGTTAGATAATTGTGAGACCAGATCACATCTGAGATTTCAAGGCATAAGTGCCCAGCAATTTAAATAACTATAAGATGAAGAAGAGTGAAAGCAGTGTGTGGTCTCCTGTGATGAGGGACCTAAAGCAGATTGGTCAGGGCTTGAGGAATAGGGGAAAGCTTCACTGGGTACAAGAGGCTTGAAAGCAGGAATACACGCGGCATCTCCTGGGTTCATGAGTGACTACTCTTCTGGATTGGAAAGTTTCTATTAAGGAAAAATGCTGTTGGAAAGATTGGTTTTGGTAGACCTTGAATATGAAACCAAGAACTTTTGATTGTGTTTTATATTGTATGGTTAGTGAGAAGGCATAAAGCTTTTGAGCAGACAAATGTCATATCTAGTGACAGCAAGTAGGGTTAATTGAAAACTATGGACCCTTAAGTCCAATTTTCTCTGATTTTCTTTGTCCTTTGCTTAAATAGAGGAGTGCGAATTATGTTTCAAATTAAAGTTTTTTAAAGCCTGCAGTTTATAACTCACCACAAGCATCTCCATAAAAACCAAGAGTATTAACAATGAACACATAAACCCGTGAATAATGCATAGGTAACGGAAGTGTTATGTAGTCTGGGCTTTGATGAAGCCAAAATAGGTTAAATTCTCATTATGCCACTCACTATGTAATGTTGAACAAATTCTTTATCCTTTCTAACCCTCACTTCATCTGGAAAGGGAAGCTAGTAATATTGCCCACTCAGGATTGTAAGCGTGAATAAGATACAAAGCATGTAAAGCTCTTAGCACATTGCCTGGCAAATAGTAAACATCTCTGATAAATACCTTTGCTGCTGTTAATTGTTGTTGTGTTATTATTTATCATTATCTAGTACTAATCACTATCCAGTTATATTGTTTCCATGGAACAGTGCAGTCTGAATTTTGATCTTGTTACTGTAGAAACACTTCGCATCTGGTCCAGAAAGAATCTCTCTCCTTCCCACTCAAGTTTCAGAGCCCACTGGTTGGCCGTAGATTTTCTTTAACTTTCTTCTCGGAGTCCTGCCTGGTCAATGAGGGCATGCCAGAAAAACCAGGAAGTTTTGACTGCCGCAAAGAAAGCACCATTTCCAGCCAGTTATGAGAGAGAGTGGTAAACTTTGGTTTTATAATTTAGGTATTAGGTGTTTTGTGTTGTTTTCCTACAGGTAGGTTTTGTTACTGTGCTTTAAAGTATGGGGTTTACATGTAAACCCATGGCTGATTCATGTCAGTAAGGCAAAAACCACTACAATATTGTAAAGTAATTAGCCCCCAACTAAAATAAATAAATAAAAAAACAAAACAAGCAAACAAAAAACACAAAACAAAAAGAATTTTATAACTATTTGTGGCCACAGATGGTAACTAGACTTACTGTGGTGATCATTTCACAATGTATACAAATACTGAATTACTATGTATACAAATATACAATTTACAATATACATTATATAAATATTGTCATTATGTAGAAAAAAAAATAAAATGTGGTGTTTATTATTCAGAAATTTAGACTTATCTTTACTTTTGTCAGGTATAAGCCGTTTTTCCCGTTCCAAACCTTGCAAGGATTTGAAGATGACGATGAAGAGCATATCCATATACAGCAGTGGGCACTTACTGAAGGCCGCCTTAAAGTGACATTGCTAGAATGTAGCAGGTATGTTCTTTGTTATTACTACATTAGAGGAAAGAAGGTATACCAAAAATGTACTTGAGCAGTATTTGTGCTTGTTCCCTCTGTGTTGATTTATATTATATTATCTGTAAATTCTTTAATGGTAAATTTCATAAGAGTACAATGGCACCCCACTCCAGTACTCTTGCCTGGAAAAACCCATGGACGGAGGAGACTGGTGGGCTGCAGTCCATGGGGTCGCGAAGAGTCGGACATGACTGAGCGACTTCACTTTCACTTTTCACTTTCATGCATTGGAGAAGGAAATGGCAACCCACTCCAGTGTACTTGCCTGGAGAGTCCCAGGGACCAGGGGAGCCTGGTGGGCTGCCATCTATGGGGTTGTGCAGAGTCGGACACGACTGAAGTGACTTAGCAGCAGCAGCAGTCCTTTCCAACTTATAAAAAATATAAACTGTATTTTAGAAAGCATGCTAATGGGGGGAATCATTTATCCTGCCGTAATTTCCAGACTTCTTAGATACATAATGCTCTGTTGGGATATTGCTTACTACCTGTTAGAAAGCTGTTCATAGCATAACAGTTTTGAAAATTGTTTTTGATAATTAAAAATACCCTGGAAAGTTGCAAAACTAGACTTGTAAACCCCTGTGATTCTTAAATTTTAAGCTGGAAGGGAATCTCAGAAATAATATGGCCCAGCCTCTTTATTTTTCCATCCCTATAGTCTAAGCTGTGTTTATACTTTGCTTGAACTACTTACTACATTAGCCTCCTTCCTTATCTCCTAACACTGGTTACCAGTATAACAACCAGAATAAGCTTTTCAAAATGCATATCTGATTGTCCCTTTCCTACTTAAAATTCTCTTAATGGCTTCCGCATTCCTCATAGACTATAGACCCAAATCATTACCATGACAGGCGTGCCCCTCTTTACCTCTCTAGTTTCTTTTTGTACTCAGCCCCTCACTCACAGTGCTTCAGCCAAATAGGCCTTCCTATTGAAGAGATTGAAGAGAAGAGAAGAGGATGGCAGATTTTTTCTCTTCCTAAGAAGAGAAGAGGATGGCAGATTTTTTCTCTAAAGTGCCAGATAAGTAAATAGTCTAGGCTTTGGGATTCACATGATTTCTTTTGCAACTACTCAACTCTGCCTTGTAGTATGAAAGTCATAGATAAGACAGTAGGTGAATGAATGGGCGTGACTTGACGGTGTAACCATAAAGCTGTGTTATATGAATTTTATAATTTTTATGTGCCATAAAGTTCTTTTGATTTTTTTTTAACCATTTAAAAATGTGAAAACCATTGGTAGCCCACAGGCCATAGAAAAACAAACAGTGGACTGGGTTTGGTCCATGGACCGTAGTTTGCCATTCCTGGCCTTAGGTATTTAAACATACCAAGCTCCTGGTGTCTATTGCTTGTGGCTTTTAACCACTAGCTATTGTTGTCTCCTCTGCTCACCATTCTCTTGCTGTATCTGAGATACTGCTCACCTAAAGCCTCGGGTCAGACTTAAACCCAAGACTGCATGAAGGCATCAAGAGAGTGTAGTAAGGCATTATTTAGGTCATGTTGAATTGAGATCAATGATGCAAAGAAAAACATGACAATTTGTGAAGTATATGTATCCTACTTTATTTTAATAAGGACCTGTGTAACAAATCTCTGAAAGAATATACAAGAAACCAATAAAGATTTTTATGGGGAAAAGGTGAAGGAAACTGGGTTAGTGATGATGGACAGGGGTGAAGGTGGGAGCCAAACTTCTGTAAACTTTTTTTGTATCGTTTGATTTTTGTGACTGTATCACCTTGTCAAAAAATAAAAATAAAGACCAGTATTTCTGGAGAGTTGAAGGAGAAAGCATGGACAGTAGTTCATGTTCTTATGTTAGTCCTTGTAGGCTTGGGTCATATAGTGCCAGCACCTTTCCCTGGATGACAGCTTAATCTTGGGAATAAGCACGCTATCTCAATAGTTTTTTAGTCACTATGGTTACAAACCTGACCATGTAAAGTTACTTAGTGTTGTCGTGCTGTGTATTATTCACACAGTTTAAGGAGTACTTAAAGTTGTTAATGGAGGAGAGAATAAATTGCTATTTTCAACTCATCCTTGCTTTTTTGTCTTAGTGTTGAGAAGTCGAAACATTCGTCTCATTTTTGTTATAATCTTTTTTACATTATTTTCTTCTAAACATTTTTGTTAGTATAAAAATAGAACTCTCAATTCATATAGCTTCCAAGTTTCTAGAATTTACACTAAAGGAAATATACTATTATAATCTCAGTATTTTAAGTTTTCCCCCTGCTGAATATAAATTCATCTTGTGTGGTTTATTGTGATCTCTAAAACAGAAAGTGACACTCTAGAAAAAACAGAAGAACAAATAATAATGCCCTCCCTTTTGGAGGAAGAACAAAAAAATGCTTATGGTTTATTTCAATTTTGGAAGCTTAAGGCTTAAGAGCTCTTAAGATATTTTTACCATGACTGCTTCACTTAGTAATGTGGAAAGTTGTTCAGTTGCTAAGTTGCATCCGACTCTTTGTGACCTCATGGACTGTAGCATGCCATGCTCCTCTGTCCTCCACTATCTCTTAGAGTTTGCTCAGATTCATATCCATTGAGTCGGTAACGCTATCTAACCATCTCATCTTTTGTCACCCCCTTTGCCTTTTGCCTTCCAATCTTTCCCAGCTTTAGGGTTTTGTCCAGTGAGTCAGCTCTTTACGTCAGATGGCCAAAGTATTAGAGCTTCAACTTCAGCATCAGTCCTTCCAATGAGTATTCAGGATTGATTTCCTTTAGGATTGACTGGTTTGATCTCCTTGCTGTCCAAGGAACTCTCAAGTCTTCTCCAGCACCACAGTTCAAAAGCATCAATTCTTTGGCATGCAGCTTTCTTTATGGTCCAACTCTCACACCCATACATGACTACTGGAAAAACCATAGTTTTGACTACACGGACCTTTGTCGGCAAAGTGATGTGTTTGCATTTTAATATGCTATCTAGGTTTGTCATAACTTTCCTTCCAATGAGCAGGCATCTTTTAATTAAATGGCTGCAATCACCATCAGCAGTGATTTTGGAACCCAAGAAAATAAAATCTGTCACTACTTCTCTTCCCCTTCTACTTGCCATGACATGATGGGACCTGATGCCTTGATTTTAGTTTTTTTGAATGTTGAGTTTCAAGACAGCTTTTTCACTCTCCTCTTTCACCCTCATGAAGAGTCTCTAGTTCCTCTTTACTTTCTGCCATTAGAGTAGTATCATCTGCATATCTGAGGTTGTTGACATTTCTCCTGGGAATCTTGCTTCCAGCCTGTGGTTCATCCAGCCCAGCATTTCACATGAGGTACTCCGCACAGAAGTTGACAATATACAGCCTTGTTGTACTACTTTTCCAATTTTGAACCAGTGAGATCCATGTCTGGTTGTAACACTCATCACCCACAGACAGTGATAGCTTTCTGCAAGGATTTCTTTATTTTTTAAACTTTATTTTGAAATAATAAAATGGTTCTCTTTGAGGATCTTTTTCTTTCTTAATTTTATTTTGAATTTCAGACTTCCAGAAGTCTGTGTGAAGATTTAGCAAACTTAGCTGTTGTAATTTAAGAATAAATTTTGCCAAAGAGGAAACAAGTTAGAAGTGTTCATAGAAAACTGTTTACTGAAAATACTGGAGTCATACAGCTGGAAGCTTTATGCTTCAAAAGGCAACGCGAAGTAGAAATAATCCTGACTTTTGAGTTAGCAAGTGCTATGTTCACATCCTGGCAATATGCTTTTACTGTTTGTTACATGTTCTTGGGCAAGCTACACATCTGTAAAAATGGACAAGTATGCTAGTAATTGTGATCAGAAATAGGTAAATAAACTATAGTGCCTGCTGCTGCTGCTAAGTTGCTTCAGTCATGTCCGACTCTGTGCAACCCCATAGATGGCAGCCCACAGGGCTCCTCTGTCCCTGGGATTCTCCAGGCAAGAATACTGGAGTGGGTTGCCATTTCCTTCTCCAATGCATGCATGCAAGTCGCTTCAGTTGTGTCTGCCTCTCTGCGACCCTATGGACAGCAGCCCACCAGGCTCCTCTGTCCATGGGATTCTCTAGGCAAGAATACTGGAGTGGGTTGCCATTACTACACACTAAGCAGAGACATTACTTCGCCAACAAAGGTCTGTCTAGTCAAGGCTATGGTTTATCCAATGGTCATGTATGGATGTGAGAGTTGGACTATAAAGAAAGCTGAGCACCGAAGAAATGATGCTTTTGAACTGTGGTGTTGGAGAAGACTCTCGAGAGTCCCTTGGACTGCAAGGAGATCCAACCAGTCCATCCTAAAGGAGGTCAGTCCTGGGTGTTCATTGGAAGTACTGATGTTGAAGCTGAAACTCCAATACTTTGTCCACCTCATGCGAAGAGCTGACTCATTGGAAAAGACCCTGATGCTGGGAAAGATTGAGGGCAGGAGAAGGGGACAACAGAGGATGAGATGGCTAGATGGCATCACCGACTCAATGGACATGGGTTTGGGTGGACTTAGGGAGTTAGTGATGGGCAGGGAGGCCTGGCGTGCTGTGGTTCATGGGGTCGCAAAGAGTCGGACACGACTGAGTGACCGAACTGAAGTGAACTGAAGGCTTCAGTAGATGTAACTTCTGTTATTATGCCTTATATAATCATTCTCATATTTATCAAGAAAAAAATAAATCTTTATAGAAAACTGGGTTTTTTGGACAGTTAGTTGTGAGAATTGGAATTTGAATTTTATTAATTTGAAAGGATCTTGCACTGTGAAGGGAAGTTGTTTTCTAATTATATGAAATACAGTTTTGAATTTCCCAAATAAAGCTTGGGAATGGAAACAGTTGTGTTTGTAAAAATTGGTTCTTACACCTTGCTATTATCAAATGTTTTAGAAAGTGAACACAGTCTTTCTGAAGTTGCCTTTTTTTTTTAATTTTTTTGCATTGACTAAAGTTAGTTTTTTAATCACAGAAGAACTCAACTGCTGTGTTTTTAGTACTGCTATTAGAAGACTAAATTATTTCACATTAGTGTTGCAGTCACTAAGATTATTAAGATTATTATTTTTAAATTTATAGTTCAGCTTCTAAAAGGATTTTAGATACTTTGCAAAAGAAAATAATATTCCCATGTGCAGTTAAATAGAAGAAAAATTAGATCAAAAACAGCCTTATAGAAAAGAGATCAGTTTTCTGGCAGAGAAGGAAACTTGATGGGTTTCTTAGTTTTTAATATCTTGATAAACCGTGCCTGCTTTTCAGGGGAAGAGAGATTCTGATGTCAAATTCTAGAAGGGATTTGTCCCTACATCTTTGTATAAAAGACATTAAACAGTGTAGTGGGCCTCTTCTCATCTCATCTCTTCTCTCTTTTGTTTTCTTGGTTTTAGCAACCAGTGATATTTTTAAGAAACGAGCTAAGATTATAGTCAGTGAAAGCAAAGCCTGTAAAGTTTTGTCGTGTGAGAGTTCTGTACTCTAAAGCAGTATATTTAGGATAGTCTGTCCTTATTATAGATAGAAGTTCTAATTAAGGTCAGTTCTTCACTGAGTCATACTTACAGTGTTGTAAAGCTTCTGTTTTCTCAGCACCTTTTAGAGTGTTGTTTTGTTTTACTGGGTTCCAAAAGTACATCATTTAAAAAAATTTTAAATGTTAACACAAACACAGAAAAACCATAGCCCTTGGCATTCTACTTTTATTACCAAGAGTTCTCTCTTTTCCCATAATTATCAACATGCATTCATGGATTCCTATTTTTTTCAATGGTTATAATTCTTTACCATGCTTAATTATTTTGGTGCCTAAATTTCCTCAGGTGTAGCTTCTTGGAGCCTCTTCAGACTGGCTCCTATATGCTTGTGACATGACCTTGTCTTTTTTCTTTGCTTTTCTGCTGCTGTTTCTTGAAAACTGGACATTGGAAATAATGAGTTGTAGAAACTCTGGATTCTGTTATATTCTGGGATGATTGATTTTATGTTCTAGAAGGCAGTTGACTTTCCCTTTCTCAAGTTGCAAACTTTGTCTCCTCACTCTTCCCACCTTCCCAGCAGCAGCATGTTTCTGTTCTCTCTTTTGTCTTCCCACTACTGCCGTTTTAGACTGGTGTCCTAGAGTCTCCTCCTTTATACAGCAGTCAGCCAAGGATTTGAGCAGAGATGGAACTTACCCTCTCAGTGGTGTCTTTGCTCCTAGGGATCACCCCATAATTTCTAGCTGCTCTGTTGGCTTTGCACTCCATCCTCTGATAGTTAAAACCCATAAAGCTTCAACTTTGTGCTGCATGAACTACACCACCATTTTCCTGCAGCCCTAGCCCTGAGCTATGTAAACCCCAAGCTAGTAATTAGTACTCCTTCTTGAAATTTTTTGAAATTAGACTGTCCTCTGGCTTCTCTCTGCTTTGGAAAGGTTTTCATTGCCTTTAAATGTGTTGTTACAATTCTTTTTATCCACTTTTTATAACTGCAGTCTGTTGGAGAGTTTGTGTGAACACTTTACCACTATTACCTGAAGTACTGTTCACCTGGTATTGCTGTAGATGTTGTTGACAGGTTTTGCCTTTGTTTTGCCTTTGTTTTCCTGATTGTTATCTTTGCTTTTATGGGAAGATTTTGGGAGACTCAAAACGATGCTATCACTACCGCCATCCTTCTAGAACCAGAACTACATATTTTTACTTAGATTTTTATAAGGCAAAGGGAAGGGTTTAATTGTGTGATTAAACAGTTTTGAAATAAAATCAGCTGGTCTTGCTTCTTTTATTAGAGGCAGCTTTGACATAAAAATTTGGCAGAAGGAATTTAATACTTTTAAATAGCGTTATATCCATATTATATAGTGAAGTGTTTAGTTCTTCCATAGAGAAGGCTATTAACATGGCATTTTGAAATTCATTTCAAATTCATTAGCTATTTTAAAAATTAAAACCAAAGATATAATTCTAGCTTACATTTGTTTGTAATCTTCCATTTATTTTAGGATTGAGTTTGAGTACATTCACTTGTTTATTTTTGACTCAAGTGGTAACTTTAAACAAAAAAATTATCTGCCGTAAATAACATTAAATATTAACTTTCCCCTCTAGTCACTTCAGTCGTGTCCGACTCTGTGTGACCCCATAGACGGCAGCCCACCAGGCTCTCCCATCCCTGGGATTCTCCAGGCAAGAACACTGGAGTGGGTTGCCATTTCCTTCTCCAATGCGTGAAAGTGAAAAGTGAAAGGGAAGTCGCTCAGTCGTGTCCGACTCTCAGCGACCCCATGGACTGCAGCCTACCAGGCTTCTCCGTCCATGGGATTTTCCAGGCAAGAGGACTGGAGTGGGGTGCCATTCCCCTCCTGAGTAGTTGGTAAATAGGTGTTCCTCATAGTCGGCATTTATGTTAGTATTTGACAGTTTTATTTTTTTAAAAAGAAAATATCTAGCTAAATTTTAATATATTCGGGAGCGTGAGTCCACAGATACCTTTATTGTTGTTAAGAACATTTACTTATTATTTGCAATATATATACGTACATACATACATACATACATATATATATATATATATATATATATATATATATATATGGTAGGCAGTTTGCATTCATCATTTCAGTCCTCAGAACATCTTCATGAGATTAGTAATATATCTGTTTTATAGATGAAGAACTGAGATCCATAAGTTCAATTCAGTCGCTCAGTCGTGTCTGACTCTTTGCAACCCCATAAATCGCAGCACACCAGGCCTCCCTGTCCATCACCAACTCCCGGAGTTTACCCAAACTCATGTCCATTGAGTCGGTGATGCCATCCAACCGTCTCATCCTCTGTCATCCCCTTCTCCTCCTGCCTTCAATCTTTCCCAACATCAGGGTCTTTTCAAATGAGTCAGCTCTTCACATCAGGTGGCCAAAGTATTAGAGTTTCAGCTTCAACATCAGTCCTTCCAATGAACACCCAGGACTGAGATCCATAAGTTACTTGCCTAAAACCACATAGCTGGAATTTGAAACTAGGTTTGTTTGACTTCAAAATCCTTCACTCATTCTATCTTCATAGTCTTTTTTTTTTTTAGCTTGTTGAAGAAAATTTTGATCCTTAAATTTTTCATATTGTGTTAGAAGTATATAAATTTTGGAATTTTTTTTAATCTGTTTGAAGGCAAGTCATTTTTTTTTTTTAAATACCTTTTCAGGGAGATCTTGAGATGTAGAAATGTGTATTAATAATGAAGCATCATTTATATAAAGGCTGGAGGAGAGATAAAGGAAATTAGCTAAAACATGAGATATTTAATGTTGTTTAAGGGAAAACTTCCACTCAAAATGAGCTGTTGAAAAACAGAATTACTTGGCACTATTGCTGAATATTAGTCCTAAAGTTTTTTTTTTTTAAAGCTATGTAGATCTGTAACTATAATGGTCTGTAACTCTGAAGTTGGGCATATACCTCCACAAGATGAACTGAATTCCTAGAAATCTTATGCCTATGCCTGTATTTATTTAGCTGTTTAAGTTCCTCTAGCAGTCAGAGATAAATAAATAAAATAAAATAATTGAATGATATTTCCCTTTGTTTCTATACACTTCTCTGGGGTATAATTAAGTAATCTTCCCTATAGTTAGGTTGCTTTTGACTAGAAGCAGGCTTCTCAGAAGATCCCAAGTTTGGAGTTCACTTGCCCTAGGTTTATGTAGGTATTCTTTTCTTCCCCCGCTTCCTCTTCCCTAAGATTATTGTATTGGAAATAGTATTGTTTCTTTTGTAATTGTACAGGCATAGTTCCAGAGCACTGCAATAAAGTGAACATGACGATAAAGCAAATCACATGAACGTTTTGGTTTCCCAGTACATATAAGTTATGTTCACACCATACTGTAGTCTATTAAGTGTGTGATAGTATTATGACTAGAAAAATGTACATACCTTAATTATAAAAGACTTGATTACCAAACAATGCTCACCATCATCTGAGCCTTCAGCGAGTCATAAACTCTTTGCTGGTGGATAATCTTG
This sequence comes from Okapia johnstoni, assembly GCA_024291935.2. Taxonomy (NCBI): domain Eukaryota; kingdom Metazoa; phylum Chordata; class Mammalia; order Artiodactyla; family Giraffidae; genus Okapia; species Okapia johnstoni. The sequence goes on along the minus strand of CM044318.1, from coordinate 74,790,933 downwards.
CCTTAATGTTGATGGCTCCTGTGATGTACCAGGTGTAGTGGTTGCTAAAGGATTAGATGGCATGGTAATTTTTTAAAATAAGACAACAGAGAAATTGGCTGCATTGATTGACTCTTCCTTTCATAGACGATTTCTCTGTAGCATGTAGTTCTGCTTGATAGTATTTTACTCACAGCAGAACTTTTTTCAAACTTGGAGTCAGTGCTCTTAAATCCTGCCACTGTTCTATCAGTTAAGTTTATGTAATAGTCTAAATCCTTTGTTGTTATTTCAAAAGTCAATTGAGTTTGAAACAGTAAATCCTGGAGAGGGTGTGGAGAGAAGGGAACTCTCCTGAACTGTTGGTGGGAATGTAAATAGGTACAGTCACTATGGAAAACAGTATGGAGGTTCCTTAAAACACGAAAAATAGAGCTACCATATGACCCTGCAATCGCACTCCCCAGCATATACCTGGAGAAAAACATGATGTGAAAGGATACATTCACCCCAGTATTCACTGCAGCACTATTTACAGTAGCCAAGACGGGGAAGCAACTTAAATGTCCACTGACAGAGGAATGAAATAAGATGTGGCACATATATTCAATGGAATACTACTCAGCCATTAAAAAGAATGAAATAATACCATTTGCAGCAACATGGATGGACCTAGAGATTGTCATACTGAGTGAAGTAAGTCAGAGAAGGAAAAATACCATGTGACATTCCTTATATGTGAAATCTAAAAAGAAATGAGACAAATGAACTTAACAAAACAGAAAGAGACTTGCAGACTTAAGAGAATGAACTTATGGTTGCCAGGGGGAAGGGATACTTAGGGAGTTTGGGATGGACCCGAACACACTGCTATGTTTAAAGTGGATAATCAACAAGTACCTACCATAGTAGGTACTCTGGAACTACACAGTAGGTATGTGGAACTCTGCTCAATGTTATGTGGCAGCCTGGATGGGAGGGGAGTTTGGGGAAGAATGGATACATGTATATGTATGGTTAAGTCCCTTCTCTGTCTACCTGAAACTATCACTGCATTGTTCAACTGAAATAAAAGGTACATTAACAGATTTTTTTTTAAGTCAAACAAGTTTGCCTTCTTCATGGTGCTCCAAAATAATTATATAATAGCATCAAAGTTCATTCATCATAGATCACCGTAACAAATATAATGATAATGAAAAAGCTTGAGGTACTTTGAGAATAAACAAAATGTGACACAGACACAAAGTGAGCAAATGCTGTAGGAAAAATGATATTGATAGACTTACTTGCTCAATGCAGGGTTGTCACAAACCCTCAATTTCTAAAAATCGTGATATTTACAAAATATAGTAAAACAAAGAGAAGTAAAGCTGCTGCTGCTGCTAAGTCACTTCAGTCGTGTCCAACTCTGTGCGACCGCATAGACGGCAGCCCACCAGGCTCCGCCGTCCCTAGGATTCTCCAGGCAGGAATACTGGAGTGAGTTGCCAGTTCCTTCTCCAGTGCATGAAAGGGAAAAGTGAAAGTGAAGTCGCTCAGTCGTGTCCGACTCTTAGCGACCCCATGGACTGTAGCCCACCAGGCTCCTCCATCCATGGGATTTTCCAGGCAAGAGTACTGGAGTGGGGTGCCATTGCCTTCTCTGAGAAGTAAAGCAAGGCGTGGTAAAACAGGTATGCCTGTATACCTCTACTGCTATTTCATGTAGTAAAACAACTATTTTAATGCTTCTGATATCTGAATAGCAAAAGAACTTAAGAAAATTAAGTACAAACCCAGATGACATAAAGCCAACGCTGTGTTAAAATGCCAGACTCCAAAATATTTCAGTGTGATGTTGGCATGCTATATACTTAAATATGATACTTTCAACAAAAGTGAACTGTGAAATGAACAGTGGTCAGAAAAATAAAAATTCAAGAGTATTATGTCTGAATTTTCCCTCTCTTTGCACCATTATGCCTTAACTGTCATTCAAGTGCTTCAATGAAGTTATTAAAGATACCTGAAGGTGACATTAAGATAACACTTGTTTTCAGAAATTGTTGTTTATAGTATGGATTGCATGGTAAGAGAAATTGAAGGCTCAGAAACAAACTAAGAGGTATTATAGGTTAAAAGTGAGGAAGTAAGTTCTTGAAAGACATGTATTAATAGAAACCAAAAGGGACAAATGGTATAACTAGGACAGGATTTAGTGAGTGACAGAATATGTGGGTGGGTGTAGGTAGAGGAAGCCAAGGAATGTTAAGAATTCGAGTCTAGGAGAGTTATGATCTCACTGACTTTCATTTGGTCAAGTATTGGTTATTTTCTAATATTAGAGGTTATAAAGTTCAAGACAAAGTTTCTCTCTTCAGGACTAGTGGGGGGAATAGTGACACTTGTTTCAGAGGGAGAAGAAGGTACAGCCATCATCACAGTCTGATTTTAGAACCTTTTTGTCCCTGTCACAGAAGCTCCACACTCATTAGCAGTCAATTCCTATTCCCTCTAGTCCTCTTCCCCTAGACCTTATGTAACCGATAGTCTTTTGAATTCTAATTTTTCTGACCACAGTTCATTTCACAGTTCACTTTGTTGAAGGTATCATATGTAAGTGTATAGCATGCCAACATCACACTGAAATATTTTGGAGTCTGGCATTTTAACACAGTGGTGGCTTTATGTCATTTGGGTTTGTACTTAATTTTCTTAAATGTTTTACTATTCAGATATCAGAAGCATGAAAATAGTTGTTTTACTACATGAAATAGCAGTAGAGATACACAAGCATACCTGTTTTACTGCGCCTTGCTTTACTGCTCTTTGCTTTACTGTATTTCATAAATATTACGTTTAGAAATTGAGGGTTTGTGACAACCCTACATTGAGTGACAACCCTACAGTGAGCAAGTCTGTCAACACCGTTTTTTCCAACAGCATTTGCTCACTTTGTGTCTATGTCACATTTTGTTAATTCTCAGAGTATTTCAAACTTTTTCATTATTATTATATTTGTTATGGTGATCTGTGATCAGTAATCTTTGATACTACTTTTGCCTCTATAAATTTGCCTATTTCCAGACATTCCATACAGTATGAGATCTTTTGTGACTGGCTTTTTCCACTTAGCTTGTTTTCAGGGTTTATCCATATTGTAGCCTGCATCATCACTTCATTGCCTTTTGTTACTAAATAATAGTCCATTGTGTGTATATGCCATATGCCATGTCTTATTTACCTGTTCATGACCTCATGGACATATGGGTTGTTTTCACTTTTGGGCTGTTGTGACTAATGCTATCATGGACATTCATGTCAAGTTTTTGTGTGAATGTATGCTTTTATTTTTCTTGATTCTATGTATGCTGCTAAGTCGCTTCAGTCGTGTCTGACTCTGTGCGTCTGCGCGACCCCATAGACGGCAGCCCACCAGGCTCCACCGTCCCTGGGGTTCTCCAGGCAAGAACACTGGAGTGGGTTGCCATTTTCTTCTCCAATGCATGAAAGTGAAGAGTGAAAGTGAAGTCGCTCAGTCATCTCTGACTCCTAGCGACCCCATGGACTGCAGCCTACCAGGCTCCTCCAATCCATGGGATTTTCCAGGCAAGAGGGCTGGAGTGGGGTGCCATTGCCTTCTCCGGATTATATATCTAGGAGTAGAATTTCTGGGTCATATGTTAATTCTGTGTTAACTTTTTAAGGAGCAAGTGGCTACATCATTTTCCAACCCCTCCGGCAATGTGTGAGGATTCTAGGTTCTCTATATCCTCACCCATACTTCTCTCTTTTTTAAATTAGGCATCTAGTGGGTATGAAGTGTATCTCATTATGGGTTTAATTTGCATTTCCCTGATGACTAATGATGTTAAGCATATTTTCATGTGCTGATTGGCTGTTCACATATCTTCTTTGGATAAATGTCTTCATATTTGTCCATTTTTCAATTGGGTTATACTAGGTCCTTATAAGACAACTGATTTACACATTCTATGGATTGTCTTTGCTTACTTGGTTGTATCCTTTGAAGGAGAAAAATTTTAATTACAGTAAAGTTCCATTCACCTGTTTTTTCTTTTGTTACCTGTGCTTTTGGTCTCCTGTCTTAAGAAATTGTTGCCTAATTAATGTCACAAACGTTTGCTTTTATGTTTTATCAGAAATTTATTTTCTGAAACAAAAAAGAAATTTATTTCTTATCAGACATTTAGTTCTTTGGCTTACTTTTTGGTTAATTTTTATAACATGTTTTTAAAATTTAAAAAAAGTGTTGTGAAAAATAAAGAATGACTTATGATTTCAGGGAAGGATTGCAAGAATTATGCTTTCTCATTCCTGAATCCTGTAATACCCGTTGAGAATTTGGGAGTACTAGATGATGCATTGGAAAAGGAAATGGCAACCCACTCCAGTGTTCTTGCCTGGAGAATCCCAGGGACGGGGGAGTCTGGTGGGCTGCCATCTATGGGGTCGCACAGAGTTGGACAGGGCTGAAGCGACTTAGCAGCAGATGATGCATAGCCTTTTCTGCATTGACAGTAAATCCTTCAGGTAGTTTGCTCTTTTGAACAGGTGGTGGCAGCAGAGCTTCGCTGAATGAAAATTCTCATTTTTTAAGCTTAGTATTTTTGAATTATAATTTTTAATGCTCGTGGCAATAAATTGTTAGGCAGTAAGTTTAAATTTCCATTTAAGATTAAAAATTATTTAAATTTAGGAACTTTTTTGTGTTCAGTTTATTGTGGCTTTCCAGTTTATGAAACCAGTTTGTGAGGTATGGGCATGGTTTTCTTCAGCTCTCCAACCTTAAGACACAATTTTCTCTTATTGCTCTAAGGTCTTTTATCCACTTTTTCATTATCTCACTTCTATCCCTATGCCCTTTGTGTAGAGATAAAGTAATAGTGCAAGTGCAAGTCGCTCAGTCATGTCCAACTCTTTGCGACCCCATGGACTTTACATTCCATAGAATTCTCCAGGCAAGGATACTGGAGTGGGTAGCCTTTCCCTTCTCCAGGGGATTTTCCCAACCCAGGGATCGAACCCAGGTCTCCTGCATTGCAGGCAGATTCTTTACCAGCTGAGCCACAATATAGAGTAACAGTCAAAATGGTGATTAATGCTAAAGCTCTATTCGCAAACTTACTCCTAAAACACATTGGCAGACGCACATTCTGATTTAGGAGATATACAATATAGAAATTGAACATGTGGATAACAGTTTTTTCCTTCAATAAGAAAAATGCTTTATATCATCTCAAGATTGGATTTAAGATTTCCTTTTTATAAAGATCTAAATATAAAACAGTAAAATTAAGTGGTGCAGTTATTCTGTGACAGTTGTTTTCAAGGTAATAGAAATAGTAAACATATATTGAGCACTGACTGTTTGCTAAATGTTAATCACTGAGTCGTGTCCGACTCTTTGTGACCCAATGGACTGTAGCCCACCAGGCTCCTCTGTCCATGGAATTCACCAAGCAAGAATACTGGAGTGGGGTGCCATTTCCTTCTCCAGACTGTTTGCTAAACAGTATGCTAAATGCCTTATGTGCATTGTCTCTTATTCTCACAACAGCTGCTTCCAAGAGGTAAGTTACTGTTTTTGGCCTGAAGTTTCCAGAGGAAGACACGAGTTTAGAGAAGTTAAATAATTTGCTCAAGTCACATTAGTAGATGGAAAGGGGTGTGTGTGTGTGTGTGTGTGTGTGTGTGTGTGTGTTCATAAGCAACTATATTATACTATTTTATGTGTGTTTTTTTTAATTTTTACAGAGATGGTATCATACTGTATATATGCATCACTTTGCCACTTATTTTTAAAATTCAGCAGCCTTAATTGAAAATCTGTAGCATTTGCTACTATGTGTAGATGTCTGATCAATTTGTTTACCTCATGAATAGATACTACTTTCTTTGACTAAGCTGCTTAAAAATAGCTTGTCCTAGAGTTTCATCTGATTTTTCATTTTATTTCACTTGTCCACTAGAGCGTGTACCAAGTGTTTAATTAAATTTTTTCCTTTGTTAACAGAGTAATTTCTTAATTTTTGGTATAATGATCAGGAACAAAAAGTTTAATACATATAATTGGTATAATAATCCCTATGTTTTATTTTATACTGCAGATTACTTATTTTTGGATCATATGACACTGAGGCAAATATTCATTGCACACTTGAGCTGAGCACTGGTGTTTGGGAAGAAAAGCAAAGAAGTTCTATTAAGACGGTAAGATAAGTTTGCTTAGTTTTACATCTGTATAAAGTTTATATTCTGTAAGTGTTGTTCTTAACATTTCTGTATCCTTGAGTTATTTTTAGTCATTTGCAAATAATTATGAACAGCTCTTATTTGTTTTGTTGTAATGCATCCAGAATAAAATGAATCACATAAAGCTATAATATTAATTGCTTGCTTGCATCAAAAACCTTGTCTGACTGGTTTTCCTCTTATAACTTTAGTTGTTAGGATCAGAGTTCACAACTTCATAGTTGCGGGATCAGAAGGAAATAATTCTGAAAACATTGAAAAGTATGTGCATTCAGAGCATTCATTCATTCATTCATCAGATATTTTGTGAGCACTTTGTACTAGGCACTGCATTAGCTGCTGGGGAAACAGTTCAAGACGAGACCCTGTTTTTGTTGTGCTGTCCCAGGGGAGAGGTTTGATATTCGTCTGCCTATACAAAGAAAGAATTACAAGAGGACAGGGGTAAACCTTCAGACAGAGAGATCAGATCAGTTAAGAGGCATTTAGGGGAGGTGTTGGCTACTTTAACTAGGTGGTAGCCAAGGAAATTGGAGAAGGCAATGGCACTCCACTCCAGTACTCTTGCCTGGAAAATCCCATGGACAGAAGAGCCTGGGATGTAGTCCATGGGGTCTGGAAGAGTCGGATACGACTGAGCGACTTCACTTTCACTTTTCACTTTCGTGCATTGGAGAAGGAAATGGCAACCCGCTTCGGTATTCTTGCCTGGAGAATCCCAGGGACGGGGGAGCCTGGTGGGCTGCCGTCTATGGGGTCGCACAGAGTTGGACATGACTGAAGCGACTTAGCAGCAGTAGCAGCCAAGGAAATGGAAAGAAGAGAATGGATTTGGGACCTACTTTTGGTGTGTGAAGGACTCAGAATTCTGGTTCCTTTTTTGATCTCTCTCAAAAGAAGCTGTCACCTAAATTGCAAAGAGTTTGAAAAAACTGTAAAAGCATTTTTTAAATATTTTAAGTGCTATAATTAAAAATAAAAACAGTGTTTTAATCTCATTATGTTTTATTTGGACTTGTTTGTGTTCTTTGGGTTCCTAAATGAATAAAAATTGTCACTAGTTATTAGCTAATTTTTTTCAAAGTTGAGTTGGTGTTTTTGAATGTTCTGCATAGCAGTTTTAACAGCAGTTATGTTTGCTTCTTGGAATTTGCATAAATCTAGTAGCCCATTAAAGATTTTAGAGCATTTATTCAAGATATTGTCTACAGAATTTCTTTATTAAGCCCATGAAGTTACACAAGGAAAACAGAACCTCAGAATTGTATGGCTGAAATAGAAAAGAAGGAAAAAAAGTCAGTGTCCTAAAGAGACCCTCAGACTTTTAAAAAAAAAAAGGTATATTTAGTTTACTAAACATATACTGAGATATTATGGATTTAGTAATAAAATTCCAAGAGTGCTTTTGGAACCCCAAAAAAGTAACTCTCCAGAGTTACTTTTAGTCTGTTTTAAGGTATGATCTACTTAGTACATCAGTAGTTTTTTGCAGGAATAGATTATTGTGTTCTTTAAAGTTGTGTTTAATAAGTTAGATGTTTAGCTGTTCACATTTAAACTCTTGGTGGCAGTATAACTAATCCTATGATTATTATTTGGTAGCCAGTATTTAAGAAAGCTCTCTCTTTTGTCTTCATTATACTGGTGAATAAGTACTTTTGAACTGTACTACCTAGCTGTTTCACAGTAGTAGTAAGGGTACTTTTTGGAATTTCTAGGATAGTCTGTTATTCTTCATAGTAATTTTTAAAAGACAGTTCTCAATTTTTTATACGTAAGCATATTACTATGCTTTCAAAAATTTTGACTTTTAATGGTGATGTGGTATTTTTATGGATGTCCCTTTGACTTTTGAATTGTTGCCAGCTTCTCTATGTAGTAATTGTTATGAACATTCTTACGTAAAAAAAATTGAGCACTCTAAAACTCTTTTGGAATAGAGTCATTTTAATGAGTATGGAAAAGGAGGGAGAAATAAAGCTGAAAAGGGAGGATGGGCTGACTCCCAGAATTTGAATGTGTGAAAGTAATTGGGAGCATAGGATTTGGGACATGAGAATGCAGTCCATAGGGTTGCAAAGAGTTGGACACGACTAAATGACTGAACGGAACTGAACTGAGTGACAGGGTCAAAATAGTTTTTTATAGGAAAACCTCCCCTTTCTCTCATGGTTGTTCATGGCACCTTTCATTTGTTACATCTCAAACAATTTGAAGCAACTTCTCAGAGAAAATAGCCAGGTTTACAGTTTGTTCTCAAATAAATAAATACATGAAAACCAGCATTGTTTTGTCTAGATATGAAAGGGTCCTAATTTGCCATTGCTGTTGGCATTTTCAGTTTCCTTTATTATACTTGCAAAGATATGAGATTAGACAGCTTTAATATTTTGTAGCAAAGGTTACTGAGACTTTAATCTTGAGTCATAATTTTAGATCTTAGCATATGTCATAGGTAGTTTGGGGGAATGAATTCTAGGTTAGTAATTACATCTGGTGTCAAAAATGTCAGTAGCACTGAAGTGTCTCCAGGCGTTAAATCACATATGTCTCAATTTAATAACCCTAGGAAGGAGAATCACAGTGTTTCTCAAGACTACATAAAGCATTACAGAATAGGATTTGATAATTTGAGATACATTGCAAATTTGGCTAGAAAAAAAGTATATCATTAAAAAATAACTGTGCTAAAAAAAGTATTTGAAAGAAAATTAATTACATATTTTAAATATGCCTTTGAGTTTTTCAAACCTTTTTTAAAGTATAATGTCCCTTATGCTGTTAAGTTGGGTAAGATCAATAATAAATGGAAAGTTTTGAATTTGTGGTATTTGCACAGATGTTGGAGCTGGGGGTGGAAGTGGAACAGTTGTAATGCAATAGCTGTGAGTCCTAGCTAAATCTAATGAATAGTGGCTTAAGCAAGAAAAGAACTTAATTGTCTTGTGAAATTTTTCTTAAGTTGGGATGTCAGAGAATAATTGAAAAGAAATTTAATAAATACCCTGCATAGAACCTACTTCCTACCTTATTAGAAATCTGAGGAAAGTTTGGATCAAAATCAGACACTCAGTTCAGTGCCCTGTTTGTTAGCTTATTTGCACAGTAAAGAGCTCATAGGGTAAATGAAGTACTCTATGGTAGTGTTTGTTCTTTAAAAATAATAAGTAAAGAAAGATTCCTCATGAGATAGAATGAGGAATAAATTGGAAATTTGACTTAAACAAAAATTAGAGGATCATCTTGCAAGTGATGACAGTGTCAATACTAAAAATGTATTTACTTGCACCAAAAGAGACAGGGCACTTTATGATTTATTTCAGTCTGTTGCACTATACAGGTTTGGTGATGATAGTTTGCTTCTCTTTTACTAAGGAACAAGTTTAAGGAGTTTTCAGATTTTAAAAAACTTTCAGGCCATGATATTTCAGTAGGAAACTATGAAGACAACAGTATAGCTCAGCTCTATTGACAATACAGTTAACCTGACATCTGTTAAACATGGGACTTCACAGGTGGCACTAGTAGTAAAGAACCTGCCTGCCAATGCAGGAGACCTAAGACACACTGGTTCGATCCCTGGACCGGGAGGATCCCCTGGAGAAGGGCATAGCAACCCACTCCAGTATTCTTGCCTGGAGAATCCCATGGACAGAGAAGCTAAGCAGGCTGCGGTCCATAGGATTGCAAAGAGTCAGACACGACCGAAGCAACTTAGCACACACACATATTAAACATATTGATCACAAATAATCATTATTGTGTGCATGGTAAAGCAAACAGATCTCATCAATGTCACTTAGACATACATGGTTTTAAAGAGGGAGAGATCTTGAGTCTTACCCTCCCAGAATTGGAGTTCACTCATCCTTGACCACCTACTTGCTTTACCCTTACTCCTGGACATAAGATAGGTTATCTGTAAATGCTGTTTTCTTTTATGCTCTCTCAACTATCTTGTCTGTGCCATCCATGTCTTCTCTTCCATCAGTTATCCAAACTGCCACTGCAGTCTTCAAACATTGTTTTATTCTTGGTATAACATGAAATTCTTGAGGTCATTTGGGGAGAAGAGAAGAAGGCACCTTGAAAATGAGCTCAGAATGTGGAAATTCTGGGGTAGAGGGAAAAGCAGTGGGGGCCCTTTGGCACCCGGCTGTTCAGTCTAGCTTTCCCTTGTTCTCCATTTTAAACAAAAATATGAGAGAATTTTTAATTTTAAAACAAGCTTTTTAATGTATACTTTTTATACTAACCCTATTCCCTCTCCTTCCAGCCTACCACACTATGCCCTGAGACCCTTGATAGCGATTGTCCTTTGTAAGATTTAAGTTTTCCCTTCTCTAATTAGAGATAGAAAGCTGAAAATCTAAATAACTGTTAAGGCAGTCCATCTGCATAAATACGTCGCTATCAAACAGGAAGAAAGAATATCTATTTCTTCCTTTGAGGTGATGAAGAATTAGCAAGGAATCTTCCCTGGATATGTAGTAGATGGACAAAAGAGAGCTACTGTTACAGTCACGTGTTCAGTATGAAAAGCAGAAGCACTTAATGTCTTAGGTAGCCCAATATGTAGATACCAAAGGGAACCGTTAAAGACATTAGGAGATGTCATGACATTTCAGATTTGTCTGAAAAATAAGAAGTAAACTCCTGAAAAGCATTCAGCTAACCACTTGGGGAGAGTCCATAAATAATAATTTGAAACTCTTAATCAGAATGAATGTATTCCTTTAGCGGGTTATGTGTTGTCAGCTGGCAACTTGAAATTGGCCACTGCTCTAAGAAGAGCTTTAGATAGGATCAGCCACACCCAAAATCATGAAGTCAAAAGAAGTCATCTAGAGTCTAGACTTTATCTTTTTGTTTTATTTGATTGGTACTTTTCCTTCTCTCTACTACTGCTTCCCTATCGAAACCTCATTTTTTGAAAGGATTTGATTCTGAGAGATAAATAATTTATATCAGATTCCCTTCCATTTTCTTTTAACCTACCCTTAGAATCAGACCCCCAGTTCAATTCCTGGGTTGGGAAGATCTGCTGGAGAAGGGATAAGGTACCCACTCCAGTATTCTTGGGTTTCCCTTGTGACTCAGCTGGTAAAAAATAATGCCTGTGATGCGAGAGACTTGGGTTCGATCCCTGGGTTGGGAAGATCTCCTGGAGAAGGGAAAGACTACCCACTCCAGTATTCTGGGCTAGAGAATTCCATGGACTGTATAGACCATAGGGTCACAAAGAGTTGGACACGACTGAGTGACTTTCACTTTGACTTTGACTAGAATTAGAGAAACATTTGAAGAGATGATGCCTACTTTGTAAGAACTGCCAGTGTAGGAAAAGAGACATGTAAAACCAAATATGTCACATAAATAATACTTCAGAGTCTATGAAATATTGGATTCTTTTACCATATATAAAGAACCAAAGTCTTTTTGTCCATAGGATCTGTTCTTGTTCCCTTAAATCCTACTACCTCTTAACAAAAATTAGACTGTGTGTGGTAGTCTGATAATTAGGAGACAATTTGGGAGTGGTGTTAGTGGGATTACTTTAGAGCAGAGGCAAGGAGAGCTCTGAGACTGCGGGGAGATGGAATTTGAGTGGAAGAGCCTTCATAATAAGATCAGCCATGTTTAATTGCCAAAGATTGAGCCTGATAATCTGCCTTATTGTAGAGTCCAATGAGTCTGCTACTGGAGATCAGTGGAGAAATAACTCCAGAAAGAATGAAGAGACAGAGCCAAAGCAAAAACAGCACCCAGTTGTGGATGTGACTGGTGATAGAAGCAAAGTCCGATGCTGTAAAGAGCAGCATTACATAGGAACATGGAACGTTAGGTCCACGAATCAACGCAAATTGAAAGTGGTCAAACAGGCGATGGCAAGAGTGAACACTGACATTTTAGGTAACAGCGAACTAAAATGGACTGGAATGGGTGAATTTACCTCAGGTGACCATTATTTCTACTACTGTGGGCAAGAATCCCTTAGAAGAAACGGAGTAGCCATCATAGTCAACAAAAGAGTCTGAAATGCAGTACTTGGATGCAATCTCAAAAATGACAGAATGATCTCTGTTTGTTTAAGGTAAACCATTCAGTATCACAGTAATCCAGGTCTGTGCCCCAACCAGTAATGCTGAAGAAGCTGAAGTTGAACGGTTCTATGAAGACCGACAAGACCTTCTAGAACTAACACCCCAAAAAGATGTCCTTTTCATTATAGGGGACTGGAATGCAAAAGTAGGAAGTCAAGAGATACCTGGAGTAACAGGCAAATTTGGCCTTGGAGGACAGAATGAAGCAGGGCAAAGGCTAATAGAGTTTTGCCAAGAGAACACACTGGTCATAGCAAACACCCTCTTCCAACAACACAAGGAAGACTACACATGGACATCACCAGATGGTCAACATCGAAATCAGATTGATTATACTCTTTGCAGCCAAAGATGGAGAACCTCTATACAGTCAGGAAAAACAAGACCGGGAGCTGACTGTGGCTCAGATCATGAATTCCTTATTGTCAAATTCAGACTTAAATTGAAGAAAGTAGAGAAAGCCACTAGACCATTCAGGTATGACCTGAGTCAGATCCCTTACAATTATACAGTGGAAGTGACAAATAGATTCAAGGGATTAGATCTGATAGAGTGCCTGAAGAACTATGGACGGAGGTTTGTGACATTGTATAGGAGAAAGGGATCAAGACTATCCCCAAGAAAAAGAAATGCAAAAATGGCTGTCTGAGGAGGCCTTACAAATAGCTGTGAAAAGAAGAGAAGTGAAAAGCGAAGGAGAAAAGGAAAGATATACTTATTTGAATGCAGAGTTCCAAAGAGTAGCAAGGAGAGATAAGAAAGCCTTCCTCAGCGATCAGTGCAAGGAAATAGAGGAAAACAATAGAATGGGAAAGACTAGAGATCTCTTAGAGAAAATTAGAGATACTGAAAGAACATTTGATGCAAAGATGGGCTCAATAAAGGACAGAAATGGTATAGACCTAACAGAAGCAGAAGATATTAAGAAGAGGTGGCAAGAATACACAGAAGAACTATAAAAAACATATCTTCATGACCCAGATAATCACGATGGTGTGATCACTCACCTAGAGCCAGACATCCTGGAATGCGAAGTCAAGTGGGCCTTAGGAACCATCACTATGAATAAAGCTGGTGGAGGTGATGGAGTTCCAGCTGAGCTATTTCAAATCCTAAAAGATGATGCTGTGAAAGTGCTGCACTCAATATGCCAGCAAATTTGGAAAACTCAGCAGTGGCCACAGGACTGAATAAGGTCAGTTTTCATTCCAATCCCAAAGAAAGGCAGAGCCAACGAATGCTCAAACTACCGCACAGTTGCACTCATCTCACATGCTAACGAAGTAATGCTCAAAATTCTCCAAGCCAGACTTCAACAGTTCGTGAACTTCCAGATATTCAAGCTGGATTTAGAAAAAGCAGAGGAATCAGAGATCAAATTGTCACATCCATTGGATTATCAAAAAAGCAAGAGAGTTCCAAAAAAACCATCTATTTCTGCTTTATTGACTACGCCAAAGCTTTTGACTGTGTCGATCACCACAAACTATGGAAAATTCTGAAAGAGATGGGAATACCAGACCACCTGACCTGCTGCTTAAGAAATCTGTATGCAGCTCAGGAAGCAACAGTTAGAACCAGACATGGAACAACAGACTGGTTCCAAATCAGGAAAGGAGTATGTCAAGGCTGTATATTGTCACCTTGCTTCTTGAACTTATATGCAGAGTACATTATGAGAAATGCTGGACTGCAGGAAGCACAAGCTGGAATCAAGATGAGCGGGAGAAAGATCAATAACCTGAGATATGCAGATGACACTCCCCTTATGGCAGAAAGTGAAGAAGAACTAAAGAGCCTCTTGATGAAAGTGAAAGAGGAGGGTGAAAAAGTTGGCTTAAAACTCAACATTCATAAAACTAAGATCATGGCATCTGGTCCCATCACTTCATGGCAAATAGATGGGGAAACAGTGACAGACTTTATTTTGGGGGGCTCCAAAATCATTGCAGATGGTGACTGCAGCCATGATATTGAAAGACACTTGCTCCTTGGAAGAGAAGTTATGACCAACCTAGACAGCATATTAAAAAGCAGAGACATTACTTTGCCAACAAGGGTCCGTCTAGTCAAGACTATGGCTTTTCCAGTAGTCATGTATGGATGTGAGAGTTGGACTATAAAGAAAGCTGAGTGCTGAAGGATTGATGCTTTTGAACTGTGGTGTTGAAGAAGACTCTTGAGAGCCCCTTGGGCTGCAAGGAGATCCAATCAGTCCATCCTAAAGGAAACCAGTCCTGAATATTCATTGGAAGGACTGATGCTGAAGTTGAAACTCCAATACTTTAGCCACCTGATGCAAAGAACTGACTCTTTCGAAAAGACCCTGATGCTGGGGAAAATTGAAGGCAGGAGGAGAAGGGGACGACAGAGGATGAGATGGTTGGATGGCATCACTGACTTGATGGACATGAGTTTGAGTAAACTCTGGGAGTTGGTGATGGACAGGGAGGCCTGTCGTGCTGCAGTCCACGGGGTTGCAAAGAAACGGACACGACTGAGTGACTGTATTGATCTGAACTGAATGAGTCTTCCTTTACTTCCAGAGTAAAGGTTAGGGCCCCTGAACACAGGAAGCATTTGGTAAAAGGAAGCTAGTCATTTAGGAGAAAATGCAATGTATAGGAAAGTCTTTCCTGTCTAGTATGAAGATGCTAAACAAACATATAAAAGAAATGAAAACAGTAAATGCATTCTCAACTTTTCAAGAAGCTTTTGATGAAGAGTCGTACTATATTCCCAAATCGTCTGATTACTAGGAGAATGTTTTGTCACAAATAGATTTGCCTTAAGGATAAGGGGAAACAGGGTAAAAATGACCAGGTATAATATGCTGGATAATTGAGTCTAGGACTTTGACCAGTTTTCACAAACGATCTAAAATAAAATAGCACTCTACAGTAGAAATAAAATGCATGCTACTTAAGTAATTTTAAATGTTCTTATAGCCACGTTTGAAAAAGTATAAATAAGCCAGTAAACAATTTTAGTAATCTTTTATTTGACCCATAAACCTAAAATGTTGTCTTTTCCACATAACATAAAAATTAAGGAGACTTTTTTTTTATAGTCTTTGAAATCTGGTGCATATTTTGCCATTTACAACACATCATAATTCACCCTAGCCACATTTCAAGTGCTCAGCCACATGTGACTACATCTGACAATGCAAGTGTAGAGAAAGCAGCTCAGCTTTGTACATGTCATTAAACTTCTAGAATGTGCCCAGTTAAGAGGTACAAAATTAAGAACATGCTCTCAGGACAAATATGTAAGAAAGAATTCTAAACTGTACCTAAAATATGTGAAATCTAGGTTCCCTAAAGAAATAGACAGTTATATCATTGAACCTCTAAAACAAGACAGCTTTTCATTAGAGTGGGTGTCACAAAGTGAATATGCTTATTTTAAAACTATGAAATTCTCAGAATAAGTTGTTTGTACATTTCTGGTTTCTATAATACTACAAATTTATATTTGCTAGATAAGCTAGGGAGAAAGAACTAAACTTTACAGGGAAGTGAGATAGCCATATAAAGATAAATGGATGGGAAAAAATTAATGTTCTGCAGCTGAAAAGACAAATGTGGGCGAATGAATGGAAGAATATAAATATAAAAAGTAAACAAGAGAATGATCAAATTTACGGAGTCAAGGAACTAAGTCTCTGGGTCTATGAAGGTAAATCTCATAGCTCTGATGATAATCAGATGATGAATGCTAAAAGAAGGGTGCTTAAAAGGTCTTTGGTAACACTGCACACTACGCACTTGCCAACAGACCTTTCAGGAGCACAAACATGTTCTATTCTATTTACGCTATGTGTCCTACATCTATTAGAATTCCTGGCATGTTGCAGTTGTTCAGTGAATGTCCTGGGAGGGGACGAGGAGGATTGGTGGCCTTCATGGCTCCATACTTCTCACAGGACAAACTCACTACACTTGTACCTTCTGCTGGAAAAATCTGCTTGATGCTCCAGCCTCTAGCCTCTGCTAATAATATTATACTTCCTCCCTGTGTTCAGCAAGAGCTTCTAAAACTCCCCGCAACTTAAAGGGAAGTAAGGCTAGTAAAATTTAGACCCCACAGTATTTCTTCCAAACTTTCAGCATGACTTAGTCACATTTCTGTCTCCTTTCTCCCTTCAAGTCTATCTCTGATGTATGTTTTAAGCAAGTAAAAATATTTAGGTTAAGTATAACCACAAAATGAGATTTACTGCTCAGTATTCAAGAGGCCTGGTTTTTAGAGTGAGGAATTTACAAATATGCCACATAATCATATAATGGCGTTATTAAAAATATCAGAAGAACTTCTTACCCAATGTGTGTAGTTCAACATATTCTGAAATAAAATGACTGGGATCTAAAATTTTACTTGCCTCACTTCTTTCTTAGTTTTGGAGAGTTTTAGAAGTTCATGCTGAGTATTATTTGTCCATGAATTGTGTATGTGTGTACATACAAACTGTTGAAAAGAGCTCCCTAAAGAACTGATTTTAAGTAAGAACATAAGAGACAAATTTATAAACACATTAAGCTAGATACTTCAGGGTTGGCATTTCGGTGTGTTTGTTTAAGGCCAGATGCCTTGCAGATGGTATTTTTTGGTGCTCCTGTTTAACCATTTGCCATTTACAGTCTTAATCTTGTCAAAAGGAAGAGAAAGATTAAAGCAAATAAAGCTTTTTTGAAAATGTCAGTTTTTATGAAAACTCTGCTTTAGTTCCATTTGATATTTATGAATTCAATAGGGACTCAGTGAAATTTTAACCATATATAACCCTCTATAATTTGGCTTCTTAAATAAACTAAATACCTTTGAGCTTTAGTAGTAAATCCTATTTAGCATTTCCACTCTTAAGTTCATCTTGGTTAGAAATGAAGGATGCAATTTTCTGTCTCATATTTTCTGTGTTTAATATGATTGTGAAATTCTGTGAAAAGAAAGGAACTTAGGTTAAAATACAGAAGTATCTCCAAATCAAGTCAGTATAAAGCATTGAGTATGAGAAAGAGGAAACTGAGCATGAGGTGCAGGGTGATGAGCATGTGGTCCTGTCCTTCAAGGAGGAGGAAATAAGCAGCAGTATAATGAGCATACCTGAATATTCTTTGGAAGGACTTATGCTAAAGCTCCAATACTTTGGCCACCTGGTGCAAAGAGCTGACTCACTGGGAAAGACCCTGATGCTAGGAAAGATGGAAGGCATAAGGAGAAGGGGGCAGCAGAGGATGACGTGGTTAGATATCATCACTGACTTAATGCACATGAATTTGAGCAAACTCTAGGAGATAGTGAAGGACAGGGGAGCCTGGCTGCTGCAATCCATGGGGTCACAAAGAGTCTGACATGACTTAGCAACTGAATAACAACAACATGAGGAGCATCAATATTCCTGTTAGCACATGAATGCTCTAAGAGAGTTTCATAATAAAGTAGAATAAGGTTCCATTGGAGGGTAGATAGCTTCCTTTTGGGAAAACCAGAAAAGAATATTTTGAGGTGACATTTGAGCCAAGCTTCACAGTATATGTAGGATTTTGAAATGTAATAGGGAGGGCATTTCAGGATGAAAAACATAGGGTAAATTCAAATAAATAGTATGAATGTTTGAGCATGTTTAGGATACATTGGGGGCTTCCCAGATGGTGCTAGTGGTAAAGAACCTGCCTGCCACTGGAGGAGACATAAAAAGACTTGGGTTCAATCCCTGGGTCAGGAAGATCCCCTGGAGGAGAGCATGGCAATCCACTCCAGTATTCTTGCAACCTACTCCCAGTATTCATGGGAGAATCCCATGGACAGAGGAGCCTTGTGGGTTACAGTCCATAGGGTCACAGAGTCGGACACAACTGAAGCAACTGAGTGAGTGAGCATGCATTGAGTCATCCAGTTTGGCTAAAGAATTTGGTAATGCAGGTAGATCATGCAAAACAGGAGTAAAAGCAGTGGGATCATGTTAAATTTGACTGTTAACTCCCAGACAGCGGTTACGGAGGCTTTTAGAATGAAACTGATGTCATCACAATCTTGATTTAAACAGACTTGGCTCTCACTTTGAGTCTTAGCTGTTTCACTTGTTGGCAGTAGGATCTTAAAGTCCCCAAACCTATCTCATTCACAAGTATTTTATTCGTCTCTTAGATACTGCTCAGTCGTTTCCAACTCTTTGTGATCCCATGGACTGTAGGCTGCCCGGCTCCTCTGTCAATGGGATTCTCCAGGCGAGAATACTGGAGTAGGTTGCCATTTCCTTCTCCAGGGGAACTTTGCTACCCAGATCGAACCCAGGTTTTCTGCAATTGCAGGCAGATTCTTTACCAAGTGAACCAGTAGATAAATGAGATTCTGTATATTCAAATGCCTAGTACTATCTGGCATATAGTAGGTAGTAAAATGTTCACTAAACCTGGCAGCAAATGGGTAAAATCAAGGATGATTTGACAAGGGAAAGACTTGAAAAGGTGAAGGGTAATGGAAGTCTAAAACAGAACAATGGTGAAAGTGGAAAATAGAATCAGTGTGGCTCAGATACCACTGGAAATGGAGGGTTTTGGAGAATGAGAGAGAAAACCAGAAAGACGAGCCATGAGGAGGGTAAAGGAAGAGGAGAAAGGAGGTCTCATTCTGGATGTGCTGAGTACACACATATCACTGTACCTGTAATGTGTTGGGGTACAGTGATGGTCAGAGGTCAGTCCGGAGATAGATTTTTTTTTTAATGTGCTGCTTTGATTTATTGTTTTTTGTTCATTTGTTTTTAATATTTTCAGTGCCGTTGTTCAAAGTTTTAATATCTGGTAAGTTGAACACTTTATTTGGAATATCTCTTGTGGCTCAGCTGGTAAAGAATCCACCTGCAATGTGAGAGACCTGGGTTCGATCCCTGAGAAGATCCCCTGGAGAAGGGAAAGGCTACCCACTCCAGTATTCTGGCCTGGAGAATTCCATGGACTGTACAGTCCATGGGGTTGCAAAGAATCAGACACAACTGAGCGACTTTCACTTCACTTCACTTTGCTCTGTTTTTAGATTTCTTCATTCAAGTATAAAGAGAAGCAGAATAGCAGAAGAATTATTCTTTCGCAAAAGAATAGTAAGAATCTAATTTTTTTTTTAAAGAGCCTTTGAGAACAAGTTAAGGAAATAATACTAATGAGACCTAAACACTGGTTTGGAGTTTTGTTTATTAGAACTCTCCAGTTCACCTCAATCCAAGTAAAACTGATGCCCTAAGTCCATACTTTGTCATGAACTAAAACATTCTGTTCAAGGCACAGTAGCACCTTCCCATAGAAATCCACGTAGCCAGATAGCTCATTTTCTGAGTCATACACTCAGATGCAGGATACAGAACTAGGAAATAGACAGTTTAGAAAAGTGTTAGGTTTTGTCAGAGATCCTGCAGTGTATTACAGCTCCTTGCCCACATGTGTTCAGTCCAGTGGTATTTAGGAGCAACAACAAGATACCAGTGATTTCTCTGTGCCTCTTGGGATTTTAAGACACATGCATTAAATTCTTATAACAACTCCTTGAGGATAGGCACTGTTATCATCTCCATTTTATGTATGAGGAAACTGAGACACAGAGAAAGTAACTGACTTAGATCATCCAGCTTAAGCAGGTGGTAAGACAGTCTGCACACCCAGGTGGTGTGACTCCAGAGCTGGGGTTCTGCATTACTATGCCATCTCCATGAATGGTGGCTTCAAGTCCAGTTCTTCCACTCTAGTTCTATGCCAGTGAACAAGTTATTTCATAATTCTAAAAAAGAAATACTAGTAATGGTTGGACACTTAGCCCAGTGTCATTGTAACTATAACAGTAACTATTATTATTGAACATGACCCAAATGCCGCCTCTTTTGCACCAGTGTTTTTAGTGCTGTCTGATATTTTGTACATTCTTATAAATCCCCTTCTCCCTTTTAAATCCTTCCTATAACAAGGTGAGGAGGACAAGGAAATAGCTTCCTGAAGGGATAGTATTGTTTTAAGAGTTTCAGATGGTTATTTTAAAAAACCTCTACAAGATTAGTAAAGGCTATTAGAAGAAACATAGAGATCAACTAGCTGTTGCTCATCACAGCTGATGATTATCTTTTGTAAACTGATCAGCACTTTGGGCTTCCCAGGTGGTGGTAGTGGTAAAGAACCTACCTGCCAATGCAGGCGGAGAAGGCAATGGCAGCCCACTCCAGTGTTCTTGCCTGGAGAATCCCAGAGACAAGGAAGCCTAATGGGCTGCCATCTATGGGGTCGCACAGAGTCGGACACGACTGAAGCGACTTAGCAGCAGCAGCCAATGCAGGAACCACAGTGAGATGCAGATTCGATCCCTGGGTCGGAAAGATCCCCTGGAGGAGGATATGGCAACCCACTGCGGTATTCTTGCCCGGAGAATCCCTTGGACAGGGGAGCCTGGCAGGCCACAGTCCATGGGGTCATGAAGAGTTGGACACGACTGATGTGATTTAGCACCCGTATGAGAAAGTTGTCACAAGTCTAAGTAGGAAACCATTGAGCATAAGGAAGTAGGTATCATGAAGAAGAGTTTTAGTTTTTGTTACGCTCATTTGTGAAATGGGAGGATATTTGTGCATTTTAACAGTAAAATCAGTAATTTATATAAGATAAAAATGATATATGTTTGGAAATAGGTATGAGCTTTTTTTTTTTGCCCATATTAAAAAAAAAGAGAGACGGCTATAAATAAAGCTGTAAAAGCCAGCCATATTCCTACTTTCCAGAGAAACCACTAATAACTTTTAAGAAGAACTGTATAGATACAAGCATATACACACAGGTATGTATATGGTTCTGAAAATAAGAATAAAATGAGATTGTATATTTTATAACCTACTTGTTTTCCAACTTAGCAATATACCAAAGGCATATTTTTATCTCAATACATGTTATTGTTTTTATGTCTGCATGATAGTCCACTGTGTACCATAATCTATTTAACCAATTATTTCTTGGTAAACATTTGGACTTTTTCCAATTTTTTGATGTTGTAGAGAAATATATACTGGCTGTGTATGTGTGTATATATATGTATGTATTCACACACATTCATTAAGTCATGGTTTGGCACACTTTTTCTATAAAGGGCCAGATAGGAAATATTTTAAGCTTTGTGGGCAAGATGATAAGTCTCAGAACTACTCAACTCACTTGTTTAATTCTAAAGCAGCCAGAGACAATACATAAACAAATTAGTGTGGCTGTTTTCCAATAAAACTTTTTTAGAAATAGCTAGTTTGCTGACCCCTGATCTAAATGATTCCTTGATCAAAGACTATGCAAAAAAAAAAAAGCTTTTAGTGGGTATTTCAAAATTGCATCTCAGCTAGAATCAAGGCTATAAATTAGATAATAGTATTATATCAATGTTAATCTTCTGACCTTGATAACTGTGCTGTGCTTATATAACAAAATGTCCTTGTTAGGAAATACACAGTTAAATATTTAATGGTGAGGGGACATCATGTCTGCAACTCATTTTCAAATGATTCATGAAAAAACATGAGAGAGGAAAAAAGTAGGAAAATGTTAATAATTGGTAAATCTGGATTTAGGATAAATGGAAACCCTTAGTACAATGTTTCTCTATGTTTGGAATTATTTCAAAATTAAAAAAAAAAAATGATCCAGCCCTAAAGCTCTCATACTTTCTTAGTGAGGTGTAAATCACCCTGAGAAGGATGGTTGACAATATATGAAACTGTGAGTTGACTTGGTGATTCAGAATCAGAACTGTTTCTATTTGACAAAGGAATTAAAAAGGCAAAAGTGTTCCACTGCATTGTTTCCGTAACAACTCAGACTTGACGTACTTTTCAGAGCTTTTTATTTCACTGGAATGGTTGTGTAAAATTTAAGTTAGTGTCAGATCAAAATATTAATGCAGACTTCAATCACATTTAAAAAGAGAGAGAGAGGAAACCTAGTGTATGGCAAGGTAATCATTTGGATAAGCTTACTTTCCTAAGAGCCTTTGAACCTGGGCAAAGGATCCTTATTATTCTTTGGATCTCTTAGATCAATTGTATTTCTATAATGGACTTTTTTTTCTCAGCATATTTGTACATCTTTGTTGTCTCTCAGATGAGGCAGTGAAAGGATATAGCCCTAATTTACCATCCAGTTGCTTTAGAGACAAGGTTATCAGATAGCCAAACTGGCATTCCGTTTTAATACTTGAGGGGTCTCACTTGTATTTTTATCCCAGAAAGAGGTCTTCCTAATCCACCTGAACAGAGATAATTAAAGTGCCTGGATTGTACTAGACATTTATTCCTAGAGTTCATTTAATCTTGACAACACCCCAGTGTGGTAGATATTAGTGTCCCCTTTTCACAAAGAAGACCCATAGAGGTTAACTCACTTGCCTCAGACCACAAAACTAGTAAATGTTAGAGCTAAAATTCAAATCCAATACTGAATACAGGCCATCTCAGACATTGCAGTTTTTCTTCAAAGAAGAATTTTGAATTGGTCCTAGTACTGAGGAGTGTATTTCAGTATTTTTACTGTTTCTTTTGGGTTTTTTTTTTTTACCTATTCATTAAGATATGATGACTGAAAATTTAGGCATTCTACTAACAAAAAAGATGTTTACTTGTAAAGTCTTTGTGAGAGAATTTAGGGTTTATTCCCTGTACTATTAATATATGCCTTTTTAAGAAACACCCATCTCTTTTAAAATAATTTTTGTCATCATTTGGGACAGAGCATGAAAATTTACTTCTGTGGTGGCACTTCTCTTTATCTGACAGATTCTTTGTTTTTATTTATCTGGCTTATGAGTTTAAGATCTGTTATGATTTAAACCTTTATGAAGTGGTTAACTTTAATGCCAGGTCTTTGAAAAAGTTTATGGGAGTTGATAGTTGTTTGCCAAGTGATAAAAACAAGACATTTGCCATATGTATGTTTTAAGAGTTACACTTCTTTTGAAAAAGATGGTAAATTGTGAATTCTCTTTACTGATAAGAGTTTCAAAGAAGACAGCTAATAAACATAGTATCTCCTTTTTTCTGGTCGAGTGATAAACTTTAATGGAAGACAGTTGAGAATTTAGTTGAATCTTTGGAAGCAGCATAGTTATCCAGTAGTCTAGAGTCCCATGACTAACTAATGGAGTTAGTGGAATCATCAGTTATGGTTTTGGTTTTTAAAGGTGATAGATGGTGAAATACACAGTGGGTGAAGGTGAGAGTGGGAGGAATTGAGAGTAACATTAACATATATACACTAGCATGTGTAAAATAGCTAGCTAGCAGGAAGCTGCTGTATAGCACAGGAAGCTCAGCTCCTCAGTTCAGTGCTCTGTGATGACCTAGAGGGATGAAATAGGGGTGTGGGAAGGAGGCTCAAGATGGGGGGATATATGTATGCATATGGCTGATTCACGTTGTACAGCAGAGACTAGCACAGCATTGTAAAGCAATTATGTTCCAATTAGAAAAAAAACTAATAACACACACACAAAATGTGAAAACTGGCTCTAGCTCTTCAACAGCCTAATTGCTGCTTCTAATTGAGATGGACAGTAAACCGTTGGTCCCAAGCCTGGCTGTATTCTGTGCCCTGTAGCCATAAACAAATTGATCTGACATCTGGTATTCAAGCAAATGACCAGAAAGTTACACCTCTAAGACACTCTGTGCCAAGTATGTTGTACTTTGAAATTTCCCTTGCAAACAGCTCAGAAACATATACTTAATATAAAAGTTGTTCTAGTTTTAGAAAGCTTGACCTCTCAAATATAAATCAGAGTTGGGGGATAAATCTTTAATCATAATTAACTGGGCCCCAAATATTCAGAATTTAAATGCCACGTCCCAAAGCAAGCCAAGTAAAGGTGGTCTGTTAAAAAGTTCAGTTTTATACAGGTGCTGTGTATGTAAGAGAACAGTTTGTAAAGGAGTTATATTGATGTGTTATTAAAATATATCCTCTTCTTATCCATTATATAAAATTATGTCCCTGTTAGGAAGGGATTTAAAAATCAATATGTTGTTTCCCAACCTCTTAGGTGAAAATAAGGCATCACAGCTGGGTCCAGGAAAGGCTAAAATTATGTCAGAGTGTGAGAGCTCTTAAAGGCTATCTTGGTGTTTTTACTAAATTGCTGTTCACCAGATAGGTACACATACAGTTAGAATTTTTTAACCTGAGTCCAACATTATTGGTGAAGTTAAATGCAGGCTGTCTGCAATCTCGTATGTATTGACTAGTGATTTAGCTCAGGTAATTGCTGTTTAGTTAGTATGTGTCAGCAGTTCTTGACAATTAGTAAACTTTTCTTTTGGTATATCATGCAAAAGAATACTGGAAATAGTATTTCTATTCCAGTAGAAATTTACCTTTTGGTTTCAGCAAAATTCAGGCAAATTGATACATGCTAAGCCACAGAGAAAACACTTTCCCATCCTATATTTTTTTCTGTTCCTATTAGAGATTGGTATATTGATTGTGTTGACAGCGCAGTTAAAGAATTTCTTCATAACAGTTCAGAGTATAATCAACTACTAAGATACGAGTTACAGATATTAAAGCCCACTTTACTTAGCACATGAGGGTACTACAAGGGCAGGGAGCAGGGGTCTGCTCCTGCCCAACAGAGATGGCTTCCAGCAGATCCCTGCTCCTCCCAGACTCTCTGAAGCCCACTGTGCTGCTCCTGGTGGGTAGGGACAGCAGCTCAAGCCTCATGGAGACCCTGAGGACGCAGCTTATGAGTTTGGAGATGTCTAGACCTGCACCCTTCCAAGAGCCTCTCAGTCGATGACACTCCAGGACTTGGAGCTGCCAGCCTGGGGGTCCTCTTGTTATGGAGCAGGGCTCATGTGCCCGAGATGTAGAAGCCCAACACTGACAGCAGGTGTATGAGTCAAAGTGAGGGTTTATTTGTAGGGTGCCAAGCAAGGGAGTGGGAGACAAATCTCAAATCCACTCCAATTTGGCCTTTGATTTAGGGGCTATTTTAAAGGGTAAGAAAGTCACAAGATTAATCATCACCTTGTGATTTAATTGAGGCATAGCTAATGTAAGGTATTATATAACTTTCAGGGGTACAGCATAGTGAGTCACCGTTTTATAGGTCGTATACCCTTTATAGTTATTCTAAAATACTGGCAATCTTCCTTGTGTGTGTGTCAGTCACTCAGTCATGTCCAACTCTTTGCGATCCCATGGACTGTGGCCCACCAGAAATCCTCTGTCCATGGGATTTCCCAGGCAAGAATACTGGAGCAGGTTGCTATTTCCTGCTCCAGGGGATCTTCCCGACCCAGGGATTGAACCCAGGTCTCCTCCTGGGACTTCCCTGGTGGCTCAGATGGTAAAGTGCCTGCTTACAATGCGGGAGACCTGGGTTTGATCCCTGGGTCGGGAAGATCCCCTGGAGAAAGAAATGGCAACCCACTCCAGTACTCTTACCTGGAAAATCCCATAGACAGAGAAGCTTGGTATACCACAGTCCATGGGGTCGCAAAGAGTCGGACACGACTGAGAGACGTCACTTTCTTTCTTTGTCCTGCTTTGCAGGCAGATTCATCTTCCTTGTGCTGTACGTATAATACATCTTTGTAGCTTACTTATTTTGTACATAATAGTTTGCCGTTTTTTAACCCCTAGTGGTGGTGGTAGTCACTCAGTTGTGTCTGACTCTCTGCAACCCCATAGACCATAGCCTGCCAGGCTCCTCTGTCTATGAAATTCTTCACACAAGAATACTAGAGTAGGTTGCCATTTCCTTCTGCAGGGGCTCTTCCTGACCCAGGGATTGAACCCAGGTCTCCTGCATTGCAGGCAGATTCTTTACCATCTGAGCCACCAGGGAAGACCTTTTAACCCCTACTCCTGTCTTGTCCCTTCCCACTTCCCTCCCCCTACTGGTAACCACTAGGTTGTTCTACATGACATTTCTTTTTTTAAATAAAAAGCAGAGACATTACTTTGCCAACAAAGGTCCATCTAGTCAAGGCTATGGTTTTTCCAGTTGTCATGTATGGATGTGAGAGTTGGACTATAAAAAAAGCTGAGCACCAAAGAATGGATGCTTTTGAACTGTGGTGCTGGAGAATACTCTTGAGAGTCCCTTGGACTGCAAGGAGATCCAACCAGTCCATCCTAAAGGTGATCAGTCCTAGGTGTTCATTAGAAGGACTGATGTTGAAGCTGAAACTCCAATACTTTGGCCACCTGATGCGAAGAGTTGACTCATTGGAAAAGACCCTGATGCTGGGAAAGATTGAGGGCAGGAGGAGAAAGGAACGACAGGATGAGATGGCTGGATGGCATCATCGACTCGATGGACATGGGTTTGGGTGGACTCAGGGAGTTGGTGATGGACAGGGAGGCCTGGCGTGCTGTGGTTCATGGGGTTGCAAAGAGTCGGACACAACTGAGCGACTGAACTGAACTGAATAGTTGATTTACAATGTGTGTCAGTTTCAGGTATACAGCACAGTGATTCAGTTTTATATATGTATTTTTTCAGATTATTTTTCATTATAGGTTATTACACAATATTGAATATATAGCTCCCCATGCTATACAGTAAACCTTTGTTGCTTTGGTGTTTATCTTTTGTATACAGTAATTTATATCTGTTAATCACATACTGTATGTCAGTCAGTCAGTTCAGTTGCTCAATCATGTCTGACTCCTTGTGACCCCATGGACTGCAGCACACCAGGCTTCCCTGTCTATTACCAACTCCCGGAGCTTGCTCAAATTCATGTCCATCGAGTCGATGATGCCATCCAACCATCTCACCCTCTGTCATCCCCTTCTCCTCTTTCCCCTCTTTAATCTTTCCCGTCATCAGGGTCTTTTCCAGTGAGTCAGTTCTTCGCATCAGGTGGCCAAAGTATTGGAGTTTCAGCTTCAGCATCAGTCCTTCCACTGAACACCCAGGGCTGATCTCCTTTAGGATGGACTGGCTGGATCTCCTTGCAGTCCAAGGGACTCCCAAGAGTCTTCTCCAACACCACAGTTCAAAAGCATCAATGCTTCTGTGCTCAGCTTTCTTTATAGTCCAACTCTCACATCCATACATGACTATTGGAAAAGCCATAGCTTTGACTGAATGGACCTTTCTTAGCAAAGTAATGTCTTTGCTTTCTGATATGCTGTCTAGGTTGGTTATAGCTTTTCTTCCAAGGAGCAAGCGTCTTTTAATTTCATGGCTGCAGTCACCATCTGCAGTGATTTTGGAGCCCCCCAAAATAGAGTCAGCCACTGTTTCCACTGTTTCCCCATCTATTTGCCATGAAGTGATGGGACCAGATGCCATGATCTTAGTTTTTTCTAAATGTTGGGTTTTTTCACTCTCCTTTTTCACTTTCATCAAGAGGCTCTTTAGTTCTTCGCTTAGTGTATGTGGCATGCCTTAATCATAATTTTAGGAGTCAGGATGTCTCTGGTTTATGATTCTCAGGCCAGGTGTTCCCTGGGGGTTTGTTAGCTAAACTTGCCCTGGAGAAACAACTTGAGTTTGTACTTTAAAGATGATATCTACAACAGCAATTTTGATACATTAATGATGTTAGCAGTAATCTTAGCTGTGACTCTAGTTGATTGGTGTTCAGTTAGCACAGGATTGGAGTTAGCACAGGATTGGAGTAAGAGGTGACAAATAAAGGAAATAAAGCTTTAGATAGAATAACCACAAACTCAGTAAGGAAACTCTGCTTTAGGGAGACTTAGTTTTATTCTGTTGGAGGGTGGCGAGGATAGCACCCCACTTCTGAAGCCTCGAGTCCTCTTGAGTTGCTAGACAGGCCCCTGTCTGTGGAAGAGGCAGCCTGTGGTGTCAGGAGGAGCTGCTGTTACAGTGCCGGCCCTCATGCTCCTCCCTTCTCTGACCCATCTCGCAGGCCCTGAGTCCCTGCAGGGGCAGGCAGCAGAGGCCCCTGGCTAGGTGCGAGCAGACTCCCCCCTACACTCATAATATGTTTGTAGCTGTGTAGTTAATAAATACAGCAATTTGAGTTTATGACATATTGTATATAATGGTCTCTAACACAGGGCCTGGTAAGCCTGAACATGTTTGAAACAGATACCTACTAAAACTTGCTTAAACACAAACTGAGTACTTATTCTGAAGATTCCATGGTGTTTCATGCTACAGTCAGGTGTCAGGGCTACTGTTCATGGTTGTGTGGGCTAGGTTCTACATAGCTTTCAGTAGGAATGCAGCTAGGCTTTAGCCACAAACTGGAACCAGAAACTAAACCACTCTCTTTCCTCCCTGCTTCTGGCTGTTCATTGCTTTACTCTTCACCCTGTAGACTGGCTTTCTCCCCTTCCCAGCCCATAAGAAGATACATAGACACCTATAGCCATGTTTATGTTTATTCCATTCAAGGAATCTCTGAATCTGAATACCTACCAGCCAGGAAAGGACTCTGATTGATACAGCTTGCGCCAGGTTTGTGCCCCTGGACCATCCAATGAGGCAAGGCAGTAGAAGCATGTTATATAAGCATAGCTGTTCCCACTGTAACTGTGAAGTCACTCAGTCGTGTCCGACTCTGCGACCGCATGGACTGGAGCCTGCCAGCCTCCTCTGTCCATGAGATTTTCCAGGCAAGAGAACTGGAGTGGGTTGCCATTTCCTTCTCCAGGGGATCTTCCTGACCCAGGGATAGAACCCAGGTCTCCTCATTGCAAGCAGACGCTTTACTGTCTGAGCCACCGGGGAAGCCTGTAACTGTAGGAAGGACTAAAGGGTTGTGGACATAGTCCCAGAGAGGAGGAGAATTTGGCAGACATTAGTGTCTATTTTACTAAGCCTATGGGAAGTATTAATTTCATTTTTTATTTCTCTTATAAAATATCTGCCATGCCACAAAGTACTTGTTCAGGAACATGTTTATAGCAACTAGATATTAGTTGCTATACTCTTTATACATTTATACTCTTTATACATTAGTTGCAAACTCTTTATACATTTACAAAACAACTTCCTGTAGGACTTTTTCTCTGTAGGATAATCAGAATATGTAGGATTCTATGATAGGTAATGAAATGTTCTCTGAAAGCCTATTTCTTTTTCCTAGTAAAAGGTGTTTTATTGTAATTCACTTCAGTTCAGTCACTCAGTCATGTCCAACTCTTTGTGACGCCATGGACTGCAGCACGCTAAGCTTCCATGTCCATCACCAACTCCTGGAGCTTGCTCAAATTCATATCCATCGAGTCTGTGATGCCATCCAACCATTTCACTCTCTGCCGTCCCCTTCTCTTCCTGCCTTGTCTTTCCCAGGATCAGGGTCTTTTCCAATGAGTCAGTTCTTCGCATCAGGTGGCCAAAGTATTGGAGCTTCAGCTTCAGCATAAGTCCTTCCAATGAATATTCAGGACTGATTTCCTTTAGGATGGACTGGTTGGATCTCCTTGCTGTCCAAGGGACTCTCAGGAGTCCTCTAGCACCACAGCTCAAAAGCATCAATTCTTCGGAGTTCAGCTTTCTTTATGGTCCACATCTCACATCCATACATGACTACTGGGGGAACCATAGCTTTGACTAGATGGACCTTTGGCAGCAAAGTAATGTCTCTGCTTTTTAATATGCTGTCCAGGTTGGTCATAGCTTTTCTTCCAAGGAACAAGCGTCTTTTAATTTCATGGCTGCAGTCACCATCTGCAGTGATTTTGGAGCCCAAGAAAAGAAAGTCTGTCACTGTTTCTATTGTTTCCCCACCTATTTGCTGTGAGGTGATGGGACCGGATGCCATGATCTTAGTTTTTTGAATGTTGAGTTTTAAACCAGCTTTTTCACTATCCTCTTTATCATCAAGAGGTTCTTTAGTTCTTCTTCACTTTCTGCCATAAGCGTGGTGTCATCTGTGTATCTGAGGTTATTGGTATTTCTTCCAGCAATCTTGATTCCAGCTTGTGCTTCATCCAGCCCGGCATTTCTCCTGATGTGCTCTGCGTATAAGTTAAATAAGCAGAGTGACAATATACAGCCTTGACATACTCCTTTCCCAATTTGGAACCAGTCCATTGTTCCATGTCCAGTTCTAACTGTTGCTTCTTGACCTTTCCATGGCCTAAAATGATTGTCTCTTACCTCTTCCCCCACCCCTAACCCAGACTCCAAGACTGTCTGTTCACTTTCTCCTCATGCTTTAAGATGTTTAACCTAAATGCCATCTCCTTATATTAAGCCTTCCCCAGATGACTCACCTAGAGGTAGTCTTCACCTCCCCCAAATTCCCATCACACTGTATCCATACAGGTCTTGAAGCACATAGTGCTTCAGTCTTGAAATATAATTTAGATACTCTGTAAAACAATGTTAACTAATATTTAGATATTGGCCATGAGGCTTCCAGCCTTCTGACAAAGGTAGAGACCTTGTGGTCTGAGGAGTCTCAGGACCCTGGAGTTTGTATGGCTTACATTGCCACAGAGTTGGACTGGGAAGATTTGGTCTAAAACTTCCAGACAGAATCCATGGATGTAAAACAGATACTGCTTCAGAGAGGAGAGCTGTTGTGACCCACTTTATTATCTTCCCAGCAGGAGAAATCTTGATCCTCATTTGGGACCCTGAATGACCAGGTTTTCCAAGGAAAACTGGAACTGTGAAGTTGATGTTTACTCTTCCTTAACCATAGCTTATCTTTTGGAATAGAGGAGTACCCAGATTTTGGTTGGCTTAAAAAATTTAACATCTAATAGGCTTTTTATGAGAAAGGAAAAGTTATGATTGTTGAAGATGACTGAAGGCCTTCCATCCATAATCCACAGCTGTATTTGATACCAGACATTTTACCTCTACTTTCATCCCCGTTTTCTCTTTTTTAAATAAAGATTTCATGATCAACAACCCAAAGGAAAATATTATTCCATGTTCACTTTTTCTTCACTGTGTTCTTATTTGTCCATTCAGTTCAGTTGCTCATTCGTGTCTGACTCTTTGCAACACCATGGACTGCAGCACGCAAGGCTTCCCTGTCCATCACCAACTCTCAGAGCTTACTCAAACTCATGTCCATCGAGTCGGTGATGCCATCCAACCATCCCATCCTCTGTTGTCCCCTTCTCCTCCTGCCTTCAATCCTTCCCAGCATCAGTGTCTTTTCCAATGAATCCAGTTCTTTGCATCAGGTGGCCAAAGTATTGGAGTTTCAGCTTCAGCATCAATCCTTCTAATGATTATTTAGGGCTGATTTCCTTTAGGATTGACTGGTTTGATCTCCTTGCTGTCCAAGGGACTCTCAAGAGTCTTCTCTAACACCACAGTTCAAAAGCATCAATTCTTTGGTGCTCAGGTTTCTAGAAGTCCAGCTCTCACATGCATACATGACCACTGGAAAAACATAGCTTTGACTAGATGGACCTTTGTTGGCAAAGTGATGTCTCTGCTTTTTAATATGCTGTCTAGGTTTGTCACAGCTTTTCTTCCAAGGAGCAAGCATCTTTTAATTTCATGATAGCGGTCACCACCTGCTGTGATGCAGTGATTTTGGCGTACAAAAAAATAAAGTCTGTTACTGTTTCCATTGTTTCCCCATCTATTTGCCATGAAGTGATGGGACCAGATGCCATGATCTTCGTTTTTTGAATGTTAAGTTTTAAGCCAACTTTTTCACTCTCCTCATTCAAAATATATGTTCTTATTTGTCCATAAGAAATATAATTTTTTTCTCTCCCTGCTATTGCTTTTCCTGGCTCCTTCCCCTTTCATTTGATATGTCTTTAGTCTTCTATAGAGGAAACTTTCTAGTGGGATAGAAACATAATTTAGATAGAAATACAAAAACATTATTTTGTGAAAAGGTAGATATTTATCATCATTGCACTGGTTTCTAGTTTTCAGAAGTCTTAATAAAGACCATGCTTGAGCCCCTTCTTCTCCTAGTGGGTTTGAACCGGCTGCTGTTCTCTTACTGAATGTTGACATCAGTCACCATCTTTGTCTTTTCTAATGAGACAGTTTTTAAAGTCATGTGATCGTAAAATTATTTTTAGCTTCTCAGTCTTGATCCTATAAAATTAACGTTTGTACGATATAAACTAGTTTAAATATTCTAATGTCCTGAATTAATGTTTGTTTCATGATATGTTTGCCTTGTTTGTTGAGCAGTTATATTAAGTTCATTTACAGCAGATTGGTTTTTAAATTTCCTTTTGTATCCCATTTTCACTAGTGGTGCCAAGTCTTACTAATAAGAATAATAATAAATACTGAAACTTTTCACAGCTCCACATATGAAAAAGACATGTCATTTTGTCAATGACATTCACAGAACTTAATATTTGCCTAAAGTCATAGGCAAGGATTGTTGAAGACATTGTATTTCACCTCTAAGTATTTCAGTATGAATCTTCTAAAAATAGAACATTTTACTACATGTTCTTTTGGTAGGTAGATGCTATAATAACCATCATCACACATAAAAAATTAATAATTCTTTAATTTCACCAGAGTTTCAGTCTATATTAAAATGCTCCCAATGTCCCATAAATGTTTTTGTGAGTTTCCCCCCACCCAAGCTTACATCTTACCAAGATTCACACATTGCGTTGTGTTGTTACATCTCTTTAGTCTTTGTCTCTCTCTTTTTTTAATCTAAGTACTTCTCTCCCCTTTAGGGAGATTACAAAAGGGTGATTTTTCAAATCTAATCATTCTTTCTGCATTTATTAACTGGCTTCTTTTAGGCAGGAATGAGGGAGGGGTAAAGAAAAACTTCCCTTTGACCAAATGCTAAATAATTTAATAGGTAAACAAATGGATAGGTGCATTTTAGAGCTAATTGCAGAAACAGTCGTGATTAAGCAGAATTTCACCCAGATAAGTATTGCATTTGGCAACATGTAGAAGGCCATGGCAACCTACTCCAGTACTCTTGCCTGGAAAATCCCATGAATGGAGGAGCCTGTTAGGCTGCAGTCCATGGGGTTGCTAGGAGTTGGACACGACTGAAGTGACTTAGCAGCAGCAGCAGAAACAGTGCTTACTTAAATTCTGCATTTAAAGTGAAAGTTATGTTGTTTTAAGAAAAACCTCCAAGAAAAACAAAAGACTATACAAGACAGAAAATGTAAAGGTGTCCAGAGTCTCAATAAATAATATTTCTATAGTTAATAGTGTTTTAAACGTAGCTGACTTTCAGTCAACCTTGATGGCTTAAAATAGTTTAAAAATAAATATAATAGTTATCAACTTTGATGATAGAGTTTAGAAAGTAGAAAGTGAATTATATGATTGACTCCTGGCTGCTTGAATCAAACTTGAATTCCTGAATCAACTCCACTTGATTATGATTATTATCCTCATCTACTAGTGAAATTCTCTTAAATTTTGTTACCAGATGTAAGGAAAATATTTAGGATTTCTGTTTATTTTCACATCATTTAAAAGGTTCTGTTTTGTCATATGTTTTATAGTACATGGTATATCCAATAATCATATAAAAATTTAAAATATAGATACATGTATATAGGGGAGAATTATATAATTATTTTGCTATTCTTAATTTAAAAATAGTTTCACTCCAATGGACATGTCAGTTTTGTTTTAAAAGTATGGTATATTTGAATGGTCATGTAAACATTATCTTAAATTTTCATTAAAATAAAAACTATGTGATACTCATTTTTAAATATTTTCTTTAAAATTTTTCTCAGGTTTTTAATTAAGAGCGGTTTTTATACTTTAAAACTTTTGAATCATTGTCACAACTTAATTGTAAGTTTTAAATTTGTATTTCAGAGAAGGCTGGAACTAATTCTGAAAGTAGATGGGTCAGCAGTTTCAGCTTAAAAGGAAATAAGCTTTTAATAAGAAAAGAGAGGAAATAAATAGTGTCTTAAGCTCTGTACCCTGTGTATGAAATTAAGAGCATTTACTAATAATCAGTATAAAAGTTGAGGGGAGAAGAAGTAATTTAGTATTTGCCCTTATTAATTATTCGTACTAAAAACCTTTTTTCCATCTGGATTGTTTACTTCAAGGATCATTTGAAATAAGAAGAGCAAAGGAAATAATATGATTGGTAGGGAGAAAATAAACTGAATTGTGCAGAAGCCTGTATTGGACTCAGTTCCCTTCTCAACCCCACCTCCCCCCACCCCGCCCCGCCAGTCTCCATTCCACTTTAGGAACAAAGAGTAGATCACAAAAAAGCACATTCTAAATGTTAATTTTTAAAATTTACAGTTCTCAGACTCATACAGTTTAGCTTTTTTTTTTTTTTTTTTTTTACCCATTTGCCATTGTTAACTTTTTGGAAGTAGAAGAATTTGCACTCTTTTTAGCTTTGGTACTCTGTTTATTAAGAATACATATATGTTCTTAGATTTGAGAGAAAGTTTTTTTAGGGCTTTTATTAACTGAAAAACGCTTTTAACATTATAAGGTGATTATTTACTGTATCATGAGGCAAGAATTGGACCAATGTTTTTGGAGGTTTAAACAGAAATAATGTTCTATGGAAGGATTGTTTTGGTAGATTTTTTTGTAAACCTTTATGTAATCAAAAACTTGACTACATTTCCCATTTCTTGAACATATTATTAATATTGGTCAGATTTTTTGTAATATAAAAATAACTTTACAATATCTATTAACACCCATATTAAAGAACAACTTTCAATAGCATCATTAGGCCAGCATCATTAGGGAGGAGAATTGAATTTCTGGCTTTTAAGTGAGATTTATCAATTAAAGCACTACAGACAGTGATATATATGGATATTAGCAGATTATTTGGCAGAGTCCTTCATGAGATAGCTTGAAGAATAGACATGGCCTGAATGATAATACAATTAGACTGATTTATAACTTAGCTTAATAAACACAGATTAAATTATTGTCATCTAGAGGGTTGTGGCATTCTATCCATTTTTTAAATCAGTGACTCAAATGAGGACAGTTAGCATATGTTATTTTTTTAATTCATAGATGATATGAATCTGAGACACATACTCCTAATAAATTGGATGGTATTTCTTTAGAAAACAAAGTGATCTTGATGAGTTAGAACAGGATATTTCACAAGATAACTCTTAATAAAACAAGCATAAACTCCCCCCCAAAAAATTTAACAATGTACTATAAAAAATGGAAGTTCCCAAGCACATCTTAATAGATATTGATAGAAGCTTATTCCCATTTTATTTCAAAAAAGCAATATTCAGGATTATATTCATAATGGGATCTCAACTTTATTAATATATATATATATATGAGAAAGTACGAAATACAGCAGTTCTAGATTCGGAGTGATTTTCTTTTCATTTTGCCTTTCTGTTTATTTTCAAATTTTCTACAGCAAGCATGCATCTTTCCTAATACATGTAAGATAAGGTGTTTCATGTTTTCAGTGGCCCAGATGTGCAGTCTAAGTGTAGGTAAGTTTATATTGTCACAGTATAGATTTCCTACTTTTATCGGTCTGTAATAATCACCCTGGCGTAAAAGCATCAGCTGTAGTGCTCTGTGTGTTAGTGTTTTCTCACTCCACTACTGTGAACCCACTGAATCTGTTTTCATTTGTTTCTCTTTATCAAAGGTTGAATTAATAAAGGGGAATTTACAAAGTGTCGGACTTACACTTCGTCTCGTCCAGTCAACTGACGGCTATGCAGGGCACGTCATAATTGAGACTGTGGCCCCAAATTCGCCTGCTGCAATTGCTAACCTTCAGCGAGGAGATCGACTGATTGCTATTGGAGGTAATTATGCTGATGTGCAGTATACTTGACATTTACCAGGAAAACCAGAGAATAGATATGGGGCTTTTTTCCTCTTCCTCCTCTGTTTCTATAAGCACATTACTTTTATAATGGAAGAAAAAAATCATTACTGTAAGTAAAAATCTGAAGGAAGCCTTAAAATATTTGAAACAGGCATCATTTTAGTTCTAATGTATAAATCTTTAAAACACTTCCTCTCTAGACCATTTTCCTCCTTTTACTTCTCTGTTTTTTTACTGAATATGAAAGGGCAGGTCAACAGTTATCTTTCTGTATGATCACCACCATTACTACTCTGAGCCTAAAACGGACAGAATTAGCACTACTACCCCCATCACTTAGGACTAGATACTGAAAGGGAGAGATTCCTTGTCTAACAGGGCACATCTGAACTATCCTATGGCCCCCATATTGGTGGCCCATATTGTTACTTATTGACCAGCCTTTTGATGATAGACTGTCATTCAGAGTGCAGCCCAAATCACTGTCACTAGAAGAAAAATGTGTCACCTGCATGCCTTCCCGTCAGTTGCGTTGATATAATAAAAACTGCAAATCTGTTGATTGGCAGATTATTTGCTTGCATGTATATAAATTATCAATAAGGCTAACTGCGGACACCAGTGGGGAAAAGTCTAAACCTTTTCAGATCTTTGTAGTGCCTGGCCCACCCATTCTAGACTTGTCAAGAGATTTCTTAAACAAATGGTTGGTTACAGTTGAGCTTTTAAAGGCAATGTGGAATATTCTGTCATAGCTAAGACAATAAGTAACCAGGTAGGTTATTTCCTAAATTAAGGAGCAGTTGTCCTTGGTTATATGTCAAAGAAACTCTGTCTTTATTTTAATTCATAGCCATCATGACAATAAAATAATGCAAATTATTGAATTTTAAAAATATTGAAAAATTAGAATTTGAAAATTTTGAAACAGTGCTTTTCAAAGTCTCTTGTGTATTCCAGTCACCCAGGCATGGTGTTAAAATGTGGGTTCTGATTTAGTAGATCTGGGGTGAGGCTCCAGGTTCTACATTTCTAACAAGCTCCCAGATGATGACTCCAGTCCACAAACACCTAGGATAATAAGGCTATAAAATAGACCTCATCTGTTACATTGTTATTTAACATAGTTATCCCTCAGCTAAAAATCACAGTTCAGTATAGATTTTTTTATATTTATATATACCCTGTTTTGATTTTACCTACAGCATAAAATTTTCTTTTCTAGGCCCTTTTATGGGAGATTTTTGTTTTCAATTACACAAGTCATAAATATCTATTATCAAAAATAAATAAATCCAAGCAATATAAATATAGACGGGGTGAAAAAACAAAAGTCACCTCTTCATGTCTAACATTTGTTAAAAATTATAATATTGAGATAAGGGGCAGATATAAAACACATTCTTTTTTTTAATCACTGTACTTCATTTATACAGGTATGTATCATTTAAAAAAATATTTAGTAACAGGATTGGTGATAGTTGAAATAAGACTGACAAAATGTTATATTTAAGGTCAACAATGGCATCCCACTCCAGTACTCTTGCCTGGAAAATCCCATGGACGGAGGAGCCTGGTAGGCTTCAGTCCATGGGCTCGCGAAGAGTCAGACACGACTGAGTGACTTCACTTTCACTTTTCACTTAAATGTATTGGAGAAGGAAATGGCAACCCACTCCAGTGTTCTTGCCTGGAGAATCCCAGGGACGGAGGAGCCTGGTAGGCTGCCGTCTCTGGGGTCGCACAGAGTCGGACACGACTGAAGCGACTTAGCAGCAGCAGCAGCATGGAGTTCATTTTACTATTTCCTCTGCTCTTGTGTATATTTGAAATATTCCAAAAGGAAAATAATCCAGATTTGGCTGGCAGTTCCGAAGGATGAGTTTAGATTGATTTGAAGTTTTGCCTACCTCAGATCATCTGATGGACTTATTTTTTATGTCAGACTACATTTTTGCTGGAACATAGTGTGGTTAGAGGGAAGCAGTAGAGCTTAAGGCTGGAAGAATCATGAAGTCATGTTAGCTCTCGATTTCCATATGATGAGTTTATAAGCTAAAGGGTTTTGAACCAGTGTTTTAGGAAAGTTGGGAAGCAGCATATCTTTGGTGATTAAAATAAGGAAGCTCTAAGTGAGGAATCATAGTAAAAAGCTGTTTATTACTGTAGTTGAAACAAGTGGTCAGGAGGATCTGAGCCAGGAAGGAAAATGGACTGGAACTCGTGGATTCACAGCAGAGTGACTCTCAAGAGTCTGCCATCTCCACGATTTGAATCAGATTGACTGGGAGGGCAGCAGATTGATTCATGTACTAGTGAGGACAGCAAGATGAGAATGTCAAAGAGAAGTTTTAACTTTATCAACAAAACATCCAGGTGGTGGTGTCCAGAAGTCTTTGGGAATGTACAGCTAGATTGATGAAGAGGGGTCGCCACCCAAAGAAAAAGTTAGTGGTTGAAACTACTGAATGGGTGTAATCTAGGGAGAGAACAAAAAGGTCCAGGAAACTAGTGACAAAACCATGGGAACGTTTGTATACAAGGGACTGATAGAGGTGGGGGAAAAAGAAAGTAAAGGAGAGGTGATCAGAGCTAAATTACTACAGCGTTGTAAAAACCAAGGAAAAGAAGGAAGGGAATTAACATTTCAGCAAGGATAATTGATAGAGCAAAGTCCTGAAGGTACAGGATCCATAGTACCGGTGAAGGGCCGACTTCTTCCTCTCAGAGAGCTCAGTCCGGAAAATGATAGGCAGGGAGAAAAGGCAGCAGTTTGTTGGTCTTTTCAGTAAATAAAGTGATGTCATCTATAGAATAAAATAAAAGAGCAGGAAGGGTGGGTTTCAGGGGGATAAGAAAGGTTTGAAGCTGGTGTTTGGCGACTTAGTTGTTTAGAGACCAATTCAAAGAATGCTAAAGCAGCACTGAAAGGCACTCTGGAGACAGATGGCATAACTCGGTGCTGTCTCCAAGTAGGAAGCTTAGCATCAGGAAAGGGCAGGGAAGGGGCCAGCCCAGCTGGGGATCATCAGGACAGACAGATGGTAGAAGAGGAGAGGGCTGGAGCAAAAGCATAAAAAAGCTTGATGTGAACACCATTAAGGTGAAGAGGAGAGGGCTGGGTCAAAAACATAAAACAGCTTGATGTGAACACCATGAAGGTCTTGAGACCAAGCCTGGGGAGGGAAGCATGGACCAGCTGGACCATGAGAGCAAAAGGAGGGATGACCGGACGTGGACATTACCTCAAAACAGATTCAGTTAGCAGACAGGCCTGTTAGAGGTGGAAATAGGAGGCTGTGAGCAGAAGTTCATTTCCAAGTAGAAGATCTTTGATGTGCAAAAGTTCCAAGTAATGACCAGATCTAAAGCATACTCCTGCCTGGGCAGCTGAAGTTGGACAATACAGAGGTTGGGGAACTCTGAAGTCAGGTTATTAGATGGGGCTGATACTATTTTGATGTATTGAGGATAGCTGTAAGATCTTTGGAAAGCCAAGACTCCTTCTCACCTTTCTCTTAAGTCCTATAGAAGGGGATTGCTTAGGTAAGTACTGTTTGAGGGAGGGCAAGGAGACCTTTTAAAGTCACACCTGGAATGTCCCTAGAAGAATGCATCAGAAGCTGCTAGCTTTGATTGCCTCAGGGAAGGGAGACTTTCCACTGTGCATCTTTCTGTGCCTTTTGAATTTTGAATTAATACAGCACCTATCAGAAAATAGAATGAAAACTGAAGATAGGTATTATTGATACAGATACAGGTAATAAACAACTTGGTTAACTTTAAAGCCCTCCTATCCCTTCCTTATTCTTTCTGGTCCTGAAAAAGATTAGTTTCATGG
Source organism: Okapia johnstoni (assembly GCA_024291935.2). Lineage (NCBI taxonomy): Eukaryota > Metazoa > Chordata > Mammalia > Artiodactyla > Giraffidae > Okapia > Okapia johnstoni. The sequence continues at coordinate 74,751,008 of CM044318.1, read as the reverse complement.
GTAGGGCTAATAGAATCTGTAAGCGTCCACTATTCACAGCATAGTATTTTGCTAAGTTTAGTTCAAGCACTAGTCGCTTTATTTGAATCATTCACCTAGCTTATAATCCCTGAAGCACTGTAGAATTTCCTTCAGTAGAATCACAGTTTCCCATCATTTTTAAGCCTGGTTTACCCATTAATAAAATCCTTTTCAATAGGTTTCACTCTGTTCACTTCAATTCAAACTGAGAAGCAATGTCATTTAAACCTAGGAAGGAATGGGAAGCAATTAGGAGTTAGCAGCTTGACACCCTCCTAAGATTTTCATGGCATCATTTGGTTTGATAAGGTAAACATTTCCAGGACATTGGAGCAGTCAGAGTTTAAGAATCAGTACACTGACCTATCCATAAGCCCATAACATATTTTAGAGGTTTCACTATTGCTTTTCCATTAGTTAAATGATCATGAATTAATGGCAATTATACTTAGTGAATTTAGGTAATTTTTACTGCAGTAATTTTATGTTTTCCCTTTTAAAATCTTAAAACAGGTGTGAAAATCACATCTACACTGCAGGTGCTGAAGCTCATCAAGCAGGCTGGTGACCGAGTGCTGGTGTATTATGAGAGGCCTGTTGGCCAGAATAATCAGGGTACAGTGCTGCAAGATAACTTTGGACAGTTGGAAGAAAACTTTCTGTCAGGCTCATGCCAACCAAACTTTGAAGAGGAAGCAACTGGGTTGGCAGTAGATGCTGAAAATAGAGACCTGGATTCTGAATTTGAAGACTTAGCAAGTGATGTCAGAGCACAAACTGAAGCCAGAGAGGAGGCACAGTCACTAAGTCACAGCCCCAAACGTACGCCAACAACACTTTCTGTTAAACCCCTTGGAACTATATCACCTGTTTTAAACCGTAAATTAGTTGTAGGAAGTTACCAACCACCACCAAAACTTCCATCCAAAGAAGGAAATAAGCCCTTAGCCCTAAAATCTTCTGAGTTAACAGAACCAGCACAAGTGTCAAAACCCACCCAAGGATCCACTTTCAAACCACCTGTGCCACCACGACCACAAGTCAAAGTTCCTTTGCCTTCTGCTGATGCCCCGACTCAGGCCGAACCAGATATTTCTGTTGAAAAGCCAGAGAAGGTGCTGCCACTGCCTCCTGCAGATAAACCTGCTGAAAAGCAAGTGAAGAATTTGGATTACATAGAAGAAGCAGCTGCAGCTAAGCAGTTTTTAGCCAAGCAAGAAGTCGCAAAAGATCTGACTTCTGAAAGCGCCTGCCCACCCAAGGACAGTTCAGATGACCATCAGACATGGGAATCATCAGAAATTCCTTATCGCAGGAAGCTGGGAAAATGGACAAGAACCAGAGCCAGCTGTTTCTTTGACATAGAAGCCTGCCACAGGTACTTAAACATTGCACTGTGGTGCAGGGACCCTTTCAAACTAGGGGGTCTCATCTGCTTGGGGCACGTGAGCTTGAAACTTGAAGAGGTGGCATTAGGATGCTTAGCTACTTCAAACATGGAGTACCTTTCCAAGTTTAGACTGGAAGCCCCGTCACCTAAGGCCATGGTCACGAGAACCGCACTACGCAATCTGAGTATGCAGAAGGGGTTCAATGACAAATTCTGCTACGGTGACATTACTGTTCACTTCAAATATTTGAAAGAAGGAGAGCCAGACCACGTAGTTACTAACTTAGAGAAAGAAAAAGAACTCCATTTGGTCGAAGAGGTTTCTGCCCTGCCTAAAGAGGAGCATTTTGTTGGACAAATGGGTTTAACAGAAAATAAACACAGTTTCCAGGACACTCAGTTCCAGAACCCGACTTGGTGTGATTACTGTAAGAAAAAAGTTTGGACTAAAGCTGCTTCACAGTGTATGTTCTGTGCTTATGTCTGCCATAAAAAATGTCAGGAAAAGTGTCTAGCTGAGACTCCTCTTTGTGGAGCGACAGATCAGCGGATAGACCGGGCCCTGAAAAATCTCAGGCTGGAAGGACAAGAAACCCTCTTAGGCCTGCCCCCTCGTGTTGATGCTGAAGCTGGGAAGTCAGTCAACAGAACAACAGGTTTGACGAGACATATTATCAATACGAGCTCTCGTTTGTTAAACCTGCGTCAGGTCTCCAAAACTCGCCTGTCTGAGCCAGGAACTGATCTAGTAGAACCTTCACCAAAACACACACCCAACACATCAGACAATGAAGGCAGTGACACAGAGGTCTGTGGTTCAAACAGCCCTTCCAAACGGGGCAACAGCGCAGGAATAAAGTTAGTGAGAAAGGAGGGTGGTCTGGATGATAGCGTTTTCATTGCTGTTAAAGAGATCGGTCGTGATCTGTACAGGGGCTTGCCTACAGAGGAGAGGATTCAGAAACTAGAGTTCATGCTAGATAAACTGCAGAATGAAATTGATCAGGAGTTGGAACATAATAATTCCCTTATTAGAGAAGAAAAAGAGACAACTGATACAAGGAAAAAGTTACTTCTTTCTGCTGCTTTGGCTAAATCTGGTGAAAGACTACAAGCTCTAACACTTCTTATGATCCACTACAGAGCAGGCATTGAAGATATTGAATCTTTAGAAAGTCTGTCTTTAGACCAGCACTCCAAGAAGATCGGCAAGTACACAGATGACACAGAAGAAGACCTCGACAGTGAAATAACCCAATTCATGGACTCTCAGCCATTCAGTAGCATATCAGATGACTTATTTGGCCCATCTGAGTCTGTGTAACAGTCCGTATTTACACTTTCAAGTGATTGAGGAAAAGTTGCATCTAAAGTACCACAGATAAAACCACATTTAAACCCTCTTATTATGCACTTTGGCCTGCTTCTTCACAGTTATTTGCTTGTGTGAGAACCAGAGTGGAAGAGGTGGTTTTCCAGCAAAAACATGACCAGCCCACTAAATTGGTTGTTTCAGATTGCATTTATAGCTATGCTTTTTTGGGTTTATACTGGGAATTTATTTTTACTAATTTATTTTTAACTTTTTCTAATTATGTAATTATGTAAGCTAACTTTTTGTGTTTATGTATATGTGATGTCTCATTGTGTTTTTTCCCCCCTCCTCTTCCTAGTTTTTGAATTAGTGTTAAATAGCATACTGTCCAGATTCTTGAAATATTTTCACTTCCATCACGGTTGTAACAACAAATTTGCTGCATGCCCAACTTGACAACAGCAATCATTGAGGGAACAGGTTTTGAATCTTACTTTGTATTATGAAGTTTGTCATTTCTACTTGCTTGCGATTTTTGTTATTTTGGGGTTTGGGGGTGATGCTTTCTGTTTTGATTTTGCCAAATGTAATATGAAAGCAGATGCTGCAGCTTTAGTTAGTTATGCTGATTTAGTAAAAAAAAAAAAAAAAAAATTACATATATTGCTTGTTTTTTATGCTTCTGTGAAATTTTTTTCTAAAGCTTCTGTGCAGTTTAAGTATAGTAAGAATATAGTGATTAATTTGAAGAGCTTGCATTGAAAAACAAAATATAATAGGGAATAAATATAGAATGCAGTTGGTTAAGAATTTTGAGAGGATAACAAGATTGCTAAAAAAAAAAAAAAAAAACAGTAACCATAGGATTTTGAAATAGAATCTTTCAAAATATTGAGTTTCCTTTCAAATGGAAGTTTTAAACATTTATGATTATTTTTCAGCTTCAGTTCTCCCATAGGAAATAAAGCATGTGCAAGGATATTTGAAGTTTCAGAGGACTGTTCTTAAAATGACCTTTTGGATACCTGGTTTGGCTGTTTTGTTTTAGAAATTTTTTCATGCATGAGAATGTTGTGAACGAGAGGAATCATGCAAAATACATTTATTGTTTTATCTGACATCTGCAGACTTAAAGGAATGATCATTCTGAATGCTTCTGTAGTTCAGACTGTCTTTTATTCATTAAAAAAAAAAAAATTAGACAGCATAGATACCTAGGAATTGGGACCAGGTGTCTTAAAAGGAAGGTCTACTGTAATAGTTCATTGTGTGCATCCTCAGTAACACATGACTGAGGGAAAACGTGTGAGCATGACCTTTGTTGGTATACCATAAAAGTTTTGGCCTTTTATATGTCTATAAAAGATATGTACATGTTTTTCCCTCTCGTAAGTAGCTACTATGATAATTGCTATATAGTGAAACTGACATGAATTTAAAACTAGATAGCACAGCTTTTATAACTGGCCGGAAAAGGCATCATATATAATAGTAAGGATTCTGGCCCAGGTCCATAACCCAGGATTCCATACAAGAATTTAAGTTGAAGCTCTTCTTTTGGCCATTAGCAAACTGTGTAACCATAAGCAAGCCACAAAAGGGCTCCAGGCTGCAGAATCCCCACCTCTAAAGTAGGAATAAACCAAAACTTCCTCTTAACTACCTCACAGAATTGTTGTGAGGATAACAACAGCATAACTGTGGAAGTTCTCTGAATAGTAAAAAGCTGTTCAAATAAAAGAGATGACTTACATGGATGGTAAAACATTTTTATGGGTAGAAAAGCTATTCCAGTTTTAAAATCAATAGCCAGTTCTCATTCTTGCTGTTTTATTATCAAGTAAAATATAAGGAAACTAAATACCTTTCTTGGCCAAGTTTATAACAAAAATATATCTCTGTATGCCCCCCTTTTTTGTTTAAGCATGCCTGCGTTTTAAAAGAACACTGCTATAGAAGTTTCTATACACCAAATTCACTGAGAGCTAAAATATTGTTCTGTAAACAATAGTTGAAAGTAATCTGCCCAGTGTGACCACAAACTTTCATCTTATCATAAAAAAATCACTTACCACTGACAACCTGTAAGGCAGAGTAAGTGACTGGTGGTTTTGGATTATACCATGGAAGTTTTAGTGACATCCAAGCATGCTGCTGAAACGGATGCATTTGAAACAGCTGTAGAAATAATGCAAAACTTCGCTTTCATAAAAATCTGCTCATGTTTTTAAAGTATTTAACTCTGTAGAACCACAATTATGGAAAGCTCAGAAATGCTGCTAATCATAATTGTAAAATATACCTTCAGTGTAGTGTGATATTTTTCTATTTACTGGTGAGAGGCAATAGAGGCATCACAGTTGTACTTCAGGGCAAGGGAGGAGAACCCTCCCAGCCGCCTAGGGAATAGTAAGGTCTAAAGCTTCAATGAAAACAGTTGTATTATATCACATTCCTGATGTAATCTTTCTGCTATGCTATGTTATCAATAGCTTAAAAATAATAATAAATAAAAAGTACCAAGAAAACAAGAATATCTTCATTTAACGACATCTGAAAAAAAGTGATTACTGCATCTCTGTGGAATTATTGCCTGTATAATTGGGCCATGAAAACAAGCTTAACAAAGTCCACTTTTGCGAAACAAAATTGCTATTCTGAAAATTGTCTAAAAGCATTAAAATTTCCCCGTAAAAGTGAATAACTTCAAAATCACTTTAATTTTAAAATATATTGAGTTTATTTCTAAACTGAGAGATAATAGCTTTTCTTTAAAAATGGGATTGGGGAAGGTTCCCTTAAACCTTTTTAAGCCGTGGATCCACTTTATCTGTTTTGGTTAACAAAGGAAAACAACAGGCACAGTAGTGTTCAGAAGATTTATTAGGTAAACTAGCTAAAACAGAACGTAGGTAAATACACTTAGCAGTTGAAAGAACTGAGTATTCATTGCTACCTCATTAAGTTTTTTGTATCTGTTTTGCTAGGTACAAACATAAAAACCACCTCTGCTCAAAAAATAAACAGTTCAGAGAGCTGTGTGTTCTTTGTTCTGATGCACACATTTAAAAACAGCCCCTCTTTTCATGGTTTTGCCAACCCCAGAATATTATTCATATGAAAGACCTTATAGTTTTTTTCCTCATCAGATACAGTTTTTCCCCTTTTGCTCTCAATACACATCTGAAAAACATTTCCCTTTTACATGATCTCTAGGGATCACCAGCAGACATGGCTGCCAGTCATTCTTGAAGAGACTGAAGCCTTACAGGCAAAAATTTTAAAAGCTATATAGTATTAGGAGTGGGGAGAACTACAAACCCTCCAAGAGAACTGATTTGCAGCACATTGTTTTTTAAGGGTCTCCCCTACAGAAGTAGAGACCAATCCCGCTTTTTTACTTTAGCCATAGAAGCACCTCCAGCAAAGCAGAGGCCTTGTGTGAGTCGCCCAATGCAAATACATGAGTAGGAAGCCAGTTTGCTTGCAACACATGCACTTAAAAAACCAGACTTCAGATCAAAGCCCCACAGAAAAGCTTCATGAAGAAAATGGAAAGGAAGTATTAGCTACTTTCTTAGGGAAGTAAAAGGTGGAGTCTTTCCAAGTTAACAATTTTAGCTTAACAAAAAAACTGACATTAGGTAGTTTTGTTTACGATTACAGAACTACAGAATGAACAAGTGTTTCTGAGACATTCCACACTATCTTCATAGCATACAAAACTCAATGTAAACGGACAATGTTCACTAACAGTACTTAACATCGAAAAGGCACAGCAATGTTATCATGCTCAGAAAAACTACATCACAACAGCGCTAGGTGATACAGTATTACATAGACATTTTTAGATGTTTGGGTTTTTTCCTGCATATGAAAGGGAGTGTGCCCTGACCACCCTATTATTTCTACCTGTTTTCCTAACACGATTGAAGACAGTTTTATTCTTCCTTCATCTTCATCTAAAATAAATAGTATCAAAAAAATGAACAGATCCTTAGAAAACACTTGACTTCCAGGTAAAAGAAAATTATAGTCTGATTTTTTTTTCACATCACAGCAGCTATTAGCTTTTTAAATTTCTTTTCTAAAACTTCAGCTAGATGTTGATATATCTCATCATGCTTAAACAACCCTAATAGTATAAAGTGTTTCTATTCTCAGTCTTTTGTCATCCGGTAAGACAAGGATGTATCTGAAAGGGAAAGCTTCTAGTTGTTCATAACTATATATTTGGGTGCTTTTCTCTGCTTTCAGAACATTCACTGTTTTACCCTTATTGGCTTTAATGTTTGCTGCCAACCACAAGACATGTAAACATATAATTTACAACCATCTGCTTCCAGGTAGGTGATTACATAGAAAACTAATGCCAGCTGAGATTCATGGATTAAATCCGAAAGATGACTAACTCAAGTTCTTCTGCATTTGAGATAACTAGCTTTTACCTCATGAATATATTGATAGTACAGTTGACCCTTGAACAACATGATTTGAACTGCATGGATCCACTTATATGCAGAGTTTTTTCAACAAATACAGACTGCAGTACTACATGGCCCGTGGTTGGTTGAATCCACAGACGTGAAATCATGGATACGAAGGGCTGATTGTTTTTGGCTGTGTAGGGTGTTGGCATTCCCAAACCCTGTGTTGTTCCAGGTCAACTGTAATTCCAAGTTCAGTAACATTCAGTGTCACTACATAATATATGCTGTCTTACTTGACTCTGTTTTTCAGACTTCCTTCTAGTTTCTCATTGTTGGAAGTGTCTCGGAGATAATGTGTGCTTTAAACACTCATTACCAATATTCAGAAAAAAATATAAGACTTTTTTTTTTTGCCCAGGTGTTTGTGAATGTAAGTTAAAAAATTATATTTGATTTGGATTCAAATATTTATAGATTTACACTATATTTCGTCAAAATATATTGTATAATATTTAATAAAATCAAATACATAAAATAAAGTTTTCAACACTATTTATACAAACCCCTAGAAAAGCTGCTTTTTCTTTATAAGGCCGTTGGCAATCGATCATAACCGTGGAAAAGAAAGAACCTTTGGTTGTATGACTTTCACCAGGGATGAGTGGTATGACTAAGACAGTTCTGAATGAGTCATTTCATTGGAAACACTGTTTTATACAATTAGGTACTTGGAGGACTTTTGAGGGTCTCAGTCACTTTCAGATTCTTCATCCTCACCTATCGGATACGACTGGCTGCTATTCTGAGTGTACATTTTTGTTTTAATGGGGCAGTTGTGATCCATGAGGATAGCCTAAAAGAGAGCAGAGTGCAGATATATTAACTCACTGGTTCATAAGGAGAAGACAGAAACTGGTTAAGGATTAGTAGTTTGAAAACTACCTACAGAACCACCCAATATTAACCAACCAGTAATTTAGTGCAACTGCCAGGTACCTGACTAGAAGACCTGGAGTTCTAAAGAGTGAAAATTCCAGGCAGTAGGAAGCAGCAGAAGCAGTCTCTGCAGTGTTCCTATTATATCTGCCAGGGACCCTAAGTCAATTTGGAGGAACCTGTAAGCTATGAAGAAAGGGGTATGCAGGTTAGGTTTAGTTTATACTCAGGGTGGGGGGATCCTCCTTAGTAAGGCCACATGTATGGCCCCTTTGATTACCCTGGATTAAGTATCACAGGGCCCTTATCTTTTTAAATACAGCATCTTGGAAGGACATCTTCCCAAGTCCTGGCTGGCTGCCTCTTGCTCGTGTGTTTTATTAATAAAAAGCATGTTTCTCTCCTACACATAAAAATTTTATGTGCTCTCTTTTTGTAACAAAAACTTTTTAAAGATCAATTGATCCTCAGTTGATAAACATCTTCAGTTGATAAGCGCTATAGTCATTATTCCTCCTGGAAGTATACAGACCAAGCACATAGTCTTGAACATACAGCTGGGGTTTATCATGCCAAGACCGTGCTAGGCATTTTCAATATATCTCTACTCCACAACAACCCTGTGTGATAGCTTGATCACCCTCTGTGTAGGCACAGGGGTCAAAGAACTTGACCAAGAGATGTACGGCTAAATGGGGTGGATCAAGCACAGGCAGCCTGTGCCAGTGTCCACTCTGGTGACACCCCACAGGACAACCAGGGGTGCAGAGCATGACATTGGGTGCAACTGAAATGAATTCTCTCACCAGGCATGTCTTTTCAGTTTTCCTCCACGTAAGCTATCCGCCAGTGCCTTTGTGCATTTGACAATCTAAATGGCAGCATTTATCTGGATTAAATTAATCTTCTGTTGGCCTGTTGCAACCTATCTTGGCACTTGTCAGCTGCTCCTCCCAGTTCTTGTCCCACAGATTTGATAAGCTGCTCTGTCTCCACTCAGCCCTTAACCCATTTATCATTTCCCAAGAAATTCTAAAATGATCTGCCATGTGGCCTGTGATGATAAGGACTTCCGTGACTCTGTAAGTCAGGCTGCCAATTCAAATTGTCAGCTGCAAATTCAACTCTAGTTTTTATTATTATTATTATTATTATTATTATTATGCTTCTTGCCAAGTGAATTGAAACATGGACTTCATGAAGAGCTCAATTTTAAAGAAGTAAGTAACTGAAGTGATAGACAGCAGGACCCTTCTTCCCACATGGGTGTGTGCTTGTAACACTAAAGCTTTGGCCATCAAGAGCTGCATGTCTTGCCTCTGGAGTCACAATCCTCAAAGAAACGTGCCCAAGAATCACTCGATGGGGCAGGTTAAACATCGAATCCCAGGTTCCTACCGTTAGTGACACTGGTGTCAACGTGCTGTGGGAAATGCCACCCGACTTATGTGTGGCATCTTCTGGGACAAAGCAGGGTCACACGGCTGACGACAGCTTTCTGGGCACCTACCAAGATGTGTGTTTCAGTGCCTTTAAGGTCCTCTCCCAGCAACTTAGGAACCTCACTGCACACAAGTGACGGTTCCACAGGGTTCATGGGCAGAGTGCTTACTGGGAGTTAGGTGCTTGGGGAAAGGACATGGAGAAGATAGGGGTGGACTTGAAGCTTGCAGGACATCATGTAAAGCAGCCTGCCTTTTCCCCCAACTGTCCTCCTGACCCTGAGATCTGATGTTGAGGCACAAGGAGACCATTGTGGGAAAGCCCAACCAGACCCAGACTGCAGGGCCCTGAATGCCAGGCAAGAGGCCTTATTAACCCCAGGCCCACAGGCAGAGAGCCATTCTTGAAAAGGATGGCCATCCTTCTTCCTTACCACAAAGGCCTTCTCTCCTCTGGCTAGTCCACCATCATACCATACACTATATAGACTTAAGGACTTCTGGAACCTGGCACTGGGCACATAACAGGGACCCAATTTAAAAACTGCATTGCAAGGGAAGAAGTTCAGTCAGACCAATTATTTGGCACTGTACAGAACTTATCAATTAACCAAACTGCATTTGCTGCCACTACCTGTACCAGGTAAAGGAGTTTTCTCTCTTAAAAGTTAATTTGTAACTTTTAAAACCTAGCTTACTGGCTTCTGGACACTTTTTTGAAAGATTTATTGTGCCATCTTTTTTTTTTTTTAAGTTATACAAGATTAAGCCGGATGGCATGTAATAGTCCAAAAGTGCCACAAAAAGAGAGGCATGAACAGCATCAAGTGGGTAAGTCACGGGCATGAGGGACGCGTACAGAGGGGCCTGGGGGGCAGCCTGGTAATTAGAGCAGTCCTCCATGCACTGCTGTGGGGAGAAAGGTATGTTTGACCCTTAAGTGAAGTATAAAAGAGGGGGGTGCAGGGGATTGTCATTTGCATTCAGAGCAAAGCCAGTTCCTAAGAGTTGAGCTCCGGTCCCGCCAAATGCCTGGTTTCATATCAGACACTGTTGAGTCAAGATTTCCAAAGCAGTGAAAATACGCTGGACCAAGTGAAGTGTAAAAATAACACAAATATGAAGCTATGACAGTGAAACTATCAAAGCATTAAAATGTAAGAGTTCCAGGCTTCAAGACGTTGAAAGATACCAGGGCTCCTGCGTGCTAGAAAAGACTTGTTTACCACATTTTTTTTTTTAAGTAATGGTTTTGCATCGGGATCAGCCAGTAAAAGCAAGCTACCGTCCTCAAATCGCCTACTTTCCTGTCTGAGCAACAATTAGAAACTTGAAGAGTAAGACCTCAGTTGTTGTTTCGTCATATGATTCTTTGAAACCCCATGGGCTGCAGCAGGCCAGGCTCCCTGTCCTTCACCATCTCCTGGAGCTTGCTCAAACTCATGTCCATTGAGACCTAAGAAATGTGCCCTATCTTTAAAAAATCTTAACCTGAAAAAATAAAAGTCCATTCCAGAACTCAGTTTCCTCACTGGGTACTCTGAGAGCCAGAGGCTGCAAGCAACTGTCTTATAAGTGGAACGCAGTTCCCTCAAATGACAGAGCTGGTGTTTCTTATACCTGCAGAGGGACTAGAGTAACAGGCTTTTCTCTCCGCCTGTTTTGATAACACTAATTTAAAACAAAACAAAAAACAAAAAAAACAGAAATCCAATAAACCAAATGGAAGGAAAACTCAGGTGCTCACAAACTGGTTCATGACTGGATGACTTGGGAACCATAAAATGGCACTTGAACTTTCCATTTCGAACTTAAGTCCACAAACCACTTAATCAGAATGCTTCCTAATGAAGGAATTATTTGCCAAGGTTTGTACGCTTTCTGGCTCTCCCGTCCCCTGCGCTTGGTAACTGCTGATCCTGAATGCCGGCACTTGGTGGTATTGGATTTTCTCAAGTGGGTGGTAATTGATCGTTTCTCCACCCCGGCATGCACCGCTCCCTGCCCTCGCTCCCTCTCAGCACTCGGTGCCATCGGCTGCTTCCTGCCTGCACAGTGAGTAGACAGCAGCTATTGGCTGCCACCTTCCCATGTCACCATCGTGCCCCTCAAATGGATCTGACGTGATGCCTTCAACTACAGGCATCAATTATGGGCAGGGAGACACACATTCTCTCTGGTTTTCAATGATTCATCTTGCTAGGCACTTATTAAGTGACATTTTACAGTGGAAGTAGCTTCTGGAAGCCTGGCCCTTCTTATCACTTTGCCTTTCAGGATTGTCTCTTCCACTTTCTTCAGCACTTTTCTTTTTAAATGAACTAAAGCCTTGGTTTAAATGTGGGAAAAGGCACAAAGGCCTTCTGCCCATCATGTGTGGACCCCAGAGCGAGAGCCAGTCCCCTGACCTCACCCACTTCCTCCAAGACCTCAGATAAGCCCTCAAAGCTGCTACTGACAAACGGATAACACAGCAGCCACTAACGTCTGCTGCTCAGCAAGGGAAGCCCACTGGGCAGTGCTGGGTTATGAGAGTTCTCATCTCACAGAGAGAAGGAAGGGAGGGAAGTGAGAGACTGCTGGGCTAACAGAGCACATTAGAGTTAGGTAAGAGCAGGAAAGGAGAGTGGGGTTATGTGGAAACTAGTGACAATTTATTGAGCATTTACTGTGTGTAGACATGGGAGTCACACTCCACTGGGATTCCTTCATTGAATCCTCAAACCACCCTGTGAGGTCGAGGCTAAATCGTCTTCCTATGGAAGAGATGGCTCGGCTCCAGGGCCCTGCACTATCTCCTGAGTCTTATACAGTCTCCTGGGTGACAGAATCATTTGTAGGTGATATTTTCTTTTTTTGGTCAAATAGGATTGGGAGTAATCTTCATTCAGCCTTAATCAGATTGATACGGTGGCAACAGAACAAGAGCTAATTTCTGTGATTGCACAGAGAATTTCCTGACCCCGATGGGGGCCAAGGTACTCTGCTGGGGTCGGACAAAGGTGGCCAGGGAACTCAGATGGCCAGGCTGGAAAACAGGAAATGCCCTGAGAGAGACGAGAAAGTTGTTCAGAGCTGCGGGAGGCGTCAGCAAAAGAGGAAGAGTCAGATGGGTGTAATTCAAAGATACCTACTTAAATCCTATATAATAAAGGGCACAAGATCAGTGCTCAGTGCTGGATATACTTCTTAAATATACTGAACATATTAATAAATGCCCAAAATGCCCAAAACAAAGACTACACACGACCCAACTTCAGGGTCTGTGTCTGTCTTTAAACCTACTCTTTGGGGAAGGTCATGAAAGGGGCAATTAAGAAATGCCAAAGCCTTAAAACCCATTTCAGTTCAAATGTCATGGAGAACTTCTGACATACTCCCAAGAGCACAGTGCAAGGGAACCTCACATCCATTACTAAACACAAAAATACCATCTCCCCTGGCCTTGCTTCTCTCACTCTTAATCTAAGGCCCTCTTCTTTCAACCAGATGAGTGTCCATCAGCATCAGACGTTTAAAAAAAGTCAGCAGCAGCACCACCAGGTATGAACACTTACTGGCAAGGGTAAAATGACTGATGCATTTCAAAATTCAAATTTAGAATTGATAAGTTTGAATTTGTTCAAAAGGGGAACACTTTATACTCAATACTATATCTTGCCTATAGCTAGGATTCTGGTCATGAAATTATTAACTTAAACATTATAAAGATGTGCTCACATGTGCCCAAAGGTACATAAAACAATGTTTTTCCATAAGTGTCTGTTACCTACATTAAAACCATTTCCAGAATCTTATGCAGTAAAAACTAAGACACTATTGAAAACTGTAAGGGTTAGGAGAAAAGCAAGCAGGACCAAAAATGGTTGATCTTAGGAGTGAGCACCAGAGGCAAAAAGGTTATGTTCAAGATCTCAAGAATCTTTGAAAATTAAATTGTTTAATTGTTAATATAAATCTATGTTTATATTTGATTGACAGAAGAGCTATATTGATCACTAATCTATGTATGAAAATTTTTTCACTCTTCAAATGTATAAACATAACGCTTGATACTGTCAAAGAAGTATCTGCTCTATGTGGTATAAACTAAAAAGGAACTCTTACCATTTATATTTGGGGAGTTCTATTCAAAAGGAGTAGAAATATATTTTAGAACCAAGCCATGAGACACTAGCCAGAAGACTACGCTAAAATGATCAAGAAACACTTAACTGCATCCTAAAATTTTTCTTACCATTTTTTCTTCCTTGGCAGGTGGACTTCGAAGAAAAAAGCAGAGAGGAGCAAAAAGAATATCAATTATCCCAATAATTGTCATGAGCCATGGAAATCCAATTGCCTTTGCGATAGCCCCACCAGCGGAAGGACCTTTCAGGAAACAGAGAATTAGATAAAGCTCTCTCTAAATGTCTTGTAGGCATAAAGATGCAAAGGTTTAAATAATTTTCAGTAGGCATTATCAATCGTGCACTGGGAAAAAAAAGTTCTTTTGGAAACCCAGTGTCCTTACCTATGGCATATCCCATACAAAACGCTACATCGGCAATGGCATACACGCTCCCATAGACTGACACATGCCGCAGGTCGACCAGGTAGCCCATGATGGGCATCATTGATGAATCCACCATGCCTGTGGACAGTGAGGGAACATAGGCAGTCTACAGAAAACTGATGGAAACCAACAGTGGACTGAACATCAATGACTGTGTCCTAACCTCACAACCCTGCCAAGATTCTTCACTGCTGTCTGCAAAGTCTTGAGGCAAACTCCCTACAACATACCTTTCACTGAAGACAGACTAAAGGTGCCTGAGGCTGGGACTGGAGCTCAGACTACTATTTGCCTGTTCTCTGCCTTGCCTCATCTTGTCCTCCACTGTCTGGTAGACGGCACCCAGTCCTCTAGGGACTTGCAGACCCAGAGGGATGCTGGTTACTGGTTGTGTGGACCCTGAGCCTGCTTCCTGTGGGTGCTTTCCTGATTCACTATTTTCTGGTCCACATCGTCCTCTGCCCTCAAAGAGTGGGTACGCTTCATGCCTCACCCAGCCTCCTCCCCACCCACAGCTTGGCCTCACTCTTAGATTATGAGAGTTAAAGTCGGAAAGCATAGAGAGAATCAGAAGGAGCCAGAACAGGAAAGAGTCTAAGGGATTGCCCGGCCCTACTCAGGAAACTAAAATCAAAAGAGGTTTGCTCATTTAATTGGCTAAAACACCAAAAACCATCACCACTGCCAAGACCTGTATTAGAACCTCTGGTCTCTAGAATAGTCAAGGAACAGGAAGCATAAAGAAAGGACACATGTATTCGGAGTTCTAAATCCAAACCCCTGGCTGGTTGAGCATTGTCATGCCTTATTTCTCTGAACGTCACTCTCCCCATCAATAAAATGGAGATGATAATGACTGGCTGAATGAGATGATGGCTGTGAACACACCTGGCAGGGCATTCAAATGTCAGTCCCTCACCCACACCCCTACAGAGGCAGGAGGGTAAGGGAAATTTCTTGCATTCAGCTAGTATGTGCTGATCACCTGAAATGTGCAAGGTGCTGGGATAAGGGCGAACAGAGCAAAGAGTTGAAAACTAATTATGGTTGTGAGTGATGCTATGAAGGTGCTGTATATATATATACACATATGTATGTGTATATGTATATGTATATGTATGCACATAAGCTGGGATAACCTAGCCTGGTCTAAGGGGTCAGCAAAGGCTCCATCCTCTCTACTGTACCAAACATCCAACCTCTGCCTTTACCCTGCAACAGATTCACCTTTATCATGATTAATCCGTATATTATAAATGAGAAACAAGCATGGGCTATTTATCTAACATATGAACGAGACTTTTCCTAACATATTACTTACTGTGCCTCACATTGCTACAAAGACTTGTTCCCTTTGCTTGTGAAAAGTCCTGCAGTACAGCTGGTCATCAATACATCAGTCTACCTTTTCTGTACCAAACCTTATTGAAAACTACATGTGAAGCCTTTGTCCCCCAGCCTCATGTGATACGGTCTGTGCACAAATATGAGCCCAAGCAGATGGGTTCTGAGTAAGCAGTTCTCCTGTTTGCCCAGGCTCAACAGTGGAGTGTCGTTTTGCTTCTGTAAATATCAGGCTTTTACAATACTGGTTTTCAGGAAATAAAGGACTAGTTCATGAAAGCCAGTATCTGTGGACAGTCTACAAACTGTACATGAGCTAAGCTGCCACAGCCTCCTGTCAAGTCTAGAAATTTTAGATTGAGTAACTGTAAGTCTACCAAGTAAGAACTCTTTTTTTTTTGGCCACACAGTGCAACATGCAGGATCTTAGTTCCCCAACCAGGAATTGAACCCAAGCCCTTGCTGTAAAAGTGCAGAGTCCTAACCCCTGGACTGCCAGGGAAGTTGAGGAACTCTTTCTTGGTACTGGGAAAACAAACTTTTAAATTTAGGCACAAGGCTCTGGTGACTTACCAATTGCAAAACCAACTCCGAAGTTGGGAGCTATGAGTCCATAGATGTTTTTTGCAAGAGGAATCTGTAAGAGGAAATACATGTTATGCCAAAAGAATATGCTATTCAACTCTGAATTATCATAGAAAGTCTTAAAGATAGGTTTTCTCTTCACAGTCTTTATAGTTTCATTTACAGGATAGTTCCACCTGCCAAATGTCATCTTTTTTTTTTTCCAAATGTCATCTTTTACTCACACATAAAATGCTCATTCCGACAATTATCATTCCTAGAAGAGCACAAAGCCATCTGTCAAAAAACAAAAAAGCACCATTAAGAAACGATTCTCCCCCCCACCCCCATCCAGGTTTTCAGTGGAAATCAAAACAGTTATAATAGTGAAGGTAGAAACACTTAGAATTTTTTCAAGTAAGTCCGTTACTGTAACCGAGTGAGTGTTGGGTTGTTTCATTTCATCTTACCTCCCCATCTTGTGTGCAAGGATCCCAAAAACATTGGTTCCAATGAGATAAGAGATGCTAGCTGGCAAGAAAGCCACGCCTGTAAATTTATGAAAGGGACACCTTATCAGTACAGATATCAGCCACATGTGAGAAAAACTAATAATTGTGAGGCACCACGCTTGTGATGAGAGCTGAGGAAATGAAGCCCTGGGACCTGCACCCAAGCAGCTAATATCCGGTGTCTGATGGAGCTAGTCTGCACTCCACACGGCTTATCCATCCACACGAAGCCGCCAGCCGCCTCGACACTGCAGAAATGAGATTCCTCCCTCTATTGTGGGCTTCATCTGGCCCCCACCTCTGCCTGGTGGCGGGCTTTACCAGGGGAGGGGGGGCGGTGACAGTGACAGCTCCTGGCTGTGAAGCTGCCAGCTGCCACCCCACATAGGCAGTGAGCAGTGGTGGTTATCTGCTCCCAGCTTCCTCCCTTCGTATTTGTACAGCAGAACAAAGACACAGGCACTGACAAGAGTCAGGAACACTGAGATGAGCACAAAGTAAAAAACATTAAAATTCTCCCACGTTCCATCACTCAGATAATCCCGCAGTTGTTTTCCCTTGCAAGTTCTATGTACATAAATAAATGCATAAGCACAGGAGTTTGGTGTATTTTCAAAAAAAAAAATTAGTATTATATCTACAGTTCTACATCCTGCTTTTTTTTTTTTTTTAAGATTTATTTATTTATTTTCGGCTGTGCTGGGTCTTCATTGCTGGTCAGGCTTTTCCCTACTTGCAGCGAGTGGGGCTACTCTTCCTTGCAGTGGCTTCTCTTGTTGGGGACCATGGGATCTAGGGCCCACAGGCTTCAGTAGTTGCAGTTCCTGGGCTCTAGAACACAGGCTCAGTAGTGGCACATGGGCTTAGTTGTCCCGTGGCATGTGGGATCCTCCAGGGATCAAACCTGTGTCTCCTAAAATGGCAGGCAGATTCTCTACCACTGAGCCACTAGAGAAGCCCCATCTTGCTTTCAATTACCTTTATGGACATCTGTCCATGCCAGATAAATAAGTAAATAAATATGTGGTCATTTTTGTGTGGCCAAATCCTATGTGACTGACAGTTTCATGTTTTCCCAGGAGAGGAACTTTGCAAGCCCCAAGCTGAATTCACAGCTGATGCGGGCAATGGTTGCCTTGAACAATGTACCTCTGCCTGGAATAGGAAAGCCTACTCAAGCCAGCCCACGCTTGGTGGCCAGGGCATTTGTCCACATCAGCTCCATCTGGTCTCCATCCATCATTAGGACAATAAGACAGTCTCTTTTCCAAAGATGGCTTTTCAAACTTTCAACACTTTTGGTGTTTTCCCTTGAAATCCAGAAATACCAGGTTGGTTCCTAAGCCTTGCCCACAAGTGGTAAGTAAATGTTGCTTTGTTCCCAATCATCTGACTGCATAAATTAGATATGCAGAGGGATAACAGATGGTCAGCAGGTCCCCACTCACTCCAAAGCCCCAGGGCCAGAGTCCTTCTTTTACAGGCAGCTCACCAGCACACGAGCAGCAAGTGTGATCTTACCTCTCCAAAGACACACTGGCTTCCACTGCTCCCCCACACCCACTAACACAAGTCATCAAACTCTCAGATACACAATATTGAGGGAAATCAAAAAAGGGGATATAAGTCAACATACAGCAGATTGCACTTTGCTGTACAGTAGAAACTAAAACAACATCGTAAAGCAACTACGATCCAATAAAAATTAATTAAAAAAAAAAAAACCTCCAGAAAGGCTGAGCTTCCCAGAACAAAAGGGACTTCAATAGTGATTGCTTACGGGAGCTAAATCTAAAACCAAATCATTCTACATTTGATAATCTGGAAAATAACAATTAAGTGCAATCTCATTTCGCATTCCAGGAAACCATTTCCATCACACTTAGCAACATACAGTGGCCACATAATTGCTGGGGGTGACAGGACAAAGCAAACATCGCCCACAGCCTATGCCCAGCTCAGTGCTGGGCTGTGGCAAAGACAATGGCCACCACGTGGTCATGGTCACCATGAGAGCCTCTTCAAAGGATCAAAGGACATCTGAACTACGACATGGCTGAGTTGGGGACGCACACAGGTACCAGTGCCATACTCTGGGAACAAGAGTCTGCAGCTGGCAAAGCCCCCCAAAGCAGCTAGTGTTTAAACCTGACCCTGGAAGGGGCATAGCAGAGAATTAGTCTGGAGATGTAAGAAATCATGAGGGCCTTTGTCTGAGGATGAGTGTCAGGGAGGCATTAATGAATGAAGCACACAAACTATCAGAAAAGCGACAGCATGGGTACTGTGATCAAGATCTGCTGACGTTCAGCTTCAGCATCAGAGAAACAAAAGGAAAACAGAGGGGGAGGCCCCAGACCCACCTAAGGACGCAGCTGCCATTCTGCCCAGGCCATGACTGCCCTGGGGGACTGACGTCCCAAATGAGACGATCTGGTTTTTCTAGAAAAGTTGGAACTCCATATTCTTACATGAAGTCTCCTGATTTTCACACGTCGGCACTTCGTATTTTAAAAACATAAACATCATGCCGACACCTGTGCCAGCCAAGCAAAACATACTTCTAGGCTGAATTTGGCCCAGAACCTGAGCAGAGGTTGGAGAAAGTGGTTGCTACAGCATCTGACCAGAATGGCTTTCTGGTGATTCCTGACTCCCCAGGTGAAACATGGGAAGCATCTCTGAAGTCAAAACTTCAAAGCAGGGATGCAGACATGCTCAGGGGACGCCCCAGATAAGCTACGTCTTCCCAAGCAAACCAGCTGGGATGCTGAGCACACAGGTGTAACCCAGGAACCGGCACACGTTATTTTCCATGGACGGCAAACAGAGCTGACCCTTGAACAATATGAGTTTGAACTGCTCAGATTCATCTGCGTGTAGGTTTTTTCCAATAGTAAATACTACAGTTCTACACGGCCCACGGTTGGGTGAATCCACACATGTGGAACCACAGACACCAAGGCAACTATAAATTATAGTGAATTTCCAACTGTGTGGAGGGTCAGTGCTTCTAACCCCCCTCATTCTTCAAGGGTCAGCTGTACTCTCAGATGGCAAACACCAACTTCATGATTCTCTAGCCAGAAGCACAGAATTAGGAGGCAGGCAACAAGGTGTTCATTTCAGCTGGGAATTTACCAGCTGAGGCTTGAATGGGTCACTTGATCCTCGAGACTGAGAGATGGCAACAGCTCCCACTGCACACACCTCACAGGGAGGCTTTGAGGATCACATGGCAAAGTGAGCACCAAGGGCCTTGGCACCTGCCCTCCCAGCCCGATCCCTGTGCCCTGTCACTCCACTGACCCACCATTCACCCTGGCACGCTGACCTTCCCCACACTGCGGTAAGCTTCTGTGGGCAGGGACCACTTCATCTGTCTCCCTGCAGCCTTGCTCCACGGCGGCACACAGGAGGTGCCCAGAACCAGCTGACCATTCAGAGGAAAGACCCTCAGCGAGGACATTCACTTAACAGAGCTGAAGGCCATCCCTCGAAGGCGCCCCCACTGGTCCAGCAGCCTGCCCCATGGGGAAACAGGCAGGGTGCGTGTTCAGGAGCCCAGAGGCCCCCCTTCTCCCTCCAAGGTGTGGACAGGGCCACATGTTCTTTGGACCTCAGGCTCCAAGCTCCCGATTCGTGTTCTGACACAGCCTCTGCATCCTTGGCCTTCTGGGACCTCCACCGCCTGTACCATCAACAGAACCAGCCTCTCTGAACTCAAAGAGACCTCAGTGGGCCTCACAGAGGAACCGCTCCAGTATTCCAAGAGGGGGCCATCCATCTCTGCTTTAGAGACCCGGGGCTGGGAACCTACTTCCTTTCCAGACAGCCTTTCAGGGGCACCTCCTAGGACAGGGCAGGCACCCTGACACCAAGCCCTAAGCCTTCCCGTCATCTCCACCCACCAGCCCTGGTTCACATTCCAGAGCCAAGGGCAGCAGGCTTCAACCCCCTCCTCACGAGACCCTAGACCAGGAGGGGCAGAGCTGCCAGGCCTCCAGGAAAGAGCTGCGCGGCCTCCTGGCACCAGGTCCTCACCTTGGGGATAAGCCCAGCCTGGGGGCTCCTCACCTGGCAGGGAGGGGCCCAAGGGGCTCAGGAGAGGTGGGTGGCAAGGTGCCAAGGGCCCACATGGTGGGGAGTGGGGGGAGATTCCCCACACACTGGAGATGACACTGCAAATGGGAACAGAAATCTGATTCTCTGAAGGAAACACAAGTCTGGATCTGAGGCAAGGAAGGAGCCAGGTCACTGATGGAAAGGTATGGGGTTGGGAGACCATCTGGCCAGAGAGATAAGCCCTGCAAGAGGTCCTCCTGATGAAATCTAGGCAGCCTGTGGCCAGCTATCTAACCCGGATGGCCCGGGTCCCTGACTGACGTGAAAGACTTGACTGTGTTTACGTGTCTGGAGAGGAAGAGGGCCAAGCCGCTGAAGAGCCCTGCGAACGGCCAAGACACGGTCAATTAGGGCGATAAGTCGGTTAATTGGAGAAAACAGAAACACCGGAGCAGCATCTCTGCCCAGGAGCACGTGCAAAGCCAACACGTAGCTCCACTCAGAGCCACGCGCCGCCCCCAACACAGGGCACTGCCTGAGGACACCTGGAGGCTCCAGTCAGCACGGGCCAGAGGGAAAGAGCCCGAGAAAAACACCTCCCATGGTGTCATCCGCTGGTATCAGCACTGAGACGGAAGCCCATCTCATCCTTTGCAAAACCGCTATTCGCTAACTTGAGGACAGAAGTCCGTGCCTCCTGCGAAGTACTGAGCTCGCCTTAGGACCCTGGGGAGCCTCCACAGTTCCTCTGCCATCTCCATAGCCAGGAAGTTCAGAGTGAGATTTCTGCTGAGAACTAGCCGTAGATGAGCTCCCAGAATCTTTCCTCCTTCACTGAATGACTGTTGTTGTTGAGGGTTTGGTTTTGTTTTTGTTTTGTGGCACAATCCACAGACCAGACAATTCTGCATACCCTTTTAAAGTACACAGTTCAGTGGTTTTTAGTATATCCACAGGGCTGTGAAACCACCATTACGATTTAATTTCAGAATGCTTTCATCACCCCCAAAAGAAATCTCACACCTTTAGCAGTCCCTCCACATCCAGCCCAGCTCCCAGCCATTTGGGACTTTTTAATGAAGGATTTTTTTAAATGAAAGAACATAGAAATTCAGTGCAGACCCCCAAAGGACTAGTCCCCAGGCCAGGCCAACTGGAATAAGTCTGGAAGATAAGGGACCAGCCCCAACCAGAGGGCAGCATTTGTGAAGACGCCTCTGCAAGGGGCATGCAAGCTCACCTGAGGAAGGCAGTGCTGTGCTGTGCTCAGTCACTCAGCTGTGTCTGACTTTGCTACCCCATGGACTGCAGCCCGCCAGGCTCCTCTGTCCATGGGGATTCTCCAGGCCAGAATACTGGAGTGGGTTGCCATGCCCTCCTCCAGGGGATCTTCCTGATCCAGGGATCAAACCCAGGTCTCCCGCATTGCAGGCAGATTCTTTACCAGCTGAGTCATCAGGGAAGACCAAGATACTGGAGTGGGTAGCCTATCCCTTCTCCAGGGGCAGTCTTCCCAACCCAGGAATCGAACTGGGATCTCCTGCATTGCAGGCAGATTTTTTACCAGCAGAGCTCCCAGAGAAGGTTGGGGAGGCTCTAAAAATGTGTGCTTATTCAGAACTGAGAGTCTCCATCTGAAGATGTCAGTATTTAATGTGAAAGAACTGTGAAAAGAATCTAAACCTCTAGGAAGGACAATTGATAAATTCTTAAAGAAATGTGTACGTGCAAGGACTAGTCTTTCAGATATTAAGCAGGATTCTCAGGCTGCTGTAATTAAATAGTAAGGTAATGACAAGGGGATACAGGCAGACAAATGGAACACAAGAGAGAAACCCAGAAACAGACCCGAGAATGAAACGGTCATTTCCAGCAAGTTGGACATGGGAAATATCAGATGGCCTCCAGGGGCGCCTGGCTGTAGGGCTGGCTGGCTGTAAAGAAAACAATAATAACACCAGGTCCCTGTCACACTCTTTTATAGCAAAACGAATTCTGTGTAAAACCAAGAGTTAAATGCGAAAAAAAAAAAAGCAACTCATACATTTATTGAAAGAAACTCAGTGAAATAATAATTTTGACATAGGAAAGGCCTTCCTGAACCTGACTTGAGTTGATGGAGAAGCCTGCTAAATCTGACTGAGGGCATTTTAAATGTTCCAAGTGGCAAAAAGGAAAAAACAAAAAACCTGAAAACACCTATTAAATCAAAAGACATACAACAAAGTGCAATATTTGCAAAACATCTGATAAAGATTAATATCTGAACATACAAAGAACACAACATTTTTAAAAAGGATGAAACAATAGAAAAAAATGGGCAAAGGATATTAACCAGAAATTCACAGTAAAGGGAATAGATATGGATGATAAACCTATGAAAAGGTGCTCAATTTCGCTCACAAAGCAGAAATAAATCAATATGAGACCCCCTTTCTCACACACACTCACACTCAATGGGGAAAGGCTGATAACACCTGTTTTAATGCAAGGCCACCAAATATCAAAACACAATTTAAGTTTAGGAATTTGCCCTATAAACATAGGTACTTTCAAACCTGAGTAGGAATACATGGAAAGGATATTTCACTGCGGTGTGGTTTCTAATGGCAAAAACTGGAACGAAATCAAATGTCCAGCTAAGGATAGGTGGAAAATGTATGGTATAATCATAACACAGAACAGAAGGAAATCACTAGAAGGAGTGATAGGGACTTCCCTGGTGGTCCAGTGGCTGAGACTGCACACTCCCAATGCAGGGGGCCCAGGTTCAATCCCTGATCAGGGATCTAGATTCCACATGTAGCAACTAAGTGTTCGCACACCACAACTAAAGATCCTGCTCAGCCAAATAAATAAATAAATATTTAAATTTAAAAAAGGAATGATGTTGTTTAGTTGCCAAGTCATTTCTGACTCTTTTGCGACCCCCTGGACAGTAGCCCAGCAGGCTCCTCTGTCCATGGAATTCTCTTGGCAAGAATACTGGAGTGGGTTGCCATTTCCTTCTCCAGGAGATCTTCCTGACCCAGGGATCGAACCTGCATTTCCTGCATTACAGGCAGATTCTTTACTATTGAGCCACCTTGGAAGCCAGATCCAGTTAAGTAGGGCAGACTGAAGCTACAGGATTTTCTAAATGCCACTTAAATTTTAGTAAAGGAATAAAAGAAAACTATAGACCCTCCCCTCTCTGCTCAAGGAGAGACAGAATGAAAAGGCAAAAGGCAGCGAGAGAGAGGATCAAGCAGAGGGAGAAAAGTGCGGGACATGGCAGAAAGCACTGGAACCTTCCACCTGCACACAGATTGGGCAGAAGCAGTGAGACCTTTGTACCTCAGAACCCAGGAAGTTCAGGAGCTGAAGGCTCCAGGTGCTGTGAACGTAAGGCTGAGGGTAGAGGCTGTCGACCAGAAGGAGGGTTATTTTAAGATTTGTTGGACTGCCCCTTCACCTGCCCCGTCCTCAGTGGTTCACCTGGCAGGAGGCAGTTTCTTGAGAGAAACTGAACTGAAGAGGTTCAAAGACCCCAGATAATGACACAGGAGGCCGAAACAGGAGGTGAAGAGAGTCTTCCTACTAAATAGTAAGAGGATATTCGTTCAACAATCCCATCACCACCCCCTCAACACATACACAAAACCACTCAGAAAAAATATGAAAGGACTCTGCAAAGGTATGACATGTGACACTGATTATAAAAGCTCAACAGAGTTTAGAGGATGAAGGTGAAGAAATCATTGGAAACAGGAAAGGCAAGATAAGAAATTAAAGTATAAGATGTAGGGTCCAACATCCCACCAACCAGAGCACCAGAAAAGAGCAGAGAGAAAATGGAAGAGGGGTAGGATTAAAGAAATAATATAAAAAGGTTTCCCAGCACTGAAAGAAGGGGCTTCCCACGTGAGGAGGCTGCCCATGCTAGTGGCCAGCAGAGTGGAGGAAACAAGACTCCTGTCAGTCACCATCATGGATGCTCAAAACCTAGAGACAAACAGAAAACCCTTCAAGCTCCTACAGAAGATGGGGAATGAGGACACTGGCCTCCTCGACAGTGACCCTGGCTGCCAGAAGACAACAGGGCAGTGACCTCAAAACTCTGAAGGAGGACTTCCCTGGTGGTCAAAGTGGTTAGGGCTCCATGCTTCTAAGGCAGGGAGCATGGGTTTGATCCCTGGTTGGGGAACTAAGATCCCACATGCCACACAACGCAGTCAAAAAAATTTTTTTTTAAGATTCTGAAGGAAAAGCATTTCCAACCAAGAATTATATACCCAAACAACCAAGAATTATATACCTAAGTCAATCAAACTCAGGATAAAATTGAGGTAAGGATGCATGTGTGTGTGCTAAGTTGCTTCAGTCATGACCGACTCTTTGCAACCCTATGGACTGTAGCCCACCAGGCTCCTCTGTCCATGGGATTCTCCAGGCAAGAACACTGGAGTGGGGTGCCATGTCCTCCTCTATAAAGACACTTTCAGATATGCAGGATCCCAGAGAACTTTTATCTGCCATGCATTCTCCCCTCAGGAAGCTGCTGGAGGATGTGTTCCAGCATAATGAGAATGTAAACCAAAGAGATGAATGCAGGAGAGGAGGGTACAGAAACAGAAGAGAGGCAAAGAAGATGCCCAGATATTAGAAGAGAAAAGTCTCAAGATGGCCTAGAGAACAAGTCTAGGCTGGATCAGGAAAACAGAATGACGTGGAACAGATGTCCACAAACAAGCACAAACACAGAAAGGTTAGGTCTGTGGATGCACTTGGCTGTATTTAGAGGGTCTCTCATCTCTGCAGGAGAGTTTGAGGGATATATTCACAAATGCTACATAGGAAACTAAGGAAATGGAAAGACAGCAATCACTACCTCCAGGAAAAACAAGCAGTTTGTAAAAGGGAAAGAAACTATTGATGGTCCAGTAGTTAAGACTCTGCGCTTCCACTGCAGAGGGCCTGGGTTCAATCCTTGGTTGGGAAACTAGATTCCACACACACATACACAAAGGAAATAATCACAGAACTCCATACAGCTCGTCTTTTAACAATATTTACACAGTCACAGTAATGTCAACACTGAACGCCAATGTAAACAAAACCTGTTGTACAATTGTTTTAGGAGAACAGAGGATGAGAAAACATGTGAGTTGTTCGTTTGATATTCTCAGGTAGAGCAATAATGGCATTAAAACTTCATCTATTATATTAGGAAGCTGGTGGACAAGTCAGAAATTGGAAAATCAAAAAATAAGGGTGTACACGTTCTTGAGAGACATAAAAGAATTAGCAGAAGAAACAACTAAAAGTGTTGAGGGTGAACAAAATTTGAGGAAGGGATTGGAGATGAGAAGGCATTGAGAAAAGACTGCTGTCTTTTCGCTATGACTTGTATAATATTTTACTTAAAATTATGTGCATGTGTAATTTTGATAAAAATTAAAATTTAACTGTGCGAAGTAAATCTACCCGTTCTGACAGAGAAACATGAAAAGACAAGAGGTCACACAGTGATGCAAATGACACAATGTCACATGGGTCGGGTTTTCAAGCATCTCACACAGATGGCACAGAACCAGGAAAGACACAAAGTTGTTAACAGTGAATGTCACAGAGGACTGGGCTGGGAGAAGGGGAAAGATGCATATGAGATTTTTTAAAAATGTTTACTTCTGCATTCCCTGTACTTTGGTTTTGAACAATAAGCATGAAAGCGAAAGTGAAAGTCTCTTAGTCGTGTCTGACTCTTTGCGAGCCCATGGGCTCTACAGTCCATGGAATTCTTCAGGCCGGAATACTGGAGTGGATAGCCGTTCCCTTCTCCAGGGATCAAACCCAGGACTCCTGCATCACAGGCGGATTCTTTACCAGCTGACTCACCAGGAAAGCCACCAACAATCATGAACTACTCTATAAATAAAAAATACTCTAAAAAATTCATCCTCTTAAAAACTAAGTTTGTAATGGATAAAGACGATGTGGTATATATATAAAATGGAATACTACTCAGCCATAAAAAGAATGAAATAATGCCATTTGCAGCAACATGTATGGACCTAGAGATTGTCATACTAAGAGAATTAACTCAGAGAAAGACAAAGAGCATATGATGCCACTTATATGTGGAATCTAAAATCTGACACAAATGAACTTATTTGGGAAACAGAAACAGACTCAGACATGGAAGACAAAATACATAGTTATCAAACAGGGAAGGTAGGGGAGGGATAAATTAGGAGTTTGGTATTAGAAGATACAAATTACCACATACAAAATAAATAAACAACAAGGGCCTACTCTACAGCACAGAGAACTATATTCAATATCTTGTAATAAACCATAATGCGAAAAGAATATGTATGTTTATGCTTGGGCCTTCCTAGGAGGCACAATGGTAAAGAATCTGTCTGCCTATACAGGAGACACACGAGACTCAGGTTTCATCCTTGGGTCGGAAAGATCTGGAGGAGGAAATTTGCCTGGAAACCTCAAAGGACAGAGGAGCCTGGTAGGCTACAGTTTGCAGAGTCGCAAAGAGTCAAACACGACTGAGTGACTGAGCACGCATGCATGCGTAACTGAATCACTTTGCTGTACATCAGAAACTAACACAACAGTGAAATCAACTACGCTTCAATTTTTTTAAAAATTGTTTAGTTGCTAAGTCGTGTCTGACTCTTTAGCAGCCCCCTGGACTATAGCCCACCAGGCTCCTCTGTCCATGGGATTTCCCAGGCAAGATACAAGAGTGGTTTGCCATTTCCTTCTCCAGAGGATCTTCCTGACCCAGGGACCAAACTCACATCTCCTGCACTGCAAGTGGATTCTTTACCACTGAGCTACCAGGGAAGCCCCTTTGAAAAATAAAACTAAGTTTCTTGTTATTCTCTTTTCCATAAATTTGATTGCTCTCTACATATATTTAATACAATAGTTTAGCTTCAGAAACATGAGGAAATACTGAATGCATTTTTTCTCTCTCATTTCTGCTCTTGGTATTAACTGCACCTCTATCATGCATGATGCAAAAACTGGAGCTGAAAGAAACCCCAAAGCTCATTGCTATCCTAAGCACTGATCCCCTTAAGTGTCAAACAGAAGCAATCGTTTTGTCATCCTGCCACCAGCAGCTCAGCAGGGCTACAATAATGAGACCTACCCTGGGGACAACAGTTCTGGAATCAGAAGTGCCCGGCCCAGTCTTACCCAGCTGCCACTTGTGGGAACACATGGTCTCCATCATCCAGATGGGCAGGGCCGGCTCCAGCATGGCAATCCCCATGTTTGCGAAGCAGATGGACCCTTCAAGGGAGGAAGAACGTTAGTGTCCTTCTGTTTGGGGTCGCCAGTGTCCTCTACCATTTCCAAACACAGCTAAATCCCATGTGCCCACAGCCAGAACAATCAGCTCAGATACCCAGAACTTCCACTTTTCTAAGAATAACAGGTCAAGGGGATGGTGGGGAGGGTTGTTTCTTTTAAGTATTATTACTTAAAACAATTAGCATCTCAGAGTCATAACGTTTGGAACTGGAGAAAGGCTTAGAGATCACTAGGTTTAAACTTTCCCAATTTATTAGGGAAGTAACTTTCTTGAGGCCACTCGGCAGCTCAGACTGATCACACACAGACTCAGGCAACCTGAGGTTCCTCTACTTTGTGCAATCACACAGATATTTCTAATGATGGTTGTTTGAAATTTCCAGTGTACTTTGTGCAAATGTGCTGGTGAGGGATTTTTCTCTTTAAACAACTATACCTATAGGGTAAATATCCATCATCACTGAGTTAACCAGAACCCTTTGTAAATGAACATTTTTTTTTCTGGGAAAAAACACACACACACCGCTGTCCCCCGTTATTCTGAGAGCTTCCTGTGCTGTGCACTGTGAATCCTCTAATCTTCCAGACTTCTGATTCCAAGAACATCGTGCAACCATAATTAAGGTTGCTTACAGATGAAGAAAGATTTTTTTTCATTCTATGTAACATTTAAAGACAGAACACAAAAATGATATTGAAATGGCTGGACTAGCTTCACTCAACTATTTTTTGTTTCCTTAGATTCTGTATTTGTCTATTTGACATTAACTATAGGGTCAAACTAACAAATCAGGGTTGTTCATTTCTCCCCTGTGATCCAGAGCCTATACTCTGAGCTCCCTCTTTATCAACTCTGACCCATGACACCAGTACCCTCTCCCCACCATAAATTCACCCAGAGAACTGGGGAGAGCACCCAGACTGGGATTACTGAAACTAGCCAACCCTAAGCTGCTTACTCTGCCCTCATATTCACATAGAAGCCCCTAGGATCTGGCCTGGGCTTTCCCCAGCCCCTTTCTGCCTCCTGACCAAGCCAGTTCCCATGTGGCCCTGAGCAGTGTGGCATGCTCCCTTTTCTTGGGAAATGCAACTAACAAAATCTTCCTTCAGTGGTATTGACCTCACCGTGTCATCACTCAGTCACCTCCATAAACTAACAAATGAGACACACTGGGCTCCCAACTAGCCCCTCCTCTGGCCAGGCTGCCTGGACCTGTGATGGCCTGACATAGAGTGCTGGCTGGGTCTCGGTACTTCCTCCAAGGTGGGTGGGGGAGCGCTTAGGAACAAGACAGGTCAGAGAAGGTCAGAGAGAGGCAGGGGCAGGAAGGTCACAGGCAGCAACGCCTGCCCACATGTCTGCCCCAAAGTGCAGGGTCTCGTCTCTGGGCCCCCACCTCTCACCACACATGTCCTCACCCCCAGCTGGGACAGCCAGGGCTCCAGGGGAATCCCAGCTCTAGAATGTTCCCTGTGTCTTGCAGGGGGCACACAGAGGGCCCCCTCCAGGAGGCAGTCACCACACTAGGCTTACCACCCTTTGGTCAACGGGTATGACAGACAAGGTCTAGACCAGGGTCACATGCATGCCGCCTGAACCAAACCCAGCGGCAGATGGCTTAACAAAACCAGCCTGGGTATACAGGTCAACCCCAATCTCGCAATTCATCCCACCCGCTCCTCTCCCCCTTGGTAACCAAACGTTCACTCTCTACGGCTGTGTCTCTATTTCTGCTTTGTAAATAAGATCCTCTTACCAACTTTTTCAGATTCCACATGGACATATACACACTATTGATACTATGTATAAAATAGATAACTAAGGAGAACCTACTATATACCACAGGGAACTCTACTCAATGCTCTGTAATGACCTAAATCCAAAAAAGGAGGGATGTGCTTAGTCACCCAGTCACGTTTGAATTTTTGTGACCCCATGGACTGTAGCCCGCCAGGCTCCTCTGCCCATGGGGATTCTCCAGGCAAGAATACTGGCGTGGGTTGCCAAGCCTGCTTCAAAAAAGGAGGGATATATATATA